>CM056993.1:62871824-64279324 GCA_029891345.1 Dryococelus australis | reverse complement strand
TGGTGACAGTCACACTACGGTGTGATGTCCTGATAGGGTTGGTTTCCCCAGACCCAGAGAGGTACTCCCCTCAGCACAGCTAGTGCACAATGAGAAGAGCAGCCTCAGAGTTGACAAACCAACCCTTATAGGAGCGTGTACCTAGTGTCGTGACACTACCGTTCACTACACTACGTGCAGAGAATGGGTGGCCTTTCAACTTTGATGTGGTGAGTGTCCCAGAGGAACTGCCCCCCCCCCCCCAAGCCCGGCGAAATACTCCTCTCTGCACCCCTAGTGCACAATGAGAAGAGTTAATCTCAGACCGGTAAGGAAGCGGTATCCTAGTGTCGTGGCTCTACCGTTCACTACACAATTGTAGAAAATGGGTGGCCTTCTGAGATTGCCGGCCCATGCCTGGGCTCCAGTGTGAGATGTGGCATTTGCCTGGAGTGAGCAGGGTGGGAGAATTACTCTTGTGCTCAGCTATACGGCCTAGGGCGCTCGGCCTTTTTCGGAAAGCTTGGCGACACTTTGTCTAGCAGGTGCTTCAGACAGGCTGATGTGTTCAGCAGCCGCTTGGAAACAATGCCTATTTGACATGCTAGGATTGCCCACTAGGCTGGAGCGATTCTGTGCGCACTCATGAATAACTTGTTGGGTTTGACCCTTCCTCGGAATACGTAGATACTACGCGAGTGGTGGGAGGAAGTTGGGTCTGGAACATCAGGAAATACCACGTCTATAACTGTCCCTGCATGATAACAATTCTGTAGCCATGTATGGTTGTGGTTCCTGGTAGAAGTAACATGTTAGGATGAGTCATAGTCATGTTTAATATAACTCATAAGTGGCACACACCTACTTCTGCCACTGGCCCAACTTCATGTGGGTGCCACACCCAGGATCCAATCACTTCTGCAACTCTCCCAGTCAGTCCCAATTTGCAAAGGCCGGACGGTGGGTACTAGGAGTGATGGCAGTGTATCCTGGAAGTACATCACAGGACCATTGTCCTTGCTTGCTGCTCCTCAAAGGTTTTCCGAACATTCTACATGCCTTATGCAAAGCATGGAACAATAAGTAAGCAACACAGCAAAGCTCCCAGAAAAGTCATCAGGGAATTAAATAGTAATGGGACAATTCAATTATCAATTCCTTGATTACACCGATAATCAAAGAATCAATGTGTTTCGATTTTTTGCATTCAAAAATTTGATTCGGTTCTGTAAAATTTTCTTACTGGGTGGCATATTCTGCAAACATGGTGGTTCTTGTAAACGCAATGCAAATAGCTTGTGTGTGTTTGCAGTCGTATTTAATCAGGCATAGTGGTAAATCGCGATAAAAATGTGAAATAACACGAAAAACACAAAAATGTGTGATATCTCACGAAATTTGCTTTCTTCACAACAAATGAACTCTTCTCCCATGTTATATACACAAATTTACTTCGGCACTATAAAAATAAATAATGTAAAGAAAAGACATGCGAGCCTCTGCAATATGTATCGAGAAATACTCAGATGAAAAAATTCTTGATTTTGTCTCGAGACAATTTTAAAATCTCGGAAATCATAGTTCTACATGCAACATATAAACATAATTATTTTGAGTTTTTTTTTCCCTTGTGTAACAAAATGTAAACAAACACATTCCAAAGATTACACAAGCAGTAAAATATGCACTTTGAAATAAGCTACAGTCATAAAAATGGTGCCAAGAGAACAACTAGAATGTGTGCAGTAATCTATGGCCACAGCATCAAATCAAATGTCAGCCATCAAAGAGGAACACCCCTTCTCTCCTGACCAACAAGGTACTGTGCCCGCCGAAATGTTGCCTTGAAAAAGTTATTGACAATCTTGCCCCAGTCAGATGGCTCACACTGCCAATACTATATAACGGCCAGCTCCCAAAGTGGGATTAAGAACTTGGCCACACAGTTAGGTAACTGTCCCTAATGCACTTCGCGAATCTGACATTGCAATTTTTTTTTAAGTATCTTAAGAGTGCACAGAACCAGAACTTCCTGCTCGAGAACATCTGGTTCAATTCACTTTAGGGTTCATCCCCCATTCCCCTTTGTCACGGATAAAGGTAAAGAAACATAAACCCCAACATTCTTCCCAGTATGGAGAATCTTCGACATAGCCCGGCATTAAACCACGTACCTCTGGTGCGTACTCCCATTAATCAAATCTTGCCAAGCTGCCAGGAAGGTACAGGGAGATATTGTCTTAATATCATGGTAAAACTCCACACAAAAGGATAGGACTGCATGCTTCACTACCAGATAAGTTCATTGTTTCACTGGTGACCTGAGTGTAGGCAGCCACACACCACTGTATCCACAAACTTATGGAGACTTGACATGTAGGTCAACCAAAAACCAAAATTAACCTTATTAAACTCTATTTTGAACATACTATCAGGCCTACGTTAGTTATGTGTTAAACAATTCAAGGAAACAATGATTTTTTAAAATCACTTGTAACACTCATCAGCAGTTGAAAATGACAGACCCTCTTTCATCCTGATGACAGCATGGCAAGTAACTACTCGAAAAGGCATGGGAAGCAGTCCAGAGCCATGCTGACCCATGACCACAAAACAGCCTTCCACAATGCATGGAGATTGGTTACAGTAGGATTTACTGTGCACACATACCTCTTGACAAGATCTCAGATGTGTTACTTGGCTCTCAAGACCTCGCTGTTAAGAGCCGCCCAAATCTCTTCACTCAGTCGGATGTGTTAGATAGGACTGAGGTCATGTGACCTCTATTGACCAATCAAGCAACCACGAGTCCCTGGCGAATTCATCAAGCCACTCTGTCACAATTCACGAGCAGTGGGCTGGTGCATTGTCTTGCTGTATGTGATTTCCTATAGGGTGTTGTGGGGGCAAAAATGGGTGCATATGATTTGCCAACAAATCCCTGTAACATTCGCCAGAGAGGGAAGATGGCACTTGTACCACGGATTCATTTCATCTCAAGTAGTTGTATGAACCAGACCAAGTAAACTGCTGTACCAGTTTCATGCACAATAAGTAATGTGTAACAATACAGTAAATAATGAACTTTATTCTACATTGACTGCTAAAGGTTTGATTAGTTTTGATCAGACAGATTATCACCAATAATTGGCTGTAACTTTGAGGTTCAGTCCCAATTATGAGTGAATAACTTTCAAATGGCTTAATTTGAGTGATACAACTTAGCCCCAAGACTGGGACTCAGTTTGAAGACAAAAGTTATATTTTAGTCCAGTAAATATAAGCCCCAACAATACAAATAAAACAATGCCCAATGTCATGAAATTCATTTGATTTTGCTAGTCTCTACCACTCCACTTAAAATGACTGACTGCAGTCAGCACACACTCACGATCAAGAAACTCTTCTTTACGATAATTACATAGTTAGCACAATTCAGTACTTAAGAAATTCAAAGTACAAATGAAGAAAGCTGGTTACATTTTTTGGCAACATTTTATTGTAAAAATATATACATATATATGTGTATGTATTAGTACTATAAAATAGACAATCTCAGCCTACAAAATATACCTATTCTAAATACTTTATACACTTAGCCTGGTTAGAAGACAGGTATGGCTTTTTTTAAAAATCTAATAACAGTGCTCTACAGACAAAATAATACATCAACAAGGTTGTGAGTTTTCAAAAATAAAATAAACAAAAGAAAAACACTACAAATTTACAACAGTTGATACAGTCAGGTGAGGATTACCCCTCTTTGTTGTTTATGACCACAATTAACAGCCTCTCTGAATAATCTACCTTCCCGGAACACATTTCAGGTTAATTTAGTATTTACTCATGGCCATAATTATGATGGTCCTGAAGAGATATGTGTATGATGATATTTACAGTATGTGTGGAATTACTATGACAATGTTGACACATTCGTTTTACCTGGTAGGGTCATTTCTACATGACAAAACTATAAAATGCTTCCACAGAGTACTGGATGAAATAGTTAATGCAACTAAATTTGCTAATTCAATCAAGAAAAATTATTTTCTCTCGTTCTTGATTGTAGTCCCCGCTGTAAAATGTTGCAATGTATTTAACATTAGTTGATAATGGAATCGAGTTCAGAATCGAGAATCGAAACAAAACTTTTGGAATTAAATCGACAATCAGAATTGACAAAAACCTAGCATTGTCCCATCACTAAAGGAAAACTAAAGATATGTTGTGAACTTTAGTGAAACTGTAACGAAAATGAAAAATAATGTCAATAGATCTCAGCCTTAATGAAAGATTAACGAATTTCATAACATTTCAGCAAGTTATTCATTATTACAAATTTGTTGCAAAATCTGACCAAAAAATGTATGATATGGAGTATTTACACAACGGGTCTTGCCTGCGTTAGAATTTTCATTTTACGTGTAGTTATTTATTTCAGTTACAAAATAATGAAAACATACAAGATGATTTACAGGCAAAAAATGTTATTTTCTGGTGCACTAAATGAACATTTAACACCCAAAAATTCATTGAAATTGAGAATTTTCATTTTGTTACCACTTTCTGTAACCAAATTTCTTACCATAACGAAAACAAACGTCATTTTTCATTTTTGTTTCTGTATATCGAATATTTGCCCAACTCTAAAATATTAAGGACAACTTTGCTTTACACTGATGTGGTTACTTCACATGGCACTGCAGCAAAATACAGATGAGATGAGAACTTTCACAGGCTATCTGCAACATTATGAGAGGGTAAAGCACAGTTTCAAGGGAAAAAGAACCTGCTGCCTCTTTATAGTATCTTCTAAGGGGCCTCGCTAGTGAAGAATTCTAAGCACCTCAAAGTAATGTCAATTGTTGTTATGTTTTAAAACACTGTTTTACAGAAGAATAAATAAAGTAAACCATGAGTTACATGCAGCAATTTTTAGTGACTTTGACACATTTCCGTAACCACACTTGTGTTTCAATAGCCAAATTTATACACTGGCAACAAAAGACTGACTTTCATTTCTGTCCTGAAAAAAGATATACATTGAAATATTTCAATTTTTTCAAAACAATAATTGACAGAACGGCTTACAATGAGACTCGTATGATAACTAGGGAGGCCCCTTGAAAATGTGTTGGAAGCCTACACAACCTGGTTGTAAATACTAGTGCCTCCAAACAAGCTGCCCATTTTCATCTAGGAAGACATGGCCAGCGGCAACCAGTTTCAGAGCCTTGGGGAAAACTCTGTGCTCTGCGACTTTCACTCGTTCTTGCAGCGTTTCTTCTGTGTCGCCCACTTCGATGGGCACAGCTTCCTGGGCCAGGATCGCCCCAGCATCTACGTCTTCCTGCAAGAACAGAATCAACCAGCATTCACCTATTTAAGTACTGACTGGCTACTCTGGGTTGGACTATGCTTTGAAAAATCTAGCCATTTTCTGTACTAAAGTGTGGACCACAATCTGTTAACTGGAATTAGTTATGCATGAAAGAACCAATCCAAATGTAAACTCATGTCTCTTCTACTGGTAATTATCACACAATTACTTTGTCCATTTTTTCTTATAAAATAAATGTTAAAAACAACCTACATTTATTTCACAAAGAACAGCTACACCTAAAAAGAAACAATTTATGTTGAAATGTTTATCATAAAAATTTATGTGAGTTGGTTCATACACCATATTTCACCTCAGAATGTTAAAATTGACTATTTATCTTTGATGTAACCTGAAATTATATACTAACAACTACCAGCAACACACAACATAAACATGATTTTGTAGGATGGTTAATTGTTGCATAACTACAACTGATACAAAATCAACTGCCATACCACCAACACAAGTGATACTTCAAACAAATATACAAAAAACAAACAAAAGAAAGGTAAGATTTATAAAATTTTGTAGTATTTATAATATATTAAATTTAAGACTACTACAATCAACTCTCGACAAAACAAATCCAGTAATAACGTCTCCTTCAAAGGAACCATAAAAAGTTTTAATTAAAAAAACTGAACAATTTGAAAGAAATTGGTTGAAACTAAGTTTGTTGCATTTATTTTGCTCGCTCCCGGTTGCGATACTCTTTGAACTCCTGTACAAATTCAAAAAGGGAAAGCTCTAAAAATAAACTCCACTCACGAACACATGACTGTCTGCCCCTATCATTGTCAATGTTTACGCATGATGCTTTTTCTAACAATGGTGATTAGATGACTTCAGCTCATTCCTACACATGGCCTTGCATCTGAGTTCTCGAAGTTTGTATTACTATTATTATCCCGCCACGTGATGTGATTGTACTGTTTACCATTTAGGATGGACGTTCTAGACAGAGTAGATTGTTTTATTCACCGGCCCACGGTAACTATGCATCTAGCAACAAGTACTTTTATCCACCACTAGAGAGCGCCACTAGTAGGATTCTTCCTTTGTTCTTTTTTGGTCTCCAGCTGGCCGGTGACGTCATGCTAGAGAGCTACGCTTTTCGCCATCCCACGCTCTGCTATCACCCCTCACCTATGAACGCCAATCAACCAGCGCCGAGTAGCGACCAGATTTTAGTATAAAAGGAGAGTCGCAGCTCGACTCCAGATTAGTCTTCAGTTGCCCACCGCACGTGCTGCCAGGGCACTGATCAGCCAGTTCGCCAGTGTTCAGTCTTCTAACACCCATTGCTAAGACACTGATCAGTCCAACACCAACCTTTGCTTATGCCTATGCCTAGTTTTGTTACATCCACTGCGCTAGCCACTAGGGTTTTTCGAGCTTTCCTTGCTAACCGTCCTTCCTTCACTGTACCTCTGTGCCAGAAGCAAATTCCAGCACCTTTAACCCTACCCAGGGTTTCTCCTGACATATCCTGCTTAGTAAACCTATCACTGTGCCAGTTACACAGTTCCGCCATCTACACACAGTCACAGCGGCCCCCTCTCAGCAACAATAGGATCCAGCGATAGCTTGTTAAATGTTATTCTCAAAGCGCTAGCCTACCCTCTCCCCTATTGTTAGTTCTGAAATGGTCTACTGGCATTGCGTAGTTAGCTTCCTGGCAAATGCTCTTGCTGACGTTAGGACGTAGTACATCATCACTGATTATTTCTCTAATAAGGAAATAAAACGTGTGTTTTGCTGCAATCCTGAGTACCACACTTCCTGTAGACTAGCAGCCATCCCAGTTGACTTCATCAAAGCAAGGGGAACGCAGGTGATCCCGAGAATATACTCATTCGGGCCAAAACACATTGTTGCTACCCAAACGTACTTAATATCCACACATTCAATCTACACCGTACGTAAAATGGCGAACCCACACAGGTACACTGCTCTTGCACCAGCTGGTTGGTTTGGTACTCACCCTCTTTTCACCGCACCTTTGTGCCGGAAAACGGGTGTTCCCTAGACTAGGAAGACTCGGCCGAGCCAACACCCACGCAGTGACTTTCGACAACGAGGCCTGACTTGCAACACTCATTGCACATCTGTGCCAGGTGTTGGAATAAGGTGTCACACAGTCAACGGCCCACACGTGGTCTGACATGTTATACAGCGACCGCTACGGGGAACAGTTACACAAGTGCTGCACTCGCTCGGCCGCAGTACGCTGCCCATGATGCCATGCGCCAGTCACCACAGTGTCGAATCTACACGGACGAGCAGTATCATTGACACAGAGAGTGTCCAAACAGAGTCTCAGCGACTACGGGAAACACACCACCGGGGTAGGACCACCACACGGGCTCCCCTACTCCGCCAGCATGTCAACACCAGTGCCCCCACCTAAGGCAAACAACATGGCTGATGCCTACCTGGGACAAGTGAATACTACCATTGACCAATTATTAAGGGTACCTGTATGTGTTCCAAGTGTTTCAACTGTTGCTTTAATCGACACTGCGGATTCACATAACTTTGTCAGCGAAGAGCTTGTCAAGTTTTCAGACCTACAGCATACTAACTTAACCGTAGAACTTGCCACATTGAATGGCACAAGTAAAGTCATTGGTAATATAAAGCTTAATGTAAAAATCAGAGATGTTGAAATGTGTGTACCCATCTTAGTTTCAAGGGAAACTCACAAAGATATAATTCTGGAGTGCCTTGGCTAATAGAGCAAGATGTAATTGTAGAGATTCCCAGGGTTCGCATTCATTTTGGTAAACCAGTCAGGCGTACAGAGTATAATTTAGGCAGATGCGTAGAGGTAAACATGCAACCTGTGACACTCGATCAGTTCGACCGCGGTGTTCCCGCAGAGTACTGCAGAGTCTTTGAAAACATTCTGAACAAAAGGAAATATGTTTTTACACCATCAGACCTGTTAAAGCTGATGCCGGCTAACAGCCAGCGGCGTTAGAGCCCATGACGGCGCTCACCATGCAAGTGTCATGTGTTCTGCACGTGTGCAAAGAGGCCAATATGTTGAACTTTCACATAAATATAGTTTTCAGTGTAAAATGTGTTTTGTTTTTGTATTTGCAGGGTTTAATATGTCTTAAAATCTTTTAAAGTGTTTGTTGTTATTTTAAAATTGTTTGGTTATGAAATTCAAAGTGCTTGCGGCACCGAGATTAAGAACATTAAAATTCCGGCGTGAACGCCATCATAAAGAGACACTGAAATAATATGAAAAATTTGTGAGAAAATTATAAAATGTAAAACAGTATTTAATTTAATTTGTGCCATTTTATTTCACTAATAAAATATCTTACTCGGCGTGCATAGCGCTTCCGCTTATGTGAACCCCATAGGTGGCCATGGTAGGTCCGTGCAACGCTTGCCTCTGGACAGTCTGTTGAGGAGAGCTGGCGAGGCAAGACACTGTCGCATACGTACTACAACCTTTTGTTCACTAATGTAGATTTCAATAGCACTTTTAGTATACCGGTTAACCTTTGCTTGCATACGTTTCGCCAGACACTTCCCCAGCATTATGGATCCGCTTTACTAATTTATTTCGCCCTTGTGGCATTTTTAACTTAATCGGGAAGGAGGAGAAAGATATCAGAGGACACGCGACCAACACAACTTCAATCAGGCACCATCTGCCTATGTTAGTGGCATTTCATTGTAAGTTCTGCATTATTGCTACGTGCAATTTTAAGGGCTTTTGTTTTCATGTATGTATTTGAGGGTATTTTACATGTTTGAACATTTTACAGCAACATCACGTATAACCACGTGGCTAACAGACGCCAAGTATTTGTATACGCCATCATTGCATTCTGAGAGTTTATTTATATAATATTGTATGTGCAATATATTATTCAGGGTTCTATGTTCAATGTTTGTCAGGGTTCCATGAAATTTTCACGTAAATTGATGCTTTTTGTACTTGACCACGTGGTCATGTTAATGTTTGATTTTACCGCCATCAGACATGCTACATACCTGCAATCACTTAAATTGTAAAGAGAATAATTTTCTCTCTCAGAATAATATTTTTTCTGAATTTAATTTGCAGTTTTTACAAAGAAATATTGCAATTCCTCCTGCTCAACGTGGTCTGCTACGAACTTCATCTAGTGGCATCTGTGCCATCTAAACTTGTTTTCACATATGCGTGTGTTTATTGTGATTACTCATCTCGTACCCCATCTTGTTTCATGTATCTTTTGAGGGTTTATGTAATTTTGTAATTTGTGTACGGTGCAATTACTCTCGTCCTAGCCGGCTCTGTGTACAGGCTGTCACCACACTACCCACGTGCTGGCGGGCGAGCCCAGATGAGTTTGCATTAGTGATGCCAAGTAATCACACGTGTTAATATGTTTCATCAAGAGTTTTAATTTTTAATTCACAGTGTCCTGTCTTCAGGGAAAAACCGTCAGTCCACCCTAGTGGCTGTCGGCCCTCTTCCCTTGTGAAGGCTGTGCTTTCACGCACCTCAGTGAGATTATCCATCTAGGCGTGCGCAAGATTAATTGTGGGCTGGAGAGCTCCCAAGTGGAATTGGCTAGTCATGACAGAGATAGTAATAATTTCATTGGCACATTCATGTGCACACATAGTAACAATAAAAGTAAGTCTACAGCGAACTTACATTTTTCATTCTGTAATGACAGTGTTCTCGCCACATATATTTTATTAAGTGTTTATTTCAAAGTGATGTTTAGTAAAAGTTTAGTATTCTCTATGTGAGACAGACACACAGAACCCATAGTCTCAATAGTGTGGTGATTGGGAAGCGCCGCTGGCGCCCTTATTACTAGTAAGTATTGTGTCATCTTTCGTCTCGTGTCTTAGCTGATGGCGTCAAAGTATACCACAGTTGCTGAGCACGAGATCAAACTTACCATGACGATCCCCTCTGGATGTCCCCTACTGATTACGACGTGCACTATCTCAACGTAATAAACCATCAGATTACGCAAATGATACGCTGCGGCGTAACTGAACAGTCCAAAAGTCACAATAATTCAGTTATCATGCTCGCACCTAAGAAAGATTGAGGATGGCGATTCTGTATCGATTTGACTGATAAATTAAATCACCGAAAGCGCCCCGGTAGCCAGTGTGATCTCTACTCTGGTAGTCCCTGATCAAGCCCCCATTCCTTCCAATATTGTAAGGTTGGCTTCGGGTAAGCTCATTCGAGTCCGGCACCCACAAGAGGTAGCTCTTCCCAACTTCTGTACTATTAAATTGGCCTCTGGAAAGATGGTACGGGTTAGACTCCCGCTACATGTAGCCCCTAAACCCCATGTCATGGCATCGCCTGCAGATTACGTCCCCACATGCCGTCCAACCAGGTCTATGCAAATTTACTCCGCTTCACTAGCCAGTCATCCTCATCCACCCCCACAATCGCTTAATCAGTGATCACTGCATCTCACCTCGGGACAACTAACGTCCCGAATTTTGGCAACAGTAGTAGTGAATGCGATAGAACTCTCTGGGTGGGAAACCGAAGAGGAAGTGTGTGCATAAAGTCAAATAATATAGAGAAGTCATGGTGGTCATAAAAATGTCTTATTTTCCAATATGCTGAACCACAGATGCAACATTTAAATTTTTTAGACATATTTTACCATTATCATTAACACCTGTAAATACAAACATTATATACAACTGCAAACATTATGGTCCATTGAGGTTAGTGTTAAAAGAGGTTTCACTCTATGAGGCCACAAGAATTAGGAATAACTGGAATTAATTCTTTAAGCAGGATGTAGAGTTTAAATGAAGTGAGGAAGAAACAAACCTCAACGAAGTGTGCAGTGCAGCCGGTGATTCTAACCCCTGCCTGGAGGGCCTGCCTGTGGGCATGCGTGCCCTTGAAGAGGGGAAGTAGAGCGGGGTGGATGTTGATCAGCCGGCCCCGCCACCGTCCCACAAACTGCCCCGTCAACACCCGCATGAACCCTGCCAGGCATACCAGCTCCACGTTGCACTGCTCCAGTGCTGCGTGCAGCGCCATGTCAAATTCTTCTCGTGTCGGGAATGCAGTGTGGCTGATCACCTGCACACAAACATCACTTCCGTGTCCTTTACTGCACACATTACAGCTCAAACGCACAACAGCAACTGTACAACATTATAGTCTATGTGGTGTTCACAGCTATTTGAGCACATTTGAAATCAATCTGGAAAATGTCACTGCTACTACCTGCATATATTTTAAAGAGCACACTGCAAGTGTACAGTAAAGTTGATAACAATGGAAAGAAAGTAGTTCCATATCTTAACAATAAATTAATTGTGTTAGGTATGTACTTGTGAATACTAAAATTATTTATTTTATTTTGTATCTTTTTATTGTGCTTGCTTACGTTAGGATATACATATTTGCAAAACATTTACTTTTCTAGTAATTCTACAGTTTTAATTGACTGATGCATGAATAAAGTGATCAGACCCATGGCAATGTTAGTTTTGTGTGTGATGAAAGAGTACTGTTACAAAGGTGAAAATCATCTCAAATTTTTTTCCAGGTATTTTTCAATATTTAGACTTTTTCTGAAGTTTTCTCCTTTTTTGTACAGATCAGCCCCTGATGTAGTTCAGTATTCCTTCAGTTAGGTCTTGATGCCGTCAGGTGAGACACGAGACGAACGTTGACACAAATACTTACTAGTAATTTGGCTACCAGCGGTGCTTCCCAATCACTACACTATTGAGACTCAGGTTTCTCGGGGATGCTGTGGGTTCTGTGTGACCATCTCACCCGTGTGTACTTACAAAAACGTAGGCAATACTAAACTTTTATTAAACATATTTATCACATGAAAACACATTTGGCTAGGACATTGTCACTACAAATGAAAGAGGTAAGTTCACTGTGAGACTTGTTTTTATTGATACTGTGCGTATAAATCAACGTGCCATGAAATTAATAATACACTTGGTTGTGTCTAGCTAACTCCGTTTGGGTGCTCCGCAGCTCGCAATTAATCTAGCGCACGCGTACAGGGTGGATCTCACCGCAGTGTATGAAAACACAATCTTCACAAGGGAACAGAATCGACAACCCCTAGGGTGGACTGACGATTTTTCCCTGAAGATAGGACACGGTGAATTACAAAATGAAACCCTGATGATACATTAACACATGTGATTACTCGGCATCACTAACGCAAACTCGCCGGGGCTTGTCCTCCAGCACGTGGGTAGTGTGGTAACGGCCTATACACAGGGGAGGCAAGGACGGGAATAATTGCACCGTACGCTAATTACAAAATTACAAAAATCCTCAATGGATACATGAAACAAGATGGGACACAAGATGAGTATTCACAATAAACACACACGTGTGAAAACGAGTTTAGATGGCACGGATGCCGCTGGAAGAAGTTCGTAATTGACAACGTGGTGCAGGTGGAATTGCAATATTTCTTCATGGAAACTGCAATTTAAATTCAGACAAAATATAATTCTTGTTGAGAAAATTCTCTTTACGATTTACATGATTACAGGCTTGTAACATGCCTGATGGCGGTAGTATCAAAATTTAACATGACCGCGTGGTCAAGTACAAAAGCATCAATTTATGTGAATTTACACAAAACCCAGACAAAAATTTACCATAGAACCCTTAATAAAATATTGCACATATGATGTTACATAAATAAGCAATGATAGCGTATACAAAAACTTGGGGCCGGTCAGCCACATGGTTATACGCGATATTGCCGTAAAATATTCAAACATGGAAAATACCCTCAAATACATATTTAAAAACTAAGCCCTTAAATTTGCAGAAATTACAATGACACGCCATAAACATGGGCGGATGGCACATGATTCAAGTTGCGTGGGTTGCGTGTCCTCTCTGACATCTTTCTCCTCCTTCTCCTCGATTAAGTTAAATATGCCACAAGGGCAAAATAAATTAGTAAAGCGGAACCATAATGCTGGGGAATGTCTGGCAAAATGTACGCAAGCGAAGGTTAACCAGTAAACTAAATTGACAATTGAAATTTACATCAGTGAACAAATGGTTGTAGTGCATAGGTGACATTGTTTTACCTCGCCAGCTCTCCTCGACAGACTGTCCAGAGGTAAACGTCTCACAGACCTACCATGCCGCCTACAGGGTTCACATAAGTGGAAGTGCTATATATGCGAGTCAAATATTTTATTAGTAAAAATAAAATAGCAAAAATTAAAATAAATATTGTTTTAAATTTTTATAATTTTCTTATTATTTTTGTGTCTCTTTATGACGGCGTTCATGTTTTAGAATATCAGTGTTCTTAATCTCGGTGCCACCGGCACTTTGAAATTCATAACCAAACAATTTTCAAATAGCAACAAACACTTCTAAACATTTTAAAACATATTAAACCCTGCAAAGACAAATATAAAACACATTCTATACTGAAAATAACATTTATGTGGGAGTTTAGAATGATTGGCCTCTTTGTGCATGTGCGGGACATGTGACACGTGTGTGGTGAGCTCCGTCGTGGGCTTTAGCACCGCTGGCTGTTAGCTGGCGCAGTCTATTCCCCCCCCCCCCCCCCAACTCCTTTTTTTTCGGAAGCCCTAAATTTCTCTGGGAAGCTCTTTTTTCTGTTAGGATGCATTAGGTTTCATTATTAATTTTCATTGGTTTTTAGATTTTTAAAATTATTTGATTTGGTTAGGTTAATTCCTTCTTTGTTCCATTCGGATGCAAGTTTTTTTTGTGGTGTTTTGGTAATAATTTAATAATTTAATATTTATTCGGGTTTTGGTTATAATTTTGGAAAGTCATTTCGCTTTTATTTTAGTGTTGGTGTACTTAGAACCTTTTTGATCTCAACATAGTAGAAATGCTGGCTAACAGCCAGAGGCGCTAGAGCCCATGACGGCGCTCACCACGCACGTGTCGCATGTACCTGCACGTACGCAAAGAGGCCAATATTTTTTAACTTTCACATAAATATTATTTTGTAGTGTAAAATGTATAATATATTTTAATTTTTCAGGGTTTGAAATGTCTTAAAATGTTTTAAAGTGTGTGTCGTTATTTCAAAAATGTTTGGTTATGAAATTCAAAGTGCCTGCGGCACCGAGATTAAAAACACTAATATTTCGGCATGAACGCTGTCATAAAGAGACACTAAACTAATATGGAAAAATTCATAAGTAAGTTATAAAATGCTTATGTGAACCCCGTAGGTGGCCATGGTAGGTCCAGGCAATGCTTGCCTCTGGACAGTTTTTTGACGAGAGCTGGCAAGATAAGACACTCTCACGTACACACTACAACTATTTGTTCACCGATGTAGATTTCAATAGCACTTTTAGTATAACAGTTAACATTTGCTTGCTTACGTTTTGCCAGGAATTCCCCAGCATTATACTTCCGCTTAACTAATTTATTTCGCCCATGGCATTTTCAGTTTAATCGAGGAGAAGGAGGAGAAACATGTTGGAGAAGTCACGCGACCCCCGAAACTTGAATCAGGCGCCATCCACTTCTGCTAAAGGCATTTCATCGTAATTTCTGTATTATTGCTACGTGCAATTTTAAGGGCTTTGTTTTCATATATGTATTTGAGGGCATTTTCCATGTTTGAATATTTTACGGCAACATCACGTATAACCTCGTGGCTAACTGAAGCCAAGTATATGTCTATGCCATCACTGAGTTTTGAGCGCTTATTTATGTAATATCATGTGTGCAATATTCAGGTAAATTGATGCTTTTGTGTTTGACCACGCAGTCACTTTAATGTTTGATTTTTCCGCCATGAGGCATGCTACAAACCTGTAATTATGAAAATTGTAAAGAGAATAATTTTCTCTATCAGAATAATATTTTGTTGGATTTAATTTACTGTTTTCACAAAGAAATATTGCAGTTCCCCATGCACATGTTCCGCTACGAACTTCATCCAGCAGGATCCACGCCATATAAACTTGTTTTACACATGTGTGTGTTTATTGTGACTAATCTCGTGCTCCATCATCTTTTATGGGTATTTATGTAATTTTGCAAGTTTGTGTACGGTGCAATTACTTCCGTGCTAGCCGGCTCTGTATACAGGCCATAACCACACTACCCACAAGCTGGCGAGCAAGTCCAGGCGAGTTTGCGTTAGTGATGCCAAGTAATCACACGTGTAAATTTTTCCATCAAGGGTTTCATTTTTTTGTAATTCACAGTGTCCTTTCTGCAGGGAAAAACAGTCAGTCCACCCTAGCAGCTGTCTGCCCTTTTCCCCTGTGAAGATTGTGTTTTCATACACCGCGCTGAGATCATCCATCTACGCGTGCACTAGAGTAATTGCGGGCTGGGGAGCACCCAAGCGGAATTGGCTAGTCATGACCGAGATAACCGTAATTTCATTGGCATGATGATATGTATGAGCAATAATAATAAAAACAAGTCTACAGTGAACCTACCTCTTTTATTCAGTAGTGACAGTGTCCTAGCCACAAATATTTTATTAAGAGCTTATTTTCAAAGTGATGTTTAGTAAAAGTTTAGTATTGCCCACGTGTTTGTAAGTACGCACGGGTGAGACGGACACACAGAACCCACAGCATCCCTGAGAACCCTGAGTCTCAATAGTGTGGTGATTGGGAAGCACCGCTGGCACCCATGTTACCAGTAAGTATTTGTATCATTGTTCGTCTCTTGTCTCACCTGACGGCATCAGTAGTCATGTTTTTGTTTGGATTTTAACTTGCAGTGCCTGTTTAAAATGTTTGATTTTTTATTCTTTTTTTCTGTACAGAATCCTTTCCTTTTTTTTATTGGAAGTAATTTACAATTCAATTACTTTTTATGAGGGGTTGACTTATAATTTATTCTGTTTGATGGTTTTAAATCAATTTTTTTAAGGTTTGGATATTAGGTCGATTGTCTTCCCGGGAATATGGGAATAGTTCTTAAGTTAGCTTGGAAAATTCTAGAGTCGGTGCAGCACATGTTTTTCAAACTTGCCACAAGCTGAGATCAGCCTCAGCACTCCTTGTATCGGCTGCAGCTGTATTCCATCTTTTGTTTTAACCATTTTGTCGCTGAAGTGTGGTATATGTCACAGAAAGTAATAGCATATTATGTAGTTGATAAACTAGAAATAGTCCACCATGATAACAAAAGGAAGGTAAAGTTACAAGAAATTTTCAAGGCAGAAAATCCACATTGTATTTGTTATCTTCTCATGGTTGATGTCACCCTCATCTTAAGCGACCTTTGGAGGATTGGACACCACATAATGGTTTTCTACAGCCTGCTGTTTAACAGACAATTAACTGTGTAATTGGCCCTAAATTTTCCATGGGAAGTCAGGGAAACAGATACAGAAAAAAAAAAGAACACACACGGACTGTCATTAAGTGCTGTGAAAGAAAACACATTAACGGAAAGTGTTGACGTATTGCTCTTGCCGAACACAAGAGAGTGGAAAGGCTGCTTTACCCCCTCACCTAGACCTTTGTTAATGGGCTTGGCTGTTGGCCGTAAAAAGTCTCCCCCCAGCCTCTTCCAGTCCTCCTGAGATCCTGACCCTTATCAATGTCAAGCTTGTAGATTGTTAGGATACAGGAGAGATGAGCTACAGACAAAAACTACAAACTTTGTTTGAAAAAAAATACAATGGAAGTTGAGCTTCTTTTTCATTGAGGCATTTGTTTCCAGATGCAGTATACTGGCGGTGACTGGAAAACTTTCAATGTTCACAAAGGCAAGAATGATCAATTATTTATACTGAAGAATAACTCAAAACAATGTTTTGTGTTTGTCAAATTAGTGGAAAATAATCTGCAGTTCCTATATTGGCAGAAACTCCGATCTGGTCTACATCAGGAAATTCTGCAAAAGCAGATTCAAATCGGCACAGCTCTAAAATGAACAACACATTAATCACCATGTTTTATAGAAAATATTCGAACATTACCTTCACTCGCACTCTGCCGCAACCTGATCCCATGCTAAAATCATTTGTCTCCTTTCATAATTTGCACGTTTGCTGATGTGCATCCAATATTTTTGTAACAGTTTGCACACAGTTGGGCTGTCAAAAACAGCTACCTCAGCTGGGCGTGCTGGCAGCCTACACAGCAATCAAGGAAAGTGAGACGCCAGAACTTGTACCGCTCAAATCCCCTTAACGACATATATATGTACATATATACATAATAACATGGAACTTCGGCACTGTGACTAAATTTTTTTCTCCGGTCAGTGGACAATTGCAAGATTGCGACATGGTAAGGGAGTCTGTGTAAACAGTCACGTTTATTGAAAGTGGTGAAAAGTTTAGCGTAATTATGAAAGAACAGTATCCAAAACCACTACTTCCTACAATAAAATAGTAAAATATATTTTTGACATTTATTTTCTTTAACAGAGCTATAGCGATTCACAAAATTAAGTCGATGTGCAGAATAACCCAATGGTCTGATTCTGTAATAGAGATTCATCAATGCGCTGCCAATGTGTATAGGTTGAATGTAGGTTACTATTGTTGAATGTAGGTTAGTATTGTACTTAAACAATAAGTATTGGCAAAGTGCAGCACCAATAAATTTTTTAACTTATTTCAGTTTACAGTTTCAAAAAATAAAATACAATAATGCCACAAACCATGCAAGTTCAGGTAACAACAAAAAAAGAAAAAGAATACATCATTAATGTTTATAAGATACTTATTTATGAACACAGAAAACAAGAAGCATGCATAAGGTTGTTTACATGTTTTGTTGCAGTTAACAATCAATTGATAGTCTTGAAACAAAAATGGTGGATAGTTTTTGTACACTGGTTCTGCAATAGATAAGCTTAACATAACTTGCAAAATATATTCTGTTAATATTTTTTATTATTTTTATTTTTATAAAAGTAGGCTAATTGATGTTTTGTGTTTGGGTGCTTTGCTACCCATTTGGGTTGGTATAAAAATGATGTTTACGAAAATGTTGCTAATAAATTGTGATCACAGTGTAACCTTGTTACTGTATAATGAATCTGAAGGGAATACTTTCTATGTTCACTATAGAGGGGAAACTTCACGTGTATACTTGTCTTGAAATATGTAGTATACAAAACTGATGTACCAAATTCACAAGAGTTATTTATAATCTTAATAACCTGTACCTGAAATACAAACCCAAAATAATTTGAGTAAAATCTGAGTCAAAACTGAAATATTTTCAAGGGACCAGAATAAAAAAAGTGATGAATGCTGACAAGCAATGGATGTAGAGGAGTGGAGAGATTTGAGCAACCCTTAACATCAAGATCTTGAGCGCAGTTTATGGTGAAGCAAGGTGAGTATGGAGCAATGCAAGAATGAAGAGGTGAGGGAAACAGGAGATCCCTGAGAAAACCTGCCAACAAGTTGCATTGTCTGGCATGATTCCCACATGCGAAAATCCAGGGGGCGATTGTGCCGAGAGTCAAATCCGGTGCGCTCAGGTGGGAGGTGAGCAGTCTAACCATTACTATTGTGGCCCCAGCAATGGATGTAGACTTGATCTTCATTCACAGGTTAACATCTAATTTGCTGTGTGGGTGGTGCAATATGTCACAGAACATAATGGCATATTCTGCTGAGATAAACTTAAATAAGCAACTGTGTTAAGTTGCTGATAGCCTGCAAACATAATAATAGAATTTTACATGCTTTTGTGTTTGGTTAATTCGAAATTTCGCATGGTATGTAATTCAAAGTAAAATCTCTCCAAATTGTATGCAAAATATTAAAATGACATATATCCCTGCAGTAGTTCAATTCTTGTGTAACAAAATGAGCATCGCAAAAGGGTGCTTTATGTACGTCCATCAGACAGCGAGGCATTCAGCTGCATGCAGCTCCCTTGCCTCAGACATGTCAATAGCAGACTGCAGGCGGCATAGAATAAGCAGCTGAGCTGTCATTCCCAAAGTCCACATATAACGAACTCCTGCTGTCTTTTTGTTTTTTTCCACCTCATTTATCCCCCTTTTGTTTTTAAAGCATGTCCTTTACATTTCTGGGATACAAGAGCGAGAGAGCTACAGAACTTCCTCCCAAAAAAAAAAAATACATTTTCGCATGGAACATCAGTTTTTCCTTGTATTCTACATTGAATATAATGCGAGTGCCAGGAACAGAAAGTGCATTATACAAACTATTTCAGCACATTTTTAAATAATTAGGGAAATTTATAAAAATGTAATGAGTATGGCAGCTCACTTTCAATGCTGTCCACTTACTACATAAATTATGCTTAAATTGAAAATAAAGTTAGTGAAGGGACACTCATTACAGCACTAAAGCACATAGGGTACAATAACATGAATTTATAATTCTAGCATGGCTAACAGCATTTTGAGTTGAAGCAAAACCAGTTTTATTTTAAAATTGCTCTTTTTTTCCCTGCATAAAAATTTTAACATGCGAAGACTAGTTTCTGTTTTCCATTTCCATTTCAATTTTTTGAAGCTATTACACTATAATATGCAAGTTCTGTCTGACTCACGTACCAGCGGTGCCGTTTAGGTGGTCTTACATTCGGGAAAATCGTGCTAGTGCTACATGGGTAAATACCACAGATTCTAATTTTCGTAAACTTTTGTGATGTTAACACCATTTTGAAAGGAAAATAAAAACATGCCCTAAGCAAAAACATACTGATAATTTGAAATTATGCAATTCAAAGTAAAACATTAAAAGCCCCAAACATTATGAATCACCAAGATTTTATTGTATTTGTGTTATCTTCTCATTGTCATCACCCTCTTCTTACCCCCTTCCAACCCAACACCTTTTGTTGATGGGTGTGGCTGTGAAAATAGTCTTCTCCCCTCCCCCCCCTCAGACTCTAAGCTTTGATCTTCAGCAATATAAAACTTGCAGGTTGTTATCTCACAGCAGGGTGGGTGGAAAAGAAATGAGAGAAAAAAAAAAAATAACGAGCACCTTTCCACTGATGATGCTTTCATTTCCTAGATACCATGCACTGGTGGTTGAAGTGCTTCACAAGGAAAAACTTTCAATGTTCACAAAGACAAGGCTTATTTAATTATACATACTGAAGAATATCTTAGGTCTACCCTATAACATTTTATGTTTGTCAAATCTGCAGAAAATGATCTGCATTTCATACATTGGTAGATGCACTGATTCAGTAAACATCAGCAAATTCAACAGAAGCAAATTTGAATCGGCATAGCTCTATTATTTAAGTTTATCTAAATATATATATGCATTGCCACCAAGAAAGAAATGAATACAAAAATATATTTTGGGGTGCAAAACTAACAAAATAGAGTGGAATCTCCAGAGTACTTTACATGCTCTAAAGAAAATTAACGTAACATGATGTTACTCATCTTATATGTTTGTAATGTATCACCATGCTACTAACCAACAAAGATCTAAGAGCTCTGTGGGGTGCTTTCACAAAACTACTGGAATGAACACACAAGTGACACGATTGGTGCCAATTCAAGTTGCTTACACAGGCTGTGTTTACAGAAAGTAAAACATGTAAATGTTATTACCTTTGATGGAATACCTGCTTTTGCTGCACGCGTCAAGCCTGCAACACCTGCTTTATTTGATATTACCAACACAATCTCAGCACCCATTCCTTGGTTAGGGTCACTTGTTGCATCTATTAGAGACTGAAAAAAATTAACAAACACTGTGGTACAGATAAGATTAATTTTTTCATTATTGTTTGGAAAACATAAAAAAAATTTTTTTAACATTCCAAAATTAATTTCACTTTGCTCATTGACTATGCTGACTACATAATAAAACCAATAAAATATATACTGAAAGGGAGTGAGGAGCAAAGGGATGTTCCTACATCTATAAGTGTGCAATATCCCAGTATTATTCCATTAGTGTAGCACTAGAATAAAATAAGGCCTACTGTGATCAAAACACGTGCTACTAGTTCCCACTGTTTAAATCATATAAAAACAATTCCAATTAAAAAAATAACTATTAATAAAGTAAAAATAAGAAGTTAGATTAGGTTTTGTTGATTTAACTTTAAAATCTATCTTTACATACAATTTTGGTAGTCAAGACGGGGCGGGGAAACCATGTTACAGAAATACATGGATGAAAGTGTTATAAACAAAGGAAAAAATCTCATGAATTTAGATGTTACATACCAGCATTTTTGGAAATTTCAGAAACATAGCAAATTTTATTCTTCACAACCAATACTGAAAAAAATTACATTTAAAGTAGTCACCTACCAACACACTTGAACTCCACTGCAGCACGTTTGAAAAACACATTTTTTGACAAAACTATTTAAAGTGTCCCCTCTATGTTTACACATGAAAAGAAAACACCCCATATGAGGAGACTGAGTACATAATACTTTCAAGATATCATGCATACTACAAATACTATTTTAGAGCACTACTACATCATTAAAAATGGCTTTTCCAGACTGCTGTGTACTTCCCATAAACAAGCAAAACTACAGTAGGAGCCTGTATTCAGACTTACTACAAATAAAGGTATCAAGACGTCCCTGCCCATGTACCCTTACCCGAGTCAATCCATGCACTCCGCGGTAGCAGGTCGTAAACGGTGTCCCTTCTGGACAAACTATCCCTTTACTATTCGCTGTAATTTGCGACTTGGAAGTTTGGAGTTATTCAGTTTTAACTATACTTTTATTCTTACGCAGGTTTGCCTTCATCTGCCTTACGTGGCTCAAAGTTAGATTAGATTTTTTTAAATTAGTTATTTTTAAATACAGAACCAATCATCTCCCGGCTTTCCTATAGCGGTAATAAATACGCTGTGGCAAAAATAAATTTTGGTGAGGTAGTCATTTCACTTCCCTCTCATAGCCTTTATTTAATCAAATGTGAATTTTATTAATAGTAATTTGTTGCTCTTTTGCAATCCAGCAACTTCTACGGATCATTCAAGAGTGGACCAAACCTCTTGGGTTTCCTGGAGCCTGAAGAAGGCTACATGAGTTTGAAAAAGACCGGGAACTCCTGAGGCGAGTCCGGTACACCCGAGTCTGCCCAAAGAAACGCTCCTATCTAGTCTGCCTCTTGGCCATGCTCATTATCTTTGTGTGTCTGCACAATACCACACCCAGGTCGTCTTGAACACCGCTACTAGCTTACGAGTGCACCTTCATAATAATTGTGAAATTACGAGCCAAATGAGATATTTTTTGTTTTAATATTTTATTATTCACTAATACAATGCCTAAGAAAGGAGGTGGGCGTCAAAGCCAGATTAGATGTCTAGCTTCTGGAGGAGGTCTTGGATTTCTGGTTCCTGCTGTTGGTAGAGCGTTATCTGGTGTCGGTTGATCTGCAATTGTGGGCTGTGGTTCGGTGGTTGGGTTAGCATCATGCGATTCCAGTCCACGTCTGCTTTCTCGTCATGGTCCAGGTCTGGCTGGCGAGATAAGGCTTCCGGTAGGTCATTTTGATTTCCTTGGGCAATGTTGCATTTCAAAGTCCAACTCAGTAAGAAACATTTCCCATTTTCCGAGTTTCGCCATGGCATTTTTTGAGTCTCTCAGTCACTGGAAATCTTTGCTGTCGGTACTGAGAGTGAAGTACACCCCTTCCAAGTAGTACCGTTACTTTCTAAGGACCCAGATGATGGCGAGATACTCTTGTTCATTGATGTGATACCTGTGTTCTGTGGTGTTGAGCCGCGTATTGGCATAGGCTATCACCATGGGGTGGCCATTGACGTCCTCTTGGTATAGAACTGTGCCGAGGCAGTTTTGGCAGGCATCCATTTGTAGGACGAGGGGACCCTTGCCATGTGGTCGATGTAGTAGCCTTATGTTCTGAAAACTGGCTTTCAGAGATTTGAAAGCGGCGTGGTGTTCAGGTCCCCACCACCACTGGGTCTCTTTCTCTAGCAAAGGGTGTAGTGGCACCGTCAGGCTGTCGATAGTACGAAGTCCTGCAGCCAGTTGTAAAGGCAGATGAAGTGACACAGTTGCTTTTTCATGGTGGGTTCCTCGACTTCCTGGATGGCTCATATTGAGCTAGCTTGTAGGAAGTTGCCTTCGGACGAGACTACATGGCCCAGGTAGTCAATTGATGACTTCCCTAAGTGGCTCTTTGAGAGCTTGGCAGTCATGCCATGTAGAGACTAATATGTTGTCGAGGTACACAAAACAGAATTGCCCTGTATATCGCATTAGGACCTCAGATGACATAAGTCGTCGGAAGGTGGCCGGTGCGTTTATCAACCAGAAAGGCATAACCCGAAAATGGAGGATTTCGTCTTCTGTACTGGTAAATGCCATATACTATCTACTGTCTGGGTGTACTACGATCTGCCAGTACCCTGATTGCATGTCCAGGGTACTGAAAATTCATACCTCTCTAATGTCACGTAAGGTGGGGAGCAATAGGATGCGTAACATCGTTCAATGCCTTATAGTTGACATAGAAATGTATCTGCCCGTCTTTCTTGGGCGTTGGAACTATGTGAGAGTTATACAGAGAGTCAATAGGCTCAACAATGCCTTGCTTCATCTCGTTCAGTTGTTCCACGATAAGGCTTCTATATGTGGTGCTTCAGAGAGGTAGGCTTCTTCATCTAGAAGTTAAATTACAGGCCCTTTGGTTCCGGTGGCGTCTGCCCTTTTCGTCTGCCGGCCTCGGCGTTTCCCGCCTATGAGGATCCCTTTTACTTGGTTGAAGTGGGTCGCAGCCGATTAGTTGCGCCCCCTTTCTCCGTGCTGTTGCTTGGAAATTGACGCTTCGGGCAATCTTTGGGAAGTGGTATTCTGGGCAATACCAGCATTTCGTAAGGTTCTGAACGGGCTGTGTCGAAGGGGCCGTTTTCCCTTCCTTTCTTGTGGCTTTTCAGGTTCCACGGGTTTGCTAGTTTTCGGTTGTTCTAGACGTGCCTGCACTTGAAGATTACGCTCAATCTTTCTTGCCCTTTCCACTAATTTTTCACTGTAACTGGTGTGGGTATTATGAGGAGGTTTTGTAACTGAGGCAATAGCATTCGCTTCATGTGTCGCACGCAGCTTTCTTCATTTCTATGGATCATGCTACAGAACATTTGATATTTTCGCCGCATAAACAGCTTGGCTCCTCGCCTGGGTTTTGTGTTCTACTGTAGAACTCTGTGGTGAGGTTTGCTAACACCTCCTCTTCGATGAATTCAATGGCAAGTCGGTTACTTAGCTGAGTCCAGTCAGTTATAAACTAACCATACTTGTTCCACGAATCCAGCACCTTGCCTTTGAGTTGGCTCTGGGTTCAGCTTACCCACTGTTTAGGCAGGATTTCTTGTTTGTGGAGCTCTCGCTTGCATTCAGCGTGAAATACGAAAGGGTCCTCGTGGTGGTGGATCGTAAAATCAGGAATTTGAGGGTCCCCTATGGTATGTACAGTACTGGTTTGGGTGGTATGTCCTGGGTTTTGCGGGCAGTATTTGGTGGCGCGCCAACATATCTCGCACTTGTAAACCATACCAGGTTGGGTTACCCATTCATCAGGACAGCCAATAGAGATGTGGTGGAAGGTTTCTGCACAAATAATGCACCAGACGGTGTGTATTCCATGCCCTGGCCAAGTTACCCAGCTGCAGTGGGCCATTTGTCAGTTCCGGCAATCGTCACAGCAAAACTCTGTCTGTATGGCGTACTACGTCTGCCCAGCCCAGACAGACATAATGAAATTGTAGCTGGCAGTGAGCGCATTCAATGCAATGGATTCCTTTGTCAGGGCAGTTTGGTTTCGTACAAGTTTCAGTGCTGGCTGTGGCCATTGTGGTGTCTGCATGCTTGTTTAGATCAGCGTCTGTGTCTGACATGGTTGCGGTTGATTGAGGACCACTGGGTGTTTTCAGACTCCCCGAAGTCTGTTCTTATGGTTGTTTGGTTCCCCAGCTAGTTAACTTGACTCAGGGTCATGCTGACCTGGTTCTGCTTAATTGGTCTTTCAAATTAAGGCTAAGACTCATGGTGGGTGCCAGAAAATCCCCTTATTTGAAGTGTGACTGCCTTTGGCAAGTGGCACGTCATGTGATCAAATGGACTTTGATGGATGCTAGGCTAGGCATGTCCTGGTATCAGGTATTCTTTAATTGCTACGTGGAACAGGAGCTCGGCCAGTGTACAATACTGGTTGTCACCTTCCGGCAGGGAACAAAGTCTGGTCTGGCGAGCACTACGTTATGTTTCAGCAGTACCACTCGAACTGGTATACCTGGGTAATAATTAACCTGCTGCTGTGCCGTCTGAGGCTCGACTGACGGCACATGAGGGGCTGCCTCTTTGGAGAGTGTGCTTGTCTGCATAGGTGTGTGGGATTTGGTTGCTGTCAAGGCACGCTGGTTTCGCGACTGTCTCCAGATCCAGCGGTTGGCGATTCCAGTTGACCGGTTCTGGCTGCTGAGGTAGACCTGAACTGCGGAGTGTATTCCCTTGGTGGTTTTTGTAGGCGGTTCAAACGTGGCAGGCTCGTAGGTTGGTGCAGTTGGAATGAAGAGTCTGTGAAGTACCACTTCCTGCTCTCACGGACTGAATCACTCAAACCCGCTAGGAAGAGTTTTAAGCCCCAGTGGATATTTAGAGGCAGCCTTTGCCCATTTTACACTCTTACAAAAACCACCACTATGGTAAAAGGCATGAAGAACGATAAATCTACAATAGGACCTTGCAGAAGAAGGGCAGTTGACATGTAGGTTGAGTTATTAGTGTGCGTAATGCAATTGCCAGCCAATACAGTATCTCACTCTCAAACACCGACCCCGAGGGTGTGGGGTTAATGGAGCTGCGTAATACTGGTGACAGTGTGTTGTCTTGATAGAGTTGGTCTCCCCAGAGCTGGAGAGGTACTCCCCTCAGCACCACTATTGTGCAATGAGAAGAGCAACCTCAGAGTTGACAAGACAACCCTAATATGAGCGAGTACCCAGTGTCGTGGCTCTACCGTTCACTACACTGGGTGCAGAAAACGGGTGGCCTTCCAACTTTGGTATAAAGGATGTCCAAGAAGAACTGGTCCCCCCAAGCCCAGGGAAATACTCCTCTCAGCACCACTAATGCGCGATGAGAAGACCAAACCTCAGACTGGTAGTCAAATTCCTAAGGATGCAGTATCCTGGTGTCGTGGCTTTACCGTTCACTACACGGATGCAGTGAATGGGTGGCCTTCCAAGATTGTATTGTGGTTGGTGAGAGGTGTTTAACAGAAAGAATAAAATCCCTGTCACCTGCTGTCCCTCGTACAGGCCCCATGTTTACAAGGAGAGGTATTAGGACTACGGGAGTGATATTCATAAGTGAGCTAAACTTGTGTATAGTTATTTTATAGGA
The DNA here is from genome assembly GCA_029891345.1 of Dryococelus australis. Classification (NCBI taxonomy): domain Eukaryota; kingdom Metazoa; phylum Arthropoda; class Insecta; order Phasmatodea; family Phasmatidae; genus Dryococelus; species Dryococelus australis. The sequence goes on along the minus strand of CM056993.1, from coordinate 64,252,620 downwards.
AATAAACAGTGATGGTGAATGTACTACCTCCTATCCACGTGAGCTTACGGAAGTTGAATACCCTACATGAAAACAGGTGAAGGCTACCTGACCCTAGGCTAACAGGGCAGGCAGTAAAGTGGCTATGATAACAACTCTGACTTTAAATTACGCTACATCTGTTGTCCAGAAGGGACCAGTACATGTCGCAGTGTAAGCTGTAACTCGAAGATGTGAAGTGAATACACTTTGGCAGTGCGGAGAAGTCTTGAGGAATGGAAGCCTTCGGCACCACTAGGACACAATGAAGATCAAGGTAGGAGAGCTGATGGTTCCCGCGGCACCAGTAGTCTGATGAAGGAACAGGACAGACGTCAATTGCTTGAAGACTGGTCACGAGCCTTGGTGTGGCCCTCTATTTATATTGCTCGGTGGCATGCCCCTTCTTTGGCTTACAGGGGTTTTCCTGGAGAGGGGGTAGCACGTGCGAAGTGTGTGACATAGATCCTCAGTGAGAGACATGTCAATGGCTGGCGCTGGACCCAGGTTCATGCCTCACCGCTCATACTAGCAGTGGTATCTGGCAGCATGCTGCTTTACTCTGTGAAACTTGATGCATGGCTTCGATGGCTTGGCCGGCAAATAATCATACCTGGCATGGAGCATCCGTCCTTTGCCTTGGGTATATAAAACAATTCATGATGTCTCATTGGTGGCAGCAACAAATCTAACTCATTTGAAAGTGCTCCAAGTTCGTTTGCACTGATGAGTATAAGTCGGATTAATAATATGTGGATAGACGTCACACTTCAACGTCTTACCCCTCATACCAAACTGCGCCTCTATTTGTGCAGTTAATAAAAGTCACAGATAAACAAGAACCGGCCGTAGAGGCAATCAGACAGGGAGAAGAGGCCCTCCTGGGTATTGATTGATCCTGTTATAGGGCATCTCTGCCAGAACCTCAGTATCCGGTCATCCTACCCGACCCAGACGTCACTTCTCCACGCCTAGCAGAATCTACACCAGCACCACCTCTCACCTGCAGAGTGAGCCCGGCACCAAGGAAGATCCTCCTCCTTCGCATCAAAGCCAAGGTTGTGTGTCCAAAAAGGTGTAGGGTTGTGACAGTAGTTCCAGATTTTGTGCCCACCCGACAGTCTACCAGGTTGATACTGTATACCGGTTGGGCACTTTAGAAGCTTAAGTTCACAGTGCAGTTTTCCTAAATGCACCCCATGATTCTGGCTTCACGGTATTTGATATCTCGCCAAGTGAACAAAACTAAAACTTCTTATAAGGAAACGTATCTGGTTACATTTACATTAGGGTTTAAATTCCGTAATCTATGGTCTCGATTTAACATAAAGAAACCCAAAGCATAAAATTCTCTCCGACATGGAGTACCCTCGCCCATGCCAGGTATTTAACTCCGCACCCCCATGTGTTTAGCCATTTGAATCACCTATCGAGAACACACAGAGAGAGGGAGACGCTTCAAGATGGCACCCAACATAGGGGTTAACTGCAAACATGCAGGCCTGACAGTCGGTTAAGTCAGATACTCCCTATTACTCGATTACATTGGCCAACCCTTGGGTAGAGATGCTTCAACCATGTAAGATGTGTATTCTTAAATACTGGTACATCATGCTGGGCACACTGAGGATGGAATACGCATAAGAAAATTTTTGTCATCACAGGAAAGGAAGCACAGTACCACCACCTTATTTTAAAGAGAAGTGCATGCTATTCTCTGTTCTATAAATTTAGAACAGTAACAACTGGAAGAAAATAATGCAAACCCCTCAAATTTAATGCCACTACCTACTCTCAGAAAAGTAGCAAAGCTTAGAAAAACAATAATTAATACCATTTTATAAGGTGAAAATATAATCAATTTTTATCTAAGATTTTCAAAACTAGTAGTTTGGGAAATGTAACATTGTGTAATATTGAAATTTGAAAATACTAAAATGACCTATCATATGAAAGCACGTAATAATTTTTTTTAACCCAGCAATATTTCTTCGCTTCAGTAATAATTAACTGTGTAACCAAATGTAAAAAGGAGGAAGAAAAAAGTTGCAACATCCTTAAACCATTAAGTTACAGCACACATGTTTAAAATTTATAAGTATTATTTTTTTTTAAACTGTCACCACCAAATATTTTTCAGGTGACCCAAAACTACTAAAATCCTCTGGAAAAGAAAATAATGTGAAACTGAATTAAATTTTTACAGCCTGCACACAATCAATAAGCAAAGAGTAGGTGCAGATGTTTTTGAATGAGTAAAGTTTCATGGCGTGTGCGAGGCAGGTGGGGAAGCATCAGCAGAGGGAGTGGAAGGGGTGAAACCATGTGGTGACTGCAACAAGGGTAGGGGATGGGGGCGATGAAAATTATATGGCAGGGAAAGCAAACTGTGCAACAAAGAGAGAAAATAAGGGACGTAGTTCAAGCTGTATCAGCGGCTAGGAAAGCCATCAAATCACATCTCCATGTGTTAAAAGTTATAATCATGACCATAGAAAAAAAAACAGTTCAGTAACACATGCTGCCAGGGCATACCAAGAGTTATAAATATTACAAAGTTCACAATGGCAAGAGTTTTGTATAGGCAAAGTTCACAATGGCACACAAAAACAGCCACACTTTGCAAAAAAAATTAACTAGTTCAGATTTATTGCATTTTCAGACAAAACCATTTGCTTTGAAATACATGGATAATAAAAACTGCTTTCAGCTATTGCAATTTTGATAAAATTTGAGGTCTCGGATATAACTGGAAAGGTGTAACAACACCTCAGTGTTGTAGCAGACTACCATCACGTACTCCACGACTGCATAGTCTCTGTTACAGTGAGTAAGCGAAGAGATTTGGGCGGCTCTTAAGGTCATATTTATTATTTTTTGGAATTCGGTTATCGGAGAGATGTTTCAAAAAATGCTCCCTTAACGCAGTTGTTAGTTGTCAAATCATTATCACCTTCAGAACATAATACTGAAATTCCGACACAAGAGTGTTATAGGCAAGTTCAAAAAGCTGAATTAGATTCTAAGCGCAGCATACTGCATTTGTCTTACAAGCTACTAAAGGAACAAAAACAACTTTTCCTCTGCAGTTCATGGTTTAAACTATATAAACAGTTTCGCTTGAATCAACAAAAATATATTTATGACAAGTCTGACCCCTATTTTCAACAAAATTCAGTGTGCCAATAATCACTCACATGTTTATAAATCACACTCATACTGAATCAGTATGTTCTGCACATCATACAGATTGCATTAAATTCAATTTGATTAGAAAAAAAAATCTACGAGCAAAGCCTAGTATGCTGCAGAATTCAAGAAATTAAGACTTTTGAGTGTTATATTTTGAAAACTATAATGATTTGACGACTAATAACTGCATTAAGGGGGCACTTTTCAAAAGCTCTTTCAGATAACCAAATAAAAAAAAGCGAAATATGACTTTAACAGCCAGCTCTTTGTTACAGGTCAGATTTGTCAGAGCACTTGGGCTGCTGCACAGTGATGATCTACTTACAACAAAATAATAAATACCTGCAAATTAGTTCCACTGCCAGAGATGAGAACCCCAACTCTTTTCTTGATTGGTTGAAGAGATTCAATGAGGGATGGAACATAGGGCTGCATTACTTGTTCCATAGAGCTTGTAAACTTTTCTACTTCAACTCTCCTGCAATCTGGACAGGAAAAAAAGAATAGTAATGTTATTTTTTCAATGTTACTAAAACTCTCTTTTGTACAGTTTTCTTACATTATCAGTACCCTGTAAAATAACCATACACCTGCTAAAGACATACACAACTGAGATTAGGGTACTCACTGATCACACAACCTCCTCCTATTAACTATAAAATGAACCAATATACAGTACTTTTTGAAAATAAAATACAAGAGAGGTAACAAATAAGAACAACAGAAAAATCCAGACGGAATACAACAAAGTAATTTGACTTAAAGTGGAAAGATTTTTATTTCAGATTTATTTCGAAAATTTGTTTTTCTCACAAGGCTGGATATTAACGAGCTCTCTGCTGTGGTTCATGTTTAATGGCTATTATCACAGTTACATTTTTAAACACTTTCAGAAAATATATAAGTTCATAAGTTATTAATTTTTTCTGGTTCCAAGGACAAGAAAGAAACAAAGCATGCTGACTCCACTTTTGCATTTTGCACTGGTAAAGCCATATTTTATTGAAGTACAAAAAACAAAAGTTTTAGCTTTATGTTGTATGACTACAAACAGTTGGTAATGACTACAGTACCTTCTTATTACAATATGCTAAAAAATATTTGGTTACAAACTCAGAGCACAGAAATTTCCAACATATTCATTTTAATTTTTCCAGATGCCTGACAAGTCCTTCCTGTTTTAAATTACAATTTACATTTTAATTTTTTTTTTTAAATGAAAAAAGTGGTTATAATACTAAAAAAAATAATATATGCTGCTAACAAAATGACATAAAAATTAATTGCCTTTCATCTGCTTTTCACATCTAAGTGAGAACATCCTTGCACAATAACAGAGGTCAGCAAAGTGTGTGTCGCGAGACGCCAGCGAAATTCCATTGCTATATTGTGAAAACAGGAAAAAAAATCATGTCAGCAACTGGCATTGTTCACACCATACTGTGTCTTAATAGTAAAAAACCACTTTACGTGTGTTCAGAAAATATGACAAAATTATTGCAGACACACTGCCATCACTGTCCTGGAATCCAAATTCCATTATTGTAGACATCATCTCCTACTATAATTGCAAATTAAACTAAAGCTGACTGTAAGATTCCAGCGATATTGGATTGATCCAACCCTGATGGATCAAAATGTTCTGTTGTGATTAATTTCATTTTTCCAATTTTCAAATTTTAGTAGCATTGGGCACCAAAACATATCTCAATGGGTATCAAAACATAAACTGTGTCACCATTATGATTTTCAAACAAGTGGTGAAAACAAATGGCTGTTACATTGCCAACATTACAGAAAACTTTCTTTAATGTTTATTACCTCTCCTTCAGCACACAAAAAATCAAACATATCTGCATGTTTTGGGTTAACAGCACTGGTGTAAACTAATATAAATAATAGTCTTTGAGGTTATGTGGTGAATGTACATGTTAAAATTATTAACACTTTGCTGAAACTTACGTTCAAGTAGCAAAAACCTTATTTTTAAATAATACAAATTCAATTAATTATCAGGCATAAAACTGAAAAATTTAGTTTTACAAATTTACTTTTGTGATATGTGGGTACCACTCAGGGGTGGATCAAGCCACTCCTTAAGGGGAGGGTCCAGTTAGGTGAAATATGGGGTTTACTCATAGGTTTAGGTAGGTTAGGCATTACTGCCAGTCTCTCTATCTCTCTGTGTGTGTGATGTATATACACACACATAAATGCACACACGCCTGTGCACGTGCATGCACAGAGGGGAAAAGATGGAGCTGGAAAGAGGGGGAGATGGCTGGGGAGGGGAGATGGATGCAGAGGGGGAGATGGATGCAGAGGGGGAGATGGAGGTGGAAGAGCATAGAGGGGGAAAAGAGGGGGAGAGAGGGGAAGATGAGAGAGGAGGAGAGATGGGAGAGGGGTGAGATGGGAGAGGGGGAGAGAGTGGGAGAGGGGTGAGATGGGAGAGGGGTGAGATGGGAGAGGGGGAGAGATGGGAGGGGGTGAGATGGTAGAGGGGGAGAGATGGGAGAGGGGTGAGATGGTAGAGGGGGAGAGGTAGAGTGAGTGAGAGGGGGAAGGTGAGGGGGAGGGGGAGATGGATTGGGGGAAAGGGATAGAGAGGGATGGATTTATATATATATATATATATATATTAGGCAGCAATTTTCCTAAATGTCTGATAACCATTTAAAAACACAGTATAACAGATACCTACATTAAGACATTAAGAAATCTGTGACCATGAAAGATGTGATCAAGTCTCTTATGTGCAGGAGTTATTTAACATATTAAGGTGAAAGGGGCTAGTGGCTCTATTCAAGTCAGAACAAAGTTGGAAGGGGATTATTCGAAAGAAAGTCTGGCAATTGTGAAACTTCCTGCGAGAACTAATTAAAAATTCTTCAGAATATGAAACATAAGTTATATAAATTCTAATCCTTGGTGAAGTGTGCATGTTTAGACAATGCTTTAACAAACAATTTAATGTATTTTATGCTTTCACAACATTTTATATACATCTAATGATGAAACTGGTGTGAATATGAAAAAGACAAAGCATGACTCAACTATAATAAGACAAAAATGAAAGTGACATAAGCCTAATAGGCCTAGAACAAACACAACACAAAAAAATGTTTTTACAGCTGTGTGAAGATTATTTTTATCACTAGACCTGCACTCCTTATCTTTGGCATTGATAGTTGTGCCTACCTGAAAGAGATCATCACAGAAACTTTTCTGTTTATCCTTTCATGTACCTGGGGCTGGAAACAATGGCGATATAGTATTCTATTAATTATACTTCTTGGGAAGGTTTATTTTCTAGTGTAACTGTTTTGCCAGCATTGAAAAATGAATGTAATGTAGTTTGCCCGTAGTCCTAAATCTTTGTTTTTTTTTTTTTTTTGAACTCACCATTTTACTTTTAAAACTGCATTACTACAACATAAAGAGAACTGGGAAATACTAGGCAAAGCACAAAATTAACTTACTAATGGCATTTATGCATTATGATGCCATCTATTTCTTTAACAAAAAACAACAGGAATGGTGCTGTCCAGTTCCGAAACTAATTACCTGCCAACATATTTTTTTGTGAATTACAATCTACACGAGTACTAGTAAAACTGATGCTTGTCGCCGATAGTTTGAGGTTACCTAGATAGGTATCAGGGTGAGGTCATTAGAGATGATATATATTCTCTTCGGATAGTATGAAGATAGGTGTACTTAAAGAACTACTATTTCAAGGCTTACAGCAACGGATCTAAACAAACAAAATTGAAAGAATAACACAAGTTGTGAAAGTAAGATGGAGGACAGTACCATTTCTCTGAAAAGTAGTAGTGTTGTTGTGATGCATAGAAAGTTTACAGATATTAAGTTTAGTGGATCACAGTGTAGTAGTGTATGTGACATAAATAACACTCAAGGACAGGATCATCTTGGACATACACTTTACCACGACACACTACCCGTGCAAGAAAGCATCACAGAAGGAAGGAAAGAAAGAAAGAAAGAAAAAACAGAGGATTACGTTCAAGCATGCATGCGTGAGGGAAGGGAGGGGGAGGGGGAGAGAAATTGTATTTTTTATTTTATTTTTATGCGTGTTTCAGATGTAATTACAATTTTTATTTTTCAAGTATTATATCATTTTACATCTCTGTAGCATGTTTTTGTTCTACGTTCTTGTGTTGACGCATGATGAATACCTGCGCATTTATGATGCACACACTACTGAACGATTTCGCTCCATCTTGGATCGCAATGCTCCTAATGGGGCAGGTCAAGCATTACCAACAGTACTTGAAGTGGGATACGTGACTACAGGGTACATGGGCGCGGTCACAGCTACTATAGACATGTGCGCCTAAATTGTACTATTCACCCAAATGCGCTACAAAGTCGTCACGTCAACACGCCTTTCCGGAGACTTCACTGTCTACCGAGCAGACAGCACCCTCCAGTGAAGGTCGTGCCAGTTCCACAGCGCACCACTGGAAGGCAGCACGCATTCCACTGGAGCAGCTCAGCCTCCAGAGCCTCCCGCCGAGTATATAAGAACTGTCAACGCCTCCATCACAAGAGATAAGCAATGAAAGGCACCCCTTCACCAGCAAGAATTTTCAACCATTACGAAACGAGGCTTGCGGCCCCCTCACCATTCTGAGACCAGACAAGCTCCAAAATTTAGTATATATAAAAAGGCCAGCATAACCCTAACGCAGGGCAGTCGCTGCACTTCCACAGCTGTATTGGTCGGAGGTAGCAGCTATGGAAAGTGATCGCAAACCCTCCTCCACCACTTGTCAAGGCCGAAGACTGTCTTCACAGTGCGCCAGCCACTAGACCCCGGAGATCCCATTGCTGTTATGGCTGGAATATATTCGCGCCAGAAGTACATCTTCAACCAGGGGTCTGTAACCTTTTTGGCAGCCTCCAGCATTGCAGAACCAGCAGCTCCTGGAAGCCGCTGCTATCCAGAGGGTCCTACCAATATCGCTGTCACCTACCTCCCCTCCCTACTTGGTCAATCACCTAGAAGCAAATGGTCATGACAATGTCCACTCTGGACACACCCCCTTTTACTCACATTCTAGTGAAGCACCTTACAATTTCCCTACCGGTAATTGCCTACAGTGTCTAGGTTCCTTCAGAACACCTTCCGCCCCCCATAATCAGTTAGGTTAATTTATATTTAATTTTTTAATGCCAGATTAATTTTACCCATGTAATAATCAGCTTTTGCACCCAGGTCGCCTTCTTCTGGTTATTAAGAATAGGGTTTCTTTCCGTAAATCATTTTTGGTAGCAGTAGGAGAGTGGGGAACCACGTGTTCAAATATGTATTTCATAAAAACGTATTATTTTTTTACAACCTAACATTGCTTAGAGTTTTCACTTCTAGTTTGAACCTCACATTTAGACCTTTAAGAAATATAACGTTGTAGGTTCTGAGGAAAAACCGGTTGATAGCGCAGAAACCACTAAGGTACTGCCACACAGATTAAGAGGCAAACAGATTCTGCTAGCTTGGTAGAATTTTGAGAGCATTCAATACACCTTAGGAACTACTCCATTGGAATCGAATGACCTAAGCATTTTCTATCCCGCCACCACTTGCAAAGGCTGGACTGGATAGCGAAGTGTCTTAGCTTGTACAAATCACTGTGTATACCACACATGAACCCTTCCACAATAAAACAACGTGAAATTATCCTAAGCTCTGATCCACCGCTTGAAAAGGCAGTAAGTTAAATTCACTGCTTTCCAAGGCCTGACACGAAACAGAGTGAGATACCATGTCGTAAAGTTGGTGTGTTCAGTAACACATGCTACGGCTCATATATCCCGGTTTAGCTTCAGAGCAATTGGTATTGTAAATTATTTCCTCATGCCATACTCCCGTCAAGATGGAGCTAAGAAATGGCTGAAACAAGAATTATAAGACATCACAGATGAAATTACTAAATTACCTGCTTTGGAATCTACTAGTAATACCCCATTATTTCCAACCCTAATTAAATTAACCAGGTAAACAGCATCTAGCCATAGAGGTAATTCAAAGGTACAGAGATACCATCTTATAACTTGACCGGTATTGGATAGAGACCCCCTTTCAGGAGACCTCTCCCCTCAACGAGACCCACAACAACTGCAGCACCACTTTGATGCAGCCAGAGCCGCCCGCTGTTCAACCACCAGACGTCTCGGTGAACCAGCCAGCAAGAAGGAGCATGCTGTGTTATTTGTAGTCAAGAGTAAGGGCCATATTGCCATAATTCCGAGTGGCTGAGCAGGCCGTCCAAAGCGGGCGAAAAGGGGGGTAGAACGGGGCACGACCGACCTATATGAGAAGGATCGAGCAAGGCCAGCCCCCGTCATTATTACCACCGCTGAGATGCCGCCACAGCAGAGACGCCTCCATAGATGTCCGACATCGCCACCTGCTGACGATGATAGGGGAGCCGACACGCCGCCGTCGAGAGAGACGAGAGGCGCCTACGTCCACTGGCCTTCCGCGCGGAGAGGGCCTAGTCACCTTGAGAATAAGTGTGTTTAATACAGTGGTGAGTCAATCTGATTAACCTGGGTAGTAGAGTGTTACCGTAGTCCCCGCTTAAGCCAATATCATTCGAGGATTGGAGCCGTCCATCAGACGATGAATTACTGTTGAATTAATATTGATTTAATTAATCTGAACATTGAGTTAATTGAATTAATGTGAGATTAAATAATGGCGTACATGAGCTGATCAATAAATGATTTAAAAGATATAAAACAGTTTGTCTAACTTACTACTACTTTGATAATCTTAACGGTAGTGATAAACCCCAAAGTATAACCGCTGCATCCTTCCATGTCTGCAAAGGGTTATGTGTATAAATCCTGATTTCATGCCAACTAGAAATTCCACCAGGCCCACTTTGTACACTGGCCAGGCACCTATAAATATACATAAGGCCTCTGCCTTACTCTGATGCCACTCGCGATTCTAGCATTGCCTAGGTTGAAGTCAATTAACATGATCAAAACCAAATCTCGGAAACTACACGGCCAATTCTTATAATTCTTTCACTGCTAGAAAGCTACACTCTTCCAGATGGACATAAGCTATTGAGGGGATATATATATATATATATAAACAAGTTGGAGAAAAATTAGTTGCTTGTCTTCTTTCTACTCTACCAAAATCATTAAAGATAAATTGAAAACATGTTACAAGGAAATGTGTATCTTAATATTTAAAAACAAAAATCGCAAGTAGTTGTATGTAGTAGCAAGTAGTCGCAGGTAGTCATTTTGCAGGTAGTTACGGGTAGTCGCAAGTAGTTACAGGTCTTTACCAGCATACAATATGCAGCTGAATTTTCTTTAAGATGTTCAGTATTTTGAAACTGATGATTGATATTAAGTTCTGTTTTACCTATAAATGCCCATGAGAGAAGAAGTCACAATATTCTACAGACTGAGTACAGCGGGACACATTTGATTTATTTATTTTCCATTCGACAAGTAACATACTTTAATTTAAATTCACTTCAGAAAGCTAATATAAAATGTTTTAATTCAAAAGAACTGAAATAAGTACAGGAAGTAAAATCAATACATTAATTTTTTTATTGTGCTCATAATTATTTTTCTTTTATTTCAGTAGGCCCTACTTGGGACCACAGTGGCTGAGCAGTCGGACTGCTCGCCTCCCACCAAAGCGAAACTGGTTCAATTCCCAGCCGGGTCACTCCGAATTTTCGCAAGTGGAAATCGTGCTGGAAGATGCCACAGGTCGGTAGGTTTCCTCGAGGAACTTCTGTTTCCCTGCCCTTGCATTGCAGGGCTGCTCCATTCTCACTTCATTTAACCCTTATTGGCTCTCAAGACCGCATTGTTAAGAGCTGCCCAAATCTCTCAATTCAACTCAACTCTCAGCTTTTATGTACTTACTTGCTGTAACAATAACATCACTCTTTCGAATAGTTAAAACATGTATAAATGTTTTCATTTTTGGTTTATCAATACATTTTAAAAAATCTTGTCTTTTCCTTCACCTGTATAGAAAAAGAAAGGGATAGTAATGAATAACATCCTGCTGTGACCTCTTCTGAAGAGATTAGGTCACACACTTGTTAGGGAGATGGTAGTAGCTAGTGGAAAGAGCACTCAGTTATATGAAACACTACTTTTATGCAAGTCAAAACACTAATACAAAGATCGCCCAAAGACGTTACTCCCAGAAACCAATATCTGTACAACAAGACTCAATATGGTAAGAGCTAGAGAAGCTAGCTTAAAGTTCAGTTACGTGCTCCTACACTTAAGAAGTCTAATTATACCAGCGCCTTTCCTTTCATCTCAGCAACCTAGTGCGCCCTAATGGGAGTTATAATTACCCCGGACTGTCTCTTAGTCAGCAGCGGGAAGGCCCTCTCGATGGCGGCTGAGGACGGAGTCTATCTCGTACTACTGGTCTGGTGGTCCTCTTTCTGGGCATCTCTGTGGTGGACTGAAGCAAGATGGCCACGAGCCGCCATTGTACCAGTCTTATATAGTCGTGGCCTCAGTCTTGTTACCCTTCTCCCGGGAGAATGTTACCACAACAGCTGGGCTGGCCTGTCGAGGTCGCGCAGCCCCGCGCACTAGCATGTCTCCTGCCAGCCCCAGCTGCTGGTGATCATACCAATCCCTTTATTCCCCCTCAATGTGTACTGCCTGAACTACCCCTTTTGAGCTCAGTTGGCTTTTGTCCTGTTGCCAGGTAAAGTGCCATTCTTAGAAATGAAGAGGGGTGGAGAAAAGTGCAGTAAAGTTCAAATGAGAAAATAATTTTGGCGCAGCTTTGAGGGAGCAGATGTAAGGGAGGCAATGTAGGGGAGGGTTCTCCCAAATGCTCACCGCTGGCGGGAGGAAACCATATGACACTGCTGGCGCTGTACATACCAAATTGATAACATCGCTCTCCACTACTGTGCTCTTAAATACAGTGCTGCATGACTTAGATTTTTTTGACAGGTAATATGCATGCCCGGAGACGCTCTTGGCTGACATTACTCAGTCCCTGTCGCTACTGAACTGAACAACCCCACACCTTCGTGCAGTGGTACTGGACTCTCCCAACTCGCCAGACACATTTTGGACTTCTACACAATTTTCTATGATATTTATCCATATCTTATTTAACTGAAATGAAATGTTTGACTATAAGATACTGAAACAATTGATTGTTCAGAACCAACTATTCAGCTTTACAGCTACCTATGTATTTGCATGTTTTTAAAAAAATCTTAATTTTCAGTTTTTATTTCAACATCAAAATCCATTATTCATACACCTTTGGCAGTAACAAAAAATTTGTTTCTATGAAGTGATTTTCTACATAAGCTTGATGCCAGATAACAGACAGCGGCGTTAGAGCCCATGACAGTGTTCACCATGCACGCGCACAAAGAGGCCAATAATTTTTAACTTTCAAATAATGAATAATATTTTGCAGCGTAAAATGTGTCTTGTATTTTTATTTTCAGGGTTTGATATGTCTTACAGTGTTCTAAAGTGTTTGCTGTTATTTTTAAACTGTTGGGTTATGAGATTAAAAGTGCACACTGTATGGAGATTAAGAACACTAATATTCTGGTGTGAATACCGCAATAAAGAGACACTCAGATAATACAGAAAATTCACAAGAATATTATCAAATGTAAAACAATATTTAATTTATTTATGCCACTTTTATTTTCAAAGTATATAAAAGTTTACTCGATGTGCATAGCACTTCCACTTATATGAGCCCCGTAGGCAGCCATGGTTATGTCCATGCGATGCTTGCCTCTGGGCAGTCTGTCTAGGAGAGCTGGCGAGGTAAGACACTGTCAAGTACGCATTACAACTTTTTGTTCACTGACGTAGATTTCAATAGCACCTTTAGTATATCGGTTAACCTTTGCTGGTGTACGTATTGCCAGACATTTCCCCAACATTACGCTTCCACTTAACTAATTAATTTTGCCATTGCCGCATTTTCAACTTAATAGAGGAGAAGGAGGAGAAATACGTTGGAGAGGTCTTGCGACCCGCGAGACTTGAATCGGGCGCCAACCGCTTCTGCTAAAGGTGTGTCTTTGCAATTTCTGTATTATTGCTGCGTGCAATTTTAAGGGATTTAATTCTATGTACGTATTTGAGGGTATTTTTCATGTTTGAATATTTTACGGCAACATCATGTACAATCACATGGCTGATCGCCGCCAAGTTCATGTGCGTCATCCTTGCGCTTTGAGAGTTTATTTGTGTAAAACCATGTGCGCCACAATTTATTTCAGGGTTCTATGTCAATTTTATTCAGGGTTCAATGTATTTTTCATGTGATTGATGCTTTTTGTGTTTGACCACGCTGTCATGTTAAAGTTTGCTTTTTCCGCCATCAGGCATGCTACACACCTGTAACCACTGTAATCGCAAAGAGAATAATTTTCTCTACCAGAATAATATTTTGTTGGAATTTAATTTGCCGTTTCCACGAAGAAATATTGCAATTTAACCTGCACCATGTGGTCCACTACGAACTTTATCCAGCGGCATCTGCACCATACAAACTTGTTTTCACACATGTGTGTGTTTATTGTGAATACTCATCTCATGCCCCATCATCTTTTAAGGGTCTTTGTGCAATTTATGCAATTTTGTATTTTGTATACGGTGATATTACTTCCGTCCTAGCCGGCTATGTGTACAGGCCGTCACCACACTACTCACGTGCTGGAGGGCGAGCCCAGACGAGTTTGCGTTAGTGATGCCAAGTAATCACATGTGTTAATGTATCATCAAGAGTTTCATTTTGTGATTCGTTGTGTCCTGGCTTCAGGGAAAAATCGTCAGTCTACCGTAACGGTTGTTGACTCTCTTCCCTTGTGAAGATTGTGTTTTCATACACCACGGTGAGATCATTCATCTAGGGGTGCACTAGAGTAATTGCGAGCTGGGGAGCACCCAAGCAGAGTTAGCTAGACACGACCGAGTGTATCATTAATTTCATGGCATGTTGATTTGTACGAATGGTATAAATAAAACGGGTATCACAGTGAACCTGGCACCCATATCATCAGTAAGTAATTGTGTCATTGTTCGTCTCGTATCTCACCCGATGGCATCAAGATTTGCAACTTGATGGATAAATTTACATTGACAGTTATTACTATGCAAGAAGATAAAACTTACTTTAAATTCTTAAAGCTTACCTCCATTGAACTTTTCCACTTTGCCAATAACTGCAGCATGTTCACCAGCAATCAGTTTCAGCACTTCATCTTTGTCTGAAGGACACACAATCATAACTGCCCCAACACCACAATTAAATGTGCGCAGAAGCTCTGCATCATTCACTCCACCTGAAAAAAAATGACAAAGGTCATATATAAATATATTTTTAGATTGGTTGTATGCGGGCATTTTTTATAACTGAGAGTACCTGTATATAATGTAATGTAATTCACATATGCAATTACACAGGTATTTATATAAAAAACATAATGCAAAAACACTATTACTGACAAAACACTAGTTTCTCCTACTAAGTTATATCTCACCAGTGTTGTTCAAAATATTTATGAAGCAAGTTGTTTTGGATTGGAGAGGGCACTTTAAAATGATCCTGTACAAACTCCGATAAAAAAAAAATTTGTCGTGGACAAGTGTGAGATTCTTAACAGTACAAAGAATATCCAAAAAAATAAACTTCCAGGCATTTTGCAACAGAATATACTGTAGTCACAAAAATTCTGAAGTTAATGAGACTGTTACTCTGAGATGTCGTGAGATCCTGCACATGTCACAAGCACTGCTCTGGTGGAAAATTGAGGTGGTTCAGGCATACTTCAGTGACATAGTACATCTTAATTTTAGTTACCATTAACGTATGGGGGCAATTTCATTAAGCCTCATTTAGTCTGCACCAAGTCACTGCTAAACATGAGATGTGTAGTAGATGTAGATAGAAATGTGATCTGTGCTTTAGTTGGTACCGCAGCACGTATGGTTGCATTGGTGAGGGGTAGCTGGAGTGAGCTGAGGTGTTGCATGACTTGGTATCCTGTGACTGCTGGTGAAATGGCATAGCGGTGCAGTGATGGTAGGGGTAGTGATGGGGATGGTGGTGGGGGGTAGGGGTGGAGGTGGTAAAAGGGACTATGGCAGGAAAGGTGGTGTTGATAGAGGTAATAGGAGAAGCAGTAGGGGTAATAGGGGAGGTGATATATATATATATATATATATATATATATATATATATATATATATATATATATATATATAAGAAGTGAAATGAATATGGAGCAATGTAGGACTGAAAGGGTACAGGAAATGGGAGATTCCAGAGATTTCCCTAGCGAAAATCCACAATGAACCAGATGGGGATTAAACCCAGTTCACCTTGGTGGGAGGTGAGCAGTCCAACTGCTCAGCCACTAGTCTCTAGGGAAGGTGGAAATGGTGATAGGGGAGGTAGAAGTGGTGATAGGGGAGGTGGAAGTGGGGATAGGGGAGGTGGAAGTGGTGATAGGGGAGGTGGAAGTGGTGATAGGGGAGGTGGAAATGGTGATAGGGGAGGTGGAAGTGGTGATAGGGGAGGTGGAAGTGGTGATAGGGGAGGTGGAAGTGGTGATAGGGGAGATGGAAGTGGTGATAGTGGAGGTGGTGACAGGGGAAGTCATGATGGTGATAGGGAAGTAGGTGATATTGATAGGGGAGTTGGTGATATTGACAGGGAAGGTGTTGATAGTGATAGAGGAGGTGGTGATGGTGATAGGGGAAGTCATGATAGTGATAGGGGATATAGTGATAGTGTTAGGTGGTGATGGTGATAGGGAGGTGACAGTGATAAAAGAGTGATAGAGGTAGGGGAGGAGGTGACAGTGATAGGACAGTTGGTGATGGTGAAGGGGAGGTGGCAGTGATGATAGGGTGATTGTGATACGGAAGGTGGTGGTGGTGATAGGAAAGGTGGTGATGGTGATAGCGGAGGTGGTGATGGTGATAGCAGAGGTGGTGATGGTGATAGGGAAGGTGGTGATGGTGATAGGGTAGATAGTGATAGTGTTAGGTGGTGATGGTGATAGGGGAGGTGGTGATGGTGGTATGGAAGGTGGTGATGGTGATAGGGTAGGTGGTGATGGTGATAGGGTAGGTGGTGATGGTGATAGGGTAGGTGGTGATGGTGATAGGGAAGGTGGTGATGGTGATAGCGGAGGTGGTGATGGTGATAGCGGAGGTGGTGATGGTGATAGCAGAGGTGGTGATGGTGATAGCAGAGGTGGTGATGGTGATAGGGTAGATGGTGATGGAGATAGGGTAGGTGGTGATAGTGATAAGGGAGGTGGTAATGGTGGTAGCGGAGATGGTGATTGTGATAGAGCGATAGTGCAAAAGGTGATTGTGATATGACGTAGTGATGGTGATAGACAAGGTGGTGGTGATGGGATGGTGATGATGATAAGGGTGGTGGTGATGGCGGTGATGATGGTGATAGGGGAGGTGAGGATAGTGATAGGGGAAGTGGTGTTAGGGCACGTGTTGATGGTGATAGGGGAGGTGGTAATTGTGATAAGGTAGGTGGTGATGGTGATAAGGCAGGTAGTAATAGTTTTAGGGGAGGTGGTGATGGTGATAGGGTAGGTGGTGATGGTGATAGGGGAGGTGGTGATGGTGATATGGGAGGTGGTGATTGTGATAGGGTAGGTGGTGATGGTGATATGGAAAATGTCAGTGATGGCGATAGGAGCATGATAATGGTGATAATGTTGATAAGGGAAATTATCAGTGGTGGTAGGTTGGTTGGGCTTGTGGTAGGTTGGTGGGGGTTGTGGTAGGGTTAGTGGTACGGGCTGTGTTGGTAGGGGTGTTGGAGGTAGTCGTGTTGGTAGAGGTGTTGGAGGTACTTGTGATGGTAGAGTTAGTAGGAGTAATGGTTAGCACAGTGGGGTTTGTGGTAGAGGTTGTAATATGGGTTGTGGTAGGTGTTATAGTAAGGGTTGTGTTCGTCGAGGTAGTAGTGGGGATGTCTGTGGTGTCAATGATGTGGGTGTGTTTGGTGATAGGGATGTTGGTAATGACAGAGGCGAGGGTAGTAGTGGTTGGGGGTGGGGGGGGAGGTGGTAGGGGTGGTGGCAATAGGGGTAGTGGGGAAGGTGGGAGATATAGTAGTGGGAGATGGTGGTGGGATGAGATGGAAGGAGAGATGAGGTGGTAGGTGAGGAGGTGGTATGGGAGGTGGTGGTATGAGATGTGGTGGTAGGGAAATAAGTGCTAGAGGAGGAGGGGGGTGCATGAGATGGAAGGATTGAGGGGGTGAAATATGAAATGGATGGGAAGGAGATGAGGTATGAGATGGTAGAGGAGAGTAGGTGAGGGGATGAGATAGAAGGGGAGAGGTGGTAGGGGAGGATGTGGTAGGGGAGGAGCTGTTTGGGGAGAGGCGAGGAGGTCCTATGGGAAGAGGTGGGAGGCTAAGATGGAAGTGGGGAGGATGCTACATTGGGTTTGTTACATTTTAATCTACAAGGTATTACTGTGAAGGCTGGTAGTGGTCTTTTGGAATTTTGTTTTTCTAGAAAGGCATATAATGGGAAGGTGCCTATGGGAATAAAAGATCTGAACGAGATAGATTCACATGATATTATTTGTTGGAAGACTTTTCCGGTTCATGATGGTGGTGTTAATAATAAGACTGCTGTAATTAGTACTTTTGGCAATGATTTACTCTATTCTCGTAGGAAGATTAAGTTCGAAATCGGTGACCAAATTTGTTTGTATCGAAAGTTGGTTGGTACTACTGGTAACATGTATATACTTGGTCATGCTGAAGTTGTTTTTAATCCATAATAAATATGTTGTTGATGTAATTATCATTTATATTTTTTGTTTTTTGTTTGTTGTTTGTCTATTTTTGATAACCAGAGGTAAATATGGTAATAGTAATAATGGAAATGAGACATAATTAGATTGACCTGGTATAACCAACACCCCTGTCAATCGCCTAGCACCAATCATCTGAAAGATATATTCTTGCTATACTAATATTCATGCAATACAAATGGTGATACATCAACAGATGTGTGACAGTTGACAGTGATTAAGTGTTCGTGACGGGAACTCGCAAGGAATAATACATCCTTGCGGTGTATTATGGTTGTAATTGTCAATTTGATTTAAGATCCAATGTACAGGATGTTACATTCTGTATTTGGTTGTTTTATAATGCAATAATCATATTGTTTTGTGACATAATTAATGTTATTGCAAATTTGCATATGTTTAATTATGTCCACGACATTATAGTGTACAGCAATGATTTAGAGTCCCATTTAGAGCATTTGCAATTGGTTTTGAAAAAAAATTAGAGGTCAACTTAACTGTTAATCCAGAGAAAGTAACCCTAGGATCAAACAGGGTTAAATTTTTAGGGTACGTGCTTTATGAAGGTCGGTTTATGGTGGATCCCGACCAGATAGCTTAGTTTGTCAACTTACTGCAACCCAAAACCCTAAAAGGTGTTCAGAAGTTTCTGGGTGTACTCGGATATTACTCTTATTTCATCAAACATTTTTTTGAAATTGAAGCTCCGCTAAATGCTTTGAATAGGAAGGGAGTAGTGTTCGAGTGGGGTGCAGTACAGGAAACTGCCTTTTGTAAATTAAAAGATACGCTAATTTCTTCTGCAATTCTTCATTTGCCAGATTTCAACAAACGTTTTGTGGTGCAGGTTGATGCATCTTCTATCGCCCTAGGAGCAGTTTTAAGTCAGAACACGGGCTCTAGTTTGGCACTCATCACCTTTGTCAGCCAGCTTCTTACTGAAAGTGAGCAGAAAATCGGTATTTAGGAGAAAGAAACACTTGCATTTATATTTGGTCTCAAGAAATTTGCATCCTATGTGGAACATGACAAATGCGATTTGTATATCGCCAACCAAGCGTTTGTTTACTCAATCATCCACAACAGCTTGGCAAGCTAGGCCGTTTGGTGTCATATTTTTCTCGCTTCAGATCTAAAGTGCATCACATTAGGGACTCAGAGAATCAGGTTGCCGATGCACATCCTCGAATGTCTGATGCAGAGGATTTCGAAGTAGTACAACCGGAGTCGTCCTCTGCAACTTTATCTATTCTACTAGGATTTCCTGGAATTTTTTTAAAATTACGGCAAGCTCAAAAGGATGATCAGTTTTGTGTTCAAATGGTTGATGAAATAAAAAGAGGTTCTGTTGTTCCTTATGTTCTTGATAAAGAAGTCTTATATTTCTATGGTAAAAATGGGCAGAGTAAGAAGAGTTTAGTTCCGATGACATTAAGACCAATTGTCCTTGCTTATTCCATAATTCAGTGTTCGGTGGACATCTCGGGATCAACAAAACCATTAATAAAATTTCTTTGAATTTTGCCTGGACGACTGAGGACAGATGTTGCGGAGTATGTTCGTTCGTGCAACTCTTGCCAGAAATGTAAGCAGGGACAAGATATCAACGTATCTTTCTATTTTTCAAATCCCACCTGCCCCTTGGAACACAGTTCATGACATCATTGGCCCCCTTATAAGGTTAAGAAAAGGTAATGTTTGTATTTTGATCCTACTGGACACTTTTACTAAATTTGTTTTACTCCTTCCTCTGCAAAATGTGAAAGTTTCTTCCATAGTTAAGACTCTTACTGACCAAGTTTGGAAGATATTTAGTGCACCAATAGAAATTGTTACTGATAAATCTAGATATTTTACTTCAAAGATCTTTAAAAATATGTGTTTTCGATGGGCTATAAAGCACTTTACGTCTAGTCCCTATTATCACAAATGCAATCAAGTAGAAAAATTCAGTAAGAACCTGAAAGCATGTTTAACGATATTTTATAATCAAGATAATTTACTTTGGGATTGTGACTTGGACTTCATTAATGTAGGTTTCAACTGTGATACCCATTATTCAACAGGGTGTCCACCTTCCCTTCCCATTCTGAGTAGTGCCCTTAGACATCCTTTATTGAATATCTGGCATTTACCTCCTGTTCCTTCTTCCTTGAGCAACAATGAACGGGATCGTCTGTTGGGGGAGATGACTCACTATTTGAGTTCTGCCAAGCAGCAGGTTTTAGTCAAGCTGGAGTGTGGTCATGGTGTTGCTAAATTTTGTGTTGGGGATTTGGTCCTGTATAGGAACTATGAGTTGGCATACTTGCCACACAATGTAACAGGCAAACTGACCCCAAAGTTTCGGTATCAGTTTCACCTAGAAAAATTAATTAATTCTAATACTGTCCAGTTCATAGATGTAAATTCTGGTAAGGCTTTTATGAAAGCCACATTAGTCATATTAAGGCATATATTACACGGAAATGATTTGTTTTATAGTTGTAGCTTTGGTTTTCAGTTTTTTTCTTTTGCTTCCTATACCTTACTCCATATTCTTGGTTTTTCCTTATCGAACTGTCCCCATTCCTTATTCCCTACTTATACTGGGTTAATTGTTTCATGATGTCTACCCTCCGTCACCATCAGGTTAGTTCGAGTTGAGTGCGCTGATTTCGTCGGAGTACCTGCAGCGGCGAGTGGAGATCATGCTGATGGACTTTGGTGATACAGTCGCTTCCGAGTTACCCCACCCAAATCGAGTTGAACTGGAGGTGTTGATTGCCACCTGAAGATGCATCTGAGAAGATTCCACGTCTGCACTTCAGGGCGCGTGTGTTTCCCGTATTTGTGGTGCCCGGGGACTTATGTCAAATTTGTATCAAGATTTTGTGTTTTGTATTGGAATGTATGTACTTTCTCTGTTCTTCAACTTTCTACTGTGAAATATCTTCTCTTTGCTGATCTACTCTACGATTTCTATGAATCTACTCTTCTGTGACTGTAATTGTGTTTGATGATTTTGAAAGCAGACTGTAGAAACCACTGCAGATTTTTTGGGGTGGGCATTGCAACATGGGGTTTATCGCTGAATAGTTTAAGTGTCTAATTGCTGGCTATATGTGCGCTCCTCAGCCAACTTGCTCCTTCCTTAGCTCTCCTTCAATTTCCTCTCCTGCTCCCCCCTTCCTATTTCTTGCCTGGTTAGGTCTATTTAAGCACCTCCATTTGCCCTCCCTTCCTTCTTCGGCCCCTGGACTCCGCAAGCTCTCCTTCGGGGTCAACATTCATCATGGTGCTGTCGTCTACAATGCCTTTCTGCTACATACATTACTGCACATTAGGTAATGACTTTGTGAGTGACATTTCCTGCTGGCAGTGGGCCGACATTAAGGGGGATACTACTAGCTCATGAGGCGACACTATTACAGCATTGACACAGCATTTAATGTAACTACGCCAGTGAGTAATGCCTGCCTATCAGGAAGTAATTTAAGGAATTTTTGCAATGTTAGTCACTAATTGTGTGGCACATTTTCAATGGGCAGTGCTTTGATAGTTTTTGTGGAATCGATAATTTGTGGTCTGGAGTTTTGCTTGCTGCCTGCAATAACTTTAGTTGGCCTTTTCAGTTAGATCCCCTTGAGTTTACAGTTGAATCTGGTCTGTGTTCTTTTGCAGTTTTTACCTTGTACAAGATTCAGACATTGGTAATTAATTGAGTATTTTCAGATGACTCCAATGTGTGTTAAAATTGGCCGGGCAAGTTTCAGGTCAGTAGACTGGGGCTATTAAAGGCCAATAAGTGTCACCTGCTGCTACTGGCCTGAGACCTCAGTCTAAAAGCCCTATGTTTTGGGTGGCATTGGAGGACGAGCGACGATTAGTTTTATACATCTTCATAATTCAGAATTTCTAAGAAATTCATGATTTTCTACGCTACGGATTTGTCTGCTTGGTTTAAGGAACGATATTTTCTATTAAATAATTAATTGTGATATTCCGCAGGCCTAATTTTTCCGCAGTTTGCCTTCAAATAGAGATGTTTTTCAAAGGCTTATGAAAGGTAAAAGTTGAGGCAAGTATGTGACTCCTTGTATGGTTAGTGGTCACCCGACATGTTGCCGCAAATTCTATTATTCTCGGTTGGCAAGAAGTCGTCAACGTAATGAAAAAAAAAATATAAGAGTTATTTGCAGTGGAAAATTAAAATGTTTGTTACAAGTGTAATCACTGTACATACTTTTGTAACCGATTGTAAGTGTAATTTAGCACCTAATTTTTGGTTCCGTCAGAGAATTGATGAGTTAATACTACGAGGGAGAAAGAATCATTGATTTAAGTAACAAATATTTAATTGAAGGGTTCATCGTCTGAGAGCTTTGCTATTCAAAGAGTATTTTAGCTCTTTCATTATTTTGTACCTAACAACATTGTGTGGCATTTTATCATGTTCCGCTGGTACGCAGCTTTAGAGTATCTTATAAAGTGTTGAGAATTAAATTATGATAGGTATGTTTTACAGGACTGGAGTCCCTGTTTTTTAATGATTCTATTGAAGCATGCAGTTAGTGGCTTGGTAATAAATTGTATAACATAGGGAGTACCACATGTGTGCATATTATATCAGTATTAAATTAAAGAATGTTATCTATGGTTTTATGATCCCTCTGCATAATGGAAAGTTGCATGGTATCACACACAGCTAATTTTGATAGCTGCCTTTCTGAATTGAGTATTTGGTAATACACGGTTGACCACGAAAGGATTGAAAGGAAGTGGGATCATATATTTCTTCTATGCAAATTGTTTAAGCCATTTTTATGAGATATCCCTATTTACTAGAATTAAATGTTAAGTTCTTGTGAGTGTCACTATTTTTTGGAATATTTTGAACGGCTTTGAATACTCTGTTATATATAAGCATACAATTGCTGTTCATCTATATACATACATTATACTCCATGAGTATGAAGTAAATGAGCCTGTACTTTGCAACATGCCAGTCTCAGGTTTTAACGAATGTTATGATTTGGAGGTTTAATATCCATTTAATTAACTCTAATGCTTTCGTGCATTCATTCTACTAGCTGCTTTTTTTCTGAAAGTTAACTGTCAGCATATCCTTACCACAAATTGGTGTAAACAAATGATACGAAGCGTAATAAAAAAAAGTGTAGTTGACCTTGATTGTTTGAGTGTTATGTAAAAAATTCCCTTGAGTCATTAGTTTATGGCACAAGAAGGTGGGGGATAAAATGGAAGGGGAAAGGAGGTAATAGGGGAGGATGTGGTTATGGAGGAAGTTGGAAGGGAAAGTGGTGGTAAGAGAGGATGTGGAGGGGGATGAGGTGGTAGGGGAGGAGGTGGTAGGTGAGGTGGTTAGGGAAGGAGGTGGTGGTATGGGTGGTAGGGGGATCAGATGGTAGAGGAGGGGAGGGGTGATCAGATGGAAGATGAGAGGATGTGGGGGTGAGATGGATGGGGGTTGGAGGTGGTAGAGCAGGTGCTGGAAGTGGCGAGGGTGGTTGGGGGAGGAGGTGGTCGTGGTATTGGTAACGGCTGGAGATGACAGGTTGTGGTGTTGGTAATGGCTGGAGGTGACAGTAATGGTTGTGAGTGCCAGTAATGGTTGTGGGTGCCAGTAATGGTGTAGTATTGGTAATGGTGTGGTGTTGGTAATGGTAAGGATGGTGGTGAATGTGAAGTTTATATTACAGGTAGTCTTGACCGTAGTTTTACTGCAGTAAGGATGACTATATACTCTTGCAAGGCTGTGTATTACTGTATTTAGTTGTACATGGTGTGGAGAATTATGCAAGTTACTTGAGGGCTGACCACCAGCAATCAGCATGTGCTAAGTCTAGCAAGTGAAAGAACAGTACAGGGTTTTAAGAAAGTTTCAGAAACTCTGCCTCAGCAACCTCTATGACTATATATATATATAAACACACACTTCTCCTAGCTCAGAGGACATACCTGGCAGATTATGGAAGCTCTACTACAAGATGATGAATTCAGATAAAATAAATAACAGTATTACGAACAAGGCTAAATCATACATACCTGCAACTGCAAGCCATCCAAACACAGGCGGTATAGTCCATTTAGAGGCATCCAGTACCACTCTGCAATCTGGAGGGAGAACTCTAGGAATGTTTTCTGTAAGGCCTCCACCTGTTATGTGTGCAAATGCTTTCACCTTGCCACTTTTCAGGGGTGGTAGCACACTTTTTACATAGATCTTGGTTGGAAGCAGCAACTCTTCCCCTGGAAAGAAGAAATACTTCAACTGATAAATAGTTTTGTTGAAAGGAAAATGCTACAGCAACTTGTTCTGCATAACACAAAGCTTAAATTGGTTAAAATCTCAAGTAAATTAAATAAGTAATTAGTATATTAATGTATATGTGCAGTCATGGACACAATAAATGAGCACACATAGAGCTGAAAATATTTCCAAGTCATGTTTGGGTATATTTGGCAGAAGCCTATGTGCAAACGTCAGGCACAGATGTAATATGGATAAGGCCAGAGGTTAGGTGAATAATATACCTTTGAGAGGAAAATAAAAAAAAATAAAAAATGAAATATAGGTGCTTGTATGCTTGTTTGCATTTATTCTAACATTGTCTTTGTTACAGTTCAAATTAACATGTTCTAAAAACTGCAGTAGAGAGAAAGTGATATTTCACACTTTTGGGAAAATGTTAAAAAGTTTTAATATATGGAATTTATTAGTTTGGATCACACAAACAAATCAAGAATATTGACGCATGATGCATACTGACATAATTATTAAATACGACTCCACCTCATATTCACATGATGTCATGTCACCCCGAGCAAGTTTCAACCCAGGACAACTTGCTTCCAGAACCCACCAGCATGCCCCTAGGCTAGAGGCAACCAAGGTCACAGCAGTCAAGGCAGTCTATGCCACTATGTCAGATGCCACGTGTCCGTTAATCACCCCGCATGCGACAGAAGTCAGCTATGCAGCCCAGCGCTGCCCTTAAGCTCGCAGGAGCGACACAACCCGCAACCCACACCTGACTTTGTGCCGTGCCGTAGGGCTACTTGCCCCAACCCATACCGCAGCAGGGTGAACAATAGGCGGCAAACCATCCCAACTTCATCACAGTAAATTAGCCAGTGCTCTGTCTGGTATTATAGAACGTTTGTGTCTGACAGTGACGTCGTCACCATTTTAAATTTATGTCACACTGCAATATTTCAAAATATTATGATAATGTACCCATCTAATAGAAGAATGGAAAGCTTCTAATTTTTTTTGTTTGTAGTTACAGTTATTACACATGTTTAAACACTGTACCTCAGAGTTGAAACAGGACTGAAAATTTAAGAAATATGTATTTAGAGGCAACAGAATTTTTATTTAAATCATCACTGAACATGTTGACTACCTGTTTCGAACTGGAACAAAGAAAGTGATACTTTGTCCATCCGTTGGTTCAACTCATCATTTTAAATGTTTAAATTATGAAGTTTGTAGATACACACAGGTGTAAAATTTAATTACTCAAAATATATTTGTACATAGTCATGGCTACACCATACAGGAACTACACAGAGATTCTTTAGAAAAAAGTGAACTGCATGGTCTGTTTTCCACACAATTGTAGTAGGAACAAATAAAAAATATATATTGTTAAAAAAAAATTACTTTTAGTTTTCTACAAAATAGGTTACATTATAATTTCTTCTCAATAGCTTGTTAATTTCTCATTGAAAATAACCATGGCTATAAATATGCCACTTGCATTATCTGTTTTATTTTGATTCTCTGTAATTAGCACACCGAAATTATATAAAACTTTTGCATCCACTTCATGATTGTTAAGGACAGTCGGCTAAGACAATTAAATATACTATATTTTGTCCTGGTCACTTGAAGAAAGTGTGAGCGGAACAAAGATTCAATGGAAGTATACAAGCTGCTTGGCACAGTTCAAACGCAGCATGATTGCATACTGATAGTTGTGCTATGGGTTGCTTAAGAGCCAATAGTTCTTGAAAAGGACTTAGAATATTTCACCCACTCAATTTACCTGGCCATGATTGTACATTAGCAAAGTGTGGTTTTACGATAAAATGAGTACTCTAGAAATCGACCTTTAAAAAAAAATTCACTGTCCATAACTACATACATGGCAGCCAGTTAAGAGAAGTAGTTCCAGGTCGTAACATCTCATTAGACACAATATTGAACATTAACTGCACCTGAAATTCATCACTTTCTTTTTTTTTTTTTTTTTTTTTTTTTGCAAACATAAGAATAAAAATAGCCTAATACCAACACATTTGTATTTATAACAAATTCATCACATCACTTGGCTGAAGCATCATTTCAAGTTATAGGGTCCATTGTTGCATTTGATTTTTTTTTCACGTCTTGCCCATTTCCATTTAAATGCTCTGAATTCCGTGAATTTGGCAGGTCCTGTCCCATTCTCTGTTTAATTGTCATAAGTGACTTGAAGAACATGATTTATATGACAGATCATAACCCCAAATATGAAAGATTAATTTACATACCTAATAAATAAGACATTTAGGAGTACATATCTGTTGTCAAAGAAGTTGTACATTTTATAATTCCTTTTTTTTTTTTTTAAGTTGTTTCTAGCCACGGGATGTCTTAACATTTCATGTAATATGCCGACCTGACCAGTGTAACTACATGAAATTTATGATTATACTAATTTAAAACTTGAGGAAACTTGGGTTGAGTGCATTTAATTATGTATACGTATTTGCAATACTATGTAGCAATTCCGGAGCGTCAATGGGTGAGTTATTATTTACGTAACTATTGAGAACAGCATTTACGAGTCAATAGGCTGGTACATATTTCATTAGTTTTAACTAATAATAGTGTTTGTGTTGTAAACAGTGTTGTTTGTGTTGTAAATAGTAGTATGTGACTTCATCACTAAAATTAGGCGCTGCAGCAGTTGGAAAGTCTGACAAGTAAAAAAGATCAGTGTTTTTCGCCAGACGGCAGCTGGTCAATAGTTTTCTGAGAGAAACTCAAGAAAAAGTTTCGTTAAATGGTCCTTTGGGTTCTTCAGATATTAGTAAAACAACATGGTCAATATCGAGACAGATTACGTGAACCGCAACCAAGTTTTCATTTTGTTGCAAGTGTTTCAAGTGACAAATGGGGAAGTACACTCAAGAAAGGTGGGCATGCGCGCTGTGGCAATATTCATGTATCAGATTATGTTGACCACATCAGTTATTTTCTCCTTGAATTTAGTGTTTAAACATACATGTTTTACCGTCTAGTGTAGGACTACTGCCTCCCCTTCAGGAACCGTACGTCATATCACACACACATTCAACGGCCATCCATTCGGCGCACCCAGTGCAACAGATGGTAGAGCCCTAACCACTAGCCATACCCCTTAGGGAGAAGAGACAATGCACTCCGTCCACCACACCACGAGAGTTGCAGGAGGGAGTGTTTGACCGGCTCTGGTTTGGGCTTGTCCTCCCTAGGACTTAAACCAGCCGTTATTGTTGGAAAGAATCCAAGAAAACCCAATCTCCTACCAAGCTACCATTTGTGCTGCCGGCTGGAGTAACGGTTAGGCTCGACGTCGGCCCAGCTGCCGCAGCAGCAGAACACTTTGGCCAGGGACCAGTACATCGCCTGCTCCCCTCTGCTGAGGTAGGTTTTACCATCCTCATGCCTTACACCAAAAGGAGTGGTAAAAATTTGCAGGAAAGGAAGGCATCGACTACATAGAAAACTACCTGTGGCTGTGCCCAGTCTGATAAGTCAATCTGCCAGAATAACCCCTGGGAACGAGATCAACCCACCCGCAAGTTGGTGGGGCTTCACCCCCTAGCTCCCTCCACACCTCTTTTTGCAGCACCCCAGAATACGCCGGGGACTCCACACCCAGTCGTCACAGCATTTCGCCGTGGAGAGAAGGTACCAGTGGGTCTAACCTACCCATGGTTCAACATCTGCAGCTACCTATCTGCTGCTAGCTATGCCAGCAGCCGCCACCCAACCACCGGACCAACAGCGCCACCCAGCAGCCCCAGTGTCGGCGCAGGTAAACCAGTGACCTCCGGTAGTACCACCCAGCATATAGCCAAGCTGAATATTAACTTTATTCTAAGCCAACAGGCAACTTGGACTACGCTTTATATTAGTAGAGCCCCTGCATTCAAGTACCGGGCCGCTGTTACGATGTGAACCGGACCTGTAACGATGGCAGTGGCGGGCGGTGGGTGGCGGCTGGCCGCCACCTGCCAGAATAATTGTGTAGCGACAGACAGCGGCAAGCCGCCGCATCCGGCCGTGCTGCAAGGATCTATGCGCTCAGCTGCTCGCCCAGCTACATGCACATTGCAATATTTTCGCTGCCAGCCCCAGCACAAGAGTGATTTAATTTTGAATATGTATCTTCATATCTATTATCAATAAATAAAGTGCTGTGTTTTTAAAAAACGTATCCCCAGTTGATGAGGAATTACTTACAATAGATCCCATTTTAATGTTTATATGCATGTGTCTTGGCGATTTCTTGCATAATTCAAGTACCTTCATTTTTGGCACTAAAATACTGTAGAAAAGGTGCAAAAATTATGCATGCGGAGCTGTGACGGGCGAGTTATCGCTTGCAGGGCAGTGCTTCGGCGGCCAAGTAAGCGATAGCGGGAAATGCTGTATAGGCCGGGCAACTGACTACAGGACAATGCTGCATAGGCCGAGGAACTGATTGCAGGCTGAGCGGCTATACTTACGTCGCATGGTCAGATTTTCTGCTCATTTTTATGCAATCAGTTATCATACAACAGGATATTTTTATGTTATGGTGGTTCGGACAAAATTAAAAAGCAATTTTAGGGCGATTTTTAAGTAGTAGGCCCTACTCTGGATAAAAATCGGTCTAATTTGGTGACAGCGAGGACACTCTTATAGAAAGGATCGAACCTGGAACCATGACATCTTGCTATAACGGGACTCTACTGTAAGCTGTAACGAGCCGCCTTACCACTGTGTGACGTACGTGCACAACAAAACTTGCTTCTCTGTGACGTATTATCAGACCACACCAGATTGTTTCAGGCATCAATATTAAACACAAATTTGATAGTGGGTATACTGCACATGTCTTCTGTTGGTGCTGCTAAAAGTAAATCAAGTGCGTTTGTTAATAATAAATCTACGGTATACTGAATAATGCAGCACGCAGATGAACAGAGTGTTTTGTAATACCCAGACTGCATCACTGGCTTCACAAAACTAAGGAATATTTAATACAAAAATGTGAAGTGAAATATACAACAATGAGAGAAAGGACATGATGAAAGAACAAAAACAAAATTGACAGTTACCATGCTTAAAAACTTAAAATAAAACTTCAGGAATGAAAAAAAGTATACAAAATTAAGCAGCTCAAAATAAGATTTCATGAGAAAAAGCTTTACACAAAACACAAACTGAAACATCTGTAAAATATTGTGCAACATGGGAAATGTGAACATCACGAGCAGCTCACCTTTATTTTGGATACTTTTCCCCCTAACTCTTTTCTTGTCAGCCTCAATAATATAAGTTAAGAAATTTTGCTCAAAGTATTGCAACTGATTTTGTTACCCTGGAATACAAACATGAAAATTCACCATTTTATTATGAAGAAGTACAACATTATCAAATACCAAATTTATTATTTAGTATGCAATGTAAATTAAACAATAAACTTATAAATTATTAAAGACGACTGTAAGATACTACAATGAATTACAGTAGATAGAACCTTACTAAAATAACAGCTCACAAGGTCGCTATCAAGGTCAATCACTACAGATATTTTGGGGTAGTTTGAGCCGATTTTGACCCACTCCCAACACCTATTCATAAAAATTTAGGACTTTTTGCATGAAGTTTGTGTTCAATTGTCTCTAGCACCAAAATAACACTTTTTTTTTTTTAAATTATCTACAAATTTGTTTTAATAGACGTCTTCTGAAAAAATCATACCCAAGAGGCTTATACTTAAGACTTTCCTTGGGGGGGGGACAAACAACACCACCACCACCACGCGAAACGCAAGGATTTACCAAGCACCGTAAGTCCATGTTCAAACATCTCCAGCATGAAATAAACATAATTTTTGCACGGAATATTAATTTAATTCAACAGTCAAAATATCATCTGAATAAAATGATGCCACGTAAGGGTATCTGCAACCTCCTATGCAATGTTTGGTTGCCTTTTGCTAACAATTCTAACAATATTCCAACATAACATTAATTTACATTATCGAACAGATGTCTTTTGAATAAAATGATACCATATAACGGTTTCCGCTAGTTCCTTTTTTGTCAATTAATTACAAAAATATTTAACGTAGGACATGGTCTACTTTTTTCCAAACCAAAATTCAATGTTTGGTGGCCTCTTATGAAAAATCTTATAATATTTTTAGAAAATATTAGCTTATAATAATAATAAACTGATATCTTCTGAACAAAATTATACCACACAATGATATCTGCAACCTTTCCTCTCACCAAACAATTACCAAAACTGTAAAATTGGATGCTGTAGAGCTGTTAGCATATCATATGCTCAAACATAGTGACAATTAAATGTATTGATTAAAAATTACAAATAAGTGACCAAAAATAATTTTTGTAAAAAAAAATTTCATACATAACTGTTAAATAATGTTTATCAAAGCCAATTTTTAAATATTTTGATGTTGCCCTCGCTGCCTTGCTCAGGAGGCAGACCAATGCTGCTCGCTTGTGCACCAGCCACGCACGACCGTGTATGAAGTGCATGGGTCCTGATGTTGTTCATGCAGAACGGGTCAGTGATCCGTCCCATGACCTGAACTACCTGCCTCACCAAGAGCAAACTAGTGCCTATGTGGTTATTGTGATATAGTGCTATGATCCCCCAAAAACCCAGTATAAAGTAAACACGGGCTAATGTTATCTCCTGTTTGCTTTCCCTGTGTTAAGTGATATTAATTAAAGAGTGCCCGGCCGCGTGGCCTGCATCGTGAAATGAACCTACAATTGGTGATGCTCTAAAATCAATACATAATTTTTAAGTGTGCTTGCTGTATTTCTTTTAATGTTAAAAGGGTGACGTGTGTCGCTTCCCGCCTTAGGCGGTTTGTCATGCAGACCACTTCCCCAGTGCAGCACACACTTGCACTCGGCGTGTGATCGACGGCGAATTGTGAGCAGTGACGTGCAGTGCAGTGCAGGAATGGTGTAAGAGAGTGCAATGTCAAGCGAGTGTAGCAAAGTGTAAGTGGTGCAGTGCCACGTGCGCTCAGCAGCCTGAGACAAGGGCGGAGAAATACATAACACGTGATCATGCATAGAAAGGGTTTTTAAACGTTTCGAGGGAATTTCTGGACACAGAATAAGGAAACGTGTGCAGTAAATAATGATGATGTGCACGGAAACCCTCATATTTCCAATTGTTATTATTTTTGCAAGTGTTGTGTTTTTATAAATGTTTATTTTCACCCCCATCACTGCTTTGCCCACTTCATTCTACCATGTTGGCAAGATAGGCCTAAATGTATGTTTGTTTCATTTATTTCTGCAATGTTTTGAGTATTGTTTTGCATAGTGTAACAGTAAAAGTTCTTCTGAATGTGCACGTAGATCTCTCTGCGGAGCGTGGGCCCGCGTTCGCCAGCCCTTGCGCCATAGCGGAAAGTTAGTCTGCAAGTCACATCTAGAGGGGAAGATTGTGTGTGAGATCATGGTCGCGTTCTTCCTGCCCGGACAGCCTGCAACTTCATCACCAATAATCATTGAGCAATAGTGTAATATTTTGGAACCTTATTGTTTTCTGCTGTCCGGGACACTTCCACTTGCCTCCTCAGGAATTGCATCACCTGAGTTTATCAGTTTAACAGCACACGTAATTTTCATGTAGCTGCAGAGCTTTTTTTTTTTTAATCAGTGTAGCCTTTGCCACAGGCAAAAGTGCGCAAATATATATCAGTTGTTCTCCTGGAGGGAACTGTAACTTCGCAGAATAAATAGCATGAACTGACCAGTGCATTTTATTTCGGTTGCAGAGAGGCATTTCAGGGCATGGGCCCTTCCATCCGCCATTTTCTATGCCAATTTTTATGTCAATTTTAAAAGGGGAATTATTTATTTTCATGTGTGCTGCAATGTATTCAAAGTGTTCATGTATAGCACTTATGGGCATGTGGTTGGCCTTAACAATCCACACGTAGGGAGTCTGATTGCACTGATCGAAGTCTTTTTCATTAATTTGCAATATCATGTGGTGATTGGGATGCCCAAAGAGCCCCTTGCTTAGCAAACAAACGAGGCCCCCAACAAGATGAACAGTAAGAGCATGTTGGTCCGGGTGATCGGCCCGCAGCACCCAGAGAACATCATGGAGATCTCAGCTCTACCGCATCATCGTCACTGATGCCGCCACGGCGATGTCTGGTGCCTACTGGGTAAAATTTTTTCCAAAAACCTCCTTTCCAAATTGTTAACCGCCCCTGTAACTACAACCAACCCTTTTCCAGCCAATGACAGATGTCAAGGGCGTATTCACATTTTCAGTTCCATGTAAAGTAAAATGTAATTGACCTTGGTAGTTCCGGCAGCTGCCATGCCAAGCATCCAAACTTGAATTCCTAGTTCTTAGTTGATTCACTAAATTAATAACTTAATTTAATGAAGTGCAATTAAAGGGTTACTTGAATGTTTAGTGTCTTATGTAATTTTGTAATGATTTGTGATTTCTTTTGCAAGCCCGTTCAGGCTTTTTCCAGTAATCATTTCCCAGAAACGCTTAGTAACAGAGACCCAGAACTTTTAAAATGAATAATTACGTGTCGGAATTAATGCCTTAATTCCTCAGTGTTTTGCTGTGCTTGTTTCTGTTTTTGTACATGTATTAAGTGCATATGTATAAATCTAGCTTTCCCTCACAGAGTTGGTGGGAGATCTCTGTTAGGTAACGGCATCTCCGCGCCATCCTCCTCAGTCTTGACCAGCGGGCCAAACAAGGTGGACATGCGTTGCGTGCGCGCCATGGGAGCTTCATTGTTTAGCATCTGTAATAGTAAGTGTTCAATAACCAGAACATTTTTATATCATTTTGCTCCTCCCGTGTAGACACCCTCTCTCCACCAGATTCGTGGCCCTGGAGAGTTTAATCCATGTAATTCCACGTGCCGTTCAGCACCTTTTACCATGTAGACCTAGGGTGAGTCATATACACTATACCAGCAGTATTCAAGGGATTTCGTATCAGTGATTGTATGTGTGATTTCATTTAGTCAATATACATAATTGTATCGTTCCTAGTCTTATTTCATTTTAATGTTAATCTAACTTCGGGTCCTGGCCCACTCTCGAGTGTAAGTCCATGTGTTCATTTATGAACTGTAAAGACCATTTAAGACTTTTATTGTACTTCATACGTAAAATGTGAGCTGTGAGAGGGATACGCCACGTGGCTGTCTTCCTACTACTGCCCTGAGAACCAGAGTACATGTGCTCACCCGTGACATAGATGAGCTAGCGCCCTACCAGAATTTCCAACTGTTCAGTAATATTTAGCCATGCACATCTGGGTTTCTGTCAAATCACACACCTCTCACCTCTAGCAAGCAACCAAGCCAAGCTAAATGGTGCCCAACATGGGGCGTTTCCGGACTGAAAGCATAACAAAACTAGCATAAAGCCACCTTATATTGTGCTGCAACTAGTGTGGCGATTTTCAGTCAGACGGTGCTACGAACACTTCGAAACATATAACGTTAGCCACATTAAATGGCTGGCCCAACCTGTGGCGAAACGAACATATAACTGCCATAATATGTTGTGTGGTAATTTTCGGACAGAAAGTGTAGTGCAACGAACATTTCAACTTGTTTATGGCACCGCAAAACGAGCACGTGGCAAAAATTTAATGTTTCGGAAATTGTCACATTTTGTGGAAAAACCATGTGGAACAGTGAAAATGGCCACCATCTTGCGTGTGTACTGACACCTCATTATTCCGACAGCTGGAGGTACCCATGACATCACAGCGCTTCGTGGAGTTTCCAATGACGTCACCATGCATCTGCAGCCTGTTGTGCATGTGTACGTGGTCCAGACTGGCCGCATGCTGACCATTGCGCACCACCCTCAGGCCAGGTGATAGTCCTTACGTACGCGTGGGCTACGAACACCCGTGATCAGAGAGTCTCCAATGGTACTACCAATATGTGTGTGCAACAAGCCAACAACTGCTTCACTGGACCCCGGCGCATCCTGCAACCTGCGAGCATCCATCTGCCGCTGCTGCTACAATGAGAAGAAAGTGTGTTGTTCACCTGTCTCCTGTCTGCGACAACCAAGTTAACACCTGTCCACGGTGTTTGTACTATGAAAACAGCTACACCAAAGCACAAAGGTCAGTCACTACCTGTTCAGTCT
Source organism: Dryococelus australis (assembly GCA_029891345.1). NCBI lineage: Eukaryota > Metazoa > Arthropoda > Insecta > Phasmatodea > Phasmatidae > Dryococelus > Dryococelus australis. The sequence goes on along the minus strand of CM056993.1, from coordinate 64,218,060 downwards.
GCCACCATCTAGTCAACATGTCATCTCGCACGCAACATTGTCCAATGTTACATTGTTCCTTGTTCAAGTTGTCCAGTCATCTGTGTCACGTATTTCCTGTATCATATTTACCTGTTTCGCTATTTATGTATTGAGCAGCCTTGCATTTTTTTTGTGTACTCGTTCGGTGTCCGCCATGTTCTGTGTTATTGTTTTTAACATGTCTCGTACACGCTCAAATCATGTACATTCACTCGCCAGTTCATTTGTTCCCACTGCAAGTGCCAATCATGCAACAGTGTGTTTTGTAAACGTTGTGCTTCTGTCATGCAACTTCACATGTGCTACACATCCGGCATTCATTCATTAGGAAACGAGAGTTAATAGGTGAGCAACACCACCCCTCTGCACCCGACATCACCTTGTAAATCACATTGTTCGCTCATTCATACAGGATTGGGAATCAAGAGCTAATTGGTGGGTTGGCAACCCCCCTCTGGACCCATCATCCTTATCATCGCTATGTACAAGGAGATAATACGCAAGTTGACAGTCCCCCCTCAGTACATGAAGTGGGTTTCTGAGAGATAATCTGTGAGTGTAGCCAGCTCCCCTCTGCCCCAACATCGTTCTCTTCATCGCCACGACGCCCAGCATAAATTGCAAGTGTTGGCCAGTTGAGATTCGCATACCCCTAGTTAGTATGTTCTGCCATCATTGCTGAGGTGCAGCTCCATGTTTACATCCTCCCCACTCTGATGTGTACTGTTTGCTCGCCAGTGTATGTTTGTATACATTTTACCATCTCCAGTATTTTCATGTCAGTGCTGCCAAACTTCATGTCTGCCTGTGGTCTGTAGGTTCCGCTATCCTCGACAGGGTACGATTCAGTGACTGTTTTACTACCTGACAGAACACTGTAATGTTTGCTGTACTGTCTACCATTTGTTTACGTTTTTGTCGCCAGGGTTTGTTTACCTGCCAGTGATAGGTGCTCACTCATGTACAGCTGCTGTTTACATCCCCTGTGCCTCGTTGTTTACATGTTTCCTGCACTGTGTAAGCTCTTTAGTTGTCTACTTGTTCGAGCTGTTCTGTTTTTTACTTGGCTACTTGTTTTCTGTAAAGTAAAACTTAATTGATCTTGGTAGTTCCAGCAGCCACCATGCCAAGTGCCCAAACATGAATTCCTACTTGATTCAATAAATTAATAACTTAATTTACTGAAGTGTAATTGAAGGATTATTTGGATGTATATTGTCTGATGTAATTTTGTAATGATTTCTGAATTTTTTTACAAGCCCGTTCAGGCTTTTTCCAGTAATCTCAATATGAATTATAACGTGTCTGAATTAACGCCTTAATTAATCAGTGTGTTTTACTGTGCTTGTTTCTGTTTTTGTACATGTATTAAGTATATATGTATATATTTGGTTTTCCCTTACTGAGTTGGCGGGAGATCTCCGTTAGGTAATGGTATCTCCGCACCATCATCCTCAGTCTTGACCAGTGGGCCGAACAGGGTGGACGTGCAATGCATGCGCGCCGCGGGAGCTTCATCGTTTTGCATTCACCACAGTAGCTGTAAGAATATTGTTGCAAAATAATTTGAGAGTTAATTATGTGAATTTTGAGCGCTATGTTTTTTCTAAGTGTCGGTGACACGCATGCATTTATATTAGTTAGGTAAGTGTATATAGGATTTTAGTGTAACTCGCGTAGCACAGATTGAGTATAAAACTCCAGGGACATAAGATTTGGAAGGCCTTATGTCCCCATCCTAGAGTCGAACCTGTCACACACAAAATGAACCTGCCCTGCAACCCATAGGAGGGTACAAAGCAAGCCGTTTTCTAGCACGCTTTCAGCGCCAGGGCAGATAGAGACAAATGTAGCACACACGCATGTGAGTTTGAGATGGTAATAACACTACTTGCCCCAGTGTTAAAATTTTAAGTGAAGGCCTGTTACTTTCACTTTCCAAGTCAAACTGTAAAACCTCACTGTATGTAACCACAGCCCTTAGCTGTTTCTTGTGAGTATCACATATTTTCTGATTCCCTTGACATGTGATGCATTCCTGTGCATTTAGAACACACACTCTACTTTACGATTTCGCCCCATTTTTGACCACCATGTTCATAATGGAGCAGGTCGTGAACCCTAAACAGTACTGAAGAGGCAGGACACATGCCTACAAAGTACATTAGCGTTGTCAAAAGATACTACAGATATGTGATCCTAACTTGTACTGTTCACCCAGACTTGCCAAGAAACCAACACCTCCCTGCCGCAAAATTGTACTGTTGACTGAACCACCAGCTCCCTCCAGCGAAGATCCCGCTAGTGCCAGTGCCCGCCATTGGAGGGCAGCAACTGTTTTACCAGTGCCAGCAGAAGAGATAAGGGATGAAAGTGCTGCTACAGCATCCTGAAATTATCAACCTCTGCAAGCACGGCTAACTTCCCCGCACTCCGAGCACCTATGACCTCTTAAGTGAAATTAGTATAAAAGGACTGGCATGGCCAATGCTCTTCAGTCTCTGCTCCTTCACTGCTCTTCTTAGGGCCGGAGTTAACCATCAGGGTGCGCAACAACAGGTACCGCTGGAGATTTCACCGCCTCCCAGGAGGCCAGAATCTCAGCCAGCAGGAAGACTCTCCGACCATAAGCTCAACACTTCTTCAGCAGCCGCTGAAGACACCATCTGTGCCACAGATCCCTTCCAAAGACTTTGCTTCATCCTTCAGTGCCTACCCTAGATCCCGGTAAGGTCACAACGAAGTTCCGTCTGGACCTCCCCCCGCCACACCAGATGGTGCTGGCAATCAACGTCAATACCCTTCTGGTAGGACGTCCATCCCTAGCATTCCTTCAGAAAACCCCCATTAGTTAAAACATCAATTACATTAAATAATAAGTAACTTTTTATATACTAATCATAAATAATCGTCTTCACATTCACTAGCTTTTTCCCAGGTCGCCTTCGCCTGTTTATTACGTCAGGTTTAAAACTTCCATAGCAAAGTCGTATTATCTTAGGAGGTAGTATGGAGCCACCATGTTAATATTACCTACGTACATAATAATAACATGTGAATTCAATCTATTCTCTTTTCTCTAATTTTCTTGGAAGTACTGGAAGTCCTACGTAAACCAACCAGACAGGTATCAAGCCGGAAGGCTAGAGCATAAAGCTAAATACCCACACTCTAAGAGGCCACTCAAGCTCTGCCAAACTGGTAGAGTTTGACGGAGGCCAAAACACTAGGTACACACCCACCAGGTGAATTGAGCTGGAATTGCTTAGGCTGATCAACGCCCTGTGGAAATCTCACCCAAGTATTCAGTCAGGAAGCAGCTCAAGCATATCCGCGGTCTGTCCATAGCTTATTTTGAGGCCGGACAAAAGGAACAACATAGGTGCCATTCGCTGCATGACTGAATATTCTGCCATACACAGTAGGGAAGGAGTCACCAGCTTATCTTTTGCGAGGCTATACAGATCCTTTCCCTTATAACATACACCCGGAAAGGAAGGGTAAGGAGTAGATTGAAAAAGGCTATCTACTCCTCCGAAGGTAATACCACGTGCCCATCTCATACTAATCCGCAGGGCAAAGTTCAAACCACCCGTGAGATACCAATTCCATTGTTTCCCCCATTAATAAAACTTGAAGGCCCTCCTCATCCTATTTTAGGACTATTTCTGAGAGGAGAGGAACCTCCCTTAGGTCTTGCCAACCCTTGGTTGTGTAACCTTCAGTCTCCCCCCCTGAAACCAACAACAGCCCACAAAAAATCCAGATTGTCTCAGACAGTAAGTTATCCACACGACCAACTGCCTGCCCAGTGGCTGAACCTACCAGCAAAGAGGAAAATTCCTCCATCCAGCAAAATCCAGGTAAAGAGTCAGTTAAGGTAAAGGGTTGCGACTGTGGTTGACAACTTTGTTCCATCAAGACAGCCCACCAGGCCAGTCTTGACCAGGCACCCATGAGACATTAAGCTCCCTGTCTCACCTATGTTTCTCGCGATACTGGCATCACTATATAAAATCTTTACCGTAAATACGATGAAAACCACTTTAACTCATTCGGTCACATCAAGTGTTGCAATCATGTAATTTTTTGATGTGGCTATACTAGTGTTCAGCATTTGTCTTGCAACCAGCAAACACCGTGATACACTCTCTATGATATTAACCACTCATGTCAAAGAGGTATAGAATGGACATGGTGATTCTACATTACAAGTGGAGGGGGGGAGGGGCCATTGACACGTGATGTGTAGTTAAACAATTTTTTTCCTGCAACTCTGTATCATTACGTGCATATCACATACCCCAGAAGTGATACAAACCCTGAATGGCAGCCACCCACGCCAGCATCCTGTCTCTATAGATAAGGTGGAGGCCCGGAGAGCGGAATGCACCTCAAGGAAAAGAATAATATAAATTGTTCCCGCCTAACAAAACCTAGTGAGAAGGGAGACCAGTCGACCATACCAGTGAAGCTGCCCCTCTGCCTACGAAAGGAGGAGCCACCCCACCGAAGCTGTCCAATGCCAAAGGAACCCAAGAGACCCCCTAGCCAAGGAGAATAAAGGACCCTGCACCGCCGCAGAACAGCAGTTGATACCAGCAGCTTGCCTTAGCACCAGTCATACTAAGGCTCTCTGTTCTGTCTGCTCTCCTCTGCCTTGTGAAGAAATGCTTAGTGATCACAAATGACCAATGCCGGACTTTGTCAAGCAAGCGCTGCTGCCCCGAAGAATTATCGTTCCCCCCACACCCCATTTTTTTCCCTTGAAGTCTCTTCAGGACAACTTCTACAGCTTCAGTTAGGGTACAGTTGTTCTGACGGCTACCTAATTCACTGCTCTTTCTCTTATAGCACGCCCTTCGGGCACAGCTATTCTGGTCAACAGGCCCCGCCACCTGTCTTTTGCTTTTACCTTCTGTAAGTTAATCAATGCATTGATTTTCAGACACAGAAATTTGGTTTATATTTTAATATGAATGCAAAGAAATTCCTTATTGATTTTATTTTTAAAACAAGTCACAGAATTTTAGCATTGCTGTCATTTTAAACACCAAAATTGACAATACTATCATTTCTAACTACTGAAATTTAACACAGTTTTAATATTTAAATAGAGAAATTTAGCATCGCTTTCATGTTTAATCACCGAAATTTAACACCGATTTTCACTATTTTTTGCACCAAAATTAGGCATTCTATTTTACCATTTTATGGGGTCCCTAATCACCGTATTCTATTATAGATGGAATAAAACATACTACTAGCCTAACCGCCATCTGTTCCTTCTTTGTGTGAACTGTGCATAGTCTTTCCTGGTGTCACCCCGCAAAGGAGAGGCAGAGAAACGCAGTTTGAGAGCTGGTTCGCCGAACCTAGAGTAGGACTGCGTACTGTCCCCTAAGAAGGATTTTGTGTACGTCACCCAAAACACAACATATTAGATGGCCACCCATACTGTGGACCAGGTACACAAAGGTATAAGCTGATCATGGTAAAATTGAGTACTTTTGAGGCCCTAGTTACTTTTTTATTTTAGCCTTTTTTTTTTTTAGCCTTTAATCACTTTTTAAAATAAATATTGCCACATAAGTAATAAAAACAGTGTATATATTCCACCGCACTCGGAAGTTCATGTCTAAGGCTAAAATAAAATAAATTTATTGACTATTATTCTAAATGAGAGGGCCATCAAAAGTGCTCGCTTTACAGTGAATAGCCTATACCTGGTGCACACATACAGTAGAGCCCTGACCACTAGCAAGACACACTACGAAGAGGCTAGATCACCCTTGTCAGTTAACCCACTTCATCCACCACGTATAAACCCGCCGAAAGGAATGCTAGGCCTAACAAGGTGGGATCTACCCATTCTGGGCTACACTTAGCTAGGGGCATCATTGCCTGCCACCCCAGTGTGGACGTGAACTGTAGTACCTCACCTCTAGTAAATGATGTTCGCCCACAGAAGGTGAAGTAAGTGGAGCAACAAAAAGGCAGCAGCTATCCTTTCCCAGAAACAAGCACTGCATAACCCACCTACCCCAGCCTTCAACTATTTGACTCCTCAGAACGAGCTCATGCAGCCCGTCAACTATTGAGGCCTCACCTCGCAGCCGCCCCCCCTCCCCATAACTTGTTTGGCACCTTAGTGAAAACCCCTGGAGCTGCTCATTCCGTCGTCAAGTATTTTTGCCTGGGCCTGCCCCTGGTACTGGGCGTTGAACCAGCCGATGATGCCAGACCATCCCGGTCAGCCACCCACAGCAGACCGGATGACTGCCTACCTCTGTGGAGCCAGTCCCTCGCCCAAGTCGACCAGCCGACGCCATCGCTGTCAGCCAGCTGGGTCGGCAGACCCCATCCAGTACCTATGCCGATGAGTGCTCAACCCACAGCAGTACGGCATGTCAAGGGTAAGCAAGCGGCACCGCCAAAATCTAACAATCGCAAGCTCAACTTAGCCCAGCTTGACTTCGTTCCAGGCCGGTGGCCTACCCGCCCACCAGACTGTTCAAGGGCACAATCAAGTCACAGCACCAAATACTACAGACTCCGCCTCACTAAGGTCTGCCCTCCTGAGTCTGTGTGTCTGGCCTGGCACAAACTAACAGCAACTATTAGGTGCTGACACACTCCTGCCCCTAAGGCAGTCATGCTTCAACTATAATATAAGTTGTCATAAATAAGTACCGGACAAATAGAACTTAAATAATCAATAACTCTTACATAGCCTAAAAAAGTCACACAAGAATTATTTCGGACATTAATTAAAATACAAAAGGTAACGAGGCATTTCAATGATATTACTTGCAATCCTTTTTCATTAACTTAACTACCAAATTTAGGTTTCAAAAGTGATTAAAATCAGTGCATCAACACTACCATATTTTAAAATGGCACTATATGACCTGTGTTTAGATACTAGGGAGAGTCATGGTGGAGGGAGTGGACAGTGCAATTGCACATGCATGAAACATCACCACTCCACAAACCCGAGAAGCTACCACGAGCGAGAAAGCATAAGCCATCCTTGTTGCACACTAAATTAATTTAGGCTCTACAAGAGCTCTGCTGTCTATGAATGTTAAGGGCGTGTATTAACCCACATATAAATGTTATGCCTTTCTAAAAATGAGCTTGTTTATAATTTATGCTTAAAACAATAACAGCATGGAGAACTCGCCAATGGGTACAATACTATGAAATGCGCTTAAATTGGTCTTTCACTGTATACCTCTACCAATATGTTTTATATATAAGGACTGCACACACTTACCATAGGTACTATTGGTGGTACTGAACACTGCCTTGTCTTCATACTTGATTCCTGCCTTTCGTACAACATTGCGAACCAAGCTGAAACCATTGCTGTGAAGGCCACTGGAAGGTACTCCTATTACAATGTCCCCTGACTTTATGTCATTGATTCGTGGCAACAGTCTGTCACGTTCCACAGCACCCACTGCAAAGCCGGCAAGATCGTACTCTCCTTCAGAATACAAACCCGGCATTTCTGCAGTCTCTCCTCCTGCAATTCATGGAAAACATTTATGATGGAACTATTCACCAGCACCATAAAGTGTCTGCATAAGCAATCTTCAATTAGTCGTTCTAAGGATAAAGCAGCTGTAATGTTAAAAAACCCAAGATTCAAATTTTGTCACTTAAAAAATGCAATGTACCGCAGTAACATGAAGGCCATTAAAAGAATGCCAGTGGCTGGGGCGACCAGCTTCCCGTTTTTTATTTAATTTTAAAGGCAATATATTTGCCAGTACAGCAAAATTGGGGCAAAAATTTTTTCTTAAGTGTGGGAATAAAGACTGTCTTTGTGCTCACCATATGATACGTCGGGTGTCAAGTCAACAATCAGAGCAGCTGCCACCAAACCCTTGAGCAAGAAAAAGCATGCAGTTGCCGGAAAAATGCCTGCGGTATCTATCGCCGGGTAAGTGTGCAGCCTGTCCCCTCCCACGTGTCACACACATACAAACAAATAGCCTTGCTTATTCCCGCCTTTGCAATAATTACCATGCTACATTAACCAACCTTCTTCCACCCCAATGTCATGGGAACCATGTAATGCAACATTAAGTTATTTTTTGTTAGTAATTAATAAGTAACCACTTCATAAATAAATCCTCTGAATTTCCTACAACAACCCACTGAAAATGGAATGTGAACGTGTTAAAAGCTACATGGTGTACAGTGTTAAAGTTTTGTTGACAAAGTAAGTCTTGTTTTAAGTGCCTGGGATACTATTTTGAAAGGAAAACGCCTGCATATTAAAATTACTTAATGTTGTGTTAGTATAGCATAAAAACAAAAATGTTTTTGCATTAGAGACGACTGAACATGAATGTAATGGGAAAAACACAGTTATTGTGTTTGGGGGGTTAAAACAAAGTCTAAACTGCATAAAGCGTACAAACCCATTCCTGAATAATTTGAGAACTCATATACGATTGAGATTTGATGGTATTTGATTAGTATAACGTGTAATTTTTGCCACGAAAACTGTTTAAATGAGGCTGAATTTTTGAGAACAGGGGTCGAGGGTTGGTCAAAATCGGTCAAAATTCTAAAACGAAACCTTCGAAATAACAACCCTTTTCCAGGAACTGTGAAGGGTCATGGAAGTGAGAGTTGACTGCAGTGTACTTATAGTCTATTAGCAATTTCTTCACACTTTTTAATTACACCTTTGAAAATCATCCCATGTGTAATGTTTTTTGTTGTTTCCTAAATATGTTCCGTATTAGAGATGTTTTATACTTGTGTTAACAAAAGATTAACTTATTTTTGGTTAAAATGAACTTGCACTTATATTTTATGTTTAAATTACAATATTTGATTTAAAATTAATATGAATAAAAACAGGGAGAAAATGTGTGTGTTGGTAATGCATAGTAAGAATAGTTATCTTGCAAAATTTTATTACACTGAGTGTGCACCAATGTGGTGTGCTGTCCTTTTAGGGTAATATTTTAGACTAGGTTAGGCTATTTACATGAGGCTAAGAAAAATGTAGTGGAAGTGGAACTTTAGCTGGGCTTCAGAAAAGTGTGAAGTAACTGTGAATGGCCTTTAAAAAATTATATACTGTACACAAAAACCACATACTAAGCGGTTGCAAATGAAGATGTGGGTATACTGTTCCTCATAATTTTTATGGTTTTATGTACTACTAGGATGATTGAGTGGAGCGCAGAGATTTGGACGGCTCTTAATGAGGTTTGAGAGCTAATGAGGATGAAATGAGGTGGAAATGGAAAATGCCGGGATGCAAACCCGCTGGCCAGCTGCAATTTTTGGCATGGTTCCCACATACGAAAATCCAAGTGTGGCCCCACCACGAATTGAACCTAGTTTACCTTGGTGATATGCAAGCTCCTTTAGCTGTACACCATAATGGCCCCAAGGACGGTCAAGGGTGTTAATGATGAGAATAACAGTTTTTCACTTTATTCCATTAGAATATAATAAAAATGTGGCCACGCACCTATGAGAGCACACCCTGCAAGATGACAAGCTTCTGCAATGCCTGTGACAACCTGCCCTGCAACATCTACATCTAGTTTCCCACAAGCAAAATAGTCGAGGAAGAACAGTGGCTCTGCTCCATGTGCCAATATGTCATTAACGCACATTGCAACCAGGTCTTGTCCAACTGATGAGTGCATTCCACACAACTCTGCTATCTGAAACACAGAAAACATGTGCTTCAAGTTCGAAGATTCCATTCCTGAATAATTCCAAAAAGTGGAAATGCCATCCATGCCTTTAGAAGTTGGGGAGGGTACGAGTATTTCACATTCTATTTATAATACTAAAAATAAGTTTTACACTTTTTGCATTAAATTTACTAGAAATTAAAATTATTTTGACAAAACATACTTCAAGAAAATACTCACAGGCCACCTACTTAGGTGTCCTAAACTCTGTTAGCCAAAGTTTAAGCACCAGAAATTAATTAATTAATGTTTAATTATTACTTTACAAAATTCATTTATTAACGGGTTATATTCTCCTGCAAATATCTGGAGTAAATATTTTCCAGGATTCCTACAAACTATGTTTAAATGACATTAAAAAATTTTCCCCCTTCAAGCAAATGTAAAAAATGTGGTACATGTTGAATTTCTCAATGGTTCATGTCTATGATGTCGAGAAATGTAACACTTTATTTTTCCAGAAGTGAATCATTGTGCAGCATTTTTATCATTCGTCACCATTTGTCATCTGAGACCTCAACAACCATTCAATCTTCTACAGTAAATAGAGATTTCTGGTTGGATTCTCAGCTTTAAGGGGTCTGTATGTTACTTTGAGTTCGTTGCAATTTTTGTATAATGCATGTAATACTGTATATACCTGAGCTGTCAAATTTATTTTAGAGTGGTTTGTTTTCTTGCGATCAGCATGCATGTCTGTAGTTCTGGGGTAGTGACAGCAATCGTTTCTAAGCCATGTAGCGTATTATGACCATCCAGAGTACATATATTGTGGTTTACATTATCAGCTACAAATTGAGTAAAGTTTTCAGGAACCATTATACTTGAGTGACCGCTCGCTGTTAGCTGCTGCATAATTCATTTCAAAATTCATAACTTCTTGATAAGAGCAGCAGAATCCCAATTTGCGCAGAATATTAATTACAGTAATCGCTTGGATACAAAATTATGATGAAGTTGGAACTCCACGACTTAAATGAAATGGTAAGAGATAAGCTCTTGGGCAAATATTTTGCATGATTGCTTGAACAATACTAGAAAATTTTAAGTCATCTCCTTTTTTAATGGCAAGCATTTCAAGGAAAGACTTAAGGGATAGAGGCAGAGCATCTAAGCATGTACTTGCAGACTCTAATTAAGAAGATGTTGGGTAAAATTCTAGATCCTAAGTTACAGGCTTACATTCACTTATAATTATGCTTGTGGCTGTTTCTATGCTAACACATTTTTTATCACTAAGATTCGTACTACCTCTTTTCTAAACTTAACCAAAATATCACTCACATTTTCATGGAGGCTAAAAACATATGCTTTTTTAAGAACAACACTGCACCACAAAAATGCTCAGAGATACACATAATAAACTTTTCTGAATAGGCTTCTAAGTTTTCTTGTAAATGTCTTTTATCACGACATGTAATTTACAAACATTTTAGTCTGTTCTTCAAACATTTCAAATTCTACCATAGCAATGAGGAAGGCAAGATTCAGTAATCAGAATGTACCTACTGTCCCTTAGATACACTAAGCTCGACTCCCCTATGACATGCTGCAGAGATTATCTTAATGAAACCCTTTTTCGTAAACTTAGCAACTTCTTTAGATTTAATACGTTCGCCACAAAATACACGCTTATCATTGTTTACCTCATCTATACTGTTTCTTTTAATACAGTTCCTTAATAAAACCATAAGCACAGCTTTTCACGAATGTCATGGCATACTCGAACTGTTTATGAATAATGATTATGATTGCACTATGAACACTATAACTATAAACTGTCAGTATCCATTATCCTTCGCGAAAGTTAAACAAACATGATACATGTAACACATATATATTAAGCTTGTTTCAATTTGTCACAAAGAAATTTCCTACATTAGACAGGGCAAGAGTTTAAAGCACTACTGAAACAGGGCAGCATGAAACCACAACTAATACTGTCGAAAATGTTGCAATACTTGTCTAGGATCTGTCACCTCGCTGCACGATCCGTGACTACGGGTCTGTTTTCTTGACGATTGTGTTCTACTTCTTTTGTGTGAAGGAAAAAATGAAACCATGAAAATGAAAGTATGTTAGCAATGCCACCCGTTAAACTCAAAACGATGATTGAGGCAACACACTACAGATAGACAGTCCTACACCCATGTTCCACATTACTATTTTTAGGGATATATATTTTTTGTCTAGTTTTGTTTTTAGAGACTCGGGGGGACTATCACCCCCATCACCCCCTTCCTGGAGTTGCCCATAACATAGCAGGCCATACAGAAAAATGTAAAACAATTAGAGGGGATTGGGGAAGGGATCCAGTCATGGAATTTGCCTGTAGTGATTTCTGGAGACCATGGAAAGCCAAATTCAGAATGGCGGAAACAAGAATTTAACATGGACCCTCCGGAATGTGAGTTCAGTGTTTTACCACTTTACTACATTGATCGGTGTTTCATTCTGTTAAAACTAATTTCTTGACAAATAATCATTCAATATTATATTTGCATGTGGTTAGTTAGGCACTTTTATTAATTTTTTAAATGTTTTCCAGGGCCTATCCCAGGAAAATAAATAGAAGTTTGACATGTGTTGATTTTTGAGTTATACCAAATGACTGACTCATCCTAACGTGTTATTACCAACCCAAGAAGGTAACCATAGATGGCCACAGGATTGGTTCTTGTGGAGGCACATTTACAGTCACGTGATATTCCTGATGGTTCCAGACCCGACTTTATCTCACTACTAACGTAGTTCTACGTAACCTGAGGAAGGGTCAAACCCAACACATTATTCACGAGTGCATACAAGATTGATTGCTCCCAGTCTAGTGGGCAGTTCCAGCACGTGAAATAAACATTTTTCCAAGCAGACGCAGTAACACATCAGCCTCCCCGACGCACCTGGCAGACAGTGTGTCGCCACACCAGCGAAGCTTTCTGAAGATGGCAGAGGCGCCGCCAAACACCCAAGGAGGCCATACAGCCGGGAGCGCAGAGGGTAGATTCTCCCATCCCGTTCGCTTCAGGCAGATGTCGCAGCCACTACTCCAGCCCAGGCATGGGTACGCCAACTGCACTATAAAAGGCAGTGAGTGGCCGAATACACGAGTTATCTCGTCCAGTAGCTCGCCTCAATACTGTACTGGGGCTCTCTACTGCCCACTAAGTATTCTAGATCTTCAGCAGCCACCAGAGGCAGCTACCGCCAGCTACCTGAGGCTCCAGAGGCTTCTACCACCAACAGTTCACCAAAAGCTCTTCACATCCGAAGCCTGCAAGACTTCATTCCACATTTCCGTTGACGATCCTTCTGGTTTGGCAGCTGCCGCTACTTGCTGGTAGTGGGAACTACAGCCACTACCCTTTTGGTAGTGACCTCTTTAAAGTCTCTTCTAGACAATCCCAGGTTAGAGTAACTACATCTGAGTTATTTTCATAGCCGTCAAAAGTCATTATCATCTTGAGTAGTTTAGAAGCAGATCACCTCCACCTGTATAGCGTAGCTTACTTCCGTCCACAGTTAGCACAGTAGTGAGAGTACGTGTTACCGTATTTAATACTTATAATAAATACACTTTTGTTTGTATCCCTAGAGTGATTTTTTCTAGAGGTGATTCCCTTTTAGATTGCTAGATACTAGACCCTCGTGCGGAGCAAGCAGGAGACAGGGTTTAACTAACTGTAGGACCCATAGAGTAGGACTGCAGATCTCCTTCAGAAATCTGTACATGTCATATGGATACCACTTGCAACGGCAACCCCTTCTATGCACTCAGGTGTACAGAAAGGTAGAGCCACAATCACTAAGTACTCATCCAAGTGAGGCAGGAAAGCCACCCCATGTTGTACTGCTGCCGGAGCACCGACCTGAGTCTGGAGGACCGACCTGTGTTGGACCACACGCAGTAGTAGTAGGAAGATGGCCCATAGGACCCACCGTTCCAGGTTAGTACGCCAGTGCTTGTACCTATCAAGGGGATAGTTAAGTATCAACTCTGCCTGTATGCCATTTAGGGAAAGGCACAGAACTCAAAGGGAGGAATGAAAGACAAAGTTTGTTATTGCTAAGCGAGTGTGTGCCAGTAACCTATCTGCACCTTGCCGAGACACCCCCCGGGGCAGAGCTCAAGCTGCCCGACACCTGAAAACGCCTCCATTTCCAGTCGGCACCCTTGTTTTCTTCCCCACACACACACGGCTTGGTGTAGACTACTATCCGGCTGCTCGTGCCCTGGTAACTGGTACTGACACCAGGCCCGGCATAGCCAACACCATCTTTGGCAGCAACGAAGCCACAGAGTGGAGCAGGAAGTATTGTACCATACTGAACGGTAACTCATAATCCAGCACTTCAATGGAGATGGCTAGTCCCAGCCGACCCACTGCTTCATCGGAGTCAAAGAAGCATGTACCCCAATACCCTGGTAAGTCTGCCCTACCTAAACAGGCTAGTGTAACGGTAAGACATATTGCGGTACCGTCCACACCTGATTTTGTGTCAAGTCGCCAGTCACTACCAGTATTAACATCCAGTAGGAAACTACCTCAGAATAAATAATCTGTTAAAACCAGAGCATGCCTGACCTAGCGCAAATCAAAACCACATTAACCATATCTCATTAAGTTTAAAGTGACACGCATCAAGTGGTTAGTGTAGTTTGGAGAATTTTTTATATATTACAGGAAATTTTGTGTTCCTTAAATTTTTGTCATATTTTTGGTTGTAAGATACAAAGTTCTTTTATTATAAATTTTTATTGATTTCTTAGGGTTTGTCAAGGACAAATCTTGAGAAAATAAAAATTTTTGGTGGTTTTTTTAAAATATATTTTGGATGAATAAAAGGAAATTATGTGTTCCTCAATTTTTCTTTTTACACTTTTGGTTGTAAGACATGGCGTTTTCGAATAATACATTTTAAAAATATTTTTTTCAGGACAAATCCTGGGAAAATAAATATAAATTATAGGTGGATTTTTGATAATTTTGGATACATTATACAGGAAATATGTTATTTAATTTTTGTGTTTGCATTTTTGGTGATTAGACATGCAGTTCTTGAATTATTCATTTTAAAAATATTTTTTGGGACAAATTCCGAAATAATAAATAGAATTTATGGGTGGAGGTTTGTTAATTTTGAAAGTTCTCTCAGGAAATTTTGTGTTCTTTAATTTTTGTCGTCAGATTCTTTGCCGTAAGATGCACCGCTCTTAACTTGTTGATTTTCTTAGCATTTTCCTGGGACAAATCCCATGAAAACAGCGAGAAGATTTAGGTGGATTTTGGATATGTTAATATAACAATTTTTCTGCAAATTTTAATGTAAAAAAAAAAACCATTTTCTTACAATTTGTAAATTAAATCTAATACATTTTTTCATAAAATGACTGGACTATCCTCCCACTCGGAATCTCTCTGCTCCCTTCCCTCTCGAAATCCTCAGTCCTCCCTCCACCCAACCTCTCACAGGCCATCCCTCTCAACCTCTCACAGTCCCCCTCCCTCTCAACTAAACTGTCCCTCTTACTCACCCCCACCATGCCTTTCCTTATTCCCTGTTCTTTTGCGGTCCCCTTTATCATGCCCTTTCTCTTTCTTCCTATTATTTCCCTCTCTTCCTCTATCTCTTGTCCCCCTCAGATAAATGACAGAAAGCATAAAATTAAGAAAATATACTAGAATTACTTTGTTGTTACAGAGTCCCCCTGAAAAAGTGTTCCGGTTTTTACTTTTTGTTTGCTGTGTATATTCCTGTAATACATAAATATTTTTTGTTGATGCATGATGCATGATAATTAAACGACTTCAGCTCATCAGCATAGCATAGCATTGCATTTGAATTACACAGAGTTTGTATTATCATTGGCCACAAGACACAAAATATTGTACTGTTTACAACTGCAAGAATGGACGTTCCAGCCAGTAACTTGTACTGTTCACTGGCTCACCAAAGCTACGTGCCTCAAGACACTGAGTACTACTAACCACCGCTAGATGGCATCACTAGTATGTTTTGTCATTTGTCTTCCATTTTCCCAGCCAGTCAGTGACATCACACCAGAGAAGTTTTGCTTTTTTTCGCGACCCCCTGCTCAGCGACAACCCCTCGCCCATTAGGCACCAGCCAATGAATGCTGAGGCAGCCACCTGGCAGAGCATAAATACGGAGTCAAAATTCGACTCAGGGCCAGCCTTTCATACCTTCACCATGCTAGCCATTGAAGGAACTGATCAGTCTTCAAACGACCAATCTTCAGTCTTCCACCGCACACGTCACAGAACTGACCAGCCTGCACCTTAAGCCTTCGCTTACACTCGCTTCAACTTCTCCACTGCGCTAGCCACTGGAGATCAGTCTAGCTCCTCGTTAAACCTTCCCTCTTTCACTGCACTTTCAGTGCCGAAGAGACTCCTAATCCGTGGTCTCCTCGCCGAGATATTTCCTACCACACTTCCTTAGTAATTTAAGCATCATGCTGAAGAAATCTAATGCCAAGTCATCTACACACTAGGCACTGCAGCCCCTTCTGAGCAACAATGGTTTAGGGAGTTTAGTAAAGTTTTTAGTTGTTATCACAGCGCTTGACTACCCTGCCCTTGTAGCTTAGGACCAGGTCTCCTCTACCTGGCTACATAGGCTTAGCTGCCCCTAAGCTCTTGACAAATGTAGGAGGTCATGCAGCACCACATGTTTACTTCCAATCACAGGGAATAAACAATTTGTCTGAACCGATCCCTGAGTACCACGTTCCTGTAGACGTTGCACCTTTCCCAGTTGTCCTCACTCTTTGAGAGAAACACAGGTGACCCTGGGAACTATACTCAATCGAGCCAAGACACCATTTGCTAAGCCACAAGCACTAGCAACGGCCAACCTTTCTACATTACATACTCCAGTACGCAGAATGGTAGAGCCCACACACCGGTACTCTGCCTTCAGACCAGCTTGTCAGTTTGGTGCTCAACCTTTCCACCGCACTTTCAGTGCCAGAAGGGACATTCCCTGGATTGGGAAGACTAGGCTGAAGCATACACCCACGTTTAGGGACTGCAGACGGCAAGGCCTGAGTTTCATTGTTCACTGCGTTTTGGTACCGAACACTGAAATAGACTCAGTCAGCAGACACTCGCGTGGCTCGACACGTGTAAAGTACACAATCCCTGCAATTCACCTCACAGACGTGAGTGTGTGCTGTGTAATCCAGATGCCTTTTTCCAGACATAGTGGACTCAGAGAAAAAGTAAAGCAGGTTCTAATTGCCTCCAGGCATTTACAAGAGCTGACCCCCATACTAGTTACCGCCATCGGACAGCTCGCACCCAAGGAACAGGCTCAGGCTCTGCACCACCATCTTTTCCCCATTGTTCCAGAGATACCAAAGAATCTTTTCCAGGACCCTACGCACTTGAGCGAGGTGGTACACTCGTGGATCGCTGAGTACCTCAGCCAGCTAGACCAACCACAGACAGATCCTATCGCATATCTCACACAAGTTGCTCTGTCTCCACTGACAAGACTCCACGCATGTATCCAGCATCCACAAGTACCTGCCGTGCCCACACGTACAATTGTTCTGCCCCAGGCCAGACCTAGTACAAGCAACCCATGTCGCCTAGGTATACCGACCAAATCATCAAGCCTGAAGTGAAAGATCACGATGCCAAAACCAGACTTTGTGCCCTGTAGCAAAACTACCTGGCCAGCCTTTTATACTGGGCACACCCCAGTGCCACGCAAGCACTAATTTTAACCAGAGAATCCAACCAGAATAGGATGTGCCTGATTTAGTACTCGCCACTTGATGTAGTGTTTTCCCAGTCGACAGGCCATTACACAACACTGTAAATATGACTACTGAACATATATCAATCACACGACAACAGTCAATGAATTCTACAATTTTCCATGCCAAACATGTTATTCTAATGTATAGAAAATACAAGGAATCAATTCCAGTGGCAACCAATTTAAACATCACAAATTTCATGAGTAGGAACATGTTTTTGCAAGGTGCAAAATCACAAAATTTTTGAGAAATTTGCTTTGTTTAGTTATTTGAAATAGTAAAATACGCAAACACTTAGCAAAAACATGAGAAAATTGTGTAAGACTAGCGTGTAAAGCAGTAAAAACATACTGTAGTCTGTTGGAGCGATCAATTGCAATGGTCTGTGCAGAATCAATTTTCAAAATGTTTGTATAATCGCTCAACAAAACAACATTCAATAGTATCAATTGAGACATTAAAACAGCTTAAAATCACATTTGTTAGGTTATGATGGTGATAAGTAATGCAGCATTTGCTCAGTCAGAGCTAAGGTAGCCAGATGTGTTCTTTGACGCTGTGGTCAGACGCAGGGGGCAGGACCATTTTTTCCCAATCCTCCTCTACCTTTACCATCAAGGTCCAGATGGTGTGACAGGGCGCCTGGCAAATCGTTTGTTTTCTATAGGCAGTGCTGAACTTCAAAGTTGAATTCAGTGAGAGACATTTCCACCCACCCGAGTTTGGCCTTCGAACTTCGTGACTCCCGGAGCCACTGCAGCGCTTAACTGTCAGCGCCGAGAATTAATTTCTTGCCCTCCAAGTAGTAGCAGTATTTTCAGATAGCACAAATAACCGCCAGGCATACCTGCTCATTGACATGGTACCGCTGACGTATGCAATTACTTGCTTATGGTCTTCATCTTCTTGGTATAAAACTGCCTAAAGGCCGTTCTGGCAGGCATCTGTCTGGAGTATAAGGAGGCTGTCTCCCTGTGGGTAATGCAGTAATGTGATGTGGTGGTGTTTTCCTTGAGAGCCTGGAAAGCTTGGCGTTGTTAAGGTCACCATTTCCAGTGAGCTTCTTTTTCTAGGAGTGGGTGTAAGGGGTCATTAGGCTGGCAATATCCGGTACGAAGTCAGGTAGCCAATTGCATAGTCCCAGAAAACAATGCAACTGTCTCTTCATCACAGGTTCTTTGACCTCTTCAATGGCTCGTATTGACGAGAATTATGGGTAGTTTCCTTCTGGAGATACAACGTGGCCCAAATAATCAATTGACGTATTGCCGAACTGACTCTTCGATAGCTTGCAAGTTAATCTGTGTAGTTCCAAGCGCTCCAGGACTCATAAGTGCCCACAGTGCTCTACCCATGACTTTGAGTAAATTATCACGTTGTCTAAGTAGCGAAGCAGAACTGCCCAATGTAGCCGGTAAGAAACTCGGCTGACATGAGCCTCTGGAATGTGGCAGGCACATTTTTTAAACCAAATGGCATTACTCTGTACTGTAATATCTCATCCTAGAGCGTGGTGAATGCCGTGTATTTGCAGCTGCCTGGGTGGGTCACAATCTGCCAGTGCTCTGATTGCATGTCCAGGGTACTGAAGATTTTGGCCTTCCCTATATCTCTTTGCGTATGTGCTAGGTTTATGGCACGCGTTGCCATAGGATGTGTAATGTCATTTAGGTCATTATAATTCACACATAAGCATAGTTGACCATTCTTCTTGGATACAAGAACGATGAGGGAATAATAAGGCGAATCTGACAGCTAGACTAGCTGAATGGACCGGGACTGGTGCAATTGTCCTACTTGCCCAAACACACCGGCATGTTCATCAAGGATCTGTCTTAGCTGGTCGAACTCAAGCCTCTCCAGCTGGTGGTTTATTCCATTTAGTTTGACGGGAGGTGGGACGACTACAGTGGGACTGTGCCCCCAGTTTACAGTAACCCAGTTTTGGTCTCCCTAGTAGACTCTTCCCTGACCCTGATATAGGACACACTGTTGCTGGCGTACCCTCAGGTGGCGCAGAATCACGGCTTCGGTGAGGTCCGGCGAGACCACAAACTCCACTGTGCTGGAGTGTTTAGGTAGGTTAACTTCCAGTGTAGTATGTTCTTCTACACAAAGGGTTGCCTCATGCTGAGCCGTTTTTACTACATAACTCTGGGGGCAAAGTGATACCCTTTGTTGTGCTGTTAACACATCACTCCGTATAAAATTTCCGGTTGCGGTGGAATCTAGCAGGGCTAGAATTTGATTACCATTGATTGTGACGTCTAGGTTTGGCATTTCTGGGGGTTCAGATTCTTCTCTCAATCTGTGGAGGCTGAGTCCTTTGATCCCAGAGGCAACAGCCCGCTATTCGCTCTGGTCACTGCGTTTCGCACCTGGCTAGCTTTCTTGTCCTCTGTGCGCGCATGGGGGGCTGGTGCCCCTGCTGTGTTTTCCTCCCCTGCCCACCCCTGGCCTGCCTGTCTGAGCAATCATGGTTAAAGTGTCAGTCGGGAGAGTACCAGCAGTTCGATAAGGGGGGCTGAGGGGTGGAGAAGTTGGCATATGAGGCTTGTTTACTTTAATTTCTATTTGCTTTTCAGGCTCTGTTCGTTTTTCGCAAGGCTTGTTGAGTGCTGCCTTGTATTTAAAGTTCCTCTCACTTTCAAGTGCTTTTTTAACGAGTTCTTCTATCATTGTTGGCTCAGGGATTTGGAGAAGATTACATAATTTAGGCACGAACATCTTGGTGATATTCCTCAAACAAGTTTCTTCCGTGGCGGCGGGGTAAATTCTCCGGCAGAGTTGGACTTTCCGCCTGATAAAAATTTCGGCCTATTCCTCAGAGTGCTGGGTTTGTCCGTAGAATTCAGTTGTGAGGTGCTCACTTATTTCCTAACCGGAAAACTGCCCTGACAGGGGCGTGCATAGCTATCCCCATTCTGTCATGAACTCTCCACTTTCATTCCACCATTTTAGAGTGCGGCAGCGTTGTTTACTGGCTCGTAATATCCATTGCTTGCTGGATATCTCATTCCTCGGTAAAGGAGATCAGGTTTTCGTGGGGGCAGCCAGCGAAATATGGCAACTACGGCTTGCTAGTGCCGCGAGTGGTAGCTGGACTAACTCAGTGTTCTGGATTACTAGGTCTGTACTGTGCTGCTTGTCGGCACACCTCACACCAATAGAGTAATCCCTGTCATGTGACATGCTCCAACAGCCAGCCTATGCAGTTGTGATAAAAGAGTTGAGTGCACATTATACAGTGAAACAAATTGATCCTGCACCCCGGGCAGATAATCCCGCTAAAAAATGCTGTTTGGTGTGTGTGGCAGTCATGGTACAGGTATTCAAATCCGTCCGTTTACCATACATCATCGGAGCAGCCTAGGCACTGATAATGAAATACTTCTTGGCAGTGGGTGCACGTGATAAAATTAACTCCAGTGCCAGGGCAGATGCCTATATGGCACCAATTTTAGCGGGCTTCAGCCATTGCGGCCTCCTGGGTTTTGTGTTAGCTTAACTTGTTATCTGACATATTGCTCCGGTTAGTTGGACACCACGAGATGATTTTGGACTCCCCTATGTCCATTGATGGGCTAGATCTGGTGGTTGTGCTCGCTTCCACAGTTCTAGTATCGTGCTGGACTGATTCTGCTTTGCTACTAATTTCGCCAAAACGCTTAGGTCCCATGTTGGGCACCAAGAAAAACCCTACTCTACTCCTTGATGTGTGATGCTCTCGGGCTTAGGGTAAATGACGTTACGATAGAAGTAGGTTTTTATTGTGCAGACTAGTCACACAAGGGTTGAGGTGGCTTGTTTACAACTTACTCAGTCATACAGGCTTGAACGGTGTATAGTGCAGGCCGAGTCATCTGTCTGCTGGGAACAAAGTCTATGTTTGGCTTAGCAATTCGCCGGGTGGTTTAACCAAAGGTTGCTAACTTACTCACGCTGACACTGGGGTGGCTGAGTGATGCTGCTGAACGACTGGTTGGGGGGTAACTGCTAGTGGAGCTGAAAGGCCCCTAGGTGATACAACTGTGACTGGAGTTGCTGATGGTGGACGCCCATTCCAGGCTGGAGTAGCGGCGGATGTTAAACACTGGGCAGGCTAGACCCACTGGCACACCTTCTCTCCTCAGCGTATAGTGGCCACCACTGGGTGCGGCATCCCTGCTACCTTCAGGCATGCTGAGAACAATGCGAGGGAGGGAGCTGGGGGTTGAAGCCCCACCAACTTGCGGGAGGCCTGAGCTTATTCCTGGGGGTTGTCTTGGCAGAGTGCCTTATCAGACAGAGTGTAGCCCCAGGTAGCTTTTTAGGTAGTGGTTGCCTTCTTCTCCTGCAAGTCTTCCCCACCTCTTTTGGTGTCTTTTGGTGTAAGGCATGGAGGTACTAAACCTGGCCTTAGCAGAGGGGAGCAGGCAATAATTAAGTCCCTGGCTAAAGTGTTCTGCCGGTGTGGCAGCTGGGTCGACGCCGAGCCTCACTTTTACTTCAGCTGGCAATACAAACGGTGCAGTGGGTAGAGGGGAGGTTTTCTCTGAGTCGTTCCAACAACAATGAGCATGACCCTAGGGTGGACAGGCCCAACCCAGAGCTAGCCAAACACTCCCTCCGGTAACTTGGGGAGTATGGCTATTGGTCAGGGCTCTACCTGTTTCATGCATCTGGTGCACCGAACGGGTGGCCGTTAAATGTGTGTGTACTCTTGACGTACTGTCCCTGAGGGGAAGCCAGCAGTCCTACTCTAGGCGGTAAAATAGTGCGAACAAATACAGTCTCCTGCTCCACTCTGGAGGGGGGGGGGGGGGGGCGGAGGAGACTGTGTCTACTTGGTATCTTGGAGTCACCTAAGGAAATGAAAAATCAGTATAGGCGAGGAAAGTGTTTATTCCAAGAAAAATAGAACATGGTGGCCCATGCTACCTTCCGACTACCTTGAGCTGACCGGAAGTATAGACTACAGAGGTGTCCAGGTGAAGGAAACCTGATTATAAGCTAAAGGGTGGAAGTTTTGAATAAGGTAGCTACGTAACTTTCCCTGTCTATGTGTTTCTGTGTCCTGAAGGGACTTATGGGACCCACTTCCTGAAGGGTCATGGGGTAGCCATTGCCGAGGGCAATCGACCAAGGGGGAGGGGGGGTTGATGTCTTCATCAATGTCTGCTGGAGGAGAGTCTCTGGAAGGTCTGGATGCTGGTGGTGAAGATGCTGAAGAGCTGCTGGGTTGTCTAGGTGACAAACAACGGCCAGAGAACTCCAGCGCATGAGGCGGTGGAGTGAGCTGCTAGGGCTGATGTAGTTCTAACAAGAGCCGACGAACAACTAGCATTTTCGGCGCCAGTGCACAGGTACATGTACTGCCGACTAGGCACTCGGCCGAGCTTGGAGTTGGGGGTACGACAGGCACTTGTCTGTGGGAGCTAAGGGCTGCCTGCTTGGCCTCCATTGCTGGCTGGAGCGTGGGTGATGCTATCGCTCGGTGTGCCCTTCAACTACATTCTTGCTTGGGGGTGGCAGCAGTGACTCGCCCGCTGGCTCACTCAACATATTCTCAAGGGGGGGGGGGGGGGGTGGCTTGGCATTGCATACTAGTCACAGTGATGAAAAGCATAATTCTGTCACATCTGTAACATTCCCCACAACCAGGGAATCATCTCCTGGTAGTAACTGTACAGTTCGGAACCCGTCCAGTGTGCTAGGGAAAATGTGCTCAGATGAAGCGAAGTCATTTTTCCTTGGCCACTAGGCCTCACACATCAATATTATATTTTATAAAACACAAAAATTTGATAAAAAGTATTGAAAGGATGGTCCATCTAACGTGGACACCCCCAAAATATCCGGAATGGAAATGCTGTTTTCGCTAAATGAAATTATGTATGGGGGCAAGTAATTTGCCGCAAAATGACTATTCGTAACATGTGTACGGACAAAAATAATTAAACCACAGACCTATAATTTTTTTCCTGGAAACATGCATTAATTTCAATGGCATCTGAAAGTAAGTGTAAAGAGCAATTCTGTGATATACTGTATTTACCCGAAAGGAAGACAAGGTTTTTTGACAGAAAAGGAATAGAAAAAAGAATGGGTCTACAATTGGGGTCATCTTCAATTCAAAACCTGGGCACAATTACCATGAAGTGGAACACTGCTAGTTCAGTATTTACGTTTGTGTTACATGCACCAAATTACTACGGGTTTCTGTTCATAATTTTTTACTCAGGTAGCAGTTAGTCCTCCAAAACTGGCGCGCCATGAGACAGCGGATTTTGACAAAGGCTTTTCTTGCTTAAATACACAGTGTCCTACGGTTGTACATATTTTTGTAGTGCAGAGACTGTACCTGTCAACTTTGACAAGGGTCTCCTTATCTGATGTCACCTGGCTGAAGAGGTGAAAAGATGTATGTGTGTCAAGTTGGCCACCACACATTTGGAAATTTTGAATACAAAATAATGTTATATTTTGTTCTCAATTTGTGCCCAAGTTTCAGAATTTGTGCTAGTCAAATATGCCAAATATTCCACTTTCTATTTTGGTGGCCAACTTGACGTCAAGTTAGCCACCACTCACGGAAATAATTGTTTCTCGCGAATCACTCATATGCCAATAATTAGTGCTCAATTTGTGCTGCCTATAGTAACCTAACCTAACGTTGATGCCGGCTAACAGCCAGTGGCGCTAGAACCCATGACGGCGCTCACCACGCACATGTCACATGTACATGCACATGCGCAAAGAGGCCAATATTTTTTTACTTTCAAATCAATGTTATTTTGCAGTGTAAAATGCACGGTTTAATATGTCTTGAAATATTTTAAAGTGTTTGTTGTGAAAATTTTTGGTCATAAAATTCAAAGTGCCCGCTGCACCGAGATTTAGAACATTGACATTCTGGCGTGACGCCATGGTAAAGAGACACTGAATTAATATGAAAAATTCACAAGAAATTTATAAAATGTAAAACAATATTTAATTTATTTGTGCCACTTTTATTTCAATAATAAAATATTTTACTCAGCATGCATAGCACTTCTGCTTATGTGAACCAGGCAGCCATACTCAAGAAGCAGTTAATCCCCCAAAATTGGCACGCTATGAGACAGAGGATTATGACAAATACTTTTCATGCTTAAATACAGTGTATCCTATGGTTGGACATATTTTTGTAGTGCTGAGACTGTACCTGTCAACTTTGACAAGTGTCCCCTTATCTGATGATGCCCAGAGAAATAAAACGCTTGCGTAGTAGTAGGGGTGGGCAGGTTCTAATTCACTAGGCGAATGACATGTTGATGGGCTGGTATAAAAATAGAGTTTGCGTATTAAGAGCTAATCCGATTAATGGCTAGTCCTAATCCGATTCATTTGCAAATGGCTGCAAAGGGGAAGCGCTTACATAATATATGATGTACAATTATTTTTTTGGCTTATGACAAACTTTCAAATCTGTCTGTGAATACATGGAAATATCAATTTTCTCGACTAAATATGATTCATCATATCATAATCGCGTACGTAAAGAATCGATACAATACTTCTGGCATGAAACCACACTTGTATTTTATTAACAATTTCACATTTTTCAAAATTACATTATTGAAATGTGAGATTTGAATAGCAGTGGGTTCAATTTCAGACTTTTCACAGCAGTTAAGTCTGTAAAACTTGCAGTTTAATATCATATCTGTTGTACATGAGGAAAATAAACATATAATACTAATTAAAATGTGAGGTGCCGAATTAAGTTTGGAAAGATAACGAAATGTTTAGTAATATAAAAAGATTTTTCCCAGATAATTCGGTTTTGCTATATTGTGAGTAAAGTTAGATACTGGTAATTATTTTATACCTAATGCAGTTTGGACTAATTTGTGGACATTCTGTTGAGTTGAGGTTATGTTTTCATGTTTCACTAGCCATGTGTATGGCAAACGTGTGATAAAACATTGATATTATTAATGCACATTGTCTTCTTTTGCTTTTTGGGTGAATAATAATAAAAAATTTAAGTTGCCTTAAAGTATTTTTCGTTTCGAAGTTCGAAGCAAAAATCTGATTTCAAATACGAAGCCGAATATTGAAAATATTCTATTCGAATTTTTGAAGCTTTGCTCACCTCTACTTTTAGTATATCGGTTAACCTTTGCTTTCATACGTTTTGCTAGACATTTCCCCAGAATTATGCTTCCGCTTAACTAATTAATTTCGCCTTTGTGGCATTTTCAACTTAATCGAGGAGGAGGAGAAATATGTCACATGGAAACTTGAATCAAGCGCCATCCGCTTCTGCTAAAGGCGCTTCATTGTAGTTTTTGTGTTATTGCTGCGTGCAATTTTAAGGGCTTTGTTTATATATATATATATATATATATATATATATATATATATATATATATATATATATATATATATATATATATATATATATATATATATATATATATATATATATATATATATATATATATATATATATATATATATATATATCTCTTTTAGGGCATTTTCATGTTTGATTATTTTACGCAACATCATGTACAATCACGTTGCTAACCGACGCTAAGTCTATGTCTACACCATCATTGCATTTTGAGAGCTTATTTATGTAATATCATGTGTGCAATATTTTTATTAAGGGTTCTATGTTAAATTTTGTCAGGGTTCCGTGTAATTTTTACGCAAATGGATGCTTTGTTTGACCACGCTGTCACTAACATTTGCTTTTTTCGCCATCAGGCATGCTACATGCCTGTAACCACTGTAATCGCAAAGAGAATAATTTTCTCTACCAGAATAATATTTTGTTGGAATTTGATTTGCTGTTTTCACAAAGAAATATTGCAATTTCACCTGCACCACGTGGTCAGCTACGAACTTTATCCAGCGGCATCCGCTCTATATAAACTTGTTTTCACACGTGTTTATTGTGACTACTCATTTCGTTCCCCATCATCTTTTAAGGGTCTTTGTGCAATTTACCTAATTTTGTAATTTGTGTACGGTGATATTACTTCCGTCCTAGCCGGCTCTGTGTATAGGCCGTCATCACACTATCCACGTGCTGGCGGGCGAGCCCAGACAAGTTGTGTTAGTGATGCCAAGTAATCACACGTGTTAATGTATCATCAAGGGTTTCATTTTGTAATTCATCGTGTTCTGTCTTCAGGAAAAAACCTTCAGTCCACCCTAGCGGCTGTCGGCCCTCTTCCCTTGTGAAGGCGCTGTGCTATCACGTACCTTGGTGAGATCATCCATCTAGGTGTGCGCTAGATTAATTACGGGCTGAGGAGAACCTAAGCGGAATTGGCTAGTCATGACCGAGAGTATCATAATTTCATTGGCACGTTGATCTATACGAGCAATAATAAAAGCAAGTCTACAGTGAACTTACCTTCTTTTATTTGGTAGTGACAGTGTCCTAGCCACATGTGTTTTATCAAGTGTTTATTTTCAAAGTGATGTTTAGTAAAAGTTTAGTATTGTCTACATGTTTGTAAGTATGCATGGGTGAGATGGACACACAGAACCCACAACATCCCTGAGAACCCTGAGTCTCAATAGTGCGGTGATTGGGAAGCACCGCTGGCACCCATATTATCAGTAAGTATTTGCGTCATTGTTCGTTTCATGTCTCACTAGATGGCATCAACGTAACCTAACCTAAGCTAACCTAACAAATTGAGCACTAATTATTGTCATTGAGTGATTTGCGAGAAACAATTATTTCCGTGAGCGGTGGATAACTTGACGTCAAGTTGGCCACCAAAATAAAAAGTGGAATATTTGGCATATTTGACCAGCACAAATTCTGAAACTTGGGCACAAATTAGCACAAATTGAGTACAAAATGTAACATTATTTTGAATTAGAAATTCCAAAATGTGGTGGGCAACTTGACACACTTAAAAGATGTGACCATGCCATGCACTATGTGAAGTTAGGGAGAGTAGGACAAAGAAAATTCTGGACTTTAGTTGAAGGGAGGGAGGAAGATAGGTGCAATGTGGGCGTGGCTTGATGATGGAGAGAGAAAAGGAAAGAGACGGTTCGGGCATGGCTGGAGGATTGAAGGAGGAAGGAAGCAAAGCGGTGTGGGTGGCGTGGCTAAGGAGAGGGATGACGGACAGCCGGTGGAGGGTAGAATGTTAAAGGAAAAAAAAGGGGGGAAGGCAGAACAAAAGTGAAGGGAGCGAGCAACCTTTTCAGAGGCCAGATCAAACTTAGAGAGGGGTTGTTCGACACAAAAACCAGATGGTACTTGGCTCCAGCGCCCGGCTGGCCGTTCAGGTAGCGTGGGATTGAGACAACATTCACCGGAAGTGCATTCATAGTATATGGAGCTGCAGTTTTCAAACAAACTTTACCTTTATATATATATATATATATTTTTTTTTTTGGAGTAGCTATTAGGCCTAAAGGCAACAATTACAACACCTATATTTCAATGCACGTTAACATATAATTAATGACCAAGATAAATGCACACCATACTTATTTTTGGGCTATTTCCTTCAAATTTTTGCCTTTTATCAACCAAAAATTTTATTATTCCCCAAAACAGGGTGGTAACTTCGAGATGGTAGTTATTCCCGGGCTCGTAGTTGCATTTACTTTGGAAAGGGAAAATGTCCATGTCTTTAATAAACATAAACAAATTTTTTTTTCAATTAGATAATTCAAAATTATGTAATTCGAAGTCGAAAAATTAGGTCCCGAGCACTTTGAATTAACGAGGTTTTCCTGAACGCCGCACCTTACAAAAAAAAGAAAAGAAATACAAGAACAAATAAATTGCATCCACCAACAATTTTTTGTGGTCTCAGTAAAATTACTATTTGAATAACATAGCCGTTTATTGTTTATTGCATTTTGCGCTGATCAAAGTATATTTCGGGTCCCATCAGCTGAGATTTCCCGCAACTATCATTTTTAAGCTTGTTGTTTATGCAAACACCTAGTAACTGGATGTGAAATACGACACGTGCACCGCCGTTTATAACTGCTCTGCATCACGCTGTCTAATGTCTTGTCTTCCCAACACGTCTGTCAACTCGACACTGGTTCATTTTCAGCAACTTCTTGCGGGGAAATCTAAGGATTAATTTTAATCTATTTCAATAGACACACGTCTTTGAATAGTGATAATATTTAAGTGCCTATTTGACACCTTTTGCCATCTAATAATGGGTAGGTAAGCACCGAGCCGAGTGCACTGTAACTCATGACAGGGAAAATCAGAGAATGTGGTTTTGAATAATTAATTATTAAAGACAGTGAATAAATCAATTATAATCACCTCATTTGTGTCTCAAAATCACAAGTTTTCTTTGCAATAAAATATTATCAATTACTTTAAATGGCAGACATTTGCCATGCGTGCAAAGTGTCGCCAACAAGTTGCAGCGTGGAGAAGAGAAGTGATCCTCTTGCTGCCACCGCCCTCCCCCCAAACCAACATCTATCACATTGCCAGATAGATAACTTCTCCATGCGCTCTTACCTGATAGTGCACGCAGGACATTTAAAATTTGACTTGCATTTGGTGTCATACTATTTTCATTTTCAGAGGGTTTGAAAGTTTTAGGCCATCCTGCATTTTGTGTTGGATTACAATAAATTATATATTGTATTTTAAGACAATATTTTCATTATTCAAGCGAGTCTAGGAAAAATGTTTTTGAATGTATTATTAAGAGTAATACTTTTTATAAAATTCAGTGCAAAGGGCATTGGTATCGAGGTATCGGCAATGGTATCGGGATCAGTATCGGGACAACTCTAAATTATCATTCATATAACAGCATTTCTTCTTCAAGGATCTGTCATAAATTCATGCAAAAATACTTTCAACCAAAATAATTCTTTCAGCACTTCACAGTGGTATTCTTGAATACAAGTTTGAATATTTTTCCCTAAAAAATATTTTTTTAGGAAGGGGTCATCTTCCTTTCCAGTAAATACGATAACATATGCAATGGAAAGTAACACAGAAATGCCAAGAATAAATGGTCAAATATGATTAAGTTAGATGGGCCAGTAGTATGGGGCAGTGGACCTATACTCACAGCTACATGTGCCATGACTTATGCTGGCAGGACTGCTTCCTAATAGCAGCGCAGCACCAGTCCCCGTGATCTGTTATGGTACGTGGTATTGCAGTGTGTGGCTGTACGTATGCAATGAAGTTCACGAATGAGGAAAAATTTGACACTCTACTTATTTACCGTGAGTGCGGCAGGAATGCCAAAGAAGCAATCAAAATGTATTGTGAAAGGTATCCTAATAGGGATGCCCATCTCAATGCAAATGATACAAAGAAGTTGCACACATCTCTTGTCACGAGGTGATTGGAATTCCACAACACGAATGCGACAAAAGTCTGCTATGGGCGAGACATATCAACATTATGTGTTGGGACGTGTCGATGCAAACCCCCACATGGGTATGCGAGAATTTTCCTGGTTAGTAGGAATATGTAAAACAAGTGTGTTATGGATACTGTGCCAACAGAAATTCCATCCATATCATGTGGCTCTTCATTAGGCATTACATGATAGTGGTTTCCAGCAGCGTGTTCAGTTTTGTAGGTTTGTTCTGATGTCTGTAAGAGATGACAGCAATTTTAGAACATACTATTTACCAATGAAGCGACTTTCATAGGGCCATACTTCATTCCAGGGACACTGACCGGCTGTACGTATGCCCATTTCCTCAGGGAGACCTTACTGGCACTTCTGGAAGATATACCCCTCGACATACGTTGTTATATGTGGTCTTAGCATGATGGTTGTCCTGCGCATTTTACATTGGTGGCGAGGCAAGTGTTAAATGAAACGTTTCTAAATCAGTGGTTAGGGTGTAGTGGTGGTGTAAAATGGCCAGCTCGATCCCCTGACTTCACACCTCTACATTTTTTCTGTGGGGAACACTGAAAGATAGGGTGTAAAACGTGGTTCCTAGAATGCCAGAAGACATGCAGGAAGGCATTGAGGTAGCTTTCAGAGGCATTACGCCCGAAACGCTTCGGGCTGTTCGTCGCTAGGTATATGTGTATTGCTGTCAATAGTAAACACATTGAGCACATGCTGTGAATAGACCTAATGTGAAGCATTTAAACCATAACTGCGCTCTTTTGTATTACACCATGTGGATGTGACTGCATTTCTCCACAGACTGGTTTGTTCTATTTTAGTTGTGCATCTATATGCATTCGTTACTCAGTACAGTTAATGACTAGGAAACAAATCTCCTGAATTATGAAGGCACCTGAATAAAATGTACAGTAGAACCTCTCTATTATGACCCCCCACAGTTCCCAAGAATAGCGTAATAAAAAATTTGAAAAATTTTGGGCCGATTTTGACCCTAACCCCTATGCCCCCAAACTTGCCATTTTTTGCATGAAGTTCATGTTCAATCATCTCTAGCTCATAAATTAAATATAAATATGTATACATATTTTAATAGCTGGACGTCTCCTGATTATTTTGATGCCCGAGAAAGGCATATTGGGCCACCCCTTGTTGTAAAAAAGAAGGTCTAAACACAGTACGACATGGCCATTGAAAGTGTATTATTAAAATATAACATAAGTAACGGTCTATTATGCAGGTCTCGTGGGTCATACATTGCTATGAGGCACGTAACGATCAAAAGTTTAGGTGGTGTTGCTCAATGTGTGTGTGTGCGCCGTGCTCTCGCTTTGGTCTGGCCATATACGTAGCTGGGCAAGCGCCTAAATCCTCTGCAGCACGGCCGGGCACAGGCGTGGCGGTTTGCTGCTGAAGCTTGGCCCTTGATCCTCCAGCTGGGCAGCTGTCTGTCGGTAGCTACAAGATTACTCTGGCGGGCGGCGCCCGCCCACCGTGGCGGTGGGCGGGCGTTACAGGACCATCGTTACGGGCCATCATTACAGGACCCGTTCACTAAGTAACAGCGGCCCGGCACGGCATTGGGAAAACCAAAGTACATAACTTTCAAACATTACGACACCTGAAGCTTTACGTGTACCGGCGTTAAAATAAATTCACATTAAGGCAGATAAATAATTTGTTATATTTTCTCGTCACTTAAGACACACTTTACATCAGTTATAAAGTGCTTTAAGAGCGTACACATAAATAAAAAAAACGTAAACACAAAGCTGCAGAATCACCAACCTCTGTTTTACCTAATGCAGAATATAAAATGGGGTGCTTTCCAGTTTATGCTTGCAAGCAAGATACTGCAAGTTTTTTTAAATTTGAATTAACTTAAAGTACATGAAAATGGCACTGTTTGTGTTTTTGTTATGTTGGTGAACTCTTACGACGAGCTAATGATGCATTATACATCCGTCATCAGTCAGTTATTTTTCCATTCTTAACCTAAAATTCACAGTCAAAATTCAGTGTTTCAGTTGTAACAAGTCTGTCAACTTGCCATTTTTGTATCCATGTTTGTCATCTGTCATACGATTTACCTTTCTAATACAAGCATTATATTATATTGCCTCGTGCTTGTTTCTTGTGTGTCAAACTCTAAATACAAATTGATTACTTTCGTAATTGAGTCAGCTAACAATTTTTTCCCATTTCTCCCAGATTTCCCGAGCAAAAAAATTTTTCCTGTCCTAATTTTTTCCGAAGGGTAATTTTGCTTTCCTGCACACCCCTATTTATTACTAGACATTAACAACACATCTATTTTCTCCATTTTATTCATATTAATTATAAATGAAATTTAAAACTAATGGATAACATATACTTTAAAAATAAGTATTTTTTTAAATCATTACCACAAGTATAAAATACTTCTTATATGGCATAATTAGGAAACAACCAAAAAGTCTTACACGAGGTGATTTTTCAAAGGTTTGATTTGGAAGTGTGAAGAAACTGCGAATAGACTATAAAAGGGGCAGGCATTATACCAATGAACATAGGTACACATTTACATTTACGGCATAAACTCAATATTCAAAAATTTTTAATGAACTCGACTCAGATTGAAGCTTTAAAAATCATACTTGCCCATCAGTACTAAATTACTGAGTATTTTGCTCTTACAATCAATTATTTTATAGTGAATGCATGCATCTGCACACTAAACATACTAAAACTTTATGTAGCTAGAAGTTAGCACACACCTTTAGTTTTGTTCCTACTCCATCTGCTCCTGACACTAGGAGAGGATCTTTGTACCCAGCAGCAGCCACATCGAACAAACCACCAAAGCCTCCAATGCCTCCAACCATGCCACTTCTCTTTGTTGTGGCTACAGCGTGCTTTATCCTATTCACTAGCGTATCTCCAGCAATAATGTCCACTCCACTGTCTTTGTATGTCAGCTTTCCTTTCTGGAGAATTGACCTAAACAATTGCAAATGCTAAGCATTATGAAGAAAAAAAATTGCAGATTATTTACAATTTACACAATCCATTTGTTTTGAATGTACTTATGCACATAAAAATATTTTCAGATGATAAAAACTTTGTACACCACAATTAAAAAGAAACTTTAATATAATAGTTCACCTATAATTACTTTACATGGTGACATACAGTGATGGATCTAGACACATTAAGGAGAAGGCTACTTGATGTGGGACAAATGTATTATGCATAAACCACATGCTTACTATTACTAGTAAGTTTAATGTTTCAAAGCTACATATTGTCACATGTTCTCCCGGTCTGGTTGGATTAATTAAGGTGATACATGACGTCTTTGCAAACAATGGTATTGACATGGGTCGCTTATACGAGTTATACTAAACACGACTACGACTCATCCTAACCTGTTATATTCTACCAAGAACCACTACCATAGATGACTACAGGATTGTTTCCCATGGAAGGACAGTTACAGACATGTGGTATTTCCTGATATTCCAGATCAAACTTCCTCTCATTACTCGCGTAGTCTCTAGGTATCCTGAGGAAGAGTAAAACCCAACATGTTATACACGAGTGCGCACAGGATCGCTGCAGCCTAGCAGGCAATCCTACATGTGAAATAAGCATTGTTTCCAGGCGGCTGTGGAACATGTCAGCCTCCCTGAAGCACCTGCTAGACAGAGTATCTCCAAGCTTTCCGAAGATGGCAGAGAGCCACCGAGCACCTGAGGCCAAACAGCCGAGCGCAAGGGTAGATTCTCCCACCCTGCACGCTCCCGGCAGATGCCACACTTTCCACTCCAGCCCAGACGTGGGCCAGCTGAGTGCACAATATAAGGCAGTGCGCGGCCGAAGACGCCAGTTATCATCTCCAGTAGCTCGCTTCAGCACTTCCTGACCAAGTAAGTAAGGCGTGCTTGCAGTCCCAGACTTTGTATCAAGCCAGAGGCCAACTGTAACTACTTCACATAAACCAAGGCCCCAGTATTCGGACAGTAACCTATAATCTTGATCCAGCGCGCCAGATCTAGCGCAACCAAAACCACATGGACCATGTCTCAGATCAGGCTTTAGAAGGCAACATGTGTCAGTATTTTACAGACTTCAGCTCATCAGTAAGCATAGCAATGTGTCTGATTTCAACGGAGTTTATATTGTTGACCACCACGAGACATTAAGATATTGTACTGTTTGCCATGGCAAGAATGGATGTTCCAGCCTGCAAATTTTATTATTCACCGGCCCACCGAGACTGTACAATGATGGCACGGAGTTCTACTTCACACCACTAGAGGGGTTCACCAGTATGATTTGCTGCCTCCCTCATTCTCCAAGCCAGCCAGTGATGTTACGGCTCCATGAAGCTATGCCATCGCCACCACCCTCTCGCAGGTCTGCAATCCCTCACCCACGAGCTCTCCAGCCAATAACAGCAGATGAAGCCTCCAGCAGAGTATGAATAGCGGACCGAAATACTCGCTCAGTACCAGTTTTCAGTTTTCCACCCAACTCGTGGCCGGACACTGACAAGTCTGTTCAGCTACACTCCTAGTTCTACCTTCCTTCTTTCACTGCACTTTTAGTGCCGAAGGAAAAACCTCCTCCTTGGTCTCCATTGTGCCTCGTCGCCGGAGCCATCCTGTCTCAACCCTGCTTAGTCTTCGCCGCATTCATGCCAAAGAAATCAAACCGCCACGTCGTCTACACACTTACGACACTGTGACCCCTTCTAGGCAACAATTGCGTAGGGAGTTAGCACAAGTTAAAGTTGTTTTCACAGTGCTTGTCTACCCCAACATTGTTAGTTCAGAACCAGGTCACCACTACCTGGACAGCGCAGACGGAATTAACACAGTGTTTATATGACTCAAGGGTACCCCTTTCCTGTAGACTTTGTACCTATCCCAGTTGACCTCACCCCACTGAGAGAAACATAGGTGACCCGAGAAACTTACTCACTGGAGCCAGAACACTGTCTGAAACCTCACACACACTAAGCAACGGCCAACCTTTCTGCATACCCCTGTAGGCAGAACAGTAGAACCCACACTCAGGTACTCTGCTTACGAGTTCAGATTGTCAGCTTGGTGATCGCCCTCTACACCGTGTTCAGGCGCTGGAGGTGTCGTTCCCTGAGTTGGGAAGACTTGGGCTCAGAAACTAAACCCACGCTCAGGGAATGTTGACAGCGAGGCCTCACTCCCAGTGCTCACCACGTTTTGGGGCCGAGCACTGTGATAGTGTGTCCGTTCGCTCGGAAGGCACTTCACATGACTCGACACGTAATAGAGTAAAACATTCCCTGCATTTCATCTTACGGACGTGAGAGGTGTTCTGATCTCCTGATGCCTTACTCCCATCATAGTGGTATTCGTGAGAAGGTGAAGCAAATGTTGGCTACCTTCCGGTGTTTACAAGAGCTTACCCCAATCCTCGTCACCTACATCAACCAGCTCGCGCCTAAGGAACAAACACAAGTTTTGCGCCATCTACTAGTACCAGTCACTACGGAGATCCCTAAGGACTTATTTGAGACCCCGACATATCTAAACAAGGAGATTCACCCTTGGATCGCAAAATATTTCAGCCAGCCGAATCAGCGACCAACAATCCCGACCATAAATTCGGACTCAAATCAGTTGCTTTGCCCCGACCAGCATGATTGAACGACAGAAGTCAGAATACTAATTTGCTTGCAGCATACGTACGCCCACTAGAAACCCCCAAGGTCAAACCAAGCACAGAGAGTATGCATCACCCAGGTATTCTGCCGAAAGCTGCCAGCTTGAAGCGAATAATGATTTTCTGCCCTGCCGCAAAGCTACCAGTCCAATCCTCTACACTGGATGCACACCAGTGCCATTTAGGAACTAAACAAGCCAGCAACCCCGCCAGAAAGGGAACCAAACTCTCATTGACGTAGTGAACATCCAGTCAGCAGAGGTATCAAGCATCAAAGGTTAAGTCAGACTTAAATGCTAATAAATTGTACAACATAAGCTTCACACTTAAAATTAGACAACTAACGTAATAAAAAACTTGGGACCTTGAAATCACCACTAATTTAAGGCTAGATGTGAGTTTATGGGTAGTTTAGGTTTCAATTACAGAAGCGTATTTGGACCAAAATGAAGCCAGTCTTGCGAAGGACAT
Source organism: Dryococelus australis (assembly GCA_029891345.1). Lineage (NCBI taxonomy): Eukaryota > Metazoa > Arthropoda > Insecta > Phasmatodea > Phasmatidae > Dryococelus > Dryococelus australis. Next base: position 64,181,980 of record CM056993.1, on the reverse strand, counting down.
TTATAATGTCAGAAACATAAGGGGACTTAACTACGTTTTAGTGCCTTACCGTTGTACAGTGTGGGCCTAGTAGGTTTCCTCACAGGAACAAAATATGGGGTTACCAGCACGATTGGTCACCGAGACCTTACCTTGTGGATGCCAGGTCGTGGGGCACTTCTCCTCACTGGCTGGCTGGTTACGTCAGGTGGTGACTGTACAGCGGCCAGAGTTAGCTGTGGAGGAGTGGTGCTGAAGTGTTGCTCAAAGTTGAAGGAGGGTAATTGTTTAGGGAAATGTTTCAACCACTGATAGTCTAGTCCTAAAATGGTGTCTCCGTACCTTACTATAGCTAGATGAAATGGGTGCGGTTCAAAAGGTAATAGAGTAGGTGGTGCAAATAAGGGCTTAGTGTATTCTGCTGCTAAGGTAGTTAGTCTGACTAATTCTTCCACTACTGCCTGAAGTTCACGTTTCACCGCCTTTCTCTACGTAAGGCACTAGTAAGTAGAAATTACACTCCTGAGAATAACCAGGTGTAAGAGCGAATCCATATAGTGTACTTCTGAACACACTGGTTTTCGATGAGACCATACACAATGAGTTCCGGCCTGGCCTTTCAACGGTGGAACAGAGCTTAGGTGGCGGCAACGTCGTTTTATGCAGAAGTGCACAGGTGATGTCTCTGTAGCTGGTCGGGTGGCTAAAGTACTCCTTTTTCCAGGCCAGCCATGATAACTGTGGCGGAGTAGGGTGTACCTTAATTGACTCAATTCCATGTACAGATGTGTACCTAAGGTGATTTGAGCTGTTCCCGATGATCTACCCAGTGGCAGATATCGGTTCACCTCTTAGATTGAGTGTAACTGCCTTTCTGACTTTGTATGCGGATTTGTCGGCTTTCGCTCAAGATAAAATTTAAAGTACAACTTGGTCTTAAGGCTTAAAGAAGGGAGCAATTCTAACAATAAGAAAGCAAGAAAAGTTAAATTTCAAAATGTGATATGTCATTAGTTTTTATTAATACGTATTATTACATATGGGGTCACACTCTTTTAATATTAGAAGAATATTAATAATTAAGAAATACAAGCAATTATTCCTGACTAACTCAGGTGAAGGTGACCTGACTGCAAAGATAGTACTTCAATGTAGTGATTGTTTTGGTGAGAAAGAACAATTTAATTAAATTTTCTAATTTAATAAGGTCATGTTCAGAAAGAACCTAACTAGCAGAGGTTCAATACCAGAAGGGCAATGAAGAAGTTAGTTTGACTAGAACCAGAAGGGACGTTGTCATGACCTGGGTTACCTCAAGATGGTTGACCAAGTAGGAAGGACGGGTTGATGAGAGCGGCATTGGCAGAACCCTCTGGTGGCGTTGGCGTCCAAGGGCCTCTGGACCTGGAATTCATTGAAGAGTTGGAAACCCTCTGGAAGGTGGTGATCCTCTGGAGCTTTTGGCTGCTGAAGACGTTGAGGACTCTCTGGTGGACGCTCTGGCTTACTGCGAAGAGTCCTCAACCATGAAAATGGCTGGACTCGAGGGCCTAGTGGCTTGTGCACCTTGAAGAGATACTCCGGCCCTTACAGCGATGGAGCAAGGTTGGCAAGCACTTACCCTTGGCTGACACCTCCGGTCAATCACAGCAGTGAAGGTGCAGCAGACTGCCCTGTGGCCTGCTCTGCTAGCCCTTTTATGCCAAAATCCGTAGCTTGTAGGACCTCAGAAGGGTGAGGGGGAGACTACCTTCACTTTACAGGGGTTGAGAAATTCCAATTTTCTGAAGGGGTGCCTTTTCTTATCGCCTGTGATGGAGGCATTGACATATTTTACTGCCTCGTCTGGAAGCTTTCATGGCTGTGGAGCTCCAATAGAATGTGCACTGCCCTCCAGCAGCGCGCTAACTGGTGGGACCTTCCTGAAGGGTGTCCGAGGCACAGCAGGTAGTAAAATCTTCAGAGAGGGGTGTTGATGTGACGGCTTCTAGGTGAGTTGCGGTGAACAGTAAAATCTGAGATCATGTGTCTGTAGTATCAGTTGGGGCTTACCGATATACCCTTTAGGCACGTGTCCTGCCTTAGTTACTGTTCAAGTGGCATGACTTGCCCCATGAGTATTATTGCATTCCAAGATGGCGCATAGTTGTTGCGTAGAGTGCACTTCCTAGAAGCGCAGAAATGAGTCATCCATCAATATAAAAACAAAACTTAATTTACCACACACGAATATGCTCTCTATCTCGAGTTAGGTAGCTGATTACCAGTGATACTGCCACTTCCTGGACCCCATTCAGGCTGAGAGCAACCCGTTACTACGAAACCTACTCTGATGGAGTGGAAATATGAGAAGTAATAATATTTATACTCACGGCAAAGCTGGTTTGTACCCATAATTTGTTTTGTAACAAAAAAATTCACAGGATCATTTCTAAATGTATGAAATGAACAGCTTTAATATGAAAATTTATTAATACATGAACATTTAAAGTATGGCTCTTTCTATGCTAATATTTTCTTATATAAATCAATTTTTGCTGATAGTACATGTAATGAAAACAAAAAAAAGTAAAACTGAGTGAACGTAAAACAAGACTTATTCCTTTACTTATAGCGATATGAGTTTCCTTTGACAGGTGGCTTAAAATATAATTTTACACCATTTTGACCATTTTGCTCTCAATGTTGCCAATAAATCTGTTTCAGCTATAGTGGTTCTCCAGAAGTTTAGGAAAAGGAGTAAACTGAGGAAAAGTTTTGAAAAATTACCAGCAATCTAAGTTTGCTGGCTGTGTTTTGTTTGTGGATGTAGGGGGTTTTACCTTTGAAGTTCACGTGACAAAAGTGTAAGCTTCTAGTGGTCACAAATATTGGTCACCAATGGCAACCTGGCAAATGGAAACTTCGCACCATGTTTTAACTTAAACCCTAAACACACATCTGCAAGCCTGAGTATAGAGAAACAAGTAACTCACCTGGAAATTCCTTTGTGTCCAATGTCTCTCCTGTACTGGGCCCCTTCAAACTGAACAAGGCCGCACGCCTTGGTGGCTCTGGCTGCTGCAATCGCCAGCTCCCTGGCTAGGGCTACGATCAGCAACACTCGGCCCCCATTGGTGATAACCTCACCGTCTGGCCGGACGGCTGTGCCACTGTGGAACACCAGGTGGTCCGGCAGATTGTTCACCACCTCCAGCCCTGTGTGACATCAGTACTGAAGTGCAGCTCATACACACACACTGTCCACAGGGTCTGAAGTACCTAACTATACCATGATACACCTGACAGTTACTTAAGCTACAATAGTAAAAAACTTCTATGAGTAAAGGATTCTAAGTAGAGAGACTGTACGGTAAAGTATGTGCTGACAATTCTTAGAATAAAATAGTAATAAAACAAACATTAAAAAGAAATTATTTGAAATAATATGTATATTATTATTTGTAATACTAGCAAAAATTATTTCATTAATTTATTAGCCAGTAAAAGCAAATAAATGTAGAAATACTGTATTTTGTAGGGCGCCACGAAATCACGACGCGCGTCATAGTCTCGGGTCGAGTGGTTTGAGCGCCGACTGCCTCCCGAGTCCAGTTGGGAATGCTACAGCGGTGTGTTCTCTACTACTTTAGCCCGGTGGGTCGTGGTAGGTTCAATCGGTGGCTGCTTAGTTTGGGGGGGGGGGGGGGAGGTACCATCTGGAGGGAGAGGAGTCAAATCCCAGACTGAGCTGAACTGTGACTGTCTCCCATCCGGGGAGTACACTCTTTCTCACTACAAAAACTGCCAAGATGCGGGACGCCAGTAGTTCGGGGTTATGTGCAATGAAAATACAGTTTAATTGATAGTGGAGGTGGGGGTGAATGATCTCGATGGAGGGGTGGGTGTTATCCATAGCGGCCATGTCGGCCAGTGGTTGGGGACATAATTCACAGGGGAAGAAGCTACGTTGGCTTTGGGAGTAACCTTCAGCAGGAGTCGAACCTGGATAATCTTTCCCGAAGCCAACCGGATGATACACGTATATTGGACCGCTTTCTTCTCGTCCAATTTGGGAGGTGCTACGCTTGAGGTAGGTAGGGGTGTATCCTGCTGATGATAGCTTACGCACTCGGGGTCTGGCCATGGCAAACAAGCACCTAAATAGACGTCGAGCTCAGACTCGTAGTCAATCAGAATAAATGGGGGAATGGACCAAGGATTAAATTCTGGGTCAGCAGGTGGGGCATGTCTATCTCGGCTCGTAAGTTACTTAACCTTTGTCGAGCCCACCACTCTTGTCATTGAATGCAGCTCTGAATCCCACCTCTCTAACTGGGCATTTAGATTACACTCTATAATATAGAACACAACAATAATGAACAGGGGATTATTTACTACAAAATGAGGTACAGTAGTCACAAACTTCAGATTTAACGTAATATTTTATTACTATGTTTGTGAAAACAGTGGGGGTTCCGGTTCAATTATACACTTTGACTAAATTTAAATTACAGTAATTATTTTAATTATGCATAATAGATCAAAACCAAAAGCAACTCCGTGTCTGTCTGTCTGTCTGTCTGTCTGTCTGTCTGTCTGTCTGTCTCTCTCTCTCTCTAACTTGCTTTACGCAATTTGCAGCGTAACCTCCGAAGGGTGGTTTTTCAGAAGGGACGTTGCGAAGACCTGTTATCATGGAGTCGAGGGAGTGACTGGGATAAAGGGGTGCAGGACGTGGATGTCATGGGTTACCTCTGGAGAGAAGGGGCCGCCCTTGGGTTCGGCTGGTGCAGAGTGGATGAGCCTTCACAAACTGCAGGAGTGGCGGAGTCATCACAAGCTGTTGAAGGGTTGGAGCCTCACAAGCTGCAAGAGTGGTGGAGCCTTCACAAGCTGCTGGAGAGGCTGGAGCCGTTTGCATGCTGTAGGAGAGGAGAGAGGTTTTGGTCAGACTCTGGGAGTGCTTGTTGACCTATGCGGCAAGCGAGCCCAGTGACTTTGGCGAGAAGCATGCTCATGCCTCCTTATAAAGTGGAAAATCCCGACATAAGTGATCTCCTGGGGGTGCAGGGTGTTGAAATCGCAGGGGTAGGTTTATCCTGGTTGTGGCGAGCGCTGCACATTTCTTATCTTCCTGTGCTGAGGTGACGACAAATTTACCACCTCGGCCCGAGGCTGGCGGGTGTGACATCACAGGGCAGCAGAGGTACTGCGATTCTGTGTGTCGGTAGAACTTCCTTCTCTGCTATCTTGGGATAGTGGCTCATCGGGTAAAACAATCTTAACTCAAGGGGGTGGCAATGGCATGTAAGAATCTAGGCAGGCAGTAAAATCCATAATTAATTGCGTTTGATTATTTTTATGTCCAAGGCTGTACAACGCGTGGAGTCAATTCTATTGGCACGTGAAAAGTACTCTGCCACTGTTTGTGACTAGCCCCAAGCTCCTTGTTTGCTTATTGATGGAGTGAAGTCGCCCGTAGAGATAGCAGTCGCTCTGCGGAATAGTGTGGCATGCGTCAACATAATTCATGACAATGAGAGGTCTTCTCTAGTTAAAAAGAGTTTCCTTTGTATGGTGATGCCTTACTCTTATTGTAAGTGGTTAAAATAGTGTTGACTATATTCTAATAATTGTGTTACATTTTATAGTTCAATGTATCATGTGACAATTTAGAAATTTATATATATATATATATATATATATATATATATATATATATATATATATATATAGTGCACTACAGTAATGCGTAAGGCGCAACTGCCAACACCTCTGCCTAAGAAACATCTTAATAAAAACAATTACAGTATTCACTTATTCGCATTGAGTTACAACCTTGCACAGTTTTCTTATTTGCCCTCTCATCAAGGCATGATGGTAGGGAACAAGCACTTCTTGAAAACACTTTCTTACCCTTTTTACCTGTTGCTGAATACTTTCCAAGACTGGCTGGGCCTTGCAGATACATAGCAGAACAAATCGAAGGGCCATATGGAGAATAATACTGTCAATCCTAATTACTACTGGAAATACCACATAGCAAAGATGTATGAAAAATAATTAGTTGATAAATTTATCAGCAGTAGAATTTAAAACAAAATTGTGGAGTTAAAGTAGTAATTTCTTTGATAAGCCTGATCATAATTAGCCAAACATATAAATTAATTGGTTTTTACTTTTTATGAGAGGCGGCCTTGGCAACACTAGTTTCTCTTGTCATTCAAATAGGCTTTAACTTACAGCTTTTCCACTAGTAAATTAAGTTAAAAAAAAATTTCAGAAAAACTTGGAAAATTAATGAAAATTTTTTAATCAATGCTTTTGCTTATCTCTGAGCAATTGGTTCCTTCTGCGAGGGTATTATGAATTAATTTGTGGGAATCAGTTACGGCTTTAATTAACATATTGGTAGCCACAGGTTTCCCATTAATAATTTCAAATTGAGTATCTGCTTCTAAAACAATATGCTAGTAAAACTTGAAGCGTTTTAAGCCACCATGTTCAATGACGTGATATCAACTGCACAGAAAAGGATTGGAAACAATGCTAACTACAGTGTAGGCAGAGTTTGAGGGTTGAAACCTCAATGCCCCAGGAATGTGGAATGTCACTAAGATTAAAGTTGGAAGGACAATCTCACATGTCGATGGAAATTGCACACAAGCCCCTTAGCTAGCTCAGTTGCAAATTGTTTTCCCCACGTTGGAAGAATAAGGTTAGTGGTTGGGAGTTTTGTGAGCGTTCTGATTGGTCGACGACTTGGGGACTGTAACCCCATGATTATTTTCATTTTCAGAGTTCTGCAGTACGAAAAGCATTTTTTAGTGATGGTGGTGGCATTCAAATAATATGTCAGTGTCGCGGTGATCATACCCAAAGAAATTACTCTCATTTCGGCAGACGCCAGTATAAAGTGTGGGTCTAGTTAGTTTACGTATTGGGACGAAGTCAGGAGACACAGGCAGTGTTACACTTTGGAGCTTTACCTACTTTTCATGCTGCGGACCCCTCCTCTTCTCCGGCTGGCTGCTGGGGCGGCCGGCAGCTGGACAGCAGCCAACTCTAGTTGCAGTGGAAGAGTGCTTGTGTTTCTCATAGGTCATTGGGGTATGTGTGAGGGTATGGACGTGTAACAATCTGGTAAGAGGGTGGGATCGAATCCCAGGACAGAAATGTCAAAGTGCACTACCAGTAAGTGTTCCAATGGTATTCTACTCGTTACTTGGGTATGAGGTGTGAAAAGTGGCTTAATATCTCATACTTCTGAAATGGGCGTATCAATTTCTGCCTCTAGAATTTTTAGTGCTTGCTTCAACTTATGTTTTTGCCCATTTCTATGTGACTGTGGCATAAGGCAGATTTAGTAGGACAATTCAAATATGGAAAGCATAAGGCAAAGTCGAATAAAATTAGCAGTCCTCGAATGTACTTCTAAGAGCACAGTTTTATCAAGTGAGACCCATCCATAGTTCCACGTCCAGCTGTTCTCCAGCTACTGGATGTAATTATAAGGCACAGGACCCACATAATGACAGTAAGTTCCTCTTAGGTGAGTTTTTCCACCAAGGGTCAGGTAGATCAACAGTTCTCCCCTCCGACCCAGCCGTTCTCTGACTAGTGGAATAGGAAGCTAGCTGAATACCTGATTCCATGGTGAAAATAGAGTACCTACTGCTCTGGGCTTCCCCGAGCTAGGCCTGTGCCATACAACGTTTTACATTACCGGACCTCGGCTGGCCTCTTAAGATTTGTGTATTTGCCATATGGCGGATGTTTGCGTAGCCGGATTTACCTTATTTGAAACACAAATGCAACTTCCAACTATAGTCAAATTCTGTAAGGGACACAAGGGGTTTTAATAAAGCTACGAAAGGAAACATTAACATTGACGGTAATAAAATAAGTTTATTTTATTTTGAATACGTATTTAAAAGAAAAAAATAGTCACATGTGGAACTGCACTCTCCTACTTGAAATCAAATAAAAATATAAAATATTTAAATTGACTATTTGTGGAACTCTTATGTAATACCACGTAAAGGCAACCTGGATAAAATACGTGGTGCGTGGTATGAGATTGACCATATGATTAATTTAAGAATTAATAGCCAAATATAATTTCCTAATTTAATTAGGGGAGGTATTGTCCCAAAGATACCTATCTGTGTAATTTACAAGAGAGAGATCTTCACCCAATTGTGAAGACGTGTCCGGGGTACTGCCTTATGGGAAGTCCAGAGGGAACGTCTTTATGACCTACAATACCTGGATGGTAAGGTGAGGGAGGTATTGAGGGGTAGTGATTGAGGGATGACGTCGGCTGAAGCCGAGCCTCTGGTAACCAGTGACGACTTTGGAGCTGGTAGTGGAGGCCGAACAGATGGCAGGCCTCTGGATGGTGGCAGTCTTCGGGAAGCTGGCAGTCCTCCAGAGCTGGTAGACGTCGTCAACGGCCACTGGGTCTTCCACAGTCACTGGCACGGGTGAGGGACTCTGCCCTGTGCTACCACCATCGGCCATCACAGTCAGAAGGTACAGCAATCACTCCTCCAGCCAGCGCTGGGATTCCTTTTGTACTATCTTTCCCAGTTCCCTGGCCCTCAGAGCAGTGCGGGGGAATTTAACCCCGCCTCTCGGGAATGGAGCTTAAGATGTTACACATGGGTTCCTGAATCCTTATATGAAGCGGTGCTCGGCACGAGAAAATTACATATCTTGCCCTCATGTGCTCATGGAGGCAGTGACTTTCTGCTGGGTGGCTCGCTACCCTTCATCGGCGTGAAGTTTGAATCATGCGCTGTTACTCTAACAGAAGCGGCAAAGTAGAAATGGTCACTTTTTAGGGGAAGGACGTTAACATGACGGCTTCTTGTAGAGATTAGGTGAACGGTAAAAGCAATATCACGTGGTTAATGGTTCCATTGAGGCTCTGTCAACTTTAAGTTAGACCATGTGTCCCACCTCCATTACTGTTTCTATTTGGAGGTGACTTGCCTATCAGTGATTGCAACTTATGATGGGGTGAAGTCGATCATGTAAAGTGCGCTTTCTCTAAAGGCAGGATGTGTAATGCAACAAACTTAGCAGTTTTTTTTTTTAATTTCGTAGAAGCCTCCAAGTTCTTGACAATATTGGTCCTGGAACTGGGTACTTGCCATAATACTACAGAAGGTCTTCTGTCTTGATCTACCTAAGGCTCATGGGCCTATAGTGAAATGTTTAAGTCCATTTCGCACTTTACTTAGGGCAAGGTGTTTTGAGCTATTTCACCTAAAAAACATGCAGGCGGTGACCATACAGGCCTTCTTATATACCCACGCTCATGCGTTGTCTCATCAGAACGGCCTGTTCCAGTACTTGTAACTCATTAATTTTACTATTAAATAAAATAGTAACCCTAACAGCCTTAACCTGCCTGGGTTAGCTGCCCTGCCTAAGGGATCCTGTGTATCTCAAAAAAAAAATCTCTTTTAAAACATATTAAATGAAAACATATTTGAATGAGCCACCAATCATGAGAACACTATGCTGTCTCAATATCTTGAAGCACTTGGCTGCCATAATAACTTTAAACAACATTACCCTTTACCTAGGGCCTAATGTAAACATAACAAATTTGACAAAATAGAAAGACGTATAAAATGTCTTGCCCTCATAAATTCTGGAAACAAAATTATTGGCTGAATTAATCAAAACCACCAAGAAGTATAATTACTGCTGCTAAAATTCATTCATGAGAAATAATATTACATCTTCAAACAAATAAATAATTTTATCATTTTCAACACAGAAACGAAATTCCACTACATTACGATATACATCTACAGAAATGGTAAGCTACAGAAACTCCAGATAATAATGAAGTTTGAACTAAGTGACTAAGCGTCGGTTTCACCAACCGAGATTAAATTAGTGGATAAATGAGATAATTTTATTGAGGTAAAACGATAAACTTTGATTTTTATCTATATAAAAAGTTGTGCATTTCACCATAATTTATCCATCCCTGAGAAAATTGAGATCTATTTATCTAGATTTGGAGAAAACTATTCTGATGGCTTAAACAACAGTTAAAGTTGGGTATTGTAAATCAAGTTAGTGAATAGTTATAAGAAGTCAAGATAGTATTTTCCCGGGGGAAAAAAAAAAAAACATAAAATAGATTTAAATGAAATAACTGTACTGTTAGAAATAGGGACAGAAAGAATCAGTATTACCTAAAATAAGGAGGGTGTCACGCAAAAATATTACAGAGTGAAAAATGAACATCCAAATCCCAAGAATAAACAATTGTCCGAAATTATACATTGACGTGTGTCCGACTAGACTGACTGGACACGGTAGTTACTGATTTCACTCGCTAGACCAAAAGCGACTTAGGTAGTGGGGATGAGGCGAGAAGTGTTGGCTAGTTCTGATACTCTCTCACCCCTAGTTAGGTAGTTGAGGTCAGTTTAGTCTTAAGGGGGGTGAATGCCTGCACAAATGTTCCAAAGTCGTACTTCTTTCGTCCAGAAGATCAAGTTGTCCCAAACCTAGGTGAACTTCCACTCTGGTTAAGAAGCCGTAGACAACAGGGTGATACTTGTAGCTGGTATGCACACATGGTGGAAACTCAATTAATATTACCAGTGCAAGCGCAACTGCTTGACGTCTGAGTTTGGCAGCACGGACCCGTTCCACCTGTCTATCCTGCGTAGGATAGGGTGAAACTATCCTCAGCCAGGCAGCAGGGTGAGCCAGGTGTTGCTCTCTAAGTCTCCTACCACTCCTTCATGAGGTATAGGGTGACAGTTCTATAAATCACGCAGTGCACTGAAACAGAAATACTAACAGTGTACCCCAATAGTGAATTGTCGGCTGGCTCGATAAGAGTCCCCACTGATCAGGGACGTTGAGCCAGAGTCTTGCCAAGCCTCTACTGGTTGTGCGTAAACCCAGAATACCCGGCAGCACTGCAGGTCTATGTCTTAGTTTGGTTTAATAACTTCCCCGGATTCCGTTGGCAGTGCACAGCGTAATCTACTTCCCAACTGTGAATATAGATATATACCCTGGAACTAAAAGTAACAAAGTAAAAAGCAACGTGTGTTTATTGAAAGTTCAAGACACGTAACCTGTGCTACCAACTACCAAGTCGAGGATAGTTGAAGGTAACTGCGTGGTTCCAGGTGTTGATCACCTGCTTCTACATAAATGGGAAAAGCTGATTCTAGACGAAAATAAGAGTTACAGTTAAACTACATATTAAAGGTGTCTAAGAGGAGACAAATGAAGTTAAAAGAAAAGAAAGTTTGTGTTTGTATGTCGCAGGATTGACTGGTCGTCGACATATGTAGTTGGTTGCAGTGAAGACAAACTTGTAGACTTTGAACTTCTCTAGAGCTCCCGAGCACTACGAGTGCTGTGGGCGGTGCAAGAGATGCAAAAGAATCACTCCAGAGTTCGGCTGCGGCCGGACTTACATAGTGGTAGCTTTTAGGATGCCGGCGCCGGGAGCAAGCTAGGCGTGACGTCCTCCGGCCCTGGGTGGCATGAGAATTATCTCATCAGCGGTTCTGACTTTGTGCCTCGTCGGGTCTGCTCGGCCATGTCAGAGGTCTGGGCAGCTTGCTGGCATCAAGCTCGAGGGGGGTGAGGAGGGCATGCCTGCCGGATGCGGATGCATGCCTTCCAGATGAGAAGGAAAAACACAGAAGTTCCCATTGCCTGTAGCAGTAGGGAACGTGTTGCTCACGTCTGTAGAGATGGAATCAGTATTCCTAGGTGATGAGTCGGAGTTGTATAATAGGTGTACAAGTGGCACACGTCAACATTATGTAACACTATCGATAGATTCAAATTTTGATTCCCTACAAGATACTTATCCAAAAGGTAGCTACAGTATTGACGTATGAAGCTTTTCTAACAATGGTGATTAGACAACATCAACTCCATCCAACGCACAGCTTTGCTTGTGAGTTTAGAAGTTTATATTACCATTCGTCCCCACATTTTATGAGATTGTTTTATCTACCGTGTAGGATGGACATCCTAAATAATGTAGATTGTTTTATTCAACGGGCCACCATAACAATGCATAAATGCAAAGAGTTCTTTTATACCCCTCTAGATAGCAGTACTAGTACAATTTTTGCTTGTCTTTGCTTCCCCATCCTCCAACCAGCTGGTGGACGTCACTTTGGAAAGTCATGCATTTGCTAAACTTCACTCAGCGACCTCCCTCGCGCCCTCAAGATGCCAGCCAATTAGCATCGGGCAGCGACATTAATGAGTATAAATGGGGCGATAATTTTCGACTCCAGACCAGTCTTCAGTTCTCCCCTGCAGAGTTCTGACCAGCCTGCGACCAGTCATCAGACTTCCAGCATTTGTTACTTGGATCTGACCAGCCTGCACTCTTTAAGCCTTTGCTTATTGTCATCAGTCTTCACAACTCCAGCACTCATTGCTTGGATCTGACAAGTCTGTGCCCTTTAAGCCTTCACTTACTGCTACACAGTCTTCAGCTGCCTAGCACTCATTGCTCAGACCAGTCTGCACTCCGAGCTTTTTCCTTTTCCAGCACAAGTTGCTCAGAATTGTAAAAATAGTCTGACCACTCAACCATCACATTACCCAGGTGTCTCCCTTCACTACGAACCCAGCTAACGTCACCCCCTTATTCTGCACAGACGTGCCAGAACCAAGGGATCTCCTTCCTTCAGTCCTCCTTAGGACTAATCCTGCTGTAGATCTGTTTAGTTATCCCAGCACCGTGCTAGTATCCAAGCATAATTCGACACGTACAGAAACTAAAAGGCAGCAATGGCAAATCAAACAGCATAGTGTTAACTCAATACTAAGCACCCCAGTTCTCTTACACCAGACACCTCTACCGGTTTAACCAAGTACTTTAGCTTCCTGGCAATAACTCGGGCCGACACAGGAGATAGAGTACGTCATCACGTGTGTTTCCCGTCAAACGGAAATAAATGTGTGCCAAGCTCAACCTTTGGATTCCGCATTCCTGTAAACATAGCAGCTTACTCCCAGTTAACTCCTCACAAGAAGAGAACGCAGGTGATCCCAGGAAAGGATCCAGACGAGCCAATACACATTCCTTAATTTCCCACAAGCACCTAGCTCGGCCACCCTTTCTGTCTACTACGTGGATAGAATGGAGGAGCACAACAGGTACACTGTCTCTGTATCAGCTTGTCAGTTTGGTGTTCCATGTGCCTTTCCACTGCGCATTCATGCCAAGAAAGATGTATGTCCCTCAAGTTGGGAAGACTCAACCGGAGCAACGCCCATGTGTGAGACCCACGGCGGTGTGGCCTGACTTCCAGTGCGTACTGCGCACTGGAAGTCAGGCATGCAACCTTGCGCAACTCATCGAACTGGGTCGCATGCTGTGCCGTCCCAAGGCGGCACTCTGAACGTAATACTGTTGTAAGATTATATTCTGACATCCATATATAACTTATTAAACCTTAAATACTTAGCAACCACTGAAATCTGTCAAATCATTATAGTATTAACTATGCATATTTCTATATTGCGTCAGTATGACCTCTTATGGGAACATAATTAAATTAGCCATACTGCTAAATTATTTTAATAGCACTCGTCACATAAGTATCATTTACTCAGACACTAATAACTTTATTAAGAATTCTAGGAGCAGCGCACACAGGTATAAAAAAATTGTTTCTGAAATAAATTGTCACAAGTATATTAAAGCTTTACATTAGTAGGAAACTTGCGAATCATATTGAAATTCTGTAAACTAAATTGCGTCAAAATATTTTATATACTACGAGACATTTTCTTTTCATACCAAATTCTGTACATTGTACCAGTGTTCATAATAAGAGATCAACTCAATTCCATGTAATTGAGATAGCAGGTGGAACAATTGAATTATTATTTAAATATAATAAGAATCGAAAGCAAGTGAATAAATTAAATAATTCTATTGCTACAGGAATCTGAACCAAAGGTGAAATGGAAGTGAATGAAATTATAAATATTAATATTCTGTTATTTAGTGAGGAAGGGTGGGGAATTTAATGAAATTAAGGGGGAGGATGTAGAGAATAGCCTCTGCAAGGCAGCAAGAGGTTGGGACGAACCAAGCCTCCACCAGATGTAATGGTTGCTATTGTACTCCACAATGCACCATACACATAGCTTGGGGGTGTAGCTACTACGCTAATATTAAGTGGTAGGTAAGTTGTAAAATACGCTAATTTAATCAGTGTTGTAACACAATAATTTACATACAATACTCCTGTTAATTGTGTGACTTAATTTACGCAGGGTGCTACAAAATTATATTAAATTTATATTTAATCTGCTAGCAATTACGCCTTCTTGACTCAAGCTAATAAGGACAGTCCCCACCTGAATCTTGAGGCCAGAGGCTGTATCTGGCTCGTTCGGATCACGACGCGCGACACACCCAAGGCAGCAAGTTCCTCGCTGCCCGATGTCCTGACGTGGAAGCTCCTTCCGATGTCTTCGGCCGCTGTTGTGGAAAAAACCCCCGACCCTCGCTTTACACCGGCCTATATCAATCCCTTGTTTTGAGTTAGCCAACTGGCCTCCTTCCAGCTTCAGTGGTAGGGGGTGCTGTTGTGTTGCAGTCTTTTAACGCAATCCCTGGCATCCTGGATGTTTGAAGTCTAAGGACGGTTTCATTCCGTGACGTACATGACAATTTATTAAGGCCCACTTCATGGAGCCGCTACAACGCGTCAGTATTACAAATGAACACTTATTTTAAGGAAAATACGTGAAAGTCTCCCTGGACTTTACCTGATTACATTGGTGGTTGTTACCAGTCTAACATTAACTTCTGAAAATACATGCTTAAAATTTAAGAGTGTAAGTTTTGTAGTTACCTTTCTTTGGCGATTGAGCTATAGTATCATTGTGTTGCTCATAATTTTCTTTCTTTTTGGAATTTTTGAACAACCATTTATATCTAAACAAGATATATAACCTCAAATTAAGTGCATCTGTGTAAATTAGATCAGATACAGGAAATAAAAGTACCAAACGGCCATAAACTAACAATATTTAATACATATCTTAACATAGTAAAAATGTTTTATGTAGTGAAAAGAAAACCACTGCAATTACTATTTCCCAAAAAATTTTCCATATCAACATTTTCCTCAATAATCTTGCAATTAATTTTGCTACAGTTTTCCGATGATATTGTGTTTATTACTGGATAATATGACATTAATAATCTACAAATAACCATTCTTCCAACACTTTACACGTTTCTTTGCTAATAGCTCAATGTATTTGTTTATATTTATCTTTACCCTCAGAAAGCAATTTTATGCAGCTAAATCTGTGGTTTAAATTTTATCTCAATATTCAGAGAAAAACGAGATAACGTGCATGGTGGAATATGAAAGACTGATAATCAAGATCATTTGATACTAAATTTGATAAAATATTGTTATCTCGCTTGGTGAAACTAGCTCTATGTAAGTTCCAAGACATACCGCACTAGGCATGAAGAACACAAAAATGCAATAATGTACACACAAATAACTAAAAAGCACAGAGAGAAACCAAATTATTTATGCACAACCATCAAAAAAGAGCAAGGAATTCAAAGAGGCTCCTCAAATTAAGGAAGTACAGTAAACCTACGTAAGCCCCACTCTGGCTGGAAAACAAGTTCAGAAACCCACCTATCAATGCAGCAAGCAAAAACATACCCACAAAACAGCCCAACTGTGAGTCAGACATGCTTCCATGATATTGAAGCTCTTAGTCGATTGATGAAAGCAATTACTCATGAACTAAATCAGTTTCCAATATGTTCAATGAACCATACGTAGATATAAAAGACTTACAGAAATTAAAATCTAGCAGATCCTCGAATTTTAACCAAACGCAACTATATTACTAAAATTTGCAGCCACTGACCTTTTATAACATTTCCCTTTGTTGATGTCTCAGGGTAGCCATGACTAGCCATAACCACTCCAACAGCATAAAGATCAGTTTTCCATTTTAATTCCATTTTAAATAGTTGGCCTTTACAACATGCCTGCAGGTAAAACAAGGAAAGCAATCAAATGATATAATAATTCAAACTGTAAATAACACAGTTTATAAAAATAATAATTTTTTTTCTGATTCTATTTTCAATATATCATAATGTACATGTTTCAAAATATGAAATGATTGTAATAAAATGAGCAGAACATTCAAATTAAATGGCAGTCTACATATTAAAACTAATGCAATAAACCACTCCTGCATAATCACAAGTTTAGCAAGGTGTTACAATGAATAATTAAGGAATTCCATTGCTATTCTTTATACAATAAATCACCTGTCTGAGCTCAACTATCTCAATTAGTTTGCATCCTCCAGCAATCACACTTTAAGAGACTATTGTGTGAAAAAAACTTTGAATTACAAAATGATGGAACACAGCAGAATCAGTTAGAAAACTCAACACTCCCACAATAGATTATTTACTACTGAACTTTGTACATGAAACACTTTTACAAAAATAAAAATACATTTGGTTTAGGCACACTTCTGACTTGTTGGAATAAATTATATCACTCTAGAATGTGTTGCAAGCCAGACTTCAGAATTTCATATGTAACCAGAACTTTGAATGTGCTGTGCATAAAAATCGTGGTTGAAAATGAATGTCACTAAATCACAAATGGAAAACTCCCAAGTTTTGAGAATTCTTTAAACCAGAATTACCTATCATGAATACATATATATATATATATTTTTTAAAGTCTGTATAAAAAATCCATTAGCAGTTACAGTTTTTTCACAAGTACATACAGCTACTCTCTTAAATTAATCAAGTTGCTTCTACGAACAATGACTTGCCACGAGCGACGTCATTCCCTCATCTAGCCTTGCCATAGACGCAGCCTCCTCCTAAGAAGAGCCGTTATGACGTACACGCCACAGGGCGTCTTCCAAACCAAGGTGGTTTGCCCGGCTGTTGCCGCCTTCTGCGCTCCACGTACCACCGGTAGCACGTCACACGGTCATTCACGTAGCACATAGTAACAGCCTGTCAGGACACGCCGGTATAAAACCAACCATCAAAAACATCACTGCATCATACTTGTGGCCAGGCCTCACAAAGGAGATAAAGGAATACGTGCACCAATTTCTACAGTTTAATGTAAACAAAACATACCAATCATACAGCACCACTCACAACAACTATTTGAAGCAATCACCCTAGACCTGATGGGTCCCTACCCACGCTCAGCCAGTGGCAAACAGTTTGTGTTGGCAGTTATGGATTTTTTACATAGTGTACACATTACCAAGCTCTCACATACGCCACATTGCTGCAACCCTAGAGGAGTTTTTTCCCCGCTGGTGATACCCAAAATTCATCCTTAGTGATAACGTCACACAATTTTCTGGACCAAGATGGAGGACTGTGCGAAATGGCATGTTGAACACCACACAACTGACATATATCATGCCTATGCAAAGCCAACAGGCCATAGGAATCAGGAGGTTAAGGCACAGGTGTGCCTTAGGGTAGGTGAAGACCACACCACCTGGGCTCAGCACATACCTGAGATTGCATTTTGCTTGCACAATTGCGCCAACGAGGTGACCGGAAAATCACCCGTTGAAATGCTGTACGGCGCAGGTCTAGCAAGTCTGGGACATTTCACTTGCAGTGCACCGGACTTGAACCCAGAAGCTGAGAAGCGGTACATTCAGAAATGGTTACCAGGGATGAAGAAACAACCCTAACCCCTGCAATTAGGCGATTTCGTGTATGTGCACACACATCATCTGTCCATGGCAAAACAAAACATCTGTGCGGAACTCACCCCCAAATGGTTTGGGCCGCACCGAGTTTTAGAAAGAATCAGTACTACATCTTATTTGGTGCAAATAAGGAAACGACAAAGATGTAAAATACACAGGGATGACATTCGTGCAGCTACCACCCCAGACAAAGAAAAGGAGATGCACTTACCTGGCAACGAATAAATGGGTAGACAAAACGATGCCGCCAAAGTAGAAGTAAGTGACATCACACCGTCTGAACCAAACTACGGTCACAACCAGAGTGAGAGTCCATCGCACTAACGAGGTCAGTCATCCTTCAATTTTCGTGGATTTTCCACCACCATGACACCTACCGCTACGCTGATAATAACTGCAAAGTCTGCGACAGATGACAGTAGTGACTTGTAGGGAGGGAATAGCCACCCCCTCGAATTCTGCGGCTTTCCAGCTGCCGCCCCGCCTACTGCACCAGCCATAACAACAAGAAGTCAGGAGCCGGCAGTAGGGGAAATAAGAGACGTGTGGGGAAGTGAGACGTCACTCCATGGATTTCGCAGCTTTCCGGCAGCTGAGCAGCAACCTGCCCCTACTGAGGACCAGTGGGCAGTGGTCCTCCTAGGTACTATGTGGGTGGAGATACCCGCCCCCACATCTAACAGCGAGCAGCAACAGCAGCACGACAGGAGACACTCTTCCGCCAGCTCCACCTGTTTGTCGGTGTACCATCGGCTGACACGCTCATGCCAACAACACCGAGGGCTACCGCCCTGCCTGAGGCATCAAACATGTGCCAGCCAAGATGCATGGGTGCATCATGCTGCCGGCACGCGCTGCATTGCAGGCCCTGTGTCAGGGACCCCTGCAACCAGGTCGGACAACCAGAGTTTCCGACGCCATCGGCGCTCACCCGAGATGTCACCACAGATAAGGAATTGGCCATTCCCCACCTACAGGCTGAGGCTGCACCCATTGCGCCGCCCCACCACTTACTGCATTTCAGTGTAGATGCTGCAGAGTCACTGCATTGCCCCATCGATCTCCAGGGGGGGATTTAACATTGCCCTGACTCTCTGCTTTGCTCAGGGTGGCAGAACAATGTTGCTCGTTGCTGTATCAACCGCATCACGTGCACTATTGCACTTGAGTGTAGCGTATTGTTCCAAAAGACACACCGCCCCTGCAGCCCACGAGTAAACAGAGTAGAGTGTGTTTATTTCAGTGAAGTGTTGTGATCCCCCAAAAGCAGAGCCTAATGCATACACTACAAAATGTTATCTCCTCTTTACATCCCTATAATAAATTGATTTTTAATATTTAGTGTCCGCCCACGTGGCTAATGTATACTCACGTAAGAATGAACTGGAGCGCTCATCACTCATTTAATTTTTGCAGTGATTTGTCAGGTGTAATTTTGTTTCTAAAGGCTTAATTCGTATTTCCAGTTTTTAATATGCAGTCAAAGATGCTTGCTGTTCCAGCAGCCATCTTGCCAATCTTGCCATATAAAAATTTAAACAGTTTGCTTATTAAATTTGGAATAATTTAATATCACTGTTTTAAAAGGGCTAAATGTGAGTGTAATATGTTTGTATAAATTTTAATGGTGTTTTGTAAGATCTGCATGCCTGGCCCGGCATTTGCAGTAATTTCCACTTTTTGAATGATGCTTAGCAACAACGAACTAAGACTTTCCAGAAGAGTTCTAATTATTCAGAAATACTTAATTAATTTGTCTGAGTGTTTTTGTGCCTTTTGTTTGCTTTCTTATGTATACTGTTCAGTGTACGTATTTTTATTAATTTCCCTCACGATGCTGGCGGAAAGATAACTGTTGCTAACGGCTTCTCTACGCCACCATCTTTAGTCTGCAACAGTGGGTAATCAAGGGTAGACGCATACCACGCAGCATGCCACGGGAGCTTCATCAGTTGCGGTAAATCATGTTAGTGATCAATAGTTTAATTTAAGTTACAGGAGCCTTTCAGTTTGCTTCTCCTGTGTGCTAGACCTCCTCTCCTTAGATTCGCGACCCCAGAGAGTTTAACACCGTAATTTCTACAGTGCTGTTCTGCACCTTTGTCCACATAGGCCCCTGGCAAGCCTCGTGTGCCAGGACCGCTTCAAACACGAGGGCTTGTGTGTGTTACCCGTGTACCTTTCTGGTAATAAAATTAGCTTATTTGAAACCAGTGTCTTTCATTATTTGTTTATTTAATTTTCACCATGGGAACTGGCCCTCTCCAGTAATTGCTCGCATGTGGTAAACCACCGTGCATAATAGTATGTAATGTATGTAGCCATGATTTTACCAATCCATAATTAGACATGAGCTGCGGGGGGATGCCGCCACAGACTGTTGACCTATAACGACCCTGAGAAATTAAGAACCTCGTGCTTTTCCGAGACATAGAGAAGCTGGCGCCCTGGGAACATCACCAACTTTATCTGCATCCATCACCATACTAAAAGGTCTGTATATGGATCTGGCATATCCCGCCCTTCGCAAGCAACCGAACATGTCAAAAATTTATCATTAGCTTTAAATAAAAATTTTTTTTAAAAAGAGTTTTTTTTTAAACTTATCTAGGTCTAGCGAGAACAAAAAAGTAAGCATCTAGACCAATTTGTTTGTGATTACTAGTATCATGCATAACCTGCATTGTATCAGTGTTCAGCAATGATTGCTGGTACATAATAAAAGAGTTGCCTTTTAAATTATCTAATACAACTTACCATCATGACACAGTACAAGTCTGATTCCAGAATTGGCAAAATAACTTCAGTTTCTGGATCCCCAAATCTGCAATTGAATTCCAGAACTTTCGGACCATCTTCTGTTATCATAAGTCCTGCATAAATAACACCTACAAAAGCAAGATGAATAAGTTAACTTCAAAACAACGTTGCAGATCACTACATTTCTGTTGTTGCAAGAATACAAAACTCTCAATACAAATGACTGTTATAAGGACAAGATTTTGTGGCATTATTTTAAAGCATATTGTTTTTGAAAATACCAGATGTCTGTGTTTTAGACTTTATCATTGAAGACTCATAAATTTAAACCTTATTATTAAAATGATGCATTTTTAGAGCCAGAATTTTACTGTGTCACATTAATGCAAATTTTATTTTCAGCATCATGGATCAGTTAACAATAATTTATCCATATATACATATTTGCATAAATTTGCTTAGTGTTTATTCAACTGCATAAACAAGAGTAAATATTTTATTTGAACCAAGACAACAAAAAATCACTTTTCCAGGTTTTAAGTTTTTTCTAATACATATGTTGAAGTTCCTAGATATCTTAATCAAACAGCTTAAATATGGTTTAATAGAGAGAGAGAAAACATTAGAACTATTTTTATGTTTACGTTCACAATTTCTTTTCTTGTTAAATGATTATTTTAGTCTTCTATAATACTTACTGCTGTTGTTCACTCAGCCTGAATAATAACAAAATAATATTAATTTTTCTTCCCACTATCTGAAAACTTAAAATAATTCTTATCACTTGGTTTATATATTTTGGATACATATTGCTGGTCATGCTTTCACAGATAAAATAGTGTATTTTGGCTCAATGTTATGTTTTAACTTAAATTTTGGTGTTATATGGTGTATTACCTTGCATTTCACGATTATTTTGGTTTTATTGCTATTCACCATAAAATCTTGGCTCTACCCAGAGATAGTAGAAAGTGCATTAATTTTGTTTGTTGTCCAGTTGGTGTTTTCAGCCAGAAATGGGTCAACCCTAGCAACATGACTAGGAAAGGAATTTTATTGCTGTAACATCCCAAACCCACTATGTAAATCTATTTAGTGTTCATATATTCTATCCTTCAACATCAAGTACAGTTTGAAACAACAATGATAAACATTATTGCCTGTATTCTGAAACAAATTGTTAAACCTTGTCTAGAGATCATTAGTCGTAGGGTAGTCCATGTCTAAACCTGTGATTATGGCTGATTAACATTTTGTATTCAGAAGCAACTTTCCAAAACCTTTTAACCTTGTTTTACCCATTATTTACTAAACACAATTTAAGCTATGTAAAAGGCTTAGCAATATTGCAAAATTGTCATTTACAATGGCAATTAGTTATGCGCCATTTTCATAATTGTATACATATTTGTTTTGCATACACTATAAATACATATTGTTTTAAGTGGTTATGTTTCGTGTGATTTGTTTAAATTATTGAAGGATTGTGTGAACAGAGTAACAAGATCAGAGGAAGGCAGAGTAACAAGATTAGAGGTGCAGCAAGTCATCGAAGCTGTTTGTGGCAAATATCTACTTGCGGAAAGTAACAGACTAACTCTCAAGAATCGACGGGAAGAGGCTTACAAGCCAATCACCAGCCACATTGACGAACTTTATCGACAATGTCAGGAGGATGCTTTGCCTCTGCCAGATATCAAATGTGAAATCAAGGTGGAAGGGCTGATTTAGACACGTAAAGGGGGGGGGGGGGGGGGGGGGGAAGTATTTTTTGACGAAATCAAGAACAAGTATCAGTAACCAAAAATAAATATTAATATAGGGACACAATACACTAAGCCAAATTGGATAACTAGGGTGTCGAAA
This sequence comes from Dryococelus australis, assembly GCA_029891345.1. Lineage (NCBI taxonomy): Eukaryota > Metazoa > Arthropoda > Insecta > Phasmatodea > Phasmatidae > Dryococelus > Dryococelus australis. The sequence continues at coordinate 64,159,603 of CM056993.1, read as the reverse complement.
TTTTAGTGAGAAAAAAAAAAAGTGGCAGTGTGGAATACAGGGAAATTATGTTTATTTGTGAAATTCTGTGATAATTCCCATATTTAGGAAACTTTGATGGTATTACTCATTTAAGTGAATCTAAAACAAAAAAGCAAGCTTCTTTTACAATTGACATGTGACGTATTTTCAACCTATTTAAATCGACTTCACCTCATCAATGTGAACCTTCTTGCTGCACCCCAACGGAGTTAGATTGACAGTACTATCTCCCACATGCCAAGAACTTGTACCGTTTATGCAACAATAAAAACACACACTCATATCCTGAAGAATAAATGAGCTACCGGCCAAGCCACTGAGAGGACAACTCACGGTCACCTAGTATTATAGCATGCAGAGAGATGGCTCTAGTAGTACCAACCACCGACTTATGCTGCACCTAAAACTTTGGTTGGCTGGTGACATCACACATTCTGAAGATACCCCCCCACCTGGCAACTTGGACAAGGGTGAGAGCCGGGAAAGTATAAATACCGGTGCACAGTAGGTTTTGGACTATACATAGAAGCTCAAAATCACTCTGGGCAGAGTTCATCGGCCTGCCGACCACAACAGTTGGGGGCCTCCCCTGGGTCTGGACAAGACCTACTCCTCTCCTAGCTTGAAAAGGCTCTACCAGCTCCAGCAGCTTGCAAAAAGCTTATTTATCAGAGGTAACCTCGACGTCCTCACCCTGCACCCTTTACACAAAGTCTTTTCCTTGACTCCACGGTAGCAGCCCGTCGCGACATCCCCTCTGGACAACCACCCCTTAAGAAAGTTACTCGCTGTGAATTGCGACCTTATTAGGACTAGCTAATTGTGGTTAAAGTTTCGTTCAGGTTTGCCTTCACCTGGAGTAACTACGTAAATCAAATTACATTCTAGATTATACAAGAACCGAGATTCCCCAGTGTTTTCCTTGGCGTTAATAAATGTTTCAGCAAAGGTTATTTCGTTTAATTTGTTTTTGCTTACCCATCTGATTTAATATTTAACTTAAAGTGTTTACAGGTGGGCTCATTTTTTCGTAATTAAATTCCACACTGCGGAATAGGTGTGAGTGGGTCAAACCCTCACAATCCAGGGCCTGAAGAAGGTGGCAGTCCGAAAGGATGTACTGGGATTCCTGGGAGCATCAGGTATGCCCACGCTTGTCCACAGACTCACTCCAACTCTCCCTTGCCATTTATTCCCATCAGTGCCTCGGGAGTGCCTGAATAAGATATTTCCTGCAGGACTGAACATCGGCAGCAAAAGGGGAAGAGTGCAAACAGTAATTCCGTTTTGAGAATGTGTATTTCTTTTAGAGTATTAATGTGGTATTATCTACCAAAGCTTCAGGTGACTAAGAAAGGAGGTGGGCTACCTAGCAGTAATCGATGTAAAGTGCGGTGAGCCCTTCAGCACGAATCATTGGAACATAATATCATCATGCTAGTGGACTCCCCTCGCGATGTCACACCCCTATCCCAAGTTCCTGAAGTAACAGTTCCAACACCAAGTCCCATTTTGCCGATTGCTGCTGTAGGTGAACACAAATCGGGCCTAAACTCTCAACTTGGTATCTGTTGTCCGTGGTCCGACTACGAGTATGTGAGCTAATACCAACCAACTACACCCGTACCTGTCGCAACACTGCCTACCCCTAACGTGTACGATCCGTATGACAGCAAGGAAGGTGATCAAAATTGCTTTACTGCTCAAAACCACCCCTAAAGTCCAGATGGCTCCCCTGCAACTTAACTTCGTCCCAGTTCTAACCCTAACTAGACTAGCTTCTTTTGGACGCATGGGTAGTGAACGGGAACCTGAGTTTTAAAACAATCTGTCGGAGCATGATCCACATTCATTTCATTACCACATTTGCCACCACACACTGCAACCTAATAACGTCTTAGTTAATTGAGACAGCTGGTGTCCTGCTTATTGGCAACCATCACGGTGAGTAAGCTTGCACTTCCTGGGCGGTAGATGTTTGCAATCCGAATCACCTTGGGGTTTGATTCCCCTCCACACCAATATAGCCCTTCCACTAGACTACCCAAATAATGACTCCACCCCAACATGGGCAAACCACGACCCACCAAGCAGAAAGGAACCCCACGAGAAGTGAATATGCAACTGATGGGTTGTAATTAATATTCAGGAGGGTAATTAGCACTCCTAGTGTGTCTTGTCGGATGGAAGTACCTTCCCCACCACTGCGACACAAGACCCAGAATTGAAAGCAACACCTTAACAAGACAAAGAAATAAAAATAAGAAGGGAGTGCGTCAACCAATCAGAATAATCCTTTGCTTGGTAAAAAGATTCACAGCACTGCCTTTTCCCTCCCACCAACGAGTGAAGGTATAAAAGGAACAGTATGTCAGGCACTTGATGTTGATAGAAAAATAAAAATAAGGTAACACTTACTACAGGAAAGGAGTGGGAGGGTAACTTTCAGCCTGGTGTGTCAGCATGCTGATGGGTGAGTGGACACGCAGTTCACAGTTAACGTTTTTGTTTGTTAATAGTTCTTTTTTATGTATACATTTTTAAAACAGTAATTTTGAGAAAAATAATGGCAAGTGTACCATATGTACACATATTTCTGCTGAAGGTGTAAAATGACATGAGATAAGGAGGCTTTTCATGTTTACATTGTCATATGGTTGTACGTATTTGTGTCGTGCTAGGACTGTACATGTCGAACATGATGTTATCTGTTACCCGCTGCCTCGAATTGAGTTTTCGAGACTCGACCTATCACTACATTTTTACTATGTAAGGAGTATTTTTATTTTATCAATAAATAAATATTTACATAATATTTTGTAGTTATGTTGTGGATATGTGTTGGAGTAATATTAAACTTAACAGAATTTAATTAAAATATAGTTTTCCACAAAAGAACAAAAGCTGTGTGTGGGTGACACAAAAATCTTGTAAAACTCAAACACTATTGAGTGTTATAGGGCAGTTTTAAACATCTCAACAAAGTACATGATTGATTGCACAAAAATTACTTTAACTTGTGTCAATGGGTGTTACATGACAAGTGTACTTCATAGAGTTGTCCTTTCATCCTTATAATATGTACTGATTAAAATTAATTAATACCAAATTCCATTTAGTTTGACTGAAATTGTTACAAAAACAACAGACTCATGTTATAATAAGAATGCATGTATTTTTTTCTGTAAAATTTATTTAACAAAATGAAAATATTGTTTTGATGAAATGGTGAAATTTTAATGAGGATATCAGCACATTTTATTTATTGTAAAAGTGAGGCCCAACAAAGAACTATTAGAACTCACTTTCAAGCAATAATATGATTTAGAAATTTATTATACCAATTTTACATGCAAACAATATTTTAACTATCAACATATCTGTGAATTTTAACTGGCTTGAAAGAATATTATTCCAAGGTAGCACTTAGGGTTCATATAAGCTGCAAATGATAACTATGAAAACACTTGAAATACATGCATTTAAAAACGTTAACCATGGTGACACTATTAAATACACAATAGCTAATACATCTGCTGGATTTAGTTTCTAGTTTTGTGGTCCAGATTAATTTTGGTAGCATGGTAGAATATAATAACAAATTAACAATCATTTTCATACCCATTCTTCCAAACACCAAAATTTGTGACATTGAATCATATATACAAACAAAATATTTAATAAATATGTATTTTTAGCTATGTCACTGGCTTTAGCGTATACATAAATTAACATTAAAGTTGATATTTTGTTAACTATAAACACAGATATTATCAGTAATGTAGTTGGAAGTACTGTAGTGATAATAGGTGCAACTATTTTTTGTGACGGATATTAATAAAATTTCTACGATTGCTTTGCAGCCAGGTGTGACAAGTAAAGGCAAGAGCGTGCGGCCAAGAGAGAAGACATAATTTTTTTACGAGCTTTCATTTAATTTCACTTGTATGTATGCGGGTGAGTGTGTTCAGTGCAAATCTTGCAAGTCAATTTTAAACCATATCCCGTTACCCAATTGAGCTGAAATTATGCATACATGTGTAGTTATGATGTAAATACAATGTGAAGGTACCACTCAGCTGATATGATGATGGAGCCATAAGTTACAAGCTCTTATGTAACTTCACGTTGACGCCATCAGGTTAAACACGAGACGAACGGTGACACAATAAACATACTGTAGGTGGGCGCCAGCGGTATTTCCCAGTCACCAAACTGTTTAGACTCGAGGTTCTCAGGGATGCTGTGGGTTCTGTGTGTCTATTTCACCCGAGCGTACTTACGAACCACTTTGCATTACTAAACATCATTACTAAACTTTTATCACTGATAAACAATGCCATGAGGCTGTTGTCACTACAAAGAAACACTTTATGCACTGGTATACTTGCTTTTATTTTACCACTCATACAGAAGAAGTGCCAGGATTTTAAGTTTATCAATTACACTCGGACGTGCCTAGCTAACTCCATTTGGGTGCTCCCCAGCTCGCAATTAATCTAGCACACTCCTAGCGCCAGAGCCCATGACGGCGCTCACCACACATGTGTCACGTGTCCTGCATGTGTGCAAAGAGGCCAATATTTTGAACTTTCATATAAATATTATTTTTCAGTGAAAATGTGTTTTATCTTAGTATTTGCAGGGTTTAATATGTCTTAAAATGTGTTAAAAGGGTTTGTTGCTACTTTAAAACTGTTTGGTTATGAAATTCAAACTGCCCACGTCACCGAGAGTAAGAACACTGATATTCCGGCATGAATGCCGTCATAAAGAGACACTGAAATAATACAGAAATTCACAAGAAAAAATAAAAATGTAAAAACATATTTTATTTAATTTGTGACATTTTATGTCTATAACAAAATATTTCACTCTACGTGCATAGCACTTCCGCTTATGTGAACTCCGTAGGAGGCCATGGTAGGTTTGTGCGACGCTTGTCTCTGGACAGTCTATCGAGGAGAGTTAGCGAGGTAAGACACCATCACGTATGCACTGCAACTTTTGCTCACTGATGTAGGTTTCCATAGTCAATTTAGTTTACCGGTTAACCTTTGCTTGGGTACGTTTTTGCCAGACATTTTCCCCAGTATTACGCTTCCGCTTTATTAATTTATGGCTCCTGTGTGGCATTTTCAACTTAATTGAGGAGAAGGAGTAGAAAGATGTCAGAGAGGTCACGCGACCCACGCTACTTGAACCAGGTGTCATCCACCTATGTTTATGGCATTTCATTGTAACTTCTGCATTATTGCTAAACACAATTTTAAGGGCTTATTTTTATGTATGTATTTGAGGGTATTTTTCGTGTTTGAATGTTTTACGGCAACATCACATATGACCACGTGGCCGACAGATGCCAAATCTTTGTATACACCTTTGTTGCGTTTGAGAGCTTATTTATGTAACATTGTATGTGCAATAATTTATTTCAGGGTTCTATGTCAATTTTATTCAGGGTTCAATGTATTTTTCACGAAAATTGATGCTTTTTGTACTTGACCATGCAGTTACATTAATGTTTGGTTTTACCACCATCAGGCATGTTACAAGCCTGTAACCACTCTAATCGTAAAGAGAATCACTTTCTCAACAAGAATAATATTTGATCTGAATTTAGTTTGCCGTTTCCATGCAGAAATATTGCAATTACACCTGCACCACGTGGTCTGCTATGAACTTCATCCAGCAGCATCTGCGCCATTTAAATTGTTTTCACACATGTGTGTGTTTATTGTGAATATTCATCTTGTGTCCCATCTTATTTCACGTATCATTCAAGGGTCTATATAATTTTGTAATTAGTTTACGGTGCAATTATTCCCGTCCTTGCCGGCTCTGTGTATAGGCCGTCACCACACTACCCATGTGCTGGAGGGTGAGCCCAGATGAGTTTGCATTAGTGATGCCAAGTAATCACACGTGTTAATATGTTTCATCAAGTGTTTTAATTTTTAATTCACAGTGTCCTGTCTTCAGAGAAAAAACCGTCAGTCCACCCTAGTGGCTGTCGGCCCTATTCCCTTGTGAAGATTGTGTTTTCATACATCATGGTGAGATCATCCATCTAGGCATGTGCTAGATTAATTGCGGGCTGGGAAGCACCCATGCGGAGTTAGCTAGACACGACCGAGTGTATCATTAATTTCATGGCACGTGATTTGTACGCACAGTATCAATAAAAACAAGTCTCACAGTGAACTTACCTCTTTCATTTGTAATGACAGTTTCCTAGCCAAAAGTGTTTTTTAAGTGATAAATATGTTTAGTAAAAGTTTACTAATGCCTATGTGTTTGTAAGTACGCACAGGTGAGACGGACACACAGAACCCACAGCATCCCTGAGAACCCTGAGTATCAATTGTGCGATGCTGGGGAAGCATCACTGGCGCCCAAATTACCAATAAGTATTTGTGTCATCATTCGTCTTGTGTCTCTCCCAACTGTGCCAATTGTAATATTATAATGGCTATAAACAAATGGGATACACACACCAAAAATGATTATTATTATTCAACTAAAAAAAGAACATTGCGATCAGTTTTCTTGCCGAAATTGAAAATGTAAGCTCTGATTTTTTTCATTATCATTTTGTTTCAAAAAATATTCGCAGAACCCTACATATACACTGCAAACACTGAAACTAAATAAAATTTCAAAGTTCAATACAATGATGACTTTAAAAAAGCATAACATACCAGTGTAAGAAATATTTTCCTTTCTGAGGCCGCTAACAACATTCTGCAAAATTTTCTCGTTAACAACAGCAAGGTGCTGGCTGGACAGCAATGGGCAGGGGCAGTAAGCACCCATTCCTCCAGTGTTGGCACCCTTATCCCCATCCAAGTGGCGCTTGTGGTCTTGCGAAGGGACCATCACCTTCACCGTCGTTCCATCACAAAAAGCCAACACCTACCACAGCACAAACAACCAACATCTCATCAAGGACAACATTTACAGACAAGTACAATAACTAGGTACTAGAAAAATTTGCATGTTAGTTGACCTGTGGGCTAAGACTTAACAGTTGTTGGTATTCACTATCCAGATGTCTATCTATTCATTGGGTGTTTGCTACCACAGGGGGGAAGTCAGGAGGAGGGAGATTAATTGGGCCTGCATTTTATCGCTGTTCATTATTTGTTCTCAGTCTTACAGGATGTGACAAATAAGCCCCAGAACATTTACGGAACTGACAAAAATGTACAAGTTTTAGAAATCTTAGTGTGTCCATACGTGAATCCACAAATTTTTCAATTCCCTAAAAATGACAAACCAAGAGAGGCCACTTCAAAATCATGGAGGAGGAAACAAAGTTATGTATTAACCTTACCTCACTGTTTTTGCTAGTGGCTAACATACCACCCCCATAGTTTATAAAATAATGTAACCCTCCACAAAGACTGTATCCTTGGTAAAGAGGAAATAAACAGCGTGCATATACGAGTGGGGTGGAGAGGTTTGGTTGGCTTTTAACAGGTTTTAAAAAAGCCAACGAGGGTACAACACGGTGGATTTGGAGCTGCACCAAAATGCAAGGGTGGGGAAACTGGAGATTTCCTGGGAAAACCTGCCGGACAGTGGCATCTTCCAGCATGATTCTGCACATGCAAAAATCTAGAAGTGACCCCACTGAGAATGGAAGTCATTCTCCATGGCACATTACCCACTATACCAACAGTGATCCATTAAAAGAAAGAAGGTTACTTCAAAATTTTTTATGCAGTAGCCACAATTGCGTACATGCCCCTGGTCCATGTAACATTCAAACCATAATGCATACTGTCTATTTAGTTGGCAATTTAAAAACCAGACGATTGTTAAGATATTAACACACTTGTTGATTGATAAACAAGTAAGCTGGAACAAACTGTATGTACAATAATGCATAAAAACATTTCAATCCTGGAAAAAAAAATCACACATCTGCTTAGGAAATCAACTGAAAGCAAAGAAAGACCTACTGATACTTCTTCACCCTGGAGCAATTCCTCCACGACCACGCTGTTACCAGCTTCACCAAATTTGCGTTCGGTGAGGATAGTGTCGACTGCCTGGCATGCCTCGCTTCTGGTCGAGGCTACTACTACGCCTTTGCCTGCTGCCAGACCTGAAGCCTTCACCACAAGTGCAGCATAGCTGGCTCTGCACAGGTACACACATACAGTAAAAAAATATGTTGTGAAACAAAGTCCCTTTCTTACGATAAAATAAAACTCAGAAACGAGAACAAATAATTGTAAGGCATTTCATAGACCAATAAAGTTCTCATGGTGTTTTGAGTGTTGTGAATATATTATTTATGCTAATTTTTATATGGAAAATACACATCTAAAAAAAGTTTCACACCACCGAGATTTCAGAGTTACTAGGTTGCGCACTGCCCAAAGGAGGGTATGCGATGAAAATACACACTGTCTGAACAGAATTCCATGCCAGATGTGACAAATATATTTTTGAAATGTGCCTACTGTCCCAACAAACATCCTTCACGTGTAAACAATTACAGGTGGTGCAAAACTTTTTTTGCGGTGTGTATGTGTGTTAGCCATTCAGGTGTACAGTACACTAAAATAGTATAAATAAGATTTTCCAGGAGTTATATGTCTAAAGGAACATGTTTAACTGCTAAATCCTCCTAACGCAAGTCATCGGATCCATACCTGGGTTTTCTTCTGCAGGTGGTATTAAATTACTTAGGTATTTTCCTTCTACACAATTATACAGATTACAATGACAAAAAACATGCAGATAACAATGCAATAATGAACCAAAATACACACATTCCACACATATCATATTTATGAGGAAACTTTTGTTCTAAACACTTTTAATTGTTATGTAATTTTATCCTCATGAAGTAGATGAGTCAAGAAGTTTCTGTTGATGCAACGATCAAGAAATGCATCACCTAATGACTGTAATACGTAACTGAGCAACCCTAAACAAGAATAGGTTATCATTATATCAATAATTGTATCCTACGAACTATTTTTCTGTAATCTTAAGCCACATATTCAAGAATTCACTGGTGCATTCACCAATGAACACCGGACATTCGAAAATTATTGTTTCAGTTGAGTCTGATTGAACCAGTTGAACCACCAGTTAAACCAGCCTGAAAATTTGGTGGATATGGTGGATATGCAGCAAAACATCAACCTATGAATTCAAACGCTTTATCTGAAAAAAAAAGTTGCACCCACAACTTAATATTTTCCAGCATTCCAAAATATACAAAAGTAATTTTGACACGTGACTTATCCAGGAGTAAACACTCACACATCTTGGAGCCATGGTCCTTTTTTTCTAGGAACTAGAACAGGCGCTCCCATTCCCTGGAGGGGTCTAGTCCTGATGAGGCACCGGTGCTCATCCGTTGCACAGGATTGGCCTAGTTGCTTGCCGGCAGGGCACAAAGTCAAGTTAAGAAATCACAACCTTTCACTTAGGGGCTGCTGCTTTGTGAATGAAATCTGGGCGACGGAGCTCGACGGGTTTACATTCAACAATGGGTTGAGTGTGAGTTGGCGGAGGTACTGCATGTCTGGTGGTGGTGGTGGTGGTGGTGGTGGACCGAGGTGGTGGGCGAAGGACTTTTGGTATCACATAAGCAATAGCCAGGGTGGGAGGCTGATCTGGTTGGCTGAGGTGTTCAATGACCCACCACGGATATTCTTCCTGGCCGATTTGAACTGGGTCGGCGAACAAGTCCTTTGGTATCTCGGGTTCCATTGGGTCATGCAGATACCTCAAGGCCTCTGAGTCTGTTCACTGGTGCTCAGCTTGGCTATTGAAGTGACAAGGGCAGGGGATAACTCGTGCAGGCAGCCAGAAGCAAATTATGTCTGCTTCACCTTTTCCTTTAGACTTTGTCATCTGGAGTAGGCCATCAGGACTACACAAAACACCTTACTCGTACGTGGGAAGGAAGGCAGGATACTTGTTCTCCGCTTTACATGTTGGACCACGTGCAGGCCATAGACGAGGTGGACACCGTATTCCAGCACCTGGCACGGATGCGCAGTGTGCATTGGAAGTCAGGCCGCACCCTCATGGGTCACTCGTGTGGGTGTTGCTCCGGTCAAGTCTTCTCAACTCAGGGGATGCCTGTCTTTCTTGGCATGGATCTGAAGTGGAGACACATACGAACAAGCTGGCGCAGAGACAGTGTACCTGTGTGATTCCCCCGTTCTATCTACTTGGTAGACAGAAAGGATGGCCGAGAAAGGTGCTTGTGAGTAAGAAAATATAGTGTATTGGCTCATATGGATACTTTCCCGGGGGATCATCAGTGTTCCCTTCCGTATGGAGTTAACTGGTAGCAAGGTGCTAGGTCTAAAGGAATCCAAAGGTTTGAGCCTAGCACACGTTTATTTCCGTTTGATGGGAAACACATGCGATGACATACTCTATCTCCTGCATTGGCATGAGTTATCACCGGGAAGCTAAAGTACATGGTTAAAACAACAGAGGCGGCATCTGGTGTACAAGAACTGGGGTGCGCAGTATCGAGTAAACACTATGCTGATTGTTCTGCCATTGTTGCCTAATAGTTTCGGTATGCGCCGACTTACGCTTGAGTACTGGCAAGGTGCTGGGGTAATTTAAGCACGGTTAGGGCAGGATGTCCTAAGGACTGAAGGAAGGAATTCCGTTGTTTCTGATACCATGCAGAATAAGGGGCTGGGGTTAGCAGGGTTCATCACGAAGAGAGACACCTGATTAATGCTAAGGGTCTAGTGGTCAGTCTACTGTTAAAGATTCCAAGCAACGTGTGCTGGAATGCAAAAGCTAGGGGGTATGGGCTGGTCTGAGCAAGGAGTGCTAGACAGCTGAAGAATGGGTCAATCTGGTCAAATCCAGAGCGGCTAGCGCTAGGAATGAAGACTGCTCATTCATGCTAGTCAGAACTCCAAGACCGCTGTAAAATCAAAAACTGTCACTCCTTTTATACTCATTTGGACCGCTGCCCAATGCTTATTGGCTGGCATCTTGAGGGCGAGGGGTGGCTGCTGAAAAGAGGGTAGCGAATGCATGACTTGCCAAAGTGATGTCACCGGCCGGCTGAAGGATGGGGAAGCAATGACACATGAAAATCCTACAAGTGCTGCTATCTAGCAGGGATTAAAGAAATCTTTGACTTTAAGCATTGATACCATGGGCCGGTGAATAAAACAATCTACACTAGTCAGGATGTCCATCATATATGATAGATAAAACAATCAAAATGCGGGGACAAACGGTAATGTAGACTTCTAAACTCACAAGCAAAGCTATGCGTAGGATGGAGATAAAATCATCAAATCACCACTGTTAGAAAAGCGTCACATGTCAATTTTGACACTGAGTTTTACAAATGGGCAATGAAAACTTTAGAATTTCAGTGTAATGGTATTAATACGCATCTGGAAGCAGATGAAAACACTGCTAAAAATCAACCTGATGTTCGAAAAATGCCTTAACCGGTTTACACAGGTGTTATCAACCATGGGTGGACCCATTGATAAAGTTTTGAAAATACGGAAGGTATTAGCACAAAGATAAAAAACAAATTGCATAACTGACGAAGTACATCACAGAAAAACACTGCACATACAAAATTCAGCACTAGGCCAATTAAAAATTTGTAGTGTAACATTTTGACATTGTGCACACAGTTTTGAAGGTATTGAAAGTTTACATGTTAAAAGTTGTAGCACATTTGTAAAAAAAAATCTATAAATAAAATTACATTAGTAATATTTTACTGGCATCTACATCTTTTATATCTACTTTTCTTGGAATTACAGTTGTTCTGATACTCCAACACTACAGCCAACACCAATAATGATACACTCCAATACCATTTGGTTGAATATTCTCAAGTTTTCCTCAACCCTTTCTCCCTTCATGCATGTGCTATACCATTTTTACTAACCAAAACAGACCATGTTAAAACTGATCATTTTCTTATTTAGTAATTTTAGATTTGGTATATTTAAATTCTGATACTGTCAAGAGTAACTTCTTTATCAATAGTTACAACATATCTTATGTTAACCTGAAAATATATTGATGCGTGACGCTACGACTTCATCTCATCTGTGCGTATCTCCTTGGCGCACTAGATGGGGTCTGAACCAGTATGATATATATACTAGAGTGCCTACAAGTTACGTCCCTTGTCACGGGACTAATACAGATGCATTGTATTGTTCGTCACCAGCGGTTAGAAAGCCATGCCATACCATCCCTCTTCAGAAGACGAGTGAGCCAGTGGCCCAAACCACACTCCACAGTTAAGTAGTTGAAGAGCGCACCGAGGGATGATGCCACCACCGCTCCGGCTACTAGCGGACAACCCTTGGCTCCACCTCTAGCAGACGACGACCACCCCCACCCCGGCAGCCAGGCGAGGGCAGGCTGGCAGCTACTTATACCTGCATGCGGCCCAGAAATGTCAGTTGTTCGTCTACTTTTCTTAGAGCCACACAGCCTCGACAGTTCGCTCCACCACTGTGTGTGCTGGAGCTCTCTGTTGACCTTATCTCCCAGACAACCACAAGCTCTTCAGCTGCAACCTCAACGGCTTCCAGAGGATCTCCACCAGCACGCTTGTCACTTACCACTGGTAACTGCATACCCCATTACCCTTCAGGAAGTGGGCCCCCTTAAGCCCCTTCAAGACACGGAGCAGAACCAGGTCCCCTTCACCTATCCTTTGCGTAGTTTAGTACTTCCGGTTAGCTTGAGGTAGTCAGGAGGTAGTACGGGACGTGTCTATTCCTCTCAGGAATTAAATACGTATACTCTCTTGCTTCTGATTTTCCTTTTCTTAGGTACCTGAGCTACTCCACGTAAAAACTAGCCCGACAGAGAGAAGCAGGAGACCAGGTTTGCCAAATGGTTTTACCGCACCTAGAGTAGGACTGCGGGCTCCCCCTCAGGGACTCTTACATCAAACAACACACATTTTCAATGGCTACCCGTTCGGTGCACCCTGGTGTACCGAAAGGCAGAGCCACAACCACTAAAAAGACAACCCACAAGGAGGATAGTCAACCAGCACAGTTTGTACTCCGTCCACCATGCCATTGTGTTGCTGGAGGGAGTATATTACTGGACCTGGCGGTCTGACTGCCTTTGGACCCACACCCACAGTTGCTGTCAGACAACTCTGAGAAAACCTGCTTCCCAACCACCGTGCTGTTTGTATCGCCGGTTAGGGATAGGGTATGGCTCTGCATCAACTCGACTTCAGCTACGGCCAAACACTATAACTAGGGTCTATTATAGCCTGCTCCCCTCTTGCGAGGCTGGTAGTAGTAGCCCTCCATGCCTTACACCAAAAGGGGTGGGCAGGAGTAGCAGGAGAAATGCCACCTACAAATCTACCTGGAGTTGCACCTCAGCCTCTTCGGCATTCTGCCAAATAATCTCCAGGAACAAGCTCATGCCACCTGTCACCTGGAGGAGAGACCTCACCTCCCATTTCCACCCCCCTCCACTGTTTTCAGTCCCACAGAAGACACTAAGGACGCCTCACTTGATCCGATCATTGTATTCATCCGCCATGGAGAGGAGGTCCCCTTGCGTATCGCTAACTCCTGGTTCGAGGGAACCGGAGTTCCAGCCCCATCAAGGCCTACAGCAACTTCGGCAGCCATAGCACCACTGGATCATCCAGCTTCTCCGGCAACCACAACAGCCGAGTGAGTGATGACGACCGTTAATCCCAGGTGACTGATCTGCACGCCCAAAACTAATCCTGACCGTGAAATCACCAATAGCTGTTCCCGAACCTGTCGTGGGTCAATATTTTAAGCAAATGTAATTGTTAAAAATGTGTGTATATTTTATATAATCCCTTAAAGACCCGGACATTATTTTATTTAAATAGCCATACATTTATGGTTTACTATAATAATGCAATTGCCATTACGATTTGAAGCACAGATGATACCAAACAGTTAGGTATTCTGAATTACGTTAATTATGCATCCCAACAGATATTTTGTAGGTTCAACTAATATGCCACCTCCACATAAGGAGAAATATAGTGGCAATTTGTTAATTTTGTGTTTTTGTAAAGGGAACCAAAAACAAAATGACACAATAAATCACCATTTTTGTTTACAAAATCAAGTCACGTGACCATTAAGTTTACAAAAATCTGCTAATGTGAGGTGCAAGAATAATAGAACATGTGTAAGAAAGCTAATTTTTTTTATAATTTACAATTGTCTTTTCACATCACAAAATAAGTCACTGTGGATCACAGCATTAATAAATGTAAATACTGTAAATGTTGCTGTTAAAAATAGGGGTGGGGCCCTGCTATGTTCTACTTCCATAATATTCCTCCGCCTCATGCAAACAAAGCGTACAACCAAAGGGACAACGCACAGAATTTGTACGCACTCCCTGTAATAATATTATGCATAAAACTATTTCTCATTAGGCATTACCAAAACACCTTCTCCCTGTTTTTATTTGTATTAATTATAAATTAAATATTACAATTTATACAGCAATTAAATATTATAATTTATACAGGCTTCAAATTGGTTAAGTGCTAGGTAAAAAGTGAGAAAAGTGACTTTTAAGACATAAAAAGTGACAAAGAGTGACTTACTGATCACTTATTATTTCTAGAGTAAGTGACTAAATATATTAACAGAAAAATATTTACTTACTATTAAGTCATATATCCAACTCCAACATCATATGTCAACTTTCCTTGATTCACTATTTTATAAAATTTAGTTCTGATAATCACACACTTAACACTAAAACAATTAATCTACAACACAAAAGTAATTTCCTGAGAATTAATTGATTCTATCAGAAGTCTCGGCTGAACACTTCCCACAAAACACCTTATTTTTGAAGATTTTGAAAAATAATCTGAGATGATTTTAGACACTTTCTGGTCCACTGAGTGCTGAACATGATAAACTTCTTCTCTCTTCTCTGAAAACTATTTTTTTTTTTTATTTACACCTTCCCTCATAGCCTGGGCCAAACCAATTTCTCGCATGTCTTTCTTCTCCACAGCCTTATTCAAAATTTTATTTGCCTCTTCTAAAAGTGCATCTGCAGTCTTTCTCTTCTGTCTTTCTTCACTCTGCAATCCCTTTAACTTGTTTTCAGAAATAGCTATGAGTTTCCTTTCCTTTTTCATTTTTTGGGTTCTGTTTTCTGCCTCAATCTTTTTCTCCTCCAATTCCACTTTCTTCCATGCAACTTCGTTTAAGAGCTTTTGCTGTTGTTGGTGAACATTGTAGCTGGTATGTGCAATGCAAACCAATGCTGAGTTCTCTTGTTATTGGAACCAAATCTGGTTGCATGTGGAACATCTTCACTGCACTTTAACGGCCATGGCTGAATTAAGTGTTCTTTCAGTCATAGGAGCTTTATCTTGAATCAAGAAATTAGATGATATAGAGAAACCTTGCTCTATGTCAGCATTTCCATGCGAAAGCGATAATAGCGCTTTGACTACTATGGCCACATTGGGATACTACACATCTCCCATACTGTTCTTCAGAACAAATAACAGAGCCCAGTAGTCATCTATGCAGGCGATAGTAACATTTTCCTTTTCATGCAGCAGTAACTTCCATTCGTCTAAGAGAATACTTGTATCCAGGGAAATGGGTAGGGCTATTGCTAGCATAACTACGTCTTGACAACTGTGCTGTGAGGTCCTCTGTTTTGGCTGTAGACAGCAGCAGTTCTTCAAAAGTGGTTTTGATTTTAAAGAATACTTTTTGATGAAGTGGATGATGGCTTCAACGAAGTGACTCCTCATTCTGGCATAAAGCTCTAAGTGATATTGCCTATCCAACTGAAACAAAATGTAACATTCATAAAGTGCATGATCAAAACTTACTCCTATACTCCATAAAGAATGAAACTATTCAAAAGGAATTTTGAATAGTTTGTAAACACTCAAAACTAAAATCTCTAATTGTTACTATTGACGGATGCCAACAAGCTGCGCTGTGCAAATGCGCACTCTATGGGTAACTTTGCCCCATCTACGAATGATCTGAGCTGAGGAGGATGTCATAACAGTGGCAAAATAGAATAAACATATCGAGCAAGGAGATTCCACAAGCCTGGACTGCCAAATACGTAACTGTAATTCACTCACGTAATTACAATATAAAATAAATATTAGTGATATTCTACTACTCATTATTTAGCCCTGGAAGAAGTTCCTACAACCCCCAGAGATGGCAGCACCCCTGTGGGCCTTGTGACGTCACAACCCGCCAGCCTTAGGAAGAGGTATTTTAATTTGTAATCGCCTTCAAGCAGGGCAACTACAAATAGAGGTCCAGCATCCAGCACCGGAAGATACGCCGCTCACCGGCCGAATAGGATTGCGAGCCGTTCCTAGTCTGTGAAGACTCTCCTCAGTCTTTAAAGACTCCCCGAGTCTGGAAAGGCTCTCTACAGTCTGCATCAGGTTCTCTCTCCTCTCCGTGACCTGCAGCATGGCGCATCATCCACTCTGCAGACTGTGAAGACTGCAGCCTCCTCGCAACTTGCAAATGGCTCGTCCTCAACTGCACCAGCTGACCATAAGGACAGCACTCCACGTCATAGGTAAATCCTACTCCACGCCCCAGGTAACCCTTTACCAAAGTCAACTTCCGTGACTCCGTGGTAACAGGCTGGCGCGTCCTAGTTTACCTCCTGACTCACTTCCGATAACTTTTGTCTATGCTGTGGATAGCGTGTAGCTTACCATCTATGTGTTTGATTAGATATTTTACTATCTAATTAATCTATTTTACCAGGCTCACCTTTGCCTGTTTCGTTTACGTAAATTGTAATTTATTTCCATTACTTTACAACTTTTATTGTAATTAAATTCAGCCAGGACTTTCCCCTTTTTTTATTCTAGTCAATAAAACTTACGTTAACTTGGATTCAGTTTTCCTTCTTTGTATCTAGTTACCTTTAAATTATAGTTGCCTGAGTTGTAATTGTGCCAGGTAACTTTACTCCCACTGGAAAGGGACTGTGCGTTATACCAGGGATCAGACATATAGTCGAAGGAGAGGATTACAGAGCAGACAATGGCGAAAGGAACGCCGTGCCCTCGCGTGAGCTGAAATAGCCGACAACCTTGAAGGGAACCCGCCGGAGGTCGAACTCCAGCCACAAGCTAGCGAACCTGTCCCTCGGCCAATTTCGCCGTTCATTCCCCTCGAACACAAATCCCACTAGGATAAGTATTTAGGCACCTACTGGCACGGACATTGCATCAGGTAAAACGGTACAGGTTCGACTCTTGCCTAAGGCAGCTCCCAAATCACGTGTGACACCACCCTCTTCAGATTTTTGTTCCCGCACATTGACCCACTCATCCCGTACGAATCCCCCTAGCCAGATCACATACACTTCCACCCCCGCCATTGCTTAACTACATCATCACCCCATCATCCCCGGGACAGCTGGCGTCCCGATTATTGGCAACTCTTGTAGTGAGGATGGTAGAACTCCCTGGTCGGGAAACTACCTACTTCTGCCTCACTCTGGGGTTTGACTCCCCTCGTTTTCAATGGTATCCTACCATTAAGCAGCCACCCACAAGTCTACACCCTCCACGAGCCATCGGACCCAGTATGCTAGCCACTCACGCCACGGTAGGCCTACATAGGATTCCAAGAGGGCAGTTAGCGGTCTAACCACTTACCTTACAAGGTAGGGCATGTGTCACTATTATTTCAAAACAGTAATTTCATCACAGACCTGAAAGATATTTTATTGAATAGGAAAGAGTCTTGTAATCCACTAAGTATTTGGTCCTAATGTGAGTTACAAAATAACAAATAGAGCTAAAAGTATATATAGGTTAGTTACAATAACTCACCTTAGAAATTTCTGCTGAAATCTCATCTGCAACTTGAATTTTCTGAGGAGGAAGAAGTTGTGTTCTGGCTGCAAGATATCTTCACTTACACGAACAACCTGTACATGTTCTGGGATGCAAAATTTTCCGATTAAATTTTTTGCAACAGTCTCCAGTTCATCGTACGTAATATGTACCATAGTTCATTCCTTTCGAAGGCACCAGTAAAATGAGTGAATAAGCTCGCACTGTAATGAACAAAAAGAACTTCAACTTTTATGGTGGCTTTCTTCAGTAAGATTGTGATTCTCTTACAGCTATTGCTCATTTCCACATTGTTTCATTTCTAAGGCACATAGCTCAAATATTATTCTACAAAAGCCTCCCATTGTTCAATCAAACAGGATATTGCACCTTCTAAAGTGAGTAACCTTGATGGTACGTGGTTAATGAAGTTGTACTTTGGGAGCAATGGTTCATCTTAAAGCTGAAAATAGTCCTCCCATTATGAAGGCCATCCATCAAAGAAATCATGCACAGCTACCACCAGATTTACTGCATCCTCTCCAAGTTTATCAAGTCTGCTCAAAAATTCATTGTAAATAATGTGGATGTTAGAGGTGCCAATATAAACAAGAGATGTTTTACAGATGGAAACTAATTCTTCATTAATAAGTTGAAGTGTTTTAAGCCACCTTGTACAATGATAAGTGTCAATTGTGCGTGAAGGATTTAGTTACAAAACAATCTCTAAGGTGGGCAATATTTGAGGTTTGAAACCTTGGTACCTAAATTATTTGAAGGTGTCAAAGCTAATGAGTGTCGTAACGAAAAGCCCTGATGTTGACTGAGATGGAAAACAAGCTCCTCTGCTAGCTCAGTATGGTTGGGTTCACCACATTGGAAATAATAAGGTTACTGGTTGGGATACTTGAGAGAGCTCCATCTGACCAACGACTTGGGGACTGCAACCCCTACAACAAGTTTCACCTTCAAAGTTCAAATAGTGTGATGCTAGTGTTGCGGAGCTCTATCCTCGCTTAGGCAGGAAGTCTGTATACAGAGTGGGTTTGGTTGGCTTGCATGCTGGCACAAAGTCAGGGGACACAGGGAGCACCACTTTGCATCATGTTACCTGTGTGTTACAAGGTGGCGGCACCCTCCTCCTCTCCAACTCTGGCTGCGGCGGAGTAGTGCTCAAACTGCTCGTACATGTCTGAGGTATGTGTGGGGATATGACAGTATAAAAAGCAGGTAAGAGGGTGAAATCCAATCCCAGGACTGCAATGTCAAAGTGTAATATTAATAAGTGTTCTCAGGGAGTGTGGTTAGATAGTTGAGTTGGCGGTGTGAACAAAGGATTCTCCTCTACTATCTCTGAGATTTGTATTCTGGCTAGGTTGGCTTCTAATTCCTTTATGATTTGCTATAACTTGAACTTTTTGCTGCCCATTTTCTTGAAAGGCATGAGGCCTAATTAAAAGTATCTTAAGGCGAAGCTGTTTAAATAACTGCCTTATCATGTACAGCCAGGAGTACTGGTTTGATGTTATCCCTGCTTCGAAGCTCCACGTCCGGCCATTGCCAGCGGTGGATGGAACTAACAAAGCACAGGATAATATGCTGGAATCCAGTGGCAACTTGGTGAGCTTTTCCACCAAGGGTCAAGTAGTAATGACAGATCTTTCTGTCTAACCTGGTCATTCTTCAGCAGGTAGAACAGGATGCTATCAAGATCACTTGATTCCACAAGAGGAAAAAGAGTACCCGTGCTTTTGGGAGCTCCCGAAGATTTACCATACAGATACAATTAATATTTCGCAGGCAGATCTCAGTTCGCCTCTTAGTGGTGCATGTACTTCCATTTACGACATCAATTTCACGATAGCCGGCTTCACTTCAAAGTCTGAGCAAAGTAAATTAGTAACATTCAAATAACTTAAGGGTCAAGGGGTTTTTAAAATACTAAAAAATGAGAACACAACAAATCAATTTAAATATTTTCATGTTTGTTGAAGTACATGAATAAGACAAGGGCTCCATATTCTCCTTTATAAAAATCAAAATAAATTAATATATTTTAAATATTAATTTAGCGGAAGTCAATTACGTTAAAATCAGGTGAAAGTTACCTGGAAAAATATAAAGACATGTTCTGATGTGTATAAAAAAGAATTGATCATTAATTCAGGAATCAATTAGAAATTTAACATTCCTATATTTTATTTAAAGAGGATTGTCCAACTCAAATTGGAGTTCCTCACCCAAGTCGTGAAGATATGGTCTGGTTAGGACCTTAAGAGAAGTCCACAAGAGATGTCATCACCATGGCCTACCTTTACCTGGGAAGTAAAGTGGTAGGAAGAGGTTGAGGAAGTAGGTGGGGACAATGTCGGCAGCTACCACTTGTAGGCGCTTGATGGTCTTCTGGAGCAGCTGGCGGAGACAAGAGTTTGAGAGCCTCTGGAAGGCGGCTGTCCTCCAAAGTTGCTGGAGACATCAACTGCCACTGGTTCTTCTGCAGTCACCTGTGCGGGTGAGGGACTCTGCCCTGTGATAACACCCTCTTCCTTCTCAGCTGAGTGGTGTAGCAAACTGCCCTGAGCCCAGCGCTGGGATTCCTTATAGACTAATTTCCCCAACTTTGTGGTTCTCAGAAGGGTGCAGAGGGATTAACCCCGCCCATTGGAGGTGGAGCTTCTTGACATCACTCATGGGTTCCTGGATACTTATCTGAGCGGTGCTTGCCACTCAACGCAAAGTGATGACATATCTTGTCCTCGTGCGCTCTTGGAGGTTCTGACTCTCTGCTAGGAGGCCTGCTACTCATGCAGCGGTGCAATTTTTGAATATCGCAGCTGTCCTGCGGGCGTGGCAAATTTGAAATGGTTGCTCTTCGGAGAGAGGCACTGAAAGGACGACTTCTAGGCTAAATGCCGGCGAACAGTAAAAGCTGAGATCACATGGTTTGAAGGTTCTGTCAACTCTGGTTGACCACGTGTCCCACCTCCATTACTGTTTTGAATTAGGTGACTTGCCCATCGGCTGAAGGTGGTTCAAGATGGAGCGAAGTCGATTAGGTATAAAACGCTTCCCATAAGCTCTGGAATGAGTCACACGTCAATCGCCCCCCTGCCCCCTCTTCCGACGATGATCCATCTTGAAGTAGAGAGTTTCTGTGTTGGTTAGTATGGATCAGGCCCATAGGACTATAACAATTTCACTCTGTATCATTAGTGGTTCTGTGCGCGAGGGGGTCCGGAGCGCTGCATGGCAAGCCGTTATCTCCCCCTTACCACTCTGCAGGAGGAGTCTGGCTTCATTCATGCCACTCGGCAGGTTTCTCTCTCTCTTTCTTTCTTTGCATGCGCTTCTTCTCCTTTTCAATTCCCCCTTGTCAACATCCTCTTGTAGCAGGCAGTAACTCAGCAATAGCTGGGCGGCTTCAGCTCCACTTTCAATCTTGTTGCAGGAAAGCAGGCAAGCTGGGGTAGGAAAAAAGAGAGGCAAGGTCACTGCGCATGAAAGATGAAGCTTGTTAGCTAGTGTGTATGTGTGTGTGTTTAAATTCTCTAGCGAGTGGGGTTTGCGTGCCTTCTTAAATTTTACAGGACCAGTTCACAATTCTTTGTGAGGGAGTTCTTTAATTTTACAATATTTTTATTTAATATTACCTGAAAAAGGGGAAAGAAGTTAAAAGTACAGGCTGGCTTGACTTGACACTGTGGGATGCAAGGTGTCTCCTCGTACAAAAAGGATGGGAGAAAAACCTACTGTTTACCGTGCAAATAAAAAAGAAGTTCAATCAGTTTCATCTCAGCCAGTGCTTGTTACACGGCAAACGAAAAAGGGTCATGTGGCCTTCCGCTGCTCACACCAAATAATCTTTCTTGAATGCAAACAATGTACGACTCAAATAAAAGTTTACATAAGTTACTTTATGTTCCCTATCCAGCGTGTGGAGAGTCCTATACATCTGTTTACATTGTTTATGCACACAACTTAATTTTGCACTTGGCATGTTCAATTAATAATATCATAATTCACATTTAGTTAAACATTTGATTTAGCACTTTTAATGGTTTAAAGAAGGTAAGGCTTGATTCAAGTGAAAATAAGCTTGGTTAATTAATGCACATGAATAGCTTACTGTAAAAACTATATAAAAAATGGTACCAAGAAAATACATTTCATTTCAGTTATGTGCCAATTATTAGTTTCTACTACTACACATTATTCAAATTCTCTTAACACATGGACACTTTCTTAGGACATATCCTTTGTGAAACAACATTCTTAATTGCATAGGCCATACTGGCCTCTTAATATAAGACATATATTGTATTCCAAATGAATTACCATCAAGCCCTAATAGCATCTTATTCCTAACACAAGCCTATCCTAGCACAATATTTTAAGCCCGCAACTTACAACCTAACAGACCACCGTCTTTAGAATGAAATTGTATGTGGCAGAATCTAATTTAACATTTAGTAATTACATCTTAAAACCCTGTGTGACATTTTTTTTTTACTTTAAAAATTTCTCTTGCTAACTTGTATTAATCCATCTGTCCTTACTAACAGCACACCGGGAGAGGTAGGTGGGCTCTATTAAACTTTAAATACAACCGTTCTTTATAATGGCCCAGAGGTTAGATCTCATTTTTTCTCAGTATGAAGCACTTATTATTAATATAATGCAACTATTTAGAAAAAACATAAACAAGTCTAACTCAAGGCAAACAAAAACAAATCTCAGTTACTTCTCTTGGCGGCCTCTCTACGGCACGCAACTATTAATGCAATTTATTCCCAATTCCTCCACAAGTGCGTCATTCAAAGCCTATGCGGACCAAGAATTGATTATTAAATTTGTGTCACTTTGACGCCGTCGGGTGAAACACGAGACGAACAATAAAACAAATACATACTGGTAATTTGGATGCCAGTGGTGCTTCCCAATCACCGAACTATTGAGACTCAGGGTTCTCAGGGATGCTGTGGGTTTCTGTGTGTCCATCTCACCCGTGCGTACTTAAAAACACTTAGGCAATACTAAACTTTTTACTAAACATCACTGAAAATAAACACTGAATAAAACATATGTGGCTAGGACACTGTCACTACTGAATAAAAGATATAAGTTCACTGTAGACATGTTTTTATTGACATTATTCACACACATCAACACGCCAATGAAATGATTATATCTCGGTCATGACTTGCCAATTCCGCTTGGGTGTTCCCCAGCCCGTAATTAATCTAGCGCACATCTAGATGGATGATCTCACTGAGGTGCATGAAAGCACAGTCTTCACAAGGAAAAAGGGCCGACAGCTGCTAGGGTGGACTGACAGTTTTATCTGAAGACAAGACACTGTCAATTACAAATGAAAACCCTTAATACATATTACCACGTGTGATTACTCTGCATCACTAACGCAAACTCGTTGGGGCTCGCCCTCCAGCACGTGAGTAGTGTGGTGACAGCCTGTACACAGAGTCGGCTAGGACGGGAATAATTGCACCGTAAACTAATTACAAAATTATATAGACCCTTGAATGATACGTGAAATAAGATGGGACACAAGATGAATATTCACAATAAACACACACGTGCGAAAGCAAGTACAGATGGTGCAGATGCCGCTGGATGAAGTTCATAGCGGACCACGTGGTGCAGGTGTAATTGCAATATTTCTGCGTGGAAATGGCAAACTAAATTCAGATCAAATATTATTCTTGTTGAAAAAGTGATTCTCTTTACGATTAGAGTGGTTACAGGCTTGTAACATGCCTGATGGTGGTAAAACCAAACATTAATGTAACTGCATGTTCAAGTACAAAAAGAATCAATTTTCATGAAAAATACATTGAACCCTGAATAAAATTGATGTAAAACCCTGAAATAAATTATTGCACATACAATGTTACATAAATAAGCTCTCAAACGCAACAAAGGTGTATACAAAGATTTGGCATCTGTCGGCCACGTGGTTATACGTGATGTTGCCGTAAAACATTCAAACACGAAAAATACCCTCAAATACATACATAAAAATAAAGCCCTTAAAATTGTGTGTAGCAATAATGCAGAAGTTACAATGAAATGCCATAAACATAGGTGGATGACACCTGGTTCAAGTAGCGTGGGTCGCGTGACCTCTCTGACATCTTTCTACTCCTTCTCCTCAATTAAGTTGAAAATGCCACACAGGAGCCATAAATTAATAAAGCGGAAGCGTAATACTGGGGAAAATGTCTGGCAAAAACGTACCCAAGCAAAGGTTAACCGGTAAACTAAATTGACTATGGAAACCTACATCAGTGAGCAAAAGTTGCAGTGCATACGTGATGGTGTCTTACCTCGCTAACTCTCCTCGATAGACTGTCCAGAGACAAGCGTCGCACAAACCTACCATGGCCTCCTACGGAGTTCACATAAGCGGAAGTGCTATGCACGCAGAGTAAAATATTTTATATTGAAAATAAAATGGCACAAATTAAATAAAATATGTTTTTACATTTTTATTTTTTCTTGTGAATTTCTGTATTATTTCAGTGTCTCTTTATGACGGCATTCATGCCGGAATATTACGTGTTCTTAATCTCGGTGCCTCGGGCACTTTGAATTTTATAACCAAACAATTTTTAAATAACAACAAACACTTGAAAACATTTTAAGACATACTAAACACTGCAAATACAAGAGAACACATTTTACACTAGAAAATAACATTTATATGAAAGTCCAAAATTATCGGCCTCTTTGCGTACGTGCGGGACACGTGAGCACCATCATGGGCTCTAGCGCCGCTGGCTGTTAGCTGGCGTCAACTTAATAAACACTCGGTGGTCATCGAGCCTTGTTTGACGGGTTTCCTACGTGATTTTCCCTATACTTACAATTTGGTACTTGGCTATTACAACTCTAAACAAGTTAGCTATATGCGATAATCTTTCTATCTTATTAGAATTATTTACATGGACATTCCCTTACTTAACTAAACAAGATTGACGTTGCCCTCACTGTACCACTCGGGACGTAGCCCACTGCTGCTCTGCTCGTGAATCAGCCATGCATGATTGTGCGTTCAGTGTATGCATCAACCACGTTGTTCATAAACGAAGGGATCAATGAACCGCCTAGTGATTCGAATGACCCATGTAACGACGAGTAAACTCAGCCCAGTGTGTTTACTGTGTTAAAGTAATCTGTTCTCCTGAAAGCAGTGTCTCAAATATAAAAGAGAAAGTGTTATCTCCCTTGTGCTCCCTATAAATACAGTGTAATAAGCTTCAGAGTGCAAAGCCCCCTGGTTCACATAATGCTATTAACCAATGACTTGAGATGCTCTAAAATCATAATATAATTTTACAGTGTTTGTCTCGTATGTATTTTGTTTGAAAAGGGCATATTAGAATTTCTCAGTTTTGTTAATGTGTAACGTAAACAATCTCTGCAGTTCCGGCATCCGCCATGCAACATGCCCAAATTCAAAATCTCTAACATAATATTAAATAGTACCTTTAATATTATATTGATCTTTAGAGTGCCTATGTAAGTGTTATAAGACTTCTTTTAATCTATAATGATTTTAGAAATACTTTCCCAGTCTGTCCAGGCTTTTCCAAGTAATTTCATTTTCTCCCACTCGTATAGCAAGGACACGGAACATTAATTAAATGATTTCTTACGTCAGAATCACTATAATAATTCCTCCGGACCTTGTTATATGCTTTCAAGTGCTTTTCTATGTATACTTGTTCTAGTATATGTATTTTGTAATTTCCCTCATGATGTTGGCGGGAGATCTTAGTTACCAGTCTGGAATTCCTTATATACTAATTTTCCAAACTTTGTGGTTCTTCAGAAGGGTCCGGGGGGATTAAACCCGCCCATTGGGGGAGGAGCTTCTTGACATCGGGCATGGGTTCCTGGATCCTTATCCGAGCAACGTTTGCTACTCGGCGTGAGGCGATGACATATCTTACCCTTGTGCACTCTTGGAAACAGTGACTCTCTGCTGAGAGGCCAGCTGCCCTTGCAGCCAACCTGCAGGCGCGGAAAATTTAAAATGATTGCTCTTTGGAGAAGGGTGTTGAAAGGACGATTTCTAGTTGGAATGCCGGTGAACAGTAAAAGCTGAGATCACGTGATTTGAAAGTTCTGTTGAGGCTCTATCAACTCTGGTTGACCACGTGTCCCACCTACATTACTGTTTTGAAATCGGAGGTGACTTGCCCATCAGGTGAAAGTGGTTCAAGATGGGGCAATTTCAGTTAGGTATAAAGTGCTTCCCATAAGCATTGGCAAGCAGGCGGACCACATGCAACTACTTGCTACCTCAACACTTGCATAAAAAGCTATCTGACTTACCGTACATGCTGGTTAACACACTGATAAATCACTCTTTATATTATAACATGAAATACACTGCAAACAAGGGATGAAACAACATCAAAATGATAACATGTGAAAATGGTACATAACAGAAAACACTCAATTATACACTTGCAAAAATTTAGGACATTATTAGATTGCTAAAGAGGCATTTCTGGTGTGCACCACACTTTGCATGACACAAAATTACTGCTAGCCCTTTTTAATAAATAAGCAAGCCCTATTTGCATTGCATGTATCAATGTGCACTGTGGATTGTGTGGCAATTCGGCCAGCGCATCATTTATTGCACTGCACTTTATACACGTTCGTTCCCATGCACACTTTGACACTTGCACTAGGCATTCTGTGCAATGCACCATGCATACTGATGCACTGCTGCACGAAAGTAGCTGATGATGGCACTGCTGAATGCGGCGCGGCGGGCAAACAGGCTGGGAAGGGGGTAATGCGGCACGTGTCACTTTGGTAGTAAGTTTTTGATGTTATGAAACTGCCGATCACACAGACCGACAGTGCATCATCATAACCCTGCAAAAAGGCTAAAAAAGTTCAAGTGAAAGAAGTGACCTTTTTAAATAAAAGTGATAAATAAGTGACTTGTACGAAATAAGTGACAAGCAAGAGAAGTGATTATTTTCAACACCTGTTTATAGGTAAAAATATAAATAAAATTTGAATTCAACCAAAAATAAGGCACTTTTATGTTAACACAAATGTGAAACGAGTGTGATACTAGCCTTATTTAGGAAACCACCATGCATGTAATATGTGGGGTGATTTTTCAAAGGTTTGATTCAAAAAGTGACTTAACTGCAAGTAGATTACACAAGGTATGCACTACCGCAAATTCATCAAAGAAACCTCCCAGCAACTTAAATGTATTTGGAAGTTAAGTAACTTAACACCTAGGTCCACTTGCTTTGTTTATTTACACTGCTGCTCCTGTGCAGTAGAGTAGTAGTGACAGGGTGGGGACAGAGAGAAGAATGAAAGCAGTTGATTGTGTTTGGTTGTTGGGAGAGAACAGGAAAAGGAGAATGTCGATAGAAAACAAGAAAAAGTATTTGTAAATGCAGCAGGGACTGGGACAAGGGATGTCAGTTGGAATCCTAATGTGCGTCATCTGTCTTTCCAAGCTAGCTACAAAGCTGTATCTTCCCCCCCTTATTTTTATGAATATTGAAAGATAAGGGCAGGAAGGGAACAAACGGTTTACTGTTCCCAGCAGGTGGCGTGGTGTCCCTGCTGCACCAATGACTTATCTATATAACGCTTCTTGGAGACTGCATGGGGATGTGGGTGCTTGGTTTCCATTTCTTTCAGCAGGAGACATGTTTATTTTTTTGTGTCTTTTTTAGTTTGTCCCTCTCAGTTTGGCACATTTTGGATAGTCTTATTTTCTCCAAAAAAACTAATTTTCCATTTTGTGTTATAATGAATCACGCCTTCACTTCTTTAACTTGAACTTGACAGTTGTAATGCACTTTATTTTTCCAACAATCACTCTCATTTTGTGTTACCACTGTACCATGCTTGTGCGAGATTTGAGTTCACTTTGCAGTGCAGTTGCAGTATGGCAATGCTGGAGAGCAGGCGGTCACACCACTAGCAAAAGCC
The DNA here is from genome assembly GCA_029891345.1 of Dryococelus australis. Lineage (NCBI taxonomy): Eukaryota > Metazoa > Arthropoda > Insecta > Phasmatodea > Phasmatidae > Dryococelus > Dryococelus australis. Next base: position 64,131,702 of record CM056993.1, on the reverse strand, counting down.
AATCAACGTGCTGACTGGCTAAGTCATGCCCACTTCTCATTCTCATATTTCTGCACACCTTATCCCTGCACGTAAGTCACAAGTTGCTACACAAATAAATTTCCCTCCGGAATCCTTTAGAAATGGGTGGGGCGCTTACACTAGAAAACACGGTATGTCATAGATGTAGATGCACTCAAAAGCATCACTGCTGGCACTAGGGTCATGACTATGTAGCATACCATTTTGTGCGAAGTACTGCATGAATGCACCATATCTATGACACACAAAAAAGTTTGCTTACTTTTAATGTCCCTGCAGCGAATGTTGCAATGATTTTAGTGCACTGATGGATTTTTTTCGCATTTAATGTTTAAACTACAAATTTAGCATTTTGACATGCATAAAACAACACTTCTCATATTTTTAGAGTGGTTATTTGACATCTGCAAACTTTCAGAGACCCTAGATGTATTTTCTAAGTTTGATACTCAAGTATTGACTGATACCATACCTGATATAGATACCTTACCCGATACAGATACTTAGCAGCGGTATCGGAACAAGATGTTTCACTCCAGCATGCCAATTAAATGGATGGCATTAGAGATGAAATGGGCATCCAACAGTGGTTGAATAAAGGGGAAGAAAGAGAAGTGTTCCAAGAAAACTCCCTCACCATGGCAGTACCTGCCACACTCCCCCAGCGAAAATCAATGTTCTGAAGACCACCTGCCTGATGAGGTTTCGGAATGAACCATGACTCCAACAGTGGGAAACTAGTGACTTAGTACTAAACAAACTGTAGAACCTGCATCTGCTAACACATGAAGTAAAATTAAGATAAAAACATTTCTATAGGCCAGGGCTATTAGTCTTCCCACTGGACCATTTACAAATAATGTAAATGTTTGATAGGCCACAATCACTTATTACAAAGTCATGGTTCACTTACACACAGTTTGTGTACATAAAGTTGAAATATACAAAATTATATTTCATTATTTAACATGTTTTATACCAGTAATGGTTACAGTTCATGTTGACATAGGTAACTGTATTCAAAAGTACAAATGTACTATAGTAAAAAGAATTGCTGATAAAGTATTTTGTTCGGGTAGCCAGTCTAATGAGCATGGCAAGCTGCTATAGACTGTTCACAATCGTAAAATGAGCACTTTTGAAAGCCCCACTTAAGATATATTTGTATGCACAATGTGTATTCTTTCACCTTATGTAAAATTAACACTAGCAAGGACCTCATCACTTTATCCACGCATCGGTCTAGCAAAACTGTGAAATAAAAAAAAAAAAATGAATATTTTAAAAATATGTTTAATTTTTACACTTTCATGCATTTAAAAAAATTACAAAGCCAAAGAAATAACTTAAGTTATCACAAATTGTCATCAACACTTTTCATTAGACGTTAAGCTACTGGGCGCATGTCACTCAGTACGCCCGTTAAAATATATGCAGCCAGAAACAGTGACTTTTTTCTAAAGTTGAATTCAAAAGTGCTCACTTCATCGTGAACAACCTTTAATTGAATTGGCCTGACCTAGGAGTCTTCTGTAGGTGTGAAATGGTGGTGGAATGTGGTGAGGTCAGACAAATTATGGTTAACCACAAACTCCTGCAAAACCTTATTTATGAGCACAGTCAATAGAGTATTCAAGTGATCTGGAATAAACTAAATTAATGACTGTTCTATTATCATTTACATTTCTTTGTAAATTTATGCAATGTGAATTCCAAACTAACATTTTTCATTTACACAGTCTAAAGTGATTTTGAAACCATGAAAGTTTTATACACCTATGAAAAAATTTCCGAAACATGACATATATATTCCACTTTTTAAAAAAGGAGCTGAAACATAATATTGCAAATATTACACAACATATTTCATGTAGCAATGGATGTATGGATAACATGTCATCATGATCTGTTTCACATGCTAAACCTCTCAATGTTGTCTAATTATTTTTTGGGAATATTTTGGTTGCCATCCTGATAAAGCATTCAATTTTGTGACATGGTAGCATTACCGTATATTAATCAACATTAAAAAATTAACAGATGAGGTTGTCATGTATAACTACGCTATCACACTAAGTTTTCAAGCATTTAGGACTAATGAATAACATTATAAACTTTGCACATGACTTAATAAATTCAAACAACTTACATTTTACCAATGTCATCATGCAACACACTTATTTACTCTCGCAAAATTAGACAAAAAAATGTATACACAGCAAAACACAGTGTTATCAACTTCACTACAGAAGAATTCTCAATACAAAATTAAATCAGCAACACATGCTCACAATTGTAGCCAAAAACAGAACAATAACAGGGAATTAGGCAACATTTATTACAAGTAATGCAAAAGGATTAAGCACCACAGAAATATACTTGCAAAATATTTTAATAATTTATGGTAGCTGCACAACGTGCTAACACACAACACATCTACAATACCATAGGTTTCATTCAAGAATTACAAACATTTGTACGTAAGCAGTAGTCAGTGTTACTATTTAAAGAAACTAGGTTTCAAGATCACACCCATTCTCAATACAGTCTGCACATTTTCCAGTAAAAGAAACCTGCAATGATGCATGTCTACATCTGTGTATTACACTTTGCAGTTTATGTATGAATTTCTTTATGGGTGCATATTAAATATATACTGCGGTAGATAACCACTTACATCATGTATGATTAGTGTCATTTATACCAGAAAATATTAATCTTTCTCACAAAAAAGCCAAGAGATCTGTATAGGCTGTTCATGATAAAATAAACACTTTTGATACCAACATTTGAAAAAACATTACTGTTCGTAACAGTGTGTATTTCAAGGGACACACTGGCATACTATCTAAATTTGGCAATGAGATAGGATAATTGTTTCATGATGTCATATTATGTGCAACGTTTAAATTTATGGAAATAAAATTAGATTGATATAGTTAAAATTTGTTTTATGGGTACGAGTGTAGAAATTTGTTTATTACAGTAACACTTAATGAATGCATGAATAAAGTGATAAGGTCCATGGCAATCATAATTTTACATATGGTGGAAGGATACAAAATGGGGGATGAAAGTATATTCTAGCAAGACTTTCAAAAGTGTTTACTTTACTATGAACAGCCTTTAGTATCAGGGAAGCTTTTGGTCTTACCCCTGAATAAATGCCTTTGCTTCCTCTGGTGAAGTAAATGACCGCCACTTTGCTGTGGGGATACCATTGCGGTCCATAAAATCCTTTGCCCAACTTTTATCATACTCAATACGAGCTCCATCTTTCCTTGGTCCAAAACAGCAGATCCCAGCATCACTCAAAACATCTGCAATACCCCCAGCCAAAGGATCTTCTGGGCCCACAACCACCAAGCTGATTTTATTGGCTAGGCACCAGTTTGCTACATCCTGTAAATCATAAATTTCTACAAAAACCTACAGAGCAAGCATATACAAAATTACACAGAACTACTAAGTCTACCATCATCCATGTATCTACTAGAACGATTAAATACTTCCTGTATTAAACTGAACTTCTGTGGACAAAAAAATACTAAAAATAACAACATAAACACCACCATAAGAAGGTGGCAAATAGAAATAACAAAAATGAAATAAGCAACAGACAGCAGAAGGTAAAAATAAATCCATCTGGGTATATTTTACAGGCCATAGTTTGTTACCACTGTGATGTGCAATATGTGCAAGAAAGTTATGTTCCTATGGCAGAGAATTATCAGAGTAAATCCTATACCCAGCACAAAACTTCTTGGCTGCTCAGTATCAGCCAATCAGCGAGCAGTACCAGGCCCTGCCGCCACATAAATCAAGCATTTATTGTGTCACAATACACATGTGGAATCTAAATTCAAATAATATAAATTACAATTATATACATAAAAAATGTTTGAATAAAGTGGAAAAGAGAATCAATACACTATATACGAGATATATTTGGGAGTTTATATATATTAGAAAACTGTTTCAGGAGACGAACTGCAAAAATTTTAAGTGTTCCAACCATTACATTTACAGATCAGTAATGTTTGTTAGGTGTAAATGTAATGATAGCCATTTACTTACAGTAACTTACTGTAACTTATAAATGGCAGTTGTAATGTCATTCATTTTCATGACAAACTTCCTCCTGTCATTCAATTTATTACAAAAAAAAGCATGGAGCGTATTGAAACTGTATAACCCATTTATCATGTACAGCTACCAAAATTAATTTTGACGTATGAATTTCCCCCCTTACCGTTAAATTCTAATATACTGTAGTCCTCCACAAGATATTTCCGTTAAAGTTACCAAAATATGTTACTCGTTTCCTAACAAGTTTTTTTAGGTAATATAAATATTATATTTAACATAGATTCAATGCTGCTCTCTTATTCCTTGCATATCCATCGTACTGTATGTTCACCCCCTTACTGTCAAACTGTTAATTTTGTTTAAAATTTGTACTTTCACAAAATGAATGAATTACTGAGAAAATTAATACACACTAACGACTATAGATAAGACATTGTTTGTGAACCACTTCCTTTTTTAAACTACTACTGCTAGTAGAAGGTTTACTTAGCACCATAATTTCAACGAAAACTTTACACACCAGTAACTAAAAACAATGATAATTGTTCAAAGCCCATGATGGAACTGGGGCTACAGAACAGAGCAGACACCAACACTGAGTGAAATGGCAGTGCTACACATTATCATGTGTCAACTATACGCATTTCAGACTTCGATATCAACTGCTTTCAAAGCAAGGCAGGTGCATGTGTGCACGCACACACACACAAAAAAATTATTTCATGTTAAAGCAGAACTGAATAGTACCCTCTACATTATATATATATATATATATATATATATATATATATATATATATATATTATATATATATATATATATATATATATATAATATATATATATATATATATATATATATATATATATATATATATATATATATATATATATATATATATATAATGGTAATTCCTCATCAAGTTTTTTGGAAACCCTGCGGTTGAGAAAACCGCAGTAGAATACAGGTTTTTATAGGGGACAGAGCATATGTCATGCCGACAAACTATTAACCGTATCTGCACTAAAAAATCACGCTCAGTGGACTGTTAAAAGTAACGACAGAACTTGCAAAGGCACAATAATTTTGAATAACAAAAAGTTCTTAATTTTACTGGTCGGAATAGCGATTAGCGACCTGTGAACCACTCAACCTGATAACATCAGCGAGAGGGCAGTGTCTCAGTCGATGAAGGGGGACACCAACATTCAGGCAAGAAGGGTCCAAATACCATGTTTTCCATGCAAAAGATAACTTATTCCACCAAGGGGGCTGTGTTTTTCGCTGCATGTTTGTGTTAGTCGCTGGGATTGGAGGGGGTGGATTTCCCCACTACTGTGGGAGGAAGTGAGACAGGGAAAGGAAGATAATGCCTAAATTAAACTAAACACAAGGAGTGCTGCGACAACGAGAGTGAGGCTGGCTGAGGCCAGGGACACACGGGTGTTGCCTTTGCGTTGAACGTGCATAGAGTGCTTGTTGTGAAAAATGTGCATCACACGCAACACTGTTTTGTAGAAGAATACACAGGCATTAAAGCTGTGGCGCGTTAAGGTCACCTATCATGGCTTTGAGCACGTAAAATTAGCAACCTGAATCTACATTTTGAGACATGAAATATTTTTGTCAAATAAATACACACTGTTTAGAACCACATGTGTAAAAATGTAGTCAATATAAAAATGTTAGGTGAATATAACAATACTTTGATGAGATTACATCCAACTGAAGTTAATTTTAAATGTGTACTTTTAAAATACAAAATTGTGTACTGTATGGCCTTTGGCCACTTTCAACTGCAAATAACAGTAAAAAAATAGCTAACAATGCACAGTCGCAGACACATATAAGTTATACTCCCATTAATTTATATAGTTTTTTATTTCTGATTACATAAAATAATTTTTATATCATATAATAAATTATATGTTCCATTTATGTTAAGTTACATTGTAATACAATGGGGTACTTTCCCACAAAGACGATCTACTTTTGATTCCCAGCTGGTAATATTACAACTATTATCAATTAGGTAAACCTACAGATAAACCAAAAGGACTGAGAGTTCAGGAGGCTCTTAACAGGTCTTTATGAGTCGACGAGGAAGAAATTAAATGGATATGAAGCAGGGACGTGCAGGGTAAATTGGAGATCTCCGATAAAACACGCCGGCCAATAATGTCGTTCAAAACAATTCCCACTTGTGAAAATTCAGGAACAACCTGACCGGGAATCAAACTCTTATCGCAAGAGGGAAGGAAGAGAAGCAACCTCATCGCAGTGGCAACCACAGCCCAATAAACTAACCGGTAGAATTGCATTATACGCTAAAAGTAAAAATTTAGCTCACCTTGACTTTTAGTAGATCCGGTTTCCTAGCAAATTTGTAGCCAAACCGCAGTTTAGAAACTTCCATTCAGGCCTGTGTATTTTAATTATTGTCTCTATAACACTCCTGACCAACCACTTAATTGGTTGTTTCTGCAGCTTACAAATTAGGAGTTCGACATCCATTGCCAGATAGAATGCGCCATTGTACTGAGTGTGAACTACAGGGCCACCCAGAGGATTTTGGAGGCCTACTGCAAAGCTATTTTTTGGATACCCTGTTCGACATGACACTACATACTTTGAATATTACTTAGCTACATTTTTTATTCTACATTACCTGTATAAAAAATGTTGCTCGGAAACAGGTTTACCGTTTGCTGTCAAGCTAATAAACATTTGTGTTTAATAAAAAAAATACTTCCCTGTTTTCACTAAACTATTGTGAAAAACTTTATCTGAAACATTTAGTTTCCTGTTTTAAACCAAGTCTCGACACTGTACTTACCTGTCTAATGCTCTCCTTAACTGTATTGTATTCTAAGTTGTATACATTATTTTAGGAGTAGGTTTCATATTATCACATTTAAATTTAAATGTAAACTATTATTTATTTCTCCAAGTGTATGTCTCATCTCTTCCCCAAACAAACACAAAATAAAAAATCCACATGAACCGACTTCAGTGGCGCCCAACATAAATAAAATATTTAAAAAATGACAATTCTTCTCAGTGGCGCACAATGTGTCGGCCACAATTTAGAAAAGTCTTCTAAATCTTTGTATTGTTTATTGTCTGTCTATTCATCACAATGTCTGGAGATGGAGATGCTAGAAATTATTTTCTCAGAAGCTCTATGAGAGAGGACAGGGAAAGAGAACAAGTAAGAGAAACACAACGGGTAGGAAACTCAGATAAGGAAACAAAGTGAGACAACCGTATTAGCAGAAGGTACAGAGGCAGAGATTGTTATGAAGGAACCAAGCACACCAGTCACAAAAGCACATGTACAACAATCAACACCTTGACTCACTATCAGTAGAGTGAAAATTCACAGCCCCATGCAAGCATACCTGCAGCAAATACTAGAAATGGCGAATTAACTCAGACATAGCATTGGTGAGGTAAGAACTGACATCAATGGTGTAAGAGCGAATGCAGTTACACTGAAACAGGGCATGAGTGAAGTAAGGAATAATGTGAATGAGGTAAAAACCAACACTGCTACACTTGAACACAGCATTTGTGAGGTCAGAACAAACACAGCTACTCTCGAACAAAGCCTGAATGAGGTAAGATAACACTGTTACATTTGAGCATAGCATTAAGGAAGGGTGCAGTAAAATTAAACATGAATTCACACAACAAATACACACTGTCACACAGGCTATTTCTGATGTAAATTCAAAGCTTCAAAGGGCAGATTCTCTAACTGAAGCCAACAGTAACCATATAAAAATGTTTGAAGTGTCATTTTCCAAACCAACGCTAAATAATGCAGACACACAACAGTTAGGGGAACCCATGATCTCACAAGTTGAAGCAAAAACACTTCCCAATTAAAAAAGCAAATTTTGGAAATCAGGGCACAGACAAAGTGAAAAGACAACAAAGGAACACACAGTTGGAAAGTTTGAACCAACACATCCAAAGTCAGTTAGAAAGGGTGCAATTGAATACATAGAGGGAAGTAACTACCATTAGTGAGGAACTAAAGAAAACCCAGGACATGTTCAAAAAAAACCAGAAAAAACTTTTTCAAGCTAAAAGAATTGATAACCTGGCGAGGGCACCCACAACTGACATAACAATACCTGAGCACAATGTAAACACTGCAAATACACAACATAACAGTGAAGCTCACAATGTCTGACCACAGCCAGAGCAACACACACACTGCAATATTGAACACACCAGTCAGGAACATATGTGTAACACTGAACACATTTTAAGTGTGTAATAATGCAGCCATGATACACCACCCTGCACAACACTAGTTAAAGATTTCCCAGTATTCCACGGAAAGTCACAGGAAAACACCATCACTTTCCTCACACAATTTAAGGACTATTGTAACTATTTTAAACTAAGTGAACATGACATCATGAATTGTTTAGGTATTTCATGTAAGACAACTGCATACTATTGGTGAGAAATGAACAAACCGAAGTTCAATAACTATGCACAGTTCAAGCAGGTTTTCATTGCACACTTCTGGAGTATGCAAACACAAATCAACATCAGGACACAACTAAAAGCAAAGAGGTACGAACCCAAGAGGGGGCGCTCAATCGAGGAGCACCTCAGTATGATGTATGAGACGACCATAAATATGGAACCGCCAATGTCTGATGGCGAATTAGTCTGTTTGATTTTGGGACAGTTACCCATGAACTACCAAAGACAATGGGCCATCTCTACAATAACAACTCTAAATGAGTTCAGGTATCAACTCATTCTTTTTGAAAACATTGAAAAACACATGAAAACAATAAACAAGGAAACTGAAAAACCCAACCCACCTAAACACAGTCAACTATACCAGAATTGACAAGGGCCCCCAAAAAGGTGGCCAAGGAGAGGGCTGAAATGCCCATGTAAAGTCCCTAGGTGTCAGGAACAGTAGCAGCAGCAATAATAGTGGCAGATACTTCCGAGGAGGGTACCAATGAAGACAAAGAATAATTGGGGGAGGAAGACCCTACAAAGTACGAGGAAGAGGAAAAAGACACCAGAGAGAGTAAGACTGAAGGGGATTCCCGGTAGCACAAGCCAGTGCAAGGTCATGTTAGTTAGCCTGACATAAAACCTGGATGTCATTCCTACTTCCAGGGTCAACAAGGAACAGGTGTAAATATAGGGCATCAACCATTCACACCATATGTACAAGGGTATGAACACAAGCAACAAGTACACAACAGGGAGGACAACAACATATCAGTCAGGGTAGACCTGATTGGAGAGGTAATGAAAGCCAAGTTCAACCCCCAGAGAAACCAAAGGAGTGGCAGCTTTCCTTTCACCAGGTGGCTACCACCAAACATGCAACAGGCCACTGGTGAACAGTCTAGAATACCATTTAACTAGAAAGGGTCAGCGGCAACAATCACCAGGTACTGACCCCTGTGAGTGCAGTAGTTGTAAGTATTAATGAGGGAGTAGACAAGTACAAAAGTCATGTAGTTAATGATGTAGGTAATAGTAACCTTGACATAGTATAATCACAACAGGTCTTGGCAGCACAGATGAATGAGAGTGAGAGAGAATTTTTGTGTAAGGAGCCAATGGATACCTCAAACAGGAAAATCAAAATTTTGTGCCTAGAAATTCCTATAAATGTATTTGGAATAGTGTTAACTGCATTGTTTGACAGTGGTGCAGAAGTCAGTTGCATTAGTGAGGAAGCTGTCAAAACACTATTGAAAATGCTGGTGTATAGTTGCCAATTTTACATATACCCAGAATAAAGATTTTTAGGAGTAACATCTAAGGCTAGTACCATTATTAACAAGCAGACTACAATCAAGATAGAGGGAATTGGACAGCCTAAAGTGGTAGCAGTTCTTATTGTGAAAGGACTAGCTCAACCACTAATTTTGAGAACTGATTTCCTGTCATCACACTCAGTTAAATGAGGTTCTGGAGGCTGGTTAGCAACACTTACCAGACAGTGAAGTTGCCTCAACACTGCCAACAAAAGGCAGTATAGTGACAAGTTTGTCAGTTTGTTACAAAGGGAAGCTAACCTATATCAGTCGTCTAGTAACCCAATCAAATCATTTAATGATGATCACAATTACATTTGAAATGCAGTAGCAGCAGTTGAAGCTATTTCACAGGTACAACAGAGACAACTTTTTGATTTTTTAAACAGCCATTCAGCTACCCTTTCGGAAAAGCCTGGACTGAATAAACTGTATCATGCATCTTTTAAGGTAATACCAGGGTAACCATTTCACAAGAAATCGTATCTGATTCCTCAAAAGTATGCCATAGAGGCCGAAGATTTCCTATGCCAGATGCTAGATTGGGGTATATTCAAGAGATAAGCAAGCCCATATTCAAACCCCCTTGTTTGTGTTAGGACGCCTGATGGAACAGTAAGACTTTGTTTGGATGCTCGAGCTGTAAACAAGATTACAGTGAAATTACAGTGAAGGACAGGGAAGGACCTACACAAACTAGTGAAATTTTAAGGCTGTACAGAGGTGTAAAGCATTCAAGTACACTTAATTTGTCATGTGGATTTTTGCAGATTCCACTTGAACATAAGTCCACACAATACACAGCTTTTCTGTTCAAAAACCAACAGTATGTTTTTCAGGTCATGCCATTTGGCACATGTAATGCCATAGCAGTTTACCTCTGGGTATTGAATGCCAACCTTTTGCACGTGTATATGTCGATGACATTCTGATTACTTCATTGATATATGAGGAGCACCTAGAACACTTAAATATTGTGTTGACTAAATCGAAGGTGGCAGGAATTACTGTAAAGTTGAGAAAGTCATTGTTTTGTAGGAGTGAGTTACCATTTAGGCCATATTTTGACTCCTGACGGAATCAAGACTGCTCGAGATAAGTTAAGAGCCATTACACAGTTTCCTGAACCTAAGACTATGAAGCAGCTGAGAACTTTCTTATGTGTCATTGGATTTTACATGAATTATTCCAGTAAGATTGCTCAGATAGCAATACCGCTGTTCCAGTTGTTAGAGAAGGATCAACCAAGCCTCGACACTGTATTTACCTGATTAATACTGTCCTTAATTGTATTATATTCTAAATTATATACATTATTTTATGAGTAGGTTTTGCATCTTCACATGGCAATGTCAGTCAATTATACTGGAAAAACCTTCCTAATTTTAATGGCTTCAAGGAGCACCTTGGTATTGGGGGGCTGGGACATCCCCAGCCCCTTGTGGGTGGTCCTGGTGAACGAAAGGTATTGCTGTTCTGTGTTTCTGTGACGCTTGTGTCCTGCCACACTATGAACAATGCATTCCTATGCAGTGCACTGTGCCAGGCAACGTGCATGATGCACAATGAAGAACCGTGAAAATTTTTCTCCTAGACCACACGTGTCACGCGCATCAGGCAGCAACGTCCGTGTGTCTGCACCATATCAGCTCAAAATATCTCTATGCTGCTAGTTGCAGTGTGTTGACCTTAACGTACATTATGAGCAGCTGAGTGACACCCGTGTGTCCCTGGCGTGAGTTGGTCGAGATTATGGCAGTCATAAAGAAAGAGGCGAGAATGAGAGAATAAGGACAAGACAAAAAGTCACGCAGATAGAAAATCACCATTGACACATTTAATATTGTTATATTTTCTCGCAGCAACTCGTTTTCCATTCTGTGATGCATATTATATCACTTTGAACTTGAACCCGACAGTGTAGTGTCACTTTTTTTCCCTATTACTTTCTTTTGTATGTCATTGTATTGCACGTATGCAATAAAACGGTAATGAACAATACACCAACAGTGTAACTATGGCATCTTGTAAAATAAAATTTTTAAAAAGTGTATTTGCATGCCTAAAGCCAAAGGCTTCAAGCCTAAATCTGTACAGCCATTCCTTGAATCCAACTGGCTGTTATAAAGCAAATGAACTGGCCACCTTCTTTTTTTGTGTGTGATATAAGGCTTGCAGTGACAGCCAACTAAAGCACTCACACCCACCTCTCACCCACCCCTCGTATTCTTAGTGCCTTCAAGTTCCAATAGAAACATTAATCCACTCCCCCTCACCTTTTTTTAAGCCTTGATCGATACATTTTTCTTCTCACAGGCATGTGGGCATATGCACACCCCCCAAACACCTCCCCCCCCCCCCCCCCCACACACACATACCAGGATAATTTATTCCTATCACTCTTGCTACAGAAGCATATGATTCACCATTCACAAGATAGTTTAAAATGTCAATTTTTTGACACGATGTAATACCATTTCTAGGCCACTTCGCTTTGGTGATGTGTCTGCTACTGTTGGCTCGTTTAGGCAACATTTCAACACGTTCTTGCGGCTAGGCTACTCCAAACAAACTGGCTGCTTTTCAAAACATTCCTGCAGCTAGGCTACTACAAAAAAAAACCTGGTGAGAATTAAACGAGCAACTCCAATTCCAAGCAGCTTGTTTTCACATCCCTGACAGGGTGTTTCTGGTAGAGAAGGGGGAAGGGGCACGAGAGATGGAAGAAGAAGGCGAGTGTGGCATGTGACACGTGACATAGACAAAATCTGCTTTCTACCCCTGGCCCTCTTCCCAATTTCAAGCCACTGGCATTGAATATTTATTGCTTTACACTGCCCGCAACAAAAAAAAAGAAAAAAGAAAATCCCAATCATAACGGAATCCTTGTACAGTGGTTGAGAAAACTGTCTACAAAAACAAATCCACGGATAATTGAAACCACAGTTCTAGAAATCCCCAGTTGAAGACGGATTACAGCTGTCATGCATACTCCTTAATAATGTCAACCATAAATTGATAAATGTACTATATTCGTAGAATTTTCATGTACTAAGTCAGCAAAATGAGCCTCTTGTAAAAATTGACAGAATTCATATTAAATATTTTAAGATTTTATGAGCACACCTGAGAAACATTTCACTCAACTCACTGTGACCATTGTAACACTGCAAATTAGGCAACAGCGCAGAGCCATGATAGGCTACTGGCACCAGCTAATGGGAGAAGTGAGGCAGATAGACTCACCATCCTTGAGTGGTCAAGAAGTTATGTACCTGGTGTGGTTATTTTCTGCTACTCTTGTTTGTGCTGCTGAGAAATGCAATTTTCTTTGGCACCGATATGTATTAAACAAAAAAAAATACACATGCCTCAACACATGTAAATGTTTCATTTTTGAGCAGAACCACACATAACCCACTGGATTGATAGTCATGGACTAAGCAGGAAAAAAAAAAAAAAAAAGTAAAGGTTAAATTTAACTAAAAACTAGGTAGGCCTACTTTGATGTTAACACAAGTATAAAACGCTTGTGATATATGACTTATTTAGGAAACAAACACACATGTCATATATTAAGTTTTTTTTCTTCAAAGCTTTAGATTCAAAAAGTGTGAAGAAACCACAAATACACTATATACACATATAAATACACAATGCAAACTTACCTGGTGATTCCTGATGTTTAAGTCGACTATGGTAACTTTATCCACTTGACTTATTCCTGTATTTCCAGGAGAAACAAAAATATTTTTTACCTGCAACATGAAAAATGAAACCTACTAAAAGTTCTCAAATATTTACTGACAAAACCTGCCACATTAAACCCTGGCAACTTAACTTGAAGCAAATCTGCACAATTTACAAGCCCAAAAATTTCATTGCAGGTTATTTTTTTTTCTAGTTTAAATATTACTAACAAAATCTAATCTAACCTCCAGTTTTTGGGTGACCCACCCACAGATGTTTAGAATTAATCTATAAATCATTGTTTAGCATTTCCAGAAATTTCCTTACAATATCAAAAGTGAAGTTTCTAACAAATGTATTGATGTTAGATTTTTGTGCAACCTTACACTAGGCTTTTATACTCCATTCACAGATACTGCCAACTTTTCTGAAGGGTCCCGCTAAAGTTCTACTTCCAGGCAGGGTTGGGCGAGTAAATTAGCTGTTGGTATTTTACGTGTAATTTACATGTAAAATACATAACGTAAAAAACCGTTTTATACATGATATAATAAAGTCAATGGATTTCGACAAAATAGACACTAATTTCTTTATTATATTAAGTTCTATTTATGCTTTTACACCCAAAACAATACATTCAGTGCAAAATGAATTCTGTCATACACAACTCCGTCATACAAATATTCACATAAAATTTGAAATTTTGTTAAATCAGATTTAATGTGATATTATTATGTAAAAATTGTGTTTACTTACCTTAAGCTGTTAATGTAAAAAGGTGTTATCCCTTACCCGATAGCGAATATTGAAAAGAAATATTCTGAAATCACTTCACACTTTGCAGTAACTAACAGTTGTTTTCTGATTTGTTTCTAATGATCATCCAAAAATTACAGCTTTTCAAAACATAACACATTTAAGACAAATACTTAACCTAGCATAAGAACATGATTCTTGCTAGATTTAAAAACAGATTCTATGATAATAATATTGTGATTAACACTCAAGCATTCCATGATTTTAATTTTTAAAAATAACAAACTCTACTGTACATATTAATGTACTAATAAAATGTAGTTAAAAAATCATCACTCACTTGATCTTTCATTTTAAGAAAGTAATAAACATGCACTAATTTTTCTGATTTTTTAAATGAAAGGTGATTCCTGTTAGCATTATGGTCACAGTAACATTTAGAATGAACTCTCTCTAACTGCACATATAAAGCTGGAATGTTTAGTAACTTATTAGCCAAATCCACTAGTTTCTTATGGTACCTCTTCGCAAAAAACCAGAATGTTTTGGGAGATTTAACACCCTTGTCCTATAGGTCACCAAATACTCCCGCCTTTTCACGGTACTGCTGAAAACTGGCGAGACCTTCTGCATCCAAAGTTTCCAATACAAATTCTTCCACTTGGTCATGATGTTCTTCTTTAAGATTCTGTTCTTGATATTGTGGGTGAAGTGCATTTGTTGACATGCTATAGATATTTAGAGATTGGTTGCTCCGTTTCTCAAGAAAATTGCAGATTGTCATTATGACCATCACGTAACTGTGGGGTCATCCATAATTCTACCGCATCAATGACACTGCTTTCTAACTTTTGACAAGTATTGATGAGCTGGCCCACAGGATCTAAGAGTGCAGTTGTATCAATTACTTGTGAAAGAAAATATTCAACAAATACAAGACATTTCACTGATGTTGAAATTTTGGCAAATTCATCACTAGCTGCCACTTTACGTAACACTGTTATATTACTTTCCAGAGAAACTCGGGCACATCACTGAGAGCACCAGCGAGTGTCCATTGCAAGACAAACTTTAGAACCACCATTATAAAATGTTGGTGCTGCTGATCTGGATGTTTGAATAGTTTCAGAAATTGATTTACTTTTGGCAACACGTTTGTTGGTAGCAGGTCCTTTGCCAGCAATTTTCAGTATTTTAGATACAGGCAGAATGCCATAATTTATGACCTTTGATCATTTTTACCATATTGCTGGCATTATCAGACACAGTACAGTAGATATGTGTGCACCACGCACGTGTCACGTGTCCTGCATGTGCGCAAAGAAGCCAATATTTTGAACCTTCACATAAATACTATTTTTCAGTGTAAAATGTGATTTTACTCTGCGTGCATAGCACTTCCGCTTATGTAAACCCCGTAGGCGGCCAAGGTAGGTCCACGCGAGGCTTGTCTCTGGACAGTCTGTCGAGGAGAGCTGGCGAGGTAAGACACTGTCACGTACGCACTACAACTTTTGAGCACTGTAGATTTCAATAGCACTTTTAGTATACCGGTTAAACTTTGCTTGCGTACGTTTTGTCAGACATTTCCCCAGCATTATGCTTCCGCTTAACTAATTTATTTCACCCTTGTGGCATTTTTCAACTTAATTGAGGAGAAGGAGGAGAAAGATATCGGAGAGGTTGTGCGACCCGCGAAATTTGAATCAGGCATCATCCGCTTCTGCTAAAGGAGTTTCCATCATAATTTATGTATTATTGCTGCGTGCAATTACAAGGGCTTTGTTTTCATGTATGTATTTAAAGGTATTTTACATGTTTAAGTGTTTTATGGTTATATTACATACAACCACGTGGTTAACCGCCACCAAGTCTATATCTGCACCATCCTTGTGCTTTTAGAGCTTATTTGTGATTTATCATGAGTGCAATAATTTATTTCAGGGTTCTATGTATTGTCATTCAGGGTTCCGTGTAATTTTCATGTAAATTGGTGCTTTCGTGCTTGACCACACTGTCACTTCAATGTTTTCTTTTGCCGCCATCAGGCCTGCTACAGGCATGTAACTGCTTTAATCGTAAAGAGTATAACTTTCTCAACAAGCATAACAATTTGTCAGAGTTTAATTTGCCGTTTCCACAAAGAAATATTGCAATTCCACCTACACCATGTGGTCCGCTACAAACTTTATCAAGCGGCATCTGTGCCATATAAACTTATCACGCAAGTGCGTGTTTATTATGAACACACATCTCGGGCCCCATCATCTTCTAAGGGTATTTATGTAATTTTGTATTTGTGTACGGTGATATTACTTCCATCCTAGCCGGCTATGTGTACCCACGTGCTGGAGGGCGAGCCCTGGTGAGTTTGTGCTAGTCATGCCAAGTAATCACGCTTATTTATGTGTAATCAGTTGGTTCATTGTGTAATTCACCGTGTCCTGTCTTCAGGGAAAAATCGTCAGTCCACCCTAGCAGCTGTCGACTCTCTTCCCTTGTGAAGATTGTGTTTTCATACACCATGGTGAGATCATTCATCTAGGCGTGTACTAGAGTAATTGCGGGGCTATGGAGCACCCAAGCGGAGTTAGCTAGATACGACAGAGTTGTATCATTAAATTTCATGGCACGTGATTTGTATGCACGGTATAAATAAAACTAATCTAGCAGTGACTCGTTCTTTTATTTTGCAGTGACAGTGTCCTTGCCACCTGTGTTTTTCAAGTGTTAAAATTGTTTAGTATTGAAGTTTAGTATTGCAAACGTGTATCGTAAGTACCCTTGGGTGAGACGGACACACAGAACCCACAACATTCCTGAGAACCCTGAGTCTCAACAGTGCTGTGATTGGGAAGCACTGCTGGCGTCCATATCATCAGTAAGTAATTTGTGTCATTGTTCGTCTCGTGTCTCACCCAACGGCGTAAACATTTATTACATTACTTACATTTTTTTATGCGTATTTTACATGTCACGTAGAAAACTTTTTTTATGCGACAAGTCCAAACCCTGCTTCCAAAATATTTCTCCACCTCATTCAAACAAAGATTAGAAAATTACACCACCAGAGGGCCACTCACTGCATTCGTGCGCAATGAGTGTAAAAATATTTTACATGCGTAAGAAGTATTTCTTACTAGGCATTACCAATACACCTATATTTTCTTTTTGTCATTTAGTTCATATTGGTTACAAATTAAATATTATATGTTTATAGATGAAATACAAGTACAATTCAATTTAACCAAAAACCAGGTACTTTTATGTTAACACAAGTATTGTGCATGTGATGCATAACATATTTACGAAACAACCAAATGTGTCATACATGGTTTTTTTTTTCCAATGTTTGATTCAAAAAGTGTGAAGAAATTGTGAATGGACTATAGAATAAGCCATAACTGTCTAATACAAAAACACTAATAAAATTGCTATAAAATTCAAACATTAGAAAAATCATTATCTATGAGCACTGGTGAAATGATTTTGACTCATAAATCCAGTTTTATTTGATCCGTCCATGTTAAAGTTTACACTAAAATCTCCATATATATTGTTTAATAAATTTATTCTTATTTTATAAGCTTATCATTAATATAGGCTAATACACAACACTAGGACTTCTGAACACTACTACAAAAAATTATTTTTAACCCAATTGCTTTGAAAATCAAACACAGAAAACACTCATTCTTTTTCAATGATCAAATACACAAACTAAGTTACTGCAAACATTTAGGAAAACAATACCCCTTTTTTCAAATACATGCAAAATTTTCACTCCTCCATGCAAAGAATTAATTGGGGAAAATCAGATGCCAGAACAAATTTTCAGCACTTAAAAGCCACGCTATAACTGATTTAGCACATAAAACAGTACACGCAAAGGCATGGAACACACGCACAGCACAGACCTACAAGCTACAATTAAATCATCAGCACATGCACAGGCATAATGGAAGTTGTCATTAAGAATAAAAATAATTGCATAAAAAGACGGAAGTTCATCATTAAAATTAAAGGCAGTGTTTTTCAGTAAATTGTGCAGGTTTGTATTCTCTTTGGTATTACAAACAAAACCTGTTTATGTTTTGATGATATAGTTTCACACCTAACCTACATTTTTTTTTGTTTTCTGTAAATATGAACCAAAAGAACATTTTGATATGCATCTTCGTTTATAAAGTACGCCTGGCTGTTGTAATATAATATAGGTTTGTTTTCTATTTAAACTACATTAATATCAAACTCTAATGAATTTATTGTGCCATTGTACATTCAACAGCACAACCAAAACAAACACTGGCTTAGAACAAGTTTTCCAAACAATTGTCAAATTTCTTTCTTCCCATAACTTTAATCTATTTATTCATGAACTTGGCAGTATCTTTATTCTGATTCACTATGCACACACGTGCGCGCACACACACAGAGAAAATGTTTGATTTTGCTCAACTTTCTGTGTGTTTCTCCTGTGCAATTTTTCTGTGCCTATGCTGTGCGTGATTGTAGCAAGTATAACACCACATGCTTTCTACTTTCTGTGCATGTGCTGTTTTCTGTGCTAAATCAATTGTAGCGAGGCCTTAACATAATTAGCTGGCTGCTAGGACACCAGTGTATTTTATCAGTTTCAAAATTAGGTGAAAGGAAGTTTATTGCTGTTTGTGAAGATGATGTTGGCAAGGTATTCAAGGAAAAGAAAGTTACCTTTATTGGTGCTCCAGAATTATTGCTCCCAAAATCAATGGTATTCATATGTTGAGAACATAAGGGACCTGTCAGTGATTCTGCTAACTTAACCAGTGAATGCAAGGTTGATGGGAACTTGGAGTACATACCTATGTACGTACGTACGTACATACATACATACATCTATCTATCTGTGGTCCAATGAGTGAACCAACATAGGGTGGAACCAGATGCCTTTGTATTTTTACAGATGACTTCACCCGTAAAATCTTGGATACTTCCTGAAATAACAAAGGATCTAGCTAAATTTAAATAATTTAAGGTTACAGTTGAAAATGTTCTGTTCTCTGTGTGAAGAAGATAAGGACTAACAATGGCACTGAGTACACATCTAGTGAGTTTGAAGGCATGTTGAATGGCTAAGGTATTGAACATCAGAATACTGTACCACATAAGCCAGAACAAGTGGGAGTCTCGGAAAGAATAAATCTGAAATTGTAGAAAAGTCCTACTGTATGCTGTCAGATGCTGGACTTAAAAAGTTTTGGGGCAAGGCTGTCATGAAAGCAATTTATCTAAAAAAAACATTCCCAGACTAGAGCTGTAACAGGAGCGACACCAGCGGAAGCTTGGACTAACTCGAAGGTGGATTTGAGTCACTTAAAGATTTTTGACTGTAAGGCTTACGCTCCTACATGAAACATGCAAGAACAAGTAGGATTCCAGAGCTCAGGAATACACAATAGTTGATTACTTGGAAGGGACCAAAGGTTATCATCAGCTTCATAATCCTAAGAAAACTGAAAAGATATTTATTACTACAGATTTTGAGTTCCTGGAATCCAATACTCCAAAAAATGGGCCTCAAGATCTAGCTCCTTTGGAAAAAACACCAGATATTGTTGTATTGCCTCAGCATCCTTTAGCTCCAGCTGAAGATGATGTAGAAGAAAAAAAAACAGTGTTCAATTTCTTTGGAGTCATCAGACTTCCATACGTTCAAAGAGAGTGAGGTTCGTTCCCAGGCAGGCAATGTCACGGTAGAAGTTGGCATTATAAACTGCAGAAATTATGACAATCCAGCCATTGCAGAACCAAGGTATCCGAGAAGACAGCGTGAAACAAAGGTATTTCCTGATTATATCAGTTACTTATATGCAAGTGGTGAGCTAAGGTGAGTAAGGAAAGGGATAAAAGGGGCGGTAGAATGGGTGAGTGAGGATGCCGAGGTAATGGAAATTAAATTGAGTGGTAGTAGTAATAGGAGTATTACTTTGCTGGCAGCATATAGACCACCAGGACAGGGATGGCAGGCAATTGAGATGATCAAGGAGAGGGTCAATAGACTTAAGGACAGGCAGTGGATTGTTATAGCAGGGGATTTGAATACACCAGGGGTGAAATGGGTAGAGGGTGCAGAAGGAATGGGTAGCATAATGCAGAGAATGGCAGCACAGTTAGTCAACAGAGGATTAGTCCAGATAGTAGAAACACCTACGAGATTGAATGAGGAGGGTGTTGGGTCAGTGCTGAATGTGGTGTTGGTCAGACCTAAAAATACTGTAGTTGGTGCAATAGTATTGGATGGTATAAGCCACCATCATATCCCGATTGTGGAAATTGGGATTGGCAGGATGAGGGAAGTGCAAATGGCAGAAAGGTTGGTATGGCAGTATGGGAGAGGAGACAAGAAGGGGGCAGAAATCTTCCTGAGAAACAGGTTTAAAAAATGGTCTATGGAGGAGGGTGTAGAGGGGTTGTGGAGGGAGTTTAGAAGATTAATGGAGGTTATGTTGGAGAAATTTTTGCCAATGAAAAGGTTACGGACTGGGGGAGATCCCCCATATTATGGACAGGAGATTTTGAAAATGAAGAAGTGCAGAAAATTACATGCCAAGTGGAGAAACGAAGGGATGATAAGATCTAAAGAAATGATGAAACAAATGGGTAGGGAGCTTGAAAGGAAGATCAAACAGACAAAGAATGTATATCTGGGGAACATTGTGGAAGAAGGAAAAGGCAAGGAATGGGGGAAATTGTTTAGGTATGTTAGGCGGTAAAGGGGAGGAGAGGAAGGGATCCCTCTGCTAACAGGAAGGGATGGTAGGCATGCGACAAATGACCAAGAAAAATCAGAGATGCTGCAAGGACAGTACTTGTCAGTGTTTGAGGCAAAGGAGGGTTGGAATAGGGGGACAAACAGGGTTCGGGGGTGTATAGTGAGTTTAAGATGAGGGAGTGGGGGATAGAAAAGGTAATTAGGGGTTTGGAGAGCAGTAAGGCAGGGGGACCAGATGGGATAGGAAACACAGCACTAAAGTTTGGTGGCAAGGAGTTGGCGAAATATTTAGAAGTGCTGTTTAAAAAGTCCTTAGGAGAGGGTAAGTTACCACAAGATTGGAAGGATGCTATGGTGGTACCTATACACAAGCAGGGAGAGGATAGGGGGAGGCCTGGCAGCTACAGACCGGTGAGTCTCACATCAAGTACAGGAAAAGTAATGGAGAGGCTGGTGGTGCAGTATGTGGTGAGGGCAATGAACAATAGGAATTGCTTGGAGGAGTCCCAGCATGGTTTCAGAAGGGGTTACTCATGTGAGACTCAGCTGGCTGGGTTATTGGAAGATCTGGTGCAGGTAGTTGATGAGGGGAAGCAGGTGGATGCCTGCTTCATAGATTTTGAGAAGGCATTCAATAAGGTGCCCCATGGAACATTGATGAGGAAAGTGGAGGAGCTGATACCAGACAGGAAGGTAGTGGAATGGATAGGGGACTTTCTCAGGGGGCGAAGGCAGAGGGTGGAAGTGGAGGAGACAATATCGGAGGAAGAGGAGGTTACGTCAGGGGTACCACAGGGCAGCATGCTGGGTCCTTTGTTATTTACCATAATGGTAAATGACATGGGTTTGGGGATTAGAGGAAAAATCAGATTGTTTGCAGATGATTGTGTTGTATATGCTGAGGTGGGAGAGAGGGGCGGAAATTTGCAGGCGGACATTGATAAGATATGGTTGTGGACCATAAAAAATAAAATGAGGATAAATGTAAGAAAAACTAAGGTAGTGAGGTTCACAAGGAAGAAGATGATAAGCAGGGACATGTACAGATGGGAGGGACAAGAGATAGAAGAAGCAGCAGATTATAAGTATCTAGGGATTGTACTGCAGGGAGACCTCAGGTGGAAAAAACAGGTATAGAGGGTGGTAGCAAACGGAAGAATGGCTCTGGGTATGCTGAGAAGGGTGCTGAATGGAGTCAGCTGTGAGGTGAAAGAGAAGGTGTATGGCACAATGGTACGGCCACTGTTAGAATATGCTGCAGCAGTATGGGACCCACATGTGGAGGTGGAGGTGCGAGAACTGGAAAAGGTGCAGAGAAAGGCAGCAAGCTGGGTGAAGGGTAGGTGGAGAAGGCAAGGGTAGGATGATGAGGAAGAAGGGAACTATAGGCCATCAGTGATGATGAAAGAAATGGGGTGGAGCTCATTGAAGGACAGGAGGAAAGTTGAACAGTTAGTCAGGATTTACAGGGTGGTGAATGAAGAGGGAGCATGGGGAGGGCTACACTGCAAGCTAAGTAAGGGGGTGTTTAGGGGAAGAGGAAATAACAGTGAGAAGCTTCAGAGGGTGTGGAGGAGAACGGAGCGGGGTAGGCAGTCCATGCTTGTGAGGTCTGTGAGGGAGTGGAATGTGTTGAGGGAGGAATTGGTATCTGTGAGAGGGGTTCGTAAATTCAGGAAGGGAGTGGAAAAGGAGTTGGTTGGGTGAAGGAGAGTTGAGAGAGCTCGCCACCAGGCAGTAGCCTAATTGCGAGTGTATGTATGTATGTATGAGAATGTATGAGCTATCTATGGGCAGAGGCTGCAAATACAATATGTCATGCTACGAACCTTTCCCCATCTAGGGCAATCTGCAATCAGATACCACTTGAGTTGAGGAAGGGAGAAGCTATAAATTTAAAGGAATATGAGCGGTTAAAGATTTTTGGATGTAAAGGTTGGTTTCATGTGGAAGGGGTAAGTAAATTCAGTAAGAGAGGTAGGGAATGTTTATGAAACAAATGTAAAGGGATACAGAGTGTGGGTCCCTGAAGAGCACAGAGTGAAGGTAACTCATCACGTAATCTTTGATGAAACTGTTTCTTCCACATGCAAGAAAGGTGAGTTTTGAAACAGGGAGAGATCTTAATGCTTCAAGTCACTTGGACGTTAGTGCAGAATCTGATTTTTGGAAAGTTGTTGATGGTACTACATGGGGTCGAGATGGTGTCGATACAAATGACATCACCGAAACCAAGTTTGATGATGAAAGCTGTACAGATGCAGAATGTGATAAAGGTAATTAAAATCCAGTATACTCGAGTGATGAAAGTAGCGAATGTGAGCCCTTAATCTGTTGGGATGATAGGGAAGTAACTCAAGAGTGTGAAACTGTATGAAAGTCAGGTAGATCACACAAACCAAAGGAGTGTTCATGTTGTAAACTTGCTGTGTATTGTAACAATGACTGCATTTCTGCTCCAGATTGTGAAAAATATATAGATTTCGGGTCCACGTGTAATGAGATTCAAACTATTGAGGAGGCTATGTCAGGGGAAGATGTTAGTTTGTGGAAGAAAGCTATGTTGAAAGAAATGAACCAGCTCAAAGATAAGCGCATGTTGTCGACAGGCCAAAATACAAAAATGTACTGGGAACCAAATGGGTGCTAAAGGTCAAGAAAAATGTAGATAGTTCTGTTGATAGGTATAAAGCACGGGTAGTAGCCAGGGGATCCAACCAAGTCTATTGTAAAGATTTTTAGCAGGTTGCCAGTGAAGGAGAAATAAAGTTTGCATACGTACCCACAAATGATAATGTAACTGATCTGTTTACCAAACCACTAGGTGGTGTAAAGACATCCAAATTTGTAACAACACTAGGGCTGACCAGTTTGTAAAATTTGTTTGTACTGAAACAGTATATGCATTCTAGTGTCAGTTTTTAGCAAAATTACTGCCAAGGGGAAGTGCTGTACTCATGTAAAGTTGGAATTGATGGCAGCAATTTTGTTCATGTTATTTTTTTGTAAGGTTAGTAGATGTATGTGAAAAGAAGGATCTCGGGAGTGGTATACTGTGTTTGTAAATAGTAGCAAAACATGTAGAGAAATGATGGAATAAAAGGTAGCAAGACGAAGGAAGTGACAGTGTATTTATTTTAAAGTAGAAGTCATTAAATTAACAATAACCTGTAGGCTGTTGATGGTTTCCGGGGAGACTGGGGGTTGCACAGCCACAGGTTAGCTAAACCAATAGGAGGTTCCTCCCCTCTTGAGCATTGTTCTAAAATTGGGTAAGGAGGGCCTTCAAATTTAATTAACGAGGGAACAGAGGTAGTGGCAAATGAGAGGGTTGAAATTCTTTTGTGTCGCTGGCGGATTGTGCTCTGCCCTGCTGATTTGATGTTTTGCTGAAGGCAGTATTAGATAGGGAGGAGCAAGCTGTATTACCTTACGAGGCATGTAATGCCTCCTTCAAAATTCTCCGCATGCCTCCCTTCCAAGAGTGTGGCATGAGGAATGGAGCAAAACAACTCGTAGAAGATAGGCCGGCGCCTTACTTCCCTACTGCGTACTTCTGGATATCCAGCCTTGTGATGATGAGCCAACACCTTGTGCTTCTTTCGTCCGGCACTTACAAGCTGTGGACAAAGCGTTGGTCAACTCAAACCACTTGCTGACTAGGGTAACCAGGTATGGTTTCCACAGGGGGTTGATCAGCCTAAGGCTATTCCATCTCCTTTTGGCCCCAGCAGAAGCGGTGGCGGAGTATGGAACAACATATTCTGCTCGAGTCCAGTAATGGAAGAGTACCTAGTGCTTTGGGCTCTGTCAAACTCTACCAATTTGGCAGAGCTTGAGTGACCTCTTAATGTGTAGGTATTTAGCTTTGTGCTGATTGGTCTGTCTGCTTTTCCTCAGGGGGTTGCATCTACGGAAGGCTAACTTAGTACTATCAAGAAGTTAGACTACAAATAACAGATAGAAAAACATGTGTTGTATTAAAATAGAACATGGTGGCTCCGCACTACCTCCTAAGCTAATACAACTTGCTTACAGAAGTTAAACCTAACATGAACAGACAGGTGAAGGCAGCCTGGGTAAAAGCTAAGTGAAATGTGTAGGCGAATACTTCTGGCTAGAAAGTTACTGTTACGTTAACGTATTTAACAACGTCTAGTTAACAGGGATGTTCTGAAGGAACACTTGGGGACACCTACCAGAAGGGTAGTTGTCGATATTGCCACACAGTCCAGTTGGCAGTGGAGGTCCTGAAGGGACGTCAACACTACCTACTACCAGGAGATTCTGGGTTCAAAACCAGGAGGGGGTGGTACAAAAGGAACAATGTCTTCAAGAGCCTCTGGAAGGGGTCCACTCCCCCAAAAGCTGCAGGATCACCGGTGGCTGCAGAGGATCAACGGCTGCTGAAGAAATGAGCTTCTGGTCTGCGATGTCTTCAGCTGGGTTGAGACCCCAGCTCTTGCGAGCGATGGGATCTACGGATGCCCCAGTGGTCACGCGCCTCGATGGCAACCTCCGGCCCTTGCAAGTGGTGGAGATGCAGAGACTAATTTGAGATAAGCTCGGAGGGCCAAGGGTGCGGGGGTTGGTAGCGTCGGTTGCAGGTGTTGAGGATTCCAGGATGCTGTAGCGGCACTGTCATCACTTAGCTCGAGCGCAGGCGCTGGTAAAATAAGTGCTGCCCTCCAGTGGCACACTATGACACTACTGTGACATTCACTGAAGGGAGTGTTGACTCATCAGGCAGTACAATCTTTGGCCGGAGGGTGTTGGTGTGGCAGCTTCCTGGCAAGTTTGGCGAACAGTACAAGCTAGGATCACGTGTCTGTAGTATCTTCAGACATGCACCATGTGGTATCTGTAGGCATGTGTCCACCTCTTCAGTATTGTTGTGATTGATTAACCTGCCCCGGTATGAACACTATGTTCAAAGATGGGGCAAAGTTGAATAAAAGAGTGTGCATCCTAGATGCGGGAATGCGTCAAACATCAATCGTAAGTCATACAGCGGTTGTATTTTCAAGCTAGCCAAGGGTCCTGTATCCTTGGAAGCAAAGCAACAAAAATGTGTCTCCCTTAGTGGTACTGAGGCAGAATATGTTGCAGCTAAGGAAGCTAAATTCCTTAGAGGGTTGTGAAAGATGCTCACTGGGTTTGATAAAATAATTAGTATATATTGTATAACGACAACCACAGTGCACGGAAACTTATGTATAATCTTCTGTCTCACAAAACGACTAAACATATTGATATGAAGTACCATTACATTGGGGAAGCTGTAAAAAAAAAGTAACCAACTATTAGGTATCGGTATACAGACAAAATGTTGGCAGATGTGCTGAATAATTCCTTCCCTCTTGTTAAGCATTTCTGTATTAAGGGCACTATTATGTGTTAATAAATAAAGTTTCATTCTTTTTGTCCCTAATGTATCATTGACAGGGTGTGTTGGTATATATAATTGTTCTTATTTGTTTGGTTAATTAATGAAATTATTATTAATGTTGTGGCTAATAATATTTTACAAGGCCACTGTGATAAAGATATTGTTTGTATGTTGTACTCCTCTCTTCTGTACTTTGTTTATTATGACTGACCAAGTTTTATTCGAAAACACATTGAATTTTATTGGAATTAAAAAAACCTACTTCGCAAAAATATTTACCCAAACAAATTTTGAGGATTAAAAAAATCATGACGCTCTATCTTAGAAGTGACTAATCCTAACCCCTGGATATTCATCAACGTCAACAAATACTTACGTGCTCTGATTGGTTCAACTTCCAACATATGGCATGTTCTCTTCCTCCACCACCCACCACAAGAATGTTGGACATAATCGTTCAGTCGCCAAAATACCTGAAATTAATACGTAAAAAATTATCACTTATTTTCTAAAATATTGAAAATTCACAAGGTCAAATAAAATGCGCGAAAATGTAGATCGTCATGGCTGTCTGTTATAAATAGTGCAGCAAGCTAAAACTTTACAATGGCGATAACTAAAGTTAAAATAATCTACATTTTTCTATTTAAAAAAAAACAATATTACAAGAAGCTCAAAATTTTTACTCGTTGTCCCTTACAAATTACTAGCATCTCTTCGGGTAAGAAAATAGCGTAAACGCATACACTTACTGCAGCGAGTAGAAATGGGGAAAGGCCCTTGCACAATAGCAGTTTGGTTGTGATGTTGGTGGATCACAGTGTCAGTTGTTTTCGTATGGTATGCGATGTGTTCCATGGCAGCCAGTACTGGCGTTGGTGTACATTGTTTCACCACTGTTCCAAAAGGAAACAGTAGAGTCTCAAAACTTGATTCCTTGTGTCACCATTTTGGCAACATGTAGCATGCAACTGATGACAGTTATAGCTATGTGAAACATGTAGCTTGTGGTCAGTGGAGAACAATACCTCATGCTGCCATGTGTATTATGCGCTCATTATAACTTACGACAGAACGGTGACCTGGAAGTCCAGGGCTTCGTTGACCTTACTTGTCGTAGAAATGCTTAATGTATGTTAGAATGTAACATTCCGAACATACGTACATACATACACTCGCAATTAGGATACCGCCCAGTGGAGAGCTCTCTCACCTCTCCTTCACCCAACCAACTCCTTTTCCACTCCCTCCCTGAACTTACCAACCCCTCTCACAGATACCAATTCCCCCCTCAACACATTCCACTCCCTCACAGACCTCACAAACATGGACTGCCTAACCTGCTCCGTTCTCCTCCACACCCTCTGAAGCTTCTCACTGTTGTTTCCTCTTCCTCTAACTACCCCCTTACTTAGCTTGAAGTGTAGCCCTCCCCATCCTCCCTCCCCATTCACCATCCTGTACATCCTGACTAGCCTTTCAACTTTCCTCCTGTCCTTCAATGAGCTCCACCCCATTTCTTTCATCATCACTGATGGCCCATAGTTCCCTTCTTCCTCATTATCCTGCCCCTTCCTTCTCCACCTACCCTTCACCCAGCTTGCTGCCTTTCTCTGCACCTTTTCCAGTTCTCGCACCTCCACCTCCACATGTGGGTCCCATACTGCTGCAGCACATTCTAACATTGGCCATACCATTATGCCATACGCCTTCTCCTTCACCTCAAGGCTGATTCCCTTCAGCACCCTTCCCAGCATAGTCAGAGCCCTTCTTCCCTTTACAACCACCCTATCTACCAGTTGTTTCCATCTGAGGACTCTCTGCAGTACAATCCCTAGCTACTTATATTCTGCTGCTTCGTCTTTCTCTTGTACCTCCCATTTGTGCATGTCCCTGCTTAACACTTTCTTCTTTGTAAACCTGACTACCTTAGTTTTTCACTTAAAGCGACAGTTTTCTGGCCGAGACAAAGCGGGATGATTTTGCAGATTATTACCAAATACTAAAGAGATTAATACCGGACAGCGAGAAATTTTCCATGCGAAAAGTAGATGTGCTGCGCTCTGCCTGCTTGAGGTGGCGAAACATTTGTTTTAATTTACGTCGTGTGTTATAGACTGGGAATTGCTTATTTTATATTTAGTTTTAATGATCTTAGTGATTCATGATAATTAAATTTCCATGACTGGTGGCATTTGTGCCGTCTATAATTGTTTCAGTTACACTATAAGTTCTGCAAAATCTATTCCATTAGCGGGTTTGCTTTACGATTTACAAATATCATTGTAATATTTTTATTTGTTATTTACAGCATATACAACACATCAGCCACAAGTTTCCGAACCTTGACATTTATTGGTGTGATATAAACACTTCACTAAAATAACTTACTATAAAATTAGAAATAAAAAAGAGGCTGCGGGCAGAAACCAACTCATATAATGAGCACAACATCAGCGTTCAATAAGCTAGCTCCAAAATGTTTTACTGCATGGTAACTAAAACTATTTGTTCGTTATAAATGTTTGATACTCGTACGCTGGAGATGAGCATTAAATCAGAATTTAGCTAGAGTGACTACTGAAACTTGCTATTGAAAAAAATTTGGTTTAACACTTTTTATTTTCGTAGTGAGGAATGTAACCAATTTTATTTTTTTAGAAAATAATTCTTGTACAAAAATTACCAACACAATAGTATTAATTCGCGATAAATGTTACGAAAAAGTATGTAAACAATGGATGTGCTGTAGTTTAAGTATTAATCCTAATAAGGGACAAACAAGCATACATTTTTATTGTATTTCTGTAGCATACACACATGTACAAAACTGAAAAACAAATAATGTTTAATCGCTGTGTGTACCAGATCTTCAGATGCGTCCCGAGAATTACAAAATAAATTATACAAGATTGTAAAGTTCACTTGTTATCGAGATTTTCGGCATTAAAACCAACTTTTTTTTCTTAACTACTGGACACACTTCTGTATTACAATATAAAATAAAAAGAAAAATGTTCCAAACAAAATACTTTATTGGAATACTGTATTTCGCGCTCAAATACACTCGCTATGTCCACTGTGCATATACACAGATTCAAAATTGGCACGTGTTTGCCACCTCAAGCCGCTAGATTCGCTGCTGCTATTCATTTACTCGCCCGTGTTATTCGTATACAGCTGTCCGGTATTAGTCTCTATTGTATTTGCTATTACAACAGCAACTTACATTGTGATAGAGCATGGTAGCAGGAGAAATCGGCTTCGATTGTCAGAGTGGGTAATATTTGACACGTTGTGTGCTTTTCAAATTGAAGAACTCCTGGGGTAAGTTCGAATTGATTCTTTATTATAGAGACCTTATTCATTGTTGTTTATTGTCCGAACAAGGAAATGGTGCTAGAGGCTGTAAAATGACAGTGTAGTATTTATCACAATTTATGATTGGTGGTTAGTCATAAATAATTTCAACTTATGAAGTGTGCCACGCTCCATCGCCCTTAAGTGGTTTTCACAATAGAGCATCGTGTTGCGGCACGGCGTGTCCGATGCTGGCCATCAAAAATGAGAGTTATTTGAGTTTTCATAATATAGAGCGATGTTGTAACTCCAGCAGCCAGCGACACAGACCGTGCTGCCATGTGGTATCCTGCAAGGAAGCGTGCAATGAAATGCTAAAAACGAACGAAAAGCAGTGTAGTTTCTTGCCATTTAGTTAATAAAATTGTTATTTTTTAGTGATGTCAACTTTTCTTTAATAAAAGTTTTATATTAAAATTAAAAATTATGTTGTAGAACATGATCGACTCTTCAGGTATCGGAAAACATATGACGTGTGCTGCTCCCCGTCTTAGGCCATTTGTCATGCCACCGCACTCGATGTATGATCGGCTGCGAATGTGAATAGTGACATGCAGTGCAGGGGCGGTGCAAGAAAGTCCAACTGGTGCAGCACCACATGCGCTGAGCAGAACACGGCTAGGGCGGACTAATACATAAACACGTGATCATGATTACAAAGGTTTTTTTTTTTACAATTCTAAGGGAATTTATCGACAAAGGATGAGGAAACGTATGGAGTAAATAAAGATAATGTGCATGGAAATCTTTGTGCTTCTAATTGTTTTTGTTTTGTAAGTGTTCTGTTTTTATAAGTGTTTATTTTCACTACAATCAGTGTTTTGCCCTCTTCATTCCATCGTTTTAGCAAGATAGGCCTAGATGTATGTTTGTTACATTTATTTCTGCAGTATATTGAGTGCCATTTTTCATAATGTAACAGCTAAATTTCTTCCACTTGTGCAAGTAGAGCCCTCCGCAGCATGTGGGCTCGCACTCGCCAACCCTCGCACCACGGCGGGAAGTCAGTCAGCAAGTCGCACCAAGACGGGGCGGTTGCGTGTGAGATAGTGGTCATGCTTTTCCTGCCTGTACAGCCCACAACTTTTCATCACCAGTAATCATTCAGCAATAGTGTAATATTTTGAAACTCTTCTGTTTTCTGCCATCCGGGACACTCTCCCTCTCCATACAGGAATAGCATCGCCTGGCGAGTTTATAATTTAAACACCACACATTATTTTCATGTAGCTCTATAGCTTTCTTAAATCACTGTGGCATTCGCCGCAGGCAAGAGTTCACAATCTATGTCAGTTGTTCTCATTGAGGGAACTGTAACTTCACCGAATAAATAGCATGAACTGACCAGTGCATTTTATTTCGGTCGCCGAGAGGCATTTCAAGGCATGGGCCCTTCAACCCACTGATGTGAGGCGACCTCGCTAGCCCTTAGACAGTTTGCCCGCATTCCACAACAGCCACAGCAGAGAGCTGCACTGTATCACACATGGTAGCATGTCGGTGACCGGCACAACGTAAGAGAAAATGCAGTGTGTGTTTCAGGTGGTGCAGTGCAGCACAGTGCACTGAAATAGTGGCCATGCAGCCACGTGAGTGCAGGCATATGAATACATGGAAAGATTACCATGGTATATTAACTTCTCTTAAAGGATATAAGAGGGAAATGGTGGTGACAGGAAGTTACATGCAAGTGGAGAGACAACCACAATCTTAATTTTAAAACCCGAGAGTTATTTTCATAGTGTTTGCAATGTGTTTTATAGTGTATCATCACCACATGTCTTCATCCCCATTTCATTTCGCATGTTTTATTATGTATATTTGTTATTCAGTATGCAAGGAAATTTTTAAGCATGTAACCGCAGTATTACGAGAGTAAGCATTGTTTTATAGAGCATCCATGTGACGAAAGTAGTTCCGCATGGCGCACTTTGGCAGCAAACCCAGCGAGCACACCATGTTGGAACTACAGTAGATGCCGAGGACTTCGAGAGGCATGTTGCATACCATTCGGTTCCACGCAAAAGGCCGAATTCACGTTTCGCACCGGTCATTTTCACTGCAATAGACTCTTAATCAACTAAAAGCTTTTTTGCAAACCACCCGCGATATCGCCTCTAAACTTCCCCAGTGCTTACATCGCCTGGGGAAACTTTATTTCGCAATAAAAGTCACGCACTGACCTTCATGCCATTTTTAACAGTATCACCGTTGCCGACTGGTAAACGTCTGGCTCATTGAATGTAAAGTGTTTCCCAGAGTGTAATTGTAAGCAATCGCCTAATAAATGCCACTACGTTAGAACGAGTGTTCTTTATTGAGGTAAGCTGCAAGGCATGTCAGGGTATGGAACCTTATAATTTTCCACCAAATCACACTTGTGTTGGAACTTTCCTATTAGTCTTTATTTGTAAGTTTTTACAGGACTGTATAAAGTAGTTTAGGCATGTGGATAGCCTGAACAATTCACCATGTATCATGGGTACCATTTTTCCATAATCTGCATGAGGAGTGATATCACATCAAGGAAGGATAGCTGCCAATAGTTGTCAGCTGCACGACCCAAAATGAAGAAGAGTCTTTTCTACCACTTCAACAGCACTAAGTCTGGATAGTGCCTAGCTTCCCAGGTAATATACCTCATTCAAATCACCTCACCCAGGCAAAATCACTCATCAATTTTCTAAATATTATTCTGACCACTGGACTACCATCCCTTGGTCAGGTTCCTACCACTTTCTGAGCAACTGAATGCTGTCAAATACATGGCCCAAATGAGTGGCCATAACTTTACAGCTTCATTTCCAACATTCAACCCAATGACATTTCATTGCACACCATCACCACAATTTTCTGTTCAAGGGTTATGTCAATTTTAAAAGGGTAGTTATTTGTTTTCAAGTGTGCTGTAATGTATTTATTGTGTCAATGTATAGCATTTATGGGAATGCGGTTGGCCCAAGCAATCCACACGTAGGGAGTCTGATTGCAATGATCAAAGTATTTTTAATTAATTTGCATTACCATGCAGTGATTGGGCCACCCGTAGAGACCCTCATTTCGAAACAAATGAGGCCTCGGACAAGGTGAACAACAAGCAGAGCATTGTGTGGATGTTGGTTTGGGTGATCGGCCTGCAGCACCCCGAGAACATCAAGAAGATCTCAGCTCTACCACATCATTATCATTGATGCTGCCAGCCATCGTCTGGTGTCTACCAGGTAAAGATATTCCGAAAACCTCCTTTCCAAATTGTTCGCCGCCCCTGTAACCACAACCAACCCTTTCCCGGGCAATGACAGCAGTCAAATTGTCGCCCTCCTGTGGGGCCAATTTCCCCTCCAAAACCTGCGTATGAACTGTCAATCAACCTTTCCCAAATTTTTCCATGTTAATCTGACCAACTATGCCTTCCTAACCCTCTCTAGACACATACCTGCAACGAGGAGAAGCAGAGGAGGTAATCCACAGTGTCGAAACACCTTCCAGACATCTGGGAGACACCGGAAAGTGGACCACGTGATCTGCAGGTAAAAGAGTGCACAAAAGCTGGTTTATCGCCATTGTGAGGAAAGCAGAGCAGAAGGGCGAGAAGGCAGCTATCTTGGCGAACCAGGCATGACACCAGGGTTCAATCCACCAGGACAAAGGAGAGGAAGGGAGGGTGTGCCCATGCCACCCTTTCCATCACCACCAGCAGCAGCATGTGAAGCATGACAGGAGGGAGGTACAAAGAGAGGGGAAGTTCCCCTCCTTCCCCATTCTTGCCGCCTGCACTGATCTCCAGCACACAGCTGAGCATTGATGGTTCGTTGACCCCCGTGCTCGCACTTGCTCAGGTGTGGCCAGCCACACCACATCCACAGGACCACCTACGATGCTGTGTTTATACTGCTTAAAACATCTGCCCAGGAAATTTGTTAACGAATTTGAACGGGTCACGCAATGTTGCAGTTGCAATCACATGACCGACTTGGCAGCAGACAACCACACCACGAGCAACCGCACACAGCCGTGACAGTTGTGTTAGGTGGAACTTTTCAATCTGAAAGAATGCAATCGCAAGCAGTGAATACAGAATCAGACCCTGCCAATTATCATGCACCGTATTATTGCGACAACCATCATTCTACATTGTCGGGACTGTAAAACAAAATTTCATATGGAATGTCTCAGTAGAAATGAGCAAGTAACAGCAAGTGGGCTAATGTTTACGTGTGTTACCTGTCACACCAGTGACATTCGATGTAATGTGCAACAGCAAGTTCAGAACTGATTGTCGACGTGTCATATCCAGGCAGGTAGTAATGAGAGAACCTTTCAAAATTTTAATTGTCTAGTAGGAGATGTAGCAAGCAGTATTGAAGAGAAACAGGAAGCTACTGCACAGACCGCAGGAGGGGAGGAACGCCTCGCATATAGAGCAGAGACACATGAGAGAGAGAGAGAGAGAGAGAGAGAGAGAGAGAGCAACATCCAGATGCAAAAGGTGTGTAAGTGGTGAGTGAAGGAATACATCAACCACCAGTGTCAGCAATGTTACATCCTCACTATCCTAACACAACTACCCTACCATACTTACCAATCAACACATATTTTCCAACAATGCCTACAATGTATCTTACACCCTTGTACCCGTCCATATTACTGCCATTGACAACACCATACCCGACCGTACACTCTTCAATACCCTCATGGGACCACATGCAGAAGGAATAGCATCAGCAATGAGGACATCAACAGAGCCGACAAGAGAAACGGGAACCACAGAGCCTAATCAAAGTACACTACAGCTAGGACAAACACATGCGAAGAGGATAAAACACTTTCATATATCGCACACATTCGCGGGAATGTCTTCAGAGAACCCTGATGCCTTTCTGGAGGACTGTGCCAGTAGGCTCACCAGATATGGAGTAAGTCAGGAGGAATGGGCTAGATGTGTTGGTGTGCAACTCCAAGGGGATGCACAGTTTTGGTGCATCTCCTTGGATGCCGCACATTTCAGAGCCGTTTCCGAGGTGTGTTCAGCTCGATACAAATACCAAACAAGCTCTTAACTGCCTTCATCACCCACAAGACACACCTGATTCGCTGCATCCACCCACAACTGCCAGAGCAGGAGATCCTGGAGATATTGGCAGAAACGGCTATACCAGAATTTAGAGCAGCATTACTACCACTACTAAATGGAAATGAAGATGTCGTGAATGCCACAATACTGATGGAGCACAACCACAAACAACCGCATCGTGAATCAGGAGCAGTTAGATGGCGCCACGAGCAGAAGGACACGAGGGGACACACAAACCCACCACCAGTTAAGCAAGTAAAGCCCAAATCATTCGACCAACCTAAACAAAATTTCATCAGACCCCTGCAAGTGAATATGCCGCCGTTTCAAAGCGAAGGGAAAACAGGAAGTGTTAAGTACAACTCAGTGCATGAGTGAAATTATGTGCATGGGACCCAAATCAAATGCCCCGACATCCGTGTCGATACTGTCCCACACCGGCATTACACTGGCATAACAAATGCCCCAACAACCCACATTTACAAAGTATTCAAGCAGCAACAAACAAGAAGCAGGGAAACGTGATGCAGGGCTGAAGAGGACGGATGTCTCTCCCATCCTTGATCCGCCAAGTAAACAACTGGGCCAGACAACACAACAGGTATTATTGAGATGAGATGGGGGTCAATGGGTTATAAAGGTAGTAAACAATTTGGAAGAAGATCGGAGTGGAAATTATTACCCGGTAGGTACCAGACATAGCAGTGGCGACATCAATGATGATGATGCAGTAGAGCTGAGATCTCCTTGGTGCTCTTAGGGTGCTGCGGGCCGATCACCCGGCCAAACTTTCCTGCGATGATCCTGCTGTTGTCACGTGGTACAGAGGCTTCATTGTTTAGTAAACGAGGGCCTCTTCGGTTGGCCCAATTACCGCATGGTATTGCATATTAATGGAAATACTTGATCAGCGAAATTAGACTCCCTATGCATGGATTTATAGGCCCAAACCATACGACCATAAATCCTAAATACAGACACTTTAAAATATGTTACAGCACACATGAAAATAAAAATAATTACCCTTAAAAATTCACATAACACTTGCATAAAAAAATGACAGGTTTTAAGTGGCCCGTGCCCTAAAATATCTCTTGGTAACCGAAATAAAATGCACTGGTCAGTTCATGCTATTTTATTCAATGACATTACATTCCCTTCCAGGAGGACAAATGACACGGTTGCTCGCTTTTCGCCCACAGCAAAGGCTACACTGATAAAGAGCTGTTGCTCTATATGATAATTACGTGTGCTGTTGAAATGTTGAAATTACAAACTCCCCAGGTGATGCAATTCCTGGGGAATGCGAGGGGAAGTGTCCCGGACAGCAAAACAATGAAAAGGTTCCAGAAAATTACGCTATTGCAGAGAAGTTAAAGGTTATGATGAAGTTGAGACCATCTGGGTAGGAAAAGTACGTGCGTGATTTTACACGAACCTCCCCCTCTAGATGCAGCTTGCTGAATGACTTCCTGCAGTGGCTTTAGGGCTGGCAAGCACAGGCCCACGCAAACGAAGGGATCTACTTGCACACACAGAAGAAACTCCACTGTTACATGATGGAAAACAATAATTTAAAACCTGCAGAATAATATTAAATAAACACAACTGTAGACCTATATATTTAACGAAGTGAAATGAGCAGTACAAAAAAAATGTAGGTGGTTAAAATAAACAGTACAAACACCCAACATTATAATAAAAAACAAAACAACTGGTCATGGTGGTTTTATGCATGGTATTCCTAATTCCTGCACATGAGTCCTTTTCCCATGTCCAAAAATAACATTAAAAATGTCACAAAACCCTTGCATGTATATTGCACATCATAGTATAATTCTGCCCTTGCTCTGGGCTGCTTAGCGTATGTGGCGCTGCAACACGCCCAATTTCCTGCACCTGCACTAACTTGCACTGCTCCTGCACCACACGTTACTAAACACACAGTCGCCGCTGATCATACGTCGAATGCAGGTGCATTCTGCGCTGGTGAAGTAGACACCATGACAAACGGCCTAAGGTGGGAAATGACACACATCAAATGCTTCCCCCCTCAAAACCTTTTCAGAGGGCATTTGTGGGCCGATGCAGCTACCTGCAACACTAGGGTGTTCTCGGGGTCCTCAGAGGATGCAAGAAGTAGGCCCTTCCCATTTGAGCTGCTTCTCCTCCCAGTGTTGTGTTCTTGTGGCGAGCCATGCAGCGGGTGGATGATATGCACCCACACTGTGGCACTGCTGTGGTGGGTGAATCCGCTGTGTTGTCCTGTGGAGGCGAAGTGATGCAATGGGCCTGCTGCCCTCATAACTGCCGTCGCTGCTGCTTGCATCTCCTCGCCTGCTCCTGCTGTTCTTCTTCCTCCTGCTGATCTCCTGCATTTCAGCGTCCTGCTGTGATATCCGGGCACAACCAGAACGATCTTCCACCTCCTGTCTTCCTGTGTAGTTTTCTCCATCTCCTTCCCCTTCTCCTGCTGAGTTTTCTGCCACACTTTGTTGCATTCTTGCTCTTGCATCTCTTCCTGAGGAGCTGCTACAAGGACAAGTGCCATATCACTAGCGGCAGCGCTCATAGGCGCTTCGCCATCTGAGACACAGGGTAAGCGCTCCATTGTTCCCTGTCGGGTGTGGTGATGCCGGGCAATGGCGGATCTTTTACACCCTCTCATTCACTTCCTGGCGGTGTACTTTCCCCTATTCCCTCTTGCTCGGGGGCTTGTTCTCCACAAGGCTGTCATGGAACTCACCTGGTGGTTCCCCAGATGCATCGTTTATTGTGGAGCTTAAGCTGCCCCTTCTTCCTGAAGTGCCATTACAGCACTCTCTTCTCTTGCTGTTTCTGTGAGCTCGACAGTGCAGTCGCCGTTCTGGGGCTGGGGAGCACCGGGACCAACTTCGTCATGGACGATCAACTTCGTCATGGACGACAGCCAATGTGAGCCAGTTGTCATCCCAAAGCACCCTCACCCTACTCCTGCCGATGCGGACAATGTAGGTGGTAGGTCCTAAGCATTGCAACACTCGGTGTGTCCTGCTCCACTTAGCTGCGAAGCACACGAAAAAATCATTGCTTGAAGCGAACTACGGACGTGTCTTGAAATATACTTTCTGGCCGATTTGTGGCACTGGTGGTATTCTTGTTGTGGTAGGCAGACACTATGCTGCATAGTGTGCGTGTTGTTCGCCTACTTGCTGTTCATGCTTCCATGTGTGCTCGTCGGTGGGCAGTACTGCCGGTTGCGTAACTGCCTCTGGCAGTTACACTCTCTTGGCAGATGCAGGATCCTGCCCATCAACACCTCAACAGGTGTTATGCCAGTGTCGGCATTGACACGTCGGCAGAGTGTATACATGGTGGCGGTGAGAGGTTTCGCATCTCTGTGGGTATGACCGTGCGATGGTACATCGCCATGGTCATGTATCTCACTCCCCACTTTGTATACAGCTCACACCACAGTTCCCAGTAAATTGTGTTCTATTGTCAGAGAGTAAGTTATTGGGAAAGCCCCAACCCAGGAAAAATCTTTGTTGAGCACACACGAAATGTTACTGCTGCACTGCTGACATCATAAGCCTCAACCCATTTAGAAAAGTTATTGGTCCCCACAACTAAATATCTTTTTCCATTCTTGATCTAGGATAGGGTCCCATCAAGTCAAGACACACAGTTTCGAAGGGCTTCTTCGGCAGGCGCGGCTGTTGTTTCATCAGTCCTGTGGCTCTTGAACAGATTTAACTTATTGCATCACCAAACTGTGTGTTTGCTTGGTTAGCTCTGTCCAAAAGAAACACTGCATAATATTTCATATGGTATGGTCCACACTGGGGTGTCCTGCTACATTGCCACAGTGTGCATGGGCGAAAACCTAATCCCGGGCACACATTGGTACAATCACCCTCCATTTCCCCGGGTTTCCCATTTATAAAATGCCACATTTCAGCCATGCCTGTTCCCATTGCCAAATTTTAACCTGCAAGAATTGGCAACAGTGTGTGGTCGCTTCACTTGCCTCCCTTCCTGCAGCACCATCAGGCACCACGCCATGCTACTGAAGTGTGTGTGCACCATGAGTGCAGAATATAGTGTAAATGTGTTTTTCTAAGGGCCTTTTAATATTAAGTGTTAAGTGTGTAAAACCAAGTGCTCAGTGTTTACGAGTGTTCCATGTCTTACACGATGTGCACGAATGCCATGTAAGTTTATGCAGTATCATGTTGTGAATTGCATTCTTAAAGGTTAATAGTTTCTGTTCTTTCGCTAGTGTTGGCATCACGAATGTACAGGTAAGTAATGTTAATATACCTATTGACATTCTAGTGGTAAGAGTACCATGCTGGAATGGTGACATGTTTGTGTTGTGTGTTTGTTGTTATTTACTACCCATGTTCCTACAATTATTATGACATGTAAGTACCATCGAAAACGCAGTTCAGTGTTATACTAAGCTAGGAATATTTTGTTTACTCAATGCTCACTTGTTTCACAGACATGCATTAGCTGCAGAATATTCAGAGGCCACCACACACAGTCCATATGTATACCATAGATATGGCAACAGGGCCGAACACACATGGCGAGAAGCCATGAGTTTCATTTTAAAATTATTTGAAGTGCTTTTATTGTGTAATTGTTTATTTCACTTTGTTTTGCCCCAAGAATTAAGTGTTTTAGTATATTAAGTTGTCATTGGGATCTTAACCATGAGCCGAGCCCCCATTGCTATAAAAACAGAATATTGTATGTTAGAATGCTGATATGTCAACCCCGCACCACAGCGGCCAAAAAACGACTAATGTTAATTTTATTAGAGTGTAATTTATAATTGTTGAATGCCCAAACCATTTTTAGTATTTAATATCAAATTATATCACATCATTTCATCACATATTGTGTCACAAATATAATATACACGTAAGTCACGTGATATCCGGCCACAATTGCGACCAATAACAGGGTTTCTTGCCCACCGCCATGTTAGTAGAGTCACGAATGTGTCGTGAGACAGCCGCTACGGGCTTTCATCATTTTTAACCTAATCATTTTATAATTCAATGTAATACTCCGGAACCTCAGTTCTGCTCGCCCGGAGTGAGCGTTGTCTCATTCCCGGTCTATTTTCTTCACGGCTGGCGGACTTAAATTCACCTGTTAAACCTTTTAGATTCTCGCTTTGTTTGACAGTTTCAGTGATCGCCCACTACAATTGTGAGCAATTACTGTATGTGCCCTGTGTGAGATTCAGAGTGTAATACAATTATGTGATGAGTGTTCTCCGTCGTATTATTCGCTCTCAGTTGCATCTCAACAGTTTAAACTATAATTTTCTAAAAATAAAATTACTCATACTTTCCATGAGAAAACCAAAATATCCTCTTGGGAATGAGATGACATACAAGGGTGGCCGAGAACCCTCACTAGACCAGGTATCCAGGAATATATTTCCGTAAGTTCATCAGCTCTTAACCTACAAGACGTGAACCACTGGGGTAACAGCCAACAGGACGGTGGCCGAACGACCCCTAGGATTTCCATCAACTCGTGCTCTCCCACTATTGAGCACTGGCGCCCACTGGAGAACTTCAATTTCTAAATATTACCTATCCACATAACCTCCATCCCTCAATGGTCAATCCCTGCAATGTGCCACCACGTAAAATGGATTTTCCCTTACTAGTGGGGCTTCTGCTTTCTACGGTGTACTTCACATCAAGCCATTTTCCCACGTCACATCCTCATTTTAGAAAATAACCTGCTCGTTTATAGCAAGCGACAAATTCTTGACCAACTGAATTTCTTTGCCTGGTACTTGTTCTACACAAAAATCCAATGCTTGCAAACGCAGTGCCCAGCTAGGTAATTTACTTCATGCCTCGAATATATTATGTAGCCACAGCAGGCATCTGTTATCAGTGCACAAGGCGAAGTGTTGATACTCGAAATACGCTCGATATTTCTTGATCGCCCATATCACAGCGATGCACTCGCAGTCACTAACGTTGTAGCGACACATGGTAGGGCCTAGTTTGGCACTAGAGAAGTCAATCACAATCCTCTCCCTGCTGTCGGCTAGTAGGTATAGCACTGTGCCTACTCCTTCCTGGCTCGCATCCGTTTGTAAACACAAATGTCTGCCTGCGTCGTATCTTGCCAGTGTCGGACATGTGCGGAGCTTTGTTTTGATATC
The DNA here is from genome assembly GCA_029891345.1 of Dryococelus australis. Lineage (NCBI taxonomy): Eukaryota > Metazoa > Arthropoda > Insecta > Phasmatodea > Phasmatidae > Dryococelus > Dryococelus australis. Next base: position 64,090,572 of record CM056993.1, on the reverse strand, counting down.
TTGGAATTACTTTTTTGCCTCGTCTGACCACTGGTAACAGGCCAGCGGTGAAAACTAACTTGTTAATAGTTCTGTGATTATTGAAAAATTTTGAATCAGAAAGTGAGTATGGGTGCATACTGCTCTGGTGATGCGGCCAGCATGACAAACTGCCTTAGGTGGGTTACGACACGTGTCATAATGGTGAGCAGAAGTTGATTCGGATTCTTGTGAGCGTGAACGGTCATAAATTTCAAATGTTAGTTAATACCAGAGCATCACATAATTTAATCCGGTCAGAATTTTTTAAATCGCAAGAAGTTGACACTTTGGCCTCCAGATGTGCTGGGATGTGTTTGTGTCCCGCCTGGGAGCAGGTGGATAACAGGAACTGTTGATGTGCCCGGCACTACATTTGATAGAGAGAACGATGTTGAATGGTGTCGTTCGGACTATGGCCTACGGCGTCTCTGAATGTGTGGTCAATATGAAGAAGAGCTAATTTAATTTATGTTAAATTATGTTTAATGTAAAATATTTTCTTTGGGCAAAGTTGTCTACCACTTTGAACACCTATACTATCACTGAATTTACTGTGTTTGAGGGAGGCAGGCCACGTAAATACAAAACATACACTGAAAAACACTTTAAAATCGATGCTTCTATGAAGGCGCTGGACCCGATGAACTCTGGATAGTTAATACAATAAAAAACTTCTAATTATGGTATGACTTTTATTACTGCAAAGGTACAATGAAATGTTTCTGCACGTGAAAATGCGTACCCTCGGTTATGTGGACCAGCCACTCTGGACCTGCCGGTAGTTACCACTGTGGAAAGTAAGGTGTAGGCCTTAAGTTAGTGTTACGAGAGAAAAAACATTTCGTGTGTGAAGTCCTGGTATGCTACTTCAGGATGCAGGGAGACCTCCTTTCTGCTAAATAAAAGTACTTAAATGTTATTGAGTTATATTAACAATTACGATGAAAGAATATGTAGCCTAGATTTAATTGCCGAGGGATATGCGGAGCTTACAGTCTGCCCTACCGGTTGTCTGGAGTGCTGAAGTCTGACTAACTACATTGTGTCGGTTTCGCCGCACGTCCGGCTAATCCGGCGAGAAAAATGAAAACATGAAATAATGGAAGTTACTAACTAACATAATTAATGAACCTGAAATTTACATAATTATGATTACTAAACTAAAACACATTGGTGACATACCTGTGAACGTCGGAGCTCAAGATATGGCTAAGAATGTGATGTCACGAGTATGTCACCACACTTGAAGAGTGATATTAAATAAAATGATGCCTCAGGTGGCTGATTCTTGATTGATGATTACATGATTGACATGTGTCGTAATGGTTATAATTACAGGAATGTGTATGAATGAGACGATACACAGATTTCGTTACTAGGGGCGGAGCTAAACCCTGTCTTCTATGGTATTTTATCTGATCTCTATGATGGAGCATGCAGTTTCCCTAGTCAATTATGGTACAATCACCACTAAAATGTCAAAAAATACTCTTATTAATTCACGTGGCTAGGGAGCTGCTCGCTACTTTACACTTCCTGCAGGAATGCGATTCCCCAACTTTTGACACTACTTGGAGCCACGTCACACTTCAGATTCGGCCATGGGGCTTGCCGACAGCTGTCACATCGGAAAGCTGTGGGAATAAGCGGCACAACTTATGCCCGTGTTCCCTTCAATTGCTGTTGCATCAAACGGTCATGGCTTCACAGGACACACTCATTTTAGCCACATATTCATTCATCACTAGAGATATCTCTTGAATGAATGTTAAGTATTATGACCCACGACAAAGAGTTACAGGGCAGCAAGAAAAGTGTAAAAGCCGATCTTGTCGACATGCACTGATCGTGACCGCGACCTAATGTCGATCAGGCGAGTGTTGTCTTGTGGTTAATGTGTCTGTGATGGAACAAATGTGCCCAAGGGATACATGGACGTCAGGATCACATCAAAGTGAAACCTGTAACTTTGGTTATTAGACTAGCTACCAAAAATTAAATATTGAATTGCATTAGGCCAAGCTCAAATCACCATTAGAATCCCAGATATCAGTAATGTAACAACAGCTATTGTCACACCGGATATCTGGGAGGATTTTATTTTTCGAATCCCATGGATAGCTGAGCAGTATACGATTGTAGAACCGGATACATGTAGAATCCATTTGGGAGAAAAGGAGAGTTGCAAAGAGTACAACCTGGATAGCAAGCCAGCTAATAATTAACCATTGTTACGCAAGGTGACTTTGATCATAACATACCTCTCGGATATCAGGCCGTCTTCCAGTGTTTTATTGAATGAATCCTTTATGTATTTGGTACACGAGATGCTCTATGCCGGACTACAGTAGGGGGACATGAAATCCGGTTAAATGCTGAACCTGTTTGTACGCTGCTATGTAGCTATTTACCACATCAGGCGAAAATAATCAAACAGCAAATTCAAGAAATTAGAACAATGGCATCATCGAACCGACTGACAGTATATAAAATTCCGCAAACATGCTCGTGCCTCAGAAAGACAGGATGTGGCATTTTTGCGTTATTTTTAGGCCACTCAACCAATTTACTAAAAATTCATTGTCACCATATATAAGTGTACAATGCACCTTAAGTACACTAGGACAGGCTAAAAAAAAAAAGTCATCTCTTGATTTAAAAAGTGCCTGTAAAAATGGAAGATTTCAAGAAAACAGCTTCTACCGCGCCTGATGGGCGCCGGTTTAAGTTTTGCGCCATGCTCTTTGGCCTTAAATGCACCCCAGCTACGTTCAATCTATGATGGTTGAGTGTTTGACAGTTTAATGGGCGAGTACACCATGGCCTACCTAGACGATATAATTGTATGGTTCAACTCGTGGGAAGATCACCTACATCTCTTATCTGTTGTGTTTGAATGATTAGCAATTAATGGTCTGATGTGCATACTAGAAAAATATCACATTGGTAAAATTATCATTGACTTTTTTGATATGTAATTGATGCAGAAGGTAGCAAGCTAAATTCAGAACAACTTGAAACAATTGCAAAGTATCCAAGGCCCAAAACAAGAAAACAATAATGCAAATTTTTTTGACTTACGAATTGGCTTAGGCAACACATTCAAAATTGTTGTTTTTGTTTTCACTGCAGACCAGGTTCCAGTGGTCAAACAAAGCAGAAAAGTTATTCCAAGAAATCAAAACGAAATTCTGCACATGTCCGACACTGGCGAGATACGACGTGGGCAGACACTTGTAATTGCCGACAGATGCGAACCAGGAGGGTTGTAGGTGCAGTGCTGTTCCAACTAGCCAACAGCAGATAGAGGAACATAATGACTTCACTAGATCCAAGCTAGACTGTACCGAACGGGGTTACGATGTGATCCATGCCGCGTGCCCCCTCCCAGAAGTCCGTTTGCCCCCACACACTCTATGCTACAGGTGGTGCAGGTGCAAAACAATGGTACTGCCACAGGAGCAACGCAAATACAGTGAACGTCCAAGTGCAGTGATCTGAAAGGAGATTCCACATTTTACGTTTTATGTTTCTAAAGGCCTTAACGGCAAGGCAAGTGTTACACAAGGACATGTGTACACATAAACACCCCAATTAAATGTCTTGTGCCCTAGTATATTCTTTTGAAGTGTTTTCATGTGCAATATTTTTCCTTTTCACGTGTAACCATCCTCACATCATATTATAATTTCATTAGCACGTATGTTCTATTGTTTCGCAAGAGTTAATTTTAGGAACATGTGGGAATCTCCAAAGGCAAGTGCAAAGTTTTTTGGTCCAGGCAAAGATTATATTTAGGTAGTTCCACGCCGGGTTCTAAACCAGCAACCTAGCCAGCATGCCGTGTTTTAAAAGTTAGTTATAGTCCGTCATGCGAGGGGTGCAGCACATTATACCATGACTCGCATTTCGCGCACTCAGAGGCTATCAACTTTCTGCATTATCATTTCTTCTGCTATAGAATTTGTAATTAACTGGAACCATTGTTGAACTTCCCGCCGAGACTCCACACCCTTGTACCACCCAGTGCTTGCATCGCCTGGGTGGATTTTATTCGTTTAACTTAAAGCACTGTGACTATGGGTCTTTTATTATGTTTAACCCATGCTGACGGATTTGGCTTAGCAAGCAAGTGTATGTTACCTCAACCAAGGTGTGTAGAGTGATACCAAATAAATTACGCAGTGACGCAAAATACCACTGGTATTTATTTCAGGTAGCCGCAAGGTGTTTAAGGTAAGGGCCTTCTCCCGCCAATTTTATTGTAAGCATACAGACAGTGGAATGAGTTATTTTAATGATCGCATGTAACAGCATGGAAAGTAAAATGTCGTATTGGCATGTAGGGAGCACTGATATCCCACAGCACCGCAAGAAAGAACATATAATAATTTTCAGAGGAGTACTTCCAATCCCTGCAGGGATTGCGAAGTGGTCGTAGGCCAAACAACCCTGAGGAGAACGAGTCAACTCTACCAACATCACTGGCATTATACTGGAGAATAATGTTTTTTGTCACGGGTAACAAAAATATTTTATTTCCATTTGATCATTTTATATTTATTGTTCCTCTAACCTAACCTCAATCCTTATCCGACCACATGACACTACGTCAGATGTTAATGATCACGAGTTCCTCGCTGTGATATGGGCAATAAAAAAAAGATTGGGTATATTTGGAGTATCAAAACTTGACGTTACGTACCGATAATAGATACCTACTGTTGCTGCATAACATGTATAAAATGCGAAGTATGTTTACCCAAAGGGTAGTGCATTTACAAGTGTTTGATTTTTGTGTGGAATATGTACCAGACAAGGCTAATCAGATAGTTAATACTTTGTCACATGCGCCAAATGAGCAGGTTATTTTGCAAAACGAGGCTGGATGTGCAGAAATCCTTCCACCAGGCGACTATGGGACTATTTCAGAAATACATGTATGGCAAGTGAGTGCAATTGAGAAATATGTGATAATATGAGAACTTTTTGAGCAGTTGAAACAAATGCAGCAGGGTTACCTATTCTTGCAGGATAAAACTTGGCAATGCGGACAAGATATGATTTAAAACTGGTAGGTTATGAATGGCTACTTAGAAACGTACTCGCTGGGAAACCCGGGGAAATGGAGGGTGTTTGTCCCTACATGTGTGCAGGAACAGGTTTTCGCCCATGCACACTGTGGCAATGTAGCAGGACACCCTTGTGTGGACAAGATGTTCAGAAATTATATGGAGCATTTCTTTTGGTCAGGGCTAACAAAGCAAACAGGCAATTTGGTGCAAAAATACAATAAGTATAATTTGTTCAAAAGCAGCAGAACTGATGGCCGGCAACAACAGCCACACCTGCCTGGAAAACCATTCGATACTGTATGTCTTGACTTAATGGTACCTTATCCAAGATCATCGAATGGGGAGCGATTTGTATTTGTGGTGACTGATAATTTTTCCAAGTGAGTCGAGGACTACACCATTAGCAGTGCATGTATCAGTAACATTGAGCGAGCGCTCGATGAAGATTTTTTCCGGCGTTTGGGCTTTCCCAAATATTTACGCACTGGCAATGGGGCACAGTTTACTGGGAAACAGTGGTGGGAGCTATGTACGAAGTGGGGAGTGAGACACATGGCCAAGGCTGTGTACCATCTCAGGGCCAACCCCACAGAGTGGCACGACCAAGAGTTGAAGGTTCAGTTGTGCCTCTGTGTGGGCGAACAACATGCCAACTGGCCGGAACATCTCGTAGCTGCCCTGTACACAATTAGCCGGCGTGTCAATGCTGCCACTGGCAAAACACCTGCCGAGGTGTTGATGGGTAGGAACCTGCACCAGTAAGGGGAAAGTAACTGCCAGAGACCAGACAGCAGTGTCATCAACTGACAAGCACACAGGGGACACGAATGGCAAATACGCCAACAGCAAGTACTCAATGCAGGGAAATGGCTGCCCATTACAATAAGAACACCACTGTGCAACAGATTGGCAATGAAGTACACATCAAGGCTCATCTGCAATCCGTGTCACACAAGAATTTTTTGTGGGCTTTGTGGTTATGTGGAGCGGGCCACGTCGAGTGTTGCAGCGGTTAGAACCTACTACCTACATGGCCCACATTGGCTGGAGAAGGGCGAGGGTGCATCGGGACGACATCCTGCTCACACCGGCTGTTGTCCACAACGAAGTAGGTCACAGTGCTCCTCAGCCCCATGACGACAATAATGCTGCCGATCTCCCCGATGCAGCGAGATAGGAAAGAGGTTTAACGACACTTCAGGAAGAAGGGACAGCTCCGGCACCACCACAAACAACGTATCTGGGGGAATCACCTGATAAGCACCATGACGGCTTTATGGAAGACGTGCTCCCTGAGCATGCAAGAAGAAGGAGAGGTACAACCATACCTCCAGCAGGGAGTCAAGAGAGGGGGTAGAAGACCCGTCATTGCCCAGCGTCGTCACGCCCAACAGGACGCGACGGAATGCATACCCAGGTGTCTCTGATGGCAAAGCACCTGCAAGTGCTGTCGCTGATGATACAGAACACATTCCTGTGGCATCACCTCTGGAAATGTCACCGGTAGCAGGTGCCCAAGCAGGTGTGGAATTAGGACCAGCAGGGAAGGAGGAAGGAGAAGGAGAAAACCACACAAGCTGACAGGAAGGATCAGATCGTCCTGGTCGCGCCCTGGGATTCCAGCAGGACGAATAGAGGCACGAAGATAGCAGGAAGAAAAGGAACAGCAGGAGCAGGCTAGGAAATGCAAGAAGCACCAGCAATGATGGAGGGAGTGACCCAGTGGGTCTGTTACCTCACTTCGCCTCCACAGAAAGTCAGTGCGGATTCACCCGCATCAGCAGTGTCGCCAGTGTAGGTGCACCTCAGCCACCTGTGGCACGGCTCGCAGGAGGAACAATGCTTCACCGCGAGGAGAAGCGGTTCAGCAGAGAATGGCCTACTCCTTGCACCCTGAGGTAGCGGCGTCGGCCTTCAAACAACCTCAGGAAAGAGGGCATGGGTTGACATGTGTCGCTCCCGCCTATGGTTGTTTGTCATGCCGAACACTTACCCAGTGCTGCACGCAACCACACTCGATGTGTGATCGGCAGCGAATGTGAATAGTGACGTGCAGTGCAGGAGCGGAGCAAGAGAGAGCAATATCGAGTGAGTGTAACAAAGTGAAGCTGGTGCAGCGCCATGTTTGCTCAGAGCCAGAGACAAGGTCGGATTAATACATAAACATGTTATAATTCATAGAAAGGGTTTTTTAAAAAACATGCTGAGGGTAGTTCTGGATACGGGACAAGAACACCTGTGCAGTAAGTAAAGATGATGTGCGTGGAAACCCTCATGCTTCCAATTATAATTCTTTTTGCAAGTACTGTGTTTTATATGTGGTTATTTTCACCGCCATAAGTTTTTTGCCCACTTCATCCCATCATGTATGTTTGTTCCATTTATTTCTGCAGTGTCTTGAGTGTCATTTTTCATAATATAACAACAATAGTTCTTCCGTGTATGCAAGTAGATCCCTCCACTGCATGTGGGACTGCACTCACCAGCCCTCAAGCCACGGCGGTAAGTCAGCAAGTCACAGTAAGAGGGAGAGGTTACACGTGAGATCGCACCTGGACGGCGCTCGACTTTTTCATCACTGTTAATAATTCAGCAATATTGTAATATTTTGGAACACTTGTTTTCTGCTGGCCAGGACACTCCTCGCCACCCAGGAATTTCATCGCCGGGGAGGTTATAAGTTTAACACTACACTTTTTTTTTCATGTAGCTCCATTTTTTTTTAAATTGGTGTAGTCTTCGCCACTGGCAAAAGTGCACAATCTATGTCAGTTGTTCTCCTGGAGGGAACTGTAACTTCGCTAAATAAATAGCACGAAGTTACCAGTCCATTTTATTTTGTTGCCGAGAGGCATTTCAGGACATGAGCCCTTCAGCCAGAATTTTACTGCAAGTGTTATGTCAATTTTAAAAGGGTAATTATTTGTTTTCATGTGTTCTGCCATGTATTTAAAGTGTTTGTTTATGGAATTATGTGCTTGTGGTTGGTCCGATTTATCCACACACATGGATTCTGTTTGCGCTGATCAAAGTATTTTTAATTTATTTGCAATAGTATGCAGTGATTGGGCCTCCCGAAAACCCCCTCGTTTAGCAAACAAACGAGGCCCTGTACATGATGAACAACAAGGAGAGTATCGCGGGAATGTTGGAGCGAGTGATCAGCCTGCAGCACCCCGAGAACATCAGGGAGAACTCTGCTCTAAGCCATCATCTTCATTGACCCTGCAATGGCGATGTATGGCGCCTGCCGGGTAAATATTTTCCAAAAAACTCCTTTCCAAATTGTTCGCTGCCCCTGTAACCGCAACCAACCCTTTCCCAGACAATTACAGCCATTAGACACTTTTGTTTTTTTTAAGTAGGTAAAAATTGATATAAATTTGGACTCCAATCAGTATATCTGCAAACTGTTTATGTATTTTTTCAGTTCTTTATCTCAGATTCACGCCAGTTGATTGTGAAGAATGGAAAGATTATTCTTCTTATTCCCCGACACTGGCGACGAGCATCAAAATCAATGTTCTTCATTCGTGCAATTTTCTCGATGCTCCATGCTAGCATCAAGGCTCTATCTGGCTAATTCTCGATGTGTCGATTTGCAACACACTATGATGAAATATGATTTAGACTGTTTGTCTGCCGTGTCGAGCAACAGCACAGCAGAGAGATGCACTCTATCATACATGGTAGCACATCGACGTCCATGCTACACACGAGCAAGTTCATGAGGAATACTCCAAGAAAGTGTAATGGTGAGCAAAATAGAGCAGGCAGGGAAGTGTAACGAGTTGATAGTGGCTAAGCACCTCATTTCACAAATTTTTTCAATCTATTACCTACTCCCAAGTGTAATGTGTTTTGTTAGTAAGTAGGAACAGAAATGGTATGTGGTAATGTATTTTATGAGAGTGTAGTGCCACAAAAAAAAATTTGTATGATTCGCTCGCGCAGCAAGACAAGCATGCTCGCCATGTTGGAACCAAGGTAGATATAAGGTATCAAAGAGGCAGGTCGTGTGTACTGCCGGTTCGAACGCCAGGGCAGCCAGCAATCTTTGTATCAATATGTAATTTGCAATAGAAGTTTCATTTTATGAGAACCATTTTTGTTTCTACCGCCCGTAACATTGCCTCTCACCCTCCCCAGTGTTAGTATTGCCTGGGGATGTTTAATGCTCCAAAAGTTCATGTAAAGGTCTTCGCACCATTTTATCAGTATTACTGCCACCGACCAGTGAATGTCCGGCTTTGGTCATACCGATCATATATACTTTTTGTCCTATAACGTAATTTCTGGAATTTTTGTTGTTTTGCTAGCCCGGAGTCAGTTCCACCTCACAACCCAGTATGTATTGTACATGGCCAGGACATGAGTTACATCATAATTTCATGTAAGCCTATGACCATTTCACCTTTTCATACCCTGCCTTGCTTTAATGGCTGTAGTGTAATTTCAGTGCTCTGTATGATAAAGTGTCTAAATAAATCTACGTGATGGAATACTAAAGTATGTATTTGGCCCAGCCGCTTCGCTGCTGTTTTGTTGTAATTCAACCTTTTTTCACTTAAACCACGTGAGTATGTCGTGACATTGGGAGGCCAGAACAGCCCATTGAAAGTGTATTTTGGTGTATGGGGGAGGCCAAAAACCACCACTAGAAGAGTCATTATTGGATTATTAGCACAACAGAGATCTTTGTTACTGTGGGAGTCAGCATGGTAACCACTCGGTTTCCCAGGCTTTTCTACAACGGGAGTGACTACCAGGGAAGCCACAAGGGCCGACGGCCTAACGACCCAAACTTGTTCTTGTGCTTGCTAGCACTGGTGCCCATTCCTGGATTTCCTACTGAAACCATGTTTTCCTGTAATTTCCCCCTAGAGTCAGACTCGTCCGCCCACACAATCACCACTGCAACTAGACGATAAGGAAACGCAGTGTCAGTTAGCCCAAGCTTTTCGACCACAGCCCAAGAGTCTTGTGTTAACATCGAGTGGATTCCCCGTGGAGGTTAGCTGGCATCCATTAAATATTATCATTCATATTCGAGGCCATGTGGCAACCCATAAAGTGCTGAATCGGCACGCCCGTACTTGTGCTTCATCATGCCGATCCCTGCTAGGTGTCAAGTTTTTAAAAAGGACATTAGTTAACCCATCAATAGATGTGCAAAACATACATTTGTACATGTTAAGTTTAGGTCAAATGGCAAGATAGCCTCCAAAGAGGCTTAATATATTACATTATATATTTTCTCTAATATTATTTTCATCGTCAAGTGTAAGTGTTCCCACATTGTACCACATCATTAGCATACATCAGTCATCAGCCATTTCATTTAAATTAATTACAAAAATTTAATTAAGCAATCTACCATAAAATGATGCTGGAATGAGCAGCCACTGAGAGAGCTCTGCGCAAACCCCAGTCAGTAGCTTCATCGTTTTGTACCCGAGTGCTCGTGCATGAGTGTCCTCCCCGGAACATCATTGCTGGACTTATTTAGTATGTTAATAATTTAACCATGTAATATTCGGAACATTGTTAACTGTTTTCATCCAGGGTTGCCAATTGGCAACCCCTGTTCATCTTGTATATGTCTAGAACAAATGTTCAACCTAACTAATGTATAGGCGTTCGCACACTTTGACAGCGTTAGTGCATCCATGCTTAAGCGGAGTTTGGTAACATGTTAGTACCTTGCATGAGGTATTAAGTAAATAAAATATGATTGCCGTTAATTTGCATAATTTTTATCTGCTTTGGTCGCGAACGACCACATAACCTGCTCTCATACTTTATTTATGGCCTCAAACAGTTCCCATCATATTTGGATAAGCATTTAGAGGGATATTTGATATTCTCTACTAGACCAGGAATATATGTATTATACCTCATCATTCAGCAGCAGCATCAACTATACAGTGAAATATCAGGGGCCCAATTTAGGGTGAACATCCCACGACCCACATCATCAACAGTTCATGCTTTCACTGAGGACTGGAGCCGACCTGGTAACATTGAACTCCACAGCCATCCAAGCTAACCTAAATAATTCCCTGATAGCCGATTACCAACCACGTCATCCTAACGACATGTGAAGTGGCGTACAGCTTCATCCTTTAGCAAAGACCAGTCATAATTAACGCAGTTAATTAACATTTAACAGAACACTTATCAAATTGACAGAAGAACCATAGATCCTTTCAGGCAGTCGGCCTGCGACCATCAACATCGATCTACCGAATGTGGTGCCGGGCACTCTCATTATATCCTGCCCTCTGCCTGACATATCATGCGGGTTACGAACCCAGGACACCAAATCTGGGAACCATAGCATGTCAAATTGGCAAGTCCTACCAGGGGCCATTGTTTCATCAACCCTCTTTTCCAGTCGTAAAATGGGTTTTCCCAACTAGGGGCTATCATTTCAAAAAGTCATCTTACAGCCAACAAGTGGTCTTGCCAACTAGGAGCTACTCTACGGCATCCTACGTAACAAAATTAATGCAACAATTACGAGTACAGTGGACCACGAAATATTAAAATGCCAATCACATATATTGTCATTCATCAATTAGTGAGTAGGCTGAGTACAGCTTACATGTGGAAAGATGTTCAGGGTTTTGTTATAAACATTTTTAATATGGCAGAAGACGTTCGGAGTTTCATTTGTTCAGAGTTCATTTCTACATGCCATAACACGACGTTCAGTGTCCTTTTATGTACATTTCATTATGCCACCAGATGCTCAGAGTTTTAATTTGCATGTGTGATCTTATTAAAACACAGTGCATTGTTTGTATATCTTATCACATCAGTAGACAGCACAGTTCTATTCGTAACTTTATAAACTTCAAAAGACGTAAGGTGCTCTGTTTTGTAAATAAGACACGTCAGAAATCTGCAAAGTATTAATGACTGACGAACAAGTTAGAAAACAGTTATCATTTACATTTTACTAAACAAATGCAATTTAAATGCCATCTTTCACAGTGAACTGTTAATTAAGCATCATTTGTGTGAATTATTTGTGCATGTTGTCTGCCACTGACATTTCACAGCTTTGTTGTGTATGACACAACATCAACAGCACACAGGTGAATTGGTAAAGAGATACGTGTTTAATTGTGAAAATCACGTAGCAGTCACAAGGGCAAAAGTTTATAACAAGAGTCTTTGTGTGTGTCAGTACTCAAACCAGTGAAACATGTTAACAGAGCCATCAGGAACCAGTATTTTCAAATATCTGGGAAAACAAACAGAAAATTTTCAAAATGTTGTAATTTTCACAGCAATTGTGCTGGAAGCAGTGAACGTCAACGAAGGCGGCAATTGTCGAGTGGGTACAGTCAGACCCTTGTGCCAGCCCCCTCCATCGCTGCAGATATGAGCGAACATAGCAACAGACAGTTGGGCATCGGCCCCCTCCCCCAGTCACCTTTCAGCATTCCATGGCTGGTGTAAGGAGTGACGAAACAGCACCTGGGCAAGTGCGCACTTGCTGAAAATCACCCCACACCGACCAGAATGGTAAATAACCCCTTCTCCATGTGGCACAGAGGGACAGTCGCGAGCACACAGGCTAAGGACCGCACCTGCAAAAATGTTCGATCCTACAGCTCATGTACCACAACACGTGGCAGAGCATAACAATGTGCGCAGGCAGCCTAACTGATGCAAAAGTTGCGGACATGGAAACTCACTATGCCTAACATGTGTCCAACCCACATTAAGCAAAACCCATTTCGAGAAACAGCATGTCCGTGCAGAAGAGCAGATAACCTCACACATCGGCATGAGCACTTACACAGGGTCAATCGTAAGCACATTCGCAGGCCTGGAGCTGTACATCAAACAGGGTGCGAGTGCCATTAGTTGCCGATTGCGGCAGATCCCAAGTGGTCAAGAACAGTCATGATCAGAAATGTGGTATGCATGCGCATGCGATCCGACACAGTTGGTAGAACAGTAATCAGCCAAAAATAATATGTAATCAGTGCAACGGAAGATGTGCCAAGCAAATCACAAGCATGGGCATATTAAATGGGACAGCAGAGGGTTTAAATTGCATGAAGATGTATCACCCCTAATGCCTGATTCTAGCGGAGTGGGCTACAACTGATCAGAGTGGACACATTTTTTACTATAAGTGTATGCAACACTTTTTGGCTACCACCAGACACCTGCAGATATACTTACAGGAAATTGACCATCCTCTCGATGTTGTCACCAGAACGACTGCAGAAAGGGTAAAAGGGAAACTGGCATGTGAAATGTGCAGGTGAATCACCCACTTGCAGTGCCTGACTGCAGGATGACGCTACCCATACAGCCCACAGGTTCTGGTGTGCTCAATGCACCTCATATCCACAGCTGTTCACGATTAACCTTTTAACCACAGACATGGAATCGGTCAGCTAATACCAAGGCTCACTGGCTCATTCAACAGAACTGCCGACACAAAAAAAAAAGAGGCAGTGCAATTGGTCCCTCCATGGGCCACTGTTTTCAGACTGCCACTAACCTGTACAACCACGACAGAAATTATGAAGGCAATAACACAAGCCATAGAAGCGGGTACAAATACAGCATCTTTCCAGTACCTACCTACATTCGCGGGACTTGCCAGCAAAGATCCGCAAGCATTCATAGAGGGCTGTACGACATGACTGGAAAGATACTGGGTTTTCCAACAGGAATGGCCCTGCATGGGAGGACAACTGTTAGGGAACATGTGCATGGTGGCGAACAGTAAGCAACTTTGGCATAACATGAGCAGAATTTCTAAACAGTTTTCAAAGCCATTTTGCCAATACGTATTCCTCACTCCAGGCAAAGAGTAGGGCATTTATGGAGACACAGAAGATGGGAGAGACATTAACGTAATTTGTCAAGAGAAAAATTAGTCAGATCAGGCATTTTCACCCAATCATGTGTGAAACCGAAATAGTAGAGGAAGTCACCTCAACAGTTAGGGCAGACAATCGACAATCGACAATAGACTAACATTAGCAGCACTCATACACAGAAAATACACATATCAGGGAGAGCAAAAAGAAGCACATTTCGCAAGATGAGGAGGAAATGGTACTGCGAAAGCATAGCTGTGGAGAACTCCAGTGCCTAAACAATTAGGAGCAACAGCACCATACCCAGGCATGGCTAAAGGTCAGGCTTTTCAAAAGAAACCCCCATATGCATGATTCTTCTATAAAGGAGAAAACAAATTCCACTGGCAAAACAAATTTCCCAAAAGAGTCACATTGAATGGGAACAATACCCCACCGATGGGAAACAGCCCGGTGGAGTATGCGAGCCAGACTATCCCAGGGCGAACAGCCCCGAGTAAACTTGGCCGCCTCAACCAACCTATCAGGCAACACGAACTTCTCAACAGATTGTATCTACAGGTACTGCAACTCGCAACACGGGGCAAACGATGGGAGAGACACAAATAACATTCCGAATCGGAGATATGGAGCCAACCAACAATGCTCTTATGTCTGTGGATCTGTGGGAGGATGCTATTCTTGGCACCCCTGGCTCACCGAACAAAATATCATTGTAAAGCCAGTTGCCCATAGGATCCATTTCGGCCAACAAGAGCGCCAAACCTATGACGTAGAACACCGACCCACAAGTTGTACACCCGGGGTCCAATTGGACGAGTTAGAGAATAGAGAAACTGTGCAGAGACTTGATGCGGGGAATTCTAGGGAGGTGGATTGAAGGTGACTTCGCCCTACCTCTTACCCAAGTCAGAGGCGAGTCGAGATGCCTAGGCGCCAAGCTCAGTCGAGTTGTTATGGTGAAGTCGTGGGCCGATGGCCAACAGGGTGTCCCTGGAGTCTCCATCGTGCTGGGGTTGCTTTTAGGCAACTCACAGTGCTCACCAGCATTGGTGCTACAATGGTACCATGTGTTACCATACAAGTCGGCGAATGTCAGCACCCTGGCACACACTTATTATTTAAATCACAGATTCAATCTCTGCATGGGATGTAGGTCGCGTAACATAGAACAATTTGACTATTATTGAAAAACACTACTTTTACTCTGCATGGAGTGCAGGTTACCATACTGAAAAAACACTCTTACTGGCTTACTCGGCTTTAGGGTGCCGTACCCGATTTTACCCTGAGGAATTGCAGTCCCTTTGTCTGCTCGGCGCCAGGGTGGCACTAGCTGGCTGACGTCACGGAGCACCAAGATAGCCACTATCTCTTGTCCTTCTGGTTTCTCCCTCATGGTGGTGGTAATGGCGGTGTACTTGCGGATTCCCCACGTTCTGCCCTTGCGCCACATGTGCAGACTTCATGGCATCCTGGGTGTCACGACGGCATCCCATAGGTCCAGATGTGCACAGCTGATGTTGTTTATGCCTCTTCGACGTTGGCACAGGTCAGGGAGTGCGGAAAGGACTGTTTCTGATTATAGAAAATTGCGGAAAATTTCGAGAAAATTTAAACTGGGTTTTGGAAAGGAATTTTGGTGGTAGGAAATGCCCCTAAGTTAGGAAATCCATTTGATGGCAAGTTAGTGGAGCAAAGTGGTGTTCAGTAAGATTTTAAGTGAGACAAGTAAATGTTCCATAGATTCTCTCCAACTCTTCTACTTGTAGAATATGGGAGCCAGGTATTTCAAGTGAAATACCAACTAGCTAGCGTAGAGCAGACTCTTCTCCTCTCCGGGTCGTGTGCCGACGACCTACGGACGGTGTCCTCCCGGTGCTCCGACCGTCATGACCAATACAAAAACAGTAATGTTACTGAAACCCTGCACAGTGAGATCTTGGGGTGGCTCACACACCCATAATTAGCTGTATGTAGATAAAAACATAGAAAGATAATACAAAACACTGATACATAACCCTTAATGATGGTAGGAAATGTGGTGCCCACGTCCCTATGGCCCGTAGGCAACCAGAATTAAAATGGACACCATTTTACATTGAATATTTGGGTTTTATTAATAGCTCCTCCAGGAAGCAAACTTATACATGGTGCCATGCATAACCCACCGGCAGGGTGACACTATACAAACAGCCCGAAGGCGACTAAGAAATTACGTGAAAACTTAAGCTTTCCCAGGCGATGCTTCTCCATGAGAAGGGAGGATTGAAGAATATTGGGCGGATGTGAAGTAAACGAAGGTTCCTGTATATTAATGTCTATTCCTGTGAAGTGATTAATGAACAAAGATGAAGCGCCGCCCAAGTATGTGAAATGCGACCCCATCGGTTAACACGTCCAACTCCTCGAGACACCATGGTATGACTAACTGTAACATGTAGCTTCCCGGCCGAGATTGGGCGGGCAGGCCAGCCACACTGACTATATTCTTACACTCTCAAACTTCAGAAAACATATCCACATTAATTTAAATGAAAAAAAAAACTTACAAAACTTACAGCCCCCACTAACCTAGGCCTTGTAGAATTTTATTTAATGAGACATTTACAACTTGAATAAATGGAGTGGATGAGGAGCCAACACCTCGCGTAATCCCAGGCAAATATGACATCAGCTGGAAGAATGGTAACAAACTGATTTCTGCAGCATCAAGAACTGCGGACTACCAGGGTCGGCTACACCATGCTTTCCACGTCACGACCCCACCTTCTTCTTGTGCTCGTTGCACTGGCACCCTTACCCGCCCTTTATCTTTATAGCCTCCTTAAATTTCCTTTCCTCTGGAGTTCAGAAAGCAGGTATCATCAGTTACAAACACTTGTTAGCACCAGCCAAATACCGAGAATGCAAGCAAGCTCAATGGCGTATTCCACCAGAGTAGAAGTAGTTCGGAGCGCAATGGAAAAGTGCAGCTGAAATAAATTTCCACAATCTCAACACCGAATAACAAGCAATTCCAACCACAGAATAAAGAGCATAAATTGCAAGACCATGTGAACCACCATTACCTCCACGCACCACAATTTCACATACAAGCATCCTGGTGCCAAGTGACACACCAGCAGTGATGGCTGCCACAGGACTTTATTGCCGCTCACCTCGACTCATACGACAGGCTGGGACACACATCTGTCAACAGTGCGAAAGAAGGTCGCGCGGCATCGATCTGTGCCACTGTCTAGGAGGGCGCGAATCAGCAAAAACAAGCCGTGCGAATGAAGGGACAGCACTCACTTGTGCTTCTGGCACCAAGTTGAACGAAGACACAAATGTTAATGGAATGCACGACCCAGGGACAGACAGAGCAAAAATGAAGTAAACAAATGGTTTTTAATATCGATGCAGTAACCTCGGATAAAAATGCGAACACAAATAAAAGCTCACTTCGATAACAAACAATACAGTCACAATCCTGAAACATGCACACTCTGACAGTGGAGTTGACCACATCCTGCCAGAGAGCCGTTAGTTCGCATGTATTACCTCAAAAGTACAAGTAGTACAACCACAGTCGTTCTGCACCACCTCAACAACTGGCTCGCAATAGAAGTGTCCAGTACTGTAGCACACGCCATCAAGACAGCAACACCGAAAGAGATGCAAGCATCATAGAATGCAACAACAATCATGCAAGAGATACAAGCATCACAGCAGGCAACACCGACCACGCAAAGCTCAGGCGGTGACTGGGGCACACTCCGACTATTAGTTCCGACCACGACGCCTGGCATTAAAACGCCCACCAGGGACGCAGAGGATATAATGCCATCTAGTGGAGTACCACACACGTCTGGGCAGAAACAGTAAGCAGTAAACAGCACTGCAGGAAGGCCAGATACAACCGCAGCATTGCGACACATACCGATATGATGCCATGCCCTGGAGAAATCACTGCAGGCAAGTTAGCAGAGACACCAGTGGGAGTGATCTCCCCACTGGAAAGTCTCAATGTTAATTCAGCTGCGGCATCTTTGGAAGCACCATCAGCAGTAGAAGAGGCATCATGGCACGACAGGCAATCCGATGGGGGAAGTTTAACCGGCTTGCATGGGCATTCGTCTAGGCCACCATCTCCTCCACCGGCGCCATAATCAGAGGCTGCAGGGGCAGCATCATCGGCTGTAGTAGTAGGGGCAGTATCAGCATCAGTATTAGTGTGGCTGAGTCCTCAGTGTTGAGGAAGTCGACACCCCCCGACGGTCCAAATGGATAAGTTATTATTGAGTTATTTCAAGGGGTATGAACGATGAGTATACTTCGTCAGGTGTTGGTTGGTAGAGCAGATGGTATGGATGTTTATTATTCGGCTGGTCTGAACTCTTTATTTTCTGTAATCTTGAGTTATGGTGGGTGTAACAATGAATGTAAAGGTGCCTCCTTGTGAGTATATAAGTAGCCAGGTTTCAGTTAAATAGCTTAATTTGACAGAGACAGTCACGAAATGAATAATATATGTCAAGGGTTCCGGATGGATGCTTGCTAGCAGAGACTGTCTTGAGCTGTGTATAAGTGTATTATATTAGTTAAATGAAAAGTGAGTATTCTGCTGTAAAGATAATATGTGAATGGTGTGGAAAAATTTAAGATTTCTGTTTTGATGTTTGTGGTCTGAAGTATGTAAATATATATTATATAAAAAAAAATTTTGTGCTGAGGTTGTATCCTGCCTGATAAATATATATATATGGAAAATTACGGTGCTTGGTTTATTCACATAGACATTCATGGAATAAAATCCGAATAGGATAGTTATGCCTACGAAATTTAGTCGAGATAATAAATAATTTACATTGTGTAGTATTTAGTCTTGAATATAGGAGACCTGAAAATGAAGCTGAAATAACTTTTTGGTTGTACTCTACATAACATTTCAGTACAAAAATTATATAACTTTTAAAATCGAATAATAAATACAATTCTTTTAATTCTCTTATCATAATCCTGTATCATACGCATGTCTGTTATAAACAGATCTCATTAAAAAAGCAAACGAATATTTTAAGCTAATCACCATTATTGCTATATAGGGCTTAAACAAATAAATTCCCAGGGTTATAAATAATTATTGCAAATAGAATTTTACGGCCTGGTTCTAATATATCGCAACCTGTGACTAAAAATATTGAATTTTCTTTTTTTAGTCTTTACACATGGTGCAAGCTAATATAAGTCCTACACCAGCAGAAAAACTTACAAGATCTTCGAAAGGGGGGGGGGGGTGGAATATTCAGTCGAGCAGATGGAGCAGGTGGAGCAGATGGGGCAGATGAATCAGATGGAGCAATGGAGAAGATGGAGCAATGGAGCAGATGGAGCAGATGGGGCAGTTGGAGCAGATGGAGCTATGGTGGATGGTATGAGAAGAAGAAGTTGATTGTGTCACTGGTATGCGGTATGCTTTATTTGGTCTGTGTGGACAAATGTTTGAGGTATGCTAACTTTATAGTTGGTGGTATGTTTGTTAGGTATAAGAGGCTTTTGTTGGTATAACATGTGAAATGGGTGGTGTCTGATGGCAATGGTGAAATGACAGACATGCTGGAGTTATAGTTTTGGTATATTTTTCTTTTTTTCTAAATTTTATTTTGTATTGTAGTATTGGTACGTGGGTAGGTAAGGGTAGAGGATGAGGTTAAGGGTGCTGGGTTGAGTGTGAGGTTAACATGATATGTTTTTAGATTTTAAATTATGTTTTACATTTTATGTGATTTTTTTGTATTTATTTGGATTCATACGTTTGATGTGTGTTCGCCAGCATTTCTATTTGTATGGATGGTTGGTATAATAAGGTGGTTTGTTTGATGGGTGGTATGATATTTGGCTGGTGTCAGATGTTAATGTTAACATGTGAGACCTGTTGGAGTTTCGATTTTTTTTGGGATATATGTTCTCAAATTTTGTGATTTTTCTCGGTATTGTAGTATTAGAAGGTAGGATGGCAAAGGTGGATTGTTAATGTTTGGGGTGGTGGGATAGGTGTGAGGTTAGTGTGTTATGTTCTTAGATTGTTTTATAATTGTTGTGATTTTCCTTTATTTTTAGTATTAGAAAGTGGGTTTGCAAGGGGGGCTGTTGATGTTTAGGTGGTGGGATGAGTGTGAGGTTAAGGAATCATGTTATTAGAGGTTTTCGATTTTTTAACATTTTCTTGTGATTTTGCTTTGTTTTTGTAATACTAGAAAATGGGTTGGTAAGGGTGGGGGGTTGATGTTAGGGGTCACTACCCCTAACAAGGGATGAGTGTAAGGTTAATGTGACATGTTATTAGATTTTTTAAAGCAATTTTTGCATTTTTTGTGATTTTTCGGAGTTTCCTTATTTTTTTATTTTGATGTCAATGGTTAAAGGTCGACGTCAAATATTTGGTCTAGAAACATTAAGGAAGCCCCAGACATTGGTTGAAATTGGATTTCAGGGCTTTTTTGCATGTGAGGGGCGTCAACCATTTTGGGGAGAAAATGACAAATTATTAGGGGAAATAAGGAAATTTATAAGGATAAAAAGGAAAATTTTAGGGGGAAAAGGGAAATTCAAGATGGTGGACAGAACCTCATTAATTATTTTTTTGGGGAGCCCTTTTTAGCACTTGGACAAAAAGGAATATTTTTAAGTGATTTTTGGGAAAATTTTCGATTTCTGAAGTGATTTATTGAATAAAATAATCGATTTTTGGATAAAACTTGCAATTTTGAGAGAAAAATTCCAAAATGGCGGAATTCGAAATAGAGGCCAGATCCCTAGATCCTGGACCCTGTGCCAGTCTTTCCATTACCCTACTACTCATGTGTTATTTGTAGAAGACGACCTCTAGAGATAATTAAGTGCAAATTACATTTCCCACAAGGGGACAGCTTCCTCCCAGCTGACCAAATTTTTGGCAATGTGGAGAAATTACTGAAGAACAACCAACTGTAATTGATAAAGATGAGTACATAGGCATTTATAATTCAGTGGGCGATGTTAATATACTAGGGAAATACTGGGCGCTGTATGATACAAAACATCTGCCATCCAAAGAGGGTTACTTTAAATGTTTAGAAGGTATTTCTGGCCTCTTGAGGATCAACATCAAACAAGAAACTGTAATGGTGAGCAACAAGAAAAGGACCTCATTAAAAGCAAGAGGCTTGCAAAACTTCAAGTATTGAATACGAAGCAGAAACATTGATTTGCCTACAAAGAAAGGGATGGAATTTAGAGTGTTGTAAACAGGTTGTGTTACCAAAACTACCTCTGAAACACAACATATGATGTTAGTCAGGCGGTCGTGAAGGGGTTACTGAGGTTTTCTGTGCGGCAAATAAATTACCAGGAAAAATGTTGGTTAGGATTATACAATACCCGGACGCCAGGCATTGTCCAACAACAATGCCGTGATGTGGCAGAGCTGACTGTTTCTCTGGGTCATGTGCCGACGACCAAAGGCGGTGATCCTTCCGACGTTTAAGCTCCTCAGTGGTTTCCAATTAAAAACATATGTATTGTGCAGTGAATTATAGGCGATCCACACACCATACTTTAAGTAAACTAAAACAAATCCCCTAATTCATGTATAAAACATTTGAAAGACACTTACTTGATAAAACACTTAGGCGGGAAGGTGGGGCCTGTGCCCCTAAGCGCCCGAAGACGATCTGAATGTAAAACGTATAGCCACACGTACTTTCCAATGAGTTTATCAACGTTTCTCTACTGGAAACAACTTGCAATTTCAGTGTCGGGCTTAACCCGCAGACAGGGTAACACTGTTAAGAAGTGGCATGAAACCTACGAAACTTACTTGTACATTAAGCCTTCCCTGGCTATGGGAAGGTGAGAGGTGGAGAATCCCATGTGGCTGTTACAAATGTTCCTGTTAATTAGAAGTCTATTGAAATGAAATTATTGAGCAAAAAATTGAAGACTGTCCGGGCATGCTGGAACTCGCAATGACAATGGACCATGCGTCCACACTCTCGAGACACGGGAGAATGCCTAAACTTTGTAGTGCGGTGCACCGGCCGAATTAGTGGCAGGCGGGCTGCGGGCACTACTTTCTTACACAGGTAAAACATTGCATCTACACTTGCACTCACCCTACATTATCAGAACTTGCATTAAAATTAACGTGCTTGCAAAACATAAACATATAACATAACATAGACTCTGGTGGATGACGTGAAGATGATAAACACGTGAGTGGAAAATAACAAAAACATTGTGAACTCGACTAATAAGGCCTCAAGGGCTTAAAGGAGAGTTTCTTTTAGTGTTGTTTATGCACACATAACTTGCGTGGTATTCTCCTTGCGTTAATTTGCATGCCCGCTCTGGACAGCACACAAGTTCTACTTCCTCATATTCATGCATGTAAGCGCACTCGGCCGAATGGTCTACCTACACTTTCCTGCCTAGCACTTCCTTGCTACACACGCGTCTCTGCAGTTCAACTCCCATGCACTGATGTGGTGTGTTCGATTTCAGTTCGAACATGCTGCCAAACTGCACTGGTAAATGTGGATGCGCCAGTAGAGTCCGGTGTCGGCTGCGTTGCACGCACTTCTATGGTGGGCAAACGGTCTGTAGGATGCTGTCTGCATCACATGATATTAGCCAAACAGAAAAATGTCAAAAATCTTCTGAAGATTTTGTATGGGAAAGAATGGAGAAGCAATAACAGGCTGAAATGGCATGAAAAGATTGTGGAAATCAGCAGTACTATGGAAGAGAAGAAATAAGTGGATGCTGTACAAGAAGACTCCTGCAACTGTTTAAGTGGCGACTGTGGAATGCACCTCTAAAATGGACAACTGAACTTTTCAACAGACTGAGTCAAGAGGCCTAAGATTGTTTTAAAAGTCCTTTCAGATACCTTGTTTTTTCTACGTTTTAACATGTAATTATAAATTGTGTACAAAAATATAACTTATTCAATGTTATCACTATTATTCTGATCATTTTTCTATGATAAAAACCCAAGTAGGCTGCATTAAACAATAGTATTAAAAATGCAAAGAATTTAAATGCATCACTCAATTCAGATTTACTCCACACAGAGTTCATTCAAACAAAGTTTAAATTAAACCTTGTTATTAAGCATAAAAGAATAATTGTTATTTATGTTTCTTACATTTTTCTATCTCAAGAGAGAAATAAGATAATGCTTAAAATCATAATTTAATTCTTTAAAATTAATTTGAATTATTGAATACTGGTACCACTACCAAGAGTACCGAAACTATGAAGTTACCAAAACTTGTTACCAACACACAAAATATTTACTGTTAACTGCTGATGATCACTGATGACTATCAGTGATTACAGTGCTCATTAGCAGTAACAGAAGGCGACCTAAGGATGGTACTACAGCCGCCGATAACTATACATGGATCAAACTTGCATAATTTATAGCATATAATACATTCATGATTAATTTTCTGAAACCCTGATAAATTTCTGCTTCTAGTGTATTCCTCCACCTCGTGCAAATTAAACTTAACTAAGTATAGATAAAAACACCAAAGGACAATGCACAAAGGTTGCGCGCACTCAATTGTATTAATAAATTGCATGAGATTTATTTCTTACTAGGCACTACCAACACACATGTTTATTTTCTGTATTTATTAATGTTTCTTAGAAATGAAATTATATAACTTATAACTAAAATAGAGGTGGACCTTCAATTGAACGAAAAATTAGATGCAGTAATTGGATGTCAAGAGAGAAATAAAACCCTCCTGATATTGTAGATATTTATGAAATAACTGAACATGTCTTAGATGGGATAATTTTTATAAAGGTTTGATTTAAAAAATGTGAAGAAGCGACGAATAGACTATACACTAAAAGGTATTTACATAATAGTCTATAAATTTTAATGTGTGCTGCTAAATGGGTTACACAAAATTTCTACGACTTATTCTAAAGAGTTATCACCAAACCAAGAAGGAACCATCGATAGCTACAAGTTTGTTTCCTGTGGAGAGCCAGCTAAATACATGTGGTATTTCCTAACAGTTACAGAACAGACTTTACCTCACTGCTCATGTAGTTCTACCTAACCCGATGAAGGGTCTAATAAACATTAGGCCCTCACGGCCTTCTCGAAGAACTCCAGAGGCTTCAGCAAAACCTACCAGCAGCTCCAGAGGCTGCCAACACCAACAACCAGAAGCTCCAAAGGCTTTTCTCAACAGCCACCAGGAGTTCCAGTGGCACCTACTACTAACAGCCCTAGAGGCTGCCACCAATGGTTACCAGCAGCTCCAAAGGTTCTGCAGCATTTATCACCAGATTTTCAAGAGAAAGGCTGTAGGTACCAACACCACACTCTCCATAGTCATTCCTTCTGGTTAGACAACTACGAATACTTTCTGGTAGTA
Source organism: Dryococelus australis (assembly GCA_029891345.1). Classification (NCBI taxonomy): domain Eukaryota; kingdom Metazoa; phylum Arthropoda; class Insecta; order Phasmatodea; family Phasmatidae; genus Dryococelus; species Dryococelus australis. The sequence goes on along the minus strand of CM056993.1, from coordinate 64,066,194 downwards.
GCAACTACACCCACAGATGTTAAACATAGTGGCACCATTTTTTTCTTAAAATCTCTTCGAGACATATCGAGTGAGAGTAACTGTTACTGAGTTGTTTTTATAGCAGTCGAAGCCATTCTTTTCCAAGATATATTAGGAGGAGGTCCCCTCCACCTGTTTTACCGTAGTTAATTTCCGACCACGTTTTGCTTGGTAGGAAATAGTACTCACTACTTTGTTTATTAATGCATAATAAACACACATTGCTCCTACCCATGTGTTTTTATTCAAAAGGTGTATTTCCTACTCGCACCAAATGTCGAGAAACAGTCAATGCCAGCAGTAAGACACCAGGGCTTGGGGCCAGCACCAGTGGTACCCAACCACCCCTGCAGTTGTAGAAACAGGTTAAGAGTCAGGTGGGCAAGGTAAGGAAGCCTGACCGAGTAAGTAGAGTGTGCTCGCAGTCCCAGATTTTGTGCGAAGACATATGCAAATTCAACCTACTCTGCATAATCCAAGGCCCTGTGTATTCCGACAGTAACCTGTAATATTGATACAGACTGCATTTGTGTTAGTACAATCAAAACTACATTGACCGAATCTCTTTTAACTCTAAAGCAACACACATCTTGTGAATTACTGGCGCCCACAGTGGGCCTAATAATGATGACTGTTAATGAGTCACACAGAGCCAGTTCGGAACCACACATAGTAGCTGAGAACCAGCCGGGATCGTTGAACCAGACTTTGGAAAGTCTAGAAACACCCAGTGGCCCCAATCCAATATAATGATTGAAGTAGAGATTAGTACCACCGAACTTCTAGCCAATGATATGGCAAACACACCACTCCCGAATTCGAGCCAAGGCCTACCAGGATACCCGAGGCCCAAACCCCAGATACCGACAGGGAGTAAAGCCAATCCAGACCTAAGAGATTAGACTACACCTTATAATGGGTATCCAGATGGCCCAGGCTGGCCACCTTCCCCAAAAAGGGAAGAGAGGGTTAGACTGGTTACACACACCAGGAGCTAATACTTCCAACGGTCAGTGGAGTGCTGAGCAACAGAGACGTTGATGCTTCACTTCCACATTCTATACCCGATGAAACTTTCAACAATGTCAATGAGGGAAAATGGCCTGTTTTGTAGACATCTTCCAATGTGTTTGGTATTGTGAGCAAACAGCGAACCCGACGACCACCACAAACCTTCTGGATGTACAGAAGTAAAACCCACTGGTATCGCCGAGGATGAGAGGTGTGGGTGGGCCCCCGCTCGGGAGAACAACACAGTGCAATAGAAATAGTAAGCAGCAGCAATGCCGACGCCCTACTCCCGTCTTCTGTACGAGCAGAAGACACAGTGGGAGCTACTGAGGTTGAAGGGAGTACTGGTGAAATTTGTGAGCTTAATAAATGAAAAGTGTAAACTTACAGGTTCTTATTTCTAATTATGCGATTTAAACCATATAGTTTCCAGGCAGGAATATTATCAGCAGTAATTTTCATATTGCTAGGGCCTATACCTATAAAATAAATTGTTTTTTTTTTTTTTACCTGCCTAGGCCTATATCATAGCCAGGCCTAATAAAAAAATCCTATGCATGTTGTGTAGGCCAGGCATATAATATTGTTTTTAAACCTGACAAACGTATACAGGAGCCTTAGAAGTACAATGTAATTAAGCATACGACAATAGTTTGTTAATGTTCATGTGTGGTATAATATTATATTCTCAGGATGTAATTCATTTTGTATATGGGATATGGAGGAATAGGGCGGTAAAAACATTTATGGTTACACTGATATTGCACTGGTGCTAGTTCACAGAATTTACCAACATGTGACTACCAGTATCACCAGTAATACTTAACTCGGACGGTCTTGTGTAATTAGGGTTTGTTGATGTAGGGCGTACATTGAAAACAGACATTCCCTCCCTTTTTTCCCCCACGATCATGTTAATTATGAGGTTATCTGCAGTAATTCATACCTTTCCCACTCCATTAATGTTGAAGAATGTGAAAGGAAAATTGTACCCCATTTTGGGAAAATGGTAATTTGATATTTGACAGGCTACAGCTGAACATTTTTAATGAATGGTTTCTAAAGTCTATAGAAGTTGTCTATACCTTATCATTCTCCAAGAAGGCAAATATTAATGGAATTGTATAATGATGTTAAAGAAAATTGTGTACAATGAAATTGTCTGCCTAAAATGTAACATTTACAAATGCTGGAAAAGTGTTTTTTCTTGTGCTGAACACAGCACTGCTGCTTAAAATTTATTACTAATTGCAAGCACTAGGCATATGCACACACACACCGAAAACTTTTTGACATGAAATTAGTAAAATAATTCATATATAACTAATTACATGCTCTTATTTATATTTGTCAGATTTTTAATCAAACAGATTCAGTTTAAGTAAAGTTAGAATATTATGGGAAATAATGCTTTCATTACAAACCATAATATTTCCTTAGTAGTCACTGGTCTCAATAATAAATTAACAGAGTAGGGTATCAACATTTGAGGAAATATGGAATTGTTTCAGTTTTTTTACATTAAAATTTTATCCCCTCATTGAGGTAATCTTTGAAAGTGTTCGTTATATGCTTACAGGTATTGCTTCAGCATGCAATGTTGAGAAGTGCAGTGTTAACGTAAGCGAAGGAAAGAAAACTACAATAGGCAATACAATTACCGAGCATCCCACTCAACACACTCGCGTTCTGCAGCAGTACGCAGCTCAGTCTACTCTGTTGGATGCTAGTCCTACTACGCAGTCTACTACATCTGAACCCGGTTTAGTGGGAGTCTAGTTTGTTGTTTAACATGTTCGGATACTGCCTTCCAGTAGACATTGTATTGAAAATGTGCAACGATATAGAGACTTGTATGAATTCTGTGTGTAGTTTATGAATAAATGTTTGAGACACAATGTTGATGTTAAATTTATATGGTGTTCCCAACATGTATGCTAATAACTTAGTTGGTTTATAGTTACTGCAGCTGTTGATGTTTCGTTCATGTATTCACTGTAAATTATTTCAGAGTAATTAATGCTTATATTACAAAGAATGATTTCTATATCCTTATTGCTCAACAGGGTTTTGGGTAAATTGCAATCCTTTAACTTTGAAATTTCATTTAATTAATGTCAAGTAGGAACTACTATTTTGCACTTGAGTTAACTTATGTAATTTTATTGTTATTGCAGTTCATGGGTCTTTTAAAAGTTATTTCAGTTATGTTGAAGCTTCTATTACACAGAATTCTTAAATGGCTAATGTTTTTAATACCTTACATTTCTTATACTCGTATTTCTTCATCATACAATATTTAATACTTTAGTGCTTGAAAATAAAAGGACAAATGGTAAAAAATCAAATAAAATATTCCTGTGTCTGGAAAAATCCTGTGTCTAAATACACACACACCAGTATATATGTATATCGGCAGGTCAAGCCCAGTAAAGCGCATCATGTGTGTGTCCCAGAGGAGTGTATAATGCATTTTGCAACGTCTAATTATACGCGAGTTTTCTAAAGATGTATGTTTTATTTATAGCAGTGCCTTCAGGCGTTTCAGGGTAAGAGACCCTTACAACCCGCTCCGCAAATAGATACCACCTTTAATCCAGTCAAGTAGTCAGTAAGTGATCTCAATAATATAATGTAGGCCGAGTAGGGTCAACCTTTAATAGGCCTGCCGTTTAGTAAACGGAAAAGGTACATAAGTAATTAAATGGACAACAATCAACAGTGAAGGAAAGTCGAAGTCCGCGCAAACAGTCCACAGCAACATGAGAAAACCAAGAGTCTAGCAGCATCGTTTTCATCGGCGACGCCTGGCACCAGTTAGGTAATTTCATCCAACACCAAAATTCTTCCTTAACATTCAAAACTCACCCCCCCCCTTTTTTTTTCTCAAAACGCCATTCACCCTTAGCCATGCTATATATATATATATGGGATACTGAAATGCAGGCGCACTAATGTATTTGAAATTCCTGCCACTCTTGCGTAGTTTCATAGGCAGCCACCGAGCGCTGCAAATAGTGTATCAGTACCCCTGAAGATAGTGGCCTTCCTATATACACCTCTCTTTTCTATGCCTTAAGACACCTGCCGTAGCTAATGGACCATGTGCCTAAAGTGACCAAATTAAATGCAAATGGTTATTAAGTGTTTCAAGTCAAGTGTTAATTATGTGCATTGTGTTGTATATTAAAAATCATCAAAGTGCAAATAAATACAAGTGGATCCCTGCACGTGCAAAGTTTAACCTCCAAATGTGAGGTTAGGTTGCCAGTTAAGTGTATAGTTGTTATAGTTAAGTCTTTTATTTTTAATTAGTGATATGACAATTTATGTAAAATGTTATGCGTTTCGTGCCTTATTTTCATTCAGGGTTATGTTCCGGGGAGTGAGCCGCCTCAGCCCGTACATTTGTTCATTGACAGGTTTATTTCTGTAAACCTTTAGTCAAGCTGTTTGCCACCTTTTCTGTCTAAGCGCATTCCTGCTAAAACGGGACACTAATCTTGTAATCACTTCGTATGAAGATATTGTGAAATATATAAGAATGTCACGTTACTCATCTTTTTATTTCACCGGCAACTGATAGGCCGCCTTACTCGTTTCAATGTGTAACTTGGTAATTAATGGTGTCAGAGGAGACCAGAACAGCCTTCACGGGAGTGATTAAGCATTTTGGGGAGGCTGACAGTCCCCACCAGCCAAGGCACTTAGGGTTTAAGTTTTAAGAACTTTCAATGCTTGACACGACCCCACTTTTGTCATGCTCACGACTGCTGAGCATTGGTGCCCATCCTGGTAATTATGTCGTAAACCACCCTTCCTAAGTGCGTGATCCTAATTTCTCCAGAATCGTTAGCCTTTACACTTATAGACGCTCATCAACAGTGCTAGTGATGACATGAAGAAAAAAACCAGTATACACAAATGCTATGTAGGAAATGGACTCCAGAAATAGAGTGGAAGGGAAATTGTATACCTTAGTGGTGTAGTCGTGTTGGAGGGCACCGTACTACTGCTTCGGTACTACCCCAGGCAGCCGAAGCTATGCTTCATCACTGGTTGTGTGATTGTGAGAGCAAAAAATCAACCAGTTGTTTTTTACTACCTGTTACTCGTTGCTCCAAGAACGTGCAAAATTCTAATCTTAATTATAGTGACCAAGTACTCTACCTTAATTGTTCTTCTTTATTATGTTAATATTATGGATTAGCATATAGTGTATTTTTCATCCCGGAAAAAAGAACATTTCCTTAAGGAATATAAAAAACATACCATCAACGAGTGCCTACTCAAATGGTTTTTATATATTCCGTAGAGAAAGTGTTGGTTTTTCTGGGATTAAAAGTACCCTATGTGTTAATCCAGAATACAGTTTACCCCTGTACCAAATTTCATCCAAATCCATCAAGCCGTTACGTGATTGAGTAACAAACAAACATACAAACTTTTGCATTTATATTATTATTGAGGATTCAGTTAAAAATAAAATGAACCTACACGAGTTAGCTACAGTCCGTGCGAGAGAGGGATCCAATGCCACGTAACATCTTATTTAGGGGCACATCGTTAAGCAGAAGCCACAAGAACACTGCTAGTCCAAACAAGAAGCAGGACAGAGGAAAATTATTTATAGTGTGAAATATTTAAATTGTTTATTTGTGTTTTGTTTTTTTTACACGATGTATGTAAGTAATGAAAATGTACAAAGAAACACTTGCAAACAATGAAAATATTTAAGGAATACAGGGCACAACAGCTCAGGGCGAGTAAGCTCTCCAGGTCCCCCAGGGCACAACAGCACTACAAAATGGTGCTGCACAGCAGCCAGTTGCTAACAAGGTGCAGATAAAGCCCTTCATGGTGTACACCCCGACTACATCAATGAAGTCAAAATAGTCAAGCAAGTGGGCTACGAGCACAGCCTGCTTAGACAGAGCGAAGCAGTACCAGTAAAGCTGGTATTGTCGTATCCACGCAGACACTTCAATGGAATTCCTCCAGGAGGAATTTGCGGCAACACGAATGCCAGTGCAGCAGTGCTGGTTCATTCAGGATTGAAATTGCTGCACAATCAATAAACTAGTGGTAGAACTGCCTAATTGTACTGACCCTGCACCCTACCTGGCCCTGACAAACTTTGCAGGGCTGCAAATAAAAGTGGAATAATTCCAGCACCCGTCTGGGCCTTCACAGTGCAGCAGATGCCAAAGATTTGGCCATGTGACAGCAGCCTGTAGCGTGGCCCTGAAATGCAGATACTGCAGTGGCAGTCATCTCACTGGAGACTGCAAAATTCAAAACTACCACACCCGGGTCAAGTACGCTTGCTGTGGCAACAATCACTGTGTGAATTACCACAGTTACAAAGAGTACAAGGCTGGCCACCACCACTGCCACACTGGAGGAGACTCCTACATGCACGGCCAATCAGTCCAGCTCCACGCCCATTGGGCTATTAGGTTTGCACAACTCAACTACAAAAGAGGCCCGAAAATCAGGAATGGATGGAGCAATTTCTAAAAAGTAAAATATAAGAGTAAGAGTCCTCTAGGGCCAGTCCAATGTAACATTTACACCCACGATATTCCGTGCCCCCCTAATTGGCATATTAATGAGTTTATGCAGATGACGCTGTCATCTACACCCACTCCCACAGAGCTGAACTTGCCATTCAGCTTGCCCAGGTACAGTTCACTGAGCTTGAAACCTACTTTCGCCTGTGGCGAATAAAGACAAACGTGGGTAAATGCAAAGCACTAGACTTTACGTGCTGCAATATCCTCCCTAACCTTCAGCAACTAACTCTCTTTGGCGAGAATATTCCTTTTAAAGATGAGGTGAAATGCCTTGGCCTCATTATGGTTAGAAGGCTGACATGGTGGCACCATGTGGAGACTAAGCGAAATCTTTATTATGCCTGTATGTCTGCCGTATATCCACCATTAAATTGCAATTCTGGCTTGTTGCGGAAAAATGGGATTTGGCTGTATCAGACTGAGATTCGACCCATTATTACTTATGCAGCCCCATTTTGGTACTACTGTGCACAAAGTCATTTAAAAACATTCCAAGAGGTGCAGAATAAATGCCTTAGGATGGCAGCACATGCATCATGTTTTGTCCCTCATAGGTGCTTGCACGCAGAACTGAAACAAGAACTGCTGCAAGACGTAATCTGAGAACAGGCCCAAAACTTTTACGAATCAAATATTAATCCTCTCATTGCGACCTTAGGGGAGTATTACATTGATGAGACTCAGCTTTATAAGTGACCTAAGTTACTTCTAGCGATATAGACCGCCTTAGCCCTGAGTGTAATGCACTGCCATGTCAATCATAATAGCACCTGCACAGCTTCACCAGTCTATTACAATAAACTAATCTGAGCAGTATTAAAGGGACTACTCGGTTTAGCTTAAATATTTTTAAAATACTTTTCCTATCATAGTTAGATTAGTTCTACACCTCTCATTCCCAGCCAGCTGCATGTAGGTATGGTCCGTTTGCCACTGCTGATTTCAAGGTAGCCTCTGGCTAGACAATCTGCAAATATCTGCAAAGACTGTGGCGATAGTGTGCTCTCTGCAGCAGTTGGTGAGGGTTCCCATATTGAATAAAATTACCCCCCACACCTCTTTCTCTTTGCGAAACTTCGTGCACTCGCAACATTATGGGTGAAAATAACTCTCTGTTACAGCCCATGACTACAGAGATATGCCTGCAACGAGGTAGCACAGCATTAGTTTTAGAAACACATGTTTAATATAATCTTTTCCTTTCACAGACTCGTGCCATCTCTTCCCGGACACAAAAAAAACCGTAAGTGTTGGTCGCTTTAGTTTACCGGTTGCACTGGGGAATCGGGTGGAAGAGGTCTAGTAGCACCACTTCCCTCACCATGGTGATGTAGAAGCATCACGCTTGTCAGTCCAGCACCAATCAACAAAGAAAGTTCCCGTCACTCGTTATTAGTCTTTCATCCCTACTAATAAAGAATGTTTTTCCAACCTTCTGTCTTCCCTATATCATTTCTATTTAATGCATGCAATAATTTTGAATACTTTCCTGCCTGCTGGGTTTTTATGTTGTCTACGACTGTTTTTCCTAGCCTCTTCTTAGTTATAGCTTAGCTATAGGTACACTTAGGGAGATAGTGATGGCATGGCCCCAATTGCTGGCCATGGCTGCCCAATCCCTCTCTTGCATGATGTATGAATCTTGGATGATTTCCTTCTTTTGTAGGCATAAGGGGTTCACCCTGAGATGCAATCAGCTCCCGTCCTACCTTGGGGCTTCCACTTAGAATTAAGGTCGAGTAGAAAAAAATCGGCAAGATTGCGCCCAGAGTCCATGAAGGCATCACCTGTACCTCTGCAGGTTTCAGACATCATGGATGCAATCAAAACTGCGTTCAATAATGATGCAGATTTAAGAAAGAAAAAAACAAAATGGTAAACAAATTACTGCCTCTAGTGCAACTCTGTTGTTTGGACAATTCCTGGCCTCTCCCAGGAACAAAAAATTGCACAAACAATTACGCTTTACCTGAAGATGGTCAAGAATATTACGAAGCAGTCTCAGGCCTTACTGAAACTATTCAAAAAGGCATGGCAGAGCATATTCTAGAGAAAATAATCACAACAAAACTAGAAACTTTCCCATAATATATATGGGATATTATAACGCAAAAAAATCACTTAAAAGTGTCAATACACACACCGCAGAGATCCCAGAATTAAGGCCAGCATTAGTGAGCTTCAGGCAGTGATCTCGGACAAAGTAGCCCTTTGGAGGGCTAGTGTTTGGGATGCGAAAATCGCAAACAAGAATAATTTGGGGGGGCTAACCAAGCACCTATCCACCATTAACCTCGAACACTGGGATAGCCTTCACTCCTTAAACGAAAGCACAAGCTTTCGCTCAATGTGCTGGAAGACACTTTCCGGCCAAATCTGGAACCCAGTGATAGAAATATCACTACCTAAATTCTCCAGAAACTTAATATTAAACAATGGCAGCCCACAGAGCACGAACCTGAATTTACACAATCACAAGAAATTATGCTTGACGTTCGCTATATGAAGCCAAAAAGGTGCTAGGCGAGAATGGTATACAAGTGATTGTATTATAGAAACTCCCTGACCTAGCTATTGAGCACTTAGCACATTGTGTAAATGCAATGCCCAAATTCGAATATTTTCCAACCATATGGAAAGCAGAAAATGTAATTGTTTTTCACAAATCAGATAAAGACAAGAAACTGCCACAAAATTATAGGCCTATCAGCTTACTCACCACGCTATCAAAAGTAGTTGAATATATTATATTAAGGCAGATTAACTCCCACCCGGAAAGTAATAATTTACTACAAGAGGAGCAATTTGGTTTCCGAACGAAACACTCAACACCACACCAGACGAGTTACGGAATACATTGTAAATGCTTTTAATTTCAAAGACTATGTTGTTGCAATATTCCTTGACATTGAAAAAGCCTTTGATTGTGTATACCACGTAGGCCTAATTCATAAATTTACAAGAAATAAAACTCCCTGACTGCTATGTCAATTGATAAGCAGCTACCTACAGCACAGAACTTTCACAGTTGCATGCGACGATGCTAAATCTGGTGCAAAAACAATTTGTGCAGGGGTTCTCCAAGGTAGTATCTTACGTCCAGTGATATTTTATATATACATAAATGACCTGCCGAGGCCAGATCACCAACTGGTGCAATTTGGTTGCTATGCAGACAACACTGTTATCTTTAGTCACTCCCACAATTTTGAATTAGCAACCCAAAGACTACAAAATGCCCTGAATGCTTTCCAGAACTTTGATACAAAATGGCAGATTAAAATTAATGTAGGCAAAAGTGAAGCTATTGTCTTCACGAGCAGACAACTACCCCAGATGAATTATCACCCCGAATTAACCCTGTTTGGTAAACAGATCCCTCATAAAGATGTGGTGAAATAGTTAGGTGTCCACATGGACCGAAATCTAACCAGGAAGGCTAAACTAAATGTGCCAGTGCACAAACCAGACTATCCACACTTTATCTAATACTAAATCCACGTAGTGCATTGACCCGGAACAAAGCTGTATTGCTGTATACGATGCTAATATGCCCAGTCATAACATATGCAGCGCCAACTTGGTCACCTGCAGCTAAAACACGCGTATGGAGCCTCCAAATAATTCAAAATAAATGTCTGCGAATAGCAGCAGATGCGTCCCGATACTGCGCTATTGCGGATCTGTATCACAAATTAAAAATTTTAAAAACCTGGATTAGCACTTCGTAAAATTAGCACAAAAATTTTACACTGATTGTACAAACAGTGCAAATACGGAAATATCCAGCCTTGGGGACTGTGATCCTGAGGAAACCGAAAAATATAAGTGGCCGAAGAGCATTTTGGCTCACATGCGCCATAATCTCCCTAAACTACTCCCAGCAAGCCTCATGATAACTCCCGCAAACATACAAATCATGTGAAGAAATATGTGATCACACAACAAGGCAAAGTAGGTTCTGTACAGCTTCTGGCTCCAATATGGCCCTGTAATTTACATTGTAAAACTTGGTTATATGCTACACTACCTGCACTCCCAAGTGTCAGCATTGCGGGATCCAGCCTGGAGTTCGCTCTGGTGTAGGCCTGTGCGCTGGCTATATACACCTACCAGATACCCAATGTGGCATCCTCCAATTAGCTTATAAAATTAATTCTAATAATTTTGACTCCCTTGACACTATGCAGGTCACACACAACTCTGACATCACAACAACACCTGCAAGCGAACTATCACTGTAGGCAATGTCATTTCATTCCATTGCTCCCAAACCTCCTTCCTCTTCCTAAATGCTCCAATTTTTTTATTCCTGGAAACTAACCTTTTTTTCTGCTTCTGGAGAATAACTGGCATCTGCAGGTGAGTGGTGCTTTTCTGCCCCCCACCCCATGGTCGTACTACTGCGATACGACCCTGGACACATTCCAGCAGCGGCTTGACACATTTCATATCACCACTCATTAACATCACAAAGTCTATCTTTGCCAATGAACAAACACCCTACTTTCTTCAGCTTTAATCCAATAAAAGGAATTACATTTATCCTCCACAACTGTTGCATAGAATTTCCCAGTCCCGTTCCGCTTTGCCTGGTTTGCTCTGCCCTTTCATTTAGACCCTTCTTCTTTTGGGTTGTGTCCATGGCTACAATTGCGGCCATGGCACCAGACAACTCTGCTCAGCCGCGATGCATGCGCCCAATTTTGTTAATTAAACCTGACCTAAGGCATGTAGACCTTGCCCTGAGATGCATCCCATTCTTCAACTTTCTTAGCTACTAACATGCATGCCGGAGGGCACACAAAACAGAGAAGGTGTACACACTAGCGTAGCGGGATTTGAAGGCTGCCATTGATAATAATTATAAAAATTAAAAAAAACCTTAATCTTCTCCAGTAGCTCGCCTCAACACTTCTGCGCTGGGGCTCTCTACTGAACATTAAGCCCTTACGGCCCGCTCTAAAAACTCCAGAGGCTTCAGCAAAGCTTACCAGCAGCTCCAGAGGCTGCCACCACCACCAACCACCAAAAGATCTAGAGATTTCTCTCAACAACCACCAGGAGTTCCAGAGGCTCCTACCACCAGCAGCTCCAAAGGTTCTGCAGCATCTACCACCAGCTCAACAGTAAGCCTGCAGGAACCAATACCACACTCTCCGTGGTCGTTCCTCCTGGTTCAACAACCGCCACTACTTTCTGGTAGTAGCAACTACAACCACTGCCATTAATAGTGGTGGCACCTTCTTTTCTTGCAGTCTCTTTGAGACACCTCGAGTTAGAGTAGATGTGACTGAGTTGTTTTTATAGCAGTTTAAATCATTCTATACCAAGTTATATGAGGAGCAGGTCCCCTCCACCTGTTTTACCGTAGGTTACTTCCAACCACGTTTTGCTTGGTAGGAGATAGTACGGGCCACCTTATTTATTACTACGTAATAAATATGTACTGTTCCTACCCATGTGTTTTTATTCAAAAGGTGTATTTCCTACTTGCACCAAATGTTAACAAGCAGTCAACAACAGCAGTAAGACACCAGTGCTTGGGGCCAGCACCATTAGTAACCAACCACCCCTGCAGTTGGAGAAACAGGTTAAGTCAGGTGGGCAAGGTAAGGAAGCCTGACCGAGTAAGGAAAGTGTGCTCGCAGTCTCAGACTTTATGCTAAACCAGATGCCAACTCTACCTACTCCGCATAATCCAAGGCCCCGGTATTTAGACAGTAACCTGTAATCTTGATTCAGAGTGCACCTGTCCTAGCGCAATCAAAACCATATTGGCCGAGTCTCATTCAGTCTAAAGCGACACGCGTCTAATTATTCTCAACATTTTTTCAAAATTACTTTGTTATATAAAATTATAGTTTTGAAAATATATGACAGTGGAGGAAAATTACTGTTACGCGCTGCAGCTGGCGCCAACTCAGCAGCCCCCCACCATAATCGGAGACCCACCTCACCCTCCCCTCTACCTGGAACAAAGCGCTCGTGGCCATCTGCCCCCCTTCTGGGTATCCCGTGAATGCAGACAGCTTGCTGGCGTCACAGACTTCCTCTCACCTGCGAGAGTTCCCGATACGTTTAGCGACGACGCAAGAATGTTCTGGTGAAACTGGCTGGCCCAGCTGCCCTCCACGACGCATCACGCAAGTTAGGGAAGATTCTAGGTGGTGGCCTAAGACACTATATATCCTGCCGCAACCCAGCGGCCGACAGTCTTTGACGGAGACCGTCTGGCGAGTGTGGACGACGAGAAGAGATTGCAGGATGACGACGGGTGAAATGTTCGTGGTGTGAAATTGTAACATTACTTTTAAAAAATGAATGAAATATCAGTTACAGTATAAAAATTTTACATTGTATCTTTTTTTTGTGTAGAGCTCAGAATTGAACATAATGTTAAGATACATCTGAAAATAATTGTTCATTTGATCAAAAAACCATAAAATATATTTTTATATTTTTTTTACTTAGTTCACTTGTATTGAAGTTTTTACTTTTGTGCTAAAATTTAAAGTCAAAATCATTATGAGTTAAATCCTTATCACAGGTAAATGAAGAGTTTGATTTCAAAGAAATTGCAACATGCCACTCCTATAGCTGAAACCAAACATTGTGTTTAAAATAAAATAAAAAATTGTTTTGTACAGTACTATGTAGTGGGCACAAAATAATTCCCCAACAGCTCCAGTTATTTATTTCACCACCCATTATGCAGCTACAAATACAACCCATACACATTTTGCAGGAAATATGCAGAAATACAAGACTTTCTCAATGGGACCCCACACATGACATGCAAGAAACACACACAGAAATAGTAATACACTGCAAAAATGAGACGTAAGAAATATTTGCTATCTGTATTCCTAATTGTTTTAATAATGTTATGGTATATATTATTTTTAAAAATGTGTAAAATGTTTTTGGGCAAGGTCTGGTATAGGTGTGATTTACTTAAAAGTAGCCCATACATAGCTAACTTCCTTTGTCAGTATTAATATGAAAATATTAACAGGAGTAAACAGTATATAAATTTTATTTCATTTTAAGCCTAACTGCAAGTAAATTTCTTTATAACAGTTCTGACTACCATATCTAGGAGATGACAAATTACTGAATGTTCCAGTAAAAAATGAATGTTGTGTATGTTTGCATATATGTTGGTCATGAAATCAGGATGTTTGAGTGAGTGAAACGAGATCAGTATGGAGCAGCGCCAGAATGCAAGGGCAGGGGAAACAGGAGATCTGAGAGAAAATCCACCCACCATCGGCATAATCCATCACGAGTCCCACATGCGAAAATTCAGGGGCGACCTCACCAGGAATCAAGCCTGGTTCACCATGGTGGGAATCGAGTAGTCTTAATGACTATACCAACCCCCTCCCCCCTCTTGCAATGTTTGAGGCTATAGGTAATTTAATTGCATGTAGTAATGGTTTATTTTGAGGATTTGACATATTTATTTTTTGCATGATTGTAAATTATTAAGATCATATTATGTAGTGTGACATTGTTTAGCAAAATAAAAAAGGAAACTAACACAGCTCTGCGCTGAGTATACTTACGTCAGTATTTCACAGCATATTAAAAAATACAAATTTAATTGGCTGATGCATAGGCCTACATAACTTGGTGATTATAGAGAATCTATTTTTTCCATGAGATGGCAAAACAAATCAGAGAGCTGCGTTTTTAGGATTGCAGATTATGTCCTTCACACTATCAACTTACCCGCATTTCTGTATCACATTTAAAATCAGAAATTTTTGTGAAAACACGCCATATCTTACCTTGATACAGATACTTTATTAGGCATCCATATTACTATACACAGCAGAACTGAACTACATTTGTTTGAGTAACTTATGTTATCGGAAATAAAACTTTACACAATGTCAGCTAGAAATAGTGCACCGTAGTCTGTTTTCATAAACATTACATTTCATTTTACTGCGTTCAGTCATATCAGCAGTAGCAGTTTATACCAGCTATACAAGTACATATTTTTGCTACTAGATGTCAAGCTCTCTACTTACGAACATGAATGGCTATGACCTTCACAATCAGTGAATTTACATGAAAACACAATTTTATTATCATTTAACAGTTTATTTTCATTAATTTCAGTAAATCTGGATATCTGACATCTTATGTTATGTATAAAAACAAGGAATATACACATCACTAAGTGTTTCTTGTAATGGATGCATTTTATAACTACAGAAGAACCAAACAATAAAGAGAAATGCAACATTAACATGTGTATCTACCTAGCGACATACTGTATCTAGAATATAGTATGTTGTCCAACATTTTGTTGTGTTATATTTGATGTTACTTGTGTGTACTGAGTTTATTGTTTCAAAGTGTAATGAAATTCAATGTGCATTAAACATACTTCACTGAAATTCATGCAAAGTAGTTACAGGATATTTCCAAGAAACATGCCTAATCAATGTCTCATCTTAAAATGCTTGCAGTATCATGCTGCATGTGGGCACTTTTTTTTTTATTTTGCTGACCAGACCTGTGGTCCAACTAAGAGCTAATGTGTGCATATATCACTCACAAACTAATACAGTAACTATATGGAAAGTTTTGATATTCTTCATGAGAAGACATGTGTTTTTTATTGGGTTCACATGGGTAACAATGGTTATGCCAAGTGTACTGAAATTTGGAAAACAGAAAATCTCCTTTTGAATTAAATACATCACTGCTGCAGGTACTAAATCAAATATCATCAGCTAATTTTGTTTTGTTAATATCCCGTACAGTTTCATCTAGTGCTCAGTTTCGTAAGAAAAAAGTGATTTTCTTATAATGAAAGCATTGGTTCAATATCGCGGGTACCATGTAAAATTTATAGATGCTAATAAATGCTACAGAACATTAAAATAAATGTTATACACTGCATACACGTATGCTAATTTCCATTCTCTAATTATTAGTCAATATGCATTTAAGATGAGATAGTGGTTAGAATTTATTCCTTGAAATAATACTCATGATTTCGTATTAATTAACAAATGCAGGGGCATTACGTATTAATTATTTTAATGTATGGACATAGAAACATTTCAAATATTGCTCATTCTCGAAAGTTCTTGAGTAATTTTTTCTTTTGTTGCCAAGGTGGAAATCCTGGATATCGTGGAATTTTTTGCTGTTGGTTAATAGAATTTGGTAACATCACACAAAATAAATATATATTTACTTTGTTTACAAATCATTATAAAAATGATTTCAAAACTTTCCATACTCAATCCAAACTGAGTATGATTTACTGTTGCCCTCTTAAAAAAGTTAAAGCAAAGTGAAGGTAAATTTATAAGGCACATGCATATTGGAATAGTTTTCAGAGTACCGTAGGTCAGTCTGCTTTTTAAGCAATTTAACCTGTTTTTGTCCTTAAAATACACGTCTAACCGTTACGTACGTGATAAAACATACGGGAAATAAAAAAACCTCCTGGAGTTACCATAGCAATTTTTTCCAAGGGCCAGTAGACACCTTGGTTGCTCTACCATTAAATTTATAATTCCTTAAATTGTTTTATTTGTGTAATTATTGGGGTTTGTGATTAGACATTACACCTGTTGACAATCTGTGTTTCTATGATGAATTGAACACCCAGTACAACAGAAACTTAGTATAGTTAATTATTTACCTGTATAAGTTCAGTGATGTTTCCAAGGAAATGCTGAAGTGCTATCTAAGTGATGTTTTAGCATAAAGTACAGCACTGGTTTATTAGACTGATTTTAAATGTGGTTGAGAAAACAAGTTGTGTTTCCTAACGGTACTCTATCTGGTGTTAGAGGTTACAGGGCAAAGTGCAATGCTTTTGTAATCTTTCCATGGGTGGTATTTGTTGCTGCAACCATTCTGTAATGTTTGTCTTCTATCCACAAAGCTGATTTTAGTTATTTAGAACTGTACCTATTGTGCTTTCTGATCATCACTAACATGATTTTAAAAGAAGTACACATGTACTAATTAAAAATGGGTAAGCTACAACTCTGACAAGATAATAATTGCAAATAACATTCAGCTAGGCAATAATACAATGTATTTCCAAACTCTGAAGTTGTATTTTACTTTCTTTTACTAGTTTTTTGGTAATTCTGAAGAATAGGGGTTTTTTGAAGAAAAAAAAATGGAAATTGGTATAATTCCACTCTACTAATTACATAGAACACAAATGTACTATTACTTGACTACGACAAGTGTGCAGCCAGAAAATATGCTAACTACAAGGCGACACCCCCTCTCTCTCTCCCTCATTCACACTAGTGGAGGTGAGGAAGAAAGCTCTCGGCTACGGGTGAATAATGTAGCACTGGTCATGACTCGTGCCACAGTATTTCCCATGTTCATACGCTCGTGACTGACGGAAGTGTTTATGCGAACAAATTGCGAACAATTTTAAAACATAAGACAGATTTTCCTGGGAAAAGGGAGACTTTAAGACAAACCCCTTGAAAATCGGGTTTCACTTCAGAAAGTACAAATACAAAAGAAAGGCTTTAATGGAAATAAATGACATTGTCGCCTGGAGAAGGGAGTATTTATAGTCACATATATATTTTTTTATGTCTATATATGTATGTGCATGCATATGTATGCATATAATTAGCTTACATATTCTTGTATGGTCAATGAACGTCTGCAGTGTGCATGATACTGTTACATACATTCATGCAGGCTGGTGTATGCGTGACAGTTGCAAAATGTGTGGTTTTCCCGTACTCACAAGTTCACCCTCACGTGCCTCTGCTTGCTACATGCTGCTAGTGCTAGTGTCATTACCCTCACCCGCTGCACACTTGTCATGGTTGAGTTATAGGGGCATCGACATATACCAACAGAAATCCCAAAAATGATAGTGGCGAGGGCTATGACAGGGTGGCTACAGACAGGGAAAATCTGGAAAACAGGGAAAAGTCAGGGAATTTCAAACAGCCGGGGAAAACAGAGAAATATCAGGGAATTTTCTGAGAATCGGGAAATTTTTGTACGCGTTAAAATGTTTATATTACTTTTAATTCTCCTGTGCAAAAATGATTGATGTTCCCACAATTGGTGGCTTTGTGAAAGCGACATTTGCTGAATGCCAGCTGGTGAGTTGGAGCATCAGTATTTGTGGTGTACTTCAAACTGGAAACCACTCTTTGAGAGGCTCCTTATGGAGTGCCACAGGAGTGACATTTCATAAAACACGAAAATGTTTGCAAACTTAATTGGAGTAATCAGGTACAACTCTTGGTTGGCTCGGCCACGAATGGCTTTACACCCAGCAAGGGATCCTCGTTGCCTTTGCTTCCTTAGCGTGGCTGACTTTAGTACCTTCCTTTATGCCATACATTCATAGGAGTGGTGCAAAATGGCGAGCTAGGAAGGCAGCTACTGCCTCAAGAGTCCAATCTGAGCTGTAACCAAGCGTCAACTGCCCTCTGCAGTCTAATCCCCAGGAACGAGATCAAGCCACCCGACAACTGAAGAGGCCTCACCTCCCAGTCCCTCCAGGCTTCCTATTTTAGCCTCCCTACAAGACCACCAGCAAGCCACATCCAGTCGTCAACCGCCATCAGGGACTCCATGTACCACTGGGTATAGCGAACTCGTCGTTCCGGCCCAGCAGCCCTCCGTTGGCTCCTACCAGCACCGTCAGCGGCAGTACCACCTTTGTCCAAGGTCTGATGGCAGAAAAATCAAACATGAAAGTGACAGCTTGGTCAAATACAAAACGCATCAATTTACGTGAAAATTACATGGAACCCTGACAAAATTTAACATAGAACCCTGAATATAATATTGCACTTACGATATTACATAAATAAACTCTCAAAACGCAATGATGGCATAGTTTAGCCACATGGTTATATGTGATGTTGCCATAAATTATTCATATATGGAAAATACCCTCAAATACATACATGAAAACAAAGCCCTTAAAATAGCAAAGTAGCAATAATGCAGAAATTACACAGAAAGGCCACTAACATAGGTGGATGGTGCCTGATTCAAATTGTGCATGTCGCGTGACCTCTCCGACATCTTTCTCCTCCTCCTCAATTAAGTTAAAAAGTACCACAAGGGCAAAATAAATTAGTAAAGCGGAACCATAATGCTGGGGAAATGTCTGGCAAACGTACGCAAGCAAAGGTTGACCGGTAAACTAAATTGAGTATGGAAACCTACATCAGTGAACAAAAGTTGTAGTGCGTACGTGACAGTGTCTTACCTCATCAGCTCTCCTTGACAGACTGTCCAGAGGCAAGCGTCACATGGACCTACCATGGCCGCCTATGGCGTTCATATAAGCGGAAGTGTTATGCATGCAGAGTAAAACATTTTATTATAGAAATAAAATGGCACAAATTAAATTAAATACTGTTTTACATTTTATAATTTTCTTATGAATTTTACACATTATTTCAGTGTCTCTTTATGGCGGCGTTTATGCCGGAATATTAGTGTTCTTAATCTCGGTGCTGTGGGCACTTTGAAGTTCATAACCAAACAATCTCAAAATAACAAAAAACAATTCAAAACATTTAAAGGCCTTTTTAAACCCTGCAAATACAAATACAAAACATATTTTACACTGAAAAATAGTATTTATGTGAAAGTTCAAAATATTGGCCTCTTTGCACACGTGCAGGACATGTGCGTGGGGAGCGCCGTCATGGGCTGTAGTGTCGCTGGCTGTTAGCCGGCATCAGCTTGTAGAGTATTTTTTCCTGCGAGGAGGCTACGCTTGAAAATCATTTCTGGAGAAACTCCAAGCTTTGCTGAATTGTGATGTTTCGCATCACTACGTAAAGAAGAACGCCGGCACGTCTTGAATCACTGTTTTGGGGATTTACTCCTCTGCTGGTGCTGGGACTCTGGCTCTATGCATAATGTCTGGCTACACTTGTACAGTATTTTTCCCTGTGAGGGGCTACACTTGTAAAACATGCATTATCACAGTTACATTTGGGTGCTAGGATGTGAGCATGTAATAATAATAATGTACATATAGGTATTGTTTGGTTAGAGTGTTTTGCAACTTAATGCATTTTCATGATACTCCTGATATAATGGTAATATTCTATCATGAAAACCTGTTTAATTGCATGAAGATCTGACCGAACGATACCTAAACTAACAATATTGTCAATATAAGTAACAAATTAGATAGTGGGGAGGGCTATGAACTGGAGATAATTTGTGAGGTAAAATTTTATCATGAAAACTCACACATTGTACACTTGTTGTACCCCGCAATTTCCCTGATGTACATAGCCATCCCCTTGGTGCTCCAGTCAGCGATACAACCTGAGGTGGCTGTCCTGCTCCTGTTGGATGAGTACCTAGTGGTTGGGACTCTACCTTTCTGTACACCTGGGTGCACAGAACGGGTGTCCGTTGAAAGTGATGTGTGTTTGCTGACATACAAATTCCTGAAGGGGATCTGTAGTCCTACACTATGGTTCATAATATTGTCATACCCGGTTGCTTGCTTGCTCCGTTTAGAAGTAGAATTTCTAGTGTCGGATAGGATATACCTCTAAACATACGTACTCCCAGGATATTATAAAATTGTATTTATTATAAATAATAAATACTGGTGACTAATACCTACTACTAAGCAGAGTGCAAACGGACGTAAGCTATGCTTTAACAGGTGGAGGTGACCTGCTCCTAGACTACTCAAGAATGGAATGACTTCGACAGCTATGAAAACAACTCTGACACAGTTATTCTACCCTCTGGAGTTATCTAGACGAGACCTTACCGGGCGTAGTTGCCACTTACCAGCAAGTAGCAGCGGCAGTTGAGCCAGGAGGATCAACAGCGGCAGTGTGGCGTAAAGTCGAGCAGGCTTCTGGAAGTTGGTGGTGGTTGAAGTCTCTGGAGCTTCTGGTAGGAAGTGGTAGAAGCTAGTGGAGCTTCTGGTCATTGGCGATGGCAGCCACTGGTGGCTGCTAAAGATCTCTATGAATTCTTGGAGAGGACTACAAGGGCCTAAGGTGCAGTAGAGAGCCCCAGCACAGAAGTGTTGAGGCGAGCTACTAAAGTTAACTGGTGTCTTCGGCCTTATATCTTGCACTCAGCCGGCCCTTGCTTGGGCTGAAGTGGGAGGTGTGACGTCGCGCTATGACATCTACCTGAAGCGAGCGGGGTGGGAGAACTACCCTTGCACTCTGCTATCTTTGGAAAGCTTGGCAACACTGTCTAGCAGGTGCTTCGGGGAGACTGATTTGTTCCTCTGCCACTTGGGAACAATGCTTATTTGATGTGCTAGGTTCGCCTGCTAGGTTGGAGTGATCCTGTGCACACTCGTGAATAACGTGTTGGGTTTGACCCTTCCTCGGGATACGTAGATACATGAGTAGTGAGAGGAAGTTGGGTCTCGTGCATCAGGAAATACCACGTGTCTGTAACTGTTTCTGCATGGGAAACAATCCTGTAGCCATTTATGGTTGTGGTTCCTGGTAGATGCAACACGTTGGGATGAGTCGTGGTCGTTTTTAATATAACTCATATAAGCGACATGTGTCAAAGTAGAAATGAAATTTTACAGATTTTATTTTGGATCGTAATCTGCCCAGAGGTCCTGAAAATTTAAATTTTCTCTAAAATCAAGCTAGTTGGCATTCATATCAAATATAGTGGATAAGAATTCAGTTTAATGAACTTATTCAAAGTTAATATGAATTTTGTTTTACTGAACTTTCTTATCAAGAAATTTCATTAATCTTAACAAATTAAAAATTCACGTAATGCTGTTCTTGAAACACATTGAGAGAGAGAGAAAGAGATATATATAAATAAATTTATTTATATTTCTAAGAAATATAAATAAATTTATTTATATTTCTAAGAAATTTTCTTTTATAAATCTCATTCACTTTCAGCAAGATATGGTATTTTGAACTGAATAATTTCTGGTAATTACAAATGTTCATATGTGTCTGATGCTAATATGTGTTGCAATTTTTCTTATCACCGTTATCCATTTAAATCAAGGGTATATCTGTGTGATTTGTGTAGAGTGGGAATTTGAATCCTATTGAAAATGGTACAATTTGTGCCGTTTCCCAGTATGTTCTGTCACAGCATACTTCTACACCAGGAGAAAAATATAATATATTTTACTTACCTGTTGGAGAGAATTAAATTTTTTTCATAAATTTACTGCCTGATAGAAAGGGTATAATGTTGTATCATACTATGATACATGGTCAGTATTCTGTTGTCAACATCTTTCTAGATTGCTTAGCAACGACACAGAGGAATTTGTTGATTGTCGTTAAGAACAAGGTTTCTCCTTCCCACAACTGCTCAATCATACACACATATACATTTACTCACCACAAATCAATTAAAAATTGCATTTTTCAAATACAAACGCAAGAATTATAAAATGCCAAGAATACAAAAATATTTTACAGTTGAGCAAATAACTTCCTAAATACTAACTTTCTACTTTGTCTTTATCCATGACCATCACAATTCATTCTTTAACATGATCATTTTATTTACATATAATGTTCCTATTAGTCACTTGACTCTTTCTTAGGGACTACACACTGATTAAGTGACATTTATTAGAGCAGACATACATTTTTTTAAGTATTACGATATAAACAACTTAACTAAAATATATACTCTTATAAACAATAACATATAAGCACTGAGCTACTCCAAATGGTATAATGTTAGCAATGAACCAAAATAAAGGTTATAGTGTATTCACAGTATCTTCAGTCTTTTTGAATCAAACATTTTAGAAATCTCCCCATGTATGACGTTTTTTAGTTATTTCGTAAATACACCCTGTATCACAAGCATTTTATACTTGTGTTCATAAAAGTTACTTTTTTTCTGTTAAACTGAAATGTAATTAATATTTTATCTATCAATTATAATGCATTATTTATAAATAATCTGAATAGAATTCAGGGAGAAAATAGGTATGTTGGTAGTACCTAGTGAGAAATAGGCCTTATACAAAATACTGTTACACTTAGTGTGCACAAATGTGGTGCATTGTCCCCCTGGTGTAATTCTCCAGTATTAGTTAAGCTTAGTTTGCACGAGGCAGAGGAATATCCTGGGATTAGAACTTCAGCAGGGCTTCAGAAAAGGTTGAAGTAACCATGAATGAACTATTTTACATAAGTTACATACTGAACTGTTTCTACATAGCAGAATATATCCTAGACAGATAACATATGCCAAATACCCTATTACTAATTATACAATGAATGATTTACTGTACTAGAGTATAAATATTACTAAAAAAACTATATACACTGACATGCTGAAGAACTCATTCAGGAATACAGTAACAAGTCAACCAAGCCCACGCCTAATGAAAACTAAACATTGAAAAGAGACAACTTTTCCCATAACTCAGATTTAGTTTAGTTTTTAATAATAATTGCTCATTTCTGTTCTCTCTGTCCCCTTGGTTGATTCATTGAAATGCTTCATTATTATGTATTTTAGACCCTTTATCCCTTACTTAGTAGATTCCACTCTGGTGATATCCAGATCATGGGCATGGCGTGTGCTATGT
Source organism: Dryococelus australis (assembly GCA_029891345.1). Taxonomy (NCBI): domain Eukaryota; kingdom Metazoa; phylum Arthropoda; class Insecta; order Phasmatodea; family Phasmatidae; genus Dryococelus; species Dryococelus australis. The sequence continues at coordinate 64,043,004 of CM056993.1, read as the reverse complement.
TCATGCACTTTGTACCTATAGTTAAATGTAAGTTTTCTCGGAGTGAAGTGTTCCTCACTATCCTGTATGCTGCTTTAGGACATTCTCCCTTAATTATCATCTGCAGTGGTTGTATCCTCCTATGTCTATACAATATATCCATACATACAGTGTGGCTGTACCCATATGTGTGTCTACTTGCTCTATTTTATATTTTTTCAATATTTCCTGCAATTGCCTTATTGCATGTTCCCCAAATACATGCCATACATACCAAGTGGCAACGAATGAGAGTGAAATTGATATTTCTTAAAATGTGTTGAGGTAGTATCCAAGATAGGTGTTCGTCAATGATCAAACCAAGACATTTGGCTGAGTCCAGCCTTGTTAATGGTTTGTTATTAACCATTACCTGCATGTCATTGTTTACTCATCTTTTTTTTGCATATGAAAATGTAATTAGTTTTATCCTCATTTATGCTTAAATTATTCTGGTTTAGCCACTTAGTTATTACATTAATGTCATTTTGAATTTAACTAGATTTGCAGCATTCTCTCTAGTATATAAAATCTTTTATCATCAGCATATAATGATATTTGTCCATTTAGTGTAATGTGTGCAATATCGTTAATATAAATTAGGAAAAGTATGGGACCTAGTACCTAGAACTGAACCTTGTGGAACTCCATTTGAATTAAATTTTAGCTGACTCTCATATCTATTGAGGGACACATACTGGACTCTATTTTCGAGGTAACTTATGAATAATTTTAATAGTACACCCATAATACAAGCTGCTTCAAGTTTACGAAATAATAGTGACGCGTGCCAGTGTCTGTGTTCCTCAGACCATTTTCCCGCCGTGCACCACTATACCGCTGCAGCAGACATCTGTACTCCACAGTGTTTTGCTCTGCAGTGCTACGGCGCAATAGTGCGATGAGTGTAGTGCAGTGCAACATAGTGTAGCTAAGAGTAGGAAGTGGCAAGTAGGGCCCCCAAAAAAGTCTTAACGAATCACGCTGTTTAATAGCTAAATAAGGGAACTGAGACATGCCCTTACTAGTGTTTATTCAGTTTTACCAATAGCTTCATTTTAATTTACCACAACTGTTTCATCGTTTTTAGCTGCCAGAGACGCCGGTCCTCCTTCCCCAGGACTTAAATCGCCTGGTGAAGAGTAATTTTTACATTTAAGTTATAATATTGTGTCTGTGCCACTTTGACAGTATCGTCTAGCTGGCGGACCAAGTCCAGTGAAGCATGTAAAGTGTTCACCTAGGGTGATGCGTAGCGTTTTTAGCAAGTAAAACAAAGTTGGCAAGAAATTGCGCGTGTTTTTCCTTCGTCAAGCCTTCAGGTGTGTCAGGGAACGAGACCCTTAAAAGCCCGCTAAAATCACTTTACCCTTGAGCAGTGTGTTCTGAATATAATTATCTCAGTCATGCAATAAGTAATTCAGCATCAGGCATGTGGGCCAGCCTTTAATAGACCCGCCATTTAGAAAACACTGTAAATATTAAACGTGAGAGGAAATATTGATGAAGGAAAGTTATGTCCTTGTGATCAGCCCGTTACTCCTGAGAACGTCAAGAGTCTCCAGGTCCACAACAACATTGACCCGCTACTGGTGTCTTATGACATATTCCTCAACAAAAATTCCTCACCTTAATCTCACTGCCCCTCAGAACACCTAGCACCCTTCACCAAGCCACCATACGACATCAATAGGCTATGATAAACAGTGTAAAATACTTTTCTTAAATCAATAAAGAGACCTGTGGCTATTTTATTATTATCAAGGTTTTCCTGAAATGTGCTTATAAAGTACTAATAAGATCAGCTCTTGCAGTCTGTGTACTTGAGTTTTCCCAAAATCCATATTGTCCCTTACGGAAGAAATTTATGCTGTTTGGAAATTTTAATAATAGTAGTTTTAACGCGTGCTCAAATACCATGGAAATAGCAAGGAATAGAGAGAATGGCCTATAATTGCTTGGGTTCATGGGATCACCTTGCTTGAACATAGGAATTATTTTAAGTTTATCTGGAAATGATCCATTGAGAAAACTGCCCAATGAATAGGTAACGTCAGATTCATCTCTCAAAAATATATTGTGATGGAGTTTTCCGTCCCAAATTGAGAGAGAGGAATGGTGTTGCATTGAAGTCTCTTATGTTGTAGCGGGACGCCTGTGAGTGGGCAAACCGCCCATCGTGAGTGTTTGACAAGGTGCAGTGTTGCGCGGGTTTGCCGAGTGTGTGTGTAATTGTACATGGCATGGCGAGCGAATAGAACACGCTCGGATGGTAAAGAGCACGCTGCTGGTGTATAGGGGAAGCAGGAGTCTGACTCCTGGGAGCGGTAGCCTTGAGTAGGGATGGGTGGCCGGTATATATAGAGGGGCGCAAGCTTTAGTCTGGGAATTCATCGCCTGCCAGTGAGCGGGGTTCCTTGGCTCTGAGTAGTTATCCGCCCGTGGAATGGGATGCTGATTTGCAGATACAAAGATATGTAAATGGACTTCGGGATGCTGGTAGAGTTTGCACCGATCAACAGTAGGATGTGGGACTTTTAGAATTAACCAGTTCGTCGAATTTAGACGAAACAATTGGGAGAATTCAACCTTAGTGGAAGCTAGCAGGTTTCCTAGTATCAAGACTTAGAATTTTTTTGGCATATTGTTTCTGGGACTATGTTGTTCAAAAGCCACTACGAGTGGGGACATTTTATGCCAGATGGGACCAGAATGCCGAAGTGAATAATTATGGTTGTGTTCGGAACGTTGACTTTTCCGTGCATGGCGTTAGTTTCCTGCGTCTGGAAGAAAATTTAATGTGTTTACGAATTTTCCTAGGCGGAGTTGGGGCTAGGGAACTTATGTGTGAGAAACAACTTTACCTAAGCTGGCAGTCTTTACGGCATTGGGCGAGGAAATGCGAGATGAATTTTTGAAGCTTAGTCACGTAGTGCGGCGTGTGGGTGTTTGTGAACTCATCATCGTGAGAGGCCCAGAATGCGTGTGAGGCTCATGTAAAATTTGAGTTCCCTTCTAGGCCATTGACAGTGTTAAGGGAGGAGTTTCATCAAGTGAGAATCATTGGAAACTCTGGAGACTTTTGAGTTAAGAAGCGATCCGGCAAGTTGAGGTTGGGGAGACTGCTACGAGGGAGTGATAGAATGTAGAATTGGTGGAGACCTGGACATATTGGTTATATGGGATGTTGTGAGAAAGGGAAGCTTATGGGTGGGTTTTGGATATGTGTGGCATTGGTGTGTTTGGGTAAAGGAGAGGGAAGTACAGCCCGTTTGCGGGAAAGTGTGGGGACAATATCCCCAGCCCTACTCCTTTGCCAGTGGTGTGCATGTGAGAACAATTGAAAGTCAGTTCATGGTAACGTCGGCTACCAATGAGGACAATATCCTCACCCTGAGTTGCAAAGTGGAGATGAGTGTGTGGAGGCCCAGTACCAGTCATAACTGGTGGTAAGAGTATTCCTGGGTACTGGACCTGAATGGTGACCTGTATGAAAGCTCAGATGTAGAGTACAACTGTGAGGGTGGTTTTCGTTAATGGAGTTTGTTCAGGCTTAGGAAGTGGGACAAGTTTAGTAAGAGTGAACCCTGCTAAGAACCAGACCTCCGCGAGTTCCAGTGTGTGTTTTATAAGGGAAAAGTTGTTTAAAAGATTGTAAGTTTGGTGAAAAGACGGTAGAAAACCCCTTTGTGCTGTTTGTTAATTTTAATGGGGTTTTTATCGAGAATGGAAGTTTTGTGAAGAGAAGAGAAATTTTAAATGGCTGTTGTAGCCTTTGTTTTCAAAGTGAAGTATATGAGAATTTTTAGGGTAGTTTTTGGGGTCCACAGCAATTTTTAAGTGAGCAATATAGGAACCCTATTTTACTTGGGTTGAAGTGCATCTTGAGATTCACAAGGGGCAAGTTGGAGTTGTGCCCAGATATAGAGTGGATTTTACTGTGGATCTCAAGTTTTTGTAAAGGAAAGTTACAGTGGTTGTCAAGTGTGAACTTTGGATCTTTAGTAAATTCTGAGGGGGGGAAAAAAAGTTTTCTGCCCCTTATGTTTTGCTGTAGTGTAGTTAGCTTCTCCTGAAGCTATATGATATTTTGAAGTGGACCCAGCACGATCTGGTGAATGACACAATACTTATACCTGGATTTTTTTTTCTGCTGAAACTTTTAAGGTGACCCCATACCCATCCTATCCCGTCATAAAATGAGGTTAGGGTGTGAGAGTTGGGGTAGTGGTTAACCCACTTGAGCTGAGGCAAAGGCGGGCTCAATATAGCATACCGGTTGGCTTCTACCATTTCCATCTTAACACAAGATACAGTAAAGAGGATAGCCTTCAATGTTCAATTTGTGCGTGTCCCATCTACCATTAAAACACCATGATAAGTAAATACTAATTCTTTTCATGAAACTAGTTTCTCTTTCAAGAATTAAGTACATCTTAAGAAGTTACGTCTTTACCAATTCAATTTATAGGAATCTTGAACAATTTTGGTACTAAGTTTTATACCTCACTAACATGGCCATTTCCTGCTCAACATTTTTAGTCAACAATCTCTTGTCTGTATACTGTTTCCTCAGCAAAGAATCTACTGTGTAATTATGTTCTGCTTCCAATTTCTTAACCACATAGTACGCTTCTCCTTTATTATATGAAACAGCTACAATAACTGGACATTACATTATCCTCGCATAATGTTAAAGCTTTTAAGAAATAACTGTGTTACAACTACATACAATACCAACTTCCAATTGTTGTAAACCACCATGCTGCTCAGTTCCATTAGTGCTCAAACCCAATATTTCAACTAATTCATTATTGTTGAAATCTGAATGACAGCCATCACTATTACTAATGGCAATGTTGTACAATGCAAACAGGTCTGGCGAGGAAACTTAGCAGCAAGTTGGGCAAGATGTTGGGTGAGATGTCAGATAAGGTAATGAAAGGGGCTTTGTGCAAAGTTTTGAATGGGATGTCAAGCGAGGTCTTGGGTAGGATGCTAGGTAAGATATTGGATAATGTACTGGGCAACATATTTGATGGGACGATAGGTGACTGGAAATAAGAAACAGGCCCAGAATACTTCATTGGTAAAGGTGGCCAGTGAAACTCATCATCAAGCTGAACTGGTGTGGGACAGACGAGGCTTTTCTCTTTACAGTGCAGATAAAATGAAGAGCTAGAAGTTTCACACCTGTGCAGGACTGGTGTAAGCCATCCAGCACAAAGAGTGATATCCTACAAAATAACATAAGAACAAAACTTAATGTTGTGCAAAGTGCTAGATAAACATATTTATTACAGCTTTACTAAGAAGACACATTAAAAGTAACAAAGTTTGCAATACAATTTTTATATGTACACTGTGCGCATACTACAGTATAATCCATATTTTAAAAATTCCTAAGGACATATACAAAATGGTGTGAACTGAAAGATGTAATTGGATGGGAAATAAATTACGTCTGCATTTAGCAAATAATTTTGGATTAATAGGCAATACTAATACTTATTTAACATTTTCAGCTGAAGTAGTGTTTAATATTTACGTCAGTTTTCATAGTAACATTTAAAGCCTAGTACACACGGACAACTTTTTGTACAAGAAAGTGAAATCTATAACGTGTCTACTAGAGGCACAGCTAAAATGCTTGTGGAAGACACTGTTGTGTTCTATGCGCACCCCTTTGTCATTAGTTCTATGTTCTATACTTAAGGCCCTTACACTATTGAAGGTTTTAACATTTGACTTTATGTTTGCTTTCCAACTTGTTTCTTATGGCCCTTGACATAATGAAACTGACAAAGGTAAAGCCAAGTACTCTTGACTTTAAGATTTCTATTAGTTCAAATTTTAAGAGAATTATAAACAGCCATTTTGCCGAGAATCTTAACAGAGGTTATGTGGAAAGTATGTTATTTTATTCTAGGGCGATTTTAATCTCGGTATAAAGTTTTTTTGTTTTGAAATAAACTCTCAATGTATTTTTTAAGCCTATTATAAAAAAAGGTAAGTAACATGTCAGAACTCTGACATTACAATATTGTATATATTGCGCAAGAAGCTTAATGGAGCTAGGCAAAATGGAACTGTGAAAGGTAAAGGCAAGCATTCTTGACTTACAATTTCGAAAAGTTAAAATTTAAGGTCAAAGTCAAGCAGCAATTTTGCCGAGAATCTAACGGAGGTTATATTATATGTACGTTATTTTATTGTAGGACGATTTTAATCTCGGTATTTTTAACAAAGCTCGCATTAAATTTAATAAATGGCAAACAAATATAATGCGAAGAGGAAATTCATAAATTAGCATAATTTAATAAAGTAAAAAAAATATTTTTTTTGTTTTGAAATAAAATTTAAATTGTAAGCCTACTTTAAAAAAAAAAAAAAGGAACATGTAAAGTGTTCCTGGATAATATCAAAATTATTTGCATAATAAGATATACATTTTTATGAAGCTCACAGAACCTATGTTCAGTTGTCTAAACATTGACTTTGTACAGGTGGTTTCTTCAGAGGAAAGGAAACGTCAAATCAAATGCTAAAGTTATCTATTGTGTAAGAAGATACAAAAAAAAAAAAAACGATTTTCACCCACCAATAACTCTTATGCCACCAAACATGTAATTTTTTTTTTTTAAAGAAGTTCGTATTCAATCGTCTTTAGTGCATAAAAAACCATTTTTTAATTAATGTAAATATAAATATGTATATTTTAATAGCTGGATGTCTCCTGATTGATTCGATACCCCAGAAAGACATATTGAGCCACCTCTTGTCGAAAAAAATAAGGCCATTGAAAGTGTGTGAAAAGATTAGACTTTTATTAAAATATAAAGTTATTCTTAAAGATCTATTATGCAGGTCTCATGGGTCATACATTGAGATGAGGCACGTAGCGATCGAAAAGTTTAGGTGGCATTATGCAACTCGTGTGTGCATGCTGTGCACTCGCTTTGATTAGGCCGTGTACATAGCTGGGCGAGCGCCTAGATCCTCTGCAGCGTGGCCGGGCACAGGCGTGGCAGTTTGCTGATGAAGCTCGGCCCTGAATTCTCAGGCTGGGCAGCTATTGGTCGGTCGCTACAAGATGACGGCGACCGCCCGCCCACCACCACTGCTGTCGTTACAGGGCTGGTTCACTTCGTAAAAGCGGCCTGGCATTGGGAAAACATGCTGATAGATGCAATTCACGTCAATGTGTTAAAGTTATATGAAATGAAGGCGGCGTGTTGGCCTCTGCACCTGCACGATGAGGCCCGGCAATATTTACAGGAATATAAATATTTAATGCGGTTTATTTAAAATATTAATTATACAGAATTTTTCATCAAAAACTTTTGACATTGCATACACACGCAAATGGCTTCACTCGCCATAAGATGGCGAGTGAGGCCATTTGCATAAGAACATATTTATTTTGCACACTATTATCTTTATTCACTTCACACATAAAATTTACTTCATAAGAAAAAAACATTTGCCTAACACAAAAAATTAGCATATTACGTAGGTGTGGCGCACATAAACTTAAAAATAACAGTTTAAAAAAAGGGCAATGAATTAAATTTGAAGTTATCATACATACACTGATTAAGAAACTAGACTGCGTAAAGTACCACTGTTTTTACAGTAAAAGAAAAGGGATAATGGAAGCCTCAAATTTTCGACTTTTTGGACACGCACTTTTCATGGTCCTCGGGATTGGGTCGTAATAAGTGGGATCATAATGGAGGGGTTTTACTGTACCTAAATGTCTACAAAGCATTTCATGCACGCGCACACACTCTCGCATGTGCATGCATCATATGCACACACAGAGTAAATTATTTTGTTGTTAAAACTTACACTTATTCGTATGTACATTCTGCGATATATATATATACATAGTGTGTGTGGCTGGCAGGGGTGTAATGGAAAAAGTATAGGTGGGAGGAGAAATCTGAATACTTACAGGAGGGTAATTCGGAAGAATAAAGGTACACCCTAAGGAAAAAGTTCTCCAAACTGCATCACAATGGCTTTGTTGATTTATATTCTCTCCTGCTAACAAATTAAGAAATTATATAACTCTTTTTGCGTACTATATTATTACTCCATATACTTCTGGGTAGTTATTACATTCTTAAGTTGCACAGAATTATTATTATTGAGAGAGGCATGAAAAAATGCCTTAAAGTGAGCATTAAATCAGTTATTACCTTCGAGCTTTTGTACCAGTACACTTTTTTTTTACTTCACACGAAAATAATTTTTTTTATTAATAATGTAATTAGTGAAGTATTTCTAGTGTATATGTAGGCTATGGTTTTCAGGAAACATCTGGATTTACATATTTCTGCAGAGTAATGTGCTTACTCAGTCAGGAGAAATGATGCCAGGGATGTTGCTACTATGTTACAAAATACATAGCAGTACTTTAGAACCATTCGAGTGAGTGAGTGAAGATATTTGGGCAGCTCTTAACAGCGAGGTCTTGAGAGCCGATGAGGGTGATTAAAGTGAATATGGAGCTGTGCCAGAATGAAGGGGCAGGGGAAACGGGGCTGCCACCAGCATGTGCAGCACGTGGGTCCACCCCAACACCCCAGCAGACACAGAGGACTACAGCAGCAGCCACAGTCTATGAGGCATGTGGGGCAGTAGAAGTACCCGTACATGCTGCATCTGAGACGAAAGCAGCGACCGATGTGTCACTGTTGTGTGTGATGCAACGGCTGCAAATTGTCTCCAAAAAAGGGGGGGACATTTGACGCCATCAACAGTTCCTCCCTAGACCATTTACCTTCCGCAGAAAACACCTGCGCCGACAATGTGTACGCTCTACGCAGAGCACAGCATGGTGATATGTGCCAAGTAGTGTAGATCTGTACATGGCAGAGTAGGGCAATCCAGGTGTAGCAGGGGAGCACTTTAGTGTAACATTATGTGTGTGTTTTTGTGTGTTCAGCCAACCACCGATTCCGGGTGGCGGAAGGATGTGTAAGTTGAATTAAATTGTGTGGAAAACGTAGTATATTCATTTAAGGGTTCACACAATATGCAAGCTTATTGCGAGACTGAGAAGGACATACAGATTAAAGCCAGTCTTCATGCATAACCGTTTTCATCAGTGTTCTCTCTGTTTGTTGTTTGTTTACATTTCACATGTATCATCTTCACCTCATCCATTAATGTGTATTAAGTGTTTATTATGTTTCCTACAGTTTATTTGAATTTATTATGTGCCCCCTACACCTGTGTATGAACCAAAGTAAGTTTTAAGGTATTATGCTTCATAAAGTTGTGCAGTGTGGCACTTGGGCGCGCCTCCTCATGCCAAGTCAGTCAGTGCTTGGCTACTGGAGGGGTGAGTCGTGCTCTATGTGCCCGGGTGGTATCCAATTTTGTTACTGATCATACTAACTGTAATATACTTTAATAACTCGGAACCCTTTTTTTTTATTTATAACCACCCGAGACTTCAACCCCCTTGTCCCGGTTGGTTTAACATTGCCACTGGGAGCTTACTTTTCACGTAATCACTGTGTAGCTCACATAGCTTTTGTCTGTTTTACTGCTACCCACTGGTAAAGTTCGGTGCCAAATGTAAGTTACTTTCATGGGTATTGTGTACAGTCATGATGAATAAATAACATCACTGAAACTGTTTGTGTTTAATTCTGTGTATGCCTTCGCATGCAAAAGGGCACGGGGCCCTCATTTCCCACCAATTCTAAAGTCTATTTTGCATGTTTATTCCAAGTGTGTTCTGTATGTAAAGTTTTCAAGTCAACGTATTTAATCCAGGCAGTGTGTGATCCGCCCAATGAGTCCATGAAGATCTGTGTAGTTGTTTATTAATCATTCTACAAAGGAGCAGGAAATGAAGGCATTGGTCGTTGGCAGCACGATCTGGAGCATCAACAAGAGTCAGCTCTCCAACTTGGGCACCGCCTCTGGCGATTACTGTCATCGGGCAATAGTTAACATATTTACAACATTTTCCACTAAAAAAACCCCCATTTATTTCTCCATGTCATGGAGACACCCCACCTGGTGTCAGTATTTCAAGCATTCTCTCGAAAAGTTGATATGTTGTCTCAAATATTTTGCACTGTTATTGCTGCAAGTTCCAGTTGTTAGTGCATAAATAATATACTCTCGTTTCTGGTAATCATGTGACACATGAACTTTTTCAGTTTTTGGAGTGTAGCGAGTGCGCACCCAAAGTAGTTAATTTGAATACACCATTAGTTTTTAGGAGTAAGGCGATGTGTTCCTGTCGTCCATGTATCCCTTATGTGCATTTGTTCCATCGCACATGCATTAAACCACACTCGACCAATCGACATTAGGTGGCGGTCTCGATCACTGCAGGTCAACAAGAATGGTGTTTACACTTTTCTTGATGTCCTGTAACTCGTGGCCACAGGTCATAATATTTAGCATTCATCACAAAAGGAGTTAACTCTGGTGATTAATGGACATGTGGCCTAAACGAGCATGTCCTGTGAAGTCACGACCATTAGACACAACATCCATTGAAGGGAACACTGGGATAAGCAGCGCTGCTTATTCCCACAGCTTTCCGAACTGCACAATGCCGACGGACCCTGTGGCCGAATACGGAGTGCAATGGAAGACTGGCCATAGCTCTGCTCCTGTGATAAAATCCAGGTGTCATCACATCCATACGCATTCCCGTAATTATAATCATTATCACAATCGCCGATTTTAATATGTTAATTATAAGAGTGTACATATAATAATCTCTCGAGAATCTGTCACCTGAGACCTCATTTCATTTAATATCACCTTTCAAGTGCGGTGACATTCTCATGACGTCACATTCTTAGCCATATCTGGTGCTCTGATGTTCACGAGTATACCACCAATGTGTTTTAGTTTAATAATCATAATTATGTACAATGTCAGTTTCATTTATGATGTTAGTTATTAAGGTCCTTTTTTTATATTTTCATTTTTGGTGCAGGATTCGCCGCACGTGCGGCGAAGCCGACGCCATGTCTTTAGTCAGACTTCAGCACTCGAGACAACCGGCAAGGCAGACAGTAAGCTCCACATACCCCTCTTGGCCATTCAATCTAGGCTGCATTTTCTTTCATAGCAATAGTTAACATAACTCAAGAACTTTAAAGTACTTTTATTTAGCCAAGGGGATGTCTCCCTGCATCCTGAAGTAGCATACCAGGACTTCACATGCGAGACACGTTCTTACGTAACTCTAACTTAAGGCCTACGCCTTACTTTCCACAGTAGTGACCACTGGCAGGTCCAGAGTGAAGGCAATTTCAGATCTTTCATTTTTGGTGCAGCAAAAGCAGGTTGTCATAGACGAATAATTTGTACAAAGAGCAGAAACGAAATTTTTATTTGGTAAATTCCAAGGCAAGGGTAAAAAGTTATTTTCAATGGACGATGAAAGTGTATTTCCTATACCGTACTTTTTCTGGCTCTTAACTGAAAAGTGTTTTACCACGGACATCATATCAATTTTATTACTAATATTATATATTCTGTGGAAAAGGCTCGAAACCAAGACAATAAGTGGATGTGTACTAATTCGTCAGAAGGAAAAGGCATTCTTATAAACATGTATACTGGAGGAATGCCAATGTAAAAAAACAACTATATATTATTATGAAAAGGAATGCTATTGTAAATTGTAGTGTATTGTATTGTATATGTAAATGTAATAAAAATAAATGTCACTTTTAATGCGTATCTTTTTTTTTTTTTTTTAGTATATAAAACCCCAAGTAAAAATATGGAAGGTTCACATCGGAAAATTTATCATATTTGCTGACAAATTATACTATTTTGTAACTCATTTGAATGTATGCTGTATTACACATAAATATGTTTTTTAAGTTAATTATTTGCACTGAGTTGAAATAAATTTGCATGCACGCCGATAAAAGAGAGCACACATAACTTTGGTTATTAATTACTTTTTTTTTTTTTTTTTTTTCAATAAACTATTTGCTGTTTTTCCGCAAGGTATTTACAAAGAGCATTTTCCTATGTTATATATATTGAACAGATTATAAAATAAACGGTGAACAACAAACTAGACACCATCGTCATTCTTGTGAATTGTTTTTACAAAAAAATATGATTATTCTCTCAATTATTTTCATGACAAAGTATTTTGGTTAGAAACCACCAAGAATTATTTACAGTTTAGCACTACCTATTTTGTTATACATGAACTACAATACTTATAGCATTTTTTAAAGAGAAGAAATAAAACAAAAACTAAGAATTGAATCCTCCCAGGTACGCACTGAAAACTGTAAAGGATCATGTTATGTGATTGCCAGAAATGAGTGTAAATTAAATTTGTCAACTCATCGGTATATTTAAGTCTCTGCTGAACCAAATAATGTAACAAGCGGGCACGACCTGACATTTTGCGTAAAATTATTCTTTCCTTCGCAAATGCCTAGTTAAATTATTGTCTTTTGTCAGTGATGTGAGATTATTCAAAAAAAATCTTTTAAAAATATGTTATATATCAATGAAAAATAAAATATTATATATAGTGAAAATTAGATCATTATACTCAATTAAATTTTTTTTTGCTTAATGGATAATGTTACTCCAAATAGAAAAAAAACAATAGTTAGTTATAATTATAATTAATTTTACCCAACAGATAGCGCTAGATTTTTAACTAGAGAGTATTACATTATTATAAATAGTAGTATTTACTTCTAAACAAAGTAGCTATCTTTACAAGAATACATTTAACCTATTTATTGTTGTTATCAAAAACAGCACTTTTTTATAGTTAATATATAAATAATTATAATTTAATAAATACAAGTTGATAATCTTTTAATTATTATATCCACACCTTTTGCTCTAGATTGTAGGAAAGATGGTGCTTTTTATGTCCAGGTCTCCGCATCGAATGGTCCTCTCACCAGATTGCTCTGCCGTATAGGCAAACTTTGAAAACTTGAAAAGGGGGAATGAAATTATATAATAAATTTCTCGGAGCTAAACAATGGTGATTACAACACATACATGCTTGTAGTTTTTCTCGAAAGTAAACTACTGCTGTTACAACACACACAATTGTCATTATTTCTAAAGTACACAACTGTGGTTACAACACACACCTTTATGAGACGTCACAATCCAAACCAATAATTCGATAACCCCCTTCCCCTTCCGACAACAACCAATCAGAGTACGATATTTCATTTCCCCGGACTTCCTCTCCCGTTGGTTTAGCTTATATGGTAGCAGAATCTGAAAAAAATGAAATCAGTCAACGACGATAGCTGAATGTGGAAATATCACTCTTCATCACAGGACGTCACGAGTCGGAGGGGGAGGGGGGATAAGTATAATAATAAATATTGTTTTATTATAACTCATGTTCCAAGTGATGTAAATGTTTACATTATTATTTTTATCACCCACAAATATACAACTAAAGCAATGCTTCATCTATGTATTAGAAAAAAATATTTGCTGGAGAACATCTTGCTTCATATGCCCGTTTACCATTATGATTATATTTGTACCAGACTTGACACCTAATCCGACACTGCAAAGGTCGTTGTGTCAAAAAAAATCTAGGTATATCAGTATGTTAAGCTTGATGCTGCTGAAGAAACTCTGGCTTTGTACGCCTATTTACTATTGCGATGGCACTTGTATCAGTCTTGATACATTATCCGACTCTACAAAGGTCATTGTGTCCAAAAAAAAGTCCAGGTATATCAGTACGTTTAGCTTGAGTAGATCGCTTTGTATGCTCACCATCATTTCGATGACGGTATTTGTACCAGATGTTGACATTGGTAATACACTTCTATATAGGATGTTGGTATCTACAATCTAGGTATATTAGTACATTAGGCTTGAATCGATCTTTGGCTATCTTTGGCTTGAGTTTTAAAATATATAATAAAAGTTTATTATTAAAGCCTGATTAACGTGATAAAAAAATAATTTATGTTATATACCATTGCTTGGTGTTGGGCAGATAAATAAATAAATATGTGTGTGTGTGTGTGTGTGTGTGTGTGTGTGTATGCATGCCTGTGTGCCTACAGAAATATGAAATCAAATTATTGTTTTTAATTTTTTTATTTACAAAAGCATTACATTTTTGGAAGAGACTATTGAATATTGTAGGTTCTATCACACACACAAACTTCCTGGAAAAAATTATTCAATTTTGGTTTCGGGAAACAAACTTTTATTATTTTCGTACCACATTTGCGTAAATTCCTTTAGTCTTCTTCCGACAACCTTTTGTTGGCCCCACGCACCTTTACCACCGAAAACAATTTCGAAGTGATGTTTGAATTCAGCACGCATTCTTGATATTTTGCATCGACGTATAAGGGATTGGTCATGGAAACGGGCCTGTTTGTTTTGTAAAAAAACAAATTGATTAGTAACATCGTATTGAGAAGGTGAATTCCCAAACTATCTTGTCCTGGTGTAAATTCTGGTATGCATCGAGTCAATAATATGCTGCCCAATAGAAGGGTCACTTTGCTGTGATTACCAAGTTCCACCTTGATGAGCAAACTGTCGACTAGTGGGTTATTGGGATTGAACTGAACATATTGGAAACTTTTCATGATGGGAAGTAATCGACCCATTGTGGCCATGTCCACGACCGAAAGCAGATTCTGTCGGGTAATTATAAGTTTAGTAGTTATCAGTAATTCGACCGACTTGTTTGAGTACACGAGCCTTGTGGGCATACATCCTCAGACAATTAACCATCTACGAGTGCATGCATGAAATTTCCCTTGTAATGATCACCTCCTCGAAATGATCAATCACATACAATCGATTTTTACTAAAGGGGTAAAATTCATGATCGTAAAAAGGAAGCTGACGTTCGGCACTTCCCAAAGCATACTACGAAAAGAAGATGTCGGATGAAATGTCCAGTTTTTCCACGTTAATCAAAGTGTTCTCCAACTGGTTATTCTCAAACTGAAAGTTTGTCTAAATCGCGTTGACTCTATACAATTCGTACATCTCGGTAATCGCACTCTCATCGTCACTTCTATTTAGACTTTCAATTTTGTGAGTAATTTATCCATTCACACGATGAAATACGCAGCGATATATTCAAATCAAAACCGGTACTTGGTTGATCCAATGGATGACTTTACCCAATCTTCCTCGTAATAACCACCAATGTCGTTTCCAGTTTGCACCCGACGGTCATTTACCACAATCGATTTCTCGTCATTTCGCATTTGCCTGATTGCCTGATCGATGAAAGTGTATCGTCTGACGTATTCATCGGTCCGAGCGAGTTTTAAAGAAAAAACTTCTCTCGATGAACCGCAAGGTATGGAAACTACGATGGCTTCGCCCTTCTTGAAGGGATCGTAAAAGGGGACAAAAGACACGAGCTCATCCTTTAGAGTCCATATATTGATGGGACTTAGTTTTTTAAAATGATTATACATGCTCATCCATTCGGGAACATGATCTCGGACAGTGGGCCAGGAACACTGTGTCGGATTGTCCAACACAAACTTGAATGCCAACCCCTCGTTTGATTGTGAGTAGATGTGAGAAATACAGCACAAAATACATGCACATTACAAAATCCATCACTATGGGTGAAAGTTGGCTTTTTCAGGCCGTTGTGTCGCCAGACAAGACCCCTTGAGGTAAAATGGGAAATTTGGCTGCAGTAATGTTCTCGACAAACTCAATCACACGATCGCGACAAACGTAGTTTTCTTCGTACGAGTCGAAATTTGTTTTCCTTGTCGAGTTCAAAGTCCAAGATTTTGTGTTGGTAAGCCAAACTTTTTTTTTGCTCAATAAGCCTACAATTTTACTCTGCTCCACGTTGTTTTTTTGCCCACCGATGAAAAAACATACATTTTAACAAAAGATTGTATCCAAAGGGTGAAATTTCCTGCGGGGTGATTTTACCGAGTTCACTGGATCTGATAATGGAGATGATTTTGTTTCGATCGTATTTAGCATCATACCGGCCGACGAGTTGCATTATTATGAGATCCAGATTCGCATCGACTGTTACTCGGTCATTTTCCTCAACGTGTTTGATCATTTTCCCAATATGTTCCCACTCCTCGTCCATTTTACCAGAGTCAATCATATTTTTCGTGAAATAAGAGGTATATCAGAATACTTACAAACAAGAACGAGACAAAAATGATGATGGAAGCAGTATACAGGAAAAAAATTTGGGCCATATTCTCTCGCCAGAAATGCAGAATAAAATGGTTGAGATTATTCCGCAACTATTCGTTGGTCTCGTCCGACAACATTGACTTGTTGTGTTTTACTGGAAGAGAAAGAATTTATTTTACGTCTAACATACAATGTTGCACTGGTAAAAAAAAAAAAAACTTTTTTAAAAATAGGTTTATTTTTATGTAAGATAAAGAAAAAAAAAAGGGGGGGGGGGAGAGAATGAAACAACTACGTTTAATGAAAAAAAGGAGCCATTTTAATTTTTTGAAAATACATTCGTGATTACAATTTTCATCATATATACATATTATATTGCCACATTTTAAGCAGCTAAGAAACGAACCTGTTCCAAAATAATACAATCCGAGCGATGATAAACGTTCTCTATTATCCTGGGTCATCTGTTGCCAATTATCATTGTTTCGTCTGCGCATTTCCAGTATTAATCTCATCAGTGATTCATCTCGATGTTTTTTTTCCTTCGAAAACAGTCGTTTTGCATTACCCTGCCAAAATAAATAGCCATAGTCTTTTTTCGCACATTAATCCTTGTAATTGTAACTGATCGTTTATGATGGGAATTTGTAAATAATTTTTTACATATTTATACGAGGTTGATTTTGTGTATCGTTGCAAAAAAATACAGGCATGTTTCCTTAAATGAAATTTTCACGAATAAGATGTAAATATACATGATTAACTGTTTGAAAAAATACTTTTGTAGATTTTGATAAACTCGACAAGTTTCTCATGTCTCGAATGTTGCTTAAATTTACCAAATTTACCACTGCTACCATCCCCCTCGCCAACCTCGTCGTTGCTGTTGCTTTCTATTACCCACCGCCAAGTGGTTTCGTTTACCGAAATTAGAGTTGAGGACGAAAAGTTGAGGACAAATGGATGGCGAGGACAGAAGCTTTGTCAGCTGGTGAATCAAGAAACCTGTTGGCATGTTGGAGTGGAGGCATGCAGGTTTTAGTGCCACGAAAGCGCTGGACGAAATCCCAGACAGTTCCTGACTGTAGAGAAAGTTGTGAGATTTTGTGAATCAGAAGTTGCCCTACCCATAAGGAAATGGTCCAACATGCTTGATTGCAGAGTGTATGATATATATCTAAGTCGTGAGCAGTGCGAGAATGTTGCCATTTCCCACATGCTCTATTGCGACTTCTAACGAGATCTCTGATATGTGGAGGGAATGGATGCCCTGGATGAATGGGGCGACAACGTGGAATGGAAGTGTCAGCTGAGTACCTGATGGCTTCGGTGAAGTGTGCGACCGCATGATCTAATTGTTTGGGTGTACGTGGAATCTTGGTCAGATCAATAAGACTATCCAATGTTGACCTGAACAGTTTCCAGTTCGCTTTATGGAAGTTATAGCGATATTAATTGATAGGCGGCTTGGTGAGAGTGGGATTTAATGTTGTGAGTACAGGTAAATGTTCAGAATCGAAAAGAGTCAAAGAGGTAGTCCCAGACAGCTGAAGATTGGGTGTAGAGATGTAGAAATCAATGATGGAAGGGTGAAAATTTTGTCGCGATGGGTGATGTGTGGGAGTGTTGGGAGCTGCAAATGTGAGATAGTTGTCATGAATGAATTTGTGGAGCCCCTTGCCTCGGAAAGTATTGGTGTGACATCCCCAGGCGATTTGCTGGCTGTTGAAATTGCAGGCAAGAATTGTGGAAGTATCAAGAGTGAGCAGTTGTTTGAGACTGTTGGATGGAAATGGACCTCGTGGGATGATATAAAAGAGTACGAATGTGAAGGGGGCTGCTGCTTCAAGTCCAGCAGAGGTGCGTATAGTGCGGGAGTAGTGCGATATGTCAGATCGTACTAGTACGGTTTCGCGACCTTGATGGGAATATTCTCTGTCTGTGCGGTGCACCGTATAGCCAGGGATGCGAAAATTGTCGGCGGGCTTAAGCTAGGTCTCCATGATGCGGAAAATGATGGGTTGGTGGTGATAAAGGATAGCAGCTATGTCGTCAAGTTTGTGAATGGCAGACCTAGCATTCCAAATGATGAAATTTAGCATTATGAGGCGAAACAGTGGAAGTAGGTGCATCGAATCCAAGAGTGTCAAAAATGCTACAGACTGTGGAAGCTGCCAGGAAGAGAATTTCGCATTTGTCGCAAGGGTAGGAGCAGATTTAAATCGTTTGAAAATTACCTGTAATTGTTTAAGTGTGGAACAGATGTCGAATTTTCGGAATCAGTTGATGATTGACTTGACTGTGTCAGAAAGAGTCAGATACAGGACCGGCGGGTTTTGCTTGTGATTTGGCCGAAATGGGTTTGGCAGACAGGGTGTGTGCGAATGACTGTGATAAAGGTGTATGAGGTGTGGCGAGCTGGTGAGTGGTGTTCTTTGTGTGGGAGTTTTTAGCGAGAGCTTTCTTCTCCTGGTCTGCCACATATTTTTGTCGATAAGGACAGCCAGAATAGTTGGCAGGTTGAGCCCCATTACAGAGGCTAATGCCATGAAAGAAACATACTATTGACTCTATGCCTAGAATACCCATGAAAGGGTTATATCATATGTTTTTATCTTTGGATTTATCGTTCTTTTCTGCTAAAATGTTACTCTGTGAAAAATGGCTGCTAGGGAAGTAGTGGATAGTTGGGAAGATATTGAGGAGGCTGAGGTAGGAAAAATTGTTACGTGAAATCTGTAAACATTTTTAAAATAATGTTCACATGCTTATTGTATATCGTAGCTTTGTTTTGTAGACGTGATTGTTATGTCTTGGGTGCGCTTTTTTATTTATGAACAGTAAAATTGTTATTATATATTTAGAGGGCAATTTTTTAAGTTACATGATCAGATGAACAATACCTTCTCGAATTGATACAAATTGAACAGCTGAGGATGCTGCGCTAGATATCTTACAAGTTAGGTATGGGGTAAAGGGTTGGCTAGTAGAATTGTGTAAGGTTAATGTCATGTTTACGCCGAAATTGTGTTGAAAGTAGTTCTCTAGATATGTTTAGTATTGAGGGAAATGCTGCGTGTTTCAAACAGGGCAGACAGATGATGTACAACTCAATAACGATATATATTTTCACTGGGCGAGGTTATAGTGTGCTATTTTTGTGTTTAATGTGTTCATTTATATTTATCCTGTTATGCCCTGTAATTCTAACCCTTAAAGAGGTGTATATAAAGTAAGATTGGTTTCTAGTTCAATACACCACGATTTCTGGTTGATATAGTTCATGAAGTTCATGGTTGATATAGTTCATGAAGTTCATGTGATAAAACCAGCAGCTGGGATGATTACAGAGACTGTCTCCCAAAGGTTGTTTATTCTGAGTGGAGCATAGGAATGTTTATAGGATTAGATTATTTCCTTCCTAATAATTTTGTATTCAGGTAATAATTTTTCTGACTAGTGGTTGTCATCAGCATATAGTAATTCCGTAACTGTCGTGCACTATTTTAAAGTAAAATTTCGGACTTGAGTCAAAACATAGTGAACGTGGAATGAAAGTCACGTTTTAAGGTAAAGTTTTCTATCCAGATTGACATGTAAGGAAGAGCAAAGACGAAGGGAACATGCACTGAAAGCTCTGTAGTGACATCTTTTGGCAACTGCGTGAACTAGAGAACGAACCATATTCGTAAAATAAATAGACAATAGTTTATCTGTTTGTTTTTATTCTGGAGCCAGCATTTTATTTTCTACTTTTACTATATAAAAAATCTCTGCCCATTTTTTTTACCATAAGAAAACTTTGATATTTGTTTCTCCAATATGTAATCTTAATAAAAAATTAGGTCTACGTCCTTTTCAGGCCAAACAGTTCACATTCACCTTTTCTTGTTGATACTTCTAGCACGCATAATGCAAATAGTACATTTTCAAAATAGTATATGTTTTGCTCCCACTCATTTCACCTTCATAGACAGTGTAAACTTTCAATCCAAATTCTCTACTCCATTCCACCATGTTGTCTGAAGTGAATTACTCCAGTCCAGGTGTGTTTACTGAAAATTTTGAATCGAGATTTTGCAGTCCACTTCTAAATTCAGTGTGGATTGGAATGTTTGTCTTAATGTACTGTTTAGTGTATCATATCTATGTGGTTTAAGTTTATTGGGTATGTGTGTCTCGTGATAAAGGCTGTTCGTGGTAAAGCAAGCACTTTTGAAATGAAAACATTGGAAATGAATCACTAACAACACATGTACACAACGGCAGCGGGCTCCCAGTTGGCAGCAATTGAGTGTGTAATATGTTAATTTACTGCAATTCAAGTCTAAAGGTCTTTTTTGACCAGAAAAGTTTATACCTTGTTCACCTCGCTTGTAACGATATTGTGTAGAGTGAACATGCACCTAATATGCTAGTGGCTAGCATGTACTAGCTACTACCAATAAATGTAAACAAACAATTTTGTGAATGTGTATTTGACCAAAGTTAGCCTATTTTGAAGTATAAAATGTCGTGTAGTGGATGAAATGAGCAGTTGATGTGTTACTAATTATTAATAAAAAGTTTTATGATGTTTTTATAACAACAGGAATCCACCATACCATCAACAACTTTTGCAAACTTTATTTATTTTTATAGCTGACATGGTCCGTTCTACACAAATTACACCAGCAACCCCAAATACTGCATCTAAATCTGCGTTGTGACAATTTAAGATGTACACCTTCTTGTTCACCAACTTGCGCCATGTGTATGAGTTAATCACTTTTTTGTTTACTAGATAGTATTCATGTTAGTTGTCACTTTCTTTTTCACCTCTAATGTTCACCTTCATGTTTGTGCTGTGTCACAGTTTGCTTCCTTGTTTATTGACTTTGTCAGTTTATTTGCCAAGATACAGTGTTTATTAATACTTTTCATCACATATTTGGATTAAATACCTTTTAAACTTGTTTATTTGTATTTTTTATATGTTTTCATGTGCTGGAGTAACTTTTCATTTGGTAAATTGTTTATTTTTGAAATAATTTTTAGTATTTTTTCTGCAATGTTTATGTTTTATATTGGTTTTAGAGGGAATTCGATGTCTGTTAAATTTATTCACATAATGAGAGGAATGAGAAGGATAAGAGTAGAGTAGAAATGAGGGTGGATAAGTTAGAGGAGGAGTTGGAAGATGTAAAGGGGGTGCTAAGGAAAATGAAAGCCAGTCCACAGGAGGAAAAGCTGAATAGAGAGGAAGAATTAGGCAGAATGCAAGTAGGGCTGCAGAAGGAAAGGCAGAGGAGGAGGGAGGCAGAGATAGAGGTGGTAAGATTAAGGAGGATAGATGAGTTGGAGGCAGTAGAAAGGGATAAGACAGTAGAAGACATAAGACAGCAAATAAAGTTATAGGAGCAAGAAATAGTAGCAAGGGATAAGGTGATAGTAGTAGGCAGGAAGCAATCAGGAATAGATGAACGGGAATCAGAAAGCAGGGAACAGACATTGGTAGAAGGTAGGAAGCAGTATGCTGAGGCTTGCAAGTGTGCGATTAGCAAAGACCAGCAAGCAGGAGAAAGTGGACAGTTCAGGGCCAGAAGGGTGAGAGGAGGGCTGGCCAAAGGAAGGGAAACAAGGGTGCTGCAGGAGGCCGGAGACAAGGGTAGGCAGGTGGGTGGAAGAGCCACAAAGTAGGAACAGGTTGTAGGAAGGGAGCCAGAGGTAGTTTTTCTAGGCAGCTCTATTGTAAAGGAGGTGGAGCTGAGGAATATCAGGAAGGAAATTACTTATAAAGCAGCATTTGGGGGTGGGGCAAATACCAGGGATTTGGAGGAAAGGGTTAGTGGTATGAGAGGTAGCAGGGTGGCAAAGGTTGTTCTCATTCATGTAGGGGGGGAATGACCTGGCTCATAGGGAGGTGGGGCAGGAGGTAGAGCGGGACCGCAGGAGATTGCTGAGGAAAGTGCGGGAGAAGTTCCCTGGAGCTAGGGCAGTAGTCAGTGGCGTGCTGGTTAGAAAAGGAGTATCCTATAGGAAGGCAGTGGCTGCGAGTGAGGTATATGAGAGGGTGTGTAGGGATTTGGGGGTTACATTTATAGATAGTAGGAAATGGGTAGGCTGGGAAAGTGTAGGGAGGGACCAGGTTCACCTGACCGAACAGGGAAAGAGGATTCTAGGTGATCTGCTAGGTAGAGAAGAAGCTGGCTGCATGGAGAGGGTCAGGGCAGAGCAGCAGTTGTTGAAATAGCAATCAGTTAGAAGCAAGGAAATAGAAGTGGAGAGAAATGGAGAGGATAGCTTGGTGAGGCCACAGGGGTGGAGATAGGGGGTAAGCAATGTAGGATGGTAAAGCAGGGTACTTGTGTAAAGATAATGGTGGTGAACTGTAGGAGTGTGTACAACAAGCTGGAGGGCTTCTGGGGAAAGGTTGAAGGATATGGGGCGGATATAGTGGTAGCTGTGGAGACTTGGCTGACTGAGGAAGTATTGGACATTGAATGTAGGCAGAATAAGTTCACCATCTTCAGAAGAGATAGGGATGGGAGAGGAGGAGGAGGAATAATGGTGTGTGTAAGGAAAGGGCTAAAAGGGGCGGTAGAATGGGTTAGTGAGGATGTCGAGGTAATGGAAATTAAATTGAGTGGTAGTAATAATAGGAGTATTACTTTGCTGGCAGTGTATAGACCACCAGGACAGGGATGGCAGGCAATTGAGAAGATCAAGGAGAGGGTCGATAGAGTAAAGGACATGCAGTGGGTTGTTGTAGCAGGGGATTTGAATATGCCAGGGATGAAATGAGTAGAGGGTGCAGAAGGAACGGGTAGCATGATGCAGAGAATAGCAGTACAGTTAGTCAACAGAGGATTAGTCCAGATAGTAGAAACACCTACGAGATGGAATGAGGAGGGTGTTGGGTCAGTGCTGGATGTGGTGTTGGTCATACCTAGGAATGCTGTAGTTGGTGCAATAGTATTGGCTGGTATAAGCGGCCATCATATCCCGATTGTGGATATTGGAATTGGCAGGATGAGGGAAGTGCAAATGGCAGAAAGGTTGGTGTGGCAGTATGGGAGAGGAGACAAGAAGGGGGCAGAAATCTTCCTGAGAAACAGGTTTAAAAAATGGTCTATGGAGGAGGGTGTAGAGGAGTTGTGGAGGGAGTTTAGAGGATTGATGGAGGTTATGTTGGAGAAATTTGTGACAGTGAAAAGGTTATGGACTGGGGGAGATCCGCCATATTACGGACAGGAGATTTTTAAAATGAAGAAGTGCATAAAATTACATGCCAAGTGGAGAAATGAAGGGATGATAAGATCTAAATAAATGATGAAACAAATAGGTAGGGAGCTTGAAAGGAAGATCAAGCAGGCAAAGAATGTATTTCTGGGGAACATGGTGGAAGAAGGAAAATACAAGGAATGGGGGAAATTGTTTAGGTATGTTAGGAGTTTAAGGGGAGGAGAGGAAGGGATCCATCTGCTAACAGGAAGGGATGGTAGGCATGCGACAAATGACCAAGAAAAATCAGAGATGCTGCAAGGACAGTATTTGTCAGTGTTTGAGGCAAAGGAGGGTTGGAATAGGGGGACAAACGGGGTTCAGGGGGTTTAAGATGAGGGAGTGGGAGATAGAAAAGGTAATTAGGGGTATGGAAAGCAGTAAGGCAGGGGTCCAGATGGGATAGGAAACGCAGCACTAAAGTTTGGTGGCAAGGAGTTGGCGAAATATTTAGAAGTGCAGTTTAAAAAGTCCTTAGGAGAGGGTAAGTTACCACACGATTGGAAGGATGCTATGGTGGTACCTATACACAAGCAGGGAGAAGATAGGGGGAGGCCTGGCAGCTACAGACCGATGAGTCTCACATCAAGTACAGGAAAAGTAATGGAGAGGCTGGTGGTGCAGTATGTGGTGAGAGTTATGAACAATAGGAATTGGTTGGGGTAGTCCCATCATGGTTTCAGGAGGATATACTCATGTGAGACTCAGCTGGCTGGGTTATTAGAGGATCTGGTGCAGGTAGTTGATGAGGGGGAAGCAGGTGGATGCCTACTTCATACATTTTGAGAAGGCATTTGATAAGGTGCCCCATGGGACATTAATGAGGAAAGTGGAGGCGCTGATACTGGACAGGAAGGTAGTGGAATGGATAGGGGACTTTCTCAGGGGGCGAAGGCAGAGGGTGAAAGTGGGGGAGGCAATATCGGAGGAAGTGGAGGTTACGTCAGGGGTACCACAGGGAAGCGTGCTGGGTCCTTTGTTATTTACCATAATGGTAAATGACATGGGTTTGGGGATTAGGGGAAAAATCAGATTATCTGCAGATGATTGTGTTGTTACGCTGAGGTGGGAGAGGGGGATGGAAATTTGTAGGTGGACATCGATAAAATATGGTTGTGGACCAGGAAAAATAAAATGAATATAAATGTAGGAAAAACTAAGGTAGTGAGGTTCACAAGGAAGAAGATGATAATCAGGGACATGTACAGATGGGAGGGACAAGAGATAGAAGAAGCAGCAGAATGTCGGTATCTAGGGATTGTACTGCAGGGAGACCTCAGGTGCAAAAAAACAGGTAGAGAGGGTGGTAGCAAAGGGAAGAAGGGCTCTGGGTATGCTGGGAAGGCCGCTGAATGGAGTCAGCTGTGAGAAGGTGTATGGCACAATGGTACGGCCTATGTTAGATTATGCTGCAGCAGTATGGAACCCGTATGTGGAGGTGGAGGTGCGAGAACTGGAAAAGGTGCAGAGAAACGCAGCAAGATGGGTGAAGGGTAGGTGGAGAAGGCGGGGGCAAGATGATGAGGAAGAAGGGAACTTTAGGCCATCAGTGATGATGAAAGAAATGGGGTGGAGCTCATTGAAGGACAGGAGGAAAGTTGAACGGTTAGTCAGGATGTACAGGGTGTTGAAGGAGAGGGAGGATGGGGAGGGCTTCACTGCAAGCTAATTAAGGGTGTTTTTAGAGGAAGAGGAAACAACAGTGAGAAGCTTCAGAGGGTGTGGAGGAGAACGGAGCGGGGTAGTTAGTCTATGCTTGTGAGGTCTGTGAGGGAGTGGAATGTGTTGAGGGAGGAATTGGTATCTGTGAGAGGTATTGGTAAGTTCAGGAAGAGAGTGGAAAAGGACTTGGTTGGGTGAAGGAGAGGTGAGAGAGCTCGCCACCGGGCGGTATCCTAATTGCGAGTGTATGTATGTATAATATTGCCACCTTTTTTGTAGCTATGTAATTTACAATAACCTTGTCTTGCAAAGTGCATAGTAATTTTAAATGTCTTATTTTAGTGCAGTTATGTTTTAATTGTTTAATTTTCATTGTAGAAACAGTGAATTATGTATTAATTAAAACCGTGTTGTTTTATGTTAAATATGAATTATAACGAGTTTGAAGCTGCAGAGGCATGCTGCAGTTGGCTATGCAGGTGCCAAGGATAATGCTTTTTTTTTTTTTTTTTTTTTTTTCTCGTGGCGTCAGGATGGAACAGCTTTTTTTTTTTTACAGCTCCTGCCATTGTTATACTCTCAGTATTGCAATCTCAGCCGTTATTACACTGCTACAAATTTTTAAGTTTATTGATATTTATTTTGATATATTGTTTGTTTATATACTGTAAGTAATTGTTTGTAGAATTTTTCTTTTCTTGAAGGTTTAGATTCTTAAAAATCTAAGTATTGGCCCCTAATTTCATTGTTAAATTAACTACAATTTAAATATTTTTTTTTATATATTGCACCTCTTTTTGAACCTCTTGTCAAATATTTTATTTATGTTTTGAAATACTATTGTTTATTATTATTATACAGAGATGATCTATCATGTTGTGGAACTGATCTCTGGTAGATAATCAATGTAAGTGTGATAAAAAGTTCTTCTCCTCTTTGGTATTGTCCTGAATAGGGCCTACCTTGTTAAGATATGGCCCATAGAGAGCCAACAGCATTGCCTGAACATTCTTAATTGTTACATGAAGGAAGGGACGTCATACTAATTTCCGCTAATGTGATAGCGCGGGTGGAAGGCCCCTTTGTCGACGACTCTCCATCATGATGCCATTGTAATCGGACCATCGTAAGTTTAGGGCACAAGCACGTGGAGACAATTTGATATCTGCCAACCTAATTGCAGGGTAGTATGGCATATGGAGAAACCTGCAACACGCGGGTTTGGAAAAGGCCTAGTTGTAAATATTTAGACATTTTGAGTGAAAGAAGATGCAGCCAACTCCATCGGAAAGCCATGTAAGCTCTATATGACTTCGTTATTGCTTGCATTCTCAGCTAAAGATGTTTATTTCTGAACTGCTTCAGAAATTTTGGGCTATGTTAATTTTGTTTTCTGTGTTCAGAACTTTTTTAAATTAAGTAATGAGTAATTAGTCATGTGGAAAACATAAATGCGTAATTTGAAGGCATGAACTGTAAAACCCAGAGACTGAGATGTGGAAGTATTTGTTCTTGTTCTACCATTGTAGTGGTAGGAGTTATTTTTGTCTGTTAGTCACTCTACTTGTTACTTTGTGTAAGTCAATATTGATGTATAATAAATTTTTTTTATTTTGAAAATTTAAGTTATGTAACACCTCTTGTCAGTAAAAACGTAAATATAAATTTTATTTATATTTTGATGGAAATTGTGATGTTATTTATTATTATTATCATTATATAGAAAGTTAATCTACGTGATCTCTTCGTATTATTTTGAATTACCTTGTTGAGGTATAGGCCAAAGAGAATTAACCCTTCTACTAGAATTTCATCTGGTAAACAAACATTTGCAAGTTCAACTAGGTACCAAGTCCAAAGGCCTACAAACTTTTGTAATTTTTCTTATTGAATTAAGTGATCCACCGATTTTGGTATGTATGATTTTTTGTGATGACCAAGGAGCACCTACATTCAACATCTCCTTAATAAAAATTTTAATGTAGAGCAGTAACTAAATCCTAGAGGCTTATAGGAACCGAGTGTTGTACTATAAACTCTGTCTAGCTCAGCATTTTATCTGAGAGAGTGGAAAATGTGCGCAAATTACTTGCATGGACACGTTCACGTGATTAACTATTTCAATGACAATGTCTTGAGAGGTGATTAGTTATCAACTAGGGTAAATTAATATAATTCTGATCAATTATTTCATAAAGTTAATTGCATATGGATCAGTGTCTTCTAGAAATACCAGTATGTTTGCACTATTCAGAGTTTGATGACCTGCATACAAAATGCTGATATATATATATATATATATATATATATATATATATATATTTAATTTAAGATTATTCTGGTTATTGTAGCTTTGCAGTTGTTAGCTATGATTTACAGTGTTATTTTGTTAATAGTGTGGTGGGAGGCCGCCACAGATTTTAGTTTACTTTTATTTCACCTTGATGTTTATATTGTGTAACCTAAATATTTTGTTTGTAATATTTTCTTCAGTTCTATTTTGCTTCTAAATGTAGTCCCAAGTTAATATGATAGTTTAATATTTTTTATCACCTTTCTCAGTAATCAGATGTGACATAACCGTATTAATATTATTATGGTATATGTTTACTACGTTTGGTATTTTATTTTCTAACCTGGTTTTCTTAAATTGAATCTGGTCACTGTTGATATGTAACCTCAGGGTGTGATGAATTATGTCTCTAAGTTTTGAGCTGAATACCTGGCTAAGGTATGCCACTAAGAATAAACTTATTGCTAGAAATTTCTATCACAATGACATCATAGGAGGTACGTCATCAGAACTTCCAATTCTTGTAAGTTTGTGTGGTTTGAAAACCCTGGGGGGGGGGGGGGGGGGGACTCTCCTACATACGAACATGGACGGACCATCATAAATTACGGCTCCGAGATGCGAGAGATTTTTTGAAGTCCGCCGACCTAAATTAGGTTTGCAATGCGTTTGGAGAGACGCCCCTTGTAACTTTATATTCAACGGGCAATTTAAGAAGAGGCCTGACTGAAATTTATTACATTGTGAGTGTTTTCAAGATGCAGCCAACTCTGCCTTGGAAGGACGTAAGGACTATGCCATTTGGCATCTCCCAGTTTTACAATCTCAGTTAGGATTGAGTCTGAAGTGTTTAAAAATTCATTTCGGTCGAGTTGAAATTTGATACTGACTTTGAACATCACCATTTTGGTTGGATAGTTAACATTAGTGGAGAAATTATGTTGATTAAAATTTCTGAACTATGCCAAGAAATTAATATCCAGAGGATACAAACTAGCATACCTAGAGGTCAACTAGTTGAGTTACACTGTTTTACCGAATTGTTGTGCTAGCCAGGGATTATAGTAAAACCAGTTCTACAGTTTAATTCACTTAAATTGAGCGAACCAGATCAATGCACCACGTATTTGGTATTTTGAGTAATGTTGTACAAAAGGTGGTTAACTTTTGTATGCAGAAATTTTATATTATTCAACCATGATGTATAAATTAAGAAATGGGATCAGCGTCCTAATTATTTCTACTAATGACGTCTCAGAGTTTGAGATTAATCATCTGCTTTGAACATTATCTATTGCTGGCAAATGAGAATTTTTTTTTTCTTTTCGCTAAATAAATTCATAAATGCTCATTTATGTGAGTGTGTAGTCCTTGTAGTCTTGCAGCAGATAGTTTTCTAAGAGAAGTGAAAGTTTTGTGTTTTGTGCGTAAATACAATATGTTCTTTCAATGATGGCTCTCATACAAAACTTATAGGAATAGGGTTTTGTGTGTCCTTTTAATATGTTGCAGTGAGAAAACCACATGTCTCTTTCTCCTTGGTACATATCTATCACTATAAATGTTAAGGATCACAGTTCACAAGAGTAATCATACATATATTGACTGAGGTCTAGCCTAAGTAATTATTAATATTAATATTTTGATTGATTTTAACATTCTTTTTGCCATGTCCCACGCCTGCATTCCTAAGAGGAATTCCATAATAGTGTGCCGTCGCTCTACCACACTCCTTTCTCTCTGCTCGTGGTGCCTTAATATCTAGAAGCAATTGAGCAACACGTCTTATAATCCGCTCTCAACTCACTAACTCTTTATTTCTCTGCCCCATATGAGAATTTCACAAAACAAAACAACATCTAAATTAATTTTTCTATCCCACACAGTATAATTGTGTGTTACTTTTATGCCCGCCACCTAGAAGTGATTTTGCACATTCTGAAGGGGCAGAGGAAACAGTAATCACCATGTCTACGTTAACATAGAAAGGGTTGGTGTAGAGCGTCTCCCGATGCTAGCCCAAGAAAACTTAGAGGGGGCACCTGTCGTAGTAGACAGTGTTACACACAGTGAAGATAAATTTAAAATGTATGTTTCTGCAGTATCTAATTTTAAAGGGAACAGGATTTCATTTCTTACTTTATTTATGGATGAATCTGAGCGAGAATTCCTACTGAGAGAAGGATGACAGCTTACCTAGTTTCCGGGCCTCGTGCCTAGAAGGAAAGGGGGTTTAATTGCCTGACAAAATGCTCAAGTTAAGGGGGGGGGGGATGGGACCTATTCATGGTTTCTGGGGCTGTATGTAAGGTAACATAAGGTACAGTTCCCTATAACTGTACCCAATTAATTCCAAATTTATCTAAAGCTTTTAGTCTTAAAAATGAAGTGAGAAATTCCTGACCTTAACCTTAAATATTAAACGACCAGAATATGCGAGAGAGTTAATTATGATTGAAGGGTGAGTGAATGAAAGAAAAGTCCATGAGTTCAAAAATAAACTAACAAAATTAGTTTATTTAGAATGATATTTAAAAAAATCACAAATCTTAATAATCTTTTAATTTTGATCAATTAATAAAATTTAGTTGATAAAATTTAATAGTCCATTACTTTTCAAGGCAGAAGGAACAATGTGAATAAGCGCACACACGTATAGAAAACAATACTGTTAGATGAAATTTCTGGCTTTCGAAGAACAAATTTTATAAAATGTAGTTATTGATCGAGCATTTGGTTAGGTTAACTACAGCGTGCTGCAGAAAAAAATTTCAATCAAAGCCTTGAAATTATTTTATACAATCGTGATTTCTCACAAGACAATAATACTAAGAAAAATGTAATTTATGTAACAACTAGGGAAATTCAAACTCGTTTACATAAATCATAATCAGCAAAGTGATTATTCAACCAAACTCTGAAAGACATTAAGTGATCATTAAAATCACAATCTCATTACTAGAAGAAATAGGTATGAGAGGTTCAAAACCAATGAATAGTACAAAAAGGAAAACTATCTCAAAGCCTTTTCTTTTTAAAATTATTCTGAAGGGATGTCTTGGTTAAACGTGTATAAACATCAATTTAAATGTCAACACAGTCATTAAAAATACTTGTTAAAACTAAGAACTGACTGATTTCATCAACTATTCAGACTTACTTTACCTAAGTATGTAAATAAATAATCCCTCACCGATTATTGATTGGCCAAAATGATAAGGAAATCTAAAACAACTAGCGATAAGTAGAATGATACTACGATCTACTAGTTAGGAAACCCTTAGGCAGTATGCACACGTGCAGACATAGACCGTGGCGGCTGCGCAGCTACGTGTGCATTGATACATATAAGCCAAGCCCTCGTGGAACGTTTTTGCGGCGCAATGCGGACAATGTCCGCACGTGTGCACCCGGCCTTAGGATATCAACAAAACACACAACAATTCCAAAGGAATGGCTATCAAATCAAATAAAGACAGAACTCGGTACCAACCTCGAAGACCTAAATTCAAAATGAAATGAACTCTTAAAATGACAACCACAAACCAATACGACTAAGTTCTCACTTACTTCTTAACAATTCTTAAATTATTTATGACTAAAGTTATAAATACCTGTAGCAAATAAATGACAACAATCTCTCTCTTCACTCGCAAAAGTCTATTCTCACAACTGCGTGACTGTCGGCTTGGCAGACAGTGACTCAACCTCTAGACTCTTGACCCTTACACTCTCTACTCTTACTCCACTACTCCCTTATACTCTTAAATACTAACTAAACCTAAAATTATGACTATTTATATGGATTGATCAGCGTCATTCTTCCTGAAACTTAGGAAAGAATGTCCTGATCAATCAAAACAAAAACTAGAAGTTATCTCATAGTGGATCGTTCTCGCAGCCTTCCCCCGGCTACCCATGTCTGCTCACCACGACTCCATCTCACAAGCTTGTTTCCTCGTCTCCCCTGACCTTAATTAGGCTATGTCACACATCATTCCACCCATGGCAGCCAGTCAGCTTCCATGTTCCCTCCTCCTGGCACTAGCTGACTGGCAACCATCCTTGCTGCAACACTCCCCTTTTCCCCTTAACTACTGACACTTTCTCAAGCTGCCTTCAACAGGTCTACCCCTCCCCCCTAAGGGTACCACCAAACTCCCAGCTGGTGTTGCACAACCAGACCGCTGCGACAACTACTCTGGAAGCTGCTATGTAAACACTGCAGTACAAAAAGATGCAACAGTAATGTTCTGGAAACCACTAAAGTATGTGTTGACAGTAATGGATTTTAAAAGTGAAAGCCTAATGACCAACTCAGCCTGACAGTTCGAGAAGGGCCCAAAAAAAGTGCCAATTCCTAACACCTACTTCTGGACGAATCGATCGCCCACCACAGTGAGAAATGACTAAGAAACATCTCAAAACTACACCAGTCGATAATTCCTGTAAGTTCAACTTCCCTTTCAAAATAAAATGAAAAATTAATAAGATTATCTCGCCTAACAAAAAATAAAATAGTGACCCATCCTAACAAAAAGAAAGACTTTCCTCAGAGAAAATATATAAGTATCTGAACAAAAAATATATTTCACAAAAAAAAAAAAATTTCCCTCAAATTTTACTGCGGCATCTGCCCTCGCATAGTGATTTGTGCACTCCTACAAATAATTTTTTTAAAAATTAACTAACTTAAATCCCAAAAGATTACACAAAAATCATTCAAGAAAAGTTAGTCAAGAATGGTAAAAATAACATTATTTCATTTCCATCATTTTTTTTTCTTCAAGATCTGAGGGTGAGTGCCTCCAAATCCTGAGGGTCCTTTATAACTTATAGGCAAATCAATCACCGTACACATTCCTTCAGTCACAAAGCAAAATTTGAATGTGTCTTTTTGTGACTTATTACCTGTAATTTACTACTTTACATTTTCCACTTTATACTAAGTTGTCACAATTTTCAATAACATAAAAAAAATTCAGTGTTTGTCTGTTCACAGTGTATGCTTAAGGCAATACATAATGCCTCCCTTTTTTTCTCTTTACTAAGAGGCATTTTATTATAATCACAGCCCTTTGAATTACAAAAATAGTTTGAGCTAACGTGAGAGCAGGGGAACATCTTGGCTGTGGATCCGAGGGAGGGGGAGCCCTTCCTTCCATGACTATCGCAAGTTTTGTGAAGTCCAACAAGCTCTGGGATCTCCTCAACTGCAAATATCAGCATTAACCGCTGCACAATTGGTTCTTAGTAGCAGTTGAAACATCAGTGGCCAAGCATCAGGCACGACAAAATCGCACATGAGGTTACCAGTTCACCTTCAGGTCTAATGACAAAGTAGCAAGAATTTGACTTCAATAACATATCTCAGCTAATATTCTCTTTTTTCTTTTGTTTCTGATATATAATCTTAAGGAGCAAGATGCTAGCTGTCCTTGTACTTTAAATGAAAAAAAAAAACAACAATCCTGGGCATAAAAGGTAATTAGGGTAAAAAAACCCACAGAACACTTAATAACCTATCCTAACAAATCTGTACTAATTTCTCCCAAACTGAAGAAGGGTAAACACAAGCACATCCACACTTTCTTCTGGGCTTGTATATCCAGTCTCTGGGTAGTTCCACTCATTTGAAGCCTTTTAACAATCACACCCAAACTGGTGAAAAGTAGAGAGTCCTTACTTCTTCATGAGTCAGCACCAATGGCTCGCCTCTTCCAGGTGCAGTCATGCCAGGCCAAAGGCGGGAACTAGCCATGTCCACCAAGACCGGAGTTATCGTCACTGCCAGAAGACTGTCCCACTGAAGCCAACTTCTGCAGACAAGGGCCCCTGGGTCCTCTGTTCAAACCACAGAGGTGTTGTCTTGTTGTTGCGTTCTTTGGTGACGTGGGAGTTTCGGCAAGTAGAGGGCTTCACTTCAATGGACGGCACAGATGGAACACCTCCTATCTAGTCAAATACAGTATCCTCTCGAAACTGGCAACATGTAGAGCAGCTGTAGGTAGCAGCTACTTCACCTCCCTGGCAGAGCGACCATCACTCTAGACACCCTCCAAGTGTAAAGTTTTGTCGATGGGCAATCTTCTTATCAAAATAGGCACAGTCCAGTTCATCTTCAAAAAAATTCCAAAAAAAGAAAGAATCACCTTATTTCAGTAAAACACTGCTCTCATATGCAAGTCTTTTAAGGTCCTCACTACGGTCACAGTTCTGGTTGATTCACACAGTCAACTGGGGTTCACTACGATAAACTTATCCATTACTTCATGTGAGTTGCAGCTTGAAGTTGGGTGAAGAATCTGTCGCCTGATCTCTCCCACCCAATAATTAAGTATAGGAAAGTTAACCCCAAAAATTAAATTTCAATTTTAGATTCCTTATCAAAGGCATTCAAAACTCCTAACCCTATAACTATATTTAAAGTTAAACCTATCATCTAAGTCAGTGGTACACCAAATTCTCCTCTCGACTATAAAGGCAAATAACTGGGGTTTAGGTTTCAGTATCAGAAAAATTACCACCCCAAGATAAAGTTTTTAAATGTATTACTGGAATCATCTCTCTAAAAATAAGCAAATAAAAGATTTCATGTTTTCATAATTCTTAACTTGTATTTACATTTAACATCATACACAAAAACAATTAAATCTATGTCCTTGCCCTCCTGTAGTGACAGGGCACAGCCTTCTACAGTTGTTATCCTGTATAACCTTTGTGGGTTATCTTCCAATGACAACCACAATAGCACCTTGTTGCAGTCGGCATCTTGTATAATGGCTCTAACCTTACCACTTACTTGATGTGGTCCACTATGGGTCCCATAGGGGAACCACTCTGTTCCTCAGGAGTAGAAATTCCTCTCTTCTGTTCTGATTTCTTAAACTAACTATCTCCACAACATGCACAGCACAAACATCACAGTAAGCAACACAATTATGACAGTGAACCCTAGCTCCAAACATAGTACTGGCTGCTAATCACATGGGTGCATTATTACATTTGCAGTAGTTCCAAAGAAATGATATATTGATAAGAACTATAAAGGTCAAAAATATTGTGATGTAAAAAATCTCAGAAGAGCAAATAATATTACGACAAATTCCAAAAACCACAAAAAAATTTCTACGTCACCAGTAGCTTCAGAAAAGTGATTGCATGTAAGTTGCGTTACTCTTCTTCCCAAAGTACAAGCAAAGCAAGTAGGAAGGGCTGCAGCAATTTTTCCAGTTGTTATGTAGCTGGTAAAGGCTAGTCTACAATCAACCTGATGCAAAATGTTAAACGCTAAACATCACGTAAGAAAACTGGCATGTCTACAATCTACGTTAACACTCAATTATTTTTTAATGTATTTTGCATTATTTGTATTTTAATTTTGTATAACATTAAAAAGTTAAATACATACAGCGATAGTGGTGCTATCTGTTACCAATTGTCTGTAACATTTGTTTTCACTTGTCTGTGACATCTTGAATTCTGATTGGCTGGCGTTAAACATTAAACGCAAAGACTTGAATGTTGGCCAACTTCTACCGTGTTGCATTTTACGTTTAGCGTCATGGCAATGTTTGTTGGTTGTAGCCAAAGCGGATATGACTCACGGATTCAGGACTTATTGTAACATCACCACAATTGTAGCCGGGTCTTAAATATGTAGGTATGAAGCAGATGAATCATTGTAACTCATTGTCGTTTTTTTGCTTACGTTCCAAGGAATAGAGTGGTGCAGATTTAGTGAAATCACTTTCCTGCAGTAAGTTGAGTGTATAAAATCCGCAGAAAAATTCACAATCCAAACAAAAGGCAATCACAAATGTGTGATTACCACAAAATTTGAGGGGGAAGAAGGGTTATATTCAATTTATTAACTGTAAGCATTGGATACAATTATTTGGTGGTGAGAAGTGATGCATACAAACTTGTTCATTGGGATACCAATACCTAAACAGAAACTGAGTGCGTAGATTTGACATAGCTTAAAAAACATGCAAATTCACAAATAAAACTAACAAAAATTAATTTTTTCCAAATTACGTGCTTTACCTACAACATTTCTTAAAATTTCATTGCACAATTTTAAATTTCTTGCTACTGGCATGTCCTGACAGACAGTTAACACTGAAAATTTTTTTATTCTTAACCAATTCAATTACGGTGCTGCATGAGTTTCAGTTCACTTCTTATGGCAACGTGCTTGATCTTACAAAAATTAAAAAAAAATGGCTAAAATTTCTTCATAATTGCAAATTTGTAGTCGTAGCTGACACTCAACACCTGATAATACTCAAAATTCCACTCTTGCTTTCATAAACCACAGTCACATGGTCGAAATGAGATTCCACAAACCAATGCAACACACTCTGTTTGCCACACACATTGTCTGGGATCCAAATTGATACTGTTTGTACAATTTTTACAAAATTAGAGTACTTCATTTTTGTTCACAATCATTTGTCATCAGACATATAGGAACATTGTAGATGATATAAGTTACAGCGTTTTAACAGATATAATTTTTTTTTTTCTTCTGAAACGAAAGAAAATTATACAAAAGGTTGATAAAATGTCAAGTTTGTGAGCTTTGCAAAAGCCAATTATAAACTTTTCATATAGCGTAGACATTTCTTTCAGAAAAATCCTGGCTTTGCATGATTACTATTTGAAAATTGTATGACTTATATGCTCTGCAGTTAGTGGTTACTCCATAATTTTGCTGTTTTCAGATACTTGAAACGAGTTTGGTACCGTCAGACCCCCCTTCCCCTGAAGACTGTGACATTGTGAGGTAAGAGTCTTCATATTGGAACCCATTTTTTTTTCTGTGGCAGTTGTTTCAAAAGAGTGTGATTTGTTAATTTTTCAGCAGGGGGGTAATGAACGGTCCAATTATTTTCCAAGATGACAGCTATAGATCTCAATATTCTCCCCAAGAACCAACAGTTAAAATCCTCAAAAGGCCAGAGAAAAATATAAATGGAAGTAAGCATAATGTTGTAATGAATGGTGATTCAAAGCCAAGGCAACCTGTTAAAACATTGCAACAAGTAAGTATTCATTATTTATATTAAATTAACTCTTTATTGTTTGGTATGTTCATCATTTTGATTTTCTTTGGTAGTATAGCTATATAAGCATTCTGTGTAAGTGTTTAGTTTAAAAATTCTTTGCTGGAACACAAATTCTAAATAAAAACGGAAAAATTTTTTTATTGTAAAATTATAAACAAAGTTGTTTTTCAAAACCTGATAGTGGTAATGTCATGTAAATATTTGTACTATTGGTTTTACTTTAACATTGTAACATAGCATCAACTCGCTATGCCACAAACATATTATTCACTGCATTTAAAATAAAAAGTTGGGTTCCGGCTAGCATCAGTCATTAAAGGCACACTGTCAATACACTTGGTTGGAATACAAATGAGAAACGGAACAATTCACGTCGGATTCGAAACAAATTATTTGCGACTGTCGAATAGTGTACAAGTATGTCAGCAGGATATAAATTTACACGTCATCTGCATCACACAGGTACGAAGTCACAGCAGCAGTTACATGAAGTTCAAAATTACCTACCTCTCAACTCGCGAGGAAATATTACGAAGACAAGGTGGAGGACAAAGAACCTTATCCCTTGGCGCCTAGCGACCTCCCGCACCCACGGAAATGAATTTTGACAGAAGAAGTTGTAGCCCAGAAAGTAGTTGTTACACGAAGATAGATTTATGTTGAAAAAGAAAAGTTCTGGTTGGCGGCGCGTGTGGGTGCAGGCAAAATTGGTCCACGAGTTTCCTCTTCAAAGGTGGTTTTAATAATGTGGCAGAGTACAGGGCTGGCTATGCTCACCTCGGGACGTGCAGCTACCTCCACCAACAAAAGCTAAAATTCAACATTTGGCTGGTGCTCGCGGCCTCCTATTGGTTGTTCATTACATCGCGCCGCTGCGTGGGAATACAAAAGTGCTGATGGCGTGGGAATCATGAAAAAAAACTTTATCTCAAAAGTGGCGTCACCTCACCCTGAAGCCTGGGAAACCAAAAATGCCACGTATTACAGATATAGGCTGTTCACTGTAAAATGAGCACTTTTGAAAGTCTTGCAAAAGATCTACTTGTACACACATTGTGTGTTATTCCACCTGATGTAAAATTAACATTGCGATGGGCCTCATCACTTTATACATGCGTTGGTCATATGAAGATGTAAAATTATTATAAAAGTGAAGAATATACAAATCTGCTCATTACTTCTATGCTTTAAAAATACACATAGCTAGAGAAATAATTTAAGTTATCACAAATGGTTACCTAACACTTTTCATTCAACATTTAGATATGGAACTACTTTCCCGCCATCGTTACCAACTTTACCGGACACATGGCACTCACGTGCCCATTAAAATATATGCAGGCAGGGGCAGTGACTTTTTTATAAGGTTTATTTCAAAAGTGCTCACTGTATTGTGAACAGCCTTTAACACTCGTATTACAGCCTCACATTTAGACTGATAAAGCCCTTACTTCTAAACCATGGCATGAAAAGAAAAATTTGGACAATTACACTCTGTGACAAATGAAACTGGGGAATTTAACAAAAAGTGAACCTGAAAAACAATTTAAAAAAGCAATAAAAATGTGTATAAACACAATGCTATATTACCACCCTTGATTTGGGAAAATTTTGGAATAAATCTTTACCAATTCAAAACCTAACCGTAAAGTGTCAAAGCAGTCTACTACTGTGACCTTCTTCCTATAAACACAACACACAAATACCCTGCAAAACATCTACACCCTCACACAACACTACAAAAGTCTAAGTTACCTTGCATCTGGAAACAACACCCACTCAATGGAGCAGCTACAAAACAATACAAAAGTCACTAAATCACAAGACACTATCATTCCCTGAAATCAAAACATTATCAGTTGTACATCTCCACAGAATACGAAAGTCAATCATGAATACTCAATACAAAAACTCAACACTCATACCAAGGTAACACCATTACAAAAGAAAAGTAACTGCAATCATTTTTATAAATACTAACACTTTCAAAATACAACACATAAGAAAATTTAATCTACCCTGTATTCATCCTCCTAACCTCACAAACTTCTGGTTGACTCAAATTAAGTTTCAACAAAACAGTTTTTAAAAAAACCTGTAAAATTTTCATCCATCTAAGTCAGTGTTACATCTCTTTCTAGGTTAGATGTTTTAGTACAATTGCCCATACTTACATTATAAAGTTACTGAGTTCACCTCACATTTATCCAGGGCATGGATCCAGGTCTGACCCAAACACATCATATATAACCACTGCCACATTTAAATTTAACACAAAAAACCTAGGACAGGTTAGTGCACCCTTAAAAATTGACACATGCCTGTACCACTCCACCACACAATGTCAGAGTGAATACTCAATAACACACACACAGGAGCAATTACCAAACCCTAAACCTCCAACCTCATCACCACTTACCACAACACCTCAACTTTCAACCATGACAAAATATCACAAAATCTTAAAACAGAAAAAATTTAAAAAAAGTAAATCCCTCATAAGTTTCAGCTTACCTCCAAATTATTTTAAGTTCAACAAATTCAGAGTATAACAATGCCCTATTTGTGACCTAGAAGTCACTAGCTGTTTGTAGCCACTATCGCAGTGCACCTACCTTGTATTTAAATTGTACAGTAAATGTACACTGCAACACATTCACTTCAGCATCTCACCCTACATTCAAGTCAATACATTTTGAAACATAAACAAGGTAAAATAATAGCACAAAATTCAACATAATTGACACTGTGTAAACAATATTCCTTACAATTATTGTTGTTTTGTGCTCGCCTCCCAACTTTTTTTTTTTTTTTTTTTTTTTTTTTTTAGCATGTGTTTTTAAGTTGAGACAAACTTGGCTTGGTGAATAACTTAATTTTTCCGTAAGTGTTGTGTTTTGTCTTGTGTATTCAGTCTACCTTATTGTTCTTGTCAAATTTCATGGTGCTCAACCAGTAACTGAACTAGACGAGATTTCCTACTCAGTAATTTAGCAACATCAATCATAGTTTTATTGATTCATTCACAATCTGTTTTTTTTTTCTTTCTTTCTTGCTAACTACATTTTTACAATACTGATTTTGTGTTAATGGAACAGTTATATCTAATAGGGTATATGTGTTCAGTGGAAACTTTTGAAATAAAACAAAAAAACATACACTGCAGAATTAGCGTTTCCTTTCTTAATTTAGTACGAAAGCTTCATGAGAAGGAAAATAAGCATAAAAATGTATGGAGAGAAATGTCTTATGCGTGGAGGTTGGAAAGCTTTTCCAGAGTACAAAGTGAAACATTATCATCGCAAAAATTGAAATAAGTTAACTAATGGTTTCCGTTCTGTATAAAATATAATTTTTCGTGATTTAGTTTTTGAATTGTGTCATTGACAAAGCTTCTCAATAAGGATTACTACTCATTTGAAACAAATGTTAAACAAATAAGAATAAGTGCAGTGTGCATACCATTACAAAATAATAGAACCTACTGCCGTAGAGTGCACTTGTTACCGACTGGCAAAAAAATGTAGCTAAATAATTTAAACATAAAATTTCAGATCGTTGTAACAGTATAGTGTAAGTGGCTGTAGTAAGTTGTGATTTTATAAATATGGTCTTAAATGAAATGTTTGAAATACAAATTTTTTGTAATGCTTAGCTGCACATAAAAATGAAACTGTTTGCAGAAAAGCTGGAAACTGGAGTTTCTCATCCAATTGAATCTTGAAAACAGTAAATGGAATACATATAGTAGGCTCAAAAATAGAACTGGAAAAGTGAGACCAAAAGGGTAATATACAAAACCTTTGCTAAAACTTAATAGTAGTCAAACACTAACTAATGCAATATTTTTTACAAAATACAGAAATACTATTAAATGAAAACAGAGGTTATTGTGGATTCTGTAGATGAAATATTGAAGGTTACCAATTTATCACTCTTTACTGCATGTCAGATTTATTTGTACAGCTGCATAATGACACAAAAGTTGAATTTGAAGGGGGTGAAAAGGAACTATGATCCTGAAATTAATTCCACCCTGAATGTGGGAGCGCACACGTAATACATCATACCTTCCTGAGGCAGTGGCAATAGTCAGTGGAGGCCACCAAAACAATGCTTAACAATGTGGACAAAATGAATGTTGGTGAATTAAGGAATCATCATTAGGATGCATGGACAATACCAAATTGTACAACACTTTATCCAGAATGATAGGGGACAGCCACATGTGTACTTCCTGAAAAATAAAAACTACCTGTTGTAATATAACTTTCGGGCATGACAGAAATTAGAGCTAGGCTGTAAGCAAAGCTTAACTGTAAACTAGCTTCAAACACGTGATTTTCTTGAAGAAATTAAAATACATTCACCATAAAATAGAATATAATCACAGTTACAGTGTTACTAGAATATTGCATAAAAGTCAAAAGGGGCAAAATTTATTCAGCCTGGTTAGGTATACCTGAGATGAAATGGTTTTTTGTGTGTACGACATCAGTATTTTTGAGTCCAGGGAATAGTCAATTATGTTATTGTGCTGGATTGTAGCATAAAAGTAAGTGAGAGGAATTCTGGTGAAGAGGTGAGGAGATTGTTTATTCATGCTGTCAACAACTTACTGCTTTATTGCTCTAGTCTACACTAGTCAATTGTGAGAGTTATATTTTACTTATCTTTTCATACTGATTCAATTTAATATGCAATATTATATGTTTATTATAGGCCTGATTATAAAATAAAAACTTAAGACCCTTTGTATCAATTCAGCTACACACTGATATCCTTATTTTCCATGCTCTGGATTCCCGGATGCCACATTTGTTGAGATATCAGATTTTACTGTAATTAGTAATTTTGCAAGTTAATATGAAACTGTACAGGACTAGTTAGTTTTTTGTAAACTATTTTATTCTGTTTTGCTGATAACTGTGGAGCTGTTATTAAACTCTGTCTCTGTTAAGAAGACTGCTTTTTGACAGTTTGATAAAGACTGTTCACGATAAAGTGAGCACTTTAGAAACGAACCTTAGAAAAAAGTCACTGCCCATGCATGCATATATTTTAATGGGCGCACTGAGTGACATTCGCCCAGTAAAGTTGGTAACGATGAATGAAAATTAGTTCCATACATTAACGCCAAATAAAGTCTTAGGTAACCGTTTGTGATAACTTAAAATTATTTCTGTCGCTTTCCGTTTTTTAATGCATCGAAGTGTAAAAATGAGCAGATTTGTAAAGCATTTACTTTCTTAATTTCACAGTTTCATTTGACTGATGCAAGAATAAAATGATGAGGCCCACTGCAATGCTAATTTTACATAAAGTGGAAGAATACACAATGTGTTTACAAGTAGATCTTAAGCAGGGCTTTCAAAAGTGCTCATTTTACAGTGAACAGCCTATAGCAGGCAGAACATAATATTTTCTGAATACGACAGGGTTTGTAAGATCATTTTCTGTCGTGTTGACAAAAACAGCATGGCGTGTGTCAGAAAAGATAACTACTGTTGCATTATGTTAGAACTGTCAAAAAGTGACCTTTGTAACTTGAGACAGAGTATATATTAACAACTGTTTGTGAAACAACAATTGATGTAAATGTTGCTTTGGTAATGAGGACTGTAATTAGCCATATTATTTGTCATTGTCATCTTGAAAGGAAACTGGTAGTGTCTGTGATGTGTCCTGCTAGTAGTGCCATTTTCCACAGCAGTGCAGCACTAGACAGGAGGTTCTTACATGACAAACACAGCAGCATGCTGTCTGTGTAGTTGTGTTTTTAACCAGTGTACTACAGCAGTGTGCGTAGCTCAGAGGTTGGTCTGGTAAACTTAATTAAATATTTTCTTTTTCCTTTTTTTGATCTTCAGCAATTTTTATGTTATTTGATGCGATGAAATGATACACCACGTGTACTCTGTACCTTTGTAGGCAAATGTCATTAATGTGCTCAAATTTATTTATTAATTTCTTTTTTACAATTTAATGCAAAATATACTATAAAAAATTTAATTCATGATAAATTACTTACTAAGAGTGCATAATTTAAGTTGCTGAGAATGCCAGTAGTAGGGAATAGACAACTTGGACATAAGGACATAGGGCACAGAAGCCAGGAGCTGGCTGGCCGCCATGTTGTTATGTCATTGTCTGCTATTTTGGATGTAATTGACCTTGACCCAGTAACCTCTGACCCCAAAAACCAAAAAATTGCAAAAATATATACACAAAAAATAATTCTTACAAAAAATTTTATTACAAATTTGTTTTAAAAATTTATTATAAAAAATAGTAAAAAAAAATATTATTACAAAATCTTTTCCCTCAGCGGCCA
Source organism: Dryococelus australis (assembly GCA_029891345.1). NCBI lineage: Eukaryota > Metazoa > Arthropoda > Insecta > Phasmatodea > Phasmatidae > Dryococelus > Dryococelus australis. The sequence continues at coordinate 64,000,196 of CM056993.1, read as the reverse complement.
TTTTTCCTTAAAATTTCCATTACAAGTTTTATTAAAAAATAGTTTTAAATTTTTTTTTTGTAAAATGCTTATGTACATTACTGGAGGCTGCCCAATTTGTATGCTCTCCCTTATTAAAACATTTTTATTAAAAAACTTACATTTCTGGGTCCACCCCCCCCCCCCCCCCCCCCATTACCCATCTCCAATTTGTAATTTCTCACCTCTGTTCGACTCCAGCAGGCAACTAACCCTCGCCATTGATACTGGCTAATTAGTCACATTTGCTCCATCCCCACCACCCCCCCATCATTATTTCTCATTGGCTAATTATTCTCTTCCGTTCAATCCCCATATTTTCCCATTGTTTGATTACTCGGGTATCCAATGTTTCTCGTTGGCTAATTACTGTTTAGTCTGCGATCCTCCACCACCTCTGTTCGTCTGTCGGTTCCCCTCCACCCCTGTCAATGATTCTCATTGGCTAATTAGTCAGCAAGCCTCCACCCCCTCCAATCTCTTCAATTGGATTTATAAGACGTGTCCCCTAGGGCCTCTGGGAAAGAGTTGTACCTCGCTCTTAGAAATGTACGGATGTTGTTCAAGCAGCCGTAAAATCCGTTCATCCATTTTGGCATAGGGAAGGGTGCGTTCGCTTAGTGCTCTGGACAAAAGGGACGAGTTGCCGTACCTACCGAAAGAGTTCCTGCTGATGTACGCACCGTATGAAATTTTGACAGTGCCTATTTGAGTATTGCCGACCTACTTACAGCTGGACAAAGACATACAGGACTGCCTCTTGTGCAAGGAGTGTTTCGAGGGCTGCACCACCACCTCGGTTCCTGACACGCCACACCACATGGGGCTGGTGCAGGGTCCGCTGAGCAGCCCTGGCAGCGACCGCGTCTGTGCTAGGTTTCTACGCACAAACTGTACCTACAGGTGACGTCCACACGACGCCGGACCTCATGCAAGGTTTCTACGCACAAGCCGTACCTGCAGAAGGTGCCCCGCAATGCCCACCAACCCCGTGGACGTCTCAGTGCAAGTTTTCTACTGGCAAGCAGTACCCAGTGGCGAGGAAACAAACCCAGAACACGAGTGACCACAGTGTGAAATAACTTATGTTTTGCAACATTCAAGGGTTTCGCGTACTGGACTGGTACACCATCAACCAGATAGCCATCTCGTACAGAGACGACGACTAGCAAACCAAAGTTTTTACGTTTTTACCACCATGCCAATGGGAACACCTTGACCACACCATGCAACAGGCATACCACCAACAGCAACAGATGCACAAACTTATGTGGAAGGCTGGAAATATTCCATAGGGTAACATTCATAAAGTGTTGGAGGAAGTCATAATTCCCAATTACCACGTATATGTGTATTGTCAAGAGTCGGCGATGCACAGTGTGTGTCCTGCCGGTACGAAAGTTTTGGACCTCTACAAACTACAACACTGTCCTCCGTTCAGGTGGCTGGTAGAGATATATGTCGCATGGCTTCACGACTGAAAATGAACTACTTGTGTCGTGCAATACCCAAGCATTAAGGCTCTGGACATGTGATAATCCATGGTACATATAAATAAATATTATGTGTATGTAATGTCTCCAAAGACTGAAGAAAACATTATGTGTAATACAGACGTCGAGAAGAATCTTTGTATAATTGAGAACAGTATTGTAATGTGTGTAAATAAATACATTTGTTTTTTTTTATTGTGTATCTCATGTTATGCCCTCCTAGTGATAATTAAAATAATGTGTTGTACCGGCTTTACACTATTGTAAATAATGTGTTGTTAAAATGGCTGGTGTACACATACGTTTAAAAGTTGTTACATGGAGGTAGAAGAAAGGAGAGCTCACTGACTTCTCAACTCAAATGACTGAAGCTCTGCCTGGAAGTCTCAAATGGTGAATAATTCATCCAATACCACAATCCAAACTTAACGTCGATGACTCACCTTCAGGGTGCCCTCAAATACCCTTAACATACATGTATAAATACCGCTATCAATCTCAGTCCACCAACAATTATTAAATCTTTCCGGGGATAACATGGTGGTAAAACACTCGCACAGGCTGCAAGAAGGTAATAAAAGGAAAGGAGGAGAAGGGGGGGGGGCATAGGGATATAGGGATCGGGATTGTGTAATGACTCTGTAGAGTGGTTTTATTTAAAAGTCCTACCTGTGAATGCATCCACATGTATTCAGACAACTTTCTCTCTTATTACAAATTATTTAATCTGTAGTATTTCAGGTGTACTGTGTAACCCAGTAAACTTGTGTAGAAAATAAGAAAAGGGCTTATCATAAACTTCAAAGCTCTAAATTTTATTGACTACCTGGTAGGGGTACTTAAACAAATGACACTTGCCAGTTTCAAATTAACAAGAAAAACAATTTTATTAACAACTATCAATCGGTATAAGATGACAATAGAAACAAAAATGTGTATAATAGCTTGTCGTCTGCCAATGAGTATTATTTTGCAATTTAATAACCAAACGAATTAAAACAAGTTACCGAGTGCTATGAAATGTCTCAAAAGTTTGTATCAGGCAATAAAATAAATCTTTCATATGCTCGAGACGACATGAGCCAAGAGAAATATAAAATGATACTGTAAACACAAAGAGTAACATTTTTGATAGCTTGAGCAAAGTTTATGATTATTGTTTTTATAAAATAAATAAATAATAAGATAACTGTTTAATGAGCTTGAAGGATCGTAGGTGAAACTTGTAAATTCTAATAAATGAAACAAACAAAAGTTTAACTGAAAATAGTCTCTCGCTTGACTAACTTTCCAAATGTAAACACTAGTCTCTTCTATCAATAATTGTGTACACAACAGACTCTCAAAATTGCTAATTACTTCAAAGGATTGGCAATAGAAGCAGGAATTATACTTGAATAAAAATTATCCTATATTTAAATTAACCTAGATTTTAAAATTAACAACTTCCCAGTACACAAATAACATCCACAACTTAATCTCATACTTAGAGAACAAAACAAACTTGCAAAAACAAGGAGTACCAACTGCTAACTTCTAATAAACAATGGACAAAAGACACGACCAACCAACAACAACAACTTGTTACATACCAGTAATCGACTACTTCCCTCTGAAAAAGAAAATCTATTACACCTTGAGAAGATAAATTAACTCACCTTCGACAATACTTCTCAAACAACAACAGTAACTGCACCCCTCGTCTCGTAGCTGCGCATGCACCACCTCTGCTCACTCCTCTCTCTCTCTGCTCCTCTCGTCCTGACCTTCCTTTTGTCAGCCTCGACCTTCAGCCAATCAGTGGCCGGCATCCTCCTCTGGCCGCAGCCAGCCCACAAAGGAGGCATGTGCCTACTTTTCCGGAACCATCACGCCTTGCCAGGCTGGCATCAGAAGGAAATCTTCCCCCTTGTCCCTGGCACAATCCTAACTCTGGCCAGCCACAACCGCAAAACACGGTGACGCAGCTCACCTCGAACCTTCTATAGGACATTCAAAAATGTGCGAGGCACAGCTGGTTTCTGCTCAAGCTTCAATTCCTTGCATACCAAGTTCCCACCGATTGTCATCATTGAAATGACCAGAAAACAAAACTGCAACTTACTGCGCCCTAAAAAGTTTGATACAGAGAACAGTAAAATTTACAGCTAACACATTAACAACAAGATTCCTAACCTGATCAAGAGAGAGAATTCCAGGCTTCCTAAATTGAGAATTGAAGAGAAAAATTAAATCAAACCGTACAAAAAAAAATTCCATCTGAACGAAAAATAAAATTTAATCCTCAAAAACAATTCCTATCCTGAAAACTAATAAAAGTAACCCCCAAATCTACCATGTGTCCAAACAAAAAATAGAATTAAAAAAAAATTACTAATCAGTTTTTAATGGCGTAACAATAGTAACGAGAGAAAATATGGTATACTATTGGTAAGATAAATTTGCACAAAGTACAACGGAAAAAAAAAATCTTCATTGCTATATTCATATATGAAAAAATTTGGTACAGTACTGTTAAGAAAAAAACACGGAACTAAATGCACACCACTAGATTGTCCAGGGAACAAACACTATTTGTTTTTAATTACACAGGCAGAACTAAATACATGTTACTATACAGGTTGTAAACGATAAGTGTTTACAACTGTAACACAGCAGTGTACAGGGCTTCGAGATGAGCAATTTGATGCAGGACACTTGTGGTCCATAGGGTCAGGAAATTACCGTAAAAGCGCTTGACAAATGTGTGCTAAGACACGTGCAGCGCGCCGCTGTGTGCCCAGCATTAATTTACCTGCTGTTCAGCTGAAGCTAGTTTGTACAGAGGTCTAATCAGGCAGGAAACGTTTAGTAATTGCTTTTGTTTGAAACACATGTTGAATTATCACAATATTACAGACAAGTTACAGAAATCACGAAAGAAAGTATGAAATTGCAAATGAAACAGCTGCGTCATAAACCAAAGTGTAAAACAAACAAAAAAAAGCAAACAAGCAATTGTGTGGTAATTTCCATCCTTTAACTAAATACGTATATTATTGACAGCAGTTAATGTATTGGACCCCTTTGGTCCATCACGTAGGAACCTACAGTATTCGACATGTGATGAAAGTGTTACATATGATGCGCCTGCCTGGTCTGGGCAGGGTCGTGCCGCGCTGCACGTTCCAACATGGTTCATTAACATTCCCTTGGCCCTTGCATGCATCTCGAGGGTAAGGGGGAAGGAGAGTTGACAGACTAGCTCATGTCCTCAAGCCTTACATTGGCATTCTGCCTGCCTTCCTGACACATTCACGTGTGCTGCATTTGTCACTAGCGACAAAGTCCTGTAATGCTGACATCAGAATGAATCACTTTATGTTTAGCAAAATGGCGGACATGCATCTGTGCTACGGTGTTGCAAATGCACATGCAGCAAGGAGGCTTTATGCAAAACGATTTCTTCGGCGTGTCATACCAAGTCACATGTATTTTTCGACCATGGACCACAGACTTTGAGAAACAGGTTCATTGTAAATAAGTAAGCATAATGACAAATGTGTGTTGCAAATGCTGTACGTATTGTACATCAGATATGTAACATTATGGCATGTATGTTGTAGGGTCGCATACTACATGCGCGCTGCCATTATGTTCAACACCCATTAGACGAGACATTGTTGGAGCATGTTGCAGAACATCCTGGGACCAGTACCCGGGTCGTAGTTGGCCAGTTTGAGATTTCCCACACAACTGTATGGAAAGTGTGTAAAGAACATGGCCTCAATGCCTATCACAAGACAAAAGTTCACAAGCTCCACCTATGGGATTATGGACCACGTGATGAGTTCTGCGAATGGTACAACACACAATGCCTATGTGTACTTACGTTTCCCTCATTAATACTTTTCACTGATGAGGCTACTTTCAATGAAAACGGGATATTCAATTCAAAGAATTACATCCACTGGGTTACTGAAAACCTTCGCACCACCTATGAACGTGGACGACATAAAAAAATTGAAGGTGAATATGTAGGCAGGTTAATTTAGAGGACCACGTCATAGGACCCTACATCTTACCAGATAACCTAACTGGACAAACGTATCTTGTTTATTGAGTGAGGTGTTACTGGAATTACTTTAAGATGTTCCTCTCGAAACACAGGCAAACATGTGGATACAACATGACGGTACGCCAGCACATTCGGCCATACATGGGCAAAATTTTTCTTCATCAGACATACGTGAATCGGTGGGTCGGGCATTACAGTCTGTTCCCTGGCCTGCGAGGTCACTAGTCTTAAATCCCCTGGATTTTTTCTTTTGGAAAAGTATGAAAGAGCTGGTTTACAGCACACCAGTCGTATCTGAAATGGATCTCGTTGCTCGCATTGCCGTCGCTACGCTTGTAATTCAGACCCAAGAGGGTGTTTTGTCGCCCATGCGTGAGGCCATGGTAAAACGGTACAATGTGTGCATTCGAGCCAATGGGGCAAACTTCAAACATGTTTTGTGAAACATTACATTCTGTAGGCAATGTTTATGTTGTTGTCCAGGATGGAAACATTTGTTTCTGACATTTATTTTATTTATCACAGTACCATGTTTCATTGGACGCAACTAGCTTCTTGCTCGCATTGCCGCTGTCAATAACATACTACATACGTACTCATTTAAAACATGACAATTACCACAAGATTGCTTGTTTGCTTTTTTTTGTTTTGTCTTGCACTTCGGTTTATAACACATGTGTTTCATTTGCAATTTCTTATATTCTTTCCTGATTTCTGTAACTTGTCTTTATTGTGTCAATGCAACATGTGCTTCAAACAAAAGCAATTACTAAACGTTTCCTGCCTGATTTGACCTCTGTACAAACCGGCTTCAGCTGACCAGTGGGTCGATTAAAGCCGGGCCCACAGCAGCGTGCTGCACGTCTTTTAGTACACATTTGTCAAGCGATATATGGATATTTCCTGACACTATGGACCACAAATGTCCTACATCAAATTGCTCGTCTCGTAGCCCTGTACACAGTTGTAAACACTTATCGTTTACATCCTATATATTACAGAAGGAACAAACTAATGAGATAAATTATACACGTAACGAGACATAACATATGGGAGGTGCAGGTTAAACACCTGGTGAAATACAGGTGGAGAGATGCCAATGGCATACAAATCCCCCCTGCACCACCAAGGCATCCGTATATATAAATACGTTGTTGTCCCATCAACCGGTAAAATACAATTATACATAAAGGTGTGTAACACCTATGCGAGAAAAAAAACATTATGGCCGGCCACTATGTACATCACCAAGGGAAAATTTATAGAGAATGTATATATACACATGCGTGCACACACACACACATGTATGTGTGTGTATGTATGTGTGTGTGTATATATATATATGCGATAAAATACGCACTTCTTCCCCACTGTGAGGAAAATAAATCAGTTTCGTAGTTTTTTTAAATGTAAACAAGTACATTGATCGTACCCATGAGGCAGCCTTTAGGCATTGGGAGGGATATAAATGAAAGAAATCAGTTCAGTAAAACATGCTAAGATTTATCATAGTAAAAAAATTACAAGTTTTCACATTAAATTTCACATTGCTATGACAAAATGCCCTTCTCGTCACCCCAGGAATCATCACGCTTCGAGTGACCCAGCCACCACACGTACATACAAACATTACGTTGTTTCAGCACCTTTTTCATCAAGTACACGTCTGGAAACTGTGTAGGCCAGATCACTTCTACGTAAAATCCACCAATGTTGGGTTCGCCATGTAGGTCCTTGAGGTAAAATATGCTTGGGTACGCATGTTGTTTACGCACCACCTTGTACAGCTCTACAGACCAGTTCTGATGGAAGCCTTTGTAGAAAATTCCACATTTTTTTTTAATCTGCACCAAGTCACCGATCTTGACTTACGACTTTTGAGGGTCCTGCCTCTTCAGAGTAGCATACAACGTTCGAAGCAGGGAGTCATTCTTCACATCTTCGGGCTTCATGCGAGTGGTAGAATGAAAGGTAGAATTATACTTGCGTACGAGTTTCGGGAGTAGTGTCAACCACTTGTAGTTTTCATTCACCATGAAATGTCTCCACAGTTTAGCTTTTAGAGTCCTATGAAAACACTCTACAATACTAGCCTTGAGCCCAGAGAATGTGTAATAGTGAGTGATGATACTTTTCTTCATCAGTGCATGGAAAATAGCATTAAAGTATTCTTTACTGTGTTCGGTGCTTTTCAATCAGGTCGGATTGGAATGTATCATCCAGCCCTTTCATGATGTATATTCTGCGTAAGTAATTTATCGTAGCATATTTGTGCAGCTCATCGGCAGCTGCATACTTGCTCATCTCGTAACCCGCCTCTGAGAGTTCTTTGATGATGGAAATTATTTTGTTGATGTATGAGCAGTTTCCTGCAGACTGTGAAGCGACCAAAAGTTGCAGCCTGTCTACCAACTCGTTTGGATCGTTCCAATACTGATAGTCAATTTTTTCTCTGCTCTCCAATTCCAGAGTCAATCCCAATCCGCCAATTTCACATACCTTGGAAAACAATCCAGCTATAATGGGAAATTCTTTGTGCATCATGTCCTTAAATCGCCGCATTGAGGGGTTATTCTTGGTGTAATAAGCGTAACTGGACTGTAGCAGGCGACGGTACTTACACAAATCCGATTCAGTGTAGTGTCCGGGGTGCCTATGAAACAATAGTTCGCCCAACTCCTGCATGATTTTCACCTCGCGCTTGCTGATCTGCAGTACATCCCTGGGTAAAAACAAAACTTCCTTGTTTTGGAGAAACCATTTGCTACCACTTTTCTGCAAACCATAAGTCTTGTCGACAGTACAGTCAGAGTAGGAAGTGATTTAATTAGATAGAAGAGTACTAAACTTGGATCTACGCTCCCAGGTTCGTTTCCTTTCCAGTACATGCAGCAAATCGATCAGGGGCAAATCATCTTCGTCACTAGTGATGGCACCTTCCAATTCGTTCGGTTCCGGACTTCTTTTCCATTTATGCGCGGGGGTTGGTTCTTCCACCTTGATTCTGCGTTTGATATCAACGTGAGCATCATCACTCGGTTTTTAATTTCATCTAGCCGGAGGGTAATATGTTTGAGAGCCTCCTCCCTTTGAGTCTCTACTGCCATTCTATTAGTTTTTACGTGTAAGTATTTGGCCCATACCGCCTCGATTGCTCGCTACAGCTCGCTCACCTGTTTGGTTCGGTTATCCATCATTCTCTGAGTGAAGACTTTTTGTGCATGTAATATAATATCACCTTTGTTTGGAGTCATTCATTTAAGATTTTTTTTTCGAAATTGCTTTATCGAGGTGTCTGGCACACGTATCCAATGTATTCTGGCTATGCCTTGCGATATCGGTTTTCGTAGCCAGGTTGAACAGTAAAAAATTTTGTAGCTTCTTCTTCAGTCTGTGCATTTGATACGTTGATCAAGTCTATTATCCACGCCTCTGCATCTCTGACGTGTTGGTTGACAACTACCAAATCTTCAACCACTTTGTTCTTCACCCTTTCCAATTTTCTACTAGTTTTTCTCTACTTGCAGGGGTGAAGCGATTCTGGCCACATTCGTGGTCATAGTGAATATTGATGTCGCCAAATTAGAAAATGCTTCTGTGACTCATCGCTGCGTTCTTGGCTAAACTGATCAAACCCACATCTGTACCTCCCATTAGATAGGAGACAGTCCTTTACGATTGTAAAAAATCCATATTTATTCTTCCAGCACAAGGCACACATATCTTTTAATTCTGTAAATGTCATATTCGCATTCACGTAATCATCGTAAACGTGGTGCAAATGAGTGTCGTCCATGCGAAACCACCAGCACATTAGCATTATCCTGAAGCAGTTGTTTGGGTTCATGCGAATATGTCTGGCCGAGGTACACACAGTATTCTTGAATACACTTTAGCTTCTCTTAGGCAATGTCAGAGACACGAGTTTGGAAGAGCTTCGCTCGGTGGTACGACTGCTTTGTTATCGCTGCAGGGGAAATATTTCATACTTTCCACAGCTTGCTGTACTCATGCCAGTCACTGGTATTTCGGTTGCTGGAGCGATTTTGAATAACCATACATATTCTCGAACCGAAGGCCATTCGGTTCTTCCAGCAGGCTCAGTAGGACGCACGTCTTGTCGCAACCCGACGGGCTGCAAATCAGGCCTCGTGCACTAGTAGGCAATGGCACCATAGCGTGATTTGTGAAAAATATCATCATCTTCGGCATGAATGCATATAGGTAAAGTAACATCTTGCTTGATGGTAGGTATGTTAACGCTACAATCTTCTGGAACTGGTGGAGGTGGAGAGCCAGTGCTACACGTTTTAGCATGTTTCTTTAAAGCATCACTCCATGTAAACAGCTTCTGACAGAATTTGCATTCAAAAGTCACACTCAAACTTTTCATTCCGCATGTTATTTCATGTCATCGTAAATTCCACAAATTTGTGAATGCTTTACCACAGAAGTGACACAGCAGATGCATCATTGCATCCATACTGATCCGAATCTAGACTGATAATGAAAGGTAAAAAGTATAAAAGAATAATATGTATCGTTTGTAGGACAGTTTAATTTGATTTATCATAAGGTAAAATCGGTGAAATCCGGTCGCAGGGTCATCCATTCCAAGTTCTGTGGAACCAAGCTAGAGCAACAACACAGTTATCAACGCGCTGGACGAGGTGTGAGCAAAACCCGACATTGTGTACTCCCTAAACCAGGATCTGGACACTAGGTAGATTCCTTATCCAACATCATGAAAGCCAATGTTAAACTAGGCATGAAATTACCTATAAGCTAAAAGCCTTTGCAGAACACCATTCAGAGGACCAAAAGGAAAGGGAAGAACAAGGTGGGAGGGGGAGGGGTATCCTGCCCGTACTGATACCTGCAATCGGTGCTCTTGCTGGTATCGCCAGGGCAGTCACGAATATTGTTAGTGCCGTAAAGCGGGCTTTGAACGATCGAAAATAGTTAGAGGAAACCCGCCGCCATAACAGAAACATCAGGAGCTATCGCCATGGGTTAAAAAAAAAAAAAGCAAAGGACTCTATTCGTTACCCATATTGGGGATGAGGAGGGGGATAAAATGCCGGGGTGAAGAAAATAGGAAAAAATAGAAACAGGAAATCAAAGTTACTCTGCCTAGACGTCCACTGACGAACATGAATTTGGAACTGTTTGTGCACAAATTGAAAATACCTAATTTTAGAGGAGTGTTTATGAGGGATGCTTTGCCCGCTAAACCCGAGAGACACAAATGTGATGTAATTAATCAGGACACGACAGCCAGGCCTGGCACGCACTGGGTAGCTTACATAAAACGTGGCAAACATGCAGTATACTACAACGGTTTTGGAAATTTGAGCCCTCCGCCCGAACTGCTCAAGTACCTAAAAAATTGTAAACTGACTTACAACTATGAAACGGAGCAGATGCCCAACACGTGGAACTGTGGGCACTTGTATCTGGGATTTTTAATCAATCACGATTTCCAGTGATAAACTGGGGAGAAAAAATGTTATATAATTTGCTAATTATAAAAAGGTCTGTGTCAGCCATACCAATCTCATCAGTTTGTCGGTGTCCATCATTCTGAGTGGTAAAACGTCCGACCTGAGGGCTAGTTTCTACCTTCCCTTGGAGCTTTAGGGTGAATGGTGTGCGGGACTAGTGGACTTAAAAGTTACAATTCCATATCTAACATAGAAGAAAACATAAATTCCACATTCCGATACAAAGTGGCAGGAGATGTGAAAGAAATCAGCATTCCCACCGGAGCGTACGAGCTGAAGGATATGGAATAGTTAATAATGAAAAAACTACCGCACAACATTACATTCGAACTGCACGGGAATCCGAATACCCTGAATGCTGAAATGTTTTGCACCGCAGATGTGGATTTCATGGAACCGTATACCATCAGGCCCATGCTGGGGTTCATAGCCAAGAGTGTACGAAGCAGGAATGAAACACGAGTCGTCGCAGACCATAAACATCTTTCCAGTCAATGTCATACGCATAAACTGTAACTTGACAAGTTGCAGTTACATGATTGGGAAACTGAGCAGTACTATTTACGAATTCATTCCCACCGTAGGTCTTGGGTATATAATTGTGGAAGTTCCGAAAAGCATCATTTACATTCCGATTGTTGCAAAGCATCCATGAAGTAGCCATTTTGATCATGGACCAAAACGAGGAACTGATAAATTTCCAAAGTTAAGAAATGATGCTACGTTTACACCTGAAACGATAAGACTAAATTTTGTCGGGAAGACAAAAACATATAAATGCTCACAGTACATCGAACTCGAGATCAGTAAGCTGCAAAGGAGCACTGTGCTAACACCTGAATATACAAAGTTTCTCCGTGTTTTCGATTTAAAAGTAAATCGACATGGCAGACTAAATTCTCAACGTGGATCAGCACCTAGAATGTGATGATAAACTCTATAAAATTAAAATGCACTTTTACGAACCATATTTTGCCGGATCTTTTGCTCTCGGAAGGGAGGTTAGAATACCTGTACAGCGACAAGATATGTACACCCTGCCTAGCTAGTCCTTTGTGTGGATAAGAGGCAGGCTAACGAAGATGGATGAGATCCACCCGACCACCACCAAGTTGGTACAAAATGGAATTCTGCAAATTTTTGAGTGAGTTATGTACGAGATTAATGGCATCGTGATCGACCAGTCACGTGATGTGGGCACAACTTCATCGATAAAGAATTACCTATCGCTCACATCCAACTATCTCTCCGCAGCCAAGATGGTAGGTTGGGGAATTAAAGATACCTACAGTGTTCCCATTTACTTGAAAGCAGGTTCAAAGTGTGCGTTCCACTCTTCATACTACTGGGATTCGTCGAAGATTATAAGAAAATAATAACAGGTGCGAGGCAGGAGCTTTTGATATTGCTAGCCACATAGCATTTGGATGCTGTTCAGAGTAGGAGAAAACCTGCAGCCTGTCTCTCTTACTTTGAACACCATAAAATGGTTCACCCCTCACCACGTAACCCCGAACACTCGTGAATCAGTTAAAGCTGTTGAATATGCCAAGAAAGATAAGGTGATCAAAATAGCATTCAGAAGTTGGAACCTGGTCACCTGCCCGCCGCCACGCGATATCACTGGGTTGTGAAGACGTCATCCGGCACAGAAAAACTATGCTACGTTGTACTGGAGTTTCAGATAAACAAACAGCATAGTATCAGAGCCGAAAAGTCTACGTTCGACCACTGCAAGGTCGAAAACATAAAGATATTTTTGAATAGCGAAGGCTACCTGTGCGTGGATTTGAACACAAACTTTAAAAATGGACAGTACCTGCTGGCATATTATATGTATTCGCAATTCCAATCTTCATATTACGGACGCAAGGCACATTCCATACCGAGCCCTGAAAATTTCACACACATGGTACTTTTGCTAGAATTCGATACATCAAAGCAAAAAGAGAGCAGGCAGAATGGCGTGGTCAACTGCAGGATCAAGATAATCACCAAGGAAAATGTGCCAGCAAATGTCATTGCCTACTGGGTGATACTCCACGACAGGATTGTTCAGTACAATTGTTTTTCCAGCCTGGTAAAAATCATCAGTTAATTACATATGTAAATACGTAAGTAAATACTGAACCCAGGTATGCCTAAATTGGGGAATTGTTAGGGAAAATGGCCACCAACAAAGATGGTTGCCTCCAATAACATACATAAGTATTGTCTATAAAAAAATTTAAACCGTTTTAATAAAAAAATTTGGGAAATTTTAAAGGAAAGCATTCCTGCTTTTTTTTTTAGTAATAATACATTTTTTTAATTATTTGTAAGAAATTTTTACATTTTTTTTTTTTTTTTTTCATAATTTTTTTGGGTTTTTTGGTCAGGAGTCATCAGAGTCAAGGTCAATGACATCCAAGATCACGGACGATGACGTAACATTTCGGCCAGCCAGCTCCTGGCTCCTGTGCATGATGCCATTATGCCCAAGTTGACTACTCCCTACTACTAATGTCAAGTAAAGTAGTTTAACTGATAGGTTTGCTTAGGTTTCATCAAAAGTATTACAAAATTTGAAGTAAGTTATTACTTATTTTTTCAAGGTAAGTTTTGGTTATCAATAGGTATCATCTCAAACTGCTCTTATTTCAGTTGAACAATATTGTATTATTTGAATATTTGTTAAATGTCCAGTTACTAGTATTGTGAAACTCAGTGTGAATATGTCTTTTACCCAAATGAAATCTTCACATTGCATATTGTTTCTTGTGTTACAACTTCAGCGGGAACAGGAGTATGCGGAAGCAAGGCTAAGGATTCTGGGTGAAGCAAGGAGTCCTGAAGAGCAAATGAACATATCTACAACTGATAGGTAAAGAAAATTTAAATTTTTTTAAATGTGCATGAAGGTACTAATCAATTGAGAGTGAATTTAAAATTGAATAATGTATGCTGCAAATGTACCACAGTCATTTAAGATAGATTATTTCATGTTGTAATATACAGAACCATTAATGACTTGATAATCTTCAGCTGTAGTTTGATCAGGAGATTAGTTGATTTTTTTGTGTGTGCGAGAGTGAAAAAGACACACACACATGGAGCTTTAACCAATTATCTCTTTCTTATAGACCATTCATGCTAAAGTTATCTCTTTTGGAAGTCCTCTCATTTGGAATAATGGTCAAATAATATTTTTTTAATTTTAGCCTTACATTTTAAATTCCAACTACTGTGGAATATACATGCCATGTTTATTACTTATATGTCATTATTTCAAAAAGTTGTTAAAGAATTAAAAAATTGGCTTAAAAAAAAGTAACTTGGGCTTCAAAAGTGCTCACTTTACCGTGGACAGCCTATAGCTAGATATTAAAGAGTGTAACAAAAATTGGTTGCCCTTGTATCTTATTTATTATACCATTATATTAAGAAGTAAGTAAAAAAATATATATATTATTTTTTAGCTGGTTAAAGTAAAATTTTCAAGTAATTCATTTACATTAAACTTAAGGATTGCAGATTATTTTTACAAATACATCTCAATTGTTTTTAGTGTGACAGATACAAAGTACAATGATATGATGTATGTACTGTATTACTAAATGTACAGAGATATTTTATGAAGATTATGTAGTACACCTTTTTGCTGAAAGTAGTACATAAGCACTCCAGAGGAATTTTATTCTATTGCTTTTTGAGCATCCTGTCATCATGCTAAAGTAAGATAAACATGATCTTCTTACTTTTGTACTATTTCACATTCACAAAGATGTATCGAAACTAGCATTTTGCTAGTGTAGTGACAAAGGGGCAGTCCAGTAATAAACCTCTAAAACTGAAAACTGAACAGAAACATGAAAAATTGAATTTGTAACTACTGTAGTTTTAAGCTGAGTCCATCACAAAACTTCTTGCACAGAATTTTTTTTTTTTACCTTAGAAGTAGTAGGCGGTTTCTTCTTGATTGCAGTTTTGTTTCATTTTAATATGTAGATTAAGTGCATCATTATACATCATGGAATATTTAGTAGTGTTTGCTACTGTTAAAGTAAACATTTGTAACAGTTTTCTGTTTCAAAACAAAATAATACTCTTGATTTCCCTGTGTATACATTTAGTAATTGAGTTATCACGGTTGCTTGTTTGTATCAATCTTGAATTGTACAATGAGTGTAAGTATGTTGATGATTTTTGAATGCCATCTGGTAGAACATAAATTTAGTGTTATCAACTTGTTTGGCATATACTGTACATTATTTAACTCTTACAATGCAAATTTTTTTGATTTTAAAATAGTAAAAATAATGTACATCTTACGTTACAAGGAATCAGATATTATTTGCGCAGTGTACAAAAAAGCCTTTAGTGAATACATAATAATCTTCAAAGCTATTTAGCAGTAATTTAAATTGTTACCTCAATGACTATTCTAGGTCTTCCACATTTGTAGGGTCCTCTAGTCCCTTGTGACAACAGCTGTTAAATTATTTGGAAAGGGGAGGGGGGTAGCTTTGAAAGCAATTAAAAAAATGAGTACACATGATACCTGACTAGGGCCAGAAATAAACAAAGTACCATAACTCCCTATCATTAAAAAGACATAATCTAAAAGAAATGACTGACCCTCAACAATAAATTGATAAACAGTAAGGATCTTTGGGAAGGTGCGGGAGTGAATAGTGTTGCCTTCAATGTAGACATAGTGATACACTAAAGTTTCCATGAGGACGTAGGAACCGCACAACTAGTATCACATCAAATAAATTAATAAATAAGTATCCTCATTGGTCAAAACGGTGACACACACTTCCAGTACAAATGAATCCTTTAGTAATAGTTACTCCCAGTCGAACAGGTTATTTCATTACATAACATTAAAACTCAAAGTATTGATGAATTATCATCCAAAACAATACAAGTTAAAGGTTCTTGAGCTCAGAATCCAAGACAAGGTCTCTGGTTCTCTAATGTAGCATTTAAAAAAAAGTTATGTGTGGGGTACTGTTATGCTGAGTATAATCTTCCATACAAATCTGAAACAGATTAAAAATAAGTGCTCATGTTGGATTACTATTTAAAGGAACGAATCAAAGAATTTCTGGTAATAAAAATGTTGACATGTTTCCGCAACCTCTAACCAGAGAGTGACAACATTGAACTAAACATGAGAGAACTAGACACACTCTGTTACCCAATTACCTATACTACACCATTGCATGTCTGCTGTCCTGTCTCCTGCGTAACTCCCCATTTACCTCTCTATAAACTCCTTTACCATTAAAAACTACATCTTGACGCATGACATCTTTACTAAACTACTACTGCGACTTTGCTTCATCAGTTACCTTCCCTGTCGCACCCGCCAGAGTTAGAAACGCAGTGTGCCTATAGTATACACCCCTAGTTGCTGGAGCAATTACAGATACCACAAAATTTTACTGTTCACCCAGCAGAAAGAGATACGCAATCCCGAACCATGAATGAGCTGTCAGCCGAGCTGCCGAGGCTGTACATCAAGACCACGTAGTACTAGAGCATGCAAGGGCATGCACCACAAGTATTAACGCTGACTCATGCCGTCTCAGCAGGAACTCCAGCTGGCTGATGACGTCACATGCCATGCGGATGTCGCACCACCCACCCCCCGGACAAGGGCAAGGCGGCAGTGTATAAGTACCTGGGCACTGCCCTTGATCGTCAGTCCATACTCCTCCATCACACTGCAAGGTGCCGGAGGAAGCAAACAGGTCCCCACGACCTCGCTGAGAGAGTATATTCCGTACCGCACTGTCTGGTACTGAAGCAGCCATTAGCAGTAGCTCACTCCATCACCACTTGTGCTGGGGATCTCTACAGCCACCCAGGTCTTCCAGTTCTACCAAGAGCTCTTCAAAGCCTTTGCCAACATCTTCAAGATCTTCCAGAGGATCTACGGAACCTTTCCCTGCCAAAGTCGTCAACCTTTAACACCGCCTTCCTTCAGGAACTGTAATACTAACCACTGCCCTTCTGGCCAGTGGTACCTGCAAGTCCCTTCTGGACAACAACTTTGGGATAGTTAGGTTGCATTGTTTGACGTGTGCCGCTTATAGAACTAATCTAATATGAATACGACTCATCGCTAAGAGTACTTCTTCCATCACCACAGATGTGAGGGACTCATTGCCTACCCTACAGGTTGCAGGAACTTAAGAGCTAATTCTCTTCACCTGGAGGATATGCAACCTGGCAGGCATTCCCCCCCCCCCCCCCCCTTATTTTTACGTCGCTGAGAGCCAACAAGCTGTCCAGACCTCGGGCAAGGCCGAGCGCTACCAACGAGGCACGATACAGAAACGCAAACTAGAATTTTCCCACGCCAACCAGGGCAGGAGGACATCACGCCTTCTCCACACCCCGCGCCGGCAGCCTACAAGCTTCCATCCACTACATAAGTCAAGATGCTGCCGGGCTCGGGAGTCATTCTTGTTCCATCTCTCGCGAATCCCACAGCACTGCATCCAGTGCTGGGACCTCCGGAGATCTTTGAAGCTTTGAGTACGCCCCCTGCGGCTACTTCACTGTCTGTGATCAGTCAACCCGACAATCAGCGAACACGCTCACTAACATGTTATAAATTCGTTTCGTTTCCTCAAAACATCTTTATTAGAACAATTTAGAAGTATTATATATTTCCTCGTTTAGATATTTCTTTACCGCTTTTCCATTAGAACCATGTCGCCTACACCAGACCAGCATAGTAACCTTCAGCACGCAGTTGCCTGGTAGGAGGTAGCACACATCGCTTTTTTATTGAGACTTAATAAACATACTTTCGTTTCCTACCTTACAGCTTTTATTTCTGAGAGTATCAGTCTGTTTGCCTGCTATACACAGGTTGCTACGTACACCATTGACAAGAACCAGGTAATTGATATAACCGAATTAACTTCAACAACGGGTGCCTTCAGGGGTCCGTCATATTTTCTTCACACCCATTAGACGGCCATCTGTTGCATTCCAACTGCCACAGCATTGTACCAGTGCTGGCGAAGAGGAACAGAGGAGTCACAATCACTAGTAACACCTTCACCCAGGGAGAAGAGACAGTCTCAAGTTATTACCTTATCCCACAGCATTGTTAGTGCTTAGCTTGAGACCTGCCGCCCATCCCTGTGTGGACACACAACCAGTGGCAGCATTAGTAATCCAAACAGCTGGCCGTGCCTGATCAGCCTGCATAGCGTGGGAGATCAGTGGAGATTAACATAGCCTGGTCAGCAAGCCAAAACTGGACTGACTTTCTAAACTGTGTTTAGTTTGTTCACATCAGGGTGCACCTAGCATACTGTAAGCAGAGACTCTATGCCTTACGACCATAGGCATGGCTGTAAATGGAGGGAACGAAACGCAGCATTCCTTGCCACCAGACAGTTGAGTGCATGTCCTCAATCTATACCGGAGTGACAGGTGGAATGGCACCACGCCGCCCAACTAAGGCATGAGTCAGTATCGACTGCTCCTGTAACTATCTTATTCATATCTCCGTGTCTGCGAATTTATCCCTTGTGCCATCCCATGGCCAAAGGGTTGTTAACCGTCACTGCTACAGAATTCAGCTGGGATAACATCCACTTCTGGATCAACAAAGCTCACCTGTGGAATCACCAGTTTGGCGTAAGCCAAGCTCACTACATCTGGGTAAAACCTACCATGACCAGGACACCCAAGAAGCAGTAGTAAATACGTACTAACCAACACCCCTTGTCTCTCGCCGTCTATTTAATCTAAACCACCTTTATTTTGGTCTAGCGAACAAAATCCTCGACAGTTATGCCTAGTAGCCTATCTGGGCATGCGTCGAGAGATTTTCTGGTGCCCAACGTGGGGTGTCAGACGAATAGCTGTGCACAGTAAATGGCATGAATTAGACCAACCATACCCTGCGAACTAAGGGTCGAAATGATCAGTCAAGCAGACTTCGGGTAGTCCTCAAAACACCCTGTGGCGCCCTTAGCCGCTACCGTGTCGTACGCCGAGGTCAATGCCACCACTGGCGAAAACTTTGACAACGAATGCGACATATCCAACGTACAGAGTAGCCAGGTGACTTTCCAGGCCATGGCACACAAGGATATAATGCACCTACTGCACTAAACCCTTTCATTATGCTTGCATAGGCTGGTCTGAAGAGTTTTGGGATACAGACAGATTAGAGTACCGCTGTACCACTTGCCGTCAACAACCCACGAGTTTCTGCAGTGAAATTAGGTGTCTCTGCCGAGGCATAAACTGCATCAGATGCACGACGTGCAGTGAACCCTATCACCATCTATGTATAGGGTGGCCCGACGAACGCGTGTCTATACCCGCGATGGCATACCAGTGCGAGAGATGCCGAACAAAGCACATCTCTCACTCCCGCAGATCCAAGCCATCCCGGATATATATGCAACCCTGAATGGCACCTGGCCATCCAGCAACCAGTAGAGACGACGACATCCAAATTATCGACTTTGCAGGTCGCCCACACGAAAACCTTGGTGGAATTCACTGGCAAGGAGGTGTTGGCTAAACTAATGACGCAGTTTTATAGCCAGACCCCGGGCATGGATGAAGAGGCCGAATTGTTTATACGAAACAAGGTACGGATTTACCACCGCATTCAATAGCATAGCTGATAGAACACACGTGAGAAACAGAACGCAATCACGCAGAGCAAGCCGAGCTATACCGTAGGCAGGATGACAAGGGGAAGGAGGGGAGAACACTGACAGGCCATGCGCCTACTCCTATGCCCCCTGAAACCCTGACCTTGACTTCCTCTCCCCGCTATCACATATCGCCAAAGTATCTGGATTGCTCCGGCCCACATCACAATAGAGACTGCCCCGCGAAGAAAGGTAGGGCGAATCCGGAATCAGAACAAGGGAGAGAAGAACTGCCAGTCTCGCTTCAAAATGTACCAAAGGGGTTTGATTCCCCTGGACTGCCCCGTGTAGAGGTCCACTTTAATAAAGGAAATACCGTGGCAGTGCTAGACGCTGCCGCCACGGAAAATTTTATAAGGAATGACCTATCAGGCCCCTTCAACCACCCCAACTGACCCTTGTTAAAAGTAAGGTCAGGCTCGCACAACCGGATCACTTCCCTCAAGTCGAAGGAGGCATAACGTTATCGATCGGGATACATCAGAAGACATCCCACGTTAATTTTGTAGCTACGTCCCATATTGGGGAACCCATGATTTTGGGGCGACCATGGCTACTTCAACAGCACTGCGTCCTCGACTATGAACAACATCGCTTTCAACTGGGAAGAGACTGAGGAACCCTCATTATCTGGGAAGGCAGCCAGCTGAATGCTACCCCTCCCCATATCCAGATCTGCCTCCAACAGTTGCTGATAGGAACTAACCACCAGACTAGAAGTAAGGCTCGAAGAACCCGTCGACGTCCTGCACTGTTTCAGTCCAAAGATACCCCAGACCAAGAGCTTTCGAGGCCACCGACTTCCAAACGAGGCCCTACGCCATCAATGGCAGCTCCCGAAGTCAAACCGAGGTCAATGAGGAGGCCCGGAACCCGACAGGGAGCCATCCTACTCTCCAACCGGGAGAATAGAGGTGCAACCACGCCAAGGAGCAGTCTCCGTTTGATCCCTGCCCTCTACACCAACTAGCTATGGCCACCGAGTCATTGTCAGACCTGACCGGCCACCCATAGCTGCACCAAAATGTTTTGGCGAAGTCCCAGAGATAAGGAAGACAACTGAACACCCCTCTGGTCAAGTCGGATTGACAGAGAGAACTGCCAACGATGAAAGAGATGGAAGCAATCCGAGCACCCTCCTTCCCACTTGGTGCAACTCCCAAGTCAGAAATCCAGGACATCCAAGAATTCCCTAAGCCAGTTTCTGACGCCGGGAAGCTACCGTACCCTCCACCAGACCGCCAACAGGCGAGCATGCCGCGGACCCAGAACGATCAAATACCACTCCACCTGGTATGACTCCGAAGCCAAAGATCATTCTTACTTCGACGAAGTCAACCTGTGGCTCCAGAAATGAAGTACGAGACACCACTAGACCACCGGAACCCGGGACGTCGAGCTCCGATGAGAGTGCTTCGCCCCAACCACCTGCCATGCAGGACAACCCGCCTACCAAAACGTCGAGCTGCCACGCTGAAAGTGCTCTGCCTCAAGATCCTGTCACACAGGAAGACCGCCAGCCTGGATGTTGAGCTCGGACAATAGTGCTCCATCCCAACCTCCTGTTGCACAGGAAACACTGTTACCCGAGGCGTCGAGCTGCAACAGACCTGCTCTGCCCCCAGGTCCTGCAACGCAGGAATACCTGCAGTCCCGGACGTCGAGCTGCCACGTTGGAAGTGCTCCGCCCTGTCATATTGCTACGCGAGAGGCCACTTTCATCAAGAACGTTGATGCCACCCACTACCCCTCAACAGGCACATTACCCACAGTGGAGGTCGAGGTGAATCTCCCTTCCACTGCCTCGCCCCAGGATCTGGCCACAGAGACCGTCTATGCGGTCCATGACCTGGTACAAGGACGAGCTGTGCTGCCTGCATTCAGGGTTAAGATCTTTCTTCCCCGCACTGCCCCATCAAAGAAACATCCAATCCTACGAGTAGGAACCCGTCCAGTCGGGGTGGAAGACTTGTCATTCCCCCGCACTGCCTCAACGTCCCTTGAAAGAATGCCTTTCTTGCGGCAGAAGCAGATGCCACGATGCCCCAGGCTGCTCCACGACGCTGGATTGCCCCACCCACGTACCGCCACGTCCACCCACATGCCTGGCCGGTACAGGGAATCGCCATGAAGACCCACAACCAGGTATATGTAGCCGTACCCTTTGCACACTGCCCTTCGTTCGAGGGAGAGGCCCGCTGAAGGGGAGACCGAAGGTCGCCAGTAAGTGCACAAATATTAAAGACAGTGCAGTAGCCTTAAACCGCTTCTACATACATGTGGCAAAAGGATTCATTATAGACCGGTCACATGCACCACATTTAATTTAGCCGCAAGCCAAAGACAGTGGCGTAAGCAGCACAATCACGTTTAGGCTAGATTAAATACAAAAGTATCCAATACCATTTCAAGTATAAAGAACCAACAAGGTAAATGCACCCATAATTAGTCACTCGACTATGTGCTAATTAACTTTTTTATTACAGCTATAAAAAGCTGTATATCAGTATCTTTTTATAGATATTTTACATTGCACGGTTCAAGTGTTTCAGTGGCCGATAGCCCACCTAAGTAGGTAGCATTATAAATGGACGCTCACCACAGTGACAGTAATGGCTGTCATAAGTGAATCACGTAAAGACACTCACCACAGTGCCAGTGATTAAGTTGAAGGCGGAGACTTTGCCGTATCAATGACATGTTAGCTTTTTACTTTTTTATTAATATTCATCACTTAAATCTGACTTGATGTGTAGGTAAACCCATAAATGTCGCCATACGTTTTGAAAGTGTTTATGTGAAGATCGCTACATGAAGAATGCAGTCATGTAAGAATCTGTTTTTCAGCACTTACGAACGTGAATATTCCTTAGGAACTTACCTTGAACATTCCAACGAAGATACACAGTGTACATACTAGCTGTTAGACCTACAATATAAGATAGACTCCCGCAAGGGATAGTTACGTGAGTTTTTTTAATGCTTTTCAGCACTAAATCTGATTTGATGTCTAGGCACACAATTAAATATTTTCATACGTTTTGAAAGTGTATATGTGAAGATCGCCTACAAGAGAAAATGCAGTTTTGTAGAAGGGTATTATTATATTATGCATTGTATTCGTTTAGCCAGTCAACCCAGGTATTGAAGGGCATGTGGTTGTCCACCTAGCAATCTGTCACACGCAACTATTTAACGTGCTGACAAACACAAAGGTTCCCTGGAAATATTTTCCTTTTACTTTCTTAACTCAGTGCAGCAAGCTCCAGGATAGTAGTAGCGTTTCCTCGCCTTCCTCGAGTAAGGCTTGTACATACATTTTAAATCTCAGTATTTTTAAACCCCTCGTTTTGATGAACCATTGTGTTTTCTTTCATTTTTCTTTCCGAATTTTATGTACGATTCCATTGTAACATCCACCAGTGCTATGCTGGTTTTTGTCAATGGCATGCATATGAAATGTAGGCCGTTGGGACACCCGACACACGCGGCTTGCTAACCCCGTAATCTTAGTAAAAGGGGGGAATACACACTCGCCGCATCAACAAAGCCCAATCACCAGAGCGAGGTTCAGAGAAGGATGTCGCCCGAAAGAGAGAGAATCAAGGTCGCCAACTGGCTGCCGCCACTCCACGTCTCACATGGTTTCGCTTCGCTTGCCGGGCGAGCAAAGCGCACAACGCGCGCCGCTATAGCGGTCAAGCAACTCAAACTTACGGGTCCCGCCTACCTGTCTACAAAAACTTTTTTCATGCTATCTGTCTCATTACGTCTACCGATGCATACCAATACCTTCTAGACCTTCCAGAGAGGGGGCCTACGCCTTTCCCCGCCACCTTTTCCCACGATGAGTCTTCATCACAATGGAGGGGGGGGATTGACGAGTGCCGCTTATACAACTAATCTAGTATGATTACGACTTATTGCCAAGAGTACTTCTTCCACCACTACAGACGTGAATGATACATTGCCTACCCTGCAGGCTGCAGGAACTTATGATCGAATTCTCTTCACCTGGAGATACGCAACCTTGCAGGCATGCCCCCCCCCCACCCCCATCTCTTCTTTCACGTGCTGAAAGCCTACAAGCTGCCCAGACCTCGGGCAAGGCCGAGCACCACTGACGAGGGACGAAGCAGAAAGCAGAGTTTTCCCAAGCCAACCAGGACAGAAGGATGTCACGCCTTCCCCACACCTCGCACTGGCAGCCTACAAGCTTCCACTATATAAGTCAGGATGCTGCCGGGCTCGGGAGTCATTCTTGTTTCATCTCTCACGACATCCCACGGCACTGCTTCCAGTGCTGGGACCTTTGGAGATCTTTGAAGCTTTGAGTACGCCCCCTGCAGCTACTTCACCGTCAGAGATCAGTCAACCCAACAATCAGCGAACACATTCGCTAACACATTTTAAATTCACGTTGTCTCCTCAAGACATCTGTATGAGAACAGTTGAGAAGTATTCCATCTTTTCTAATTTCGATATTTCTTTCCCGCTTTTCCATTAGAACCAGGTCGCCTACACCTGGCCACCTTTAATTTTTTACTAACATATTTATATACCTATGTTTCCTACCTTACAGCTTTTATTTCTGAGAGTATCTACCTGCTATACACAGGTTGCTATGTACACCATTGACAAGAACCGGGTAATTGGTATAACCGAATTAACTTCAACCACGGGCACCCTTCAGTGGTCCGTCATATTTTCTACACACCCATTAGACAGCCATCTGTTGCTTTCCAACTGCCACAGCACTGTACCAGTGCTGACGGAGAGGAACAGAGGAGCCACAACCACTAGTAACACCTTCACCCAGGGAGAAGAGACAGTCTCAAGTTATTTTCTTATCCCACAGCATTGTTAGTGCTGGGATATCTCGTAGTTTGAGACCTGCCGCCCATCCCTGTGTGGACACACATCCAGTGGTGGCATTGCTGACCCAAATAGCTCCCCGTCTCTCATCAGCCTGCATAGCGTGGGGGATCAGTGGAGACTCACCAGAGCCTGATCAGCAAGCCAAAACCGGACTGACACTGTAAACTGTGTGTTTAGTTTGTTCACGTCAGGGTGCACTTAGCATACTGTAAGCAGACTCTCTATGCCTTACGACCATAGGCACGGCCCTAAATGTAAGGAACAAAACTCAGCGTTCCTTGACGCCAGACTTTTGAGTGCACTTCCTCAAGCTACACCGGAGCGACAGGCAGAACGTGACCGCGCCGCCCAACTCAGGCTTGGGTCATTATCGACTCCTCCAGTAATTATCTTATTCATATCTCCATGTGTGCGAATTCATACCTCGTTCCATCCCGTGTTCAAAGGGTTTTTAACCAGCACTACGATAGGATTCGGCTGGGACAACATCCACTTATGGACCAACGAAGCTCACCTGTGGAATCACCAGTTCTATGTGAGCGAAGCTCGCTACATCTGAGTGAAATCCACCATGACACCCAAGAAGCAGTAGTAAATACGTACTAACCAACCCCCTTTGTCTCTCGCCGTCTATTTAATGTAAACCACTGCGCTTTTGGTTGAGCGGACTAAATCCTCGACCATCGTGCCTAGTAGCCTATCTGGGCACGCATCATGTTATAATAGCCATCTAGCCTTCTCTACCTTGTGCAGCCTAGAACCAGGTTACCTTCACCTGTTTACCATGGTATACTTCTTGTCAACTCTTGTTTGATAGGAGGTACTATGTACCACTGGGTTTATTCCTACGGGAATAAACATGTTTTATCTAACTTCAGAGTATTATATCCAGGTGTGTTTGTATAGTTTCTTACGTAGACACAACGTCCGTCGGGGATAAGTAGCAGACAGCGGACTATTACTTAAGCAATTTGTGAACTGTAGTGCAGGACTACGGGTTCCCCCTCAGGGATGCACGTACGTCAGAAAATTCAAATTAGACAGCCACCCATTCTGTACACCTCAGTGTACAGAAAGCTAGAGCCTCCACCACTAGTAAATCATTCCATGGGGCGGCTAGTCAGTAAGCCCAGGTTGTGCTAATTCCACTGTGTTTCTGGTGCCGGAGGGAATATTTGCCTGTTTCTGAGGGTCTGACCCCTTTTAGACGCACACCCAAGTGTTGTAAACGGGCAGTCATTGTATATCCGATGCTGTGTGTCCACCGCACTTAATGGTGCCGATCACAAAAGGAGCAAGGAGGTGCCACTTTGGTCTGTTAAACTTCAACACTTGGCAGAACGCCTAGCTAGGGACCTTCATTGCCTGCTTAACCTTTGCGGGGTTGGTTGTAGTCCTTATCAATATGCCATACTCCCGTGGGAGTGGTACTTAAAGGAGAGAGAAAAAGGCAGCTACCACCTCTAAATACAAACAAGGGCTTAACCCAGCCTCGACTGCACTTAGCAGTCCTAGTTTCCAGGAACGAGCTCAAGCTGCCAACGACTGGAGCGGCCTCACCTCCCAGCTGCCACCCCTCTTTATTCACAGCCCCTGTTAAAACTGCAGGGACATAACATCCCATAGTTCAAGCCTTTCTAAGGAAAGAGGCAGTTCCTTTCAGCCTAGGGAACCCCTGGTTCAGGGGCAATGATTTGCACCAGCCCATCCAGGGCCACTAACAATGCCAACAGCAGCAGACCAAAGCATAAGCCGCCAAACACCAGTGCTGCAACAGTGTTACCTGCCACCAACTGCCCAGGAAATCCAACTCTATTGCGTCCGACCATCCACAAGGCCAGAATTGTTATCCCCGAATTTGTGCCCAGTATTGTATACCGGCCGAGCTCCGATGTACCAGTAATTAGGCAGAGTTTAATTAAACCTGATGTGTCTGTCCTTACACCACTCAAAATAGCCCTGACCGTACTATCCACAGCCATAAAAGGATGTCAAAAATCAAATTTTTCTGACCAACATGGGGCCTGAGCCATTTTACTAGCTCATTTAGCAAAGCAGAACTAGACCAGCACGACCATGAACCACAGTGACCTAGCTGGGAGCCAATAGACAATTACCCAGACTTTGGGGAGTCTAGGAACACCCCATGGTGCTTAAATGAACCTAGCTGAAAAGGTTGAACATACAAGTAAGTTAGCCCGACAACTTAGAAGCCAATATGACCGAGGACATAGCCAAAAAGTGCCATACAGCCACGTGTCCTGGTATAGGGACATACCGAATAGTGTGTGTACATTGCCAGCACAAATTCCATTACGCATGCCTAGGGTGGGTAGACGAGCCACACTACACCGACGGGCTGGAGTTTAGGAGGAATGCCGAACACACCAACTATCTTTGTCATTTGGGTGACGTGCTCTGGACACTGGGTTAACATGGTACACTATAATGTGTGTGCAACCATTCCACGACAGCTGCATAGTGTGGCCTGAAGAAATAGTAATGAGCTCAGGCCTCGTTTATTGCTGCGGAGTATGCTGGCGGGCAGTCGAATACCTCCCGAGCAATCCAGGTCATTCCCATGACCCGCTAACCACCCCTCGTTGCACAGGGGAGCCATAGGTACCTGAATTTGCGGGCTGCCCAAATGAAGACCCACTCACATTCATGACAGACTGTGAGAGATAATTAGGGGAAAACGAGATTTTGACTAAACAGTGGTTGAGCTGAGCACATGCGAAGCTCAAGGGCAAGGCTTTTGAATTATGGAACCGCTACGGGGAATTTATATCCAAGTGGAGCCAACTGTGTACCCGTCTCACTGCTCAGTTTACCAGCTAAGAGGTACTGGCCCATCTCACCACAGAGTTCGATAGCCGAGTGCAAGCCACCGATGAAGAGGCCAAAATCTTTGTAGGCCGACAAGTCCAAATGATCAAATGGATTTTCCCCAGCGGAGATGAGAAGAGCTGAATACACAATGTGACGCACATGCTGTTACCTAAGTTGTTCAATCTATTGCAAAACCCATGCCACAATCTATGTACTGACGCATGACGCCCTGTCGATTAAGTGTACGTCAAGTTTAAGTGGGAGAGTATTCCTGTTTGGGTGTTAAGTCAGGTGAACCTGTATACGGAGGGTTGATTAACGGTTACTCTTTACGTGGGACCGGCACTTTCCCTGTATAGAGTACTGGCTGGGTAGCTTTTTGTTCGGCACTGCATGAAGTCTAGTTCTGCCAGAACAATCTTCAGTTTCATACTCTGAACTTTGAGCTGTATACCTGAATGATGGAGACTGCTTGTACTAGGGCGTGGTTGTGGCTGAATGACGGTAGGTGATGTTGATCCTGAGTGTGAAGCATGTTGAATGTGGCATGGGTTTCATGTTGGTGGGGACAGCATCAAGCATGAGATAGGCTACTGATACTGTAGGTCGCTGTTCCAGTTGTCTGATATACTCCCAAAGCCATGGGTAAACTTCGTTGCTCAGGCATGTTGGTGACTGACTGAAATAATTCTTGAGGGACTTCAGGTGGGACTGCATAAGTAGTTATCGGAGTGCTTGGGCATGGTCTCTGGGCGTAAGCTGTCCTAATGCGGCACAAGGGGCGGGGAGTCAGCTAGTGCAATCACCCAGCGGAAATGTGAAACTTGTTTTACCTTTTCCTTCAAGCCACTTTGTCTGGAGAAAGGCATCTATCCACACACACTCTCGCATCCGTGAGATGAAAAGCAGGGTTTTTGTGATACTCTATTGTGTAGAGTCAAGTGGTCAGTTGCAGACAAGCGAATATCCAATCTCAATGCTTGGCGCTTAGGCGCGGTGAGTAGAGAAAATTAGGCCTCGCAGTCTGCAGTTTCACACGTGGGTGTTGGTTCTGTCCGCATCTTCCCAGTCTAGGGAAGATCACATCCGGCACTAAGGTGCGATGGAAAGTACGAGCACCAAACCAACAAGCGAGTTCAGAGGCAGCGTACGTGTGTAATCTTCGCAGTTCTACTTAACCAAAGTAAGCAGAAAGGTTGGCCAGACGAGTGCTTGTGGATAAGCAAGATGTGTACTGAGTCGTTTGAGCTAAAGTTCCCAGGATCACCTGCGTTTCACTCAAGGGTGAGGTCAACTGGGAAAGGTGTTATGTGTACAGGAACGTGGAACTTAAGGATCAGTTAAATCAGTGTTTATTCCTTTTTATAGGAAGTAAACATGTGGTGATGTACGCCCATGTGCCATTAGCAAGAATTTGATGGGGAAGCTAAGCTGCTCCGTCCGGGTGGAGGCCACCCGTTTCTAGGTTAGCAAGGGGGTGGGGCAGACTAGCGCTGTGATAACAACTTGAACTAAACTGGATCCGTAGTGCATTGTTGCCCAGAAGTGGCCACTGTGTCTAGTGTGTAGACAAGTAGGCACGATGCTAGGTAAACTGAGGCTGTTTCTGGATTCTCAATAAATACATACTTGTGCATTCTTGTCCCCGGAAGCAACATCAGTCATGTATATACTAGCGATGTCTGAATTCCCAGTATAGTACACACAGGCTCTGTACTTGACAAGAATTTTAAATTGTATACTCGCTGGGCATACTTGCATACTTACTACAGTAGCCATATTGTATTTAAGGTGTGAAAATTAATGTGTACGTTTTGTGGTTATAAAGCTCACTAGTTTTAAAAGTTAAGTATTTACAAAATGTTGTTCTGTTGTATGTGTAAATAATTGTCAGCTTAATAATGTGCTTCGAATTCTTAATAAAATTCTGAGCGTTGTATGAGCATCTGCAGCTTATTTCCCTGGTGTAAGCTTACAAATAATATTACATTTGCAATCTGCATTTTCAAGTTATTACAACCCCCATTCAATTGCATTTCTCTTGCTTTTGTTATCATTGTGTATATTTCAAACACATGATAAGGTACGTATCGAGGGACGAGGAAAGAATGCCAGTTTCTGTGTAACGCCCCTTTACATACGATAAATGAATGCAACAAATCCTATAACAACTGCCCTAATTTGTTTACAATCTTCCACTGATGTGATAAAGCAATCCCAAGGCTATTGGTATGGTATGAATAGTTGTAAAATCGAGAGAAGCTGAACACATAAACATAACCTCAGGATACCGAGGTGCAAGAATTTCTATATTCCTGCAATTTGTTTTTCTGCTGTACAATTTTTACTCAAAGTGTACGACGACAAAAAACAGACATTATATTGGCATATTTGCATGTATTAGTTTTTATTTAAAACAACACATGCCTGTTGTCTTGCTGCTCTGCCAAGCAACCAGTGTACAATATTTTGGCACCATCTTTCATTTCCCTCCTGTAAATAATATGCACACACTATTGCTCCTATTAATTCCTCATTCCCAGCTAAAGCCATGTTTCAGCGCTTAAACTAGTCTAGATGTCAAGGTACAAAACATTTCATATAGTCTGGTTGACGCGTGCCGCTTATACCACTATTAAATACGATTACGACTTATCGCTCGTCACGTCAAGTATACCCTTACTTGAACCTACATGAGTCGATACCGCAAACCAATACACGGGTGTTGTGCGCCGCTTAAATCTACCGGGCTGCTGAACACATATCAAGGTTGCGCAACCAGTGAGCATGCCGCCTCCCCTCGCGTTGAGTGCCTACAAGCTGTCAACCACTTCGGGGTGCG
Source organism: Dryococelus australis (assembly GCA_029891345.1). Classification (NCBI taxonomy): domain Eukaryota; kingdom Metazoa; phylum Arthropoda; class Insecta; order Phasmatodea; family Phasmatidae; genus Dryococelus; species Dryococelus australis. The sequence goes on along the minus strand of CM056993.1, from coordinate 63,969,888 downwards.
GTCGAGCGCCACCGAAGATCCACGAAGCAGAACGCTAACAAGATGGTTCTCACCTCCCACGCCAGCCTCATGGCAGGACGTCACATGCCTTCCCTGCACCTGCCGCGGTAGCCTACACATCTGACTATATAAGTCCGTGTGCGGCGGAGCTCCAGCAGTCATTCGTATTTCTTCGCTAAAGAAAACCCTGAGCACTCCTTAGTGCTGGGGCCTCCAGCGAACCTAGAGTCTTCAGTAGCCCTTGCGGCTACTCCCTATGACGACAACAGTCTTCGACAACCGTTGAACACGAATATACATTATTAGTATAGCAAAGGAACTTTAACTCCTTTTTGTCTCTTCCAGACACCTGCAATTAGACAGTTTTCATTCAGTAGTTATATATTTTGTTTTCTAGTTCAACTCTTCCCATTTTAGCCTAGAACCAGGTTGCCTACACCTGGCTAACGTAGGTTACCTTCAGTACTCCATCTGCTTGGTAGGAGATAGTACGGGTCACTGTGTTTAGTGAGTCGTCAATAAATACAGCTTTGTTCTCTATCCACACCCTTTTATTTCTAGAATAATATCTAATTTGTCTTCTAGGAATAATTCACACTGTGCACTGCTGACAGAACCGGGTACATTTTAAAACCGAACTAGCTTTGACTGAGGACCCCCTTCTGGAGTCCTCCAGTCTGGTAACACACACATTAGACGGCCGCATTTTGCTTCCTACTACCCTGAGCACCCAGGTGTTGGAGAGAAGGAACAGAGGAGCCACAACCACTAGGAATACTTTCAACCAAGGAGAGACAACAAGCATAGGTTATTATCCCCTACCACAGCACCTAGGTGCTGGAGGAGGTATTGGCTTGGGTGTTATGTCCTGGCCTTGACTGAATATCACATCCTGTAGAAGCAGTGGTGGCCCACACGGCACGTCTCTGATCTGACTGCTACAGTTGGGGATCGCTGGAGACACCGCGCTCAAGCTACCAAGTGGCTACTGGACAACACTATTATAGGAAATAGTTTCTCATCCGTAGTGCACGATGTGTATTTTTCAGCGGCAAACCAAACTCTATGCCTTATAAGATAAGTCACGGCCGACAGCATAGGGAACAAAAGATCACTCATCTATCTGCCAAGCAGTGGTTTACCTTAGCCCCTTCTACGGAGGAAAGACAGGCGGAACGAGACCGCGCCGCCTCACTAAGGTAACGAGCAATCCCGACTGCTCCTACTGGATGTGCTATGTATCTTTTTCACCACACATCCGTACGAAATGCGCACTGGGTCTAGCACACTAAAACCACAACGATCGTGCCAAACAGTCTATAACTGGTCATGCATCATGGTCCATAATCAGGCGGTGTCGCCTAGCTGAAACCTTAAATGGGCAGAGTTAGATTGGTTCCATCGTGTTCAACAATATCTCGTGTTGCACCGTGCAGGTCTGGCGTAGAGCTGCTTCAGATCCGAAGGCGCCAGCATGCTGCTTGAGGATTTCCTTCAGTTGGCTAAACTGCGTGTATGTTAACTCGTTAATTTCCTCTCTGCAGAGTGTTGCTGGCTTCTATTGGGTGGTTTGAAGTTTGCAGTGCATGGTGATGCGATGGTCGTCACCAGTATACCATCCTTTGCCCGTGGTACATAATGCGCTGCTGCTGCTTCAGCCGTGGGTGGCCTAGTTTTATCTCATCCTGGATGTCCAGAGTCGCTACGAATTTCGCTTGGGTTCTGAGATGCTGTATCTCGATAAGTTCTATACGGCCATATACGTGCAATGTGCATTCTGGCTTGGTTATGCGTATGGTTTTTGTTTGAGGGTGCAAGTTAACCCTCTGTTATGGGGTGAACAGGTCTCTGTGGACAAAATTCCCTGATGCTGCAAGAGTCTTAACAATGCAAGGACATTTCGGCCGTTAACTCGTACTTAATGTGGGGGGGCCTCTGGTACTTCCACTTTCTCGTCTAAGAGTTGGATGGTTTGCCTTTCTTGACCAACGGGGTCGCCCCCGTTGACCTGCTGGTGCCGGTGTTTCTCTTTGGCGACGTGCTGGAGGATTTCTCTGTTTCTGCTGTGGGTTGCGGTGCACAGTTTGCGTCCCTTCCATTAGTTTGTTCAGGCGACTGCATGGGCCATTGTGGACAGTCTTTGTTATATGTGCACAATTTATAAAACAATGATAAATTATAAAAACCATAGTGGTACTCTGGGAATTACCAGCAGTTAGGTAGCTAGGGAGTCGGAGATGCAAGCGGTGGTGGCTTTTGATGGTGTTCAGATGATGTCTCCGTTTCCGGCAGTTTCGTGGGCTTCTGCTGGTCTAATAGTTTGAGTCTAATAGGTCTACTGTGAGGTTTGGGTATCAACATATTATTCTGCAGATGGGGAAGCAGTAGATGAGAAATTGGTCTAATGCAGCTCTTTTCGTCTCCCTTAGGAAAGATTCTCCGATACATTTGCACCTTTCTTGTGGTGAATATTTCTACTTCCTCCCCTGGCGCTTGAGTATGGCTGTAGAACTCAGTCATTAAGCGAGCCAAAACTTCTTCACCCATGAAGTATTGGGCAAGCCGGCTGCTAAGTTGTTTCCAATCAGACATGAATTTCCCATTCTTATTCCACCAGTCAATGGTCTTGCCCTTCAGTTTCAGCTGGGTTCTGGCTACCCACTGTTTCTCAGGAATGGCGTGCGGTTTAAGTTCACGTTCACATTCTGCCGTAAAAAGGAGCAGATTCTTGTGTGGCTGCCTGCAAACTCTGGTAGCTGTAACTCCCATGTGCAGTGTGTTGTGCTGTGGAGAGAAGCTGGTCCGGGATTGGTTGGGCTGTATTCAAAGGCTCGTTTGCAAACCTTGCATTGGTAGACCAAGCCAGGTCGGTTAACTGGCTCATCAAGCCACCCAATGCATGTATGGTGATATATCTCGCTACACAGAATACACCTGATGGTGTGTAGACCACGGCCCGGGCATATGACCCAATTGCTGAACGCTGTCTGTCTTGTCTGGCTAACTCCACATCTGTATTCCAATCCGTCCATGTAGTGTGGCTCGTCTGCCTAGCCGAGACAGGAATAGTGATACCATTGTTGGCAGTGTGCACCCTGAATCCTGTTAACTCCTGTGCCGGGGCAGTTGAGTTGCAAACAGCGGTCGCGTTCAGTTTGCAATGGGAGCTCATACTGAGTCCGGTTGTTGACATCTCTGTGGTTGCTTGGGCGCCGCGGGGGATTTAAAGGACTCCGCAAAGTCCATTCGTACCTTAAAAAGGGGTCGGGCTGACTTATCCAAACAACCTCGTGAAACTTTCACAGTTACGCCCAACGTTGAATGCCAGAAAAATTTTAACCTCCCTTATCTACTCTCTTGACGCGTGACACCCTGTCGACCTAAGCGTACATCATGTGTAAGTGGGAGAGTATTTTTGTTTGGGAGCTAAGTCAGGCGCATCCTGTAATCCTGTATATATGGGGTTGTTTAACAGTGACTCTTTACGTGGAGCCGGCAATTTCCCTGAATAGAGTACTGGCCGGGTGTCTTTTTGGCAGGGCACAAAATCTGGTTCTGCCAGAACAATCTTCCATTTCAGCCCTGGGTGATGGAGACTTTGTGCTAGGGCATGGTTCTGGCTGAATGATGGTATGTAAAGTTGATGCTAGGTGTGAAGCTTATTGAATGTGGTGTGGGTTTCGTGTCTGTGGGACAGAGCAACAGGTGTGAGATAGACTACCGCTTTTGCGGTTTTCTGATGCACTCCTAAAGCTCGGGTGAACTTCGTTGCTCAGGCAGACCGGTGTCTGAAATAAATCTGGGTTTTTTTTAAATATATATATATATATAATTTCTGGCGAGTCCCCAAATCCCGCTACGCCAGCATGAGCACCTTCACAGTTGTGTGTGCCCTCTGGGATGCTTGTTAGTAGCTAAGACAGTTGAAGAACGGGATGTGTCTCAGGGCAAGCCCTTTACAACTTAGGTCGGATTTAATTAACAAAATGGGCGCATGCATCGCATCTAAACAGGGTTGTCTGATGCCATGGCTGCAATTGTAGCCATGGACACACCCTGAAAGAAGAAGGGTCTAGTAAGAGGCATAGAAAACCAGGCAAAGCGGAGGGGGCCTGGAGAAAACTATGCGACAGTCGCGGAGGATAAAAATAATTCCTTTTATTGAATTAGTGCTGGAGTTATTGTTAGTTCGCTAAGATAGACTTTGTGAGGTTAATGAGGGTTATATGAAATGTGTCGATCCACTGCTATATATCCAGGATCGTATTGCAGTAACACGACCCTGGAGGCGGGGGACAGAACTGGGCCACCTGCCTGCAGATGCCGGTCATCTCTCTGGAAGCAGAAAAAAAGTGTTAGTTTCCAGGCATAAAAATAGGAAAGTGGGTGGTGGGGCTGTGCAATGAAATTACATTACTTACTGCATTATTTTGCTTTTTATGTAGAAATGTATTTTACATGTTGTAAGTATTGTGTAGGTTAGTGTGTGTGTGCCACTTCACAGCCCCCACCAGCTGCTGCAGATAGCACATAATGCCACAGCCTCCTCAGTTTTTGCTGGTAAACTGACCAGAGGCCGCCTTGGAATCGGTGGCGACAGACCATGTATACAACAGCTGTCGGATGAGAGAAGTGTTGCAGCACGTGTGTGTGGTGCGGCAGGTGTATGCAATGTAATTCGCAGGGCCAACGCCAGCCAGGGGGTTAATGGCGTATGTTTTGCCTTGTTCTGCGATCACATATTGCCACGCTTCAATTTAATGATTAATATTTTTAGTATTTGGTGAGTGTGGGAATTATCACGAATGGCTGATGGCCATGTTGGTTAGTTAGGGGAATTATTACGGCGTGTGTGTTAAAATGATTTTCGGCTGCTTATATTTTTGTGGTTCCTCAGGGTCATAATCCCCGAGGCTGGATATTTTCGCATTTGCACTGTTTGCACAGTCAGTGTAAAATTTTTGTTCTAATTTTACGAAATACTCATCCAGTTTTTCAGTTTTTGATTTGCGATGCAAATCTACAATAGGGCAGTATTGGGGTGCATCTGCTGCTATTCGCAGACATTTATTTTGAATTATTTGGAGATGCCTTATGTGGATTTTAGCTGCATGAGCCCAGGTGGGCGCAGCATAAGTTATAATAGGACGTATTAGTATCGTATACAGTAATACAGCCTTGTTTCGGGTTAGGGCAATTGCGTAATGTATATTTGTAAACATTACAACATAATACGAATTTTCCATCACAAATGATTTGTAGGGGAGACATTGTCGGAAGTTATTATGTTTGTACGGAATAGTGATTTAACAGTATTTACAGGAATACAAAAATTTAATGTGGCCTGTACTTGAAATATTAATTATCCCTAATTTTTCATCAAAATCTTCTGCTGTGTCCTATGCGTGTCGAAATACGTATATCATGGATGCAAGTGGAGAATTTTCATTTTGCTGTGCTCTTGGTGGCAATAATATGGGGGAAATCACTTGCTTTTAAATGTTTCTTATGTCTCATATTTGTGCACGGTAATGGTGAGCTGGTATTGGTATCAGCAGTATTATTGGGGTATCTGTATTGGAAAACATGGTATCGGAACAGCTCTACTCCAATGGAATTTGATTGTATGTGAGTAGATGTTAAGCAGTGGAAGTGAAGATGCTTCAAACAGATGCAGAAAGTTGGTTCTATCTACATTGTTACAAAATGCCCTTATTTGAAAATTGTATTTGTCAAAAGTGTTATTTCCTAATGTTTTACAGAGAAAATGGAATATCAAAAATCCTGGTCGTAACCTTTAAAAAGCAATTTGGCCAAAATTTTGCTACATAAAACATTAGTAAGAAAAAGATTTTGAGAAATTGCCAGTAATAGGGAGCCATGCCTACTGTCCTGGAGCCAGTCAAAGTATTAGTTGCTTTTGGGGCAAGGCTGTGGAAGAGATTAGTAAATATATCTGCTGTCACTTGGCAACAGCAGAGTTTTGTTAAGATCTACGTAATGCAGTATGTTTACTTCACTGTCTCACTCCAGCCTTTGGATTATCTGTTTGCAAGTTATATAGGATGTTAGTGTTTATCTCGCAGTGCTTAGGCTATTGTGACAAGCTATTGTTTCTCAGTGTGTAGACTACAGTCGACCACTGCAGTAACAACACATATGTACACTGAGAGTCAACAGTAATGTACAAAACAACCTTAAGGCATATTACACGGTACCATATTTCATAAAAGATCGTGCAAGGTCTTCCAAAGCAGCCGTTATACTTATTAATATGGCACCCATCTTGGCATTTGTCACCTTGCACAGCTAGATTTCATACCAGGTTTGGTAAACAGTAATGTCCTGTTTGTAATAGCTGGTTACATACCAGTTTTTGTACCTGGCCAATCACATTGCAGTTTTCAGAGTGTAGGGTGCTTCCTGTGGCTAGTACTTGAAACAAGTTGATGAAGAAATCAAAAATAGTGTCCTCCATCTTGATTACCTACACATCCATGAGGTTGAAACCCTTACAGATTTGACAAACAAATTATATTGATAATGTATTACCATTAAAAGGTGTACTAATTGTGGAAAACATTACCTACACATAGAAAATTTAATATGATAGGTTTTTCAGGTATACTCATACTTAGCTAATTTAAATGCAGAAAAATGTGTGTAAATTGGCAACACAGTGGGAAAGTAACATTACATTGATTGCAGTAGAACTTTTGGGTGTGAGTTCAAAACTGCATCAGAACCTTTTTCTAAAATATTAAATGTGGATAATAACTTGGTATTTTAGGAAGAAAACTACATTTTATGGTATATAAAAAAAAAATTATCAAAATTATAAATAATATACTCTTGTAGTTTCATGGCTTGAAATTATATTTTTCAAAAAAATTAATGAAACCACATCATTAAGCATTGTATTTATGCTATTTCCAACTGTAAATAAAGCATTGTTAAGATGTGCAGTGCAGGTCCATCACATAATAGTTTGTTTAAAAAAAAAAAATTACGCTTTTTGTTTTGCACACCTGTGAAACATTTTTCCATCAGTTTGATTACAGTGGACCACGAAGAATCTGAGGTAACCAGTTTTGGAAACTATTTAGATTTGGAAGAAGATGCAAAACTGTTAGTGTCACCTTTTGTAGATGTTCCTGTATTCAAGCAAGCAAGATCACAATCGCCTGAAAACTTTTTATAGACATAATCTAGTTTTATATACAAGTATAATGTGTGTGTGTTTTACACATTTGACTGTGCTAGAATTAATACATAGTTGAAGTTCCTAATTTTGTGACAGCGCTATATGCTTATCACAATATTTTGAGATATATAATTTTTTTGTAAATATGTATTTTTATTTTTTGTACAAAATTTTTGTAGAGTTGTCAGTTTTCCCTGAGAAAGATTGTGATATAGTGTGCAAGTATTGTAAATATATATAAATTAACCTAACAATATGTACGTTCAATGACTTCATAAAATGTATTTTTATACTTATTCAATGGCCACTATAGCAAATTTTCAACAGTTTTGTGTTTAGTGTTTTATTTTTAAATTTTATTTACTCGTGTATCGCCTTAAAAACAGTTGTGGGTTCTTGAAAATTTGTTTTTCAGTGGACAAAGAAAAAAACTAAGCATGCGGGAAAACAAAGAAATTTAGATCTGAGAAATAACGTATTTAAACCTCAAAATGCATGTTTGTTTAATCCAACAGCTTGAAGGTGTCATTCAAAACAACTTATTGGAGTAAATTTATGATTAAATATTTGTTTTAAATTAAAAACTTCAATTCTTGAAATTGAGTCAAATTTTATTTTTATTTATTTTTTATGTTGTTGTCCACAATTTCTTCGTTGGCTGAACCATGCTCAATCCCTTGGTTGAAATTGCCACAGTTTTATTTATTTGCTATGATTTTTCTCAACCACTGCTTGCCGAGCCATTTTCAAACTCTTATGATACTAACAAAGCCCGCAACTGATAGTTTCTAATGAGAATTACGGCGTTAAAATACTACGTATATAACCTTACACCAAATTCAGTCTACAATAACAAGATCATAGATCATTTGATACGGTGTCACAGATTGTGTGATTCAATTTCATTGTCACCAACTTATGAGTGCAATTATCGTGTACGAAGAATACGAACAAAAATACTTTCTCACTGTAATCAACCTATGAAAGCCATAGACATATAAGAAGAATTAGTTTAGCCAGTAAAACATGACTAAATGCTGCGAGATGTGAAGAATGCTATCTAAAGTACCAGTTGTCTACTATACCTGTTATTTTGCATTCACATAGTTTTCAAAGAAGATTGATGTGCGCAATCTTTGGCAAATGTACCATCTGTTTTGAATGGACTTTGTGAGAAAACAAACAATCGTTGTTCATTGAATACTGTCAGTAATTAGCATTGTTTATATGGGAATTTCAACTGGACCGAAATACGGTAAAACGGAAATAACAGAACGAGTAATCGAGAATCCGCTGTAATTGATTTTTGACAAAATTATTTTTTGTTACCTTCCTAGTTTGACAAAAAGTTTAGAATCTGCAGTGACAGGAAAAATTTGCATATATGGAAAGCATTATTGCACAGTTTTGGAGTGTCAGCCAGTTACCATTTTTTTCTTCAATCCTTGCATCTTCTACCCAATTATTGAAAATGAGAGAATGTATGCTAATCTGTAACTTTGCATTAGGTTCACAAACTTTTTCAGATTTTTCATAAGGGACACTTCTGACAACTTGACATGACTTTTAACCCCAATGAAATTATCAAGGAAAATTATTTATAAAGTTTTATTATCTGTAATGTATGTACAAAATCCAGTATTATACATACCAACATTTTTTTCCAGACTTAAAACAACAAAAAAAATGAGTTGCAACTATAGTCATAATTCTGTGTGATTTGAATTTCTGATTTAATGTGCTTTAAAACAAATGACACCTACACATACTGGAAGAAAAGAAATTGTACACATCTTTGCAAACGCTACTTCCACAAACTTACTTGGTAATGAATGCCGCCTCAGTGTCAATAGTAACTATGTATCTATGGCCTTTGGGTTAGAGCATCAAAGTAAACTTATCTATAATCATGGAAATGGGAAATAACTAATGTTGTGTTTATTAAAATTCAAGTAATTTTTTAAAGAAATTTGAGATACTGTTGACACCTGATGTCTTTTCAACTGATTTAAATTGGCTTCTACTCTTCAGAGCGAACCACCCAGCCGCGCACCCCGACGGAGTTTGATTGGCAGTACAATCTTCCAGATACCAATAACTTGTACGGTTTACCCAAATGTAAAAGTTACACGCTCGTATCCTGAAGAAATTGTACTGTTCACTGGCCGAGCCACCGAGATAATGCTTCAAATTCACCTAGTACTATAGCGCACCGAGAGATGGCACTGTTATTATGAATTGTCGAGACATGCAGCAGCTGGAACTTCAACCAGCCAGTGGTCACACACCCAGAGGATCTAACGCCACCACCCCTCCACCTGGCCAAGGGCTGGGGAACTCACCCACATATCGTCATTAGCCAGTGTGAAACCTGATGCTCATAATCCACTGTGCTTCTAGTGCCAGATGTTGGGATAGGGGCAGCCTTTGTCTGGTGATTACGGTGTGTGGAAGTACACCTAGATACGGACGGGCGTCACCTGCTCCACCTCGGCAGGACTAGTATTAGGGAGTCTATTCCTCATACCCTGTTCATGTCGGAGTGGTATTCATAAGAGGGTTAAAAAGGCTGTTACACTCTCTAAATACCAACAAGAGCTTAGCCCCAACCCAACTGTTCTTGACCACCTAAGTCCCCGGGAAAGAGCTCAAGTACTCCGTCATCTTGAGAGACCAGTCACTCCAGCCCCCTTACCAGCTTTGCTCAAGCCATCCACCAAGACTGACAGAGAGATCCTCAGGGGTGAGGAAGTCCTATTCAGCATCGTCAATCTACCCACCTGCGCACCAGGTCCCGGTGTTAGCCAGAGCACATCTCTGCCAGAAATGTAGCAGGTCCAGCAGTCTCCCCAGGCCATTAGTCACCCAGGTATACAATTCAGATTGGTACCACCCAAAAGTAAGATTGTGCTTTCCGCCCCCAACTTTGTGTCCAACCGGAAAGTCACATGACCAGTCGTATATACTGATTGGACTCCTGTTGCGCACCGCCATAGAGTCACCCCAGTGTGTCTGCCCTCACACCCCAAAACATTTTGGCCATGACATTTCTCTTTTACCAATAGAATGTCGCACGTCACTGTATATATGATGTTCCATTGTGTGGGATAAGTTATAATTTTTTCAGGGCTAGAATGCGGAAAGTTGCATACAATACAGAACAGTTGGCAACCATACTTTGCATACTATAGTGCTTGTTAATTTCTAAAATTCAGTTCAAATGTGTCATCTAGCCATTGGCTTAGAGGCATTGTCACTGTAAATCATCTTATGTCAAAGTTAACATACTCAAATTGTTTCAGAAGATCTTGCATTGAATACTTCTTTTGTTTTGGAAGTTACACTGCTCTATTGCGATTACACCTAATGACACAACATAACGTACAATTAAAACATTTTGTTTTTATTAGGGTTGTGGAAGATCCCAAAACTTGAGAAATGCGGCATTCTCAAACACCAAGTAAGAAATCTAGCCCCCCCCCCCCCCCCAAAAAAAAAAAAAACTACAAATTTTTCACCATATGATAATAAGCAGTTACAGTTATTTGTTTTTTTGAATACACATGTGTGCAACAAAGGCAGTATATTTCATCTTCAAAGCACTCCATGTGTGTCTGGCCACATGTTCAAGCATTAAGCAAGCTTGAAACAAAACAAACCTTCTAAAGTGACAGCCAGATGACTGTTATCCAGCTTTATATAGCACAAAATACTGTAGTGAATACTGTGCAATTAACCAAACTGTTACTTAATTGCACAGTGATATAACGATAAACTACGCACTAAAGGCACTGATCAGGAGGCCTACATCTAACCAACAAACAAGTTGCAGACTTGCCAAGTTGCTTGCTGATACAAGAAGTAAATTTCATATCATGGTATTAACACAGACAGGGAACATACGTATGAGTAAATTATGTACCCAATAAATATGTTTACAATAAAAAAAACTATGAGCACCATGAAGAATGGAAGGTTACAGCCTATTGCGCAAGTGTGGTTTCAGAAAAAAATCTCGTGAGAAAAATATCTCTTTAGAAAAAACAAAAATGGAATTATTTATTTATCACTGTAACTAACCAAATATAACAATTAACAACCAACAACTTTTTTGTGAACCGCAAATTTTCACTTTTTGGGGATCAAGTGGCCAATACAATAGGTATATTCGTGCAATTGATTCGGTAGTGAATTCGGTTAAACTTGACGCATGAAACTTTTATGCATCTTTGATGCACACTTGACTTTGCCCTGTCTTGAACGCAATGTTCCACCCTTTTGACAGGTCATCACCAAATAGTACTGGAGATGCTGAGCACGTGTCTACAGGATATGCCAGTGCAATGTTGGAAGCTATTACAGACACGTCAGTCCAACCACAAAGCAAAACTTAGACAGTGAGAAATGTTTCTGACTGAGTTTGACTTCTTTGTAAAACACTGTCCGGGCAAGCTTAATAACCTCCCCGACATGATATTGCGTCTGTTAGACCTAAAAAGGGAACCCGAGGAGGAGGAGGAGGAATAATAGGAGAAGCTGATGCCTCTCCATGCTCCTATCTGAAGCCCTGAAGAGGTTGTGTGAGTGCAACAGTTGCGTACAACATGAGAGCAAGTCTCGTTACACCAGCAACAGGACCCAGATATCTAGTTGCTCATTAAAGAAACACCCCACAGATACTGATTAAGAGACGACCTGGTATGGTCTCGAACCGGTCACCCGAAAGCACCCTGGAAGATCTGGATTCCTAAACCACTATGAGCAGATATCTGCCGCCACCACCACCATAACCACCCACATGCTGGACATCCCAGTACTAGGGAAACGCTACCAGAAATCCAAGAACGCTGTATATTGAATGTCATAAGTCTAGTTTTCCGGCAGTATGTCGCCAGCTGCGAGACATGTTGCAGTGGCAAGGCTTACCCCATCCCCCCTCCATCATCAATACCCAGACGGCCGACCATCATGTGGACGCACCTGGCCACCGATGTCATGGGCCCCTACCCAATCAGCACCTGAGGGAACCAGTATCTGTTGGTGGTAACAGATATATTTTCTTGCCAGGTGGAAGTATTTTCCCTCCCTAGCCAGGAAACTCAGAATATTCTCCGCAAGTTAGATGCGGAGATATTCCCTCGCTGGAGGTACCCGCAGGTCATCCTGACCAACAACATCACTCTGTTTGCAAGCCAGCAGTGAATGGTTGCTTGTAAAAGTTGGGGTGTGGAGACCTGGATGACACCCCCATACCATCTTCAAGCGAACCCCACTGAGCGATAGAACCAAGAGCTAAAGAAGCGCCTACGTATCAGTTTGGGTGAAAACCACCTGCACTGGGACAAGAATATATCCTCAATCTTGTGGTGTACCCCACAAAGAATACAATAAATCAAAACCAATCCAAAGGCACACTACAAATTTATTCACGTAAGCCATGTTACATTCATCAGACCAAAACCGGATTCTTCCTTCACACAGAATTTACATGCCAAAATAGACATCACTCAACAATTTATTGCTCACTTTAAACAGATTTCCAACAATAATAAACAGAGACAGTTTCACCAATAAGATTTTACAAAATCTGGTGAACTCTCAACATCAATTCATTAATGCTTATTACATTCACTTGTCTTCTCCAAAAGACCTGATTTAACCACAAAGTAATCATTTAACCTTGCAACAATTCTAGTACATCTCATTTACACAGCTCCAGTTGCTTACGTAATGTGTTTCTAGAATTTCCTAATCCTGTACTTTGTCTGATTTAACACATATGAAATGCACTTTAGCTCAATCTACATGCTCACAAAGTGCCACGTATTGAAAAATGCATCCAAGATATTTCTGGTATAAAGTTCTCTCATAGTATAACCAAATGCAATCATGAAATAGGATGTTAAAATGCTTCATACAATTTCGCCATGCTCTCAAACTGACAATTAATGTTGGCTCGTTGACATAAAAAAACAAGTCCCATTAAAAAATATTGCTATTAGGTACGAACCAGGGCTGCTCCAGAAATACCCCTCTTTCTCTACTCACTTTGCCAACTAAAAGAAAAGCATAATAAATTATTACGACTGCCAATTTGTAATACCAAAAAAAAAAAACATAATCCGTATGAAAACTAGTTTACTATATAATATGGCACCGAAAAAACACACAATTGCTACATAACAGGGCTTTGAGATTGCATTGACCCACATACCATACCATTTGACCATCTTAAAAGGGTGCCGACAGGTGGCTGAAAAGCCCCAATAAGGTAGCGACCCCGCTAAAATTTTTACACCATAAATCTTGCACTAAAACATTCATAAAATAATATCACGAGCGAAGGCAACTAATACACATATAGACCAACCTAAGCTTTGTTCGTTAATATGACATAGAAACCACATTCAAACCTAACGACCCCTTACTGTACCTTGTCTGGTGCACCACTTCAGTCAGAAGAAATAGAACAACTGGTAAAAACAAGCTACGAGTTACTCATGAACTAGGCCAAAAACATTACCTCGGGCACACAAATGATAATTTTAGAAAGGTAACTTCGCCGAGCTATCCTATGCCTGTCCTGACACTTAACTTTACCATCAGTACCATATTTAATTCTCCTCAATCTCTGAACTGAAGTTGACTCACTGCACACAATGGCCTCTCATGCACAACCACAAAGAAATCAAGCAACAGGTTGGTAATAGCCCTCTAAACATGACTGCAGGTGATGTACACTTGATCCACGATGAGCAACATGCTGACCCCAGCAGACATCAACCAGGGCGTCCCGACGGAGAAGCAGACAGGTGAAGTGAATGGGTAGCAGGCAGGGGCAACGGAGTGACACACAAGTGTACCGTCTGGAGTAAACTTGCGGAGGGAAAAAAGAAGGGGACGCGAGGAGGAGCGGCTGTTGATGACGAAATCTAGGCACAGCTGACCAGAGAAGAAGAAGTGTTCCTTGTATGCTTAAATTAAGGTTAGGATTAAGGTAGGGCAGTGCATAGGTTAGGAATAAAGTTAGGTAAAGTGGTAAATTTAAGCTTTAAACTGAGTCAGTGTGTAGAATTAGGGAGAATCCTAGAACTTCTGAATGTAAGCATGGGTTAGGGCCTCGCAAACATAAGAGGGAATTAAAAATATTGATACACCTAAGAAGTCTACATGCCAGAAGGGCTATGCCAAGAAATACAGAAAGGAAAAAAAATTATTGTGTATATTAAACTGAGGAGTTAATAGGTATGGAACATAAACTTATTGGATTTAGACAAAAATGCTAGTATATGCTAGTATAATGTAACATACTGTTAGCCAGTACAATTTTCAGGGTTAAGAATTTATTATGAGTAATGAAATCAATGAGTAAAAAGTAGTGTGTCAAAAGAAAAATCATAATGTACACACACAGTGAGAGGCCGAGTAACTATCTATACTAATATTATAAAGAGGTAGTGTTTGTAACTTTGTGTGTTTGGATGTAGGAGGTAATCTTCGAAACTACTCATCCGATTTTAAAAATTCTTTCACCAGTAGAATGCTACGTTATCACTGAGTGTCATAGGCTATATTTTATTTTAAAAATCAATAGGGATCCCTACTAAAACTCCAATAATGTAACCCAAAGTGTAAATAAATGACCTATAAAACTCCTTACATTGCGTGCGCTGCGAAAACTATTGATGATAGAACAAAATAATGTACTATGGCTTTGCAGGACGGACAGATTCGGAAAATAAAACGTGTTGTGTGCTGCATACGCGCCCAACCTTAGAAGCTATACTGCCATTATGGGGGGAGTTACTTTTGTGTTTGCTGGGGATTTTCGGCAGACACTCCCTGTAGTTACAAAAGGGACGCGTGCAGATATCATCAAAGCATGTCTTAAATCATCTCCCTTATGGAGTTCTATTCAACACCTAAATTTGCGAATGAATATGAAAGCCTATCTTGGTGGAGACACGCATAAAGATTTCCCACAACAATTGCTCAGACTTGGAGGAGGAGTTTTTCCTTCTTTAAATTTGGGCACTAATTCTGCTGAAATCATTTTAAATGAGACATTAGGTCAGATAGTCCACAGTCTGCAGCATCTTATAGAAGCAGTATATCTTTGCCTCGAAAATTTACTAGAAAGAGACTTTCACTGGTTGTGTTCCAGGGCAATAGTATTGCCTAGGAACGACACTGTCAATGAAATCAACAATCTCATTATACAAAGAGTTCCCGGCCAAGTCAACACCTATAAGTCGATTGACACAGTCACCAATGTTGACGATGTCGTCCACTTTCCTCAAGATTTTCTAAATTCGCTTAATCCTTCTGGCTTGCCACCTCACGGACTATCATTAAAAGTCGGTACTCCTATCATGCTTTTAAGGAATATAAGCCCTCCTAACATGTGTAATGGCACAAGATTGCTCATTAAAGACTTGAAGGAAAATTTGATTGTCGCGACTATCCTCACCGGTCCAGCAGCCGGCCAGCTGGCAAACATCCCGAGGATTCCCATGATTCCCACGGATTTGCCAATATCTTTCAAACGGTTGCAATTTCCCATAAAAACATTGTTCGCGATTACTATTAATAAGTCCCAGGGTCAAAATTTCTCTTTGGTTGGAATCGACCTATGAAAAGAGTGTTTTTTCCCATGGCCAACTATATGTTGGTTTATCACGAGTTGGAAGTCCCGAGAAACAGTACATTTTGCTACCAAACAATAACAGGACGTCAAACATTGTCTACAGAGAATGTCTTAGCCAATAACATATTAAATACTTCTATCTCAGATAAATTGCATTGTAATATAATGTATACTAATATGAAAGATTATAAAAAAGTAAAAAAAATATAAAAAAAAAATAGCAAAAAAAAACTTTAAATTATAAATTATTTAATTAATTATTAAATTATAATGTGCTTTTTTTAATGCTTTAGGAGAGTTTACCCAACCTAATTAACGCCGGGTTAAGCAGTTTTTTATCTTAATTGCACCCATGCGAAGCCGGGGCGGGTCGCTAGTATGTACTATAGAGTGTAAATCAAAAGGATCACCACACACTTAGAGTATAAAACGTTGTAAAATGGCAATGAACTTGTACCAGAAGTTTTCTAATTCTTTAAATGGAATGAACACACTACACCACACGTTTTCCATGCAAACGGTACGAGAGGACAAACATATGCTCTCAAAAGCATTGAGTTGGGTCTTTATATAAGTAGACCCTATCTGACCTTTTCAGCTTTTTCTAATTAAATTCTTGTAAAAGAACAAGTCTCCCCTTTTCCATATTTTTGTGAACTGACCCGGCACGACCAAAAAGGTTGGCACGCTTTTCCCAGTTAGAGAAAACAGAATACACTTGTTTACACACATTGCGTTTTCGCACCACAACTGTCCCTTCTCTTCCTCACCCCTCATCCCACCTACCGCAAGAGAGAAGCAGTGTCAAGATCGTGAACTGAGACCGCCTGACTACCGGATGGCGGCGAGAGGAAAACTAGGGGAAGCAAACGGAGAAAGAGCACAAGCAGAGAGTGAGACAGAAAAAAACCAGCTGGTGACAGATGACACACGCACATTTCCTTTCCGGAGCAGAGGGGTAAGCTAACGGCCTTCCACATGCTGTACCTATCGCTTGCTCAGACCAGAGCACAGAACAGACACCAGCATAGAGAAACAACCGTTTATAGTCACGAGGAGCCTGGACATATCCCTCATGAAGAATATAAGACTTCCTCCTTCCAGATGGGTCTCCATCGGAAGAAGGGTAAAAAGGTGAAGGGGTTGGAGGATGCACAACGTGTCGTATGCTAGAGCAGCGCACCAATCAAAGACAGACTGCGCCTCATCTGATCTGCAGGAAATACCAGGGCATGCTTAAATCCCAGAATCTTGTAGTAGGGAAGGCAGGACACATGACCCGAAAACTATGTTGACAAACTCAACAAACCTACGCCTCATGTGTTCCTCGCACTTACTGCCCACCAAACATAGCTACAAGCCCATCACGCCATTGTCCAGCCCGAAGTAACCTGGAAAACTCCTAGGAAACACTGAGTTTCCACACTGCTGCTCCCACCTGAGAAGCCTGCAAGTTTCAAACTTGGCACCGCTTGGAATGTGGCCAACTAGTGCAAGTCACTGTCTTCATCGGAGAGCAAGATGCTCCAGAGATATCGTCGCCTCGGGTGAGCGCCACTAGCGATAAGTATCCAGGCAGCCCTGTGAAGAAGACACATGTTCCACCCCCCGAGAGTTGGGGCTAAACCCCCCGCACCCCTCTGAGATCCCATGAACTGCTACATTAGTATAAAAGGCAGAGCAGAGCTCAGCAGTGCGTCACAGGCAGTGAATGCAGCAACACCTGCCTGGCTTTGACAACCCGAAGGCACCTCGCATAGGGCAGACCCCCTCAGCTGAGCCGGTAATCATGGTGTAACAGTCTACAATTCCATCTGAGCGCCAGGGGATGCCAGCATCCGAAAGACCCTCGATTCCTTCGGCCGCCTACCGCACCTTGTGGAGGTTTGACACCCACCAGGAGTCATCTTCTCCAGGCTTCACGGCAACACCCAAGGCATCAACCACCACCAGAGGCCCCAGTTACATCGTCAGGCCTAACCTTCACCCCTCTTTTTCTACCTGCTGTCAGGTATTGTGAGGTGGTGGCAACGACGTCCCTTCTGGACCTCCCATTAAGGCCCCAGCCAGGTTTCACTTACTTCATCGCTACCGTGAAGTAATCCTACTAGCTAATCACTGTAGGTCCCTTCTGGACTTCTCAAATTCATATAGGGAAAGTACTATGGCTATTTAGTTAATTCTATATCATCCACGCAAAGATTCATACATCCATTTACATTTTACCAGGTTGCCGCTACCTGGCTTTTTCAGAGAAGCTTCCCCTTTTAAAACTAAAACTAATTAATCTAATTTATGACTGAGTGTGGGATCCTCGTAGCTATTTTGTATAGTCAATTTTGAATTTTTGTAATAAGTTAGAATAATTCACATATGTTCCAAAATTGTATTGTTCTACCCTTGTATTGTGGCAATTGGCATTTACGTGAGTAGTAAAAACAATCTTACCATATATTATTCTTTTCTTAAGATGGGGTTCCCCAATAGACCTTTAAGAAGTGAGTGTGATAGTGAACATTTCAGTATCTTGTAGTTACTAAGGGTAACGCCAGCATTCGGTTTATGCCAAACTGCAGGAAAATGCAACACTGAGCGGTATTGCGGGTTTTGCCAAGGTAACACGTAGCATTTCTTCCAATGTTATCCGTGTTGCAGTGGTAAATCTCCGAGGTAGCCATTCTCTAGGAACACACACACACGTAAGGACCTTGACTGTCTAAGTGAACCCGAACTCTACAATTCCTCTTCTTGGCTGGAGAAAGCCAGATCGAAATTGTACAGAGGGTAACACTAGACCAGTCAGACCTAGGAAGTACATATCAGGTCCACGATAATAACTGGCTTTATTCTGGGTATTTTCTAAATAAGTTATTTGATTATTTTTGTGTATTCTTTTCTCACCAACCGGCCCTATGTCACGTACTCACCGTTGTGGGAAAATGTTCCCTCTTCTCCAAGCACACAGAAGTAGTAACCACCCCTCAACCAAAACTCATGGAGGAAAATACATTGTTTGCACCACCCACACTGAGTTTTACCAGGATCCCTTTTGAATATTTTATGGCATTACACTTTGACCACCACGTAGTAAGAATTGCTCTTGATTACCTGCCTGAACCCTATACTGCCATACTTCCCCACAATCCACCAGCACCAGCATCGAGCTGCAGTACCAGTCGGCAGCAGCCAGGGTTGGCCTCTGTTGAACAACCGGCTGCCCAGCAGAATCGACCCGAGAAGAGGAGGGTGTCTACACCCGCCAAACCTTGAGTAAAAAGTTGACGTATGGTCATTACCACAGTTCCCGACTTCGTGCCCACACAAAAAGCGACACGCCCTACTCTGTATACCAGCGTGTTGCCAGTGAGAAAGTAAGGCCCTGCAAGTGGAGGTGCACCGTGACACTGGCTTCACGCCTCTTGTTTACGTTCACAGCTTCCGATAGCTGAAAGGCACGTGCTCATCATCACCATTCTGCGAACATAAGACTGATTCTCTGGGTTACACTCCCCAAGATCCCAATCATCCAGGGCCCTTACGAGGAGAAAACTCTCCCTCCCCCCTCACAACGTGGTGGAACCCACCGACGCCGAGCTAGCCCGGGTTCATGGAGGTCCGGCTAACTGACATGTTTAAATTTAGTTTTGTATTCATAAGGCTAGGTGAAATCCATTTCCAGCTCAGATATCGGGGTTCGAGACCCATCTGCATTTCTGCTGGATTGACCACGTGACCACCTTGGGGGACAATTCTTGGAGGTACCTCAGGGGTAAATTTTGGCACTTCCTACTAAGGTATCGCACCTCGGCAGCACCAAGGTCACTGGAACAGTCAAACGTCAGCATCAAAGATGCATAAAAGTGTCATGTCAATTGCCCCTTCTCCGTTTCATTATAGAACCATCTAGAAGCAAAGGTAAAAATGTTCTTCTTGGGTGCTCTGTGACAAGTCACCCTGGGTATAACATTACCTTCTCTGTGCTTGCTGGGTCTGGAGGTATGCGGGCTGTGTTTATCTGCTGCTGGCAGGCGACGTCTGGAGGCAGTTAATCAGCGTGTGAGGTTCTCTGTGTCTCTTTCTTGTGTACTCGGGTGTCTGTCTTGGCTAATATGCGGCGAGCATGTGGCGGCGAACAGCTGGTGTCTTGCAGAGTTCCTTGCTCCCTTGTGAAGGATGAAGAATAGGCAAGGCAAAGTGTTAAGTTATTTGTTTTACCACTGACTGTGTGCTGCGCTGCCTTCTTTTTAAAGTGCTTGCTTTACAAAATATAGCTGAGTGCTTGGTTACATTAAATAATATTTAACAGTTGGTTTCCTTTAAAAGAAAATCACAGGCGGGCACCAAAGTATTTGACACTAGAGTGTAAACAAGGTCCCACTCGTAAGGGATGTATGGTTCGAGCTAACTAATAATTATTTGCCGTGGCTCTGAGGGAGAATAAAAATGGCTTCACCTTGGAGTCTGGCTATGTGTTTCACGTCAAATGTGCAACATATCACTGGACTTCTTTTTAATGCGGTACATTAACTTGGAGCATCCGAAACAACTACTTTTCTTTCTGATAGTGCAATATTTATGTGCTCTAGTCTTTTACTATATGGCTTATTTTAACACAGTTCACTTGATTACACTTGTTTAAATACACAGTAATGGCGTTTCAGCATAGGCTTGCTGTAAGAAGTTAGTATATTTGAACTACTAGTTCTTAAACTATCTCTCACTCACAGTAGTGAAATGTTTTTAAGTAAACTTACATGGTCGTAGTTTACTGGCTGTGGGATTTTTGAGTCTCTTTATTTCTGGGTCGGTCACTCTTCCTGAGGGCCATGTGTGTAGGGTACGGCCACACGAACCTCAAGGTGGGCCGCCAGGGAGACTCTTTATAGCAGCCCAGTTGAGACGAGAGGTTGCAGGCAGATGCCGGTATCTCCCTCTGACCTCTGGGTTCCATGTTCGAGTTCCAGGTGGGGGCCTGCTTGGGTCACCTGGCACCTGAGGACGGTTGTCAGCACTTTCCTCTGGGAAAGGCTGTCTAGAGGGAGTCGCCTGGGGTCAGGGTACTTGGGGTCCCCCACCTCGACGACCAGGTGATGATCCTTCTCCCATACAGGAGGGGCAGCATTGATGACCTCGGCACCATCCAGTATGGAGGTCTGGGTCTCGCCCGGGTTCTCTTGGACCTGCGGTACCAATGTGGTGTTGGTTAGAGGTAGAGCCTCTTCCAAAACCTCTGCCTCGACAGCTAGCTGGTAGGCCTCAGCCTTTCGGGTTGGAGACTGGGTCCTCGGTTCAATCCCGACAACTCCACAATTCAAAACTGGATAGGCCATTAGGGGGAGTGGACTGGTAGGTTCCTCTCCTCCTACCTTGGCAAGGAGAGGGCAGCCATCTCCCGGAGTGGTATCGCACCTTCTCTTCCCATTCCGACATGAAGCGACTACACTGTCTTGTGAAGGTGTGATGACCTGAGGCAGAGGTACAGGGTGTACCTCGGCCTTCATGATTGTGTGGCTATGCTCATCCTTCCGGGTTGGTTGGATGGGTGAAGATCCCGTCGTCCGGCGGTGGGACCTCTGGATCTGGGGGAGGGAGTGGCACACTGGGTGCTCCTCCTTCCTTGACCTTACTGATTTCCACTTCCTCTGGGGGTGGCGTGGATGAAGAACAGTATGGTGGCAGAGGTATCTGAGTTACATCTAGCTTTTTTTCAAGGGAATGCTCTTCTTTCTGGGTTGGTGGGGAAGCATTGAGGGCTACGGCGCCGTCCAGCATCGCAGTCCGGTAGCTGGAGCTGGATGTTGCCTTTTCAAGCTATAGGGGATGGTGAGCTTTCTTCGGGCTTGAAGAGGATGGTGGCCTTACTCAGACCCAGGAGAGCCCTTCAACCTCTGCGTGCTCCTTATATATCCAAAATCTCAGCTTCTAGGCTGTCACAGGGGTGCGGGGATAGCTAGCTTTCCAGCGCAGGGGTTGGTTATTCAGAGCAGTGGGCTGCGCCACACATTTTTTATCGCCCTGGCTGGAGGCTGATGACATATTTACCGCCTCCTTTCAAGACTTGGTGGTGATGATGTCACTAGTCTCAGGGGTGCTGCTATCCTGTGGTGATGCGGCTAACCTTCTTATTTACTCTAGCGTGTCGTGACTCTGCGGGTACAACAATCTGTGGTTTTGGGGGTGGCGACCGCATACCAAATTCTGGGCGGGCAGTACAATTTCAATAATTAATCAAGATTATGTGTGTGTCTATAGATGTCCAACTTGTGGAATCAACCTTGTAGCTACAGGATTAATTATTGTCTGCCACTATAGACTTGCGCCAAATGCTCCCAGTGCTTACTGATGTGGCGATGTCAAGTAGAGTTCGCAGGCACGCTGTACAGTAGTCTAGAACGTGTCAGATTGGATGCGTTATGGGATATGCAGCTATCTGCTAGGCCCCGAAACCACTTCATTTCTTAATATATTTGAGATACAAAATTGGTTTTATAACATGGACAGCTAAAAATTTAATTTCATTGTTTTTTTCTCAAATCGTAATTTTTTTTTTTAGTTTAATATGCCAGTAAAGGAGATGGATAAGATATTTTACAAGAAGTAAAATTTACATTGATTCTAAGTAGAGTTTTTTGACTAATTGTTTTTATTTGCAAACTTTTTAGAAAATATATTTTGGAGTTAAAAGTACCATGAAGTATTAAAAATAAAGAGGCTTATTAATTTCAGTACCCACTCCAATTTAAAAGTTTGAATTTTACGAGGGAAGCAATTTTACTATGTCGTTTTCAGAAATATTTTAATGGCCGAGGGTGGGGAGGGGTGGGGGGATATTTTCTAAAAATGTATGTGGTGTAATGTAGTTGTGCTTAACTGGCATGCAAAATGCAACAATAAAAAAAAAAAAAAAAAGAAATAATGACAATTGGTAGAAAAAACTGCAGCAAATAATGTTTGCAGTGAACATCGTTGTAATGTGTATGTGAATTGAGGATGGGATGGACATGCTGAAGCAGCCCATGCTGTGATGAGCAACCGTCGCCATCTGGTCGGCCACTAGAGGGAGAGCATGATGGTGCTTCACTAGTGGCTAGGCAACCATCTCCCACCTCACAAGTCATGTAAGAGGCAGAAATGGTCATGCTGATCATGACTATGACAGTGTAAGCTTACACATCCAAGGTGGATCGACACCACACATGCTTGGAAATTGTAACTTGGTTTGTTTAGCTTAGGTATGCACTTAGAAAAAATATTTTTGTTTTTGAGATGGTAAATAAATTGAAGATCTGTGAATACTCAAAAATTGAACTTGATCCAAGCATCTCTTTGCAGCTTGAGTTTGGCGCAAAATATTTTTCAGCTCGAAAAATTTATGCTTGTATGCTGTGTAGATCATTCAATCAGTGACCGACAAGACTGTTTTTTACTGTTTACAAAAGAAAACACATTGTTTATTAATGAAACTTTAATATTTGAAAGGTGGCCGTATTCCAGTAAAATATCCTAAAGAAATTGAGGATGGTACAGGTGTTTACTATTTGCTAGAAAATAAATTACTTTCATTCACAAAACTTTAATTTAACTGGTAAACCTATTCTGGTTACGATTATTCTTCATAACTGCAGATATGAACACGGATTACCATCAAAATTAGCATATAACCCACACTGTGAATTGGCCTAAGATGTGGCACCTGACAAGACAGTAAACTGTATAAATGAACTTTTCTACAATGAAATACCCTTTATAATGAAGTGCCATCTGGGTTCCACCAAAATTAGTTTAGGTTACAGTGATAAAATTTTTCTTATGGCAAAGTCTTTGTGAATGTTGAGAGATTTCCATCTATAAAGATGGACTTTCTACATGGCATCTTAAATGAAAGCATTAGTGAAAAAGATGTTCAACTTCCACCATTTTTCCAAACAAAGATTGTACTGTTTGTCCCAGGTTGTAAGTTGTAAGCCATCCTGCTGTAAGTTAACAATCTACCAGCTTGATGTTGAGGAGAGAGAGGGCCAGAGTTCTAAGTTTTTGTAAGGGGCAGAATAACCAGAAATGTTTAGCAGCCAAGGAGCCCATCAAGGAATGACAGTTGTGGTTATGGAGGAGTTAAAAAGAGGGCAGGCGTACCGTGATGAAAATTTGGAAGGAGGGGAGTCTGTATAAATCAAAAAAGAGTGATTCTATTGCTAACCAGTTTGAAAAAAATATATATTTATTAGTCTGCAACTATTAGTACAGATAAGGTGATGACATGCATAGGTACATGTCAAAATTTTCTGTTCAAACTTAAATAACTAACTACAGCAGAATAATGCTAGGGAAAGGATTGTTATGTACCCTATCTACCAAAAAGTAATTGGGCACCCGTGAAGATAGGTTATTCAGTACGTCAGTTGACTTGTTTCACAGCCTTCGGCATAGGATCGCGGGTGTTTGTCCATGGTAGCATGAACAGAGGCCTATTGTAACGTTCTGGATAGTGAAATGCTCCCAACATTGTGGCATTTTCACGGAATGGACCCATGTTACTTCCAGGAGGACACTGCCAAGTGCCATGTTTCAAGGACTACTATGTAGTGGTAGGCGGACAACAATGTTCGCCGATTGGACTGGCCCACCCAGAGCCCTGACCTCAACCATATAGAACGTCTTTGGGACGAATTGGATCGCCGGGTGAGGGCTCATCAGGCACAGCCAAAATCCATTGCTCAACTCATGGAATGGTTGCAAGAGGAATGGCGATGAATCCCCATGGATGTCCTGCATACAATTGTAGAGAGCATGCCAGACAGGGTGACTGCTGTTATAGCCGCAAGAGGTGACCCTACAAGTTTTTAATGGGATGACAACCACAGAGCAAACATTGTGGACAGATGCCCAATTACTTTTTGGTAGAGTGTATATTAGACGCAGACATTGGAAAGCTGTAAGCATATTTTGTTTTTCATAATTTACTAAAGAAGCTAAGAAAAGGAAATTATAAACCAAAGTGTAAGATGGGGGTGTCCACTGTCACCATGCCTTTTTAATAGGGCTGTCAAGCTCGATTCCACAATTCCTCTATACCTGCAATTCTTGAAAAATTGTATAATCGAGAATCAGAAGATGAAGAATCAAAGCATTAAAACCAGATTCCTACAAATACATAACCTATCACTAAAGGCACGATTTTGTAAATTGGGATAAAACGAAATAACACCAAAATACAAGTTAAAATGCAGAATAACATGAAATACAACAAATGCGCGATATCTCACGAGATGAGCTTTCTCCAAAAGAAATAAACTCTTCCCCCAAATTATATCACAAATTTACGTCGGCACTGTAAAAATCTAGAAACGCGCGAGTCTTGGGAATATTGAGAAATTCTAGAGATGCAAAAACTTTCGATTTCATCTCCAGACAATTTTTAAATCTCTGAAATCATAGTTCTAAATGCAACAACACATGTAAATACATCATTTTTTCTTGTGGAACCAAGTGTAAACAAACATTCCAAGGATTACACAAGCAGTAAAACATGTACTTAGAGGTAAGCTACAAAGAGTTTGACAACAAACCACCTCCAATTGTGTAAAGTGAACACACAACTCGAATGTTTGCAGTAACCTATGGCAGCCACTTGTTTACTAACATTGGCGGATGTGCATGAAACAAATGTGTGATATCTTAATTGACACATTAAACAAACGGTTTCGTAGAATATCTAGTCTCATAAATTATGGAAGATGCTGCGGTTGATGTAAAAGACAGTTAGGTGTCTATGATTTGGACATTTTATGTAAAGATGAAAGTCCAAAGGCGAGTGTAAAGTGTGCCAAGAAATTAATACAAACACAGACCTGAACTGGTCTGAGAAGACTTTAAAAAAAAAAAAGAATGCAGATGATATTGATATTACTTGAATACTGCTTGTCTAGTTCATATATGTATCTCATAATTCGTTTGCATTAAAATTTACTAGTGTAAATAATATTTTTTTTTTTTAAACTTCTTTTCTTTTCCAGAAAAATTGTTTGTGAATTTACCAAAATGATACTGTATTTTAAAATTGGAGCCTTTTAAAATAATTACTGCTTTGAAAAATGTTAACTATGATTGCTTTTCAATAAGTGCCAGTCTTGCAAACATTTAAATTATGTATTATGTTGGTGAACATTGATCATGGCAAGTGAGGTTTGGAAATATTTTTGAATAAACTATGTAGACGGAATATATATATATATATACATACATACATACACACACACACACACTCACTCACTCTCTCTCTCTCTCTCTCTCTCTCTCTCTCTCTCTCTCTCTATTATCCCATATGCCTCTTTTGAACTTTTGAGAATTTCACATGAATATGCTCCCACTGTTCAAGTGTTATAATTATTTACGTTAGTAATAGGCCTACTACTAGTGTAGGCCTAGTTTAAATAATTTAATTTCACACCCTCCTGTGTATTAATTAGTTCTGTAAAGTAAATGTCTGTTGGAGGATTGGTTAAATTATGAGGAAAACATGTGATGCATGTACATGTAGTCTGACATATATATGTGTATGTGTTTACTTTGTACAGCTATGTATTGAAAAAATATCTTACGGATGCAATAAAACAAAGCAACTGAAGGAATCAAGAGTTGTATCGCATCAAGATCGAGAATCTAGGAAAAGTGGAATCGTTACATCCCTACTTTTTAACATACTGTATTTTGTGCATATATAGGCCACACACAGAAGTTTTTGATGAAAAATTATAGATCATTAATACTATTTCGATTTTTGTGTTCCTGTAAATATTGTTAAGTCCCAATTCTGTACAAACATAATAAATTCAGACTTAATTTCTCCGCTACAAAACATTTGTGACAGAAAATTTGTGTTATGTTGCAATTTTTACGAATATACATCGCATGAATACTATTCCACAGATGGTAATGTAACTTGAGAAAGCAAAACCACATCAACATGATACAAAATGGTGTTTTATCAATGTGCACTTGTAGAGCCACGGTGGGCGTGCAAACTATGTAAGATATTTCTCTCTTGTACATTAGAAAAATAATTTTCTCATCAGCCTTCCCAACCCTACCGATTTTTTGGTATATCTACAGTGACTGATCTTTGTCTACCGATATACTGAAATAATTCAATTTCTACCAATTTTTTCCCTTTTTATCAAATAGCAACAATAAGTATTAAAGAATTATTTAAGAAGCTGCCTGAAAAGTCTTGTTCATTGTTGGACTGTTTCTATGAATAATGTAGCATGTAAACTACAATGCTAAGTTGGTATGTAGTACGTGCATGTATGTTCTGGTTACAAATGGTCACTGGCAGACGTAGTGCCATAAGATTAACCTGGGAAGGGGTCTCGGACAGGAGGATACCAAACTGGCGCTGCCCATATTTGAAGTGAAGGATACTAGCTGGCGCTATCCCTGGTGCTACTCCCACCCCTTTACACCTTAGTCGTTGTGCTGTGATTGGTCGTTGGTTGTGGTAGACCATCAATTATACATTTAAGCCGTTTTGTAAATATAGTCACAATTTTCCAACCGTTGAAGATATAGTGATCAAATTCATAACGTAGGCATCATACCCGACATCCAGCATATTGGCAAGGTCATTTAATCTCTAAACCCTTTCTGGCAAAAGTTAATTTTGAGTTGAGTCCGTTTTGGTAAATATAGTCATAATTTCTGAAGTATCAAAGCTATAGTGATCAAACTCGTACCTTTTTAAGGTTTATTCCTCTTTTTATTATGACATTGCTTTATTCGCCTTTGGTATTGCAGTACCTGAAGAATCCTAGGCGATCTCCACTTCGTAAAGTCGTCGGTGCTGTTGTCTACGCAGGCACTTCTAGATGGTTCTTTGGAATAACCTATCCAACGATACCTGTTGACGTGCAAGTAAAGAGGAATGCATTTTTTAAATTATTTACTTCTGCAGCTGTGGTCCAGGAACATTCTACACTCACGATTTCAGCCTTATGTGTTCATGCACAGAGTTTTGTTTTTATAACTTGACGCCGTCGGGTGAGACAGGTGACGAACGATGACACAAATTACTTACCAATCATATAGGCGCCAGTGGTGCTTCCCAATCACCACACTGTTGAGACTCAAGAGTTCTCAGGGATGCTGTGGGTTCTGTGTGTCCGTTTCATCAGAGCGTACATACGATACACATTTGCAATAATAAACATTTTTTACACTTGAAAAACACAAGTGGCAAGGACACTGTCACTACAAAATAGAATGAATCACTGTGAGACTTGTTTTATTTATACCGTGTATACAAATCACAAGCCGTGAAATTTGATGATACAACTCGGTCATGTCTAGCTAACTCTGCTTGGGTGCTCCCCAGTCTACAATTACTCTAGCGCACGCTTAGATAAATGATCTCACAGTGGTGTATGAAAACACAATCTTCACAAGGGAAGAGAGTCGACAGCCGCTAGGGTGGACTGACAATTTTTCCCCGAAGACAGGACACTGTGATTTACACAATGAATCTACTGATGATACATTAACACGTGTGATTACTTGGCATCACAAATGCAAACTCGTCTGAGCTCACCCGCCAGCACATGGTTAGTGTGGTGACAACCTATACACGTGGCCGGCTAGGATGGAATTAATATCACTGTACACAAATACAAAATTACATAAATACCCTTAAAAGATTATGGGGCACAAGATGAGTATTCACAATAAACATGCACATGCATGAAAACAAGTTTAGATGGCGCAGACGCCGCTGGATAAAGTTTGTAGCGGACCATGTGGTGCAGGTGGAATTGCAATATTTCTTTGTGGAAACTGGAAATTAAACTCTAACTAATTGTTATTCTTGTTGAGAAAATTATCCTCTTTGTGATTAAAGCAGTTACAGGCTTGTAGCAGGCCTGATGGCTGCAAAAGCAAACATTGAAGTGACCGCGTGGTCAAACACAAAAGCATCAATTTACGTGAAAATTACACGGAACCCTGAATGACAATACATAGAACCCTGTAATAAATTATTGCATACGGGTTATTACACAAATAAGCTCTCAAAGTGCAAGGATGGCGCGGATATAGACTTGGCGGCAGTTAACCACATAGTTGTACGTGATATGGCCATAAAATACTCACAACATGAAAAAT
This sequence comes from Dryococelus australis, assembly GCA_029891345.1. Classification (NCBI taxonomy): domain Eukaryota; kingdom Metazoa; phylum Arthropoda; class Insecta; order Phasmatodea; family Phasmatidae; genus Dryococelus; species Dryococelus australis. Next base: position 63,940,885 of record CM056993.1, on the reverse strand, counting down.
ACCCTTAAATACATACATGAAAACAAAGCCCTTGAAATTGCATGCAGCAATGATACAGAAATTACGATGGAATGCCTTTAGAAGAAGCGGATGGCCCCTGATCCAAGTTTCGTGGTCCGCGCGACCTCTCCGACATCCTCCTCCCAGAATATGTTGAAAAATGCCACAAGGGCGAAATAAATTAGTTAAGCAGAAGAATAATGCTGGGGAAATGTCAGGCAAAACGTACGCAAGCAAAGGTTAACCGATATACTAAAAGTGCTTTCAAAATCTACATCAGTGCTCAAAAGTAGTAGTGCGTACGTGACAGCGTCTTACCTCGCCAGCTCTCCTAGACAGACTGCCCAGAGGCAAGCGTCACACGGGCCTACGATGGCTGCCTACGGGGTTCACATAAGCGGAAGTGCTATGCACACCAAGTAAAACTTTTATATATTGAAAATAAAAGTGGCACAAATAATTTAAATATTGTTTTACAATTCAGAATTTTCTTGTTAATTTTCTGTATTATTTCACTGTCTCTTTATGACGGCGTTCACGCTGGAATATTACTGTTCTTAATCTCTGTGCTGCACGCACTTTGAATTCATAACCAAACATTTTCAAGTTGACAGCAAACACTTTAAAAACTTTTAAAGACATTTGAAACCCCGAAAATAAAATAAGACACATTTTACACTGCAAAAATAATATTCCGTCAGGAAAGTTCAGATTTGATTTTGTGCACGTGCATGTACACATGACGTGGGTGGTGAGTGCCGTCATGGACTCTAGCGCCGCCGGCTAACAGCCGGCGTCAAACTGCCCCTTTTATGTTAAATAAACATGAATGTTTACCATAATTTTCACAAAATAGACTCAGTAAATATTTTTGTTCTTTTTTTAATTTCTATTTTTAGACTAGTAAAGGGGCTACCGAAATCTACCGAAATATTTTAGGTATTATACAGATTTCTTCATCAATTAGGTTGGCAACACTGTTTCTTATGTACGACATTTATGGACAAGCTCCAGCATGTTTATATTTGACATGTGTGGGTGAATGTTATTTTGTTTATGAACGCAAGTGAACTGCACAAGTTTTTTTTCTCTTTGTTTCTTTTTTCCCTTCCCTTCCCTTCCCTTCCCTCCTTCCTTCCTTCCTTTCTGCGTTTAAGAATCAAAACATTAAAATTAGAGATGGGTCGAACGTTCATATTTTGAACCGAACCCGAACTTTAAGGTTATGTTCGGGTTCAGTTTGAAATTTATTATGAATTAAAAGAGATCAGTTCCAGTTTGGTTCAAAAAATTTACAGGAGTTCGTGATCTGTTCAAAAATGTATTAAAATAAAGCAAATCATTTCTGGGGTGCATGTTATACATAAAAAAAAAATTAAGGAAGGCGGATTGGTAGCAGTAAACTGTCCGCAGAAGTTTGCAGGGAAGTGTAGTGGAACATTCTGTTATCTCATCTCTCGCTGTTACATCATCACTCTTCTCCCTTCTCTTTCTTTCTCAGCCACCCCTTGAGTTCGCCCCTCCAGCCCTCCCCCATTTCCATGACTGTTAATGCCTCTCTTTTTTTTTTTTTTCAAAGGCTCATATCTTCTTTAATATTCTGTTTAGGTTAATGGTGTCCTGTATATTTTCAATTTTATGTTTTATAAGGAGTCGCTGGTCTTTGCAGGTGTTGAGAGTTGGGTGTGGGTTTTTGCATTGCAGTTAACATAAGGTAGGAGTGATTGTTGGAAAGGGTAACCCGACTAGGCACCAGACACCATCGGCAGGCGGTGTCGAGATAAAGTTGTTGGTACTCTCAGGGTCATGTGGCCGACCGCCCGGACGTACGCCATTCTCTCTGTGGTCATTGTTGAAAATGCACCAATGATGCTGGAGAAGTCAGGTTCCCCTCGGGCCTGGTACTTAGGTTGACGAGCTCAGTAGGCCTACTTATACTGACCCGCATGTCTTAAACAGTGATAAAAAGTGCTTTGTAGAACTGTGCCTTCCTAGGTTACTGAAAAGATACACCTGAATGTAGGTTGTAGGGGACTCGTGCTCGAAATGCTCATGGACTGTGCTCAGAAATGAAACACGCAGTACAAAAACTGATGTATATTTATATTTGTAAGCTACATTATTCACTATAAAGTGAAACGTAAACAGATCCTGCCTACGCGCCCGCCAGGTAAACTAAGCTGCTGCAAAACGTGTAAATGTGTGGTGAACAATTAAGGAGTTGAAATTAAGCTTCTCCAAGCAATGTTATTCCCTGGGAAGAAGTGGTGGGATCTCTTGGGTGCTAGAAAGGAAAAAACTTATGGTAATTTACATGATGCTATTGAAACCAAACCGTTGAAGTGAAAATGTGAAGTGCACCCGGAGCGTGATGCAATGCGGCCGACGCCTTGAGACTCTCGACGAAGGCTAACTTTGATGGGCGCGTGCAGTTGCCACGTGGTGGCGAATTGCACGCCAGAACTACTTCCATGATTAAACATATACCTGCAACAACATTTAACCCTTGCAAAAACACACTAAGAATAAACCATAAAAGACATACACAAAAACATGTACAACATTAATTAATTGCTGAGGCGAAATGGGGGTGACATCATGAAATGAATACAAGGAACTGATGAAAAAGAACACAAAACACTGCATTAATATGTCAGGGGCTTCCCTTGCCTATTGCACGTGTCCTTGCATCTTTACAAATTATTATTAAAAATTGCTTTTACTTTTGCCCTACACTATTGCTTTCAAATTCTTCTGCGCCACCTTCCGGACAGTGAAGCTGACAGTGAGGGGGAGATGATGGTGGTGACATAGCCATGCCTGCGCACACTTTGTACTATACTAACTTGCCCTGCATGAGTGTGTCAGGCGCTCATGCCTGTCATGTAATTCAAGCCATCTGATCTGAAAGCTTGCCAATAGCAGTCATTTGAAATATAGCTTGAATCACATGTGATATGACAAGCTCATGTACAGGATGGCTAGCATCGGGGAAAACCTGGAAGTGTCGGGGAATTTTACATTTCTGGAAAAATCAGGGGAATTTGTATGAGGTTGGTAATTCAGATAAAATAGAAAAAAGTGGTTTTATAAGAAAATAAATATTGTATTCCAGCACTTCTGTTACATGCCATCTTGTGAATTGTAATGTTACTTTAGTTTATTCCACCTTCATAGGAAGATTTATGAGCCTGGGTACAATTTTGTTTCAGTATGTTTAATTGCAGCTATTATTACACATTTTTCTTGTCTGATTTTTTTGTTTTGTTGGTTAATGCAGCAAGCATTTATATTTTGGAAAATATGTTTATAGGTATAAGTGTAAGATGCGAGTAAATATTTAAAAAATTATTCAAACCTTTTCATCGATTCTCATTGAATAGATACGTTGTATTATCTTGTTTTTTTTATTGTGACTTTTTTTGGTTTTTGAAAATGCTAGTGTAGTTGACATCTGTGTCAACTTTTTCCATTCGCCATTGTTGTACCTAAAAGTTGTTTTATTTTTAATCACCCCCCTTTCCTCTCCCACTACCATTTAACTCTTTCGTAGGAAAGCATTCATAAATGAAGACTATGTTATTTTTGCCCATGAAAAATTGTAATTTATTTTAGGAAAAACATTAAAATATTTTTAATATTTGCCGTGTAATTTGGTTAGGGAAATGTAACAGGATATCTGGGAATGTCAGGGAAATATCAGGGAATTTTCTGTAAGACTACTGCTAGCCACCCTGATATAGGAAGGCAATTTCAATCTCTGGTAGAAAGTAATAGAGATCAGTTTAAATCTAATTTCACGTGTGGTGCATAGAATAGAGATTGTATAAGAATTCTGCAGACTTGTGATGTAGAATGTATTGACAATTACTTGAAGAAACCTGAACCAAAGTAGTTAGTTGTTATCAGAGAATCAGGATTTGTACTGTGCAGAAAGATGGAGTTACAGATTTCATCATATTGTTACTTTTTTGTTTCAAATCAAAAGTCTTGGGCACTTAAATGTTCCCAGTTTTTGTTACTGTTCAGTGCAGCTTCAAATCAGTTACTCAACCCAGGTTTAGTCTCTAGGTTCATCTGTACCATCTGGGTTGGCCAGAATGCCACATCTTAACTGTGTGCATTGAACACTGGCTGCAGGGGATAGGGAGCCAGGTATACAGGACACCCCTACATTCTCCAGGCCACCACAGGCTTATTATGACTGGTACATAAAGAAATGTGGTTTTTATTCATGATGCGAAACCATACTTTGCGTTAATTCTGATTATGACCATTTGGTTTCCGAGCACAGAGTTCATGTCAACGATAAAAAAACCACTTTGAAACTTAATGCGGGGGACAGATATCTTGCATCTTAGGTAGCAAGAGAAAATGGCATATATTTTTCATGACAGGCCATAATCTCGTGAACTAAAACTGCTGTATAATTAAATAATAGAATTTAAAAACACTTACTTCTGTATGTTAAAAAGAATTCACACTTTTCAGATTTCTTTAAGGTTACAGAAAATGTTTCACCTGTATGTATCTGTCCCATTTGATGTTGAGGAATATTTTTCTTAAAAAGAGTAAACATGCCGTTAGGTAACGGCATCTCAGTGCCATCCTCCTCAGTCTAGTACGGTGGGCCAAAGAGGGTGCACGCGTTCGCATCGCGGGGGAACTTAATCATCTTGCCTGGCCAAGTAACTGCAATAGTAAGTTTATATTTTTAACCGGAACATTTAATCATTTTCTTTTTATCACCCCGCTTGCACTCCCATTTCCGTAGACTCGCGGCCCCAGAGATTTTACCACATGTAATTTCCATGCGCTAACCAGTGCTTTTCACAGTGTTGGCTGTTGGCGGGCCTTATATGCCATTCCTGCAGTATTCGAGGGATTTCGTATCAGTGATTGTATGTGTGATTTCATTTAGTCAATATACATAATTGTATCGTTCCTTGTCTTATTTTATTTTAATGTTAATTTCATCTCGGGTCCTGGCCCACTCCAGAGTGTAAGTCCACGTGCTCATTTATGTAGTGTAAAGGTATTAGAGACTTTTATTGTACATCATTCGTAAACATGAGCTGTGAGAGGGATACGCCACGTCGCTATCGACCAAGTACCGCCCTGAGAACCAGAGTACACGTGCTCACCCGTGACATAGATGAGCTAGTGTCCTGCCGGAATTTCGAACTGTTCAGTAATATTTATCCATGCATCTGGGTTTCTCTCAAATCCGGCATCTCTCGGTCGTCGCAAGCTGCTAAGACACGTTAACTTTGAAAAAAGAAATTTGCCTTGATTTTATTCAAAAGAGAGATATTACATATAGGCTTCTTATCACCGAGCTTGAACTGCCTCAGCTTGCCTTCGTTGTGCCATTCTGCAGTCTCTGGTAGGTGATAAAAGATAATACAGGTCATACTGCTCCCAGGACTGAATGACCTTAAGTGAACTCTGCCAGAGCGTTCTGTGGATCAGGTTGTTCTGCTATCCTATTCTCAAAAATGTGTTTTGGATGTGCGCTTTAACGGATAGTGTTAAAGGTATCTCTTTGGTATTTCTATAAAAGTTTTGTTTTAGTAAAATTTAGAAATTGCAAAAGTAATTTTTTTTTTTTTTAATCTTGAGCCATCGTAAATGTTATTATAGACTGTTCACGGTAAAGTGAGCACTTTTTAATGCCCTGCTAAATTTTTCCTTTCAGTCAATTTCTATCTTGCCACCACTTTTTAATATGAATATTGGTATGTGGCTAATAAACACAGAGTACAAATTTCAGCACCCTCAAATGTAAACGTCAGAGGCTGCAGTAAAAATATATATATATATATTAGTGGTCAATGCCTGTTGGGAGGGCCTTAAAAAGTGCTCAATTTACCGTGAATAGCCTATATTGTCTTGATGCAGCCTAATTTGATTATAATGAAAATTTGGAGGGATGTGACTGAAGTCTTGGCTCTTATGCCATCATTATGTCCAGTCTGAAGATATTTGTACAACCTTCTGGATTTTCAATCAGCAAATAGTAAAATCCTTCAGTTTATGTAATTTGGTTCACAGCCTGATGTCAATAATGTTAAAATAATAATCAGATGACAACTACTATTTTCCTTTCCCATAACCCATCAATGTGTGCGCTCTACTGCTTGCCAGCATATTTTTAATTTATTTTGGATATACATCATCTTCCTCCGCACATCAATAAATTGAAAATGGCTTAATGCATGATGCTTTTTGGGTTATTAGTTTTAAACAACTTCAGCTCCATCCCTCAGGTATTTTGCATGGAGTTTGAAGTTTAAAATTATTACGTTAAAAAGTGAGATTTTACTGTCTGCATTGCAGCTTTTATTATTCACCAGTCCGCCGTATTATGCTAGTAGTACAAGTGAGTTCATTTATTCCCTGCTAGATCGCACAAGTAGTAATATCACTTGTCTTTTGTTTTGCATCCTCCAGAGGCAAGTCATGTATTCAAATCCCCAGCTCAGCAACTGCCCCTCGCTATAGTATACCAGCCAATCAGCGATGGGCAGCAGCCCATGTTCAATATAAAAGTAGAAACGGCCCACGTGTCTATGCCAGTCTTCTTTCCCAGCACGTTGCTCGGAACTGACCAGCATGCATCTAAGCTTAGCTAACACCAGTCTTCATCCCAGCACACGCCGCTCGGGATCTGATTAGTGACGCCAGTTTTTGTTTCCAGCACTTGTTGCTCAGAATTGATCTCCGCCTTAGTCTAGCTTATTGTCGTCGTTGAGCCTAGCACGTGTTGCTCAGGTCAACATTCACCGCTATGTTAGTTTTGTATTGTTGCCATCATTCCAGCACGGCTGCTCTGAACACACCCTCTTGCCGACAGTAAACATCAGCAAAGCTTGTGGTAGGTCAGGATTATATTAGTTAGGAGCTGTCTGCTACGTATCCTGCAAACCTACACCCCCTGCCTTCACTCGTGATTGCAGTGGATCCAATCCCAGTCTTTGTGAAGACTACCATCCTGTCACACTCACACTTAGTTGCGCAAGCGAAGTACCAACGATACAGTGACGTTGTTTCCGTAACACATACACAACGCAAGAAGTTAACCAGTAATTTCTATGCACCCCTTTTGAGTCGGACGCCTCTGCCGGCCTACGTAAAGATAGCTTTCAAGGGTTGATGCTTGTGATGCTGACCTGAAGCTAGAGTGCAATCACCACGTGTTAATTTTTCCGAAAATAAAACGTGCGTGAAACTTTTACCTTGAGTCCACTTCCTTGTAGTTGTAATACCTTGTAGTTACTCTTTGCCATGTACTTGCAGGTAATCACGGGAAGTTTACTCATCGTATAACACACGTATTTTGGTTCACAGAACATGCACTAGTACCAGCCATCCATTTCCAACAATCCTGGATTGTGGAGAACAGACGAGCCGTCAAAAGGTACACTGTCTGTGAAGCCGTAAATTATGTTTGGCGATTACTTCTCCCCGAAGCAGACACTGCTGGGGACCTGTAACCCCCAAAGTGGTAGGCAGTTATCAGGCCATGCTCCCTCGCATAGAAAGACTTAATTCCAAACAAGCGAGTACCTACACATGCAAAGCAGCTTGGTAGGGTAATTTCTAACATCCTGATGCCTTTTGCCAAAAGGGGAGGATTGAAGGAGAAGGTTGGGGAGGCACTCTTTGCATCAAGCCTAGCGCATGAATATCAGCCATTTATAGTTAAACAGTTAGTAAGCTAGTCTGCAACCCAGAGAACAGGCGCAAGCTCTACGCCGCCTGCAAGAGCCAAGAGAAGTTCCAGTGCCCAGCCATCTGTTCTCTCCACCTGTACGCTTTGGACCAGCAGCTTACCGTGACTGGATTATAGAATACCTGAGGAAGCCTGAACTGTCATCTACACCAGCCGTAGCTCACTTGACTCCACAGTACTTCTATCTCCTTCTGTATACAGACCACAGAAAATACCAATCACTCCATCAACACCACATACAACTGCATCACAGAAAGCTCCTGCCTTGTTGAAACATCGCCCAAGTGATCTTCCATCTGCCATACCTGCCAAATGCTGATTTGCACTGATTAGCCAAGATTTTGTGCCCTGCCGAGTAGCCACGCAGCCAGTTCTGTTTACTGGCAAAGCCCGAGTATCCTGTCAGAACTGAACCCTCTTCAGAGGAGAGACTGGCTATCTCTTCGATCAGAGAACCTGCTGATCTCCTAGGTATTTGATTAATATCCAGCCCGTCGCGTGTCAGGCTAATTATCATAAACTAATTTAATGGAATTTTTGAAGAGGACTAGTAGCATTTTAATACACCTACAATTCACATACAGGCATTTAAATTACATAAACATTGTCGATGATACTCAATATATTTCAACTAAGCTAAGTTGCGACACATCATTATTAATTTCTTCCTCTTATTTTCTGTGATTTACATTTTCCCCATCAGAAAATATTGTAAGAGAGGTGGTATTACTTAAGTTAACTTCATACAGAAAAACTGTTAAGACATTTTTTAGAGGACTGAAAAAGTAATGCTTATTAACGAGGAATACTTCTTAAATGGGTTAAATTACACATGTGCATATATACAAGATGCAAAATGATTCAACTTATTAAGCAGGAAAACTTCTTAAGTGGGAACTTCTTAAGAGGGTTTCGCTGTATTTCAAAATTATTTGTCAATAATTTGCAATGGTAGTAAATTTTCTTCTGTCTCAGAATATATAATTAAATCACTATAATTTACAGTGAATAATTAAAAGACTTCTACTAGTTCACATTGTTTCTTTTGTGAAAGTTAATAATGTTGCATGTTTGTGGTTACAGTCCTTATTTCGTGAATATTTCTGTTGTGTAGTAGTCTTCTTTTTCTTTTATCTTGTATTTATTCTGTGTGGTAATAATTTTTAAATATACCGTAGGTAAATTAGATGCCCAACCTAATTAAAAATTTAGAAATCTCATCTTGCAAGTTATATAAAATGAATAACAAAAGACAAAGCTTCTTCCATAGTTAACCAAAATGTAGTCTTTCCTTCCACTGCTATACTTGGTGTACCCTGTGGTTTCGTAGATAATCATCCCTTTTTGCACCAAAGTCTGCTCCAGAGTGTTGATGGAGAGGGAGGTGCTGTCGCCCACTTAAATGAAGCAAGGTTTTTTCCATGGCTTTATTCATGTTACGCAAAGAGATGGTGTACCACAGAACTCAGACTTTGCAATCTTATCTGACAACAACCAACTGCTTTCCCTACTGTGTGTAGTATGCATTCTGCTTTTCAGGAAATAAATCCAAGAGGAGCTCTCTGCTAATCCTGGAAATAAGTTGTAATCTAAGTGATGAAAAGAAAGGCGTTATGGCTGGTTACACATGCCCTTTTATACACTTGTGGATTGTCAGCACCCTAGCTCTTGATGCTCGTCCTCCCTATTTGCGGACATCAGCCCAGAGCACTGGGAGGGACTGCTGTGTATATAATAATAACCTACCAGCTAACTGCCAGTGCACCTGCCATATTTCTAATTAGAATCCTATCCACCAATAATGCACCAGCCGTTTACCTGCTGGGCTGGAAGACTGAGCAAGTTGTCCCTGGTCCTACTGCCTGGGCTCTGCCTTGGGTGAAATGGTATCCCTCAGGGAGGAAGCAAGGATCTTTGTGGTTGCTGGACTTTTTAAAGAAGGTTTCCCAGAAGCTGTAGCAATGGCTATTGTAGTGTTCCAACCACCTCAAAAAATTATGTAAAAGACTATATAAAATCTGAAATTGATTTTAAGTTGTGATTATCAAAAACTTGTTAGCTACTTAGTAGTTTACGTAGGTGCTAAAAAATATGTCAAAAGTGACTTGGAATTGAAAACTTACTTGGCTGATGGTTCAGATGCTTGTAAGGATATCACTCCTCAATATACTTTTTTTTTTTATAGAAACCAGGGAATTGAGGATTTGCATTAAACCTTCAAATGTGTGTAACATTTAAAGGTGCAGAGCTATTTATTCTAAAAAATAACACTTAATGAAAATTGTATTACACAAAATTTTAAATATTTGGATAAGATCATTGAATGAATTAAAAAAAAAAACAGTTATATTACAGCTTGCAGGGGAATAAATTGCCCATTTCTTTGGTTACGAAATTATGGATGACAAGCTCTAAAGCATAGAAGAGGCAGAGCCTTCCTAACAAAATACACTAATTTGAAAAAAATTGATCACCATGAACGAGTCTCGCAATTTGCAATTGACCTCCTAGGGGCAGGTGGGACATTTTGGTGAACTGCTCCCCACATGAACCATTCTGCCCCCACTGGAAGTCAATGGTGGACACAGTAGGAACAGGAGGGTACCCAAACTCATCAAAGGCTCATGTCAACTCCAGCGGGCCACCAGCAGGGAGGTTCGCTTCACCGTGCGACAGGCTGTAAGCACTTCATGGGTGTCGCTGCGCACTATCCAAGAATATGTCACTGCAGCTGAATTTTGCACCTTAGTCTGCTAGTACTACATCCAGATGGCTAGCAGAGCATGATATGTCATTGCAGCATCCTTGGAGTCATATACCATTACAGTCCGAGCACTGCAAGCATGGGAAATGGGCAGCGTGGTAGCTTGGGGATTGGCAGCAAGTAGTATTCAGCTATGAATCACGGTTCTGTCTGGATACAGACAACCACCGAATTTGTGTCTCTGGAGACATAGCCAGGGCTATGATCCACGCTTCATTGTAGAGCAGCACACCGCCCCAACGAGAAGTGTTGTGGAGTGGGATGCCATTTCCTACTATTCCTGCACCCCACTGGTGTTGATTGAAGGAATCCTGACAGTGCAGTGATACATAAAGGAAATTATGTGACCATATGTGCTTCCCTTCCTGGTGCAGCTTCACAATCTCATTTTCCATCAGGATAATGCCAGACCTCACACAGCACAGATATCTCTGGCCAGCCTTTGTGATGGCAACATACTTCCTTGGCCACTGACCTCTCGCCCATCGAGAATGTTTGGGATCAGATTGGACAGCAACTTCGACCAGCCGCAACTATGGTGGATTTGGAGAGTTAGTTGCACCAGTTGTAGTAGGATCTTTCTCAGGAGAACATTCAACGTCTGTATGCCTCCATGCCCGACTGTATTGCTGCCTGTCTCCGTGATATGGGTGGCCCAACACCTAACTAAGTGCATCCTGCCAACTGTTGGTCTCCTGCAATACATGCTTGGCATGGTGCAATATTTTGATGTTTTCTATATATATACAACCATATCCTGTGCCTGTTCCCACTTACATGCTCCTGCTATGGCCCCTTCAGTATAATAATTTTTTTTGCAAATGAGTATGTGTGATCACAGTTACAAATACTATTTTACAGTTATTTTCTTTCTTTTCTTCCATTGAAGTCTTCATAAATTCAATAAAATCAATAAAAATAACTCTGCAAAAAGAGTTGCAATGAAAAATATGTTTTAAGAATAATGAAAGCTTGAGACAGTTCCATGGTTTTTTTAAGTTGAGCTATTTCATCATATTTTGTAGTACAAGTAACTGGTAGTGATTCTTGATTAAAGAAGTTGATCCACGGGTGATAAATAATCCAACTTCAGTTATCCTAAAAAAAATACTGTTATAGTAAGAGCAAAGAGAAAAATCATTACTATTGATGTGGCATTGTTATAGTAGTAACGTCAGATAATTATCACTTCCCTCAGGTATACAGCTGCATTCATGTCCTAACCTTTCTCACAATGTAGGTAGTCCCTAAGAAACATCGTTATGTTATATATTTTTGTGCCATCAATTGTGGATGCATGTTTTGGTTGTATGATACAGTAACTTTGTATTGTAATTTTTAGTAATATTTTAAACGGGAGAAATATTTTGGTTTTTTAAGGGACAAATAACAGAGTGTGCTTTAAGAAATGGCAAATGAAAGGTGTGCTTCGATAAAGCTCTTTCTGGCCAAAAATGATCCTCCGAAACTAATGTAGGTGTAAAAATGTTTGTTCGAAAGTGTTTTGAATGGAGATGAGGTCTTAGCAGAATGGAGCACATTTTATGGTTACAGCATGATTTTAAGAACTATTTATTTTTAACTGCCATTCCTTAAATTGGAAGGCAAAATTCAAAGAATTTTAAGTGATTAATGATACTTTTTGCAAACAGCAAGAACATAAAGGATTCTGAGTTGGACAACCAATAATTGACAATATTTTCACGTTGAAAATGGAGAAATTATTTTGGGTAGGACAAGAAACACTGGGGAAGGCATATGGTAAGATTCCAACAAAAAGTATTTGAAATTAACCAAAGGAAATGGAGTGAATCTGTTACTAATCAGTGAAACAGTTGATGTGTGTGAGGACACGGCAAAGGCAAAAAGAATAAGACCTAACATCAGGGGTGTGTCCTGTCAAGTACTTTTTTTTATCTCAGAATAATTCAGCAGGATTGGTATAGGAAATGTCAAGCAGTGGGAGTAAAACTAGAAGGTAACAGACTTTTCACTTTACATTTACAGATTGTAATGGCAAAGTTTGAGAATTACCTAAGTTACGTGGTAAAGAAAATCTTCCGAGAGGCTGACTTGAAGACAAATAAGAATAAATAGATCTTCAATGGGAATTGACATTTTGAAAACCTTGTAATAGAGGAGCATGGAGCGGAGCAGAGATATCAGGCTTAAAGAAAGTATATTCGTTGCTCCATAATAAGTAAATAGATACGGAGCTAGTAATAATAAGATTAAATATTACTATGAGCATTAATAAAGAATGTGTAGTAACTAGGGCTCTGAATTCATTGTGTTGAAGTAATAAGATTAGAATAACAAAACAAGTTTATAAAAACTGTGGTCCAGTGTAATGCTGAAAGTTTCAGAATTCTGTAATGTTAAGAAGACATTACGTAAAGAAATTATTAGCAGATAGATTTTGTAAAATGTAGTTCAACACCAAACAGAGCTGGATAGAAATAAATGTAATTTAGCAAGAGATGAAAATGGAGATACATATTTAAAACATCCAACAGCTAATTTATCTTATTCAAACTCATAAAAATAATGAAGGAAGAGGAAACTCCAAATTTGGTGCTGTAATGGACACAATCCCAGGAAAAAAGCAAGTTTGTCTAGTAAGCAACTGACACAAAATTGTCAAGACAAAGAATGATGGTGACTGTGAGTGGAGAAATGGCAGCAGCAATAGAAATCCAGAATTGTCTGAAATATTGATCAGAAGTCAAATTGTTTTAAACCATGCCATATCTCTGACCAATTTCCATTAAAGTGTAATGATAAATAATAATGAAATTAAAATATTTTACATTGTAGCTGTAAAATATATTTTCAAATGCAAATTTGGTGGTCATCTGCCACCCTCTCTCTTTCGCTGACTTACACACACACACACACACACACACACCATCTCTTCTCTTTTTCTCCCGTCTCCCAGATGCTACAATGTGAAACTTGTTTATCAAATGTAATTTGCAGAACTTGGACCTTGAATGAGAGCATTCATAGTTTTTATTATAAACTGACTTTTTTTAGTGTTGTGAATGCTCAGTAATATTAAAACTAAGCTGTTACAACTATTAAAATAGTTATAATGTACATAGTTTATGTTTTACTGCTCTTTTTTTTTTTTTTTTTGTATTTTTTCAGGATAAGTAAAATACAGTCAAAAATGGAAGTGTTACGGACATGTGAAAATGCCAACATAATTCGTCTTCCTAAGGGACCTGATGGAACGAGAGGGTTTAATATACGCAGGTAGTGATGGGTAGACTTTAGTGTTATTCCCATCGGAACTGAATCCATCATGCGAAAGTTACAGATATCAGTAATGGTCGACATGCAGGAGAACGTTCACTCTGTTTTTTATATTAATTTATATTAAATGTTTCAGCATAGATCATACTGAGCCATCATTTTGTATATATATGTATAAAGAAAAGGTCACAATGAGAAATGTGGTGAGAATGTAATATAATTTTGAAGTCCTACCACAGCTATGCTGCACTAATAGCTTAGGATGTAAAATTGCAGGTTGTGTGTAATTTTTCATGTAAGTGTGCATGTGTATTTTAGTGATAAATGTAAGATCAATTTTTTATAAGTGGACATTCTAATTAGTGATTTAATTATTGTGACAAAGAAGAATGCTTTTTGCTAAGTAATTATTAATATAATAGTTCATCTGAAATTTTATTTACTGATATGTTTTGGTGTTAACCTTTTACTTTACCATTGTCAAACGGGTATAGTACCATTTTTAACAGTTTGACTGAATGATGCTGCTCCAGTTCTGATGTATTGCACTGCCAATGTCTGCACCTTTTAGTGCGGAGAGGGGAGACTGCTAAACATGTTGTCTAATTTATAATTTTGGTTTTAAGTTTTATATAACATTTTTGTTTAGTTTTTATTGGTTAGTTATTATATTGTAGTTTGTGCAGTTTTTAAAATATGTATTTAAAAAACAAAAAGTATACTTTTTTGAAAACATATCTCAGCATAGTTGAATGTATGTTGTGCTGAAAAGAATTCTTCATGCACCATACAGCATAGGAACAAAATGCTTCAAGTGTGATAAATTATTAGAGATCAAATGGTTTAAAATTAGTGCTGGATAGCTGTCAATTGTGAATATTATGTACAGTGTATATAAGTGAGCTTCTGTATAGTTGTGACTTCTCAGTGCTGTCAGTTCAGAACGTTATGTACGTCATATCTTGCCGCTGTTGCGTATTGTATGTAACACTATGAATAGTGAAGATACAACAAATAATTTCTGTATTCTAATTCCTTCATGAAAGCAAGAATTATGTACTACATAGTGTAATATTTATCATCCCTTACCTCAGCATTGTTGATAGTTCTGTAATAGAATTATGGAGGTTTCTTTTGTCACTAGTTGTGTTAATAGCATTATTATGGCTGTATCCACTGAATAGACCTTGGCATGCTCTATTTTGCTCAATATTGGAACATTAAAAGTTAATTGTATAAGTTTTGGTGCAAATTGTGCATTACTCTTTGGTACAGAATATTTTTGGTAGTTCTAATCATCCATAACTGCAGTTTTATACACTGTGATCAAAACTATCTGGACATCCACCTGAAAATGAAGTACAAGTTTGGGTCGCCTTCCATCTTGAACACTAGCAGTCAGTATGGTGTTGGCCTACCCTTAGCACTGATGACAGCATGCACTTTCGCAGGCATACTTTCAATCATGTGACAGAAGGTTTCATGCAGAATGGCAGCCCATTCCTTGCAGAGTGTCGAAATGAGTATTTATTGATGCCTGTCTTGACATTGTCACCAAATCACTCCCTCACACACCATATAGTGGACGGGTGCTTGGTCATGTTGAAAGACACAATGATTATCCTCGAATCGGTCTTTGGCAGTAGGCAGCATGAAAGCAGTTAAAATGTCAATGTAAACGGGTGCCTTGACAGTGCCACATAAAGCAGTAAGCAGACCAAGTCCCCTTCAGAAGAAAAATGACTCCTTTGTAACCCCACCTTCCCCCCATTTCACAATCTGCTTTATACAAGCTGGTAGATGTCGTTCACTAGGCATTCACCACACCCACACTACCATTGGATTGCTGCATTGTATACCCTGATTAATCACGCCACGCAGTGGTTTTTCACTGTTCTATTGTCTAGTTTTGATGCTTCTTACACCATGCGAGGTGGTGTTTGGCATTTTCCTGTGTGATATGTGGCTAATGGTAAGCTACTCGACCATGGAAACCAAGTTTCCGCACCCTCACGCCAAACAGTCATGATGCTTGAAGTAGATTCTGATGCAGGTTGGAATTCCTGTACGATGGTGATGATGGATGATTGACGATTACACTGTACGATCCTCTTCGGCAGGTCGGCCTGCACACTTGTAGGTTGTACACATCCCTTCATGTTTCCTCTTCACTATAACCTTGGAAACAGTAGACCTAGGGATATTCAGTGTGTGTGGGAGAAGTGGGAGGGGAAATCTCGTGCATAGACTTTTCACACAAGTAGCACCCAACCATGAGACCAAGTTGAAAGTATGAGTTTCCTCAGACCGTCCCATTCTAGATAGATCCACTAGATAGATGGCAGTACTGTCTCATCCTTTATGTTACTCACATTTTGCAGGGTGTCCAGGTACTTTTGATCAGGTGATGTGTATTTTTCGCATTAGTATTGGTTAACCAATTATGATAATCATTTAAAACTTACACTTTTGATTAAGGGGTTCATGATATGGCATGTTGAGACTTGATAGTTTCCATTGTTATTTTCACAGGATGTTGTGTGCCCAAATATGTGATATTTGTATGGAATCAAAATTGGTTGCAGTGCAAATTTTTCTTCAGTAAATGCAATTGATCTCAAGCATGAAATAGCTTTTAATTTTTAATTTATAAAGTTATTCACTGTGTTACAGTAAATTTGCTCATCAGCAAAAAAATTGTGGTGTCTTCAAGTTCAGAATTACCCATCGTAATCGTAAAGTTGCACAATATTAGTGTAAATTTTTAGTTCTTGAGTTATAAGTAACATTCATTAAACTCGTGTTCATTTTTCATGGGTCCAATGAAAATGAGTGAAGCTTGGAAAAATTTACATTGTTGCCACGTGTGCTATAATTAGGTAAATTTTGACCATATCTCCAAAAATATTTAACATTGAATTGTTGCGTTGGTGTTATGCGCATGGTCACCACTTTTTTTTTTCAGTGGATCTGAAAACACAGATTTTCTTTGCGAATTGAAAATGAGCATGGAATGTAATTTCTCATTTGTGCATTATATTTTTGGGAGATATATGTGTGTGTGTCTATATATATATATATATATATATATATATATATATATATATATATATATATATATATATACATACACACACACACACCCCACCCCACCCCCTGCAATTACAAAAATAACTGTAACGAGAAACTTATCAAAACAAACAAAATTTGCAGTTACCGCCAAAACAATATGGGTCCTGTAACAAGCATATATATATATATATATATATATATATATATATATATATATATATATATATATATATATATATATATATATATATATATATATATATATATATATATATATATATATATATATATATATATATAGACACACACACATACATTATAAAGAGATAAATTTTGTAAGTTTGGTAGAGGTAATCTCTGGAACTACTTATCCAATTTAAAAAAATGTTTCACTGGCTGGTAAGTAGCCTGGACCTTCTGGATGAACATAGGTTATATGTCATGATGTTATAATACCAGGGGAAATTTCAAACAGAAAAAATGTAAATAATATAAAACCATTAAATTACTATTTTTGTATGTACATTCAAACTTGAAACTATAGATTTACGAAACAAATGTTCAAATCAATTAATTAAAAATAATATTAAAATTAATTTTCTTACTTTAACTTACAATTACTGTGAAATAATTATATGTACATTAAAAACAATTTGTAGAGAATTTAATTAGCTACTAAATTATATTTTTGCCATACCTGTATTAGTTCAGCAAGGATTGTTCATTTTTTACACTTAATTTTAAATGTTGATTTGAAAATTTGTAATAAAAATATTTTCTAAATAATACATTTATGCCCAGTGAATGGTTTTTGTTAATGATTTTGTGATTATTTAAAGTTAATTTTGTAAACAAGAGATCTTCTATTGTTTGTTTGAGCATTACCTTAACGATTAACTGTTATTAAGACATACTAAATAATATTGTAAATAGCTTTTTTTAATGCTAACTGAAAAAGGTAATTGAATTTACAAATAATTTTTTTTAATTAGTCTAAATTAAAATTAATTATTTTACGTTTTATTTTATTGTTTGCCATAGATAGTTTAGGGATGGGTCATTATTACATTTTCTCAATACTCAATACCAGTTTCGATACCAAAACATTCTCACTATATTCTATGCCAATACTATTCTTGATACCAAATTAAAATTGTCGTGAACATACAACAACTTGGCCAAGAAAATTGCTAATTTTACTAGTGTCGTTGACACACACACAGAAACTATATAGAAATCCAGATTACCCTGGAAACAAATTATGGAAGGCCTGTAACCCAACGTCCTTTACCAATGATAAACCAACAGTCTCCTTAGATTCTATAGAATCACGTTTCCACAGTAAAAGCTGTAATCAAACTTTGAGAAAAATGATAGCTCAGTACACACTTATTTTGCAATTTCACATTTTTTTTTTTTATTTTGTAACTTGGAAATTACTGTAACGTTAAATCAATATCATAATTATCTAATACAACCGCCATAGTCTAGCTCACGGAATACGTGGGCTAGGCCATGACAGGTATATCAGATATTTGTGTGGTTTTTTTTTTTTGCGATAATATAAGAATGCAGTTGAATCATAGCTCTCAGAATCCGCGGACTAGGCCACGAGGGGTGTATCAAATAATTATGGTATTTATTTTTGTGAATATTAAAAAATGCAGTTGCATCATATAATTATGGTATGCGAGGGATGTACAGTAAATACTCAATTTGCTGGCTCGTGCCTATTGGCGCTCGCTTGCAACTCTCTACCTGCTTTTATTGTACCGGAAATATATATCATAAAAGTGATTACTGGGATTAAAATTAATTCTATGAAAAATTTTGGTGCATCATATAATTGTGGTATGTATTGGGTGTACAATAACTATTAAAGTTGCTCACTCATGCCTATCAGCACTCGCTTGCAACTCTTGGCCTGTTTTTATTGTACCTCAGTTATGTACCATAAAAGTAAATACTGACAAAAATCATTATTGTGGTATGAATAGGTTGCCTAAAAACCCCCAAGGTGCTCGTAGATGTTTGAATACTACGCTATGAATAAAATACGGTATATTATGGTACACTTGTGCTTTTAAAATTTAATAATTCGTAAACCGTTTGTCTGATCTCGACCCACTGAGGCTTTTTGGAATGCTTGTGGAAAGCTTTGGAATGCTCACTGCCAGGAAAGATAATTATGGTATGCATTTAAAAGTTGCTGTTAATATGTAACGAACCAATGGATGTAGGTCAAATTTTATGGGTGCATTGAAATGCCCGAAGGACGCAGATTAAATTATGGTACACTTTTCAAAAGTATTGTTCAAGTTCCGAAAGTTTTGGTAATCTTGTACCATAATTATGACACGAGAAAGTGTGTTAATATAGCTAAATAATATAGACTTTGACGCGTGTCTGGATAGGCTACTAGGCACGATGGTCGAGGATTTTGTCCGCTAGACCAAAAGTGGGGTGGTTTAGATGAAATAAACAGCGAGAGACGAGGGCTGTTGGTTAGTACGTATTTACTACTGCTTCTTGGGCACCGTGGTCGTGGTGGGTTTTACCCAGATGTAGCCAGCTTGGCCAACACCAAAACTGCGATTCCACAGGTGAGCTTCGTTGGTCCAGAAGTGGATGTTATCCCAACCGAATCCTGTAGCAGTGCCAGTTAACAACCCTTTTACCACAGGATGGCACAAGGGATGAATTAGTAGACACGGAGATACAAAGATGGATATCGAAGCAGTCGATACGTACTCATACCTGAGTTGTGCGGCGTGGTCCCATTCCGCTTGTTGCTCCGGTGTAGGTTAAGCAAGTGTACTCAACTGTCTGGCGGCAAGGAACGCTGTGTTTCATTCCCTACGTTTACGGCCGTGCCTATGGTCGTAAGGCATCGAGGCTCTGCACACAGTATACTAGGTATACCTTGAAGTGAGCAAACTAAACACAATTTACAGTGTAAGTCCGGTTTTGGCTGGCTGATCAGAGACGGGGAGCTGTTTGAGTCACCAATGCCGCCACTGGATGTGCGTCCACACAGGAATGAGCAGCAGGTCTCAGGCTACAAGTATCCCAGCACTAACAAAGCTGTGGGATAAAGCAATAACTCGAGACTGTCACTCCTCCCTGGGTGAAGGTGTTACTAGTGGTTGTGACTCCTCTGTTCCTCTCCGTCAGCACTGGTACAGTGCTGACACACACACACACACACACACACACACAGAGCCTATAAGTATGAAATATGCTAAAATTGAAAACATGTCCGGTATATTTTTCCTGCTACTACAGGCACTGAGAAACTTCTCAAGAGAGAGAGAGAGACAACGACAAGTTCTGCTCCGCCTATCGAATTTTCTTCCTCGGGCCAAAAAAACACCATATTACTATGGCCTACGCACAGTAATTTGCGCTAATATTTTTAACTGTGACAACGAAATTTACAAATAGTATACCAAAAAACTAGGTTAAAACAATATGTATTTCTGTGAACTATTTCTTACCAGCCATTGCCAACACATCGCTGCTCTCACTGTTTTTAATTTGTATTTAATACAAATTAAATATTGCAAGTTATAAAAGACACTAAGTTGAAGTTTCATTTAATCAAGAATACAGTACTTTAAAGTTCATCACAGTAACCTCCTAAGAAACCATGAATGCACTATAACCGCACCCCCAATAATTCCGTTGGGGGTTAATAGTCCAAAATTGTTTCATCCAAAAAAAAATATTATTAGAAAGCACGTGTACAAAATTTTCTTTTGTATTACTTTTTGTGTTTTTCAAGTGTCCTGGACCTGGAAACTTTGCCCAGTCCTGTATATCAAATATTTGTAACTATATATACACACATTTTCGGTTGAAGAGGGGGTTGTCTCATTTGGGGGGAAGCTGGGAGGCACACTTATGTTTGCTCAGGAGCCTGGAATTTCTCTGGGCAGGCCTGTATAACTAGTGGTGCACCGATGCCAATGAAAAATAATCAGTGATTATTGGAACTTGATCATTTAATTTTAACTGGCAATTCTTTAAACGATAACTTACTGATTACAAAGTTTTGCTACACTTCCAGTATTTTATTCTTTAGAGTACTTTATAAGCTACAAAGTGTGGGAGTTTATAACTGCACTAAAGAGATTGCTGGTGGTTTTTAAGAAAAGAGTATTTTTTTGTCTAAAAGTCTGCCAGCACGAAGGCCAGACAGCAGGGCATGCCTGCGGAGGCCAACTTGCCAGAGAACTCATCTCTCTTTTTCTTTCTTTTCCAATCTCCTCTGCCTGCACTAGACCTTTCCCATACCTTCTCCTCTTCCACATTCAAGTCAGTCCATAGTGTAAACAACCTTATCTCTACATCTATGTTGTCAATTAAGACTCCCTATTGCCCTCCTCAAACCTTCTAATATATGAGCCGTAGACATACGTAGGATCAACTCAAATACAAAGCCGGGCCTTTCATATTTTGTCAATTTGATACCGCTGAACACGAATATTATGACGAAGGTATTGAAATCGGTAGCTTTCAAAAATGGTGGCTCAGATTGGCAACTTTAAGTTGATGTTGTTTCTTTTCTATTCAGTATTTATTATTTCTTTGAAAAGAATTTTGTTTGTTTTGAATAGCAGAATCCATAAATGTATAGATTAGGGATGGGTCAATACTACATTTCCTTGATATTCAATACCAGTTTCGATACCAAAAAATTGTCCCAATACGCTGTATCAATACTTTTCTCGATACAAAATTAAAATTGTCATGAACACAAAACAACTTGCTAAAAAAAAATTGGTAATTTTACTAGTGTCGTTGACACACACAAACTATATAAAAACTCACATTACACTGGAAACAAATGGTGGATGGCCTGTAACCCAAACGTCCTTAACTAATGATAAATCAACACAGTCTCCTTTGATTGTATAGAATCACGTTTCCACAGTAAAAGCTATTTTCAAACTTTGAGGAAAATGATAACTCAGTACACACCTATTTTGTGATTTCACAGTTTTTGAATTTTATTTTTGACTTCAAGGAAATTACTGTAACGTTAAATAAATATTGTAATTATCCAATACACCTGTCGTGGCCTAGCCTGCGGAATACATGGACTAGGCCACAACAGGTATATCAGATAATTATGTTATTTGTTTTTGTGAATATTTAATAATGCAGTTGCATCAGATTACTATGGTATGTGTGGGATGTACAATAACTACTCAATTTGCTCGCTCATGCCGATCGGCGCTCACTCGCAACCCGTTTTTATTGTACGTTAATAGTAAATTATGTCAAAAATCATAATTGTGGTATGTATGGGTTGCCTAAAAACACTTCAAGGTACTTGCAGCTGTGTGAATATTATGCTATAAATAAAATATTGTATATTATGGTACACCTTTACTTTTAAATTTAATAACTTGTAAACAGTTCATCCTATCTCAACCCGCGAAGGCTTTTTGGAATGCTTGCGGGAAGTTTTGTAATGCTCGCTGCCAGCAGAGATAATTATGGTACACATTTAAAAGTTGCTGTTAATACCTTACAAACCGTTGAACCTAGGACAAAATTTTATAGGTGCGTTGGAACACACGAAGGACGCAGATTAAATTATGGTACACATTCCAATCATTATGGTATGCTTTTTGAACTTTTCTTACACATTCCAAAAGTTATGATACACTGGTACAATAGTTGTGACATGAGAAAATGGCTGTTAAAATTAATACTTCTGGATATTCTCATGTGATACTCATTACTATAAAGCATCATGGTATCGAGGATCCCATCCCTAATATAGATGCATTTTGGTCAGTAACAGCATAAATGAATTAATCAACTAAAGGAATGATGTTATAAATACTTCTTTACATACACCCATGTTGTAACACGAATTCTGAAAAATCTTGTATGGTAATAGAAAACTGCTGGTCTTTGTCTACAAAATATTGGCCATTTTAAATTATGATTATTAAACTCTATTTCCTTACACAAACATTGTTGAATTGCCTTTCACTGTGCAATGAGTGCTGATGTTATATGCCTTACTAGTTCTGTGTACTCATATGAACAGTTTAAACACTATGGAATTGCTGAATCGCCTATTTTTATTAATGGCAAATTTAATAAATGATTAAAATGTAATAATTGGTAACAGAATCAATATTGGTTGATTATTGATCTGAATCAGTAATCAGTAAAGTCATCTTGGTACACCACTAATGCTAAAATGATGTCCAAAAGCCTGCTAGTACTTTAATTTAATACTAACATTTGTAAGTTCTTATGATATTTTTATTACAACAGTGCTTAGTCGCAAACCAGCTGTAGTATCCATTCAAGGCATTTTCCATAGTATGTCTGTATGGTAATTTTATTTTCTCGCAGAAAGGATCGTATCTCAAAATTTTAGGTGTACAGGAAAGGGAAAGTTTACTATGATCATGAGCGTATGGGGATTGGCTGTATATGGCACACACTTTTTTTCCTGTATACTTTTCATGAAAAGTTACATCAAAGTAATTGTGCCTAAACAATTACACTTCCTACTTGTGCTTTTTCTCTTGCGGTTGAATATTTGTGCAAAATAAAGTTTTAGGATGTATAATAATTTTAAATAAATGAGTATGTGTTCGTATTAGAGGTGATATAATTTGTGATCCCATTTGTCTCCCATGTTCCAACATTTGTTGAAAATATTTCAGCGTAAAATTAGGTATGATTCTTTAATATATGCCATTACAAGCAATGGCAAGGATGGCTTCCTTTCTGCAGGTACAATACTAATAAAATTTTTAATAAATGTATTTATACAATCCAGATCTGTAGATGTTAGATGCGGTACAGAATTTCATTGTGTGTTCAGTTTATAGTGTGCTGTTATGTTGCTCAACGTTCACATCATTTTATTCTAAATTAGTATTGTTCATCCTGAGTTAAATTTAAAGTATGTTAGAGGTTACAGTATGCTGATCATTGTAAAGTTAATGTGTACAGTCTCGTGCATTTGTTGAAATTGGCTTGCTGTATGGTAGCTTAATTACATATACCCAGCTGTACAATGATTGTATGTAGTGTTTTATGGGAGGTTCATTTGCATTTCATTATACTGTAACTTTTAATGCTGTTGAATTCTTTGCTGTGATTTTGTTTCGTAGTATTACGCCGTAACATTTAATAGCTCATATTTACCACATTTTCCTATAAAATTCTTGTTAAAGGTAATTATAACATGGGGTATTTCTGATTGTAATATATATTTAATTTGTCTAATTCTGTATAATTAATGTAATTATACAGTTTATTAATCATAATAGTGTGTAGTTTACATTTTTATATACTAAATTTGTATGTATATATTTTGAGAAGAGTTGATAATTTGAGTATTTCTCTTGGTTTGTTAAAAATTGCTGCTTATAGATACACATATATATATATACTTAACACTTTCTTACAAAAATTACGTTTTGGTTGTGTGGGGGTGATGATGCAATCTTTAGTGTGATCAGAAATCAGTACTGTAATGCATGGTAATCATTGTATAGTGTTGCATACTTGCTTCCATTGTAATTATAATTGGATTTACATTTGTTTTACAACTAAACATTATTAACTATCTAGTTAACAATTTTCCTTAGTTTTTCATACATAACATAAGTCTTTAAGTATAAAATATTGCACAATTTTTATTCATTGTGCTGGATGTAAGCTGAGTCATATGATTATGTATGGAATGCTGTAACTACTACTTTACCAAAGAGTTGTTTTATTTTATAGTGGTTGATGTTAAAGAATCGGTAAAGGTATCTTCACTGTTAATTATATTGTGCTTAGATGATTACTTCTTTAACCTGAACCATTCAAAGTGCCTTA
The DNA here is from genome assembly GCA_029891345.1 of Dryococelus australis. Taxonomy (NCBI): domain Eukaryota; kingdom Metazoa; phylum Arthropoda; class Insecta; order Phasmatodea; family Phasmatidae; genus Dryococelus; species Dryococelus australis. The sequence continues at coordinate 63,916,190 of CM056993.1, read as the reverse complement.
TAGTTTCAACCAGTAAACATCAATATAAAAAAATACATCTTAGTACTTTTATTATATTGACCAAAAATAACTGCAAGTGCAATTTCAATGTTACGTAGCTGTTGAGCTTGACAGAAACACAATAAAATGATTATAAATTATGTACTAATTTCTTTCAGTAAAAAATCGTAAAAAGTGCGAGAGTAAGTAGCATAATTTAGACGCACCATATACATCTTTTGGAAAGTTTTAATAGTTTTAATTAAATAGGTTTTGTTATGTTCAACTCTTAATTTAATTTCTTAAAACTGCCAAAGTGATGTAATTCATACTGTTAAAATAATAGAGAGTTTCTTCTTTTAGTACAACTTGCAGCGAACAAAAAAAATGGTATTGCACGCTATTAGCGCTTTTACAGATCATAAAGTAGTATATATCAACAAATAAATCGCTTCAGATTTATTTTTTTAAAAATCAACTACAATTTGTTCTTGTGAAATAATCAGTACAGCATGACTATGTTGAAGTAAATTCTACTCTAAGTGCAGATGCCTCAAAATTGAATTTTCCCATTTTAAGAAACACAAGACTTGGGCAACTGCAATATGAAAGTAGCATTGGAAGTGCTTCTAATAATTTGCATGTAGTGAATAGTAAAACGTCAATATAAAGCAGCTCGGTGATTGGTTTGTAATGGACACTTTTGACGCCCGACTTTACCTAAAGTTTGTAATTAGAATTTTTTTTACAGTATTTATGTACTTAATTCATTATTCCACCCAACTGGTCCATAAATTTCAAGAGGAAAAAATTTGAATTTAGGGTGGTCTTTCCCTGAAGGATGGAGCGCTGCTGGAATACATAGCTAATAGTACCAGTGATGCTGTAGCTGCTTTGCTCAATAGTGCAGGACTGGAGGACTGGAAAGTAAAAACATGGTTTATAAGTGTTGTACAAATATTCAGTATATGAAAACAAAACATGACAATTTCAGTTTCATTTTGGTAAGAAATTTTGTTGCCAAAAGTTGTAACGAAACGGAAGTTCTAGAATTCAATGAATAAAATTAAGGTGTTTAATGAATGTTCATTTTGTACACCAGCAAAAAAAAAAAAATTGCCTGCAAGTTGTTTTGTGTTTTTTTCATTATTGTATAAGTAAGGTAACTACATAAAACAAAATTTAAATGTAGGCAAGAACTCCTGTGGTAAAAACTCCCATGTCCTACAATTTTTTGGTTTGATTTAGCAATAAATTTGTTATAATGAATAACATGCTAAAATGTTTTGACATTCACTAAACTTTCATACAACTGAATTCTTTTGAAATTATTTTTAATTTTCGTTTCATTTTCACTAAAGTTTATAACATATCAAGTTTCATTTTCATTAGTTGTCGACTAGGTATGTGGTTTTAGAGATGTGCCCCAAAACCAAAGGTTTTCGTAACCCAGGGTGGTGTCCTGGCCACTGAGGTAGGCCTGAACTACGGAGTGAAGTCCCTCTGCGATTTTAGTAGGTGGTTTAAATGTAGCGGGCTCATAGGTTGGCAAAACTGATATGGAGAGTTTGGGAAGTTCTGCTGCCTGTTCCCGTGGACTCAGATGCTCGGACCCGGCAGGAAGGCGGTTAACCTCCAATGAATATTTAGAGGCAGCCTTTGCCAGTTTTGCCCTCTTATGAACACTGCCACTACGGTTGAAGGGCAAGGAAAGGTAATTCTACAATCGGACTTCACAGAAGTGGGGCAGTTGACCTGTAGGTTGTGTAATTAGTATGCGTAATGCGGATGCCTGCCAATGCCATATCTCACTCTCAAACTCCAGCACCAGAGGTGCTGGTTAGTCGAGCTGCGTAACAATGGCAACAGTCCCAAAATGGAGGTGAGATCTGATGGGTTTGGTCTTCCCAGACCTGAAGAAGTACTCCTCTGCACCACTAATGCGTGATGAAAAGAGCTAACTTCAGACTAGTATCCTAATGACGTTGCTCTACCGTTCACCACACTGGTGCAATGAATGGTTGGCCTTCCAAGATTGTATTGTTACTGGTGTTGGTTGTTTTGACTGAAAGAATAAAATCCCGGTCACTTGCTGTACCTCATACGGGCCTGATGTTTACGAGGAGAGGTACTATGACTACAATAGCGATATTTGTAAGTGAGCTAAATTCTGTTTATTTCTTTTAATGGAAATATACAGTGATGGTGAATGTATTACCTCCTATCCACGTGTGCTTATGGAACACCCAAGTGAATACAGGTGAAGGCCTGTTTCGAGGCTATTAAGGTAGGCAGTAAAGGTGGTTATGAACACAACTCTGACTTAAACTACGCTACTTTTGTTGTTCAGAAGGGACCTGTGCATGTCTCGGTGCTTGCTGTGACGCAAGACATGAAGTGAAGGATCTTCGGCACCCGAGGGTGTGGTGAAGTCTTGAGGAGCGAATATGTCTTCAGCACAACTAGCACGCAATGAAGACCAAGGTAGGAGCTGATGGTTCTCCCGGCACCAGAGGTGTGGTGAAGGAACAGGACAGAAGTCAATTGCTTGAAGAGTGGTCAAGAGCCTTGACGTGGCCCTCTGTTTATACTGGGCGGCTGGCATAGGGAGTTGTCCTGGAGAGGAGGTAGCAGCTTGCAAAGAGTGTGACATAGATCCTCGGTGAGCGACGTCAGTGGCAGGCACTGTATCCAGACTCATGCCTCGGCGATTGTACTAGTAGTGGCATCTAGCAGCGCATTGCTATACTCGGTTGATTTTGATGCATGGCTTTGGTGACTCGCCCAGCGAATAATTATATCTCGCGTGTAGCGTCCGTCCTTTGCCTTGGGTAGAGAAAACAATTCCTGACGTCTCAGTGGCGGCGAATTAAACTGTGTAGAAAGATGTCACGCATCAATATTGAAGCTTGATAGCCTTGGGCTGAGAGGGGTCGTCACTGTCATGCAAGGTTTTATCATGTAGGTCAGAGGCATGGGCAGCTTGAAATATTTACTGACCTTGACCTTACTGTTGACTGATTGGGCCCAGGCCGGTGCATAAAGTCGGGCTCGTGACCTGGCGGTAAAGTATGGTCAGTAGGTGTTTTAACAGCCCGGCGAAGGGGTTGGCAAACTGCCACTGGTTTACCTGTGCTTGCTGGAGCTTGACTTCATTCCCATGAGGTTAAACTGCCCTCTGAGATACTGGAGTGCTCTGCCTCCTGAGCAAGGCTGGCTGTTAGCGTCATTCCTTTGTCCGCTGTGGAACTATGTGACCTTAGGGAGACAGTCTCGGCCGTTCTGCTAATAGTACAATCACACTTTGGGGAGTTTGACGTGATGTCTGAATTCAGGTGAACAGTACAAGCTAGCATGTCTGTAATAGCCCCCACGATAAGGGACGTACCCTGTAGGCACTCTGGTAACCTCCAGTACTGTTCCAACTCTGGCAGCACATAGCTATACTGCTCCAATATCTGAATGCCTTGTTTTAGGAACCATAGCTTTCACAGTCCAGCTGCCTTTACGTGGCATGTTATTTTTTATCATTGCATGGTTAATGGTGTGAAACGTAAATATGATAAATAATTATATGTAACTTTAAAGAAACGCCTTTTAATCAGTTGAAGGACAATGAAGAGAAGATTTGCTGCCACAAGGAGATGTAAAAATAACACATTGTAGGCTATAAAATTTTTAAGTTTTAAAATGATTTGATTTACGAAAATTTTGTGTTAAATACTGTAGTTACATATTTCCTGATATATTCTAAACAGTTTGTGTTAAAAGAAATTTTATAGACATTTGTGTAAAATTTAGTTGCTAACATTTTTTTCTACAGTATATTTTTAATGTTCTGTTTTTCAAGATATACCTACATGAAATGTAGGCACTTCTGTAAGATTAAAAAACCAAAATTTGGCATAGGTGACAGTTTTGACAGCAACCACTTCCCAACTCAAACTCCATGTTTCCAATTTATATTCCCACCCTTTGCTCCTAGTGTTTAGCTTACTTTTGACTCGTGAGTGACTATTCCAGCAGATTCACGAATTGAAAATGCAAACATGGAATGCTGCTTGCAGTGGTGATTTATAATTTCCATGTGTAGGTTTGTGTGTGGTTTCAAATTTACTGAAACCAAACAGTTTATTTACATGACTTGGAAGGTTAACTATCAAACTACTTGATAAAATAGTGGAGTAAATCCATAATGTAACTATCAGACGTAAAGAACCATCTTTAAAGTGTGTGTGTGATTATCAGCTCATCGGAATTTTGTCACTGTGTTTGGGGTATTATCATTGTGAGCAATCATTCCTTCAGTAAGTATTTACAAAATCATTATTTTTTTATCAATTTATTTTATAATCATGCAAGATTCAGCCTATTATTGTAAACCTTTATGCTGCAGAAATTTTTTATGAGTTTTGGAGTGAATTCAGAGTATTGTATTTACCATAATACAGACCAACCTCGATTCTAGGCCAGCCCCCAACACTCTGCTACCTGTCCAGTTGACAAAGTTAATCATCATCCTCTACATAAGAATCGCTCTCACTTTCAATATTGGTATTACCTTCACTGGTATCATCTTCTTCTTTCTCACTACTGTCTTGTCACAAATTTAATATGACCCATTAATGGCATTCGAAATGCAGCATTTCTTGAAGCCTTTCACAGTGCTGTCGCTTGTGATGTGATTTCCATGCTGCCAGGATCCACTGACCAAGCGTGGCAACTGATGGTTTCCTGACAGCAGCCATTTATTGAAACATTTTCTCAGCTGTTCTTTGAAAGGCTTGTTAACCACAACATTCAAGACTTGAAGTTGGAAGGTCATTAAACCTGGGATAGTAACCAGATCAATGTTACATTTTTCCGCCTCTTATTCAATGCTGTGTAAGATGTCCTCTGAATGCATTTAAAACAAGCAAGCCCCCTTTTCCTAATTAGTGCACCAGGCCAGTTGTTCCAGACTACTTTAAGCCAATCAAAAACCATATCCTGGTTCATCCAGCTTCTTTTCGGACATTTAAAAATAACACCTCGAGGAAAATTCTCCTTGGGCATGGTTTTACTATGTTAAACCTCTAGCAATTTACGGTCATCAGTAAGTGCATAGCATCACCGTCGTCCTTGCTTTTTCATTTGCAGTAACACTTGAAGCATATCAAAGTAGACCAGGGTTTGGTCTGCATTTCCTATCTGCCTTAGGAGTTAGGAACACTCTTTTCCCTGCTGGGTAACATACCATTGAAATTTAATGAGCTTCTCACTGAAGTCTGTTGGGAGTCCTTGAGCAAAGGATGTTCTTTGCCTCAAAGAAAAACCGGCACATCGCATCATGCAAACACACCATCCTGTGCTGGCTTTGAACGCACTTCGAGAGATGTCCATGGCTGTTGGTGTGACTTCCAAAACCTTCAGCTTTAAAATGTGGGGGTTCCTTTTGCACATTTTTCATGCACAAATGCAATGAGTTTTTCCTCTACTGCATTAAAACAACTAGATATCTAATGGAACACGCCCTAATGACTGCAGAATTTCGTAATTCTTTAGGTGAATATTTTGTTTACGTTTCATTGCTCTTTTTTTCCCATAGTGATATTTAGAGTTATGCTAATGTGACTTTTTTCTCACTAAACGGAAATTAAATATTATGAACTTTCCTGAAACTGAAACAAAAATGAAAAATAATATCATTAGATCTCAGCCTTAACAAAAGATTAACAAATGTCATATTATTTTAGCAAGTTATTCATTACAACAAATTCGTTTGCAAAATCAAACCAAAATAATTTAGGATGTGGAGTATTTACCATAGGGGTCTTGCTTACATTTAAGTCTTTGTTTTATGTAGTTATTTTAGCTATAAAATAATGAAAACAAACAAGAGGATTTACAGGAAAAAATTTTCTTCGCTGGTTCAAGGAATTAAAATTCATTTAACACCCACAAATTTATCGAAATCGAGAATTTTTGTTTTGTTACAACTTTCAGTAACCAAAGTTCTTACCAAAATGAAAATCAAAGCTGTCATTTGTCGTTTTCGTTTTTGTATACTGAATATTCGCACAACCCTAGTGATATTATATTTTATGTTGATGGCTTTTATTCAAGAAAAAAAACAATTATTAGTTAAGTATAACATAAAACTTTAATAATTGGGACTTGCCATGGTTTAAAACTACGTAAATTAATTTACTAATTTAATATTTTTATGTATCCCCCTCCAATCACGATTGTAGGCCAACCTAAAATTTTATAGGTGCTTTCTAGGAATAAGTCCTTGGCATGTATTCCAGTTAATACAGTACTTGCATTATTTTTCATGGGTGCAGAGGCTGTGGTGGTTTTGATCTTTGAGGAAGAATATCAACTCCATTTGTAAGTTGGCAGTGTTGCCAGTACCAATTCATAACATTTATTTTGCATTATTTATTGATGTGGACTACCAAGGTCCATGTTATGTGGGTTTAATTTTTTCTGGTCAACCAGACCTTGCTTCAGCAATCCTGAAAGAAAAATGAGGGAGATTTCAAAAATTTACCTCTTTATAAGTTGATTATGGCTATGTGTGGATCATTGCTCCAGCAATATTTCTACCAGGCAGTGCAAGTACATTAAATAAAATGTATTTTGGGTGTGCACGGAAGGTTACCTTTGTTCTCATAAAAATTACTTGTAGTCTTCTGCAAACAAATCCATATACATACATATATTGTTTTGGTTCCTAACTGTTCAACAGGCTGCAACTTATGTGTTAATGTGTACCCTTAAAGATATTTCGCATTCAGTGACATTTTCTTATTGTTAATGTTGTCGGGAAGTTTGACTTTACCAGTGCCTTGCATGTCCTAGATGACACTGTAAACATGGCCGACTGTAAGGGGGCATGCAGGGATTCCTGTCCTCTCTTAATCCACGTGAGTCTGTGCCTATGTAATCTCATTAGTACTTGTATGGATGGACGTAAACTAACGTGACAATACATTAATCAACTAGTATGTTTCTTGAAGATTATCATTAAATATAATTTCATTGTAGCATCATCAGTAGGGACACCAGTTTTTTTGCAAGGTGCGAAATTGTGAAATTTTCATGAAATTTGTTTTAGTTATTTGAAATCACAAAGTAAGCAAACACTTTGCGAAAACACAGAATAATTGTGGGAGATTGACTTGTGATGCATTAAAAATTTACATTAGTTGGTTTGAGCAGTTAATTGCGATAGTTTGTGTGAATCAATTATTAGAATGTTTGCATAATTACTAGATCATTGCCGGAATTATATTCAATAATATCAAGTGTGATATTAAAACAGCTTAAAATGATGTTTATTTAGGTTATCAGATAATGTGTTGATTTATTAAACTGGATGTTAGAATGATTTTTGTATTGCAGTATGTATACGTTACATAGGTAGAATTTTATATTTTTCATCATGTTAACACTGTAGTGTGTAAGAAAATATAAAGCAAATAATTGTATTGTGAACATTCAAATGTCAACAGAAGCAGCAGTGCTCTTAAACAAGAACAAAATTGGTCCAGCACAACTAAACCTTTTGCTAACCTCAATAGCATCGCTGGAGAAGACCGAAATCTAAAAAAGTATGAATACGTTATTTCAACCAAACTGACTTTTATGGTGGGAAATGTGAATAAATATTATCAAGTTATTTAGTGGTATCTTTATGTAATTGTAACCTAGAAATTATGTAAACAAAGCTACATAAGTAATTTTATTAAGTTTTTGTAAGTTATGCTGTCTTTGTGCAGTCTGATTCTTGGGCTAACACAAAATGTGGTATTATACAATATATTGTATAATAGTTCTTTTATGTTTGCATTTTTCCGGTAGTTATCTTTTCTATTCCGTGTGGGAATGATGCTGATTAATCACATTTTTTGCATATATTTTATACATTCATGTCAACTATCTTCTTACACACACACACACACACACATGCGTAGAAAGTACTGTGTACATGGCCTGATGAGTTTTTTATGTCATTGAATTTGCAACTTTTAGTCATTTAAATAACATATTTACATAAAATCATGCAATTTACTATTTTGCTAAAGAAAAATTAATTGCATACATTCTTAATTGTTTGAGATGTATCACCAAAATTTTTAACAAAATTGTAGAAAATGTTTTAAAAAATATACCAAAAATAACTTCATCAAAACTTACAAAATGACAATATTTTTACCAAAACAATTATTGTAAGCATCACTATGGAATTTACAAAGTGTGGCCCTGTGGAATTAGTAGTTGTCAGAAGGTAGTGCAAGTGCCATTACATTAGTAGTAGTGTAGTACTTGAAGTGTAATACATACATCATAGTTTGGTTACATGGCTACACAGATAGGCCAAAGGTGACAAGACCTCATCGTAGTTGCGTACAAACTCCTTGGACACCACTGATGCCTAGGGCCTCAATCTCTATTTGTAGTCATGGTGATAAAGTAACTGTTGTACCAAACTTTGTGTGGTAAGTTGGCTGTAGGTACACATTTTTTAAATAAATAAAATAAATAAATAAAAGAGGTACATAGTTTGAGTTTGTTTGGGGCTTTAGTTAAAAGTTTAAACAGCAACCAAATGCAATGTGAAAATGTAGTAATAATAACTAAGAATGCAAATGTTAAGATTGGAATATACATATTAAATATTGATAACAGATATGCACAAGTGTCTTGACATGTAGCAAAGAAATGCTTGTAGGTGTATCTTGATGGTTAGGGATCAAAATAGATGTAGTTTCACAGTAGTTAATTAACTTTATCCATACTTGAAATTGCAGACAATGTTTTTACTTAAGTGAATTCCACTATTTATAACCATAGTTCTTTAGTGTTATCAGAATATGCAGTTGTTTATACTGAAAGACTCTTTGGTAAACATGCCATTCAAGTTTGGTGCAGATGTTACTTTTGAAGCACGTGAGATTTAAAAATCCAAACTTTTAAGCCACCCTGTACCAATGGGAGACTTTTCCTTGCTCCTGAATATTGGCGGAACACCATAACACTTATGGTTGGTGACGTGAGAGATAAAATCTCGGATGCCAATGTGTGTATAACACAGGGAATATACACCAGTATCAGATCACTCATCTACGGCTTCACCTGAGGGATTGCATTCAGTTCCAGGCTAGCTACACAATGGGTTCTTCCCATGTTGAAGAGGGAGACTATGAGATGAAGTATCTTGTGGCGTGTTAGGTGTAGGTGACTGGGGATAGAAACCCCGACGAACAATTTAAACTTGAGTGTATGCTCGTACACTGTACGGGTACAAGAGGCTTGGGTGATTTCAAATTCTTGGAAATGAGTGTTGCAAAGAGAATGCCATGGTGAGATTATTCTCTCTTGGGCAAGGTGCCAGCATAGATTGTGGGACGTGTGGGTTTGCATGTTGAGACAAAGTTATATTCACACTGAGCATTACATCATGCCAATTTGTTACCTGTAATCTCTGAGCCAGTGGAGCTCTCCTCTGCTCCATTTGTGGTGCTGCGGTGGCCGGTTGAGGAACAGCAGCAGAGTTGCCGGCGTGGTGCTCGTGCTACTTGGTAAGGTGTGGGAAGGTCGTGGAGGGATGGCAGTATATTCAATGGAAAGCTCTGACTGCTCTATGCCTAATATGGCTATGCCATTATAAGGTATAATTAAATATTCAAATGGTAGTCTACCCGGTGTTCGGGTTGGCAAAGAACATACAACTTCCTTGTAGCTCAGGAATTGAATTACTATTTATTTCCTCCTCTAAGAGTCTCAGCTCCAGTTTTATCATTCTTAGGCATGAGGCTGCTGATCTACTGTAATTACCTCTGATAAAATATTAGATTGCCACACAAAGAAATGTACGTGGCGTGAATGAAGCCTGGTATTGTTAGCGGTCCTATAGTGTACGTCCGGGTATATTACGACTAGAACCGATGTGTCTTGCCACTTAACCTCCTCTGGCCATTCACTAGCACAAAGGGTTTTACAGCTGATCAATTGAGCAGCTGCAGTACAAAGGTGTATTGAGTTCCTAGTTAGGGCTCCTCCGAAGATTAGCGAGTGCAATACTCTGAGTATTACCTTGGCCAAACTCGGAATCCCGCTCTGTGGTTCTTGTATTTGCAGTTATGCTGTTTCGCATATCCGACATTACTTCACGTGCACCCAAAAAAACTAATAGTTTAAACTGTGGCTTGTACTTCAACTGAAAAGGGACACAAGGTTTATTAAATCTATGATTAATAAGTTTCTGCGAATTCATTGGTTTGGTGACTTTAATACATCCGTTTAGGTTAATACAACAAAGTGAAATAATAGTTATTACGGTAACAAGCTTTACCATGGAATGCTTTACTGCTAATAAAATATGGAATATAATTAACTGCTGAAGTTACTGTGTAATAATAAACTGCCATTCAGGTGAAAGCTACTTGTTACATTTACGTTACGTTCAAGTAGGTTGGTGAATAATTTAATTAAGTCTGAATCTAGCCCAAGAATCCTAACTGAACTTCGTGGAGGGTGTCCAGAAGGGACGTCGTATTTAGTACACGGGTTTTCTACTAGAAGGGTAGAGTTGGCCAGCTAGGGCCTTAAGGAGGACTACGTCACCATGACCTTTGGTTACCTAGAAGGTGCTGGGTTTAGGGTTAGATTGACGTAGGCAGTGCTCGGTATGGAGACGACTGAAGGCACTACAGAAGTGGCATCCTTCTGGAGGTGATGGCCGCTGGCAAGATGGAGTCATCTTGGTTTACAGCGCTGGTGCAGGACGTCCAGCCCTTAGACTATCGCAGCCACGGGTTCCAACTCTTGCCTTCACAGCCCTTAGGAGTGGATGAGTGACTTCGGCGAGCCATCCCGAGCAACTCTAGAAGACTGGTCTGTTCTGCCTCGTAGGGGTGGAGCTTGTGACGTCACATGCATGGACCATGGATGCTTCTCGTGCCTGTCGCTCGGCGCCTGGTGCGAAAATCTCAGAGCTCAGAATGCTCGAGTGGGCTGTGTTGGGTAATTGATCCACTTCCTCCTGCAGTACGAAATTCAAATGGGTGTGATGTGCAGCTAGCTAGTGTGGCGAAGTATATTTTAACTTGGTTTGGAGTGGGCAATCCCCATGTGTTCTGCCTCCAGTACTGTCGGGAGACTTGCCCATGTGACTTGCCATATTCAGATGGGGCAAAGTCGTGCTTCTGGAGTGCACTTTCTCTAGCGTTAAATACGTCATGCATCATTTTAATGTGATACATATGGAACCGTGGATGTTCATAGAAAATTGTGTCAAATTGTGTTCATTATTAGCTTCTATTCCTTCATTATACTTTCAAATACATCATGATCATAGCATCCCATGAAAATAATAGCATACTGATTGCTGCAGTTAAATGGGCAGTATCGGTAGTATGTAGCAAAAACAAGTGGTGTGTGTGAAATATTCATCTGCAAGAGAGTGTTGAGTCTTACACAAACACACTTTTACGAAAACTAGCCAAATTATTATACCCTATATGTAATGATACTGTGATGTGAACGATAATACACAATTTGAGCTTAAAAATGCTTGATGAAACACTTGGAAATTGCTGTACTATGCACATTCCTGCTAGTGCAAACAAGCTATTTTTCCCAAATTTATCACGTAGATCATTTATGCAGAATTTCCTTTTCACTTACGAGTGGACATATACTACTTCAAAATGTTATCTTATATTGAAAAACATTAACTTGAAATAAAATTAAGGCTTTTGTGATACATATAAAAATTATACTGAGTCACTATGTGTATTTAGAGGCAGAATTAAAATTTTCTTCCAAATTTGAATATATTGGTAAAGAATAATTTTTTGGAATTGTATGGTTACACCATATATAATTGCTTTACAATTAAGGCTCATGAACTTCCAAACTAAGCTAGACATGCTTCCATGGAGATGGAACCTGTAGTGGGTTGGTTACGAAGTGATAAAGTTACCACTTAACTCCAAGCAACCAAACCGTACAAGTAGGAAATAGCATGTAGTCTCAACCTCAAGCATGTTTGATCTTAAGGGCAGGTTAAGTTGTAGCACTTATCAGTATACCTTTGATAGGCAGAGACCTCACAACAAGACACACACTACATTTAATAATGTGTGATTGTATTTACCTATTTTAAATCAAGTTAACACAGACAAAAGGCCATAATGTTGTGAGTGAAGTTGCAGAGAGAACTTTGTACATGTCACTGTTGGTAAAGCAGCATGCAACAGCTAAGGTTTAACTCAAAACTTTTTAGGCAAACATTAACAATTAATATAGAGCTGTGTAAAATTTTTTTTTAGTGAATGATATGTTAATCATAGGTCTTTGCATACAGTAGTAAGTAAATATTTACTCCCACTTGGATTGAACCCTTGAATCTTCAGTGCCTTGCTCATTGAGCTCTCATGTGAACCCAGTGCAAAGTGTTGAGAGTTCTACAGTAATACAGGTGGATTCCCTCTTTAGGATAGAAACACATGCTTAGAAACGACATGTAAATTACCATGGCAGCTACATCACGCCGAATGTGTTCACTTGCAAAAGTTAGTTTGTGTTTGGTCTTTTTTGTGTCAGGGTCTACTTGTTTCCCAATAATTGTGATGCTGTTGTAAGCAGATTTCTATAACGTAATTCACATTTTTAATGGCATGCAGAGACAATTCATTGCCATCTTTAGTATACTCAGTTTGTGTGATCCTCTCATTGGCAGAGGACAGTTGCCTGCATTCTGTAATGTCCACATACAGCAGAGATGTTAAATTATTTTTAACTATGTGGTACAAATTTAGTTGTTCCGATACCGATACTAAGAAGTATCGGTATTGGCTGATACTTAGCCTTTTCCCGATGTATCTGTATCGGGTATGGTATCGGGCTTATACTTTAGTATCGGTTGTAGACAATTACATCAGGTTATTACTTTTGGCACAAAAATTAACCGTATTTCGGTTTGTACACTCCGCACATTAAAACAAAAAGAAAAATAAGAACAAATACAGTATTTACTCGTGTATAACGCAACCTTTTTTCCCCAAAATAAAGGGAAAAAATGTCTGGGGTGTGCTGCACTATACACGGAAAAAAAAAAAGGAAAGGGGAGTGGTAGCAGAGGCTAACGAGCCATGATCGAGGAGGGAAGGGCGGAGCGGAGAATGGACGAGGAGATTTTTTTTTTGTGTGTGTGTGTGTGTGTGTGTGTGTGTGTGTGTGTGTGTGTGTGTGTGTTGTGTGTGTGTGTGTGTGTGTGTGTGTGTGTGTGTGTGTGTGTGTGTGTGTGTGGGCGGGTGTGTGTGGGCGGGCGTGTGCGCGTGCGCGTGTGCATGTCATTCTAGCATGGCAAAAAAAAAGGAGCCGGTCACTCTAAAAGGGTAAATGAGAAAAAAGAAAAACTCGGCTGGAAATGTTTAGTAGTAGAAGTAGGAGGTTTCTGGAATTTTTTTTATTTTGGCTTTTTGCACCCTAGTTATTTAATTAAAGTATTTTCCAAACGTATCACAATCACCACACATAAATGTAAAAAAGAATAATTTGTTCCATACTTACTAACAGGGCACTACAAATTTTGGTGCATTTTTATTTAAAAAAAAAATTCCCTGGAACTTGTTCCAAAAATCATGGTGTGCACTATACACAAGTGCACACTATACATGAGCAAATACGGTACGCATCGCTCAAAATAGTTTCCCCTAACATCACTTGTATTTCAAAGTAAATGGTTTCACCTGAAAATGTTATGCAAAACATTTTAGCGAGGAATTATTATTTGTAAAGATGTTTTCTTTTGAGTGTAAAGGTGGTTTTATCCGGTAAGGTTGGTGTTTCATTGTGTCTGGCATAAAATTAACATGACTTTAAAACTTAATATTTATTTAACTCAAAGGGCAGTATCTTAGCGAATAAAATTATATGTCCAAAACCGTATACTCTACCACTTGTCAGCAAAACATAGTTTGAACATAGAGCAATTTGTATTATAAAAGTTCATTTTCAGTAACTTCTTGCGGGAAAATTGATGGATTTATATTAATTTATTTCAATAGACACGCATCTTTAAATAAACTGATAATATGTAAGTGCCTATTCGACACTTTTTGCCATCTAATAATGGGTAGGTAAGCACCAAGCCGAGTGCAGTATCACCCATGACAGGGAAAATCAGAGGACGTGGTTTTGAATGATTAATTTTTAAAGACAGTGAAGAAATCTATTATAATCCCTTCATTTGTGTCTCAAAATTACAAGTTTTCTTTGCAGTAAAATATGATTAATTTCTTTAAAAGACAGACATTTTCACATGTGCAAGGTGTCGTCAACAGGTAGCAGCATGGAGAGATCACCCCTTCTCCATCTCTCCTCCCCTCGTAAACCAACAGACATGACACTGCCCGATCGGTAACTTCTCCATATACTCTTAGCTGATAGTGCACGGGGGATATTTACAATTTGACGTGCAGTTGATGTCATATTATTTGTATTTTCAGAGGGTTTGAATGTTTTAGGTCAGCTTGCATTTTGTGTCTGATTACAATAAATTACATACAGTATTTTGAGACATTATTTTCTTTATTTAAATGAGTCTAGGAGAAAGGATTTTAATGCACTATTAACAGTAATACTTTTTCCAAAATTTAGTGCGAAGGGCATTGGTATCAGTTTTTGGTATTGGGTAACCTGCAGTGATATCAGTATCAAAAAACGTGGTATCGGAACAACCTTGTGTGTGTGTGCGCGTGCGTGCGTGTTTTTTTTTTAGACACACACGTATGTATGTATGGCCAAGTGTGAGCTTCATATTCCCTGTCATTTCAGAAATAGTTTTCAGTGACCAAAATTTTGGTTTCACGTGCAAAATTTAAACACCTGATTTTTTTCACCCCAGCAGTTCTGGTTAAATGGTTTAAGGATGTGTACAATTCCTTGGCATTGGTGCTTCCAAATTTTCTGCAAAAGCAATGTGCTAAGTTCATTATGTACAATGAACTTCACTGCCATAACCCTAATTTGCTGTATATATATCATAAAGTCCCATATTTCTGTGTGTTTAAGTGTCCATACATGAAGATTGAAGGGTTATTATATGTGTATACTGGATGTAACAAAATTCAAACTCCAAACTTTGTGGGATGTTAGAAGAGAGCAAAACAGATATGTTTTATTAAATACGCATCGGTCAGACATATGTTTCAAATGCTCTCAGATGTCTGGAGAGAGATGAGGAGTTGGCAGCATCATATCAAGAAGAACACAAGAAGCTCAGGCAATGTGTTCTTCAGGAACCACAGGTACAGGTTGCCATTTAGATGTAATGGCAGCCTGTATGGTCCAGTCAAATTAACTCCAATAATATTTGCTCACATGTTGACAATAAATGCTTGTTGGTTGTGTAAATTGACTTATTCCATCTCTGATAATGGATGCTTCACTGGTGAACAATAAACTGTCCAAAATGAGGTTCCATATTGCATCTGTTCAGGTACCATTGAGAAAACTCCACCTGATGATATTCATTTAGTTGGAGTGCTTGCACCTCTTGTGGAAGAAACTGCAGTTTTTTTCATGTTACACCTGCCAAATAACCGTGTGGTCCACATGCAACTGCTGTGCAACTGCGAGCATTTTGATGGATTGTCCTTGACCTGTTCCAAAACCTACTCTTCAAACTTGGATGTGTGCACCATGCATCTGTCTCTGGACCAAAAACAAACATTGCCAAATTGATGATATGTAATAAAAATGATGGTAATGAATCAGTTTAGTGCAAACTGCGATCAATCACAACAAATGTACAATTGTTTGGCACATGCCGTCCAGGATATTGCGCTGTATATAAAAATTTGTAGTAGCTCTTGAATTACCATTGCAGGCACCATAAACTAGCTGCATGTGTGTTAATTCAGCCCATATGTATACTGTACCATCGCTGCACTCTAATCATACCATGCAGTATTGCAAGGTGTCTCAGCACAGATGTTGCACTCTTGATGTCATGGCATGTTAATGGAGTATATAATATTGATGATTATTTAACAAATATATTTTCTTACAGTCTCTTCTATTATCCCTTGAAGTTTGAGATTTAAAAATATTTTATGCCTGGTAAACATAACACTAATTTATCTTCAGGTAAACAGGGCTTGCAGATCCAAAATATCTGTAATTTCATTACTACTACATATAAATTTGTATGCAAGCAATTGTTTGTGTCACACCTGCTGTTACATTGGTTTTTGGTCAGCATTAACTTTTCTTCTGTTGCGAGGTAATTCGCGGGATAAAGTGATAATGAACTGGCATTTGTAATAAAATTTTCCCTCCCCGAAACCCTACTTTTCTCACAATCACCTTCAGTTAGCCAGGAATTAGCATAATTTGTCGACTGGCATAACCTGTCTATAAACAAGACATGTTCAAAAGAAAAAATGTTTGCATTTTGTCAGTTTCCTGAATGTATATTTAAACAAAACAAAAAAAAAAACATTGCAGTTACAAATACGAAGGTAGGTAATGATACATTTTTTACACTCTCAGTTTGCTTTGTGTGCTGTGCAATAGCTCATGAGTAAATACAGTAGTAACAATGCAGTCTTAGATTTTTCATATATATATATATATATAATATATATACAAAGCTATAAATGGGTATTAATTTTGTTGGCATTGTTTTATAATTATTGAAAGTGAAAATAATTTGTGTGTGTATTTATTATTAATTCAGAAAACATTGAATGTTTGGTTTGTTTCTGTACTGTATAAACTCAGAGTTGGGAAGATATAACAATGCTTTCCCTCTGTTTCAAGATTTTGTGTTTTGGTTTCCAGAAAAATGGGTTTGATCACACAAGCTGAATCTCTATCATGTATAATGTGTAATGTGCGACTGGATGTGGTTCAAAAACTTGGTTATTGTGCTGTAGTTATATTGTAAGACATTTTTGTACTTACATGTGATAAGAGATGTTATAAATTATGAAAGTAATTTTATCTTTTTTTTGTGACTGAAATGATTGTGGAGTTGATGTGCATTATTTTAATACGTAATAACTTTATGAGTTTTGATTATTTAACTGTGGTTTACCTGTGGTATGATTTTATTTGGTAGGAAAATAGTATTGTGGGTTATAAACAGTGTTCAAGTATTGTGTGTGCATGTACATATGGATGTTTTCTACATTGTTGAATATTGTTGCAAATGAAATATAATGAAAATTTATATTGCATTTTAATTTTACTGTAGAAAAGTTTGTACAAATAATTAACTGATTTAAGTGGCATAGCCTCAGAAAATCAGTTATAATTTATGGTAGGTGTTTTATATTATTGTAAGCTTTAAAAAAAAATTTAATATATAAAATGATTTGGTATTATACAGGAAAAGCTATTTTGCTCTTAATTTATAAACTTTTTGCCAGTAAACTCATTTGGGTATACAAAAAAACTTAATTTTTATTTCTGTGGGATATAATTATGTCATTAATTTTGACGCGTTCTTGCAGGGGGGAATTTCTAGAAGAAAGTGGAATTGCCTTCCCTAACTAGTTTAAATGTGAATGCTGATTCCGTTTCTGTTGTTTTGAAGCTGCCGAATTTCTCCTGGGGTGTCAAATGAACGAGTAATGGGTTTGCCTGGCTGGGTCGGGGATCTTCCCACTTCGGAAGATTCAGGATTACACCCCTTTAATTAGAGAATTTAGTAGGAGGAGAGGAATCAAACCCCAGGGCAAGTTTAGTCAAATAAGTCTCCCTCCCAGGGACTTTGATCTGGCATACCACGAAGGTTGTCAAGAAACGTGATGCCAGCTGTCTCGAGTTAATTAATTAAGGGGGAAAATAAATCTTCTGGCCTAAACTTATTCTGAGTAGCTTGAGCTCTGTTCCCTTTTATACGGCTCTGGTCTCATCGGCTTGCATATGGGGACGAAATCTGGAGATACCGACACTATCCTGCGAGGGTTGGTAACCATGGGTGGGAGAAAAATATTAATGACCTTCCCCGGCGACTGTGTGAACCTGGCACGTGGTGATGGGGTCTCGTACTGGTAGAGCAGGGCGAGATGAAGGGGGTGGTTTCCGAGTCAGAGCCAGGGTGTCAATGTAATTGACCGTGTGCCAAGGCCAATCCAGGCCAAGTAAGGAATCTCCATCTTGTTCTATCGCCTCGAATATCAGGTGAATCTCGTGAGTGTATTCAGCACTAAATACAGGTGTGGATTCCGGGCAGTGTGACAAGATGCGACCGCTTTGGGCGTCGAAAAAAGGGGGTATCGAAATGTGTGTTCAAATTACAAAACTATTATTTTTATGAACATAACATATGTAGTTGTACCGAATGACAAACATGGTGACAATTTCAGAAACTAAGAAAGCTTGTGAAAGACATATCGTCATTGTCAGGTAAAGTTATAAAACAACTACTATAGTTCTAGTACCTAAAAGGTGAACAAGATGCACGGTCAGCAAGAGCTTCCGATGCCTTCCACATGGGGTGCTGAATCCTGAGCAGCAAATGTGCTTGCATTCCCACTATTATCTGATATACAGTAACCAGAGTGATAAGCAGTGTCGTGGATGAAATGCTTGAATTCACAGCAGCCACAGGAACAGAGCTCTATATGCAAGTCTGTTTCATTTGTATTGGTTTGTTTTCGTTCGGGGAGGAGTAGAGAAACTAAAATTCGAACTCTTACGTGCCAGAGCATTTCAATGTTTAGAATAGATACATTGTTGAAACAACACCAATATACGTGCATACACATGTTCACGGTCATCAAATTATTTGTAAATGATACCTAAATTTATTTTACGTTTTAGACAAACTGTTTAAATGGAATCATATATTGAATTTTCATTGTATCTAAGAGACTTTGGTCTTAAGATTTTGCAGAATGAATCTAAAAAGAAAAATCTTTTTTCCCTTTTATTTTCATATTAAAGATAAATGTTTGTTATTTGGCTACTTTTTGTGACTAATTTCTATACTTCAGTATAACTCAGCGAGTAACGGAAACTATGATGTAAAGCACGACTGTAGGTATATGACATTAATACAGTAATAACATGTAGCCTACTGTTGCTGTTTTAATTTTGTTAATGAACTATGAATAATGTAAAGTTTTCTTTTACCGGACAGTGTAAATTGGCCTTTTATTATTTCTTTGGTGGTCATGTGCCTGTGTTGGATCAACAGTAACAAAATAAGTACTCGTGATGGCATTGGCACCAAGTAGTGTGAAACATCCTTTACAACTGCACATCTTTCGCAACATGTTTTGTTGTTCCACTAAAGCAGAATTTGGAACAAATGTTTTGTGCATAATTTTGGGGGCAACAACTTTAATTTGCAAAGGGGCTGAGGGCCACAGATTGTAGTCGCTCAAAATAATAATTGCTTCACTTCTCAACACTGGATTTATTTTAATAGATAATAATTTTAAGTTTCCAATAGTTTACTAAATATGAACTTGGCACAGCATTTGACCTGGCTTTTAAAAATTTTCACCTCATGTACAGCCTTTATGTATACAAAGTATACATTGATTTTACATAACAGTGGAACCTCGCAAGTGCTATTGTGGACCTTAACAAGGCATTCATAGTTGATTGCGTTTTGTAATGCACAGTCACTTTGTGTATGCTATTTATAGGAAAAGTGTGTGGTATTTACGAGTGGTATTTTCATGTGGAAATTCGTAGATACAAGTGATTTGCCTTAGAAAATTAAAAATTACATTAAATATACTACATGTAGATGGGTATAATTGCAGTAATTACTGTACTATGATGACACATTCATTTATCATGCTGTTAGTTGCATTGTGTTGAAATAGATGATGTGGCAACAGTGGAATGGCCGCTGCATCCGGCAACCCTGCCATGAGCTCTCCTGCTGACTGTCTATGTATGTTCAACCAATCAACTGCTCGCACTCGTATTGATCCAGTGTCACTGTTCTAACTAAATGCCAGTGTCCCAATATTATAACGGCCATTTTGTGAAACCTGAACAGCACGCCGCAAGCTGATCCAGTACTCTGGTTGTTCACTTTATTTGCCGGTGCCAGTGCAAATAATACAGATTTTTTCAGGCGCAAAATCTGTAGAATGCTAGGAAATGCTGTAGTCTTAAGAGGAGTTAGGTGTCTTATATTACTATTAATTATTCAGCAGACATTTTTCACAGTTACGCACGTATGCATTAAAACATTTGGAAAAGGTTTAGAATGGTGGGGAAAAAGTGATGTACGCGGATGTGCCGCTGGCTATCATTCATTGGCTCATGCCCTTCGTTATATTGGCAGTTGTTTTTATTAAAAAACCTAGGGTTAGGAAGCACGTGCATAATTTATTTTTATATACCTATAATTAATTCTTATTGATATTTCTATACAAAATTTTGTTGCACTGTTGCTGATTTTGTGATTGTTCGTCAAACTTTGTTGTACTGTATATGCAAGTTGTTACCATCCTGCAGATAAGAATTTTTTAGCATCCAGTCATTTGAAAAACCTTTTTAACATCGTTCTATTGTACATCATCATTTTCGTTTACTAAAAGGGTCACGCGACCATTTAGTTAACCAAAACTGCTAATTAGAACACGGCTGTAAACAGTGTATGCACATATAAAATATCACAAGAGATGGGTGGATGGCTGTGCTGTTTATTCGTTCATTGCGGCCGGCGGCCATTTTTTTGCCGTGTTTTGTGGCAACGTGTGAAAACTGTGGAATCCAGAGCTCGCAAATAACTCGCAAAGCAATTACGTATCACATTCCTCGTAATAAACACAGACCTGTCATCCTACTTGTGTAGTGTACTTCTAAAAAGGAGAGAGATCAACCAAGGTACATCGTAATGCAACTCCCACCCTTCTAGTAACTCATGACATTGTTCGTTTCTTCTAATTTTATTTTAATGCATACATTTGTTTACTATGAGTACTCCTAGATATGATGATTTTCTGTACTGTTATCAAGCCTCGCAATTACGATGTTCCACTGTAGTTCGTTAATGTTTTCAGACATTTAGCACATGATATTGTGAATTGTCAAAATGGGGCCTAGGGGAAAACTTTTGGGAGCTGAAAACAATAAAAAGAAAGCTGAAAGTAATGCTGAAGAAAAGAACATACTAGAGAGCTTAAGGTAATTTCTCAAATATGAAATTGACAATTATCTTTTACCTGCTGAAGCTGTAGAAAGTGGTAAAGCCAATACATCAAACCACCAAACTACCCACCAAGGGGAACACTTGTACATCGAAAGGTGTTACTATTAGTAATTGTGGATCACCAGACATTACCATCACTGAAAACACAAGCAAAGATAAAAATACAGTAATGTTTATTGGGATTCTGAAAATGAAGATGAGAATGTAAAAGGGTAGAGTGGAGAACATACAGCAAGATGGAGAATAGCAAAAATGGGAAGCAATAAATTCCAGAAAACCACAAGTACCGAGGACAAGAAAAATCATGTCAAAAGATTATCAGATGAGGACAGTGAAAAAATATCCCATTCAAGTTGGCCATAACTACCAGAATTTAGTGATCAATTGCATTGGCCCAGTCCGCTTAGTACATCTGTCAGAGACCAACTTATTTTGTCTGGGCCGACATAAATTCCGGAATAAATTTCCCTGCAAATTATTCATGCCAGCATGTTTCTCTACAATATTTAATTAGCAATTTGGAAAATGGAGAGGAAGATAAAAGATATTGGCTAATTTATTCCATTGCCCCAGACAGGGTTTTCTGTTTTTGTTGCAAACAGTTTTGTAAGAAAACCACATCTCGGGGCTCAGGTGGATATAGAGGTTGGAGACACTTAAGGGTGCGACTGAAAGAGCATGAATGGTCATCAGAGTACTTAAGATCTTCTTGTGATTGGGCAAAAGCAGAAAGAAAGCTGAAGACTGACAAAGACAACTGATGCAGTCCACCAGTAACTTATGAATAGAGAAATAAGTAACTGGAAATGTGTTTTAGAGAGATTAATAACGGCTATATCTTTGTTTCTTGCCAAACACAACCAGCATTTAGAGGCAAATCTGACAAATTGATTTTTCTCCAAACAATGAAAACCTTCTCCGCCTCACTGAATTGCTGGAAAAGTTTGATAAAGTTATGAGAGCATATTAGGTTGATGCATGCCGCTTATATCAAATTCCAATTAAGATTGTGACTCCTCACCGCAAACCTAGTATACTACTTCTACACATGTGAGATTCAAACCCAGTGCCAACTCGTACGTGGAAGTCGCAGCATGTCACAATTCTGAAGGGCAGCCAGACACACGTGTATAAGAGGGGTTGCACAAGCAAGCGGGGCATGTAAACCCCCCCCCCCCCCCCTCGGGTTGATAGCCTACAAGCCATTAGCCGCCTTTGGGCATGCCCGAGCACCACCGAAGATACGCAAGGCCGAAAGATGATTAGAGGGTGCTACGCCCACTCCGGCCCCACAGCAGAGGGACATCGTACGCCCTCTCCTGCGGCCGCAGCGCCACCCTGACTTTATATATCCTTGCGCAGCGGACCTCGCAAGTTGTTCCTGCCAGTCTTTGAGCTCGCTCCAACACTTCTAGTGATGGGGCCCTCAGACTACTGTTAGATCTTCAGCGGCCCTTCCAGAAGCTGCCACCATTGCCATCACCGTTAGAGCTCCAATGATGCCAATCGCCAATAACTACCAGAAGTTTTCTGTTGCTACCAGACATTCCACACTCCCATGCTACTATAGCAGTGGCTTAACTTCTTTGTCTCTTACGGACACCCCG
Organism: Dryococelus australis; assembly: GCA_029891345.1. NCBI lineage: Eukaryota > Metazoa > Arthropoda > Insecta > Phasmatodea > Phasmatidae > Dryococelus > Dryococelus australis. The sequence continues at coordinate 63,893,417 of CM056993.1, read as the reverse complement.
GTTATAGTTAGTTTTATTTAAGCAATTTTTGACAGTTTTATTTCACTTTCCCCAACTAGCCTAGGACCAGGTCACCTACACCTGGCTATCGTAGGTTTATATCCAGTCACCCGTCTACTTGGCAGGAGAGCGCGAGTCACTGTGTTTACTAAACAATTAATAAACAGCTTTGTTTCTTCTAACTACGAGTCTGATTTTGGAGTACTTTTAAACAAGCTGCTAGGAGAACCTAGAGCCAAGTACCGCCGACAGAGAACGGGAAATTGATACTACGAACTAGCTATAACTGGAGATTCCCCCTCAGGCGGCTCCAGTTCTGATACACACACATTAGACGGCCATCTATTTTATTCTTACCAAGTATACAGGTACTGGAGGAGTAAAATAGAGGAGCCCCAATCACTAGAAACACTTTCCGCCCAGGGGGAGAGAGTTCACCCGAGTTGTACCCCTACCGGAGCACCTGGGTGCTGGCGGGGGTATTTGCTTAGGTGCTATGGCCTGGCCTTGGTTGGGAAACACACCCAGTGGTAGCCCACCTGGCTTCAATGCTTTTGGTTTGCCTGCTAAGGTGGGAGGCCTTCTGAGGCACCGGGCTCGTGCTACCAGACACTACTGGGCAACACTATTCTAGGGTCACTCGTGTCCACGGTGCGTGACCCACAGTTCTCAGCAGCCAAACCTGCTCAATGTCATTTAAGGTGTGACATGGCGCAAGAAGGGAGGAGCAAAGAGTTGCATGCCTCGCTGCCAAGCAGCCGAGTGGTTTAGCTTCCCCTACAGCAGGCCGACAGAACGAGACTACACCAGCATCAGCTGTCTGCAGCCAACCACCACTCGTCAACAAGACGTCAGTAATTAAACCCTGAAAGCACAATCTGCCTAAGTGCGGCCATGATTCAGCCTTGGCTAATCGGACATGCGTCATGGTGAAGAGCTTTAGACCATTATGCCGGCAAGATGATCCAAAAAGAGCTTGTAAGTATGTTTGCCAAAGAAGTACTCAACACAATCATTTCAAACGTAAAGAAAGCTATATTTTTCTGTTATTGTAAATATTACCAGTGATGTTAGTCACTCAGAAAAAAATTCATCATTTTAAGGTTTGTTGAGATTTCATCAAACTTGATTTATGTAAAGGAACATTTCATTATCTTCAAGGAGGCTATGAGTACCACTGGTGAAAACCTCTCACAGACAGAGCATGACCAAACATTGGAGGATATGCCTGGGCAAGGCTACCACAATGCAGTGAATATGAAAGGTGTGAAGACGAGTGTTCAGGTTGTCAACTCAAGGGATGCATTTGTCCCATGTGGCTGATGGTAATTAAATCTGGTAGAAACAAGAGCAGGCATTACACTGGGGTTCTCAATAGAATTTACATCCTGTTTGCTGCTTCTGTTCAATTATGTAGTGTTCTGCGAAAGCATGTTTCAAAGCTTACTGTGAAATCAGTGTTAGAGCTGTCAGATTTCAGTCAAAAGTAATTTGTTAAATACTGGAAGAAATTTCAGAAACAACTGTAACCAATCCTGGTTTGCATCATGAAGCCTTGCCTGGTTTAAATGTTAGATTTTTAATGTCTCAACTCGTTCTGCATCTGGTATGATATTATTTCTAGGATACAGCATTGCAAGGCAGAATGCAGGAGATGTGGCACAAATTTCTGAAACTTAAACTGTATTCATAGAGAATAGGGGAGTTGTAAGAAAGAAGAAAATGCTTGAATATTAGGTGCCTGTTGAGGGAATGCGACAAGCTGCAGAAGATATATTTCTGAGAGATTTTCTCTATCCCAACTCAAGATAAAGTTCTAGCTTCAGTTAAAGAATGCTTTCGGCTCTAGTGATTATAAAGTTGTAGGGGGAATTGTCTACAATTTAGAAAATATACCTCTAGCCAAAGAACGTTTGCCCACTCACTGCGGAAATCTTCTTGAAGCTCTGCAGGCGAATGACAATACTGGCAAAAACCAAGCAGAGTTAGAGAACAAATTGTTATACCTTAAGTTTACCATTCCATCAGGACAATGTTCACCTACGCGTTAATTCATAAACAGCAATGATCCCCATGACATCCCCTATGTGTGAATCCCTCTGAGAATTTTTTGACAATACCTATAAATAACAGTGACGATCGCCGAAAGGAGCTTTTCAAAATTGAAACTATTCAAGATGTACTAGCTAGTCTTTATATAGAAAATTCCACTGCCCAGTCTTAAAATTGTCATCATTAGTTCAAAAATTTGCTGAGGCAAAGGATCGCAAGGTAGCATTCTGTTGATATACTTGAGTATTACATTTCTTGTTAAGTTACTTGTGCAAATGGAGCCTTAATTTAACTGTATTGGAATGCTGTGTTACATATATTCGTTTTTCTTATAGCTCAAAAAAAATTTCCATCCTTACTATTTATTCAGGTTGGATTTTCTAAAAAATCGTACTTGAAGTGTTAGCTATTTATAATGTAATGTGTGTAAGTTGTTTCAGCTCACGGCTTGACACATTGTTAATATTGACTTTGTAACTGGTAGTTAAGTCCAAAAAAATTGCTAGATTATTGGACAGCAAGTTTTAATGCCTCGTTTTATTCGTTACAGAAAATTAATGTGACCTTTGAGAAAAGTTTTGTGTTTCAATAAGAGGAAATAATCCTATGTTATGAAAATTAGTAGGTTAAAAACCAATATTCGAAAGTTGAAAACCAATATTCGAATAATAGAGAAAATCTGTAAAATTGGTGCATTTTCAATTTTGTTCGTGTTACTTTTTATTTCCAGGAGTAAAATATGAACTTAAAATTTCATGAAGTGACATTTTAAATAATAGCCAGAATACAGTGTGTCCTTTGCTTGGTAATATTTGACATTACGTTTGCCCACCTTTTACACTTCGAGAAGACTGTTTATTGGAGGGGGTTGGGGGCCTCCCATGGCCAGTCTTGAATAGGGCGCCACTTCACCCAAAATTGGCCCTGACTAAATAACATATGAATTACAGAATTAGTGGAGTTGTTATTGTTCGGCGGATTTATTGTGTGTTTTAGGGCTTCTAATTTTCTTTGTAAAGTCCATTAGGATAATCTACCGTACGTATTTGACTGGCTTTTCCTTTAGTTTTATGCGTGACGAACTTCTGCTGTTGTCACGTCACATTGCCAAAGTGTCTTAGTGGGCGCTAGGCTAGATGCACCCTAACTGCAGGTGTTCCTAGTTTTTGCGTGGGACAGGAGCTCTGCCAGTGTACAGTACTGGACGAATTGATTTCCGGCAGAGAACAAAGTGGCTCGGCGAGTACTACTCTCCGCCTAGGTGGGACCACTCGTTCGGGTATACCTGAGCGACTTACGGTTGGCGGTTGTGGCTGTGCTGACTAAAGCTCGACTGATGGCACCCTAGGGCCTGCCTCTGATGTGAGTGTGATGGTTGGCCTGGTTGTACGGGTTTTGTTAACTGAGGAGGTTCTTGGTTTTTGTGGTGTCTCTGGTGTCCAATGAGTGGCGAGACCTAGGTCGGTGTCCTGGCTACTGGGCTGGTGGAACTGGTTTGGAGTGTTTGCGAATTTCGACTGCCGGTTTTCATGGACTGAGAAATACGAACCTGGCAGGAAAGCAGTAGCACCAGTGGATATTTAGAGGCAGCCTTTACCTGTTTTGCCCTTTTATGAACCCTGCCACTATGGTTAAAAGGCACTGAGGAGGAGATAATTCTACAATTGGACCTCGTGGAAGTGGGGCAGTTGACATGTAGGTGTGTAATAAGTAGAGATGGGTCAATGCTACATTTTCTCGATACTCGATGACAATTTCGTTACCAAAACATTCTCACCATACTCGATACTGATACTTTTCACGATACCAAATTACAATTGTCATGAACACAAAACAACTTGGCCAAAATAATTGCTCATTTGCTAGTGTTATTGATACACACTGAAACTATATAATGAAGCATGTGGGATTTAGGAATCCCAACTGTTAAACTACCTGGTGCAAGGGGAAACTTCTCCTTGTATCTGAAATGTTGGTGGAGCACTATATCAGTTCTCATTGGAGAAGTGAGGTTAAAACCTCAGATGCCAACGTGTGTATAACACAGGGAATGTACACTAGTAACAAATCTCTCGTCTATATAGTCACCTGAGGGGTTGTACACAAGTCCCATGCTGGCTTAGCAATGGGTTCTTTCTTCCCATGCCGAAAGAGGAGGCTATGAGATGAGGTATCTTGTGGCATGTTAGGTGTAGGTAATTTGGGTATAGAAACCCCGACGAGCAACTTGAACTTGAGTGTATGCTCATACATGGTGCATGTACGAGCGGCTTGGTTGGCCTTCAAATTCTTGAATGCAAGTGTCACGAAGAGCATGCCCTAGTGAGATTATTCTCTCTTGGGCAAGCAAGGTAACAGCATAGATCATGGGACGTGTGGCTTTATGTGTCGCGACAAAGTTTGAAACACTGGACAACACTCAACGTTGATGCATTACCTGTGGTCGTGCTGGCAGCAGAGCTCTCCTCTGCTCCATTGGTGATGCTTGGGTGGCTGGCTGAGCAACAGCGACCTACTCTGACTGCAGCGGAATGGTGCTCATGTTGCTAGGAAAGGTGTAGGAAGTGCGTGGTGGGATGGCAGTTTATTCCGAGGAAAGTACTGAGGGTTCTATGCCCAACATGGTTGTGCCACTATGTAATATAATTAGGTATTCAAATGGTAGCTGACATTGAGGTCTGATCAGCACAGAAAATAATGAGTTACTTTCTTGTGGTTCAAGAATTGTATTACTATTTATTTCCTCCTTTAGGAGTTTCAGCTCCCATTAAAGACGGTTCTTGTCTCCGCTCTTATAATTCTTCGACATGAAGATGATCTATTGCAATAATTCTGGACTAATGTAATCTGCCACACAAAGGAGTGTACATGCCGTTAAGCCGGGTATAGTTAGCGGTCCTATAGTGTACGTCCGGGTTTACGACTGAATTCAAAGTGTCTTGCCACTTAACCTTTCCCCTGGCCATTCACTAGCCCAAAGTGTTATACAGCAGATCAAGTGAGCAGCCGCAGTATCAAGGTGTATTGAGTTCCTTGTGAAGGGCTCCCCAGAAGATAAGCCAGTGCAACACCCTGAGAATTACCTTGGCCATACTCGGAATACCGCTTGGTGTTACTTGTATTTTCCATTTGGTTGTTTTGCATAACGGGCGTTACTTCATGTACACACAAAATGAACTAGGAATTTAAACTGTGGCTTATACTTTAACTCACAAGGTACGCCAGGTTTATTAGTTCCGGGATTAACAAGTCTCAGTAAATTCATTGGTTTGGTGGCTTTATTACATCCGTGTATTGTGGTTCAGCAAAGTGAAATGATAACTGTTGGGGTAACAAACTTTACCATGGAATACTTCACTTCTAAGAAAATATTTAAAACAATTATCTGCAGAAGTTAACTAGTATAGAAATAGTGCAAGTCAGGTGAAGACTACCTGTTACATTTACGTTACGTTCCCGTAGGTTGGAGGATAATTAAATTTAATTAATTATTAATTTAGCCCAGAAATCTTAACTGAACTTCATGGGGTGTGTCCAGAAGGGACTTCGTAGTATAACAAAGGGGTTCTATACTCTACTAGTAGAGTGACTGGGCAAGGGCCTTAAGGGGACTACGTTACTATGACCTTAGTTACCTGGAAGGTGCGGGGATAGGGTGAATTAGGTCGACGTGGGAGGTGCTTGTTGTGGAGACGACTGGAGGCGCTACAGTAGTGACGTCCTTCTGGGGAAGATGGCCTCTGGAGAAACGGCATCGTCCTGGTTGTGGTGTGGGTGCAGGATGTCCAGCCCTTAGTCAGGATGCCTCTACCTTCACAGACAAAGAGGGCGTAGCAAGAGTATCGCCACTACAGGTTCCGACTCTGCTCTTCACAGGATTAAGGAGTGGATGAGTGACTCCGGCGAACCACCCCGAGCAACTCTCGAGGCCTGGTCGGTTCTGCCTTTTATAGTAATCTGCGACCTTAGGCGTTCTGTGAGGTGCGGGGGTTTGACCCCTCTTCTTAGGGGTGGAGCTCGTGACGTCACATGCAGGAACCATAGATGTTTATCGTGTGTGTCGCTCGGCGCCTGGTGTGAAAATCTTCGAGCTCAGAGCATTCGAGTAGGCCATGACACTTCGGTGATTGGCCTGCTTCTGCCTGCTTCTGTCTGCCACACCAAATTTAAACAGTGCGCCCTTCAGTTGGTGGGTGTGGTGAAATAAAATAACTTTGGTTCGGGAAGGGCAATGATGTGACTGTTTTCTGTCAATTCTGGTGGGCAGTACAAGCTAGGAGCACAGGGTTGAAGGTGTGTTGAGGCTCTGTCAACTTCTTGAGTTCCCAGTGTCCTCCCTCCAGTACTGTCGGAAGACTTGTCCATGTGACCTGCCATATTCAGATGGGGCAAAGTCGTGTTCCTGGAGTGCGCTTTCTCTAGCGCGAAATATGTCATGCATCATCCCCCCTCCCCTCCGCCTTTTCTCCCGACTGAGACCCATCTGGCCGTAGAAAATCAAAAAGTAGGTTGGGGTCGTCCGTGGCAGGTCCATGTGACTATACACAGCTTTGGTTTTGTAATGGTAGCTATTCTGTGCTATGCGGATGAGTGGGTTGGGAGTGTAGTGGAGGAAGGTGCCGTTACTTCCCCTTCCACCACTCGTGAGGGATATGTCTGCCTTTCATCTGTCTGCATTGAAGGTTGCTCTCTCTCTCTCTCTCTTTCTCTCTCTCTATCTATCTCTCTTTTGTGTGTGGGCTCCTCCAGCTCGCATCCCCCTCTATTCCCCTCATCACACTCTCTCTCTGCAGCATGTCTCTGGCATCAGCTGTAGCGGCGCTCCACTTTGCACTTGCTGTGGCATAGGCAAGCAGGAGGGAGAGGTTAGGTAGTTCAAGGGCAAGGCCATGCAGCAGAAAGGGAGATCTTGTATGCTGGTGTGTTTGTTCCTATCAGATGGGGAATTGCATGCCTTCTTTTCTGGTCGTCGGGTAAGTGCACAGTATTAGCAATTTTGTACGAGACTTTCTTTTTTTTAACGTGTAAAAAGGGAATAAGGAAAAGGAATTTAAACATAAAGACTCGACGCAACAATAGTGGGACCTTGTCCTCTCACGTATAGAACAGGACAACAAAACTGCAATTTGCGCCTGGGGAATAACTAAAAGTTTGTTTTGCCATTTGGCCTGTAGTGTAAATGGCATATATGTATAAATGTGGTAATTTCTTTCCTTCAGCATTTTCAATCATTTGTTACAGCCCACAATTAGTATGTGTTAATTACAAGGGTATGCGCTAATAAATTAAAGCTTTTATTTTACACAATTCCATGTTTGACACATGCGCACGTGGGTTACATTTGTATTAAATAATAATAAGAAAAAATAATTAGGTTTGTGCATATGTACATCAATAAAGGTACCAACATGTAACGCTAAGTATGCTGTATAGCAATAATAGAAATAAAATTGTGTAGGCAATGTACCTAACTCTTATTTATGTTTTTTTCATGTGAACGTGTATATTCTCATACAGCAACTCATACCTATTATTATTATCATCTATAAAATGGCTAGGTTGCAGCGTTAACAACAAACACTCAATACTCTAAACATATAGATACTTAAACAATTGGTAAAAAAAAAAAAAAGAACATTTTCAACTGAATCCTAACCTATCCACAATTGATAGCAACAAATTGATATTATTTACAACTGACGCGTGCCCGGTTATAGACTGTTTGGCACTGTCGTTGTGGTTTTATTGCACTAGACCAAGTGCGTGTTTTAACAATGTTTTTGGCTAGAGAGTTTGCTGGGTTGTGTTGGTTTACAGATTGGCATGCAGTATGGGGTTAAGTTGATACTTCATTCCCTGTGGATGGTCGTCATAGCAGAAGCTGACGGGAGGTGTTAGTGCTACCTGACTTACGCTTGAGATCTTCAGCCGGTTGGTGAAGTTGGGTTTGCCGGCTGAGCGGAGCTGGTGTTGCAGTCATCGGGTTTCGGTTGGGATGCACTGGGCCGGCTCACGCAGTAATGTTGGTTCCAGACCGCTGACTCTTGGCTCCAAATCCTGGCATTGGCGATTCTGTACCTAACTTCCGTTCTGTACACTATACCCCTCAGGACAGAATGGTAATCTTGGCTTGTACGAATGTGTGGTGGAAAAGATATGTAGCGCACCACAGGAGCAGTCGAGATTGTTCATAACCTTGGTGAGGTGATGCGGTCCCGTTCTGCCTGTCTTTCCTTCGTAGGAGGGGCTAAGGTAAGCCATTGCTCGGCAGCAAGATGAGCACAATCTTTTGCTCCCTGCGCCGTTGGCCGTTCCTTATCTTATAAGGCATAGAGCATGGTTTGCTACTGAACAAAACACGTCATGCACCACGGATGAAAACTATTCTCTATAAAAGTGTAATCCAGTAGCTGCTTGACAACATGAGCTCAGTGCCTCGAACGATCCCCCACCTTAGTGGGCAGATCAGAGATGTTGAGCCGTGTGGGCCACCGCTGCTTCTACTGGATATGATATCCAGCCAAGGCCAGGCCGCAACACCCAAGCAGATAAATCTCCGCCCCCCCCCCCCCTTCAGCACCTAGGGTTCTCTGATAGAGGATACAACCTAGTCTCTTACTGTATCTCCTTGGATGGAAGTATTCGTAGTGGTTGTGGATCCTCTGTTCTTCCCATCCAGCACCTAGGTGCTCGGGTGAGGAAACAACAGGCGGTCGTCTAATGGGTGTGTACACGACTGGAAAACTCCAGAAGGAAGTCTTCAGTCAACCTTAGTTTGGATTTAAATGTTCCCATTCCTCGCTGGTAATGCACAGTGCGAATTGTTCCTAGCTGGCGAAGTAGATAATACTCTAGAAATGAAAAAAGGAAGGCTAGAGAAGAAAGCTGTATTTATTGAGAACTCTGTAAACACAATGATTCGTGCTATCTCCTACCAAGCAGACGGAGTACTGAAAGTAACCTACAATAGCCAGGTGTAGGTGACCTGGTCCTAGGCTAGAGGAAAAGTTGAACTAGAAGACTGATTAAAAGTTATACTGAACTAAAACTGTCTAATTAACGTGTGTCTAGAAGATACAAAAAGAAGTTAAAGGTCCTTTGCTGTAGTAGCAAGGTGTGTTGGTGTTTAACTGCTGTTGCAGAACGAGGCTTCCGGTAACTGGTTGTCGAAGACTGAATTCGTTGCAGGGAGCAGCCACTGGGGGCTGCTGAAGACTTGTGGTTCGCTGGAGGCCCAAGCACTGGAGAGTGCTTGGGGTGAACTCGAGAGAATATCAAGACAAATGACTCCGCAGCCCGGCCGCGCACGGACTTGTATAGTCGGAACTGTATGGTGCAAAGACGGATGTGGGGAGGGCATGTGACATCCTTCTGCTGTGAGGTCGGTGTGGGAGGTGAGAACCCTCTCATCAGCACTCTGCTTTGTGGATCTTATGTGGCGCTCGGCCACGCCCCGAGGTGGCTGACAGCTTGCCAGCACTCTGAAGGGAGGGGGAGGGGCATGCTCGCAGGGTTACGCAACCTTGCAACCACGTTTTCAGACATCCGGTAGATTTGAGCAGTGCGCTATATCCGTGTATTGGTTTGCGGTATCAACTCTCATGTGGGTTGAAGTAAGAAATACTTAACGTAATGAGCGATGAGTCGTAGTCGTATTTAATAGTGGTATAAGCGGCACGTGTTATAGCACTCATACTTTTTCAATTACTGTCATTAAAAAATAAATCAAGGTATGCATATGGGGCCACCAATCAACATCTCCTAACCTTTGATTAATTCAATTGCAATAATTTCGTAGCCTAAACTTAACAAATTATTTCACACAAAACTAAACCTACTGTTATGAACCAATCCTCATACAGGTAAGCACACTAGAAGAGGTGTTAGGATTTTGTTTCTACCTTGAAAGTGCTCCTACATCCAGACGTGAAGCCTAAACCAATCTACGTCAATTACTGTGTGCAACTTAATATTACTATATACATCATCAAGACTAGTAAAGTACCACTAAGAAAAACAAAGAGAAAGTTTACGAAGATTCAAAATAACGGTGATTTACAGTGCGCTGAAATGATTCTCCATGAGTGTGCTTGTCAAAGTGTAGCCGGTTTCCCCAATAGCTATACAATAATAACCGGGACGTCGCTTGGCATACCATTACTAACTAAACAAACCCTTTTTAAACAATTATATCTAACATTTGCGATGATTCAACAGGAAATTAAAAAAATTTAATATTTGATACAGTCTTTAATATTGTTAATCTTAACATTTTACTTTATTTAGGAGGATATCCTTTTGCACTTCCACGTTGATATCATGAGGCAAGTTCAGTGTCTAATCATTTCTATGTCATCTTGCACTACGAACACATTTTGAGTCTGTAGGAGTTTTTTTCGACACACTATTCTGTATACTGGTTTGTGGTATTGCCTGACTAATAAAGCAAAGTATATTTGGTTTATTTACCACTCCGAATTTTCTCATGTAACTTGGGGGTGTTTGGTTTCAACAGTTCCTAGTATAGCTCATTCACCATTTTGCTGTAGTAGTTGCATTGTTTTGCTTCTTTTATCCCTTCTGCTGGGTCAGCTTAGCTTATGCAGTGGGCGATGTGGCAGTCTGGGTCACGAGTAAGCTGTGGTGGGCTACTATGGTGTCTTGTGGTAGAACCCCGGCAACCTGAGAACTCGTGTTTGTGTACTAGGTTCTCGACTCAGGGTGTCATGTTTGATCGCTACTGTCTCGGGCATGGTCGAAGTGCTGGCTACTCGTTCGCGGTCGTCGCGGCTGGGGCACTCCTCTGAGGGATGTGCTTGTTGACTTTTCCACAGCGTTACCTGCACACATTTTTCCTCAAACCTGCACACATTTTTCCTCAAGTGAGAACGGACTCAACTGCATGTGGATCAACAAGACCGACTGGGACCTGCGGAGATCTACGGTTCGGCAACACTGGTATTGTGGGTGAGGGACTGTGTGCAACCCCTGTCCGAGAAATCGAGGTGTCCTTGATAGGGATACTGTCATGTGGACTTCTCCACGAGAGTTCGGAGCAGGTGTAATCAGTTCTCTTCTTCCTCAGCACAGAAAGGGGTAGATAGGAACTGGGGGTTTTTGAGAGGCTCCGATGTGATTCCCTATTTATTCCTGTGCGGGTTTTTGGGGCTGGTGCGTCGGGAGGGGGTTGAGGACAGCTATGGGGTGGGGTTGAGGACAGCTATGGGGTGTTTACCCCAAGGAATTATCATGGATGACCCCATTCCGAGACGGACTGTATGCCTGTTATGATCTAAAATGCAATGTTGTTGGGTCAGTCAAGGCTGGTGTAAGAGGTGCCACGGGTTCCACAATAGTATTTTGCTCGGATAACCACAGAACTCCTAAGATAGCATGTTCCATAATTTCTGGCTTAATGATAACCGTAGTTATTGTTTCTGTCACATACTCGAACTGTCACTGTGGCTTGCCCTAGCGCAGTACTGCAATGCTCGTTAGTGGTGACGTGGTGCAGCGGTCCCTAAGTGGGTAGAGGCAGGATTTAAGGAGTTGTGTAATTTTAAAGGTTATTTTACCCGGGGCGCTAGACATCGCTGGACGATGTTGTGTGAATCGGTAGAGATGGGGTTTCCTCCAGGGTCGTTCGGCCGATGACCAGTGCAATCCTGGACTGCTGCTCCTTATGAATGCGCCGTAACAATATTCCAAGTGCATAGGGCGCAGTGGCCTGTTCGGGTCAGCTCACACGCCCATGTTGCATACAAAAGCTCGCCAAATTCTTTCAACGTGAGTTGATGCTGTAATTTTTCGGCTAGTCACACACCTACATTTACACACACGATACTTGCACAGTAATGAATAAAGATAAATACATACTGGTACACTATGTGAAAAAGGTACGGGTATTCCAAGGGACCATGCCCAGAAGAGCCCGAAGGCCACGAAATAATGTCCACGTGATCAGTTCTCAATGCGTAATTATGCCGTTCATTTAACAAGGCTCTCAGGCCTACACTTTACATACAAAACAACACTTTACTGCTTCAAAACCCCGTGGTTAGGTAATGCTTCAAAAATGGTGCGAAGCCGATGAAAATTGCATGCTAGTTTTTAAGCTTCCCCAGGCGATGCAAGCACTGGGGTAGAGGAGGGTGGTGTCTCGGGCAGCTAAAGAACAATGGTTATGAGTTAATTAAATACTATGAAGATTAAATGATTGAAAAACAAAAGTTGAATGCTGTCCAAGTGTGCAAAACCCGAGCAGCTGTAACATACAACCACACCCCCAAGATGCTTGTAGATGACTGACTTTCACACAGCGGCGTGCCAGCCGAGTTTGGCGGGCAACGTGGACCTACTTTCTGAACATTGCAAAATACATATTAACATTCTGCATTCCTTACCTTGTGCTGGAACATATGTAAATAATTCTTTAAAAAAGCATTTCGTTAAGAACACTGTTTACATTTGGGTGAATGAGGTGAGGATGGCACACGTTGTAAATGGTGCATAATGGAACACTGGAAAACAAGCTTTACTCACTCTGAAATGCACTGGGGTTCTTTCTTTGCATAAATTACATAAACACATGACACTTGTGTTTCCAAATCATACGCATAACCCTAAATAAAAATATATCACTGAAAAAAAAGATATATTTTATATGTATGTGCTACAGCAGGTGCTCTGACGTGACGTGCTAAGATTTGTGTTGCATTGTGTCTACACTTGTATTGCGCCCACTTATTTTCCCCGCTCGTTGAGTGCGCATCCCAACTGCGCACTCCGTAGCGCTGCAACTGTCAAACGGGCTTCGGATGGACATGTGGCCAGGGACGGATCCAGATTTTTTTTGGAGGGGGCCCATAACAAATTTTTTTTGCTGGTACCGCAAGCTAGTAGTGTTGAGGGGGGCGGTCCGGGGGCTGTTCCCCGGGAAAATCTTAATTGTAAAGTGAAAAATTGTGCTATTTAAGCAGTTTTTCAACCTAAACATTTAATATACAGCTGACATAAATTGTAGTATTTTTAAAGGTATAACTTGTTTCAGTGAATAATTTTACAAAGAAGTATCGCCATGCAGCGTCTAATTTACTTAAAAACTACAAGTTTACAATGCCGGCTATTGCCATCTGGATAGGTGGGGTGGTGGGGTATAAGAAGACGAAATACTATCTAAAAAGTTAACACTTTTATAATGTAACTGGGAAATTAATATTGTTTTCATCAAAGGAAATATTCCCCTGCCAATACATTAATATTCTTCCTATTCCTATCTCAGAAAGTAAATAAAGACTTATAACTGACATAATCAAGTGTACACTCCTCGCAACTAGCACTTACTACGAACAAAACAAGGTCATGTTGAAGATCAAAAATTACAATTTATTGTTATATTTTGTGCTTGAAAGGAAGTTTAACGAAAGTTTTATTTTGTGCTTCCTAGCAAAGATTTCAAGAACATCTTCGGGCTTCATTGCGGACGCGATGTCCTGGTGGATATACTGCAAAGCCAGCCCATTTAGCCGATCTTTGGTCATCGTGCTCTGTAGATAGGTTTTCAGGCGACGCAATGTCGAAAAGGAGCGCTTCACTGTGTTCATTGTAACCGGTAGGACACACAAGAGTTGAAACAGAACTCTAATGTTTGGTAGTGCAGAAGCCTGTTTGTAGCCTTCCTCAGGAGACTTTGGAAACTTTTGTGAAGGGCCCGATTTCCATATTTGCTTCCAAACTCGTAATTTTCCTTTCAAAGCTGATAAACAGGGTAAATTGCCCTTGTATGGCTGTGCACCTTCCAGAACTTCGTCTTCAAAACCATCACTAAACTCTGATGACAGCAGCTTTTGAATCTGTCCAACTCTTTGAAGCTCTGGTTTTGGAAATCTGGAAGAAAGTTCATTGATAATGAAGTCCATGAAAGGAAGGTACACTGCAGTGCAATTGTATTCTATAACTGTTTGCGAACTGAAGTTTGAACTGTTTTTTCTGCAGGTTGGTTGTTCTTGGCTTATTGATTTGTGTCCCTATTTCCATTGCCAACTTTTCAGACTCTTTGAATATTTTCTTGGTTCTTTTGTAACGTTGCTCTCTTAGACTTGTTAATGTTGCTTCCACGAGCTTCATTGCTTCCATTACATCCATGCCCCAACACATGCAATATTCCTGTTCCAATACCTTTGCAATGCTTTGCAAACGTGTGCCACTGAGTGGGTATGCATCCACTCAGCATGAGTAGTTGTCCGTGAGTATCAAGAAATACTTTTTGCCATTCGTTGTGTATGGATACAGTCCCATTAAATCGAGACTCACAGTCTCGAATGGTCGCATAGTAAATCGTGGCTGCTATTGCCTTCCATCTGTTCTACGTTACTTAAAATGCTGACACACTACACATCTTTGCATGTAGGCACGCGTGTTACGTGAAACACTCGGCCAATAAAACCTCTCACGAATGTTTCGAACTGTGTGTGTTGTACCCGTGTGTCTCACAGTCTCACTCGCATGTGCGTGTGTTAGCACTAGTGTTCTCTTGTTCATTGATGAAAATATCTTCCATTTCGTCGGTTCTTGCACAGAACAAGATTCCAATCGTCAGTCCATCACCCGCCAACTCTCCACTTGCTGCGTTTCACACTTTGCCTTCACCTCGTTCGTAAACACACACATGTGCTGTGCTGTCACTACCTCCCTCCACACGTCACTGATGAACACATCGTCCTCCACTGTGTTCATTGCATTTACATATATCTCATGTAGGAGTTCCTTGCTGGTTGGAGGTAGGACATTGTTCCATTCTGCATTGTCGTTCACGACCATGCTGCTCCAGTTGTCTCATAACAGTTGATCCACCAGCTGATTTTCCTTTCCCGGGACGTGCTCCACCATGAAGTTATAATATTTTAGGAGCAGCACCAACCACTTTAACTTGTGTCTTACTTCCTTGGTGTTATTGAGTCGGACAAGACAACATTGGTCGATATGGAGCACAAACTGCCTTTACTCAAGGTAGGCGCTGTACTTTTTCACTGCCCACACTACCACGAGGCACTCATGCCCGTTCACATCATATTTCCGCTCTGCTACTCATAACTTGGCACTTGCGAAGTCGATTACCTGTCGCATGTTGTTGTCTCCACACTGGTAGAGTACAGCTCCAAGCCCCTCTTGACTTGCGTCTGTTTGCAGGTATAATTGCCGGCTCGCATCATACCTTGCTAACATCGGACAAGCACAGAAACGGTTCTTCATTTCTTGGTAAGCACACTCCCTCCTCTTTCTCGCCCCACACAAACCTGGATTGTGGTGAGAGTAGATTGGTTGGAGGTGCTGTAACTACGGTGAACACAGCAAATCGAAAAGCCTGAAGAACTTACGGACTTGTTTGCAGGTCTTCAGTACAGGGTAGTTGTCGGATCACCTGTAGCTGTTCTTGGTTCGGCTGATTCCCATTCTCTCGCGCGTCATGCCCCAGGAATTCCAGGCTGCTCTTACCTAAGTGGCATTTATTCATTGCTAGTCGTTCGATGACCAAAGACAGGTGGTGCAAATGGTCTTCCCAGCTGTTCGACCAGACCACAACGTCCAAGTACGGTAACATGCACTCTCCAATCAGTCCATGCAGGACTCTAACCATCATGGATTGAAACGTGGCAGGTGCATATTTCAGTCCGAACGGCATCGCGCAGAACTGATAGTGCCTCCCATCCAGAGTGGTGAATGCTGTTTTATCTCTGTCCTTTTGCTTGATGGGCACCTGCCAGTATCTGCTGTGCAGGTCCAACGATGTCATAATCTTCGCATTGCCCAAAGAACTCGTGTTTCGCACACTTGCGAAGGGGGTAAAGCACTGCAGGTCACCTGATTTATGGGACGGAAGTCCATGCAGAACCTCCAGCTGCCATATTTCTGTTAAGTTATGAAGGTCGCCAAAAGTGTAATGTTTGTTATACATATCTGTGTTCCCTTCCTGTTCCTGTTGATAGGTAAACGAAGGAGATGATGGAAAGGTTTTGTGTGTTGTTATTGCAGATAAAAGTTTGTCAATATTGCTGTTTAAGTCTAGTATGTTCTATGTAAATAAAAGGAAGATCAAGAAAATATATAATACATTAAACCATAACTTAGGAGTGAGTATTTATTGCTTTCGCTGTATTCAAAAGCAACAGGTTATGGGCCCAGAGTGCGATGCACAAGCACATGGCGAAAGTTTTGAAGAAAAGCTGTACGAGTGAAATATCAATTCACGGGATGGCCAAGGTATGTGCGAAGATATTTGATGGCAAGATGTAAGAGTTAGAATTTTTTGTGCTAAGTGGCTATCCAGAGATTAAAGAAGATGGCAATGCAACATAAAGTTGGTTATATGGTAGAGCCACTAAATGGCTCGACTTACTACAACTGGAAGTATGAATGCTTATGTTACTTGCGGAAAATGATGTTGCTGAGTGTGTTACCAAGGAATATATTGAAATTGTAGATGGAAAACCAACATCTGATTCAGATCAGAAAAAAGAAAATCTGGCTAGAAATTTGCAGGATAGGGTAAGTGCATACCAAATGTGGAAATGCCTAGAAAATCTGTATTTAATTGTATTTAAAGAAGAAGTTACAGTCAATGATGCTAAATGAATGTGAAAGTGTAGATAGTTTCCTGAGGCAGTTTGATGAAGTGGTAATGCAGTTAAAATTTACTGGTGCAGAATTAAAGGATAATGATGCTATATGCCATTTATTGTTGAGTTTACCCAAGTCATTTGTTGTAGTGGTTACAGTCATTGAAAATATGCCACCAGAAACATTAACTCTTGAATTTGTGAAGAGTAAGCTGGAAGTAGAAGAAGAAAAACATAAGTGCAAATCTACTAAGAATGAAGCACAAAATGCAGTGGTGCCATCAGCAACTCAAAGTGTATGTTATGAGTGCGGCAAGAAGGGACATATTCGTCGAAACTATAAGCAGCTACCCAGGAACTGCTTAAGAGGTGCAACTCAGCAGGGTTACCAAGAGGGATTTCATGGACCTCATCGACCTAGATGGTATTATGGAAATGTTCACCAGAGCGGACATTTCCAAGCAGTTGGTCGTCAGGATAATCAATCTCAACATTACTCAACAATGGGTGAGCTAAAAAGCAATTATATTGACATGGATACTCAAGGTAAATGTCAAACTAGTCACCCTAATTGTAGCAAAATTTGTTTCATAAGTGGAATAGAAGCAGACAATGATAGTATTAGCAAAAATGCTGTTGTGAGTTTCTGTGTAGATTCAGGGTGTACAAATCATATGGTAGGGTTGAATGACAAAAGTGTATTTTCTGAGTTTGTAGAATTGAAAGAGCCTGTAAAGATAGCAGTGGCTAAACACAAAAGTGATTTAGGCAACAGGTGTAGGAAGTATTCATGGGTTTTTGGAAGTAGAGGGTAAAAGAACTGAATGTACCATAAAAAATATATTTTAAGTACCAAATCTGTGAAAAAAAAAACTTGTTAACAGTGAAATGTTTACAAAATGCTAATATTAACTTTGTTTTTTCGGAATGGTAATGTACAGTTGTACCTTCAGGGACACAAAATTAGAGAGGGCATTAGAAATAATTTATATGAGTTAAAAATTCATGTAAATTCAGCTGAAAGGTGTGTGACTGAAGTAGCGTGTGAAGAAAATAAGCTATGACATAGAAGGTTAGGTCACCTAAGCTATTCTCAAATGAAAAAATTTTCCAGTCAAAACATGATGGAAGGGATAAACAAGGAGTTAAATATGAACAAAGTTGAATTTTGTGAGTGTGTAAATGGAAAGCTAATAAGGTAACCATTTGGTAACAGAACAAAAAGTAACAGTGTGTTAAAGCATAGTTCATTCAGATGTGTGTGGTCCAATATCACCTACTACAAATGAGAGTCATAAATATTTTGTTACATTCATTGATGATTTTTCAAATTTTTAAATGGTGTATGTGATCAAGTCAAGAGGTGAAGTTACAGAATGATTTCAAGATTACTATAGTATGACAGGCAATATGTTTGGGCAGTTTGTATCAAAGCTAAGATGTGACAATGGAGGAGAGTATGTTGCACAAGAATTGATTGATTTTTGTAAAAAGAAAGGCGTAATTCTTGATTACACAGTGCCATACACGCCTGAACAAAATGGCAAGGCAAAGGATGAATAGGAGTTTAGTCGAACGGGAATGTAGTATGATAAGTGAATATGGGGTACCTAAACAACTTTGAGGAGAAGCGGTCAGAGCAGCAGCTTATATTGTAAATCATAGTCCAACTGCAAGCCTAGAAGGAGTCTCACTGGCTGAAATCTGGTATGGGTGTAAGCCAAGCATAAAAAATTTGAGGGTTTTTGGATGTACAGCATACAGCTATGTACCAAAGTTGTTGCATACAAAGTTAGTCAATAAGGCAGAAAAATTTATATTAGTGGGGTATTCTCAAAATGGTTATAGACTATTGAATCTTGAAAAGGGAAAAATCATAGTGTCACATGATGTTAAGTATGATGGTGTCACATGATGTTAAGTTTGATGAAAGTAATTTTATATTTAAAGAAATAAATGAAAAATAAACTTGTAGAATGTAAACAGGAAACTGGGTACTGTAGTGAACCTGAAAAGGTTAGTGTCAGTCCAGTAGATGTAAGTGATGTAAGTGAAGAAGGAAAAGAAAGTGTATTTAGGGATCACAAACGTAGTGTGAGGTTGCCAAAAAGATTTGATGACTATGAAATCTACATGGCATATAATGTGATGAGTTTTGTATAGAATGTTCCAAAGAACTATGATGAAGTAGAAAAAAGGGTCCACAAGGAAATGTGGTTAAAGGCAATGAATAGGAAATGGAGTCTATTAAAAAAATAGAACTTGGGAGGAAGTAGAAAACCCAAAGGATATAAAAGTTATTGATACAAAGTGGGTATATGCTTTGAAACCCTTAGAGGAGGTTGTAAGTGACAGGTATAAGGCTAGACTAGTTGCAAGAGGTTTTGCACAAGAAGGAAATGTAAGTTGTTATGATATATATGCACCAGTATCTAGAATGATTACTATAAGAACATTGTTAACTGTTGGAAATAAGAAGTCTTATCATTTTGAGCACTTGGACGTAAAAACTGCATTTATGAATAGTGAATTGCATGAATATGTATATATTTATCCACCAATTGGTGTTAGTTGTGTTGTGTTGCATCCATGCTTGCATTTCACTGCAATTAACTGCTTCGCTCGTCGAGTGTGCATCCCAACTGTGCAACTTCGTGCTGACGTGGCCCGTTTAAACATTACTTATGTTTTCTAAGAGCAAAAATTGTAAGTTTTGTAGATTTAGATAAAATTTGAAAATTATTCCTCTGAGTTCATCAGAAGCATTGTCTAATTTATAGGAGGGTGTATTTGAAACATCACCTCCTTTAAATAGTTTGGCATACTGCATGGTAACACAGGCATTTTCATTTTTATTTATAAATAAAGAAAGGTAATTGTGCCGTATTGTGTATCGTAATAGGAAAACCATACAAACATTCAGTGTGTACTATAAAGTATCCATCCCAATTGTTTACTTTGCAGTCTAGTGCCGTATCGCGTATCCAAATTCAGCAACTATTGTTCCGTATCGCGTATCCAAGCAATTTTTTTTTGCAAATTTTCTCTCGCGAATCGCAAGATGGTGTGCGCGGGATGTAAAATCACAATGTTGAACGCCAGGCAAGTTATTCATTCCTCGCCAGACATAAACACTTTTATCATCGAGCACGACTTTCTCAAATCGACGATTCGGTGCGAAAAATGCGGGGGAGGCGAAGCAAAATTGGTGGAAAACAGGGGATTGTTTTACTGGTGCCGATGGCGAATGGAGGACGGTACTAAATGCAACTTTAAAGTGTCGGCGAGACAGGACAGTTTCGTGGGAGATTCAAACTTGTTTCTGGGCAAGATAGTCGAGTTGTGGTTACTCTGGTGCCTGATCAAATACCCTCGACAGCAGACTATAGTGAACGAACTTTTGTGCTCGGGAAATACGGTCGTTGCCTGGTCGAGTTTCTGCTGCCAAGTGTGCATAGACTGGGTGTTGATGTACAGGAAACGCATCGGCGGGCCGGGCAAAGTGATCGAGATCAACGAGTCGAAATTGGGCAAATGCAAGAACTGCAAAGGACATAAAGTTCACGGCCAGTGGATTTTCGGCGGAGTGCAGTGGGACGATCCGACGAAATCCTTCCTGGTGCCTGTGGAAAAGAGGAACGTGGCGACCCTGGCCAAAATCGTTCGCGAATGGATCGCTCTGGGAACGATGATAATTTCAGACTGCTGGCACGGTTACAGCAACTTGGAAATTCACGGCTACCATCACGTGCAGGTGAATCACAGGAGGGAATTTGTGTGCAGCGAAAAGAGCGGAATGGTAATCACTCGAAACACCCTAAAAATAAGAAAGAGGGCGAGACGTTGAGGGTGCACACTCAAAACATCGAGCGAAGTTGGTGTTCTGTGCGATACAACATTCCCTGCTTTGGCCGACGGAAAAATCTTGGGTCAGCTACTTGGCCTAGTACATCTGGAAAAAGATACATCGGTACAGAGAACGACTGCATGCTTTGCTGATTCACGCCACCGACATGCACCATTGTAATCGGCACAGAGGAGATGGCAGCGAAGGCTATCCCAATTTCGACAGGTATTTGTTTGTTACAGTTGTTTTTAATTTACAGGCACGAACGAGATTGAGTTGCTGTTGCAGTTGCAGTTTTAAAAAAGTTTGAATGGCATGAGATGTGTTTTAATTTGCAGGGGCGAGTGAGACAGTGTAGCTGTTTGAATTAAATTACATATGTGAGTGTGAATGACATGCTGTTTGTTTCAGTTAAAAAATAATGTTTAATTGAGTAGCGGTCTGATTCAAGTTTAAATTAATGTTTAATTCAGTAGTTGTTTGAATTAAATTAAAATTAATGTTTAATTGAGTTGCTATTTGATTCAAGTTAAAATTATTGTTTTTTGTGCTGCTGTTTGATTCAAGTTAAAATTAAAGTTTAATTGAGTAGCTGTTTGATTCAAGTTTACATTAATCTTTAATTGAGTTGCTGTTTGATTCAAGTATAAATAAATGTTTAATTGAGTAGCTGTTTGATTTAAATTAAAAGAAAATAATGAATGGCTTGTGTGTGTTTTTAATTTACAGGTGCGAGTGAGACAATGTAGCTGTTTGTTTCAGTTTTAAAAAAAGAAGTTTAAATGACTTGCTGTTTGCTTCAGCTAAAAAAAAAACAATTTTAGAATGACTTGCTGTTTTTTCAGTTTAAAAAAATTATGTTTGATTGAAGTGTTGTTTGAGTAAACATTCATTCCTGATCTGGAAAAAAGCCTAAAATATTCTAGTAGGTTATGATGGGTCCGCCCGGCGACGACGGGTGTACTTGCATCTATTACATCTACAAAATTTGGATCTGCCAGTTTCAATTATTGAAGTATATTGATTTTTTTTTTTTAATTTCATTCATTAGCGATCCTGAAAAGGCATATCGCGGTCGTGTCTGTCATGACTGGTTCTGCCGGCGGCGGATGCAATTGCATACACTGTTGTTTTCGCTGACTTCGGACCTGCTAGTTTCGAGTATTGAGGTAATTTATAAAAAAAGTGATGGCATCTAAATAAAACTTTAAAATTTATATGGTTAAATTTATAAAAAGTTGAACTTTTTACTTTAGTGATTGCGTACGTGTGAAAAATTGTGTGTTAAATTGTTACATTAATTAAAAAAACTGAATTTTTGACTGTACAATGTTTTACCATACCCTTTTAGTGATTGCGTACATGTGACTCTTTATATAATAAATGGTTAAAATTATAAAAAAAAACTAAAATAATTATTATATATTCTCTTTAAAACAAATGCAATAAATTATGCATCGCGAATCGCGTTTATTTAAACAGGGATGAGGAAAATGCGAAAAAAAAATAGTTTTTTTGGATACACAATAGGAAACTTTTAACAATAGTTACTTTTGGCACCTGGATACGCCAAGGGGAAACAAATGGGGTATTTTACCCTATATTCCGTTTTCAGTTTGGATATGCTATAGGAAATAATTGGGTGTAGGTCGAGATTTTTCCCCGACTTGACTGGAGATGCATTTTGAAACAAGTGGGGTGTGGCACCAATTTCCTCCCTTCCTGCTTGGATACGCAATGTCGTGATTTTCGGTCCTGCGCGTTTTGTCACTTGAATATGCAAAGGGAAACTTTTGGTAAAAACCAGCTTTTTCATGATGTGTTGGATACACAGGGGGAGACTTTGTATTTTATTTGGGTTTTCCCAGGTCGTGGTTGGATATGTAATTGGCGGTTCTTTGTCTCGAATTTTTTTACCATTGGATATGTAATACAATGGTTTTAGAGCGATTTAGATATGCAATACGGAGCAATTATCGGCCTTTTGGATTTTTACCCACAGATCCCTGGTGAATCTCTCGAGTTTCAGCCTAATGGAGGATGAAACAGACACGGGGGTGTGGAGGAATTGAACGAGATGCTTACGGCTACAGATAATGAGTTATCAAACTCTTCAGTCCCTGGCCCATCAACTTCTTCAGCCCCGGGACGATCAATCTCTTCTTTCCCTGGACCAGCAACTTCTTTGTACGAATCTATGTAGTTATCATTGACATTTATCATAATTATTTTTTCTAATGTGATTATAATAATTATATTTGGGAATAATATTTTTTTTTTTTTTTTCCAACAGAACTGTTCGAATATCGCAAAGGCACAGATCTACAGTCGTTTCCCTCCAGTCGAGACCTCAAACATCTTCTAATGTCCATCAACAGAGAGGCACAAAGCGAAAATTAGCACCTGACAAGAGCCATGCCAAGCAAAAACAAGCACCGAGTAAGCATTCGAGACAAATACCAATAACAGAAGTCTCCCAACATCGAAGAAAGTATCCTAAACCAACCAAGATGACTGATATTTCTCGTCGTGAATTACAAAGAGAAACAACCCGAAAGACTCCTTATAATCTTAGAAAAACAAATCAAAGAAAATATCAGAAATATGGTTCTGATTTTGTATTATAATTAACCTGTATATGTATATTCACAAAAAAAATATAACGGAATTATTTTATAGTTTGATTTTATTATGTATATAATTTATTATATATTTAATAAAATAAAACTATAAAAATTAATACATATAAATTTTTACATATTATTTACATTTTTGTTAACATTTTACAATTTTCATTCGAAAAACGTATACATAGATACCTACTGGAATACCCATAAATAAAACATTGGCTTCATTTAGTCTTGTGTAGGGTTTTGCCCCATGTTCAATTAAAATCTCACAAATTTCGTTCATAGAATCCCACATATTTGCAGTTTCATCAATCAAATCCTCAGTATTTAGGAAATCTTCAATTTTTCCCATGTTGTTATTCAATGCCTTTTTTATATTGTCCAAAACACACAAAACTGTCGATTTATTTTTATTAGATTCAGGTTCGTATATTACTGTAATGTTATTACGTCCCATTAATTAAACATTTGCTCAGTTTTCTAGCACATACTCTACCACTTCCATGATGCCGTCTTGGACCGCGAATTGCAGTACCAAAACCTTTTCTTAGAAAACTGGTTCACGCAAACTTTTTTGAATTACGTAACACATAATGTTTTCACGACCTGCATTAGCCGCTTTCACCAACAATTTCCAGTATTTGTGAATCCCTTTCATTACCATGTCTATTGTTTGCACCAAATACACAAGTACGGGCCAATTTTCAAAATAATAATTGGCATACTCCAATATGGTTATACCCGCTGAATCTTTGGCCAAAACGTTAACACCGTCTCTTCTATTAAGAATTTTACAGTTTCCAAATTCCCCACCGCTTCTGCTCGCTGAATTGGAAATTTGCCACCAAAATCCTTTTCTTCAAAATTAAATTTCATATCCTTCATGCGTACAAGTTCATCTAGCCAACCACGATAGGCAGCTAAACTAACTGACGACAGTTCCTTCTCGTCAAACAAGTCTTGTTTGTCACAGCTGGTTCTCGTGGTGTCTTCACTGGCTCTCACGGTGTCTTCGCTGGTTCTCACGGTGTCTTTGCTGGCGCTCACAGTGTCTTCGCTGGTTCTCATGGGGTCTTTACTGGCTCTCATGGTGTCTCTGCTGGCTCTCATGGTGTCTTCACTCTATAGTTTGCAGATAGTGAGTGTGATCCCTTAGTTCAAGCGTCTCATTTTATACACGCACTGTGCGATATTTTGTATTTTTTTAATTGGCTGAGAAGGAATATAAGTTTTTTTTATTGGCCGAGAAGGAATGTAAGTTTCTTTATATGGTATCGTGAGTTTTACCGATCTTGATAAATTGAATAAAACTATTTTTTTAATTTTACTATCCCATACACGATTAATGCCAGATGTAAAAAATTACTAGGATATATTAGCACGATCTTGTCAATTAAATAAGCATAGTATAAAAAAAAGCTTAGATTTATGCGAAATGTTAAAATGTAACGCCGCTTGTTTTGTTCCTGCAATCATTGTGCAAGTTTAATTGGAAACTTTTTTGTACTTTTTTTACTTTCAAAACATTTTCATGTAAACGACAGATGGGCTCATGAGAGGGCAGTTTGACTTGCGCTCTCGACTTCAGAAGTCGGGTAACCGGAGCTAGTTTTTGTTTATCAAAGTTACCAAATAGCGCAGCGACCATTGATGAAACACATTTCATTTTAACATTCGCTTATTAATTTTCCATTTCAAAATAGTCTAGGCATTAGTGACGAAACTGATTGAAAACATTTTGAGGTTGCTGGATGCCTCGAGAAATACAATCACGATTAGTTTGTTATCGGACCCGTAAACTAATTCGATTCCATTTTCAAAAGTCTGTTCAATGAAAAATTGTAAATTGTTTTAATTTAGCGGCTGGTAGAGTAAAGTTTTGTAATTTGTTTCATTGACATCCAACGAACCCTTAACTTGGCCGTCTTCACTATCGTTTAGATGAACTATGAATATAGTTTGCGAATGTTCGTCCAAAAGGTCGGAAATTGTATTAAATGCTCCGAAATTTAACCGTTTAAATATACCTGTGGGAATATTCATAGTGTATCGCTTTGCCGTTTTAAAACAAATCATACTCACCTCTCCCGTCTTGATGATTGATGACCGCATAGATGATATTTTTTCGTCGGTTAAACTATATTCATTGGTATTTGTAACATCATCGGTTTCGGTAGTAAATTAATTTTCCAGAGATGCGGTCGTAGTGGAGATGTAGATTTTTCTTTCCGCCCCACCACCCTCCTCGGACAATTCAATTATAGAGGTGTCATAATTGTAGTGTTTTTTTCCAAATGTATATACCGAGTGGAATGACAACAATTAAACTAACTATGAGTAGTCACAATCCCACTTAGAGTTGTTTATTTCCTTTATTCAGAGTTATATATATATATATAACGATAGTAAAAAACTGAAAATTACATACAGTGCTTGTCGGTTTAATAGTTGTCCATCGGGTGCCATGACTACCGAGCTCGGATCGCAAATGATTGTGGGGAAACCATAAAATACTTGCTGCACCTATGTTAGAATGGCATTTTCGTCGTATTTTACCGACAGGTAAGTGAGGAATACAGACATTATGTCTAAAATTTGAGAATAACTCAAGGTATCGATAAGAGGTGCCATATATTTATGTATTTTTTGGAGATCGTTTTTCTTTGGAACACCCTCCCATAATATCTCTACAACAACCAATACGTCTTCGCGGTAATTTGAAAAGATATTGTTTTCACGTGATTGAATATCTTTTCGTACTTGTGTCGTACAGAACCAACTTTATTCATAAACTCCTCAATTTGAAATGATATGGAATTATCTTTATATAGTAATTTTGTCAACTGTTTAATATTTTCATTTTCTGCTTGTTGTTCGTCTCTCAAAATTGTTTTATAATTTTCGCGAGTGATGTGAAGGGCCCAAACAATTTTGTTTAATAGTATACTGCTTAAGGTACAGAAAATTTAAACGGTGGGTTAATTGCGAAATTTTAAATTTTATTTCAGATGCGAGTTTATCACATTCAGTCATTGACGAATATATATTTACACCTTTTAACCTCAATACAGAATCGTAAAAATATTTATTATTTATGATGACTGTCAGATTTAAAGAATCCAAGTACAGTGGTGGATTAAGTTTTATAAATTCAACCGATTCCATAAATTCAGAATGCATCATCTTTTTATTTAATTTTCTCTGCGTTTTTAACTTTAGCAACTCTCTAATAGTAAAGTTAAAATTACGAGGTATTATTGTTTTTTTTTTCATAGTGTAATATTAATTTACCTAATTACCAGCATCTGCAGCTCCTGAATTTGTAGCACCTCCGAAAGATGTACTCGCACAAAATTGTGTATTCACCGAGTCTTTAACTTTACTTTTAAATTTCCATAAAACAGACCCAAAAAATCCCATTAATAAAATTGATCCTATTATTCTAAATGCGTATATTTGCTGTTTTTTAATAATTGTTTTATATACAAATACAACATGTAAAAAAATGTTTCACATCAGGTTGGGAAAAGTAGGATGAAAAGGATAAAGTCAAAGAATCACAACATGTCAAGAGGAAAAAAAATTATTCATTGATGTATTTACAATAGTTACAAAAATCTATTTACACTTGAATAAATTTCAATTTAATCTTGTTTGTTGTTCTGGATAAGACTATGTAAATTTCTTCTAGCATACATCCCATCAAATTAGCATAAATGTTATTATCAATTGTTAATCCTATACTACTCTGAACTGTATTTCCATACGTCATTTTAAGCAGTAAACCATATAACAAGAGTTTACTGCATTTAGTAGCTTCACATACGTGTCGAAAGGCAAATTTATCTATCGTATAGAGATTCATCTCGAAGAAACATTTTGGTATCAGAAAGAGGTTGTTTTTTCCCTCGTCACACATGAGTATTTCGTCTCCAACATGTCCCAAATAATATAATACTTCACCAATGCATACTCCATGACCATGAATTAAACTGCGGTAGGGAAAATCAACGATTAGCGGCAAGTAGGCAGATTTGAGGTTTTCATTCTTCTCTGCTGTCAATTTTTTTTTTTTTTTTATCGTTTGAAAAGTAAATCGGAGTGAACCGGGGACGATTCTTTAAAATCTTCTGTTTGTCCATTTCAGCCACGTCAAGCCGGCAGCTACATTCCTTTATAATTTCTTTTATTTGAGCAGGGACAGCAATCGACACACTTAAATTGAAATAGCGTGCTACGATGTTTGTAAAGATAAAGAAAAGAAATCCGGGTCATAGTTCGCATTTTTATGTATGCAAATTCCGATACGAAAATTCGCGTAGAGTTTTGCACATATTATCCCGGAGTCATTAGTGTAAACAATACGTTGGTGTCCATGCCGACCACGACAGAAACCACGACCAAGTTCATGCCGCAAAGTGCCTATTCGTGCCTTGCCCATTTGGATCCAGTCATCGGTATGTATAATGCTTGGACAATAAACAATTTACAACTAAAAAGTGACTGAATTAATTTTAAGAACGAAACAGGCTACACCGTCACCTATAAAGTACAGTATACTTCGCGGACTAATCGCGATCCAATAAAAGTTTCAGTAAATTTGGGTAAATGCATCACATCTTCCAACTGTTCGTTCAATGTGATGCCACAGTACCAATTTGATCAAAACTATTAGTTTGTGCATGTGGGTACTCCGGAATTGACCAAAGTAGTTCGAACAGAATATAACGAAAGTTTCGATTCGTTGCAGTGCACACCAAGTATTACCGATGTGGTTGCTTTCAGCACGGTTTACAATAATTCCGACAACGTACCAAACATCTCGGAGAATTTAATCGAAACATATTATTACACTCTGTATTTCGAAAACAATAAATAATTTCTCGCGAACATGAATGCAAACAAAGTATCTATCGGTGTGAAATCCGACACTCCTCTATCCATTTTGGAATTTGGTAGCCCGATGATTAAGCGATTACATGGTGCTGGCGCGAAAATCGTAAACGGAATTTATTTAGAGGGAAAATACTTTACTTCTGCTTCATACATAATGCTAAATGCGAAATTTGTAAATGTCAAGATTAATCCACGAATAAAATAAGACAATGGATGTAACGATGCTTCAGTACGAAATTGCTCGTTTACCTAACCAACTTCGACGATTTGTACTCAGTACTAACCCCTTAAAAATGTCTGCTCGAGACATGAATTGGCCTTTATCGCAAAGAACCTTTACATCGCCAACGAAATAGACAATGAATATGTTGATGTACGATACTATGATAATAATGTGGCTGAAAATTCACTAAAAACCATTAATGCATCTAATTTTGTTGACTGGTATGAGTACATACTTAATCAAATCGTTTGGTTAATATTTCAAGTACAAGGAAAAATCCTATTACGTCGATTATTTGAATGAAAGTTTTCTTTTTTCACCTGAACAAATAGAAATATCATTTCTAAAACATTTTGCTTGCCAGTCTCTCGTACTTTTCAATACTTGAATTTGTGTAAAGTTTATAGATTTCCTTTTCCCATCACTTTTACGATGCATCAGTTGAACAGTAATGATAATCAATTAATGATTGATTACGAAGGTGAAGGCGGCAATGTGTGATTTACTACAATAATCCCTTACATAATGATATATAAGATGAATAATAAAAACCAAATATATCTGTGGACGGGTATTGGCACCATTTTAATATTACGGATTCTGGCCTTTGTTATTTGGAAATTCAAAGATAAACTCAAAACCTCCATGACTATGCATTTTGATACTAGTGGCGCATCTTTAAAAACAGCTACCCCTGTAGGAACTGCTAAGAAAACACAGAGTTAAATCAGTGGAAACAAAATGTAAAATAAGAATTCAGTATGGGGTTCTTGTCGTTTTGAGGTGATGCTGACTACAATAAACATATATTATGATTTTTATTTCGATATTTGTATTCGAATATGTAATGAAAACATTGTATATGATGTGTATATTATCGACTACACGTGAATAGTGAAAACAAAAGAAAATAAATAAGAAAACTAAGGAAATAGAAAAAAAATGTGTAATCATTTGTCTGGTGTATTGTTAACTGTGACGATATTTGCATACATATTTTTTGTAAACCACTTGCATATGATACATGAAGACATGGACCACCTTAAGAGAGCAATAAACAACATGTATGCCTGTTTACCTAGACCAAAATTGCCTTTGCCAAAACATTTACCAACATCTCTACCATGTGCTCAAAACAGACGAATATACATGTTGGATTTTTACAAGAACGGTGTATTGATTGATAATGTGGAAATACGGATGCTGGAAAAAACAACCAAACTAGAATTAATTTAATAATGTTTCCTTTTACTAAATCGAGATTTATGCAATAAAACAATAACTATTAGATTTTTTTTTTAAAGGGGTTATATAAGAATAATTTTTTTTGTAAATAATCAATAATGCTTTCTATAAATTATTTCTTAAACCAGAAATGTAATAATAGTAAACAGCTAATAATATGCACATCGGTAGTAATACTAATCATCAACATTCTTGTTTATAGCAAGTATTAAAACTTGAGTGGAACCAATCACCGGGTTGTTGATTATTTTTAATTGTATCTTGGTAGTCTATCTAACCGTCGTCGTCAAACTCCCCAAACCTCTAACTTGTGAGTTATAAAAAAAATAAGTATATCCACATAGCAATGTTGAAGGCTCTCGTTAAGTTCGCCGGTAATGTCTACAAGACAGGTGAAGTGCAATGATTCGACATTCGCTAGTCCCAAATTTACCAAAAGATTCAGTTTTCAAGAATATTTGTAACAATCAATATTTGTATGGCTTGAAAATGATTGCAAATGGTAAAAAAACATTACGAATTGGCAACATCGCGATTGGTGAATTTATGAGCAAGATCAAAAAAGGCCAGTGTGACGCCACTTTCGGTCAAATCGATTCGAACATCCTTCTCAACGACAAAATGCGTAAAGTTTTATTGTACGAAATTAAAAATTTTGCCGGTTTATGTGCTGCATAAAATTCAGCTCAGATCCAAAAAAAAAACTAAACTCGTTGAATCCAGCATTGAATAAAGCCGCTAATTCTAACGATGTTGTAAAACTAATCATGGCCGATCCCAAGCTCGCTCGAACGTTAAAAAAAAAAAAAAAAAAAATCTCTCAGAGAACAAAAACTTGTCGGTTACACCATTCTTTCTGCCGTTGGTGGTTCGGGTCTAGCCGCCTACATCGATAGGTACAGGAAGGCGATAAGCGGATGCATTCGCTAAGAAAACGACAATGGAAAACTCAAAGTGTGTAAAGTCAATCATCTCAGTTGTCGGACGTTTTCCAACCATAGTTTCTTGAATTTATGCAACGATAAAGTTTTGTGTGACGAGGTAAAAAACGCCTGGTGTTTGGGGGCGGGTGGTGATGTTGCGTGCGTTCATTGTGACAGTGCTCGAAACAATCGTCCCGCGATCGACATCAATGTGGAATATCGTTGTGCCGATGCCTCGTGGAAGGATGCGATCGCCGACATATTGAGCAAAGACGTGGAGAATGTTGTGGCTTTTGGTGGTGATGTATTCGACTATACGAAAAACATATTTCGGTATTTATATTACGGATTAATTTTTATCGGTGGGGTCATTATTTTGGGTTTTGCCACCTACCTAATACATTTTTTTTTCGGCTGTGGTTAAAGGTTAAAAGAAAGATAAGTGGAAGTGACGAGCATGGACAATGGGAATCCCATACTCAAGGTGTTTGAGGTGTACGAAATCTTGTCGCAGATATCCAATTTAACCGATCGGCATTTCAAATTATTCGCAAATATTTTGGCAACTTATCGTATAAATGATCGCCCATTAAATTCCCTTACCGACCTTTCATTAACTGGCTATTTAAGCATCTATTTTGCAAATCATTTTCCACGCGATTTAAAAAACAAAAAAATTATTGACAATTGATGCGCAAAATCAATATCGAGTGGTTGCGGCTGTCGTAAACAAAAAAAAAAAATAAGAATTCCACATTAAACAAACAGTTGGATCTTACCTCGCAAGCATATTGCTGGTACCGTAATTTTCCGCTAAATTTTGTGCACCCCCATCTGTTCTTTAGATTGAACTCTGAGTTGGATTCTCTGCTCGGAGGAATCGATGATTTCAACGGGCAGTTTGCACGCATAATGCCAAATGGCAAACCGATACTTTCGCTCTTTACCAAGGTGGATCGCGGGATATTAAATCCCATTAATGTAAATTTATAGACCGATCTCCATTTGAACACACCAGACTTTCAACACATTGTTGATATTTCACACTCAATTATTGTTGACTAGTTGCATATTCCCATGTTTTTGTGTGTGACTTTGTCCCCCTGCTGTTTCATCAACATTTCCTCTCATTTAAAAAACTTGTGCAGTTTATCGCCAAAGTAATCGTTACTAATCTCGTCAAATCTCTGAAGGTAAACACTCATTAATTTTAATTTTAATTTTGTCCAACAATCCACAATGTTGAGGTAATTGACGTATGTATGAAATGTGTCGAATATTTGCTTGCTTCGATTAAAGTTTCTGTCCCAATGCCAATTCATCAAGTCGCGATTTGTCATCCACAAGTTTTCGGAAGTTCAGCATATTTCAATTTTATCCTATTCAAGTACTCTCCTTCGAAATATATCGAAAAATTTGGCCCATTTTAAAAATTAGTTCTAATTAATAAAGAGTATGTCTGACATACTCAAGTTTAGCAATCATAATCCGTATTCTATAGACCGCATTTATTACAAGTATCAAGTTTATGCGCGTAGAAAACCTCTAGATTATTTTATTCGAAAGAAGCAGTTACGATGAGACCCAATTGGACCAATTCCTCGACAATGACAAGAGGGAATTGTTACTCTATTTGAAAAATGTCAACCAGATGTCCGATAAATACAATACAGTCTTGAAAAAAGTCAACGAGTTGTACTCTTATTATTTAAAATCAAAGTTACTCTCATTTTACAAACAGCTCAAAATTTACAAAAATGTTCAAAGACCAATTTCTTTGGCACTGCGGTTGAACGATGTTTGGTGTTCGTTGCGAATGGAGACTGTGGAAACTTTCAAACATTTTAATGTTTTTCCACATTCTTTTGTAAACGAGTAAAAGGATATTCTTTATACCTTGTTGCACTGAAAAATAAATGTGTTTTTAATTACAAAAAAATGATTATATAAAGAGACAAGAGCGCCTATTTGTTTCGCATTAATTGTTTTCTTTTTGTAAGAGAATAACAATGTCGGGGCATATACAGCTGGGAGATTTGTATGATTTGGTATCTCTAGAGGAAAAAACTCACAAATATTAGGTGCATAATGATCCACGCAAAACCTTTATCACTGCTTCGACATGTGTTTCAAACACTTTTCCATAATTTCAGTCAAAGAAAATGGCCCCTTACATCGTGAATTCGCCCAAATTTTCCATCGGGCCATATACTGATTTCCAAACCTATGACGATCCGGTAGCCGCCATCGAGGAAAAACGGAAAAAAAAATCACTGGAGAAGATATTGATTTGGGAGTTCAACTACATGCAAATATCGAAAATTACTACAAATCGAACAAATAAAAACTGCCCGATGCGATAGACGATATGTTTACACAATTTTTTAGATTTCGACCGCGATGTTATACAAGCCAATTGTTGGACACCTTATGCATCGGAGCTCAGAGTACGAGATGTTGATTTCGCTCTTTGTGAAACCATCGACATGCTTTTCAAGTCCAAGCAGGGTGATTTGGTGATGGTCGATTGGAAACGTTCGCCAAAGAACTTCGAAGAGTCTCCCAGCGATTATGGACTGGGACCTATGTAATGTATTAGCATCACAACTAAACAAGTACTCATTGCAGCAAAACATTTATCGTTATATATTCAACAAGGGGAAAAAATTATATTCGACCACGTGCGGACGGAAAATCACCTAAATGTATCTACTGCAAATGCACGGAAACCTGTCAAATTACAAGTTACTGTTGGTAGTTGATTTTGACGAAAATGTGATTGAGAAATGTTTAATTTACACAATCGATAATCGATAAAAATTGTTTGGTTTTTACTTCTTGTCATCTTGAAATTTGTTATATTCTTCTTCATTCATTGTTCTTGTAATAGCAATTGATTTGTTGAGATGATCCAAGTTTGGCCTAAAGAAAATTCGGATGTTTGTCAGGATGCTGTTCCGACCCAGTTCGTAGATGGTTTCGAGACGCAAAGTCAACACTGTCGATTCGTGTGTATTTCCGAGTACTTTTAGCGTCGCTTCATACGAAATGTGTTGATTCGCGTAATTTTCCTTTGGCATCTGTACGAGTAGATATTGATTGACGATCACGAACGAGAATGGCTCGTCTTTAAAGTTTTCCAATCTCGTCATATAATGTGTGGCCATGACGTTTCAAAAGTGAGGTATTGTGCTAGAGAAAAATTATAAATCACCCGACGTTGGTATTCTTCACTCCAGTCCTTAAGATGGTGATTTTTAAACAACTGCAAGAGACCAATTAATGCGCCGCGACATTCTTCCTCCGAGTGCAAGTTGATAAAGTAAACGTCATGGATTCGGTCGAGGATTGTAGGTCTTATTGATTTTTGTAATTGGTTGCAGCTACAATTAAAACATTTTTTTTTTTTCATTTTAACACCTCCGTCGAGACCGGTTTGTAGGGTAATTGCCATACTTCGCAAATGGGGTGGAATTGCCAAGTTTTGCGAAACTTTCTCGTCGATTTTGTCCAGAAATATCACGAATCACTGGTTCTGGTTCTCGATGGTAATCTTGAACAAATTGACTAATTTGCATTTGGTATCACCGATGGTGGGCGAGGATAATTGCTCGATGTTGAGTTGGTATAGTTTGGCTTTCCATTCAGATGCGGTTGCGTGGGCCAACATACTCTTACCCGTACCCGGAGGACCAAAAAACATTATAAATTTGAATCGTGGGTTAAACACTTGTGTATATATTAAAATTTTGAGTTCTATTTCCAACTGGTCGTGGTCATGTAGATCCTTGAAAGAAAATTAGGTTTCTATTCGCCATGGGTCCAGCTCGGGTGTAATTTCCGAATTTGATTCTCCTTCAAATAAATAGCTCACATTCTTGGGATTCCGAAAGTAAGCCAGAAATAAATTTTCAAACTGGGCCGTTAAAGGTTCGAGATTATTTCTCGATAGCAGAGCGCATCTGTAAATTGGCAATTTTTGTACTAAGTACACCCACGATTTGTAAATAGTGTATTGATTTTCAGCTAGTGTAGATTCCCACTCCGTTAAAATTTTTGAAAATACTTCACGTAAACCAAAGAGCGTAGTCTCTAAATCATTTAAAAGTTTGTCACATTTCTGCGATGTGATTTGTGTTTTTTTCTGGCACAGATGACAAAAATTCCGCAAGGTTCAGCATTTGAGATAATTGCTCTATGTTTGTCAGTTCGCCAAATGCGATTTTCGGCGCACATGTAATCTGAATTAGACCGGCTTCTACGATGGGGCGAACGTTTTCATTCATTGTTTTTTTTTATCTGGGTTTTCCACAGTATTTATAAGATTCTTTTTTTTTATTGTCATGCAGCACCAACAACAGCAACAATAAAGGACCTTGTTTCCATCATTGAAACTTCAACCACTCAGATCACAGTGCGCCGAATCTTAAATTCTGGTAACGAACCAGCAATCTTCTTCTCAGCTGCTAAACTCTCCCCCCCCCCCCCCAAAAAAAACACCCTCCTAATCATTTACAAAGACCTCATGTAAATACCATGACTAAAATGTCCATTCCTCGCATCGGCATGTGAATAGATCCAGGTGATGGACACGAATAATTGACGTAAAAACTAAAAAATTACATATCACGATTCGTGGAAATTTTGACGGGAATCCATACGACCATCACACAAACGAGAAAGGCAGTCGGTGATTCTTCGTGTGCGCTAAATACCTCGGTGGCTATGAAACGAGGGGCTATACATTTCCCCGAGCTCGACCGACTAGAATCGGAAATGGTGAATGATGGAGCGGTCAGTCATCAGTACGTGGAAATTATAAAATCCATCCTCGATTCGAAATATGAAGACGTGCCGGAAAATATATTGCTGTTCGGTCGAATCCTCGAACAACACAATGTCCTAACCACATACACTCTCATTCATATATGGCTGAATGGATCCATCGAAGCACAGCATGTACTCAACACCCACTTGTTCATCAAACACATTAAATTGGTTCCACCTTTGCAATCTCCATTCGATGCATTTATGAAGGCATCTCTGGTAAAATGCAACAACAGAGAAAAAATCGACTGTGAACTTTGTCGTATAATATCGGACAATTTCGAAAAGAGCAAAACATATGTCGTCAGTGAACTCAGACATGAATTTCTATCACTGGGTGAATCAACATTCAAGAATGCATCTTTCAACTCCTTCAAGGAACAGTTCGATGGATTTTGTAAAAAGTCGTTTTTTTTTTTTCGAACTGATGAAAAAAATTGTGATGTATCTAACATATATGCAAACATTCAAATTTCATTTAAAAAATTATTAACGGAAAAATATTTTTATAAGTTTTTTAAATTTATATATTTTTGTACGTGTATCTAACCCATGAGTTTGAGTTCTGTGATCTTATCAACAGATATATTTTCCTCATCATATTCATTACACTCGACATGTTCAAATACTTCCCATTGGGAAAACAAATGTTCAAAATTATAAACTACCATAATAACCTAATATAAGAGCGAAAATCATGTCTGGCGAAATCGTCGGTGAAGGTGAACACCTTATTTATAACGACCAGATCTGTATTTACACCTTTGGTGTTGATTTACCGATTCACAAAATCCTTAAAACTTCCGATTTAGGCCTAACGGTTATAAAGAATAATTTCCTCTTAAATTTAAATAAAGCCGATACTGATAATGTGCGATATTTGTTTAATAATATTTCACCAGTGTTGGATCAATCGGTCAACTATTACGACTACACTTTGGTTGGTGCTCGTCGAACGAAATTGGTGAAGTGAATGCACTGTATCGACCAATACGAACAGCATCTTCAATTCACAGGATATGAGAATTTCGCATTCGACTTTCACAACAATGCCAACAATGGGCGTGAAGTAAAACATCAAAAGACTCCACCACAAAATGAAAGAACCCCGATAATGAACTAGGTTCGGACATCGCCCGTGTATTAAAATGAACTATTGGCAATCGACACACCTCCTGTTTTCGACATGGATATGGTGTTTCAATCAGATGTTTCAAACAATTATTTATTCGAGAATTTCGTACAAGAACATCAGCAATTACCAGAGCAAAACCAATACACATCAAATTTTGTACCTAATAATTACATACCCAACAAACAACTATAAGTACCAAACCAAGAACAACAAACTATTAATTGCATACTTGACAAGCAACAACAAGAATTACTAGAGCAAAACCAACTTACCCCGAATTACATACCTAACGAAAAAAATATTTTAGAAAAAGTACAAGAGTGATACACTAGAAAACCAGGCCGCCTATACGACAAAACTTCGACAAGAGTCGATGAGTGGATGTTTTTGGTTGAAACACCAAATATTTTCAAACAAGCAATGATTGGATTGTATAATGATGATTGTGAACTACGAACTTTTATCAATCAGGCACTAAATTCGGAAACTTTCAAAAATAGTGGCGGTGTGGAATACATTGTTCTAAAAGAACAACTTCCAACACTGGCTTTTAAACTTGACGAGATTAAACATAAATACAACATAAGTTTCTAACGCCTATATTTAAGATTATTTTATAAAATGACTGATGCAATCATCGGGGAAGACGTTTTACTTTCCAAAAACCAAATCCAAGTTTTCAGTTTCGATCCCAGGCAGCAATTCGAAATGTCATTAAATCATTTGATATGGATTTGACGGTGTTGCAAAATGTCTCGGTGTTTAATTTTTACCTAGCCGATTGCCACAAGGTTCAAGATTTATTCAAAGTGAAAGTTCCTGTTAGTGACAATTACCATTTTGAAAATTATGGGCACGTGCAAGAAGCGGGCATCAGCCGCAAATTCATGCACAAACGATCCCACGGGCACAATAACGAATCGAGTAACTTTGATACTGTAAATCATCTTTCATCAACGGGCTACAAAAATTCCACGTTTGATTTTCCAAATGGAAAAGTACACCAGCCGACCAAACGAATAAAAGTCGCGGATTCGATCGTTGCGAATACACCGCGACATTTTTAATTGCAGACGGTAGAACAGTCCAGTTTCAATTCGGCGTATATTCCGCATTTGCAAGATGTCTCCTCGATCGATCTAGACACGATGCAAATGAAACCTCAAATAATTCAGTCGACTTTAACAAGAATTAACTACATCCCCAACACTGCCATTTTCGTTCAAAACATTTCACCCGATTACAGTCTATCAGATTTTTTTTATCTTCCAGTCTTCTAAAAACTCGCCTATGTGTTGTAATCAACAAACAGCACTCGATGATTTAATGTCCAATAACACGATCGCACGATCTAATCCCTTCGAATTAAGATACATTGGCTGGGGGAAGCGGTAACAGAAACGATCCAACTCGGATAAATGAGGTAAACGCACCGGTCGAATTCGACCAGACGACTCAAATTCAAATAAACGTTCTTCATGGGGAATTTAACCCTTGTTCCACAATTCGCTACATTATCCGATGAGTTGCAATTCGCCACGAGGGAAGGAAACGATTCATCGCCATTGTCGAACCAAACGGCCCCATTGTCTGACGAATTCATCATCAATTTGACAAAGGAATGGAGCAAAGAAATAGTAATACCATTAAACCAAATAACTACTTTATAGTATTCACTTTTGCAAATAATTCATGGAACAAACATGCAACAACAATCAAGTAAAAGCAGCTCTTTCTCTCGCTGGAATGCATTTGCTTAAATTGGCTGCCGAAAAGAAAGTTATCAGTGAAGTATGCGACAATCTAAGAATTGCGATCGAATATTATCAAAAAGCCAATCCATATCTTACTTAATTAACCTGCCAGGAAAAACCGTGTGAAGATTAATAATTTCGTAAAAGTGGATAGTTGTAAATAAATTTTTTGTCCAGGTACTGTCTCATCACCTCGAGCCAACTGGGAACAAATTAAAAAGACTTTTAAGATTGAAGTTACGAT
Source organism: Dryococelus australis (assembly GCA_029891345.1). Classification (NCBI taxonomy): domain Eukaryota; kingdom Metazoa; phylum Arthropoda; class Insecta; order Phasmatodea; family Phasmatidae; genus Dryococelus; species Dryococelus australis. The sequence goes on along the minus strand of CM056993.1, from coordinate 63,855,026 downwards.
TTAAAATCTTGTAGTGTATTTCTCGCAACAATAAAGTTAATTAAATAGCCCTCTTCCACCTTTTTGGCCAAATTTGCAACATCTTTATATTTTCACGTATATTTTTGGTATCATATTTTTTGTATTTTATAAACCCTTTATATAAAATAGAAGAAAATTTCTTCTTGGCAGCGATGATTTCCATAAAATCCATCAAAAAAACACCTGCGAAAAATGTCGCCAAATACAACTTTGATTCTACAGTGTATTTCCTGTATTCTAATTTTAGTGTAGGTTTAATTGGAATTATACTTTCTTCGAAAGGAACTTCACCAAAATCAAATTTTTTTTCTCATGCACTATTTTGCCGTTTTTAAGAAATATTTTTTTTATTTTCGATGGCCGGTTGTAGTTGTTTATTCCTGTCATGTTGTGTGGATAAAATCAATTCGTTCGTATCCGGCACTATTTTAAACATTAACTGAAGTGATGGGTATTCGGGAAAATGACGGGGAACAGGATTGAAATCGAGGGTGGGATTTTCACAATTGCCTGTGTCTACATTGAAAGCTTTATTGACATAGGGATAAATCAGGCGACATCTATCGCATTTGTAATACATATATTTTAATTTTTGATCACATTCTTTAAAGTGTTCGAATTCACCATTTCAGCAATAATAGGCATTGATGTTATACAGGTGCTCTATATAACCATTTTCGTTTTGCGAACATCCGGGTTGTAGACAGTTTATTCGGCTTTTAGAAATCCTGTGCTCACATTTAACGATTTATAGTAATCCATAATTGCAAACGATGTAGGCATCGTTCGCATAAGGCAATCTAATTTTGTTCAATTTGTCGACACAAACATTGCCAATATCCTGTTCCATCCTAATCACATCATTGTTCGTATGGCACGCGGTGCCATCAAAAATCACATTCTTTGGGCATACTTCCAAAATCCATTTACGATTGTGCCCGCATCTCATATACATATCCTCGAGTTTTTTGTATTTTGTTTGCGGATTCGGATTCGGAACCATCGATGTTCATCTAGTTGCAATACTGTTCATATGTTATGTAATCGATTTGGTTCAGATTACTACACTCGCTGTACATCAACTGCAGGCCTTCGAAAATGCTCAGTTTCGGGGAGATCGATGCAAAGTTTAGGGGATTTAAATCACAGCGTAGCTGGATTTATAATCCGTCCCGACTTTGACGAGTTTCGGTGAAAGTGTTTGCGTGTGACTACATTGTAACCATTTTTGTTTCTCTAAATTCCATCCCTGTTCGTGAGGTGTTTTGTCCATTCGCCGATAAAATTCACTTCGATTTTCGAGCTTTCTGCATACCCTGTGCCCATCGCAAAAAATGTTGTACTCGTAATAGGTATTCGTTTTACACAAAGTGACAAATTTAAGTTTTTCATTTTGACTGGGTTCAACCTAAACAAATCTTTACCCGATTTCACGGGATCGTATTTTCGAGTTTTCGCATGTAGTAAAAACAAATACACCAACAATATTACAAGCTATAATACAGCTTGAACAATGATGCTAATTGAATAGGAATCCATCAATGCATTTCTTTCTCTCTCTCACACACTCTCTCTTAGAAAAAATTATAATCAAAGGATTACTTTCAAATCCAATGTATTTGAAATATACCAGCCAATATCGGCTGCTCCAGCACAAATAAAATCGTCAAAATAACCACCCATGCAATAAGGTAGAAATAATCAAAAGTATTTACTAAAATTTGCTTTTGTAGTTCAGACCTGATGGCTTCCAGTTCCGATGACAATTAGACCATTTTGCCACATTCGTCCATGTAAATGAACCACTTCAAATCGATGGAAAGGAGCAGATCGACTAGTCCAGGTAAATTAAATTTATATTTGAGACACGTGAACCTTTTCAAAATAATTAATTTCCATACAATTTCATTCATGCTTTTATCCAGCGTGTATAAAACTCGACCATCGGATGTGTAAGTTTGAATCAAATTCATTGTACTGTTTAACACACAATTCAAATGCTCGATATTGAGCAAAAAAAATTTTTACCGAGCATCTTACATTTTTTTCTAATTATCGGTCAAAGTCATCAAAGAATCGAACCACATCCACTCTAGAAGAAGGTGCATAATCTCCATAAAACCAGACGTTTTCGCGTAAACTGAGCACTGCTTGCACCACAAGTTCCGTGAAACGTCGAAGATCGTCAGTTGACAATCACGGGGGATGTGGAAATTACATTCCAGATATGGTACACTGCTGCCAAAAATATTTTTTTGCAATATGTAGAAGTTGATCGAAGGCAAGAGTCTCATATCGGTTAAATTCAAACTGCCCGTACTTACATTCCAACAACTGAACAATTTCCGCGCGCATGAAATTCATTTCGATAAATGGAGGGGAAAAAACACGATCGTCGTTGATAAACATGCTCGTTTGGCCGAAATTCGCTATCGCCTTGGCAAACATCGGGTAACACAAGGGTCCGGATACACATGGCTGAGCATTTCTCAAGGTTTTGACATTGTTCAACAATCCTAGCAAAATGTGGGCGAAAATTGTATCGGTATTATCCTATGACAACCGTTTTGGTATTTGCAGATCGATCAGTAATACTTTGGACATTCTTTTTTGTGTCAACAATCCTCGTATTTCCTTATTTGTTTTTTCCTGTTAAATGTAAGAGACATGTTTTCCTTTGCTTTACAAATCAGAAACGATGGTGAAGATTCCAATGTGGTTGGCGATTCCAGATATGGCGGTATAAGAAAAGGATCTCGCAATCAGAGAATCGCCAGCAGAGACGAAGGCAATCGCGTACTGTTCGATAAAAGAGCAAAAAAAAAAAGAAAATTCACAAAGAAAAGGCGAGTGCAAGGCATCGCAGTTATCGATTTAGACGGAACTTTGATAGACGAACATAAAAACGAATTTCACTGAGTCAATCATTTCATAGCGACTTTGGCAAAAGACTTTAAAGTGGTGCTGTGGACAGCGAGCAACGAGGTGCACGTGAAAATGTTTATCGAACAGTTTCCGCAAGCCAATAAATTTGCAACTGTTAGTACGGATTGCATAGAAAAACAAAACCTGTATCTATCGTTCGCCAACAACTTCCGATAACGTCGGGCTCATACATTTAAATTAACGATTCCGTGCATAGTTTGAATACGGGTGGTTACGACATACTGGTTGAAGTTAAAAAATACAATTACTTACCAAACACGAAAAATGAAAGAAAAAAATTAATTTATAAATTACAACTCATTACTGAATGATTTATACGATATGGTAGATGCTTGACACGGATCTATCAGTTAACTCCTCGTCCATCATTGTCGCATTTTTTTTCATAATCGTGCAACAGATAAATTAAAAATGCTTCTTGAAGAGCCATCAGATGTAATGGCAGAGTCCAAGTATACAATAACTTTGTAATCAACTCCATGTATTCATCAATGTTTCTATTCGAGTTGCTTCTACACATCCAGTTCTTCTTGTAGTGAGAATATGCAAATTTTTTGAACTCGAGAGTGTCCATTCTGTTATACTCCCTGGGAGGGGTACAGGCCCAAGACATTAGTTTTTTAGAATGGCATTGGCAAATTTTTCCAAGTCTGTTTGAACCCCTCATGTGGCAAATGATTATTCTCTTCCTGGGCACTATCATTTTTTTTTTCATGTATATATAGCCTGCTCTTTATTTGCTACAATTATAAATTTATTCCAAACTTACTTCAAAATTGAACGAACTGTTTTGAGTTTGATTTTTTTTTTTCGTTTAATTCCCAGGGCATTCCATGCTCTTTCGTGTACAAATTGCGATTTTGTTCTAGATCGTTAGGCATACTCTTTACCAGGTGTATGTATGGAACAGGTCTAGATATATACAAAATGTTTGACCCTTTTTGTGTAGAATATCCAAACTCCAATGGATATTTTTTCCCATGATATCTTCCAAATTTAAAATCAACAACTAAAACAGAAGCTAGATTAATATTTTCCAACAGCTTACGTTTTTCTTCTGGCCTTTTTCTAATCAAAGTAGGTTATTTGTCCTCTTCTCTAGAGTCGCTTGAAGACCCTGAACACACATCATTACTGTTGGTACTACTTTGTCTTTTCCTTTTTAAATTAAATTTTGTGCTTCCTTTATATCAAAGTCTTGTTCATTTTTCATCAAACCGTTTCTCCTCTTTTATATAAGACTTTTGTTCTTCCTTTAATCTTCACCAGTCGAATGCACCTCTCCTTCTTCACCAGTGCCACCATCAGCATTCCATGTTGAATGCCATACTTGTTGATAATGTCTCCAGTCGTCTCTCGAAAAGCATTGTATTGGTTCAGTCTCAAGTTTACCATTCAAAGGCTGTAGCTGATGCTCTTTAGGTTCAACTCCACGTTCATTAAACATATTGTTGAAATACTACATCGTCGTTGGAAATAATCAAGGTAGTTATCAATTGGAAACTTCTCGAAGTCACCGCAACTGCACGAATGACTGCTCTGTGGTTTCCGACACCTATATATACGAGAGTGAGAAAAAAAAAAACAAGTTTCTTATAAGACAAAAAAACACCAACCTTATCATGTATGGCATTACTCATTAATTTTTTTCGCTATTTCTAAAACACGAGTTTGCCAAAGCGCTCGTGACATCGCCAAATACCATTTTGATTTTTTCAGCATTATACACATTATGTAACACTGTGTTCTTATTGCAACACATTGAAGATTCCGATGGAATGAGTTTATCAGCAATTGAATGTTTATTACATTCGTTGCATAATAAATGGAAAAAATAACATCGATGGAAATTTTAAACATAATCAAAGGGGAATACGTTCGCCATCCAAACGATCTGCGAAAAAATATTTCTACGAGCAGTCGGCCTTCGATGTGACCGTACCCGAATATGGCGAAACTTTAATGACTCCCGAAATGCATAGGGGGTGGAGAGGTTCGAAATCTGCTTTGATGTGGATATGGTTGCATTTAATGTTGGCCGGCAAAAATAATTGCAATAGAAATTATAATTACGCCAATCTTTATCATAGTTTACTTGAAACATCGGATTCTTTTTATCCTGTGTTCCAGTTGTTTCTATGGATACAGAAACAAAAAATCAATGCTTAAAATACTCGCGGAAAATAACTTCCCACTAGGTTATATAATGGTATTAATTCAGTCGAGCATCGAAGATGAGAAAAATATTTCACAGATATATAACATCCCCACAGTGATAGTTTTGCTAACACTCGAGTATCTGCAGTTGAAATTACGCATATTGGGTCTAGAAGAAAAACAGAAAACACATATTTTGGAAAACGAAACAACCTGGGGGTGGGTAATTGAAAACAACAATGATGACGAGGGTGGCGAGGGGAATGATAGAAGTGGTGAATTTGGTAAATGTAAGTAACATTCGAGACATGAGAAACTGGGCGAGTTTATCAAAATCTACAAAAGTGTTTTTTTTTTCTAACAGTTAATCATGTATATTTACATTTTATTCGTGAAAATTTCATTTAAGGAAACATGCCTGGATTTTTTGTAACGATGGACAAACTCAAGCTTGTATAAATATGTAGAAAGTAATTTACAAATTTCAATCATAAACAATCGGTTACGATTACAAGAATTAATGTACGAAAAGAGACTAGGGTTATTTTGGCAGGATAATGTGAAAAGACTGTTTTTGAAAAAAAAAAAAAAAAAAAAAAAAAGAACATCGAGATGAATCACTGATGCGATTCATACTTGAAATTTGCAATAAATAAAAAAAGCTCCTTTTTTTCATTGCCCATTGTCGTTTCATTTCCTCCCCCACCTTTTGTAAAAAAAAAAAAGAAAAGAAATTTTAAGTATTTTTTTTACCATCATATCATTGTATATAAGATGAAAAATAAATTGTTTTTTTTCCCAGTCAAACACAAGTCGATATTGTCAGACGAGACCAACGAATACTTACAGAATAATCTAGACTGTTTGTATTCTGCATTTCTGGCGAGAGAATACGGCCCAAATTTTTTCCTGTATACCACTTCGATCAACATTTTTTCTCCTTCTTGTTTGTAAGTATTCTGATGGATGTCTTATTTCGCGAAAAGGATTATTGACTCGAGTAAAATGGATGAGGAGCAGGAACATGTTGGGAAAATTATCAAACGCAGTGAGGAAATTGGTCGAGTAACTGTCGATGCGAATCTGGATCGCATAATAATGCAACTCGTCGGCCAGTATGACAACAAATATGATCGAAACAAAATCATTTCCATTGTCAGATTCAGTGAACTCGGTAAAATCACCCCACAGGAAATTTCGCCCTTTGGATACAATCTTTTGTTAAAGTGAATGTTTACTCATTGGTCAGCAAAGAAACAATGCTTAACAGAGTACGATTGTGGGCTGGTCGTGCAAAAAAAGTTTGGCTTACCAATGTATAATCTTGGACATTGACGTCGACAAGGAACACAATTTCGACTCGTACGAAGAGAACCTCGTTTACAACGATCGTGTGATTGAGTTTGTCGAAAATTTTACTGTTGCCATGTTCCCATTTTAGATCAAGGGGTCTTGTCTGGTGACACATCGGCCCAAAAAAGGAAGAGTTCACCTAATTCTACCCATAGTGATGGATTTTGTTAGTGCACATATTTTTTGCACTATTTCTCACATCTATTCGCAATCGAACGAGGGATTGGCATTCAAGTTTATGTTGGACAATCCAGCACAATGTTCCTTGCCCTCCATCCGAGATCACATTCCCGAATGAGTGAGAAGATCGTGTCTTTTGTTCCCATTTTCGATCCTTTCAAGAAAGGTGAAGCCATCGTAGTTTCCATAACTTGCAGTTCATCGCGAGAAGTTTTTTCTTTAAAACTCGATCGGACAGATGAATATGTCAAACGATACACATTCATCGATCAGGCAATTACCGAGATGTACGAATTGTATAGAGTCAGCACTATCGAGACAAATTTTCAGTTTGAGACCAACCGGTTGGAGAACACTTTGTTTAACGTGGAAAAACTGGACATTTCATCCCATTCGTCTTTTCTGAGTACGACTGGGAAGTGCCAAACATCAGGTTCCTTTTTACGATCGTGAATTTTACCCCTTTAGGAAAAATCAATTGTATATGATTGATCATTTCGAGGAGGCGATACGACAACCTGACATTGACTTTGATCATCACAAGGAAAATTTCATGCATGCACTCATAGATGGTTTATTGGCTGATGATTCAAACTTTTTTTACACAGCCTACACTTGCTACACGTGTTATTTAAAAGCAATTAATATCGAAATAAAAAACATAAACATCATTGTTGAAGTAAACGAATGGTGGAACAAGTGGATTTTGGGTAAGCAACAAGGCGATGGCAAGATCAGCATAAACATAAATGTTCCAAAAATGGTTCGAAACGAAGTAGAGATGAATAAAATAGCGATGAATGTGAATACGACGGAGATGAAGACTATCCTCCACAAAAACGGTTATGTGGACCTGCATCATCGGAAATGTTTAAAGAAAATTACGACTCATTTGTCTTTGTTTTATCGGAGAAGGTGAATCGCAGTTATGTGATGGGAGTGTTGTAATTGCTCGTTTGCTATGTTGACAGTAAAAATTTAATAAAGTTGATCGGATGTGTGTTCAAGTTTTTTAACCCGAACTGGTATACAAAGTTCATCTTGAGCGGTTGGTGCACCCACGAAAATGTAATCAATCACTTGTATACAGGATTCTACAAGACCGACGTTATTCACTTTTTGCTTTTGTCTATATGTGAAGGACCTCTCGACTGGACAAACCTGTTCAGGAAAATAGATGTAGTAACAATCAAGATCAGTTGTTCGGCAGTGTATTGACTACATCTCTGAAATCGTGGTACGGGCATCATGGCGGACATCAACGAACCAAGTGCTTTGGTATTAACCGGCAATATAAGTGACAATTGGCGCAAATTTAAACAACATTTTGACATATATATGATTGCCTCGGGGAAGTCGGAGAAGCCATCTGCATAAAGGTTGCGATCTTTCTCAATATTGTGGGTGAAGATGCTGTTGGGTTATTTAACACATTTAACTTGCCTGATGGAGCCAAAAATGATTATAAGAGGTTATCAAGGCTTTTGAAAATTACGTCTGCCACAGAAGAAATGTTCCATATGAGATATTTCTGCTATATTATCGGAAGCAAAAAGAGGGAGAGCCGTTTCAACAGTTTATAACAGACTTGAAGACACTCGTGTGCAGCTGCGAATTTGGTGATCAAGCCAATGATATTGTTAGGGACTGTGGCTTCATGGGAGTCTGTGACAAAATACTCCAGAAAGAAATGTTGCAAACACAACACCTAACATAAGTGTGAACTAGCAACCTAGGCAAAAGTCAATCAACAGCAACTGAAGTGTCTTCAAGGTACTACACCGGATATACATCTACCAGAAAGTGGAACAACCACGTCTGAAAATACTGTGGCGAAACACAAAATGGGACATGATTGGCACTCTAGAAACTTTAGTGAGTAACCACGCAAAAGTGTAAACAGTGTGGATTCAGTCCTAGATACAGGTGTCCAGCTTATGGCAAACCATGTTTCAAATGCGGAAAGCTCAATCGTTTTTCCAACATGTGTACAAATATCAACCATATCAAGGAAGTGAAAGTTGCACGACATCATAACAGTAACAGGGAAAGTGAGGATACTTTTCTTATAAACAATGTACTGGTTAGGGCAGAGTCAGCGTATAGAAAGGTAAAAAGTGTAAATAAACTGCATGAAGTAACCAAATGGCATGAAGTGATTTTAATTGAGGATGTAAAAGTGAATCTTAAGATAGACACCGGATCGGAAGTAAACATTATAGCAGAAACAATTTTCAACAAGGTCAACAGGCAGTTTAATGTTAGGGTCACCAGTGAAACATTATAATGCTATGGTGGGTTTAAAATCAAACCTAAAGGCATTGTTAGCCTTTGATGTGAAACCACAACTGTGGTAGAGTATTTGTAATTCCGTATTGTGAGTGCAGACAGAACACCAATATTAGGACTTGATACATGTATGCGACTCAATCTAATCAGTTGAGCCTCTGCATTCTTATCAAATCAGAACACAGCAAGAGCCTAAAGCTAAATTTATTCAAGATAACATAGATGTCTTTCAAGGTCTATGGAAGTTTCCATATCGATGCAACATAAGTGTCCAGGAAAATGCAGTACTAAAGGCAAAACCTCCAAGGTGCCATCCGAAAGCTATTAAAATCAAGTTGAAGGAGACGCTGAGAACTCTTGAAGAAAAAGAAATCATCAGAAGAGTCTTAAAACCAAACTCGTGTGTTAGCAACTTAGTAATAGTGGAAAAACCTAACGGGTCTTTACGATTGTGTCTTGATCCTCAAGATCTTAATAAAGAGATTGAAAGAGAATATTACCAGATCCCGACAATCGAGCAACTAACAGAAGCCCTCTCAGAAAAGAAAGTGTTCTCAGTATTTGACTTAAAAGATGGATTTTGGCATATAGAACTGGAAGATGAACCTGGCGACTTTTTCACATTCTCAGCACCATGGGGTTGTTACCAGTTCCTTCTATTGCCATTTGGTGTGTGCTGCGCTCCTGGAAAATTTCAGGAACTTAATGAACTCACCTTTGGACACATAAAAGGTGTTGTGGTCTATTTTGATGATATACTGGTAGCAGCAAACTCTGAGGAAGAACATGACGGATTCGTAGCAGAGGTATTGTGTACAGCTCGAGATCAAAACATCAGATTCAACCCAACTAAACTCCAGTATAAACTACAAGAGGTGCAGTTTTTGGCCCACATATTTTGATCAAATAAGATAAGACCAGATCCGGACCGAATAGCAGCTATTCAAGATCTACCATACCCCCGAAACAAACGGGAACTACAGAAATTTCTGGGGATGGTTGATTATGTGAGGACATTTGTAGCACACATAGCAACAATCATAGCACCTCTGCGGGATCTGTTGAGGATGGACATGGTATGGCAGTGGCTACCATGTCACTCTGACAGCACTGATGCCCTGAAGTCGGCGATTAGTAAAGCCGCAGCTTTGGGAACTTTTGACCCACAAACACCTCTTAAAATACAGTGCGACACAATCGCAGGATGGACTAGGGTGCTGTTTACTCCAAAAGGGTCAACCCAGTGTGTATGGTTCTCGTAGCCTAACAGAGTCTGAAAAGAAATGGGTGCAGATTGAGAAAGAAATGTTAGCGATTGTCTTTGCAGCAAAGAGATTTCATTATAGCATATATGAGTGTTCTGTTGCAGTCCTGACAGACCACAAACCACTGGTAGCTGTCATGGAGAAACCTGTGGTGAGTGTCATGTCGTCTCGCCTGCAATGACTAAAACTAAATAGATGCATTATGACTTACACCTGCAATACCTGCCCAGTAAACTAATGAACATTGCAGATTTTCTATCAGGAACATACATCAAGGGACCAGTTGAAAAGGATGAGGAGGTATTATGTGAAATGGTTCACAGTGTGAGCAGACATATACCAATAAGTGAAAAATGAAAAACTGAGTTACGAAGAGAATCTTCAGCAGATCCAGTATTAATGGAGGTGTTACGATTCGTGAATACAGGATGGCCTCATAAGAAGAATAATGTACCTGTAAGGTGTCAGCTGTTTTGGTGTATCCAGAGTGACCTGTATGAAGAATATGGCTTGTTGTTCCATGATGACAAGATAGTAGTGCCCAATTAAGTTGCAGGAGCAGATGTTGCACGCACTGCTTGAAGGCCACTTTGGCATAGGCAAAACCAAAGCTAGAGCTCGTATATTGTTCTTTTGGCCGAGGATGTCACGTGAAAGATATGTGACAGAGTGCAAGGTATGTGAAAAGTATAGAATGTCTAATAGAAAAGAGCAACTCATCCCACATCCTGTTCCTACATTGCCTTTTGAAAGAGTAGAAGCAGACATCTTAGAATTTACTAGTAAAAATTACCTAGTGGTATATGATTACTTGTCAAAATGGCTGGAAATTGTGTCATTATCAAATAAACAATCTAATAGTGTACTTGATACTCTCAAGGGTATATTCTCCACACATGGCATACCAAGAGTTATTGTCACAGACAATATGCCATTTAACTCCTATGAATGTCAATGTTTTGCAGTGGAGCATGAATTTGAATTCCATACGTCGAGTCCTCATCATCATCAGTCGAATGGCATGGCTGATAAGGGTGTAGGTATTGCAAAAAGCATCTTGCGTAAAAGCAAAGAGGAAGGGAAGGAGTATTGGTTAACTTTGATGGAATATCGAAACACCCCAATTATAGGTCTGGGGAAAGCTCCAGCTCAAATTTTAATGAGTCACCTAGTGAGAACAAGACTACCGGTATCCACAAATAACCTCATTCCTAAGATTGCACCCCACATGAAATCAAAACAAGAGTTGGGGCAGTTGAAGGTAAAAAGTCACTATGACAAAATTGCAACACGGAAAATGCCAGAATTCCAGAAAGGACAATCAGTGGTGGTACAAAAAGGCAAAGTATGGGAAAAATCCAGGATTCTATATAAACAAAAGGCTCCTCGGTCATATATATTAACTGATGAGTCTGGCAAGATACTACAAAGGAACACCAAATTCATAAGGCCATCGTCTTGTAAGGTGCAGCAGGAAGCTATGGGTCATGTTAGCAGTGACCCCATGAATGGTGAAACTAGTGTGAACAAGTGCAGACAGGACACAGAGTGGATGCCTAAACAACAACGACGAAAGAATGCCACAGCTGTGGAATGTACGTCCCCTGACTTTAATGGCTTTGATAACAGTGTGAGTCCAGGTGAATTAATGTACACTCAGAGTGGGGAGGTGAAGGCAGTTCGTGAAAGTGGTATTGTTACTAGAGCAAGACGCAGGGTGGTCAAACCATTGCGATATAAGTAAGTGAGGGAGATTGACATATCTGACAGACTGAGTGTTGACTGATTGTACATGTAGACTGAACTGTGTATGTGCAATGGCGATTTGTTACAATTTTGATTGTGTAACTAGACTGGTTAAGAGAATTTCAAGAGATTGACATCAGCCTGTATATAAGGGAAAGATGTTGTGATTTGTTAAGTTAGTGTCATGTTGGACAAACGAGGGACATGGCGATTGGTGGGGTTGCCACCTGGAGTCACCAGGTATCGTGATGGCGACAGGAAGGGATATAAGATATTGTTACATAAATGTAAGTGTGAAATAATAAAGAATGAAACAGGTTTGGTGGTAGAGAAGGAGACTCAGACAATGAACATGATTGTGGTACAGAAATTGAAGATGACGATGAAAGAACGACCACACCGTTCAACACTTTGCAATCTGAGAATTCTTTTTGCAACAATCGGGAAATTTTGCACATAAAGCAAAAACAACTCATTGCCGAGGATACTGCCAAACAAACTGAAAAAATTGCCACTAAAGCTCCCTTGCCGATAGATGCTGAATTGCCACAGCCAGATCGTCCCAAGTCCAGTTTTCGAATATCACCATTGTCAAGTTCAATGTCTGCAATGGGTGATGGAAACGAGCTGCTCAATGAGGATAATTTCGGATTTGTGGTGCAAAACTTGAAGTTTGGTGATGAAGGCCAAGTCGAATCGTCCATCGAGCTGACCAAGTTCGAGAAGATAGAATTGTATGCAATGTGTTTGTCATCTTTTCATAGTTGTTGCGTATAGGGTTTCATAATTCCTATGCAGATGGACCTTTTTTTCGATATTTATGTGAAAATCACTTCGGAATTTATGATTATATGAAACAACTTGTTATCGAACACATTGGCCAACCCGTGTACATGAATCACGTAGAGGACATTGCTAATTTACTGCGATCATTTTCTGAAAATTCGCGACTTCACCTTCCTGTTCATATTGAGCCAATGATTGAGTGGCACCATCTCAAAGAACTTTATGATTGGTACAAGCACTTGAACATCTACCCATGAGAGTACCAAACCACATCTGAAGATGATGCATCTATGATTTTGTATGGCGAATTCAACAATGACTTGATAGTCACTCTAATGAAGTTTGTGGCATCTTCAAATTTCCGAGGTAATCAGTTGCCGAATTTCCTGGTACTTTATAGTAAGACTGGTGTGGGGAAAAACATACTTTCAGATATTCTTTTGAAGCTACACAATGTGGATATCCCAAGTAATCTCACATTGAATTCGGCCAAGATCCCACACAATGATCATGATCCCCTATAAGTTGCCTTGAGTCACAACATGTAAGTATGCATCGACAAGTTGGACTCATTCAACGCCAGCTGCTCCAAAGTGTTTTGTAACAAGGGATGTATGCCCACAAGGTTCATGTACTCAAACAAAAATAGTAGCTGTACCCTATAAAGTATTAGTATTTTATAAGATATATTACATTAATTATTATTATACTTGCCTTATTCCTTTTGCTCTGGAGTGGAGGAAAGTTGATGTTTCTCTGTCCAGCTCTCACCATCAACTGAAGTCTTTTTTTCCAGATCTCTCTGTCATATAGGCAAACTTTGAAGAGGGGAAGGGTGAGGGAAATGAAATAGTACACTATGATTGGTTGTTGAAAGTCGGATTTGGGGGAGGGGGTAGGAGAATTATCGATGATGGAGTATTCTGGTATAATTGTGTGGAACTAAACACATTTAACCACTGTCCCTATGTACCTTATTAATATTCAAACTTTGTCTTACAAAATATCAACTTTGAATACTAATTATCTGTATAGGGTACAATGGATATGTTTGTTTAGTTCTATGAGGTTTTGCAAGAGTACTCCACAATCGACAATTCTTCCCCTTTTTTCACTTTATTGATCAACCAATCAGGGAACACCACAATCTCACTGATGTTAGTTTCTGTGCACTATAAGACTGACCTAAAGAAAATGTCCCTTTGCCGCCTCTGCATTGAAGACTGTCCTCATCTTTGGCTGAGAATGTCCGGTGCAGGTGCACGTCTCCTTCATGTCTTGTTTGTATGGTTGTTTTCTTTGTCTTGTGTCAGGAAACCCTTGTGATTCATGTTACTGGCATATGGTTGTGCAATTGCCCCTGGTGTTAGTTGGTGATGAGGGCGCCAGCACATTATGATGTTACTCACTATAACAGACAGTTACAACCGAATTTTAAAACAGAGAATGTGGGATCTTGCAAATATGAGATATATGTATTATTGAAGCATTTTTACATATTAAAGTTATGCACATATTTGCACCACAATATGTCTGGATGTTTATAATCAATATTAACCACATGGGACCTTGCAAACGTAAAATATTTGAGTTGTTGAAGTATTTTTACATATTAAATTTATCCACATATTTGCACCACAGTATGTCTGGATGTTTATAATCAATATTGACCATATGTGACTGTTCAAACATAAAATATTCTGATTATTGAAATATTTTTACACATTAAAGTTATACATGCATTTGCATCACTGTATATCTGGATGTTTATAATCAATATTGACCACATGTGATGAGGTTGTTAACAACGCAATTGACTCGTTCCTCAACTGCAAGTGTATGGACAATGTAGTCTATGTGTTCAACAGTGAGGTTGGGAACACTGCAGTCGACACAACCAACCACCCATCAATTGCGCATTTGACACAACTATTAGTGATACAATCAATATACCCATCAATGGTGAGGTTTTTGACAGATCTGTTTTTGTTATGAAATTGAAAAAAAAAAAAAACTCACACAAATGGAACCTTCACAGAGGAGTTACTCAAAATCAATTATCAACCATGTAGTAGATGAGGGTTTGTTCTTAAGGGTGGTCAAGTCGAGCCAGTTGTAGTATTGTACTTTAAAAAATAACATCATATGTATATTATCTTTATAAAATCAAGTAAAACAAATTTTAAAAAAGAGTTTTTATTTGTATTTTTTTACCATTTATTTTCACATAGTCTATAAATCACGTGTCATAAATGACACATTCACTAAACCCTTTTGGAAATCTCCCATTTGCAGTATCCAAATGCACTTTGTGTTCTGTTAGATAAAATTCACAACTTTCAAATCATTTTTAAACAATTCATTGACTGTTTTTGTGTATGTTTTTATGGAAGTCTAAGGCATGGCTGCATTCAAAATTGCATGTATGACTTTATGTAATTGTGTAGATATTTACCATAATGAATCTGATACATTTTGGGCTGTGGCACATTATTTTTTGTCTCTGTGGTAATTTGGAATACTTTTCCAAAGTCAAGTATCGATCTGTCTGACAGTCTTCGGGATCGTACAAGAGCACCATTTTCTTACGGCCAATGTAGGAAGAACCAAGACCATCAATGTACCTTTGATATGCAGATGATTTTTTGAGCCTAACAAACTTTACATTTTCGTACAATTCCATCTGAACTATCAAATAGAGGTAGTTGTTAATGGCCAACAATAAATTTTTGAAATTGAGAAATTTTTCCAATTTATAACAGTTGGTTACTTTGGTCATATTCGCAAAGAAAAAGACAAGTGCAACAACATTGTTGTAGATTTGTTTCATGAAACGTTATCCATTGTGCTTGTAACCTTTATGAACAATAGAACAAAGTTTCAAATCTTTTTGGTTTGGATTACTGCAAAATACACTGCAGTAAATCAGTTTTGTCAAATGTAAGTATTTTTTCTTCACTATTGAAATAGATGCGAGTATATCAGTGCCTTCTAGAGTGATACCCCTTTCATTAATTATGTTCATTTCCTTGTTTTTTAAGTTCGATAAACCTTTTACTGTTCAATTTCAAAATATATGTAAATCGATACCCATCGGTATCTGCACCATGACCATTTTGCGATTCTCTTGCAGAATTTTGCAAACAACAGCATGGAGTTTCGTCTCATCATACATAATCAGTTTTTTATTTGCTTCCACATTAGAGCAGGTATCGCAGGCATCTTGGCTAATGAAATATACCAACTGTGTGAGCTCCTCTTTCATCAGGTTGTTTATTGTTTCTTTGTGATCGCGAATTGTGTGCAGTAGATAAAACACGGGTGTAATTCGACATAAATGTATGAGAAGTTTGCGTGCAAACAACATCATGTCTATGGCTACGGGAATGCTGACAAACTTGAAAGATTGAGTGCCAATAAGCCTGTAGGTTGAGTTTTCCATAATTTTAAGTGAAAGTTGCTTCACATCCAACACCAAGTACTCTATATTCATGTCTTGAATCCTCTCTTCAGAGACTTTTTTTTTTTTTTGCATTTCAGCCTTTACAGATTTCATTTGCTTCTTTACAGTTTTATGGTGAATGGAGTTTTGGCATGTGAGAGTAAACAAATCAGAATGGGAGTAAAGCCAGCCAACAACTCTAGTCCTGTTACAGAAAGCATCAGCTTCCCAATAGGCTGGCCGGAATACATCAAGTTCATGTATTCCAATAATTTTGGTTTTTGTCTTCCATCACATACAAAGAAATTACATCATTCCTCAGCATTTCATCGAACGTGTCGCGGTATATCGGAGCATTTTCAAACACTAGATTCAATGCTTCTGCACAGCAACAACTGATGGTCGGTCTGGAAAGTCGTTTGTTGATGATGATGATTGGGTAGAAACTATCGACGTGGTATTGAATAATGATCCAAAAAGTCCATGGTTGGCAAACACCACGGCTCCGGAATATACTTTTTTCGTGTACTTGAACTTTGGTTTGGTGTAAATTGGTCTAATATCCATCGCAGATGTTCTTTCAGTGAGCGACATACATTGCAGATTGGGCATGGCCAGTAAAACAGAATCATTGCTCTGGTATCCCGGTAACACACCAAAGGATAGCGCATGATACAGGAACACGTTCGCGATCTAGCGTGAAATGGCACTCATCGAACTGTCTTCGAAACCGCAGTGAAAGAGATTGGTCAATTGGTTGCTGAAAATTGTCAAATTAAATTTGTTGTAAAGTCCGACCATGGCCACACAATCCCTCTCGTTGTAAATTAAAGCCTGCTCCATGCATTAAAAAATGATAGAGTCTGTGTTTGTTTCACCTGTAAGTTTATGCCAGACGCTACCACCAATGTACTCGGTGTAGTGCACTTGCATGTTTGTGAATTGAGTGTTCACTGCATCAAACTTTTCTTTGTTATAGGGCCCGATGTGAAAGATATTTATCATACACTCATGAGGAAAGTCATTGTCTGTGATGGTGTCATTTAGAATATAATAAATTCGCATAAGCACAGAGTTCAAATCGATTTTCCTAAACTTTGGCTGAGATAGTTTTTAGACAAGTTCCCCAACAACAAATTCCCACTCGCCAATGCATTTTTTTTTTCAAGATTGTCAACATGTCGAATATGATACCGTCGTGGTGAAAACGAACGAGTGGAGATGTTGCTAATTTTCCGAGGGTTATAAATGCTTTTATTTCGTGTTGCATATTGAGAACCCGCAAGCAAGTCAATAGGAATTTAAAATCGTATTCGATAATGTTGTGGTCGACGAAATAATGTGGGTAGTTTTGGTATCCCGTTAGCATTTTCATCAAGTATACCTGACTATACCAAAAGAGAAAATTAGTTATGAGATCCTCTCATGTCAGAAACCTTGGATCCAAATGCATTTCATGGGCAACCTTTTGTATTTCTTCTGCATTTCCACGTCGAAACCAATGGGCATGCCGCGACATTTTAGGTTCGAAATTATACTCACTTCGACATTCAGATACTCACAATAGACCACAAACATGATCAGTTTTTCTGGAGCGAGGCCCCCAGGGGCAAGTCTTCCAAATTATCCACACCCGTCTAGATGTCGAAGCTCACGACAGAAATGTACTTGTACAGATGATTGTAATCATAAGATGTGTCCAGGATCAGAGGCTTAGACTCGGTGATTGAGTACGCACCATTTGCACAAAATATATTTTCCACTATGAGATTACTGACTCCATGTTTCGGTCGCGAAACTTTGGTTTCCAAGTTTATTCTATTTGATGGAACAATTTTGCAATATCCCCTCTGAAATTACAGTACCAAAGTACAACTCAATTTATAACATGAAATGCACATCAGTCGACTGGTTGGTAAAGTAATATTTTTTTTCACAATTATTTTCCCCAAGAAATTTGTAGACAGTGTTCAACTTACCCGTGGTGAGAAATTCAATTTTTACCAAATGATATAAAATGTGCAATGTGCTTGCCGCATTTTGAGTCAAAATTTCTAGCAACGAGTTTGAATTAGTATCCAGCGAGGTTGTGTCGATGATTGAATCGATATACGGTTCATATAACTCAATCAGCAGTTGGCACATTTTGTATTTCATGTTTTCAGCAACTAGAAAGTATATCGAGAGGGGGTAATTCAAGATTTCTTGATGCCTCTTCCTCGTTTTGACATTGATGCCCACCACATTTATCTGAGTGTTGTAGAATAAAAAGACCTCAATATAATTTTTTTTTTCATTTAAAGATCACGAAGAACTAAAAAATTTTTGTTATAATAGAACCTTTAGTCAAGGCTAACAAACTAAGTTTTACAATGACCAGAGTATTGGAAATATTCAAAAATATCTACAACGACCCAGAACTGCAAACTTTGGACAAATTTAAACGGTTTTACACACATTTTGGCAACTGTCTCTTGGAATGCATTTCCACTCCCGAAAAAGACGATGACAAACACTCTGACAAAGATTTCGAAGAGGAAGTTGATACTCACATTAATAACAATACTTACATTCCTTACATTCCATTAAAGTTTAAAGATTTTCAGGCCACGTTCCCAAACACCACACTCGAAGACTTTGTATATGTCAAACAACTGTCGACCTCTCGCATTTTCAAAATTAACTTGAAAAATCAACCTATCTTGCTACAACTGCTACTTTCACAATAAAACCATCGAGGGAACAGCAAATTTTATATACCTAGTTGTAAATTTAAAAAAAAAAAAAAATTATGAATTATGTTTTCTTTGCAGAAAAAAAATGAAATTGACGACCAACATTGGCTTTTGCTCACATGCAAGTAAAAAAATGCTATTCATGAGTCATCATACAACTGCTCCCTGATTTATGATTCCAATCAAATCACGATGGAACACACATATCATTCAACGGGAATGACAAGGGACAAGGACAGCACTCCTCTATTCACGAAATTGAAATTGCACGATGTGTTTGTATACGAATGTAATCACAACTCTATTCGAAGTTTGATCAACGTCTTGACATTACCGTTGAGATTTGTCCATTTAGTTGATAGCCTACTCCAATCGGGAGACTACATGTACAACCAGTTTAAAGAGTGCATTAGTGCAAAAAATTTAGCCGATGTATATTTTGTACCTAAATTGGAAAACTTTGATACTCTGTTTTTCAGACCGACTTTTTTCACTCTTGCTGTAGAAGAATATGCCACTAGTTGGAGAAGTGTATTCTTTCACTTGCTCGATATGTATTCGGGAAATACGATAACTGAGTTTACAACTTCTGTAAAAACAAAAACTGCTACGTCGTGCGGCATAAGACATTTTTTCAAACGACCTACTCATAATTCAGATACAACAGGACAAATAATTACTTCTACAAATTCACTAATCATGAACGCGATTTGCAACCACGATTTACAAGCTCGGATAGAAAATACTGAAGGAAAGGATACGGCCAAATATACGAACATTCTTGTTATTTCGAACCTCATTTGATACGAGCTTTTTTACAATGTGTTTGGCCATTCCAACAAAATGCACGCTTCATTTTGCTCACCAAAATTTTTCTTAAATTCAGTTTGTTTAAATGAGTTTAAACACTTTATTCAACTTCAAAGAGACAGATGATTCCTCAAGGTAATGTAAAAATAAAAGAGATTTTTTTTTTTTTTAATAAATAAAATTTCTTTAAAAAAATATATATAATTATAAAAAGATTTTAAAATATATGAAAATTATAACTATATTTTTAAAAGCATTAAACATATTTAAAATTAATAAACTCCAGACTTTTCAAATTTCCTCTCATCAGGACCCCGGCCACCCGCCCCACAATATCTCATCCTTCTGTATGGCCTCGCTTTGAAAAAATCATCTACACTTTGTGAGTAAATACAATGTAAACACTTATTTCCCCTCACCACTTTACCACCAGCATGACCTCTACATGGCTCAAATTTGGTTAAGAACCAAGGTTGGGGTTGTGGTAGTGACGGGGTGTGGGGAGTGTGGTGGGAACTGCAGCTGTTGAATGGAAATTAGAGAAGTCTGTATACAAGCAAAACATTTGTCTACCTATGCGATCGCCCTTATATTGCATATAATACATTTTGGGACTTCAGGCTACTGGGGCTCTGGTGGTTGGAGTTAGTGCTGGTACTCCAGCGGCTGCTGCTCGAGCCACTGCCGTTGAAGATTTTGGAGCTGTGGCAGTGGCTGTTGTTGCTGGGTGAGAGGCTGAGGCCGCTGGAGCTGCTGCTGGGTGAGAGGCTGAGGCCACTGGAGCTGCTGCTGGGTGAGATGTTTGGGCCACTGGGTGAGAGACTCCTGTGGCTGGACGAGGGACAGCCACTGAAGTTGTAAGAGGAACCACCACTGTATATTTGATATAGTTGCTTTCCGGCTCCTCTTTCTCGCCCTTTCCCAAAACATTGGCTGGTGAACGTGCTGTGAAAGAAAAAAAAAGAAACATGTTACAATCTTTTTTACCCTAAAATCAAACAAAAAATAACAGTCTAAAGTCAAACAAAAATTTACCCTTAAGATTTTTACAAAACCTGCATCTCTGTGTAATATTACATTGACAATGCTTTCGTGATTTTTTACTATTTTTTTGTGCCATTCTTCTTGGAATTCTTTATACTCCTTAACCAACTCATCCCTATTTTATTTTGAATCTCTATCATTTATTTATCCTTCATTCCTTCAAATAACCAGTCTAGCACTACTTTTTTTTGCACCAAATTTGACTAACAGTCACTACTACAAATAGTGTTAAATATCACACAGCTACTAAGCAGTGTTATATCTGCTATCCCTAGCACACTGACACTTACTCAAAGTGTGTGGTGTTTATATATGCACCAAGTAAATTTTTTATTTCGTATTTCAGGGTAGTGGGGAGGGATTACTCTATAAGTGAGTTTTTTTTTTTCATTTTTCTTTACGCACTCGTATATTCATGTTTCTTATTTTCCTCATTCGTGTATCCGATATGCACTCGCTCGCTCAAAGTCATGACTAGTGTTCGGTGCAAAACCCTTAAATAACAGTACATTACTTTGGCTGGATGTTCCTGTGTTAGTATTGCTCTCCTCAGTGTCCATGTTTTTCTCTCCTGCGTACTCCCTGGTGAAAATCTCCAAACTCGCTGCATTACTGGGTGTAACATCCTCTCCTTGCCTCTCTTCCCTACAGGTAGTCGTGCTATCCACAGGTCGTCACGGTGCCGTTTCGTGACACATCTGGGTCCCAACTTCATTAGATATGTGTAATTTCTCATCTTTTCCACCACGCTCACTGACACTGTTCGTCTAGGTGCCAGTCCATCACAATACTTCTTCGCCCCAGCTGACAACGGGTTTTCTCGTACATACACGTACATCCCGGGTACAAGTTTGGGTAATTGCCTCTTGCTATCCATTACAATAACTGAGCTGGTTCGCCCTGGCTTCTTGATGTATTTGTGCCTGGTGTTCGGCGGTTTGTTCAGGTGCTCTGGGCGGATTTTCGCGGGGTGCTCCAGGGGCACTGAGTTCTCTAACTTGTACCATCTCGGCGGATGTTTTACTGGTTGCTGCTTTCACTCTATTCCATAGGCAAAACATTATCTCCAGCTAGTATGATCCTCACCTAACCGGACACGTAATTAGATTTTTACGTCCTGGTTTCGTCTCTCGGTTGGGTTAGCCCTGGGATGGTAGGCTGGGGTAGTACGATGTTCTGTTCCCCACCTGGTACAGTACTCCCTCCACTTTCGCCCTACAAACTGTGTTCCGTTGTCAGTCAACAAATACTTGGGGGTGTGCCCACCTCGGGAAAAACTCGTTCTGCATTACTTGTACCACAATGTGCGCACGAACATTGCTGACTGGAAATTCTTCGGTCCAGCAGGTAAACAAATCCCTGGCAACAACAAGAAATTTTTCCCAGTTTTTGTAGGTGGGTATGGGCCCATTATGTCGATAGCTATGGTATTGAATGACTCAGTTGGGAGCCTTTGCTGTTGTGGAGCGTCGCCGTCTGCTCTCCATGGCTTACTAGTGTTACACATGACACAACTCTGTACATATTTCCTGACATCTCCCTGAAACCCTGGCATTGAAAATATTTCTGCACGTTCCTTCATGTCTGCTTGTATCCTGGGTGTCCATGTTCCAAACTGTCGTGTGCGTATTTTAACACAAGTTCAAGTTTCTCTCTCGGTACATACGTCCGCCATCGTGCACAATTACCAGGTGGTTTAGTTTGTATTTCCCTTTCCACTACCCTACAGTGTTCTGTGTAGAATGTGGCAGTGTTGTCAGTGTTGTGCGGCATATGGCGAATTTTCTTGTGCATTTTGTACCTCTTTTAAAATGTCCCGTACATTCGAGGAGACAAGTTCGCCAGGTGGTGTGGCAACAATGTTTTGTATAATGAGGGTTTGTGTTTCTGCAGTTGGTATTGCCCAGCAAGGTGGTAGCGCCTCTTCCCACTCCGCATCGTCAGTTGCCATTATATTCAGGCAAGGGTTCCTGGACAAGGCGTCCACGAGCTCGTTGGATTTCCCCGCCATGTGTTCTACCTTGAAATCGCACTCCTGCAGTTCCAGCGCCCAGAGGGCAAGTTTACTTTTCCCATTATGCATTCCCTCTAACCATGCAAGACATCATTTTTCAGTTATGAGTGTTAACTGCCTTCCTAGCAAGTACGGCTGGTACTTCCGCAATGCATGTACAATGGCCAAACATTCTTGTTCGTTAATGTAATATTTACGTTCTGCATCTCCGAACTTTACACTGTGGTAACTGATGATATGTTTTTCCCTGTGTGTTCGCTCCTGATACAGCACGGCTCCAATGCCTCCTTGACTGGCATCTGTTTGTATGACAATGGATAATTCTGGGTTGAATATAGACAGCGGATTACGGTTCTCAAATGCAATTTTAATGTCTTTAAATGTTTGATCGGCTTGATCTGTCCAGGCAAATTTACGCTCCTCACACAACAAAGCAGTTAACAGTGCAGTGATTACAGAAAAGTTTGGGACAAATTCCGTTAGCCAATTAATTAAGCCAAAAAACTTCCTGCCTTGTTTACGTGATCTGGGTGTGGGTTGTTTTAAATGTCCTGTATGTGTTGTTATGGCTTGTTTCCAATTGCTGTATCATAATGCCCTAGAAACTCCATTATACTCATATCCAAGTTACACTTTTCCACTTTACACATATATTTATTATGTTCGAACTGTTAAAACACAAGGCTCTAATGGTGCTAAAGCTCTTCCCAGCTGTTAGACCAAACAAGTACATCATCCAAATACGCCATAGCAAAGTCTCCAATAAATTCATCCAATACATTAACCATTAAGTTCTGAAACGTTGCAGGGGCATACTTTAAACCAAATGGCATGGCTACAAACTGAAATTTACGTCCATCTGAGGTAGTAAAGGCTGTTTTCTTTCTGTCCTGTAGGCGGATATGCACATGCCAATATCCAGACTTTAAATCAAGTGATGTGAATACTGAAGCTGGTCCTAATGATGACAAAGTGTCTTTCCTGTTTATGACTGGTGGCAGCATGTTTACTGTAATCCTGTTCAGGGGTCGGAAGTCGGCACAGAATCGCCATTCGCCATCTGTCTTTGGAGCAAGGGTAATACCTGAATTATAGGGACTTTGTGTAGGTTCAATAACATTATCATTGAGAATCTCACATACCTTCTGTGTGATAACACGGCGAAAGAAAATACGTGTGTCTCGTGGCTTGAAGTACACCGGGTCCTTGTGTGTTGTTACGATCGCGTGCTCCGTTATGTCGGTGCGCTGCAGCTTCCCCTCTATGTTGAATACATTGGCATACTAGTCCAGCTGATGGTGCAGATGTTGCTGATGTGTGGCGGGCACATCGTGCTTGAAGTCAGCAAGCGGTACAGCAGTTGTTGTTGTTGTTATTGGTGGTGTTGCTCCCACGATGTAAACAGACCATCGGCCATGTGTTCCTATGTGCAGACGATTCAGGTGTTGTTATATCATGGCGTGGTTGTCAACAAGCCATTGCAGTCCCAAAATCACTTCTTCGCACAAGTTCGGCACAATGTAGATATCGAACTTGGTACACAGCTCTCTAATTCTTACCAACATGTGCATAACACTTTTCGCTTCTCCCTGGTAGTGTGTGGTATTGAATTGCAGATGTATCGGTGGCACCCTAGTCGTTATTGCTTGTACTAAACCCTCATGCACCAAGTTGTGAATAGCGGCAGTGTCAATAACAGCAGTGACATTTTTCCCTTCAAGTTCAACACATACTTACAGTGCTTTGACGGCACTGTCAGTTACCTGGAACACTTTTGCATCTTCATTCGGCAGATTGATACGTTTGGGTGGCGAGATTGGTGCAGGTGCGGTTTCACTAACCTCCCGACTTAGTTTTCCGACCTTTTGCCCTGGTAACTATTTCCCCTGTTGTGGTGGTGGAAGTTTCTGTGTCCATGGTTCTGCTTCACGGGTGTAAACACTGGCGGCAGTCGCGTATCATCTGGCAGCACTGTATGTGTTGACATGTGAAAGTTCGATCTCGGGGATTGGTATGCCTCTTCCACTCGCACGTCCTGCTCATACAAACATGTTTTGCGTGTAAACTGTTCGACACTTGCCCTTGTTGCCCTTCTCAGATATGGCCTAATGTCGGGTGTTGACAATGCCATAATTATTTCCAAAATGCAGTGTGTCGGCTGACCTGGGTTCAAATGCTTTAACAAACCTAGCTTATGTTGTATAAACTCCTCAAGACCCTCACGTTCGCATTGCTGTTCGTGGTACAGTCGCGCTTGTGCCTGTATACCATCTCTGTCGGTGTCGAATCGACCTAGAACTCTCTCACAGAATTCCTCCTATGTGACTCGAAAGTCACTGACTAAGTTCCACCATGTGGCAGCGGTTCCCCTTAACCTGTTGGTAGTTACCTCAGTCCAGTCATCCCTATGCACGAGATGCTTGTGCAATTTTTCTTCGCACACTGCAAGGAACAAAACCGGTTTTTTTTGTCATGATATGGGGAAGCATTGAAATGTAAGGTTGGAGAAAATGGGAAAACCTCGAGAAAACATGCCAGCAAGCAGCTTCAATCAGCACAATTCTTATATGTGATAATCTGTGAGTAACCTCACAGGGAAACCAACAGGGATCACATTGGTGGAAGGCAAGCGTCCTACCACTATGCCAATCACAGCCCCTCCCATCCACCTTCAGAAGGGAGAGCAACCTAATTTCTTCAATGATAATGCTTTTTCTTAGAGGAGTGTTAGTTTATCAAGCATCTGCAGAGTAGTTCTGAGATATTAAAACTGAATAGTTTTTTAATATATTCAGAGGAGAATTTCACGCTAAAATAATAATTGAACAAGTTGGTAGGTAACAACAAGAAATTTTGTCACAAGTGTGTCTGTGGACAACTTTGGCAATGGTTAGTACATGGGCACTTATTATCTATATCATGGCGGTGCATGCATATTTCACTCATTGTAGTTCAAAAATGTATCCTAATCTAATTAAACTACCCAAAGTAACCTAACATGCTGGCGAATAATTTTTCATACATTTTAACCTAACCTAGGGTGGTTCCTTTGTTATCCCTAAAAAGTTTTTTATAGAAATAATATCGTATTGTAGTTTTCTCTCCCAATATGAATTTTTTTTAACATGTTGGGCTGAATTCTGACTGATTAAAGCCTATGCTACAAACACAGTAATGTTCCCGTGACAAAATAACAATGGTGTTACGATGGAAGTATGAAAATGAACTGGCTACAACTCCAGTAAGAAAACTGTTAAGCGACTAATGAGAAACGAGCACAAAAAGAAAGACAGACTGTACATATATCGCTGATATTTTCAAACAGTGTGTTGGCTAACCTGATATTTATTTTTGTTAATCTACTTGCTATGAAAAAAGGTTCGTGGGAATCGTGTTTCGAGTTTTTTAAAGTGTGGTAAACATGTTAATAATTGCGTTGACTATTTAAATAAATGGCAATCTGAACTGCACTACAAAATTCATTTAATTTCTATGTTCTCGTTATAAGCTTGCATTGCACTGACACTCGTGGTTGGAGATGTCTCGTGATTGGCCGGTGTAGAACTCGGCGTAAAAGAATTGATGATATTCAATTCTCTTAATACCACTACCACGAGCATGCCGCCATCTTACACCATTATATTGTGTTGTAGCTAGTGCCATATACAAGTGTGGATTCAATTTTTTATTGTTAATTCTTATTGTGTTTGTAGCCGGAGCTTAAGCACTTGGTACTAAATTGTACTTTTGGAGAAAGATGTAACACAATTTTTGTAGATATAAGGAATAATATTATCCATAAATGTCTCCTGTACCTCCCCCCTTTTTTTCCTTAAACTTTCTAAAATTTATCATCCAGTGCAGACAATTAAGTAAAAATTTTAATTTCTGTGTTTTAGTTATGTACCAAGGGTAACGTAACCCTGCCCTACATTGTAGACACAAGAAACCAAATTGTACCCTACAATAAGGGATAAATAAGTAAAAACTGTATTATAACAGAGACCTATGCAATGTAAAGAGAGGGAATAACTAAAATGTGATTTATATTTATTTACCAGAAACCATTTACTCTATTTACATTAAATATGTATAAATGAGATGAAGTCATATTGGAAACAAACCTCTCGAGTCATTGTCAGTGTTATGAATTTAAATATAAATGCCAGCAAATAATTTTATTAGTGGCCCAGGAACATGTGAACTTTACCTTCCAGAAATTCAGCTAGGATGCTTGTCGCCATTTTGTTGTAAACATTACTGATATGGAAGCTGCAATATATTACATGACAGCGGTAGCATGCTTGTTATTCGTTATTTAATAATTTAGAAATAGTTTTCCACAAATCCTGATATATGAACCCTACATCTAACACACGTGTTTATTGTCGCACATAACCCAATACTGGTCCGTGGAACACATACTCCCGATCGATAGTTTTATGAATACATTATTTGATTCCACAATTAACACAAGTCAATAATAAACTAGTTTAACATCACACTTTAATTGTAAACCTTTGTCTCAACGTCATTCTAATGTAAACACGATGTTTTGGGCAACTGTTAAGATGGCAGCTAGAGTCCTATAACTCTTCTTATCTCCTTTAGCTTCACATACGTCACAACATGCCATCTCCTGTATACTCCTAACTCCATGCATATACCCTTTCGTAATTTAACGAAGAGTGTAAAAACGATTGTAAAATGGAAGTCTATGTTAAAACAGTCGTTATCTTATTGTAGAGATTAAGTTAGAGCATTTTTTTGCGAACTTGTAAAAGTGGCCCTTAGTTTACAAATATTACATTTAAAGTAAATCAAAATTATAAAGTTAACAGAATAAGTTATTAATTTTCAAATACACCCCATTATAAGAAATACTATCATTACAAAAGATTAAAAACTCATTTTTTATGCATGTCAATAATTGACATACTGATTGGCAAAGCTATAAAATGTATTGTATACGCTTTTTGAAGCCGACGTAATGTCCAGTTGTTTGTTTCTTTTTTGTTTGATTGGATTGGTTGCGTTTGCCAGTAACCATGGCATTGCAGACATGCAACTGTTAGTCTTCTTGTTTATCTTATCAGACGACTTTGTGCAGTAAATTATTTTATCTATAGTAATCATTTCCAGAATCATATCTGCATTGTGTGAGAAACAACATATTTAAGCAATACTAGATAATATTATTTTCACCTTTGCAAGTAATTCAACTCATTTTTGTTTAGTTTCATTTTCGTGAAACGTGCATCACCAATCAAATGTGCAGTTGACATGTTATTGTAGTTTCCCGGACTACTGTAGAGCCACTTCATGAAGTTGTTGTAAAAGTTAATTTCTTAGTACAAACTGTGCTACAAATAAAGAAATTGGTTTCTTTTATATTGGATAACTATGGAACCAGCTTTGAATCCAGTGTTTGTAACTGTCATTTCTAAGATGTAAATAAGGGCAATCGCTGCCTACTTGGGTGGGCTATTAAATTTGGGGTTAATACACATACGAGCTATCACAGTATTGTCATGTTTTATTACCATTAACTGTTGCTGTGATTCATGATTATTTAACTAAACACTGATTCTTGTGAACAGATTTCCTTTGAGATAAGATTTCATATGCTTTATAATGCATGTAGGTTTACATGCAATTTATATATTAAATATAAATTATGTTGGACACTTGCCTTTGCAGCACAACTCATGTCTTAGGAAACTAGAATTACACATACGAGCATACAGACACAGAAAACCAACCAGGAATAGTTTCCAATGGGTAGGCCTACATGAAGGACATATAGAAATATGTGTAAGGAGTTCAGTTTGTATGCAGCATATTAACAAAAACAAAAAAGTAATGGACACAATGAAAACAAACACAGTGGTCTTCTTGCAACTAAACAATTCCTGCTGCAGAATTCTGTGTATTCCTGTTCCTGTTGACAACTATGCCTGTTTGATTTTGTGTGTGTTGTATGTGTAATTCTAGTTTCCTGCAACAAAAATTCTGTTACAGCAGTGTATACCCTAAACAATGTTTTAAAATTGAGTAACTAGGTCTACTGCGAAAGTTTTCAAATGCCACTTCCAAGAATACATTCGATATTTTTTCTGTAAATCGTATCTCTTAATGTTGTATATATACATGTATTTAGGTACATTACAACCAATTTATTATATTTGACAACTTCCAGTATGTACTTGACGGTTGCCGTGGCTTGGAAAGGTGTTGATTGGGATTTATAAAGGAGGTGAACAGAATTTGAAAAAAAGGTGTGTGGAATTATATACCCGGTAGGCGCCAGATGTCGCCGTGGCGGTGTCACTGATGTTGCTGGGGTTGAGCTGAGTCCTCGTAACCTCGGGGTGCTGATGGCCAATCGTCCGGACCCCATTCCTGTGTTGATCTTGCAGTTGTTCACCTGATGTGGAGGCCTTGTTGTTTTCTAAACAAGGGGCTCTTTGGGCAGCCCAATTACCACTTGGTATTGGAAATTAAATATGACTTCGATGTAATCAAACTCCCTACATGTGGATTGTTAAGACCAAACCACACGCCCATAAATGCTACTCGCGGCACTTTGATTACATAGTAGCACAGATACAAATTAATATTTACCCTTTAATTCACATAAACAATTACATAAGAAAATGGCAGGTTTTAAGGACTCCATGCAATGAACTACTTTTTGGCAACCAAATAGAAAGCACTCATCAGTTCATGCTCTTTATAGGAGAATCTAATATTCCCTCCAGGAGAACAGCTTACACAGTTGCACACTTTAAACCTGCAGTGAAGGCTATACGGTAAATAAAGCACTAGGCTTGCATGAAGTCAAGTGTGCTGATAAAAACTTATAAACACATCAGGCGATGCAATTCCTGGGAGGCGAGGGGGAGCATCTCGGACGACGAAAACAAAAAGGTTCTTGAAATCCTTAAACTATTGCTGAAAATAATTGATAATGAAGATTGATACCGTCCTGGTGGGAAAAGCACAAGCACGATTGCACACGATCCTCCCCCTCTGGGTGTGGCTTACTGACTGCCTACCCACCGTGGCACGAGGGCTGGCAGTGGCTGTCCCACACACCGCACAGGGATCTAATTGTACAATCGGAGAAACAAATTTACCATCACATATTATAACGATCTTAAACACTGCAAAAACGAAAATCAATAATTATCTCTGAGCCTTAACTTGCAACTGGAATGAAATGGGGTAGACATAACACTGGTGGTGGTGACAATACACATTTGTAAACAAAACAATAACTCTTCAAAACAACAACACTGGGGTATAAGTGTTTCTAGACATATTACACATTATTTGTGGGTCACATGTCTTTATCATGTGTCGAGAAATGTGCTTGCAAAAATGTTATAACTCTTTTGAATGTAATACACATAATACGCGTGTTTGTGTATTACTCCGCCTGCTCTCCCGGGCTGGTACACCATGGTGTTGTAGCAGCTAGAGTACTCGATATTTCAAAAAGCACACCTCAGTCTAAATACCCATGATTCGTCATCAATATTAAAACAAGCTTATGTCCAATTAGTTGCCTCAAAAATAGGCCCACATTTACAACTCCTCATTATAGTGTATGTTAAGCCTTAATGTTCACTTTAGCTGCGATCTTGTCATTAACGCCTTTTACAACTCCTCGTTATCGCTGAAGTCCACTTCAAGGAGTCTGTTAAACTAGCAGCCACTCTGGGTTCTTGTTAACTGGTTTAACAGAAGGTTGACTTTGCCACAAGTCGCCATTTTGAAATTTTTCTTTGTGTTAAAGTTGAGGTTATAATTTTATAAGCAGAACTGATAGTTTTTACTGAAATTAATGATGATTTTAACGACATTCCTGTGCAACATGAGAAGAAGGCGGTAGCGAAAATAATCAAAGAGAGTCCGGTTTTATTTAAGAGCATGGTGACAAAATTTCTATGTAAACGTTTCGTGTAACCGAAAGCTTGTTCTGGAAACAACTAAATGTATAACTAAATAACTAAAGGTAAGTTGGGATTTCCGCTAGGTAAGTAAATTGTACTTTTTTTTCTCAAATAAATTTACATTTCGATGGATATATTGGCCTATAACTAGGTATTGCACAGTGACTCGTCGCTAGGTATTGCTGAAGAAGGTAGTTTTGGAAAGTTAAACACTCGTTGTTTACACATCTCTTTGGGAAATGTCATTTTCCAAATAACTTTCCAGGTTTATTTTTTCCTGCGAAATTGAATAAAAATCTTAGTTGCCCTCGACAGTATGAGATTTCATTCTGTAGGCCTATCGATTCTACACAACTGCTAGAACTCATTGGCCTGGATGGCATTTACATATGTAATACTATTCTTTGAGACATAGTAAACATGTAATATCTACATATTTATATTTGCTTTCCAAGGAGAAAGTTTTAAGTGTAGGCCTATACACATTGAAAGTAACAGAGGCTTCATTTTTTTTGTTCTGCTGTTCATGTAGGACTTACCAACTGTAAAGAATTAAAATATAGAGTAATTTTATAATACAGGGGATTAAATATATAACAGAAAATTAATTCTACTAAGTGGGATGTTTCAACACTGCTATGCACACCGATGCCATGACAACTTGGCTACATAACTGCTACAATCTAAGATTCACAATAGCGGTAGGGCTACGAATAACAGGGAAATTGAGGGGTAAAAATAGTAACAATTATAGAGAAAACGAAAACATACTATAAGACACATTAACGGTTAATACATACAATAAATAATTCTCAAAAAGTGAATTAATGTAAAATATCTGCACTGCAGCATGAATAATAGCAAGTGCAGAGGGCCTATGCCCATTTCCCAGCTTCATAATTTCTTATCTGTTTGATAGAAATGCCCCAAAACTGTACAAAGAAGGTAAATTGGGGCAGCCCTTCGCACTAAATGTTGCTTGTGCTTCAGGAAGCAAACCAGACTCCTGCAAATTATTACTCATCTAGGTATTTCCCTCCGCATAGCTGACTCAAAACCTTCTAAACATCTTTCTTGCTCACTCTATTCGCAATTCATAAGCCTTCACACGATAAGTTACACACATACCTCTAGTGAACGCAGCAAACATGCAATTTGATATCAAAAAACAATACGCCCATAAATTCAAACAATAATCATCACAGATAATGTTGTTATATATTTGGTCTCATTTACGACACATTGTCAAAAATCTTCTGAAGCATGACACACATAATCAGTGGTTATCCATTACACAACTTCAATTTTTTCTGCTGGAACATCATAACACAGTGAAATGTAAAAGCACATTTTATAAACAGTAACACACACAAAACAAAAAGACACCATAAATAGGTCAGTTATTCTCTTATTATAGGCCATTGTATTAGAAAATTACCGAGTATAAATCATTATAACAGCAATAAATTATTAATAATATTTTTGTGCAAATTCCCAAAGAATTCATCCGTTATTTTTGTTGTTGCTAAACACTACTTTGTCACAAGAAAATATAAGTCATGCTAATGTTAGAGCAAAGTTAATTGCTGCGGTAATTTTTATTTTAATATTTTTTATGCTTTACATAAAGATGTTCTTTGTAAATATTACTTTGGAAGTTGTACGCGTATGATTTTGATGTCTTTTCTACAGAAATCGTCCAACAATAAACTCTATTACCCAACTTCTCGTGACCTTAAGGTTTTTACGCATTGGGTAACATGCTGTCAGCATCTTTACTGGTGTGAGTGAATAATCAGCTTGTGTAATTGATAACAAGTTTGCAAGGGCAATTGCATTCTTGAGGCACTAGTTCGTAAAATTACAGGAGTGGAATGAGGAGTGCTGGAATTGCAGCAAAAAATTTCACATCATCGCACATTTGCCTCGTGCAGTTGGTGTGATGGATTGCACACACCACTTAATACAATCACCAAGTAAGTAAAATGTGATTTCTTTTCCAGAAAGTGCAACTGGCTGGAATGAAATAGGGGCAAACATAAATTAAGTTTCCTTCTTGTGTGTGTGTGTATGTAATTATGTGTGTATCACTTATACTTGTATGAGTGATATTATATGTGTACATACACACATATAATTTGCCAATTATATAGTAAGTCACCACGGTGTGGACAGTACACCTCAAAACAAATAGTCCATTTAAATAACAATTTATTGGGAATCTGTTAGAATTTTTCTGATTTTATTCTAATCTAGTTTTGCATTGTATATACTTTTTTTATATATAATTTTGACTTCATGCAAAGGTTTTGTAGGGTATTATTTGACCTTATCATTTAATTGTGCACATTTCATTTACTTTTGTTTCATCTGTTTTTTTAATAGTATCCATTAATTATAAATTTAAAAAAACATAAAAAATTTGATTATTTGTTAGTTTGTGCATAATGTGCTACTGGTTTTCAGTTTTAATTAATTTTATTAATGACTTCTGGAATACACTGGTATACTTGACTGCCATTTTAAACGTGCTAGAAGTAATGTGGTTATTAATGCAAGTAATAGTGTGCAATTTGTGTGCACTGCATTATAACATGTAGGCTCATATAAGTAATTGTATTTTTAGATACTAGTTTTATTATCATATATTAATGTCATCCATAATATTGGTTCATATTTGATTTTGCTGATGAATGATGAATGAATGAATAATTTTATTTAACCACATGAGATTTTAAGTGTGTGTGTGTGTGTCTCATTTTCATTCAGGGCCATGTTCATCCACTTAATTACATTTAATAAATGTAATTTGTGTAATTTATAATCATGTGACACTGCAGCAGGATTTGGAGCCAGTGAGAAGGCAGCTCGATGCCATGCTAAGTAGTCATATTTTGTGTACTTTGTGAGGCGTATGTATGTTGGGTGTCCTCCCTGGGCACTTCACCATTTTGCACATTTCATGTAGTTTTGTAAAAGCTCACGTTAAATTTTGAAAAGTAGTTTCATTTTGCAGCCCAGGGAGTAATCTGTCTCACAGCCCGGTCATTTGTACATGGCCAGGGATTAATTTTCTCTTAAATTCCATACAGGCCACTTTGCCGCCTTTTTGCAGTATTATTTCACCAGCCATTTCATGGCCACATAACCAGTAATTACATATTTGTATTTAATGATGTAGCGTAGACCAGAACAGCCTCTGCGGGAGTGGGAAAGCTTAAGGGGGGAGGCCCGCACTACCTTAGGCACTTGGATTATTCTTCGAATACCTATGTCGAAATTTGGCACGTGTCATTGCAGGACAAGACTCCACACACTAGCCCAGGCCTTATCATGTACTGCATTCTAACCATACTGCCATAGAACTTCTGGGCAGTGCAGACCTGTGGTGGACATTGGAGGAAATCCACATTTAAGGCAGTCGACCACACGAACCAACTTCTTCTTGGTACCCATCACTACTGAGCGCTGGCTACCATCCTGGTAATTAACCTGAAACCAACTTCCCTGAGGGCCTTCAGTCTGGAAACCGCTAGTGTGTGCAGGCAGGAAAACAGTTGATTTATTACATACAACTTAAATATTACATAAACCCTCTCAGAATAAAAATGGCAATATTAGAGGTTATCTTGTCCATGTTGCAGCATTAAGTGAACTGTCGGTGTAGCTGCATGTCCACCCTAACCTCAATCTCCTGTATAAGTACCGACTATGCTACTGGCCGATACTGATCTATATGAAAATAAAATCTATTTTAACAAAAAGAGGTTGCTGTGATTAAAATAAATAATATAATTTATTACCCTAGGCTTTGCGGCTGAATACTAACATGCGTATATGTTTCAAAAATGAATTGCACTATTGTAAGTGATTGTTGACATATTAAAAAAGTAAAAATGTAATGACGTGGGTTGACTGGGCGAGATGGGGTAAAATATGGAAAAGGAGTAGTAACAACTTGGCCATATGTTGGCAAGCCAATTTGACGCCAGGGCATGAGGTGATACTGGGCTGATTGGGAATTTACAAAGGCGGTGAACTAAATTTGGAAAGAGGTGTTTGGAATTATAGACCCAGTAGGCAGCAGACGTCGCCATGGCGGCGTCACTGATGCTGTTGCAGTAGAGTTGAGTCCTCGTTACCTCGGGGTGCTGTGGGCTGATCACCAGGCCAAACTTCCCTGCAATGATCTTGCTGTTTACCTGATGTGGAGACCTCGTTGTTTGCTAAACTAGGGGCTCTTCGGGTGGCCCAATCACCGCATGGTTTTGCAAATTGTTGAAGTATTCAATCGGCGTATTCACACTCCCTACACATGGATTGTTTAAGTCAAACCACAAGCCCATAAATGCTAAACACGATACTTTGAAATATGTTGCAGCACACATGAAAACAAATAGTTACCCTTAAATGCACATTAACATTTGCAGAATAAAATGGCTGGTTTTAAGGGGCCCGTGCCTTGAAATACCTTTCAGCGACCAAATAAAAATCACTCGTCAGTTCATTATATTATATTCAGGAAAACAGCTTACATAGTTGCACGCTTTCAGCCACCAGCGAAGGCTACACTGTAATAAAATCAGTGTGATGGTCTGGAATGAAGTGTACTGATAAATTTACGAGCTCCCCAAGCGATGCAATTCCTGGGGAGGCGAGGGGGAGTGTCCTGGATGGCAGAAAACTAAATTGTTCTTGAGAAATTAAGGTATTTCGGAGACGTTAACGGCGATGAAGAATTGAGGACCTCCAGGCGGGAAGAACATGAGTGCGAATTCACACAGTCCTCCCCCTCTGGGTTCAGCTTGCTAATTAAATTCCTGCCGTGGCACAAAGGCTGGCAGTGGTTAGCCCATGTGCCGCTGAGGGATCTACTTGCACATGTGGAACAACATATTTATGTTACATGCTACAAACCATATTAAACACTGCAAAAACCAATCAATTAGCTATTCCGAGGCTTACCTTCCAAATAGGATGAAATTGAATGTATAAAACACTGGTGGCAGTGAAATTGAAACATTTATGAAAACAACAACACTGCAAAACCATAACATAGGGTCATAAGGGTTTCTTGGTTGGCATGTTTTACCTTATTTACTGGTCACATGTCCTCATCACATGTAGAGATATATTCCTGAAAAAATGTATATAACACTTTTAATGCAATAACACATGTTCGTGTATCACTCCGCCTGCTCTCTCGGGCCAATAAATGCACATGATGCTACACTACTTTGCACTGACTGCACTTGCCCTATCCTGCACTTGTGTGCACCACTCCTGCACTCACACGACACTGGCACTACTCGCCAGCGATCAATCGCCAATTGTACTTGCGTCCAACACTGGGAGCGGCAGACATGACAAACGGCCTAAGGTGGGAACGACACGCATCAGTAAAGAAACCCTCATTGTTGCATTTACAATCCTTAACCTAACTTAATATTTGGTGCTGCAGGGTCGTGGAAGATGATGCGGAAATAAGTGTGCAACAACCTAAAGGTGGGAACATGTGGGACACACAATATGAAGATAGATAGATATGCCTTCTGGGTAGCACAATGTCACAGCTTATTAACTCTAATGGAGATTGGTCCATGATAGTCAACACAAAAGCTCTACCAGGTGTAACTTGTTCAGTAGCAAAATCAGCTATTAGTGAAGGAGTGATGAAAGGCCGGCACAGTGGCGTGAGCAGATCGCATCCATGTGCTCTTATGACCAATTGTGCCACAGCTGTCAGCTATCACATTAGTGCATGTCAGGAACAAGTCTAACAGCCCAGAGTACATTAGCACAAGCCATCAGGAACAGCGAGTAACTTTCCAGGTAATGCAAATTGAGTAACTTAAAATCGCCAGTTTAAACTGTTTCTTACAAGAGGTAAACTTTTGCGTACAATAATTTAGCAGTCCAGCATTGCGTTCCTGTGAAACCATGGCCATCAGGTAGTGCCATTGGCGGGAACATGGGGGCTGTCTGTACAACAGTAAAACATGTGTCTCTAGTTTGACATGTGTCAGCGGGATGTAGGCCGAAGTATAAGTGTAGCGATGATGAGAAGTGTTTTAAAAGGCAAGTTTATATACTCCATTCATTGTGTCAATATGCCACTCGTGTGGTCACAAGTGTTAATATGATTTTTTTTTTAGGCATGCAGAATGAAGCTGCACTTAGCTCGTTTTAGCATTCAGCTGCATCTCATAGATGAATACCATTGGTGTGACGTCAAAGAAAATGTGTGTTCACAGGACGTTACTTTATGCAACCGACGCTCTGTGAACGACAAAGTGCAGTACTCTTGCCAGTACCAAATTTGGGTGGAGTTTTTAATATAATAAATGTACAAGGTTTTAAATCATCATTATGTCGCATTTTTCACACAGTGTTTATCCTGCATATTCATGTTTATATAAATCATTCGTATGGATGGCGGTATTCCCATGATTTAATCACAAAACCTGTTAGCATTTAGAGCCACTGGAATGTCGCCAATATGTGTAATGTAATTAAAAGGAATTAAGTGGGCATATAGAAGTGTTATATAACCTTTGTGTAAGACTAAGGGCAAAAAGCATAATGAACTAATACGAATCTGAACGCACCCATAGCTTTCGCCCATGCGAAAATGAGCATCATTCAGAGTCTGACCTCCGCCATCAGCCAGCACGCTGTTAGGGAACCGCGCTCTTCAGTGCGTCCCCTAGGTGTACCAATTTTTGGGCGTTATTCATCAATTTATCAATATTGTAACTTCTGGAACCTCTTTGCTTTTATCCTAATACTGAGGGGCCGACCGACAGCTAATTTTACCATAGGATCATAAGTGCACAATATGCATGTTTACGAAAGATGCACTGGCTATTGACAGGCCACAATGCCGAGCCCACATAAATAGGTTGTAGAGTACAAGGTCAGTTGTATTCAATTAGATGCAATAAAAGTGTGTGTGATTAATTCCCACCTTTTATTGCATTTACCCTAAGTAATAATAGGGCACAGCATCCTTAAGGACAAAGTTTAACCTAAGTTCTTTCTGTTGAGTATTATGGGTCCCTCCCTCCATAGGCAGAGTAGAGTCAGTGTTTCTCAATGGCTGTGTGAGGGGCCTATACCCTTATGCTTAAACCACTGTTCTAACATCAGCGCCGGTACGTGCGCGACGAACACTGCAACCAACATGACGGCAACCTCCACGAATCCCCGTTGCCGTCGGCCCACGACCCCAACATTTGTTCAACCAAGCTGGTGCCGGGCAACACATCATCTCGCCCCTGTCTTAGGTAATATGCAGGGTGACCCACATCGTTCCTGAGAGAGGGCACATATCAGAAATGGCCTTGCCCAACTAATGGGGCTAATTCAACGAGCTACAAGTAAACAAGCCAACTATGATCTACATCATAAATATTGTGTACAACCCAGGAAAACATACAACAACACGACCACACGTCACATCAAAATACGATGTATTTTGAGAAGAAAGCACGAAGAAAATATAAAATGAAAGGTTTCATAGAGAATAACAGATACGTCTTGATGTTTGTGCAAAAATTGATGAGTTCAAGTTATACGTAGCGACATGAAATATTTAAGAGATCTGGTAAAGTAACTGGCAAGTCAAAACTTTAGTATAAATTGAATGCCAATAGTGTCCTGTTTACCTGTAAACACAGTTGAGTGTGCAAACAGTCCATCGCATTTGCAAGTGCTATAACAAACGCACATTATTTTTCTAATTTGTTTACATCCAGAGTTATTATTTTATGATCACGTAGAAATTTCTAGGAAGTTGGCATGCACTTAAATTTAGTGATAAATGCACACGTAATTTACGTACATATTTTTTATTCAGTATATGTATGTGTACTTGAGTGTTTAGTTATGGACGAACTGAATCCCATGAAAAATGACATGCTGATGAGTCGTGAAAAACATGGTCCTTGCTCCAGTGCAATAAGAGTGTATTTATGCATTTAATGGCAATGTACTTGTATGTGTACTTGAGGGTTTTGTAATGCACTATCTATATCCCATGGCAAATGGCACGTTGGTGAGTAGTGGGAAACATGGTCACCACACCTCCAGTGCAATAAGAGTGTATTTATGAATTTAAGTGCTATGTTATGTATGCCATGTTATGTCTTGTTTAGTGGTGTACTGCCTAATGTGTAGGAAACCAAATGTGCATAAGAGAACAGTGTTGTGTCGTGTTATGTGTGGTGTAACTGCCTAACATGCAGGAAACCTGCAAGTCTGCATGTCTGCAAGTCAGTAAGTAACAAGTAATAAAATCCTGCATAACCCAATCTACATGTAACAAAAAAGCCTTTTCGTAGCATCGCAACACATAACAGAAGTATGTGCAACAGCAAAAGATAGATGTGTTACAAAATTTTTCAAATTTTAGGCCAAACTAACCTAACGAAATTACATTTATAAATTTTGACGCAGATAGAGAAATTTTTGGCAAGCAAGCACCATTTTTGTGCAGGATAAGTGGGTAAATCACCGCGAATGAACAACAGTTGTCTCGATGACAGACACGATGCGAACAAGGTTACAATATGCACGTAATATTCCCGAGGAATACGCCATTTTATAATAAGTTTCGCAAGCACTCATACGGCAATTCAGAAACGTGATGTTCATCATTTTATTTGCACAAGCTAAGGAAAATTTATTAATTAGTAGACAAACATGTAACATTTACGAGCAAATCCTGAGGGCATTGTGTTGAATATTTTAATTGCACACATGTCAGTGGCATACCTTTGCATTAGTGTTTTGATTACATCCTGTCAATGGGCAATGATGTAATACCATCCATAGATATAACGACCCAGAATATATGCCAACCTGGAAACAAATAAGATGTATTCCTAAATCATCACTGCATGCTACAGCTTGCAACAAAATTAAACACTGCAAAGACTATTTTCCTAAAGCACAATTATGGGGACATATAATAAAATACACCAATGTTGTTAATTGAAGTTTTATCCAGAGAGTACTAACATTTTCAAACTTAAATATTTCAAAACTTTTATGGATGCACTTTCATTTTATTTTTATTTAACAGTTTCGGGTGTGCATAAATTAAAGTTAGTAAGAAATACTGTGCAATCATACAAAATAGGTTTTAAGCTTGATATGCAAACTGTCATCTGCCCACAGTGCAACAAATTGTAATGCACAAGTGAACTTACATGAAACTACCCAAGATGCAATTGCCCATCCATGCATGCAACATTCCCAGCAGAATTCGCAGCACTTCCCACAGCATCCACATCGATTTCTATAGCATGGATGCAGCTAGCAGTGCACAACTGGTGCCCGAAGTACTCATGCTCAGAGACCGGAATGGACACCATTCAATGCCAGACATGTTCATATCAGTACCATCATGAGTACGTAGGACCAAGTGACTGTGTGTTGACTGGCATTCTCGAGCGGTGGATATTATGCAGTAAGTGCAACAACAGTGTACAGCCACAGACTACACACACAGATAATCCATGCAGACACCAGTATTATCATTCAGTACCACACCACTGAGACAGTATGGACTAAACACGCATAACAACTGCAAACACATCCATGTATAGAAAACATCAGGCATACCAAGAGTCAGAAAGTAACAGAAATAACGCCGAGATTGACAAGGTAGGATGTCCCAAAGCCACTCTCACCACCAACACTATTACCTTCACTGGTTTTCGCAGTAGTGGACATACCAACTAGACAGTAGTTGACACAAGTGGCAACCGACATTCAAAGAGCATCACCTCTGTACATCACAAGTGACACACCAGCCACAAGAGCTGCCGCATAATGCTTTTGTCGCCCAACTCAGCACGTTAGGCGGGCTACAAGATGCTATGCGCGCAGTTACCAGCGATCCTGCAAGCCAGTTGTGCTGTATCGATTGTCGTACCGATCTATACCACCAGCCAGGCAAATGCATATTGCCAGAGACAAGCAGTGCCTAAGAAACAGGAGCCTCGGCAGACAACATGGGCACACAGTGACACAAAACAGCAAACTCAAGCAGATTGCACAACAAAGAAGCAGACCAAGGCATGCCAATGCGAAATATGTATCTCTGTTGTCAACACAGCAAATTCGGGTAAAAGTGTGTATGAGGATCCAAAGGGCATTCGCTGAGAAACTGCACCAACACAACTCTGCACCAACACATATCTGCAGCAACACAACTCTGCACCAACAAAACTCTGCACCAACAAAACTCTGCACCAACAAAACTCTGCACCAACAAAACTCTGCACCAACAAAACTCTGCATCAACACCACTCTGCATCAACACAACTCTGCAACATGTAACAGCTTACAGGGGAGTGGGCCATATCCAGCATGACCGCTGTGAGTGCATACACCCTACCTCATGCAGAAGAGTAGTAGTGTGAGCATTCGGCACAAGTACCTCCGACTGCGATTCGAAGTGCCCAGCATTTTCAACACAGAGCAGGACCAAAGCAAAACTTGCAATTACAGAAAAGCAACAGCAGGCAGCAACAAATGTCATTGGAAAAAGAAACGAAAGCACGCATAGCACCGAAAGTGACGAATGCGCGATGAGACGGCTGTTCCCTACCACGATGCCTGGTGTTGATGTGCCCGACAGGGACATGGAGGGCACAGTGAGGTCTGAGGTGGAAGTGCAACCTTTGGTACAAGCAGGAATTACTTTCAACAGTGCACAATAGAGGCAGAGGCTGACTGCATCACAGAGGCAGGGTGGCCAAAGTGCTGCGAGGTGGGGAAATCACCATAGGTAGGGTGACAGAGGCAACTGTGGGGCTGATCTCCCCACAGGGAAGCATACTGGACACCCCAGCCAAGACAACCCCAGCAACGCAAACAGCAGCAGTACAGATGGGGGATGATGGGCACAGCGATGGGGGGAGTGGTAATGGCTTGCACAACCTCTCATCAAGACCACCACCTCCTCACCCCTCGACGGTGTCCAGAGTGCAGCAACAGCAGAAAAGCAGCAGTGCAATGAGACAGAGCAGCAGTTAATACCCTGAGGGTAAAGCCAATGATATACTGATGGTAGGTTGGTGTAGCAAAATGGTTCAACTTTAAGATTGGGAGTTGCGTAGATACTTTACCGCAGTTTCTCATCTGACCTCTGTTGACAGATCTTGGGCGCCAGACATTGCAGGATGCAATGTCAGTTTGTTAGTGTAGAGCAGACTCCTTTCCTCTGGGTCATGTGCCAATGGCCAATAGTCTGTGTCTTCCTGGTGCTCCGTCCGTTGTAATACACGAAAATACTTCACCAGTACTATGCTTTCTAAGCAGTGAGTCTCAGGGTGTCTCACACACCAATATTTAGTTAAAACGAAAAAAAAAACACACTGAAATACATTAGAAACACTGGCATAATACACTCAATAATATGTGGGAAAGGTGGGGCAACCCGAATGAATATGCATAGTCGACATGTAGTTTTAATGGGTTTTATTAATGTTCCTTCAAGAAACAACTTACACACGGTGCCAGGTGCAACTCGCCAGCAGGGTAACACTGTTACAAAAAAGCACGTGGCCACAAATTATTACATGAAAACAAAAACCTTTCTCGGCTAAGTTATTCCGCGAAGGAAGGAGTGGAGAATCTTTGGTGGCTAAAATTCACGAGGTGCCAGTAAGTTACAGTCTATTGCATGTTAAAATGATTGGTTCAAAGTTTGATGCTCTGCCTATGCGCGCGAACAAGACCACATCGGTCAGCATGTCTAGCTCCTCGAGACACCATAGTATGACTAACTCCTTCGCTGTGGCGTGTTGCCAAGTTTGGGCGGGCAAGGAAGCCGCACGAACTGCTTTTCTATACACACAAATCCTGCTAAAACATACAATTCTTAAAAACATCTAACTCTTGCAAGTTTGCCCACCAGCGATGGCGGGCAAACATGCTTGGGGGGAAGCTGCTGTCGTTAAATGGCCCCCACCCTGAAATGTTTGCAGCCATCGACTCACTCGCAGTAGGAGCACCTCCTCGGCTCCTTGCCGCAAGGATGGAGCTCATAGCATCTTTACGTGCCGGCAGACTGCTGATCTTCTTCTGCTGCTGCTGCTGCTGCTGCTGCTGCTGCTGCTGCTGGACCTGCACTCTGTGGCATACTGTGGCAACACCACATGTGGTGCAGACCCTCGGTGGCTGTCTTGGCCTCTTCGATCGTTGGATCAGTAGCAAACTGTCCAACTCGCTTCTCTCTCTGTGTTCCTCACTGCTCGCTTCTTCTCCTGCTTATTCCTCTTGCTGCTGCTGAGACCAGTTGCGACCCGGTTGCGATCCTGTTTCCACACCTCCAGGTTTTTCTCTCGTGCCATGCTGGTAGTGGGCCAGCTCCTCCCCTTCCACACCTCCTTGTAATGGTGTCAGTGCTGTTCCCAGTTCCCCCACTAATACGGCTGCACTTGATGGTGCTGTTCCATCGGACACTCGGTCGTGGATTACCGGGATCACTCCTGTCAATACCTGGTGTCGGGTGTCATCGGACCCCATGCGTCCTCTCCTTACATACTGGCCTGAAGTTCCACGCCACCTTCCCCTGCTGTGACCTTACCAGCGGGCTCGTCAGCGCCTAAGCCATCATGGGGCTCCTGGTCGTCCATCTCCTCTGTGTGCTGTTCTGCCTCTGTGTGCTCATTATTTACATTGGGAGTACCTTCTCCCTCTCCCCTTGCTCTGTCGCTGTCCATGACTGATCTCACGACTTTGTTACGTGCGTTGCTGGCTTGACTTAAACACCTGGTGAACTTCGTGGTGTTTGGTAACACAATCTCGCAGCATTTGATGGCCTTGCCTCCTCAGAAGGTCCAGGATCACTTTCCCTTTCACTTGCTTCCTGCCCTCGCTCGTTGTGAGTTGGTTGTCCTGGCCATTTTCCTTCTCTTTCTCATGCTGATCAGGTATGTTTACGGTGGTTGCCCGAATATCGTCCCAGTGTATCCTTATCGTTTTCCTCCCTATCCTGATCTGGTAGGTTGTTGGACCGATCTATTGTATGACGTGGTGTGGCCCAGTCCATCTTGGCACCAATCCCACACAAACATTTTTCGTGCGGCCGACTATGTGTATGCCTTAACATACACAATGTGCCCAGGTCTTAATGCAGTTGGCAGTCCCTTACTCTGTGGTAGCCACCTGGCTGCATACCGCACCTTCAGTTCCCATTGCTCGCTGTACCTGCAGCGGCACCTCTCCTCTTTTGCACCACTGGTTTTGTCGCGCTACTTCCTTTACACGTGGACAATTTCTTTCACTATGTAACATGATATTTTTCCCTAGTAAGACTTGGGCAGGGGATTTTCATGTAACAGCATTCACCCAGCAGAAGAGCGTGGTGAATGCGGCGGGCAGGTGTTCAGCCCAGCTAGTATGCTACTCACCCACATGGAGCAGGAGTTGCACATTCATCTCCTGGTTG
This sequence comes from Dryococelus australis, assembly GCA_029891345.1. Classification (NCBI taxonomy): domain Eukaryota; kingdom Metazoa; phylum Arthropoda; class Insecta; order Phasmatodea; family Phasmatidae; genus Dryococelus; species Dryococelus australis. Next base: position 63,810,815 of record CM056993.1, on the reverse strand, counting down.
TGCTGCTCCGCGGGGTTCACATGGTGGTGGTAAATTGCCATTGTCATGTCCAGCATGAGAAGCTGTCCTTCATGACCAAAATTAATCCCTCCCCCCTGACTATTTTGTGTATGGTCCCATCAAATCAAAACAAACATTTTTGAATTAGTTACGGTGTTGCCTTGGTTACTGTTGCAGTTTTCCATCTGTTCTGTGTGTCTTAAACAAGTTGCATGTCGTGCAGCGCATTTCATCATTTCGTACTCAATGATTTAAGCCGGGCCAGAAAAATGTTCTAACCCTTTATTGACTGTTTGTTGGGCCCCTGAATGTCCTGCTGTTTTACTTGAATAAGTGTGGTCGACAACTTTCACTCGATATTCTGCAGGCATGTAAATCCTCCATGTTTGTTTATCTCGCAGGAAGCATGTCTCCACGCATCCCTCCATCCTTCTACGTGCTATTGTTCACACTTCCTTATTATTTCTTGTGCGAATTCGCAGTTTTTCTGAGTAGCTACAATCTCGTGACACAAATCTGCTACTTGCGTATCCTTTTCCACTATGTCTATCTGATTGGTTTGGGTCTTGGTGAGCGCGTTTTGCGTAACCAGCGGCAGGACTTCCTCCCATTCCACCTCGTCCATTACCAATAATGCGGTATTCGGCGTGCAGGAGAGTGTGTCCGCAGGTTCGTTACATTTACCTGGCACATGTTAATTATTTAAATTGTACAACTGCAGTAATAATGCCCACCGTATTAGCTTCCACCTTACTTTTCTCATGCTACTCAGTCATACGAGACATCGATTATCCGTTCGCAACATAAATCTTCTGTACTCTAAGTATGGCCGGTACTTTCTTACCGCCCAGATTATAGCGAGGCATTCTTGCTCATTTATGTTGTAACGCCTTTCGGTACTACCCAGTTTCATACTCACGAAATCGATTACACATTTCTCTCCATCATTATACTGGTATAACGCTGCACCCAGCCTCTCCTGGCTGGCGTCGGTTTGCAGAAATAAGTGGCGCGCTGGGTAATACCTTGCCATTGCGGGGCACGATCGGAACTCCTTCTTGATGTTGAGGAAGGCCGCTTCCTGTGCGCTACCCCACATGTACGGCTTTTGTGGTGCCAGGGTTGCACTGATGATGACAAAGTTCTCGATGTGCTCCCACAGTCAATTGATTAGACCAAAGCACTTCCTAAGCTGTTTGCGGGTACATGGTGCTTGCTGACAGTCAATTAGTCACAGTTCGGGGTTTGGCCTATTTCCTGACTCGTTCACAATGTGGCCTAAGAACTCCAAGTCAATCTTCCCTTAATGACACTTCTTTACTGCATATATTAAACCTTTAATTTATAACCTTTCAAGAACGTGTTAGAGGTGGTGCAGGTGTTCCTCCCAAGTCTCGGGCCAAATAACGTCGTCTAGGTAGGCAAGTGCAAAGTTGCCTACTAGGCCGTCCAATACTTGGACCATCATGCTCTGGAAAGTCGCTGGAGCAAATTTTAGCCCACAGGGCATGGCACGAAACTGGTACCTCCTACCTATGGGAGCGATGAAAGCTGTTTTCTCCCAGTCTTCCTGGCATACTGGAATCTGTCAGTAGCTGCTACGTAGGTCCACTGATGACATGATTTTTGATCACCCTAAGGAACTCAAAGCATACTTGAGGTGGTATCACGCTACATGTGACCTGACTGATGGGCCTGATGTCACCAAAAACCTACAAGTCCCATTCTTTTTCGGTGCTAATGTTACTGCGGAGTTATACTGGCTCCTAGTTGGCTCTATTACTCTTTTTGTGAGCATTTCGGCTATTTGCTGTTTAATTATTCGGGCCTGCTGATGAAAATATCTGCACAGACTGCAAAAATTGGTCCATCCTGTATTAAGGGTATTGCATGCTCCGCTACTGTGGTTCTTCTTAATGCATCATGATTTGAAAATACCAGTTTCCTGTCCCTTGATAAGCGCTGAAAAGCAGCTTCATGTTTTACAGGTATGTTATGTTCGAACTCGGACAGTTTCACCTCTGGTACATTCTGTGTTCTACGACTATCAACATTGTAAATGGTTCGTCTCTCCTTATCTCCAAAATGGATATTTCTTTCGACAGGCTCTACTATTGTGTTTTGTTTGGCTAACCAAGGCACTCCCAAAATTGCATCTTCCGTTATCTCATCCGATACTATTGCTGTAGTAATGGTATCAAGGTCCCTAATCTCAATAGTGGCTGTTGCTTGCACTACAGGTGACATTGTATCCTGACTATTAGATAACTGTATAAACTGTCCGGTTGAGGTTACGTTTCTGTCATTTACAAACTTGCTCTGACACATGTCAATGGCTGCAGCAGTATCTACGAGTTCATGACACAACAAACCATTTACATGGACAAGAACACTGGTAAACATAGCACTTGTGATACTAACCTTGTTGATGAGCGCTCGTGAGGTGTTACCATTGGGCTGTTGTCCTGGGGAGGGGTAAAACTCATGGCAGTTGGCCTTACCCCTGAAACCCATTTCCTTCTGTTCTGCATTGCTGGCTGATCTGCTGTTCCGGTTGTCCAGGTAGGGGGTTTCTTGGGAAATCGACATGCCAATGATATAGCCGCCCCCGACAATACCGACACGGTCACGGGGATGGTTGGGATCGATCCCAATAGACGGACCTGTTTGTGTCCCGGTACATACTCGCATTCTGCACATTGTTACCACCCCATGTGCAGTTTTGAAAACTGTTCAAGTTGCATACTCGTGGCAGTTTGTTTCTTCTAACTTGAAAATCTAGTCTGTTCCCTCGGTACTGTCATCAAGGGAACAAAAGCTGAAGGACCTTCCATCAGTTGACCAGAAAAAGTTGGTAAACTCTGGAAGCGAGTTGGTATTTGTTTGAAATGCATGTCCAGTCTGCTGCATGACTGGGTATCGTCTCTGCAGCTTTGTTTACATTCTCCATCGCTGTGTTTACAACAGTTGAAGTTGGAAAAATGCATTACATTGGATAGAACTGCCGGAAAATTTGTTTAGTTCAATGTCGAGTAACCTGCTTGCATTTATTGAAACTATGGTGTGTCAGCCAGTTGTATTCGAGGCATGAATGGAATTGTTGTCTGTATGGGTTGCACTGCTGGTGCTGGAGCTCTTGCAGGTACCACATTTGTACTCTGAATTACTGACACTGCAGACGTTGCCTCCCTGATGGCCATGCAATCCCTACACATCAAATACTCTCCATCTACCATTCCTTGTTCCTCCTCGAATTTACATTTATAGTGTACCCTGATGTTGCATGTTATACAGTTCTGTATTTCTCTGTTCATCAATCTGTTGCAATCCATTCGTTCGAATGCATTAATCCATTGCAGTTCTACAAAGAAATTAACTCAATTGTGTGTTACGTGTTCCTGCTTAATTTGAGGTGAGTTGCAATTTTTGCAGGTAAACATTAGCCTATGTAGTGTTCATACATACTTGATGATACCAATGGTTGCACAGTTTACATTTGAGAAGTGGCGCATCATGACCCGGGCAAATTAGATTATGACATCAATTTGTTGAATTAATTTCCGAAGTGTCTGTACTAAATGTTGGTTTTTCTGTTTCCATGTTCAGCTGTTCATCACTACTGCGGTTGATCGTGATGCGGATGTGTGTTGGGCTGGTCTTACGTTCGCACTGACAGTTACCTGTACCTCGCGATCCAGTCCCGAGATCGTAGCCATAGGCATTGTGGACACAACAGAGCAGGCGTGTTGCTGTCGTTCCAGCCAGCTATGATTTTTACAAGTCCTTGTGTCGTGGACGAGCCGTCATGGGTGCCCTGTACGTGGAAGCATGAAGCAAGAGTGTGGCATGGCGTAGCACGGCAGGCAGGCCTGCTCGAGCGCAGGAGGCAGGGGTCAACAGTCGGCGTGGCTCACAGCTGATCGCCGGTGCACAGTGTTGGTAACGTGTTTAGGAGAAAGAGTTTCTTTTCCTCCTTTGAATCCATTCTTTTCCACCTCATCCTCCTCGAGCGCACCTGACTCGGGTGGAGGGGGAGTTCTTCAGACTCTTTGTCCTGCTGGGCGCCTAGCAGGCACATGGCTGACGTCACAGCAGCGCTAAAAAATGGCAGCTATATGCTGCCCTTATCACTGTGTCCTTGTGGTTGCCATGATGGCGGCATCACACCAATTTCCGGCCCCCTGGGGCATCGTGATGGCATCCCATGGCTCTGGTTGCATGCTACTGTTCTTCTTCATGCCTCTCTGATGTCGGTGTGGGTAAGGATAAGCAAGAAATAACAAATGTGTTATATTGTAAATTGCAAAATATTTTGCAGAAAATTTTGGAAAATAATTCTTCGTGGTTTTGAAGGAGTTTTAGCGGAAGGACATAGCCTGTAAGATGGGCGGCGTTTGACGGTAAGTTGGTGGTGCAAAATTGTTAAATTTTAAGGTTGGGAGTTTGGTAGGTACTTTACCGCGGTTTCTCATCAAACCTCTGTTGACAGATCTTGGGCGCCAGACAATGCGAGATGCAATGTCAATTTGTTGTAGAGAATACTCCTTTACTCCGTCATGTACAAACAACCAATAGGAGGTGTCATCCCAGAGCTGCTTCTGTCGTAATAAAATAAAATACTTCATATGTACTATGCTTTCTACGCAGTGAGGTCTCAGGGTAACTCAAAACACCTATATTTAGTTACACGAAAATAGAAAACCTCTGAAATACATTAGAAACACTGACATAGTACACTCAGTAAAATTTGTGAAGTGTGGAGGCCCACACCCCTATAGTCCGTAAACAACCAGAAAGTTTATGAATAGTTTATATGTAGTTTCAAAGATTTTTATTAATGTTCCTTCAATAAACAACTTACAGATGGTGCTGGGCTCAACCCGCTGGAAGGGTAACACTAATACAAAAAGGCATGTGGCCACAAATTATTACACGAATACAAAAACCTTACCCGGCAATGCTATTCTGAGGTAAGCTACAGTCCATTGCACATTAAAATGATTGGTTCAAAGTTTGATGCACTGCCTAAGCATACGAACATGACCCCGTCGGTCAGCACGTCATGCTACTCGAGACACCATAGTATGACTAACTCCGAGATACCATAGTATGACTAACTCCTTCGCCGTGGCATGCTGGCCAGCTTGGGCAGGCAAGCAAGCAGCATGAACTACTTTCCGATACACACAAATCTTGCTAAAACATATTCATGCTTCTTAAAAACATATAACTCTGGCATCATTAATTACTCTAGTCATGACAACCCTTTAATAAGCATAAGACACTGTGTGAAGTGAAATGTGGGTGATACACGTGAAATATAGAAATAAGAAAATATATACACTTAGGTACACAGGGCACTTAAATTATGCTAGGGCTCCATGCAGACTAGTTGTGTGGACGTCTGTCCTCGAGCATCATGTAATTACGTGATAATTAACACATACCTGATTTCACAGGTTCTACTTTTAGAACACGTACGTGCAGGTGCACATGTCTGCACTACACTGCTCTGCTCCTGCGCTCTCTGCACGAGCGCTTCGGTGACCACCATTCACTGCTCTCATGAAATATCAATTTATGTGCAACAGATGCGGGGCACTTCTTGACTGGTGCGCACAGCCACCCGGTAGAGTGCTGCTCCCTGCAGCGACAGCCGGCGAAGGCGGGCAAATGTGCTTGGGGGAAGCAGCTGTCGTCAAAACATGATGTCTGGTAAAAAAAACACATTAATTGACACAAATACAATACTTTTTAAGAATGACATGTATGATGCGATCTTGACACTTAGAGGTCTGCTGATAACCTGAAATTGAGAAGCTGGGCAAGGCCCTTAATGTTTAATGTGAAAATTTATGTCCTGCTGATGGGAGTCTCGGCACTTAAAAACAGAAAAAATCTAACATGATACATTTCACACTCTGAATATAAATAAAACATGTAGATTACATTCTCACATTCCTCCAGTTACTCAAAGACATCTATGCGAGGAATGTCCCAACACTCTGTAAACAATTACACTCCCAAGACTGCGCTTTGAAATTCAATTTGATATATCTGCTTTGCCATTTTATTCAATACTAATTAATTACCCTCGCAGGTCCTTGGCTGCTATTTAAGGATCCTTTAGAAAAGGCATCACATCCACCGCCATGGCACCGCAAAAATGTCACATCTGCCCTGCTCACATCGCGCTTGTGATGTCACTATATAGTGCTGATTTCTACATGCTAAATGGGACTACAGCAATGTCAGTTTGCCGGAAATATAAAAGAATCTTTACTCTAAGTGCTTTTCGTACGGACGAAACTTGAATATAGGGACGGCAATGCTGCTCCCCGACTATTGTAGTTACATAAGAGCCGCGATGCACTTTACAAAGGCCTACTTATGTATCACTGACGGTAGGAGCTCACTACACCACTGCACGGGCAGTTCACTCGCTCCTGCCAACGCATGTTGTACCTGGCAGTTGTGGCTTTGTGGAGACGCCGTGCCAGCTTGCTAACGATTTGCCTTCAGGAGTTACTTCTTCAAAGAAATCGATCAATTAGACCATTGGGCGCTACGTGATCTAGGTCCCCAACAAAAGTGACTTGCTTGTTCTCGGTGACCTACACCAGCATACTATCGGCAGTTCTAATCGAACCTAGGTGTGCTCTAGGTACGATTAGTAACTGTGTGGTACAAATAGTCAAGGAGGACTCCGAGTGAACCCTGCATTTACATTAAATAACCCCCTCCACAGTAACCATATAACCCTGCAGTCCCCCATATCCTCCACCATGCTGTCAGGTACAACACCTCGTCGGCCCTTTCAGCTGGTGGCGAGGTCGTAGGTGGTAAGGCCCATGCCATTGCTCGTCGGAATCTGTTGCTACCATTGAACATGGCCGTACGCGATTATAGAGTCAGTACTGCTGGTCCAGGAGGGAGTGTAAAGTTAAGTGGATCTGATTGATGTTGGTGTGTAAAATTTATCAGGGTGGGTGCCAGTATGCTCAGTGGCGAACATGATGAAATCAGGAGCTCGGGTCGTAAGACCTATCACCCAAATTGGCTGCATCTCCTGTACCACTGCTTGCTGCATCCTTGCAGCTTATGTTGATAATGGAAAATTTTAGCTATAAATCCTGTTACGCCTTGTCTAGTAAGGGCTGTCCGCCTCCCTTAAACACCACTAATAATCGTAGGGGTTGTTTCTGTCACCCATTGCCATAAAATACATTTTCTCCGATAAATTCCATTACATGATAATGTGGTCAGTGTGACCAATAAACAAAGTCGTACGCAGAGATTTCTCCTTATGTAATAATTTATTCATTAACCCTCGTTCGAGGCACAAATACAAAAAAGTTTCCACTTAAGCTCAGAGAAATCTGATGCTGCAGAAAATATTACATTGAAACTTAAAAGTTCGGCCGTGTACAAGACGGACTGAACAGTAGGGAGGTACACGCTCCGGGGATGCGAATTGTTAAAAAAGTTCCGGTAATTTAAAAATGAAAATATTGCAGCGACATGTTTGGTAAAGAGTGTAAGATAACCGAGCGATCATCATACATTACCTGCCCCACTGGTTACGATGGCGCTACTGGGAAAATGACCGCATAGGACCCGGCGCCTGACCACCTGCTTCCCACATTTCAACCAAATCCAGTTATTTAAATATATTTTATCATGCGAGATGAGGATGGACATGGAGATGATACACTGATGAGAAAGTAATACCTAAAACACTTACAAACATCATATTAAATTATTCCTTCGCAAAATAAAATTTGTTGTGAATTGGCCTTTGTCGGTTTACAATAAGATGTCCGGATGTCTGTGTCAACTTGAATATTGTGTTCTGCTGAGGTAGTGTGTCTTTCTTACACATTGGCCCTTAAACTGCATTTATTTATACATTTACTTGTAATACTGGACTTTATGATGTAATGTATAAAAAGCCTAAAACAATATAAACAAAATAATTACTAATCGGACACTTCTTGGTGTCCTCTCTGGACACACTCCTTTAGTTTAGCAGTTCACATGTTGTCACTGCCACTTGGCCCTGCTGGCTAGTTTTTAGGTTATGACACTCTCCAAGCAATGTCACGTGGTCACGAGGAAAAATATATGTAAATAAATATACATCTTACAACTAACAAACAGAACACTGCAAATTACACTCTACAATTATTATTAGTGTACACAACTTACCTTAAGGACAATGGAACAACCTTATTACACATCACTGATCAAAACATAATATGACTTTGACGGTAGGCTGGTGGAGCAAAATTGTGTAGTTTTAAAATTGGGAGTTGGGGTTGGCAATGTAAAGTAGTTTCTCACCAAACCTTGTGCAGACAGATTATGGGCGCCAGGTATTACAGGGGCAATACCAACTAGTTGCAGTAGAGCAGACTCCTCTTCTCCGAGTCATGTGCCGACAGCCAATGGATGGTGTTCTCCCGGTGCTCCGACCATCGTAATTACAAAAAAATACATGCATGTACTATGCTTTCTATGCAGCGAGCTCTCAGGGCGACCAACACACCCATATTTAGTTACACGAAGATTACACTCTGAAAAACATTGGAAAACACTTGCATAGTACACTCAATAAAAATGTGGGGCCCACACTTCTATAGCCTGTAGGCAACACGGCTGAAGACGCACACACTTCATGTTAATTCTCTGGGTTTTATTAACACATTCCTCTAGGAAACAATTAACACATACATTACCGGGCTTCACTCGCCGGAAAAGTTACGTTGTTATAAATGGCACATAGCCATAATTAATTAATGTGAAAATAAAAGGCCTTCCCCAGCAATACTATTCCGGGAGAATAGAGGAGTGAGTGGAGAAGTTTTGGGGGTAAAACACACAAGGTTCCTGTAATCTAAATGTCTATTGCTGTGAAGTGGTTTTTTTTAACTAAATTATGTGCCACCCAACTGCGCGAAATGCGACCCCGTCAGTCCTCATGTCCGACTCCTCAAGACACAGTGGTATGACTAACTCTCTCACCATGGCAAGCTGCAGAAACACATACACGTTTCTTAAAATCACTCAATCCTTACAAAATAAATTACAGAAACCCTTTAATAAACATATTTAACTGAGCGACATGAGATGATGGTGAAACACTTGAAAAACAGGAATGATGAAAAAACATGTACACCTGTAGGGCGCTTAAATTGTGTCAGGGCTTCATGCAGGCTCATTGTGTGGACGTCTGTCCTTGAGTGTTCTGTAATTACCTGCTAATTAAACACTAACCTGATTTAACAGGTTCTATTTGCAGAACATGTGTGCACGGTGCACGTATCTGAACTGCACTTCCCTACACTGCTCTGCATCAGCACTTTCTTGCACGTGCGCTCCAGTGACCAATATTCACTGCACTCGTGGAATATCAATTTCCGTGTAGCCAATGCAGGATACTTCTTAACCAGTGTGCATCAGCGCCCGGCAGAGCACTGCTCCCTGCAGCGGCCAATGGCGATGGCGATCAAACACACTTGGTGGAAGTAACTGATGTCAAACGCCCCGCTCCCCTTCGATGCCATTTGCAGCCGTTGACTCCTTCATAACAGTGCGCTGTGGCATTACTGTAAGGGGTGTGGTCCCACGGCAGATGTTACCGCCTCCTCGGACGTCTCAGTAGTAGCAAGCTGGTCAACCTACTACCCTCACTGCCTTCTTCGTCACTGGCATCTTCTCTCCTCCTGCTATCTTGCTGTTGCTGACACCGGTTGTACTCTGGTAGCATTACCCTGGCAGATTGAGCTTGTTATGATCTCTGGGTTCTCTCCTCTTGCTAAAAATTCACCAGGGGGCCCGTCGACCTCTGCCGTCATGGTACCTGGTGGTATACTTCTCCTGCTTGCTATTAACACCACTAACTCCTCATCTCTGGCTTTAGTAATAAAATGACCTCTCTCCATACTTGCGATGATAATAAAATGATTTCCCTTCAAACTTATGGTGCTATATGCACCATGAACCTCCTCCTTAATGTACAATGAACCTCACTTCATAATTGCGATGCTATTTACAATACTCCTTTCAAACTTGTGATGCTATATGTGATGACTGTTGCGATGGACGTGCTACTGTCTAGGTGGACCTGACGATTCCACGCACGATGGTGGTGTTTTCAGCATGATAGAAGTGGAGCTCGAACACTGAGCTGATTATGCATAGGGGTGTAGAGGTGGATTACATTTCCCCTCCCTGCACACCATGATGACTGGTGTGTTTACATGGAGCCACGAGAGCAGGGGAGAAGGCGTTACTAGCCGCCCACATCCTGCCGCACGACTAACTGACCACCTTGCCGAATGTCAACAAACCCACGTGGCTACGATTCACTTCCTGCCAGACCAAACAAACAGGCGTGAATATGATTTGGTCGAGATGAAACGCCTTTTCCAAGTACACTGTCAATGTTTACATTTTACGACCTTCTTCTACACTTACGATATGACAGATGCACTTGCTACAATAAAAAAAAAAAAAAAAAAAAAAAGGAACTATGTTTACCCTACATGTTTATACTTGCAATCAACAAAAACCATGTTTAAATCTTGCTTCGCCTCTGTGGCCGAACTACCCTTAACTCGCGGACATTAGCATTGCTGTCTCGCGATGCATTATTTGCACTGTTAACAAGTGATTAATGTCATACTCATTTAACACATCGCTGCCACAATACTGCTAATTAACGTGTGCATACGTTCGCCTGTCCTTCGCCTGCTATTACTACTTCGTCCGGACTGTTTACATTTGGATTTACATGTGGTATCAGAATGAAGTGTGCTCTTTATTACTGACATGTCAATTCCCTATCCCTGTCGTTATCTACACATAATGCAGTGATGGTGGGACATGTTTCGGTTTTGTATGTGGTGAATGATGGGGCAATAAGCCGTCTGTTTACAAATGAACAGTGTGTCCATGGGGACCGAACACTGTAATTCGTTGTGTCGGTGTTACACTCTCAATAACCTGGGTTACTGTGTCCTGTGTTATGGTCTGACGAACTGTTCTCGGCCAGTTAGGGCACGCACTGTGCCAGTGGTACCGTGTGGTGATGCAGCATCTGAAGGGATGAGGCGGGTGCGCCGACATCCTGCAGTCTGTTGTGAAAGCTTGAAACATGGTGCAACTTGGTACACTGTTTCGCTCAGGTCCACACTGCCACGGCACAGACACAGTGGACGTTATCTATTGGGCCAGTGGAGCTATGTTTACAGCCGCTGAAGTGGGCGGGGTGTAAAGACGTGGCGTGCTAAGCCATGCCAGCCCACTCCCTGTGTTTGACAGATGTGCAGCAGCAGTCAAAACTTGTGGCAACGCTGACTGTGTGTCCTGTTCACATCATGCCGTTTGCGGGTAACATTTGTATTGGCGCTCGTTGCGATGTTTGCTGTTTGTGGTTTTTTTAAATGAAAATTTTGACGTTCGAAATGTTCTAGTAATACACTGTCTGAGCCCATCAACAAATCAGGAACGGATTGTTGATGTGCACTGTTGACAGTCCTGAAACGATTTTTGCACCAACTTGTTCGAGAGTTCTTCAAGAAACATTTACTAGTTTGTTGATCTGAAAAGTTTGTATTGTCACTGTTACAGTCGCGATTGAACACAATGCGAGTGTGTGCAGCGCTGGGCTGGGCTGGGTTGGGCTTACAATCGCACTGACAATTCTCCATATCTCGCTTGTACCTCGCGATCCAGTCCTGAGGTTGTAGCCATAGGCACTGTAGACACAACATAGCAAGCGTGTTGATGTTGTTCCAACCAGCCATGATGTTTACAACAAGTCAACGTGTCGCGAAAGAGTCCATGCAGATGTGCGCAGCGAGAGTGTGAAACAGGAGAATCATGGCACGGCAGGCCTGCTCGAGTGCGGCGCAAGGAAGTGGTCAATGGTCAGCGTAGCTCACAGCTGATCGTCGGCGCAGATGGTAGCTTGGGTAGGGGGAGGTTTTAGTTCCTCATTCCCACCATTCTTCTTTTCCTCATTGTCATCCTTGGAGGCGCACGATGCGGGTGGAGAAGTGTGAAGATGTTGCTACCCCCTTATCTTGCTGAGCGCAGAGCAGGTGTGTGACCGACATCACAGCAGTGCTCCAACATGGTAGCTTCCTGCTATCCTTCTCACTGCCTCTTTGTGCTGGCCATGATAGTGGCGCTTTCCCAATTTCCATGCACGTTTCTGTGCTGACCATATGCATCATTTTTCAGTCATCCTGGGGCATTGAGGCAGCATCCCACAGCTCCAGTTATGCACAAAAGTTCTCCTTAATGCATTGCTGATGTTAGCACAAGTCAGGATAGCAGGAATAAACAGATATGGGATTTAAAAATTGTAGAAAAATTGAAAATACTTTGAAAAATAATTTAGTGGGTTTTGAAACAAGAGTTTTAGCAGCAGGGCTTCGCCCCTAAGTTTGGTAACATTTGACGGTAGGCTGGTGGAATAAAATGGTGTACTTTTAAGGTTGGGAGTTGGGGTAGGAAATGTACCATAGCTTCTCACCAAACCTGCTGACAGATTGTGGGCGCCAGGTATTGCAGGGGCAATACAAACTAGTTGCAGTAGAGCAGACTCCTCTTCTCTGGGCTGTGCGCCGACAGCCAATAGACGGTGTCCTCTCTGTGTTCTGACTGTCGTAATAACAGAAAATACATACCTGTACTATGCTTTCTATGCTGTGAGGTCTCGGGACGACTCACACCCATATTTAGTTACACGAAATTAAAAACACTCTGAAATTCATTGGAAACACTTACATCGTATACTCAATAAAAAGGCGGAAACGATTGGGCCTGAGTCCCTATAGCCTGTATGTAACCCGAATGAAGATGCAGACACTTCACGTTAATTCACTGGGTTTTATTAAAGTATTCCTCTACGAAATACTTTAAGCGAACACTACCGGGCTTCTCCCGGCTACGCTACACGGGAGAAGGGAGGAGCTGGGAAAGTCTTGGGTGGCTAAAACACACAATGTTCCGGTAATTTAAGTGCCTATTGCTGTGAGGTGGTTGGTTACCAAATGTTGATGTGCCTCCCAAACACGCGAAACACGACCCCGTCGGTCCACATGTCCGACTCCTCAAGACACAGTGGTACGACTAACTCCCTCACCGCAACGAGCTGGCCATTTTTGGCGAGCCAGCAGGCCGTGCGAACTACTTTCCTACACACACAAAACCTGCAGAAACATATATACGTTTCTTAAAATCATAATAAATTACAGCAATTACAAAAACCCTTTAATAAACATATTGCACCATGTGATGTGAGATGAGGGTGAAACACGGGAATGATGGAAAGACAATATATACACTTAAGCCCATAAGATGCTTATATTATGTTAGTACTTCATACAGGCTCATTGCATGGATGTCCAACCTTGAGTATTCTGTAACTACCTGCTAATTAAACACTAAAATAATTTCACAGGTTCTATTTTCAGAACACGTGTGCATGGGTGAATGTGTCTGCACTACACTTCACTACACTGCTCTGCACCTTAATTTTCGTGTACGGGCATTCTGGTGAATAATAATCACTGCACTCACGAAATAGCAATTTCCGTGTATCCAATTCAGGACACATCTTAACCCATGCACACCAGTGCCCGAGAGTGCTGCTGCTTGCAGCGGCTGCCAGGGAATACGTGAAAACGGGCTTAGGGGAAGTAGCAGACGTCAATGTACTTTGCAAAATGTAAACAAACACTGTACGGACTCTTTCAACAGAGAATAATATCTCCCAAATTAGGAACTGGACGTTATATACATACATAAGACTTGAAAGATAATAATACATACAACACACAAACTTGCATGTTACATGACCCGTAATGTTGGTCACATGATGCATAACACAAACACACTTTCGAAAACATAAACAAATATGACATGTGTCATTGGCAATCAAAACATACATCTCCTCTGCACTTTCTGATGTACCAAAACATAAACAAACCTGATGAAGAAAACAAACGTAGTCTAACATTAAAATACACAAATTGGTGCGAAGCACAAATGCACTACACGCACATATGTGGAACACTGGCATCGGCATTTACATTGCTCACATTGCAGTGCAGGGTTGTGGAAGTTAATGTGAAGGATGACCGCAATGACCTAAAATAACAACACATGGAACACGTCAGCAATAAGACCAACGCCGCTGCTCGTCCGTCTGTTCAGTTGCCACTGTAGCACGTGGTCGTAGGTGATAAGGCCTACACCACTTCTCGTCAGTCTCTTCAGCTGCTGTCACATGTGGAGGTAGGTTATAAGACCTACGCTGCTGCACGTCGATAGTATGTGTGTTTTGGGGTTCTAGAACACCACTTTTTGTGGTAATTTAACTCGAAAATACAACAAAAAATAGCATCAACTTTTACTTGTTATTTATAACGTACGTAAAAAAAATTAAAAACTCAAAGTGTGAAATTTATTGAAAAAATGTTAAAATCAAACAAATTAAAGCTAAAACAAACAGACGTATCGTTTTCAAACTGCTTTTTCACATTCCTAAAAAAGACAAATTTTTGTTTAAACAAACAAGCAATTTTCATCGAAAAACAGACAATTTAAGCTCAAAAATCACACAAATTTTTACAATATTTTACAAAAGGGCCATACAGAAATTTTGATGCTATAAAAACAAGCAATTTGCATAAAAAATACAAGGAAAAATAGCATAAATAATTTCTTGCTATTTGTAATGAAAGTATAAGCAAAAAATTAAAAACCCAAAATATGAAATTCGACGGAAAAACTATTAAAATCAAGTAAAATATTAAAAAAAAAAATATTGAAAGATTAAAAATTATAGACATTATATATTTTAAGAAAATTCAAAATCATGCATTTAATTACCAGTTTTCACTGCTTTCAAGCCTTTATATATTATAAAAGTTTGATTATCATTTATTAATTTTAAAGCAATTTATCAAACAGACTTACATAGCGATCTGGTAAAGTAATTGTTAACTTTGAATCAAGAATAAAACAATTTTTTTTCCAAACTTAGTATCATAAATTTGAAAATCTATAGTAAAATAATTTTTATTCTTTTCTATGTCCTGTAGTTTAGTCAACTCAAATGCGTTGTTTAACTTAGCGTGAAACAATTCCATTTTCATGTTTATTTAAACGGAAAAAATAAATTACAATAAAAAATTTATTTTGCTATTTTAATTTCATTATTTTTATATTATTATTTTATAATTTTCATTATTGAAATAAACTTTTTTCTTACAAATTAACATAAAAATGGAATCCCGGGCTAATCAAATGGAAAATACCACAGCTAAGCAATGTAAAAGTGTGGCGAAGTATTAAACAGAACATTTCTACAATAACTTCACAAAAGATAAGCTTTATAACATCTGTAAATATACAGAAGACTGCTCTAAAAGTAAAAATGACTTTACCCTCGAAAGGAGAGCAAATAAAATTTAAAAATTACAAACATACAATAAAGGTTCCTTTCACAATATATGCAGATTTTGAATCAATATTAATGGAAATTACAACAGTTAAACAAAATCGAAAAGAGAATAAAATTTTAACAGAGGATGATATAGATAAGGTTTTTGCAAAGAAACATTTAATTAAAAATATAGACTTACTAATAAACAAAGAAATACTATTGATTTAAAGTTAAACAATGAATTATAAACAATGAAATATCTATTACACAAAGCATCTGGTTTTTGTTATTATATTGTATATAAGAGAGGTGATTATAAGCCTCCAACAGTATATCGAGGCCCAAATGCACATTGAATTTATACAATCAATTAAAAGAGAAGTAGTAGAAATTTGTGAAATAGATTCACAAATTGAATCAAGGCATCCACTAACCAAAGAAGAAAAAAAACTATATAGGAACTCGGATGAATGTACAGTATGTGGATATGAATATACAGAGGACAATTTAAAAAAAGGGCCATTGTCATGATCATATATGTGAAAAATTAATCAATCCAGTATGTAATAATTGTAATCTACAATAAAAATACTGCGTACCAATTTATTTTCATAATTTACCAGGCTACTATGATGCTCATTTATTTATTAGAGCTAGGATATGACGACAAAAAAAATTAATTGAAATAATGAAGAAAAGTTTATTACTTTGAAAAAAATAAACAGAGATTTTAAAAATGAGTTTATAGACACATTTAAATGTATGGCCAGTAGCTTAGGTAAATTATCATCAAATTTAACCAAACAACAAATAAAAAATACACAAAAGTATTTCCCAGACGAAAAAGTAGATTTAGTGTGAATTAGATCCTGCATGGTATTTTACAGCACCAGGATTATCATGGTATACAATGTTAAAAATGACTTATCAAGCATTAGAGTTACTACACAATTATGATATGATTTTAATTATTGAAAAAGGAATTATAGGTGTAATACCACAATGTTGTAAGCGATATGTTAAAGCTAATAATAAATATTTTGAATATTGTAACTCTAATCAAGAAGAAAATTATTTAGCATATATTGATACTAATGATATATATGGTTGGGCAATGTCACAATATTTACCATATGGTGGTTTCGATTGGGCTAAATATACATTAAATGACTTAGATTACCAGAGTGAAAAAATACTTTATTTGGAGGATGATTCTGAGTATGGTTATATATTGGTAGTTAATATATCCACACAAAATACATAATTTACATAAAGATTTACCATTTTATCCAGAAAATAAGGTAGTTTCAGGAACAATCTAAATTATTAATAACTTTAAATAACAAAGAAAAGTATGTAATTCACTATCGTAAATTAAAACAGCACCTTGTTTAAAAATTTACTAAACATTTGATCAGTCAGATTGGCTGAAAAGGTATATAGATTTGAATACAGAGATGACAACTAAAGCTAAAAATGACTTCGTAAATTTTTATAACTTGATGAATAATTCTGTGTTTGGCAAAACAATGGAAAATATATGAAACAGAGTTCATATAAAACTAGTATCAGATGCACAAAAAGGCAAATTTTTAATAGCAAAACCACATTTCAAAAGAAGTACTTTATTTAATGAGATTCTTTCACCCTTTCATATGAATAAAACAAATGTAAAATTAAATAAACCAATTTATGTGGGTATGTCAATTTTTGACACATCGAAACAATTAATAAATGCTTTTCATTACACTGTAATAAAAACAAAATATGGTGACAAAATTGATTTGTGCTATCAAGTTACCGATTCATACACTTATAACAAAAAAGCTGAATATTTTTTATGACGATATGAAGTCGATGTTAGAGTTATTTGATATTTATTTAACCCAATGAGAATATTTATAACATACCTCAAATAAATACAAAGATTTTACGAAAAATGAAAGATAAATGTAATGGCAAAATAATGAAAGAATTTGTTGGCTTACGATAAAAAATGTATGCTTATAAGGTTGACGATATAGAAAATAAAAAATCTCAAGTAGTAAAGAAATAAGTTGTTAACAAGCAAATTACATTTGAGGACTATAAGAACTGTTTGTTGAAAAAGAACATACAATATACAACAATGCATTTAATAATGAGTGAAAAGCATGAAATATATACAGTATGATAACAAAATAAGTATAATAGAAAATAAAATAGATACATTACCATATGGATATCAAAATGAATAATTTGAGATAAATTTTAATGTTGTTATAATTTAAAAATTCTCAATTTTTTATTATTATAATATAAAAATCTTTAATTTTTATATTATAATTTAATTTTTTTAAATTTCTAAAATAATATCGATATTGGCACAATCAAAATCTATTTGTTTACCATTTTCATCTCTAATTTCTAAAACAATATGATTAAATCGTTCATTTTTAATTTTATTAAAAGTTGGAGATACTGATTCTCAATTATATAATCTCTAAAACAAAACATAGTTTTCGGTGGAAAACTAGCAATTATATATGTTTCTAAATGATTAGATTCATTATATTTCATAAACATACCATATGCTAAGTTACAGTGAACATTTATTGTTTTTAATGGGTTAAAATTAGGCAATTTAGTACCTACAAAAATTTGTCCTTTTCAATAAGAATATTTCTTTCAAAACCAAGAATATCAGGTGATCGGAATTAAATTTAATATTAAACTGAGATTTAATAAATATTTTATTTTTTCCATTATCTGCTGTTAATTCAATATTATTTGTTGAAAATGGATCAATTTAATATATAGTTTCTTTTAACGATCCAATATCATATTGGCCACTAGGAATAGTTGTAACTTCATTTTTTTTATCAACGACAGCACTCATTTTTTTTGGTCCTTATAGCATTATTGTCTATATTTGGTGTTAAAAATGTATGAAAATTAATTAATACAATCAATATTTCATAATGAAATTTTCTCTTTAAACTACAACTATTATGTGTTAATTTGAATACTTTATTATCCATTTATTACCAAAATTGTCTTATTTAATGAAGACAGTTAAATGGGGTGTCTGTTTTAATCCATGAAGATAATTCCAAATTTAAAAAGCATATTGAATTATTGCCTTAAACCATGAGGGCTATAATAGATGGTCCAAGCAATGTTGAAAAAATAATTTTTTGGTATATTTTTCTTATAATGTAGGATGGGTAAATTTTAATACATTATATGTTTGTTCAAAAAGTTTAAATCAACCAAAATATATTGAGTTACAAAATAATTTTAATATATTATCCAAAAAGCTTAGAGTTAAAGAAAAACAGCAACTTATAAAAAAAATAATACTGATGAAATAACTCCTTTAGATCAATGTGAAAATGATTCTAATGTTAATGTTAAAACTAACTAATGTTAAAACAAACATTAAAACATGCATTAAAATGAATGTTAAGAAAAACATTAAAACTAAATTTAAAACAATGTGTGTAACATTTCTACATTTGAATTAGATAATTATAAAAAATATTTAAATTTTTACAAAACATGTTTTTATTAAACCTTGAGTTATGCAAGTTATCAAAACCTAAATATTCAACATACATGTCATCGCCTTTAGTTTTTTATAATTTTTCATTTTGACTAAATATTCATCAGGAGAGTTGGTTTTCTAGATTTCATGTTCATAAAAACTGCCTTTTATTTATTCTCCATAAATATATTTTAATTTGTAAGATGGTACATCATTATTCAAAACTTTAACAATAGTGAATAATACTGCTGAGCAATTAGCAGTATAGCCTTTTTCGAAAATTCGTTGCGTTTGCTCAAACGAACATCTAAAATTTTGGTTTAAAAATATTCACAAATTTTTTGCATTACTTTTTTTATATTTGTTTTTATTTACTTCAATTGGTTTTGTGTCAATTGTGCTATGTTTTGAATAATTGTGTTCTGTCACAAAATCACCTAATATATTTACCCCATTTATAAATGCCATTCGAACCTAATTTCTTCCAAACTATATTTTTTTCAAGTTCGATTTAATCTTTCTACAACACCTGCTTTTAATTCACTAAATTAAGAATAATGATTAATATAATATTTTTCATAAATTCGGCAAATATTTTACTATACAATTCTGATCCATTATCACATTGTAAATTATTTGGTTTTCTTTTAATTAATATAGACTATAAAGCATTTAATACTTTTTTAAACTGTTTATCTATGATAGGCAAAGAAAATGCAAATTTAAGAAACCCCATTAATTGTTATAACATATTTGTATCCATGGTTTATGTGATATTCCTTTCACATTACCAGTATTCGTGTCTACAAGATCAATTTACCGTAAATCATCAATGCACTACTAAATTACTTTACTTCATGAGAAATTTCTTCTTGCAGTCTTATATAAATCATTAATTATTCCTTCTCTCAAGGTGGGGGAACTTTCTTTAAATGTTTATCTTTTAGAATACAATTGAACATCTACTTTTCTGAACTAATCGTCATTGTCTAGTATTTTCAGTGTTTATATTATTATTTTGAGTAATTTTCTTACACTTCAAGCAGTGTTCTCCATTTAATAGTAAAAAAAAAAAAAAAAGTTAATCCTTATATTTTACGAACATGCCTATTTTAACATGAGCATCAATATGAAGAGATGTATTTATGAATTTTAAAAGATAAATTATCACCTATTTTAGCATCAAAATGCTTACTGTTATCTATATTTGTTGAAGTTCACTTAATAACAGTCACATCATAATCAGTAGTTATTTTATAAACAGTACAATCCATTTTAAAAAATAAAGAAAATTTGATTCTTATTGAAGAGAAAAATAATATTCGTTTTATCCCACTTTTCAGTTAAATAAAATATACGAAACTTAGTGAAGTTCCACTTCGCTAGTGGCATTAAAGTAGTACACGTTTTCAATTATAGCATATTTCATACTTATTACGGAAAAATAATGATTTTTGAAATTGTAATTTACAACTGAAAAGAGATTTTAATGTTGGAATGCTTATTTTAATATATTTAGATATGATGGTGGGGCAGAAACAAAGTGAAGTTGGCAGATATGGAGAGCCATGATGTAATGGCGTGTTGCTATTTAACCAAACGAAGCGTAAATTTTACTTACTCCGAAAAATACTTCCAACTATCACATCATGTTTGCAGTAGTTGTACCTAAGCAAGTTACGATGTATTTCGTTAACTGCTGCGTGTGAAATAGCAGTGGATCTGTGTGCGAGTGATTTTAAATATTTGATGTGAACCATATATACAGTGTAAACGTGAACAGAATTCTTTTTGAAAAACTGTAAACAGTAAACAATACATTTGACAGATATAAAAGTAGAAGTCACATTTCAATATTTATTTTTAGGTGTCGCGAAAGTATACGAACACACGCACACACACACACTAGCATGTAAACAATGCTCTTGACATGCTTCATGACAATGTTTATTTACATTTAGCAGGATACGAAATATTAGATATTTAGCAGAGCTCCAAGAAAGTTGTTTCCAATGGGGGATGGACTATAGATACTAACTTCAGAAATAATGTACTTTTTTATAAACCAACTGTAAACTTTATGGTGATATTAATTACTATTCATTTTGGGGGCCGAAGACCGCTACATGTTATAGATTGTTGATTTAATAAACCTCGTAAAGAAGCAGGTAATTTGTAATGTTTTAATTAGCAAACAAAATCTTACTTATGGTTATTGGAAAGAAAGAATTACTGAATATTTATAAATTTTTAATATTAAATGGATGTATAAACAAGTTTTCCGATACTTTAATACAATATTTAGATTCATAGTGGGGTGATTACATTTAAAACTTCTACGAATATTTAGAAATATAGATGAATTACTTGATCAAATAAAACACCCTGAATCAAATAAAAAAAAAAATTCTTCTTAGTATCACTAATAAAACCTAAATAAATAATTAATATTATAAATGAATCAAATTATTGAACATTTAGTAGGTTGTGCTATTGCACATCATAAAAAAAGTAACTTCCATTGATAAAAAATTGGACATCGTTTATTTCAAAATTGTTTAAAAAAAAAATCTCAGATCAGGTAAATTTTCTAATTTCAAAGACTGTGTTTATAATTTGGATTGCTATGATGATTGAGAATATGGTCTCGGTAATGGCTATGCTTCAGATTTTATATTTACTTTTAGACATGTAAAGACTCATTGGTAATTTACTTTTGAATAATAAATTTATAAACACTATAAATGTGTACCTTTTCACTTGTCTGTATCTTGTTTTTTAACAAAAGAAAATTTATGGTTCTAGCAATAAATATGTTTGTATTCAACTTAAATTCTTTTGATTTTTAAAGTTCCTTGCACTATATTATAGAGTTTTTAATTTTTCCCTGTATTTCCATTACAAATAGAAGGTAAAAAATTATGCTATTCTTTGTTGTATCTTAGAGTTAAATTACTACAAAAAATAATGTGCACTAGGAACACCGAAACACATCTACTGTCGATCTGTTGCTTCGCTGTCGAGCGATCAGTGCCATGCGTATATAGACAGGGAGTGTGCCCACCACACCTAACACATGTCGCGCCGGCCAAACGGCGCACACATTTCAACCTCCGTTGGAGGGGTCGCCGAGCCTCTCACTTCGGAGGACTCTCCCCCACTGTTGCAACTGCCGCCGGTACTACCTCTGCTGGTGCCTCTTACACTGCGCACAGTGCTCCTATTGTCCAAGGGAGAGCTGGCGATGGCCCGGTCGACTCCCCCCAGTATCTTCACTGCCGTTCCCTTCCACTTGTGCCACCTCCGTTCAATTACAGTGGCTGAATTAGCCTTGAGACTTACCACACGTGTGATCATTCCCACTGATACCTCGGGTACCCTGCTTCTCGTAGTAATGTGTGGACTTGGCCATGCATCTTCTATTGGTGTAACACAGCAGTCGGTTCTTAAATGTTCCTTTTAATTCGTTTGCGGCACTCTTTGTTCTACATTGTCTCGTCGCTGTTTCATTGCTTGATGATGTGGGCGCCCCTCTGGTCTGTATTATTAACACAATATCCATTATGGGAGTTCGAAAGCCGGATGTCATCGACGGATATAACCGCTTGAGTGTGCTCCCATCACTTTCTGCACTGCATGCCTTACTGCTCTCCACCACTGCTGTTGCCTACCCATGTTCTCATCTTGTGCCACCTGCACAGTCTTTTATAGGGGCACGCAGCAGTAGATTGTCTGTATACAGCCTAACTCTTTCTGGTGCCTACCTGAACTAAGTACAAAGTGTAACCTACGGGCGTCACAATTTTTGGGCCACTCCATTTGGGAGCGAATCCAGCGCAGAACCTCTTAGTACTATTTTACAATCGGTGTTCCCTCAAATACACCTTTCGTCCTACCAGCAACCTACTGGGTGCACGTGTGGTGGCGGGAACCCATTGAGCCAAGTATCGTTATTGTGTGCACCTCGCTTCTCCAATTTCCTCTGGCCTGCATTGTTTCCTCTCTGTAATACCCTCTGGTTCTCTAGCTACCTCGTCTTGCCTTGCTGCAAATGTTCAAATCAATGTGAAATAATATGAGAATCAATATCTGAATTTGTTTCAGGGAAAACTTTTTGACTGCACTTACACAACAGTAGACCATTCCTACATTAACATTGCGGCATTTCACATTGGTTTTAAATTTTGTGCTACACAAAGTGGACATACCTCGGGCAACGCAGTACAGAATTTCGGAAGATATGACCATCGCCATGTTCAGGGGATTCCAATGGCTAGCCTACAAACCAAAATGGTCTTGCTGCCAGTCATTATTATTTCTGAACGAATTTGTTAAAACTAGAGCCATAAAATGGAGGGAAGAAAAAACTTAAGATCCCTTCTCCATCCACGAATCTATTCTAAATGCTGTCAATGGTAATGAATGTGACTACATCGACAATGATAGTAGGGTAATATATCATATGGAACACGCAATATAAATAATGATCATATGAGAATGATAAAAATCCCTGTTATGCTGTTCACATTGTTCAGGGCCATGTTCGTTTGCTAAACACGGGGATCTTCGTGCAGTCCAATCACCACATAGTATTACAATTAATGAAAAATACTTTGATCTGTACTATCAGACTCCCTACATGTAGAATGTTAGTGTGTAGCATTTATAGGCGTGTGTTTGGCCGTTCGAAAATATTAACAGAGGTCTCATTCTGGTCCAGTAAGGATGGTGAGGTTATGTGGATCGATTTGACTTTTATGACGAAAATATTACAGGTTGGGCACTAGTCCAGCAGCGAACATGAACTCTTAATCCCAAGGCATACAGCCGACCACCCAAAATGGCTGCACCTCCTGTACCGTCTGCCGCGAGCACGCAGCCGATGTAGAAACGGTGAAAGATTTCGTTATAAAAACCCTGAGAGCTGGGCTAGTGAGAGCTCTCAGCCTCCTTCGATGCATAGAACACTCCCGGTGGGTGTTTTGGCCCCCTAAAAACCCGAAAAATATGCAACATATACTTTCCATGTACATATCCAGTCTACAAGACAGAGAAAAGGTTGGAAATAAACAGGGAAAATTTTGCCACACAATTTATTTAAAGAATCCCCAAAAGGGTACTTACATAGAACTGTTCGCCTTGCGGCTCAGCTAGCTCCCAAGCTGTAAAACTAGCACACGACTACCCAAAAGTTACAGTATCTTGCATCCTCAGTGTGTACAAAATACTGGAGTTAGAGACACCACTCTCTCTGGGCGTAAAAAGAAATGAAAAATGTTCCAATGATTAAAACGTAGCTATTGCATATTTCACGGTCGATCAAAATAATGTAGGCCCGGTATGACGACTGTCTCACCGAGTGCCGAAAATGCTACTGGCAAAAAATGGCCACGCAGAAGCCGGCACCTGACCACCTGCTTCCCACAGGACACACAAGTCCTGTTATTTATATTTTTCTATGTGGACTGAGTATGAGCATGGAACTGATGCATAGATGACAAAGAAACTGTTAAGCATTTACAACGAACATATAAAAACATCAACAGATAAAATGAAAAGTTGTGAACAAACTAGGTCTGTTTACAATTTGTCCCCCCGACGGCGTCCTAATCTGATTTTGGGAGTTTTGCAGACGTGTTGTATGTCTGATAGGCAGCATTTTATACCAAATTCATTTGTGTTCACTTATTGCTATTGCGACACTACTTCTTGTTGTCTGCAGATTCTGTCCGTAGTCCTGTCTATTGATGGGTAGTTCACCAACTACCAGTTCATTTTGAACTGGTCTTGAAAAATAACCAGGTGCCTAGTTCAACTCGTCTCTTGTGATACCGGTCAGTCATTCTCTCAATATGAATAACTACGCCAGGTGCACCACTGCACATGCGCTCATAATCCATCATTCCCTGCAGCTTTCCCCCTTATAGTTATCACTCTCCCTATTTGGCAACATCGCAACATGCATACTACTAGTCTACCTCTGTCTATCGGTATCTTTGATTTAGCTCGTTCAGAACTGCCTCTAAATGCATGGATCGCAGAGCAGGCCTACCTAATTCAGCAACGAGTCACAAATCGGCAGGGAACTGAAGAACACACAGCACGAGACAGTTCGTACACCTATGGCCCTGGAGCGATCTTTAGTTCCTTCTCGTGCCGACACCAATAGTGTAATTGGTTGCACGCCGGTATGCGGTGCGAGGGGTTCCAGATTCGAAACTATCAAGGTATAGATACCTGCATCTTCCATTTAACTTGTTTAAAACTTATCGACAATAAAGACCTCGCTGTTTTGTCGTAAAACCCTCTAACTAGTACTATAGATACGACTATGCCATACAGAAATACCTGTATCTCTAAAACATCTGACAACCGCAATAATATTGAGTATAGCTACAGCAGTAAAATCTATAGAAAACTGCTCATTAATGTAATGTCAAATTTACACACTCGCAATAAAGAGGTGAAAAACTGCCTTTTCTAATATATTCACTCACTTAGGATATAGCTGGAATATATCAACTCGATGTCGGAACCATTTTTGTCGAGTTTGTACACACAGGACTTCGAAAATTTAACCTGGTTATCTCTCGCAGCACAACCTATTGTCGTTACTACCAGTATCAGAAGTAAATCGATATTACATAACACAACATAGGCGTGTATAATACAGTATAAAGATATTTTCACTCAATTGTCTTGCTTCTATATAAAAATAAGTAATTTCATCTACACACAATAATGCACTAATGCTTTAGAAATTCATTTACAAACTCTACTTACTTGCTTCTCTTCCTGAGAGATTCTTCTGGGGAGGGAAGATGGAACTGTGAACGACGATGGAGGTTACACTTGCACTCTGCAGTTCGCCAGATCATTCCACTGTGATCCATATAGTTAAAAAGAACTGTTCCAATGAAATGTTCTCAAATGTGACTAGTTCATTCTATATTTCCCCATCACTTCTACTGTCCATGCTTGGGCTCTGCCACTAGCACACCCGTTAAAGAGAGTCCCGCATTGGTTAACCGAAGAATGCGATTTCACGAGTGTAGTGAACAGTGGGCACCAAGTGTTAATTAAAAAACAGACCCAAAGCAGTGTAGAACCATGCAATACGTTCAAGGGGAGACGTCCACACAATGAGTCTGCATAAAGCCCTAACTGATCCTAAGCACACATTTTTTTAACAATCCGGATTTTACCCTCATCTAACACCACACAGTGCAATATGTTTATTAAAGGGTTTTGTAATTTATTGTGCAAGTTGTTTGATTGTAAGAAAAGTGCATGTACTTCTGCAGGTTGTGTATATGGTTCGTATGGGCCACCCAAACTGGCCGGATGTACGTGGACCGACAGGGTCACGTTTCACCCACTTGGGCAGCACATGTACATTTTGTAACCAACCACTTCACAGCAATACGCATTTAGATTACAGGAACCTTGTATGATTTAGCCGCTCAATACTTCTCCCTTCTCGTGGAATAGCATTAACAGCAAAGGATTTGTGTTTCACCTAAAGTAATTGTGGCAAACATACTGTTTGTAACAGTGTAACTTTACTAGCAGGTGAAGTCCGATAGTGTATCTGCAAATTGTTCCTAGAGGAACACTTTAATACATTGGCCATCGCCACACCAACAAGAGAAAAGGCACCTGCTCTACCGAAAACTAGCTGGTGTTTCCCTTGCAATACCTGGCACCCATAAACTTTTAACAGGTTTGGTGTGAGACTACAGTACATTTCCTACTCCAATTTATCATAGTGGTTGGTTGTCGCCACCCAGTGATTATGAAAGTTATATCGTAGGGGGAGATTTATATACATTCATCGAAATAAATGTCTGTGAGCTGGGCACATCATTGCATTTATTCCGATTGCACTAAGCATATCAGGGGACAGGGCCTCACAATTCCTGCTCAATGAAGTTTTGTTAACCATTCCTTTGCAAATAACTGCAAGCATTATTCCGAATCTTATGGGTGCGTGGTCGGCCCTGGCAATCCATATACGCTGGTGTTAAATGTCTATAGTAAACTTTTCTGCCAAGATCAACGATGGTACGCAGTCGGCCCGCTTACTACCGTTAAACATCAGTCACCTGGAACAGTAATCAACACAGCAGAGATCCCCCTCAACATCAAGATGATTTGGGTCCCGATGGATGGCCTGCAACCCAAAGATTAAGAGAAACAATAACCTCCTCGGAGGCGACTGCCGCCAACCGGGTGTAATCAAATCCTAGACTTTACCTTCACCCTAAAACAAATTCTACCCATTTTCCAGCATCCCACAGGAGTCATCTCTACTAACACACCTGTCTTTATTGGGAGTTATCTTCGTATAACAAAAAAAAAAACCCTTCAAATGCATGATCACTTGGTTATGTATAATTCTGCTGTTGTCTCAGGCTGCCGAGCACACATGGCACTGCACCATTTACATTTTTCTACAGATGCCCTACAATGCAATATCTTGCACCGTTCCTGCACTGCATGTCACTTCTCACAATTCGCTGTAGATCAGATGTCCAGTGTGGAAGCGTGCTGCGCTGAAGAAGCAATCCTCATGTCAAACAGTCTAGGGCAGGGAGTAACATTCGTTAAATTATAGATGCTGTAAGAAATCGGGAAATTGAAAATGACCCTCTTTTTGACGTGTGACACGTCCCTCAGCCTAAGACCATACCCTGCAACATCTCAGGAACAGGGCTGCACACCCCACTCTTGAGCGTGTGCCAGTTCACCGGAGCGACGAGGGGCAGCACAAGAGCAGGGCACGCCAGTGTAAGTGCAACCAATAGTTGCTGTCGCAACAGATGACATAGAGGAAAATAATTAGGACCCTGTTTGACTGGAATATTCCAGGCATAATTAAGAGATATTGTGTTATTCATTAAAGATGTGTATGACTAGTTTTGCCAGTATTCTGGTGTAGCAAGGCAACGTGTCATTCTATATTTTCATCTTCTGCAGTGTTTTGTCCGTACGATCAAACATGCAAGTTATCTCAGTAAGCAATCCCGTTACCACACAAGGGTAAACTGCGGCGAGCCTGCATCGCTTAGCAGGAAGTTAGTCAGCTCGCAGCAAATCGCAGAGGCGAACTGTGTGTTAAGCTATGTGTCCACACTGAGAGTAAGTACTTTCTAAAGTTGATACAACTACCACGAGTAGACTGTCCTCACTGAAGAGTATTTACTCAGCCAACTCAGAGTCAAATCTCGCAAGTAACTCTCACAACCATGTCCACGTGGAGAGTATTTGGTTTGTAAGAGAACTCTCACAAAGTACTGGCCACCAGTCATGTCTCCAACTCGAAAGTGGAAATCAGTCAAGGTACAGATAGTTATGCTCCTTGAAAAGACGAAAAATGAAAAGAGGGGGTTGGGGGTCAAATTTCTGGGGTAGAGAGAGGATCAAGACTAAACTAGGAGCCTGTAGTACATTACTTCAAAAACTCGATATGGAAAATGTGGCACAGTTATGAAACTTTCATCAGAATGACAGCAGAAGACATTGAAAATTTAATCCAAAAGCTTGGAGCTATATTAACCAAACAATACACTACAATGAGAAAAGTCAGTGAATGCATTGTGATTACACTACAGGCAGTACTTGTTCCGCATACCTGCATGCACAATTGACAGAATAGTGGAGGTCTGTGATCAGTTCTTCGCACAACTGAAAGAATACTATATGAAGGTACTCTTTGAAAGATTAGTATTATACGGAGAAATGCAAATTTCAAAATCGCAAAGAGAGTATACGGAAATATGCATGCGGAGACACGTCCTCTATCGAGTAAGCTGAAGTAGACCAAGATGTAAGGTCATTTTCGTCTGTTATTGCTGGATGAAAAGTGCTCATTAGCTGCCCTCTGATGAAAGCATTGTCACATTCTCAACAAACGGGTCTTATGCATCGGTTCCTTCGTATAAAAATCTACTGAAGACAAACTAGCAGAATTTAGCACGAAATCGGCAATTTGAGTCTATGTGATGCACTTAAGACAGGATGGTATGACAGCATAACCCAATAGTGACTTGGTGGCTAAAGCTCTATAAGTCTCCACTGATCACCCAAAATATGAGGTCTGATGAGGGACATGGCAACCACCAAGTCTCTACTGGTTATGCGTTCACACTAAATTGAACGGCAAAACCTCAGGCTAGTCACCGTGAACTGACTTAGACTCAGGTTATTTCTCACCATACGCACTGTTGCCCCTCCCGGTGTGAAGGTGTTTCTAGTGGTTGTCGGCAATGCACAGCATAATCAGTCTGCAACCGTTAATTCAAACAAATACCCTGGAAATGAAAAAAAGAAAGGTAGAGAACCCTGTGCATTTATTGAATATTCAATAAACACGTGACCTCTGCTAACCTTTACCAAACTGTGGAGGGATGAAGGTAACTGCAGTTCCAGGTGTAAGCCACCTGGTTCTCAGTTAAAAAGGGAATAGCTGGTTCTAGACGAATACAAATTAGTTGAGTTAAATTGCTAAGTAAAAAGTGTCTAGAGACGCAAGAAGTTGAATACGTGTATTCGTTGGTCATCGAGTAGCAAGTCGCCGATGGTGCATACTAAAAGTTTACAACAGCTCCAAAGGTTCCAATACTGAGTCAGTGCTGGATTTCACGAGATGTGTAGCCCAGCAGCATCCTGACCTATAGCGGAAACTTGAAGGCTCTCGGTGCATGCTGCGGGGAGGGTGCAACTTCCTCCTGCCATGATTAGCATGGGAACTCACTGGTGAGCGATTCTGCTTCGTGCCTCATTGGTAGCACACAGTCTTGCCCGAGGTCTGGGCAGATTGTAGGCTCTCAGCAGGAGGGGGAGGGATTGGCAGGCCTGCCAGGATACATATCCTTCAAGTTGAGAGAATTTGCTGTTGCCTGTAGGGTAGGCAACATGTGTCATGTCTGTAGCAATAGAAGTAGGTACTCTTAGCGATGACTCTTATCATAGTAGATTAGTTGTATAAGCAACATGAAATATTATGGACCAATCGTGTGAAAATTATCCGGACTGTGGAGCAGCACTCCTTCCAGGCTAAAACAAACTTAAGATTCCTTATTAAAAATTGACACTATTGAACACTACATGACCGGCGAAAGAGGTGATAGGCCTGGGGAAGCCAACATGCCTGCTCCACACGAATATAAAAAAACTACTGAAAATGGTGGCGCGGGAGAGCTGACTGCAGGCGCAGTCTTCCCATGTGAATTGATGAGGAGAATGAGATGGGAGGGGGGAGGGAAAGGTAAATGTGGAAAATGACAAATGAGAGAAATAAAACCTGAATACTGATGCTGTTCTGGTTGACACACAACCATTTCTTGTATTATTAAACATCATGTGCCACGAAGATTCTTATACTTCCATCAAAACATTAAAAATACACACCTTGGCAGCTGGAGCTTGTAGCTCTTATGATGCACAATTTTTGTTACATTTACTTATAGGGTTTCAGGACACACACTTCTTTATTATACAATATACAATAACTAAAAAAAAATTACAAAATATATATAATAGGAAAAATGCTAAGCTAGGTTTTCCTTACTAAGGCTGTTTTGACGTGTTGGATGTTTGTGATGCCTGGCACTGTGCGTGGTTGGCAAGTATAGCATTGTTGCACTTGACCTACATACACTAAAGAACACTATATTAAAATTATAAATAAATACATACAACTATCTACACTTCCCTTGTAGGATAAAAATTAAGTTGGAACATTATAATGCACAGATGTGCTTGATGCACAGAAAATATATGATGCTGATTTCGGATGACACATACAAATCACAACACATAACCCTGACTGACTACTATATTCGTGTACACAAAGCTGTACATTGCACTTAACTTATAATATATAAAACACCATAATTTACAATTTAACACAGAACTACACTGATGTTACCAAAACATAAGGGAACCCAATCGGTAGAGTGATTGCAGAGGCGAACACGAGACACAAGCAAACAATCACTAGAAATTAACTAGGCCATAAAAAAAATTACAAAAAAATATATGCCGCTTCACTTCTCTGTGGTTACACTTGATGTAAGCTTGCTGATGTTTACCTTCATTGCTAATTCGGAGACGTGACAAACGTGCTGGGAGAAGATGGACGGCGGGGATTTACATAGTACAAGTTCCGCACATATAATCTGCCTTCACCATTTGACCCTGTCTGTTGTAGTTGGCTCAGATCGAAGGCAGTCTTAAAATCGGCATTTATCCTTACGCATAAGTGAGCTGGGAGTGATTCCACATTGCGCGCATTTGAGAAATAACATGGATGTCTACATTCCAAAATTACTTTACTGTCTATTGTCAGGTACAATTTCAATTTAAATAATTAAAAATGATGTAATTGCGTACATTCAAACCAGAAGGCTAGGCTAATGAGCTCTCCTTCCTCAGTGTGAGGCGGAAAAGGGTTACACATTTAGTTGGACTCGTTCACAAAACTCAATTGTGCTTGATTCATTTTGTCACAATGTCGAGACTCATACTTTCAAACTTGTGAATTTAATAATTTTTTTAAGTAATATGCTTTTTCCAAAAAAAATTCAAGTTGACTTTCGTACGTGTCCGCGTGTAGGTATAGGCTACTTTCAGTTGGGCTCCGTATGTCATGTTTCCACATCCGTGACGTAGAAAGGGTCTTGGTGATCCAAGAAAGCATTCTGGCAAAATCAATTAAACAAACTCAGGGTTGCCTTAATGTAACATTCTTTTCTACAAGGATTTGCACCTTTGCATTGTCACACACTTTTACGTCAAACAACTTATCTGATCTTGCGAAATTGCTTACACGTAGATTGCAAAGAAAAATTCCTAAGCATTTAGTCCACAATCATTAAAACAATTATATATGATTCTGGCAGCAGTGCACAATAAATGACGGAACTGCAAAATATATCAAGCCTATCACAGAATTCCCCGACATTTAGATAACTTCTTTGAAATTCTGTAACATTTACCCGGCAGTTTTCAAATTCCCTGTTTGCCAGACCTGTGACAATGCTGAATTAACTTCATATCTATCAAACATCTTGACGTGAGTACGTCTTTAAATTTGCTACCATAGTGGGAGGTAACCCTGAAAAACAGACAAGACCGGAAGATACAGTTCGGCATTGCAGCTCCAAATCTATAGTCTACATTCAAAATTCAATTACACTACTCGAGTGTCAAAGGATCAAAGACTATGTTAAGTTGAGTGAGGACTGCAATGCATCACATGCATCAGGGAGGGAGGGGGGACTTTTACAATTCCTTTTGCAGCATCTCATAACTTCCACGTAGTATAACTTTTGACTAGAAGCTATAACGCTCGCATAAGTCTCAATCGACAGCTCTCGTCAAGATAAATCAATTGCATCTATAAAAACATTAGTGTGGCATGGTTATAATGAAATTGTAGGAGTTTAATGTGAAATATTAAGAAAACTTAACACAATATTAGCACATACTCGCCAAAAGGCCATGGCGAAATATAGAAATTGTATATGGTCGTAAAGATTATCTCAAAAGCAATCCAGTTATACCCATAAAACCACATACGATCAAGTGAAAGGGTGCCGGGAACGTAAAAAAATACACCAAAACAGAGCACATCATTGTAGGTCGCAAAACAAATGGCAGTGTCCCTAATAGAGCCACGCCCCAAATACCGCCAAAGAATACGATAAAACTTTCAAGTTTTCTTTTTAATTTATTGCCTATGCATTATCACATATTTTATATTGTGAGAACTAGATGCAGGAAGGCTTTTAATAAGATGGATCATAAACTTCAACTTAACACGCATAATGTTCTTGAAATGGGGTTTCGAACCATGTCCACCGAACTGGTGCGTGTTTGTTATAACTTCACCACATAGACTGCAACAAGTCAAATGAAACTATATTAAGTTTGAATCACAAATTGTCACTAACATTTTCCTGGAAAAAATTAAGTAAGACTGTTTATAAATAAAATATTTGAAAAGAATACCAGAGTTATCCAAAATATTGTTTTTGCTCACTGAATTTGAGGTCCGTATTTTCTTTCCACTTCCTTTTGATCTTCATGTTCACTTGGCACAGCAATGCCTCTAAATGTTTCATTGCTAGTTAGCCACACAAAAATTTACAATTTCCCACAAGAAATGTGCTGTGACAGTAACGACATGTAGCACCCACATTCAACTCACAATGGGATTTTGGGTCCGACATCTACAGGCAAAACGAACCACTTCTAGGGACGCTTGTGCATGCATGAAAATATGGCACTTACATTACAGCTTCAAAATCAATAACATTAAAACGAATAAATTCATTTGCCACTTTTCAAATCTCTGCTTCCTGATTTTACTAGGAAAACCTCTGTGTATTGTGCATAATATGAATTGCATAGTTACAACATAAGTATAAAAAATAGCCATTTCTGTACATCCTATTGGCAGAAAAGCAGTTCAATGTTGGGACACTAAAAAAAATATGCCCCCCCCCCCCCCCTCACAAACACTCCACAAGTGTACATATTTAATGAATGTCTTTCCCTGGCACCCCCCCCCCCCCAAAACGACAAGACTGAAACGGACAACTATAGACCTATTGCCATTGCATTACTTACACCCTTTTCCAAAATATTAGAAAAAATAATAGAACAGAAAGTTACGAGTTTCCTGGACAAATATAATATTGCGTAACCCCAAGAGTGTGAGTATGGGACTAACAAGACCTTCATAGTTGCGAGCATTTTTGAGTGGTATTTTCATGTCCACATTTGTAGACACGAGTCACTTGCCGTAGAAAAATCAGAAATTGCAGTAAATATACTAGATACAACAATTGTAATTACTGTACCCTGATAACACATTCTTTAGTGCGCGATTGGTTGCACTGTGTCTGGCAACCATGCCATAAGCTAGCCCCAATATTATATCAGCCATTTTGTGAAACCTCAACAGCACGCCATAAGCTGAACCAATAACTACTCTGGCTGTTACATGTACTTGACAATGCTAGAGCAAATAAACGTATTTTTTTCAGACTCAAATTCTGTAGAAAGCTAACAACTGGTGCAGTCTTAAGGCGATTAAGTGTGTCTTATTACTATTACAGTAGTCCCGCAATAGCGAGTTGTCACGGTTCCAGGTCGATCCTCGCTATTTCTGAAATCGACCAATTTTGATCCCCACTACTTAAAAATCGCCCTAAAATTGCTTTTATATTGTGTTCAAACCACCATAACATATAAATATCCTGTCATGATAGCTGATTGTGTGAAGATAACAGGAAAATCTGACTGCACCATGTAAGTATAGCCGTTCAGCCGCTGAAGCACTGCCATGCAAGCGATAACCCGGCGAAAATCTGTTAATATGTAGCTGTAGTTGATTCCAGCTATCGTTTGGAATGTTATGATGAAATTAAATTTGTTTTCATTTAACAATGACGTTCAACCATCATACGCCAAATTGCTCGAAACCAATGACCATGAACGACTACGGAAAAGCAGAACAGGTTCATGAAAACAGGGTCAAGGTAGAAAGGGCGGGATTCTATTGCTAGAACAATGCACTTGGTTTGACAGTGCAGGGGGGTTAGGAGGCAAAGCGAAAGAATGTGACATGATAGCAGTACAAGACAATTAGGGAAACGTTGTGGCTTCACACGGTCACAAGTTCCACCGCAAGTTTGCTTCACACGTTTCAACTCGTAAAATTACAATTTTTCATTGAATATTTCAGATTTTTTGATGGTTCCTAAAAAGACCTCGTTACACCAGTGTTCTTGCAGTTGCCATACTCGTTACAACGGGATTCTACTATAATTATTCTACGGACATTTTCAGTTACGCAGGTATGCATTAAACCATTGGAAAAGGTTTTGAACCAGTGGGAAAAAAGTGATAGAGGTGGACATGCCGCTGGTTATCATTCTTGGCCCGTGCCTTTTGTTTAAATTGGTGGTAGTTTTAGTAAAAAATAGGGCTAGGAAGAACAAGCATAATATATTTTTTTGTACGCCTATAATCAATTCCCATTGATATTTGAATACAAAAATTTAATTACACTGTTGCTTATTTTGTGTTTGTTCGTCAAACTTCACTGTATAGTTTGCATCCTGCAGATAAATATTTTTAGCATCCAGTCCTTAACGTCTTAACAGTCTCCTACTGTAAGTCACAATTTTCGTATACTAAAACGGGTCACGCAAAAATTTAGTTAACTAAAACAGTGAATTGGAACACGGCTGTAAACAGTGCAGATATAAAAATATCACAATTAAATATAACATTCCTCGTAATAAACACAGACCCGACTTGTGTAGTGTATTTCTTAATAGCAGAGATATATCAACCAATGTACTGTACATCATAATACAACTCCCGCCCTCACGACATCAGTTCTTCGAATTACCAGGTTACGCTGTAATTTCTACATTTCAGTATGATTTTGTAGAGAGTAGATGTAATGATTATGCCATTATCAGCTTTATAAATAAAATACTTGAATTTTATGACATTAACAGAGCTAATTTTAATGCAAACAAATTAAATTTCAACCTAGATAAAACATATCTTATAAATTTCCTCACAAAGAACACAAAAAAAAAAAAATCTTAACTGGAAATCTGACATTGCCTATATTTTACCTAACCTAAGTTCAGTCTGTTTCGCTCTGCGAGGTGTTAGGGGCATTGAACAAAAATACAACAAAAGTGTTTCACACGCAAAAGAAAGTTGGACTCAATGTACATCTCAGAGTACTAAAAATTGCATGCGAGTATATATTTTCAGTACTTATATTCGTGTCCAAAAACAGTCATTTATTTCAGAAAAGTGAGTCCTTTCATAAGCATTTCACTAGAATAAAAAACACATGGCTTCAATTTACTTAAAACTATTCCAGAAAGCGCCATCCTATCTCAGTAGCCAACTTTACAATAAAATTATATCACCTTTTTAAGAATTTTGTTTCTCTACCCAAAATCTCTCTTGAAATACAACAGAAAGAATTCTTTATTGAATGTGCATTTGAATTTCAAAAATTAAGAAATTACTGTATAAAATTTCATTGTACAAATTCTGTGTTCCAGTTTATCTCGTTCCTTTTTTCTCCTGTTTCAGTAACACGATGACGCCCCAGTTTCTTGGAAGAAGATTAATCACATTATGAAGAAATACATGGTGTGGGTTTACTATATCGAGTATATAAACTTTGTATACTGTAATTTGACTTGGCCAATATCTTTTTACAGCAATGTATTAATAAAAGATCTTACAGACACATAAAAAAAAAAAAAAAAAAAAAAGTATGTATGCTGAACTAACAATGGCATTTGATTGTGTAAATCATGAATGATTCTGCAAGAACTTGATGTGTGATATGGAATTACAGAAGTAGCCAATAAGACAAATCATATTTAAAAAAAAAGAGAACACCTCAAACTAGTCACAAATTGTAACAGTAGTTACGTCTCAAATTCCTTCTCAGAAACCTGTACAATGATGGTAGCAACGAGTACCATAGAGAACTATTCTAGGACCATTTTCATAATATATATTAATGACCTCGCCGAATGCATGAGATATGGTGAACCAATAAGCTTGCAGATGATATAAATACATTAGCCACTAGCACAAATAAATTGACTCTTGAAGAGAAAATTAAACGGATACTGACATTTCAAACTGGTTTCTCAGAAACCACTTATTACAGAATGTAAAAAATTCAGCCCTAATAATAACAACTTTAATTTCAAAACCGGGTGAGAAATAACATTTTAATAAAAAGTTCAAAACAGGTAATGATCATCTGTAGGTATGAGTGGCCGGGTGCCCGAAATACTTGATAGGTACTGTGTCTACCCGAAAATATCGGGCCAATATTCATCCAGACACACTTGTTTTCTGCGAGTGAAATAGCGAAATATGCACGAAATACACATTTTCTTACGAAAAATATACATTTCCGTTGTGCATCCTCAGGTTTATGACGTTAATTCAATAAATTGTTTCAATATATTCTCGGGATTGGAAAGTCGACACAATCAATGTATAGAGTTTACACTGCCGGAGCGCTATCGCAATCAAGCATCTACTCCTACAAGATACCACTATGTTACGGAAATAAACTGATCTCGGTGACTTTCTACAATGAATTAATTTTCTTTACAGTTTGCCCTTTTTCACTTTTCGTTGCATAATTAATGTAATTTCTTTGGTAGTATACAAATGTGATAAATAGAAAAATTACCAGAAACTTAAATGGATTACAGTGGTAGTGTTTTTGAAAACGATCAAGGAAGCAGTTATTTCTATGGCAATGAAAAAAACATGACCATAAAACTTAAGATAGTAACACAAATATTATTCTCAAAACACCTGTGGAAGTTTTTCCCTCGTGTGGACAAACAATATGCTAAATGTAATTTTATACTCATTTCTTTTTTAGTTTTTACTTCAATGAAAACTTCTTTGCAAGCATATTGAAATCTATTTCTTAAATATGTTACACCTTTATCAATATAAACTGTGTGAGAAAATATTGTGTGTTCAATATTCATCCACTTATTTTGGTTTTAATGCCCGACTGAAATAAAATTTCTCTGCCCTACCACTATCTGCAGGAAATAAGAAATATAAAATTTTTGGGCCTAATGGTAAATAATAGACTAACCTGGAATGATCATGTAACACAGTAAGTAAAACATTAAGCCCCATGTGTTTTGCCACATACATGCTGAAAAAACAGTAACATGCTACAATTTCTCAAACATTCAATCTAGCATGAGTTATGGAATCATATATTGAGGCAGGCCAAAAAATTGGATAGTTGCCTTTAAACTGCAAAAGAAAATGGAGAAAATAATGCGAGACGGGTTTTGTGGGCTGATCAGAGGGATGGGGGGATGTCCAGTTTGGAAATGGTTCCTTGATACTTTGCCAAGGGCGCCAGCACAGAAAACATGAGAATGCAGGAAGTGTAGTCGATTGTCCTAAATGTGAACCCCTCTGATGGATATATATTCCTGAAATGCCTAGTCTAGTGAGAGGTGTTACAATCCCTCTCAACACTTGCCCACTGCCATACAGACAGTATTTTCGCATGTATAAATGATGAAAAGTTAGGGATAATTAATATTTCAAGCATAGGCAGCACCAAATTTTTGTATTCCTGTAAATATTACTAAATGACGATTGCATATAATAAATTCAGACTCATTGAATTTCGAGTTATGCAAAAAAGGACTATTTTAGCATTGTTTACATAGGGATTTTGTCTCAGTACAACAGAAAATACTCTGTGGACACTGATTTTCGGTCAGAGTAAAATGGTCCGAGTTTAACTGTATACGGTTATAAATAATCACTCAATAGAGATTATTGGGGGTAAAATTTTTTTTAATGCAATTAGGCTGCACCCCACTTATGTGTTTTTTTTTTTGGGTAAAATGTACAGCCTATACGTGCACATTTAACATTACGTTTTATTTTGCAACGATTCCGCCGAGGAGGCACCTACACTCATGATCTCCACTGTAGTTCAGAGAGCTCTCACAATGCAAAAAATGGCGCAAAGACCACATAATGTTTAAGTGCAAATTGGAGCTCGGCTGTGTAATTAAAGGACTGAGGTGTGGTGTAGCACTCTCTCCGGGTTAAAAAAGACGTGATTACATGTTCCAGTACAAGAAAATGTCTATTGAAGCTACATGGTTATGAAGAATGCCTGGAGAGGCAGTGCACGGACATCCACCCCCCTCCCCCTTTTCGGGTAACAAGATGCTACTGAATGCTGCTCACGCAGGAGCTGACAACCGTGCACTGTGCTCCCGTGTGAACGAATGAAGAAATCCTTAAATCTAACACACACTGATCAAATGAAATTACATGGACACACGTGACGCTGATGAGAGGCTGGAACAAATGAACACTATTAAACTTTACTACAAATATGCTCTCAGGAAAAATATATAAAAACATTAACACTTTATACCTATGACGTAACGCTTGTAAGCAAGATAATGGTGGTTTTAACGTGAGCATGTGTTGCTCACTGTTCACTGTTTATACTGTACATTACGTCAAATTACTACAAAACCAATAGCGTTTAACTTAATATATGAAAAACCCTAAGGCGATGCTTATTCTTAACAGAAAATGTGCAATTTAGTGCGTGGCCATTGCATCATACGTATTATGCCATAAGGTTGTTAATGTTCGGCTGTGGCCTCTGGTTGGTACTTACATTTTGTGTAGCACTGGATGACAAACAAAACAAACAATAATACTGAGCAGAACACCAATAAAAATACTTCATTTAAAATAAATAATAAGCATTAGAAATATATATTAAAAAGGCCATGGAAAATTAAAAATGAAAGGAACAATACTTGTACACATGTGGAGATACTGCACTTATGCGGGCGATGAGTGAACTCCTGACCACATTGGTTGGCGACGTGACAAACATTCTCCGAAAGACACCATGTGGGACATGTCAAATAATAACTTGTGAAGGATACAGAAGTCACTGCGAACCTTGTCAGTATTCAGTATACGTCCACCGAGATTATATAGATATATAAATATAAAACTACCATGTTTGTTTACGTGCTCCTGTGTGGAAAACCTAAATTAGGTTAAAAATACACAACTACAAAATCAAGCAATCTAATCGGCTACAGCAGTTTCCATTCCGAACCAAGGAAACATCCCGAAGTTCGTATCACTCTAGAGGTAAACTTATTAATAACCTACCACCAGCAATTGAAGATTAAAAGTATAAAAATGGAAAGATTCCAACGCAGAAAGGAAAAGAAAACAGGCTCATAATGATCCGAGGAGAGGAAAAAGATACATAGTGAGAAAACGAAGGAGTACTGGAATAAGAAGGAACAACAAAGGACGAAGCATTGAAATTGACTCGTGGTCCCTACAAGACCCTAACGGAAACGAAGAAGAAAAAATTAAAACTACGACTAAAAAAATCTCTCTTACAAACATCATTCTGTTCTGTACAAGAATATTTTGATAATAGTAGTAGGATCTCATTGTAATGCAAATTTATGTGTAATTTTTATCTATTGCAACTAAACATAACATTCGCTCTTTTTATTACTAATACATAAGTTACTATACCAATCCAAACGGACTTGGATGTGTGTGTTTATATACCGTATTTACTGGCATAATTCTTGCACCTCTATTACAGGATTTTAGTGCAAAAAATTAGGGTGCGTGAATTATGCAAGGAATAGTCAAGACACTGCATGTAAACAATAAAATGGGGTCTACTGTCAGTAATACCTCGTCAACCACAGGGATACACATTTTAAAAATAAAGCATTTTATTTATTGATAATAAGACATGAAGATACACATTCAAAATGAAATCACTCATGTGCTAGGGCAAACAGCGAAAACATTGCAATGTTCGCATAGCTGGCCGAGCACCTAGATCCTCTGCAGCACAGCAGCTTGCTGCTTCCAAGCAGCTGTCAGTCGCAACAAGATTACTCTGGCGGGTGACGGCTATTCGGCGCTGCCACGGTAACAGGCCCAGTTCATTTCATAACAGCGGCATGGGCATTTATTCTAAGTTTCTGGGGAAATCTATCTGCAGATCCCGGAGCAGATTGACAGTCATCTTCCTGCCAATAAAGACAAGCCGTTTGAAATGATCGGGAGCAAAATGTGCCCAAATAGCTATTTTAAGCGCTCTCTGTTCGAGACCTCACTACCACGCCAATCCTCGGGTTTTACCAACCACCCCACCACAACTCGCTTCACCAGCGTGCTGGTGTCCAGGCAGGCAACATGACAAATGCAAACACATGCCGTGCCAGCAATAATGTATGATTAAAGTAAAGCTATTCTTATAAACTGTGCATTTTAAATGGTTAGTTAACGCATAAAAGTGCACATACACATCTATTATTTATAAATCATATT
This sequence comes from Dryococelus australis, assembly GCA_029891345.1. Taxonomy (NCBI): domain Eukaryota; kingdom Metazoa; phylum Arthropoda; class Insecta; order Phasmatodea; family Phasmatidae; genus Dryococelus; species Dryococelus australis. The sequence goes on along the minus strand of CM056993.1, from coordinate 63,769,857 downwards.
TAAAACAAATACTATTCCATTTATTAAAGTGTAACGTGGGATATTTAAAGGGAAATTTCTCGATATGTCTGCAATCTCATTGTAGACGCTTGGCGAGGAAAATGGCGACACGGGCAATGGTTATTTCTTATACACACAGGTTGGCAGTCGAAAATATTACTCGTTTTAAAGGAACATACTGTTTTAAGAATAAAAACGACAGTTAAAAAGATGAGATAATTTGTTACACAGTATTCCCTTTTACGTCTACAGTCCTTTTAAATAATGCCCACTGTGATGTAACAAAATGTATAGAAGACTATACGTAAAATGTAATTATATTAATACAACTGTAAAGTTTGCTTAGAAAAATTAAGTTAGGCATAAAAACAACAAACCTTACATAATACAGTGTGTAATTGGTTTATTGTAGGAATGCAGGAATTCCCATTACTAGTGAAGTGATGTGCATCGTACAGAGACTGTAGCCTTTATAGTTAATCATTTAATTAGTTATATTATTGCATGTAGGTATGAGGAAATTGGATCGAGTGATGAATGGATGGAGGAGGGCAGCGGCTTTAGTTTATAACGTCTTTCACGAGACATTATTTCAATGCTCCTACGAGTGTGTGGCATTTTGAGTTGCATATTGTTTCGATGAAACAGTGGTAAATTTTGCTAGCTTGGAAATATCATTTACATTATTGTAACTTTAAAAAACAAAACAAAACGTGATATATGTCAATGTACGTATTCATACAGATGCAGCAGTACACACTATCCAAAGTTAAGCTTAAACTCGTTGCATTTACGATATAGACAAATAAATATTATTCATGCACTACAAAAGTGCGACTTTTCAGGCCACATGCATTGCAATAATTATAGTAACGTTTTAGAAATAAGTTACTTACAAAACAAACAAACTTAATGTTTGTTAACACCGCAACCTCTTGAACACGTGTTTTTCTAGGCTAATCCTTGCATGTGTACTTCACTAAAATTGTTCATTGCTAGCATTAAATAAAGTACTTGCAGAATTATTCAGTAAAATCAACACTGTGCACGTTTCCTAAAACTAACAAACTTAACTACATAAATTATATTAGTCAATTCACTGCAGACTGCATTTAAAAAAGAACTCGCAGTTTTACGAAGCGGTATACACGCCAATATTACTGTTGCATATTTCACTCACGAAAATGCACGACCAACTATGCTAGAAGAAAGCAAATACTGATTCATTATACAGACAACACCAACACGATGCTCATATAAACACATAACCCCTCTGCCATTGCTGCACTACATAATCAACTCACAATACAGAAATATAACTTCAGACTCCCGAACAAGTGTGGATACAATGAGATGAATATAATAACGTTCCACATAATTGTAACCTTTTGTATGTTATGTATTATGTTTAAGAAGTATAACCATTAGATATGAAATAAGGTCACTAAGATTCTCACCAGCCATGATGAATTTTCACTTCCCGATAGGGAACGCGGCTTTCGACAAAACATAGCTGCCGAGTGCTTTCAATTGTTTTTTCTCGAGAATCGAGAAGTCATCTTTAACTTAGAATACAAAAACCTGGAAATATGACTTAAATCGTTATTTCACGATCGGGAGCTCCGTTTCGACAAACTTAGAATAAACGTCCTGGTATTAGGAAAACATGCTGATAGGTGCGATTCATTTCAATGTGTTGAATTTATACAAAATTTAGGCGGCATGTTGGCCGCTGCACTGGCATGATGAAGCCTGGCAATGTTTAAGTGAATAAAATTTATTTTATGCAGTGCCATTATGGCAAGCATTACTGTGCATCTATGTTTCTCACATCCAGTGGTGCGTACGAGTAGACGCCCCCTTATTAACAGTTCCATTCTGTGGCATGTCAAAACTGAGCGGAGTTTGATTAGCATTTCCCATCTCTGACAACATGTACTCATGTTGATGCATCATTCTGATAACATAACGATGGAAGTAAAGTATTTTTTCATTGTAATCCCTTGACATTCTTTGACACAAGGACGTACGTCGTCAAAGCGACAGGTTGTTACGTTTCATACAGCCTGTCATCAGACCAGATTAACATCTGTTTGCAACGTGGGCACAGCAGACAGAAATCGATAACAGGACCAGCGACCGTGGAAGTGTCAGCAACTTGGTGCGGTTGAATAAAGTGCGTGCCGCACGGACCTGTTAGCATAAATGCCTCGACAAGAGAAGCATGCTTATGAAATATGAAAAAGGTTTTTTCCCTTAATTGGGCACCATAAAATTCGGGTGCATGAATTACGGCAGGGCAAGAATTATGCCACTAAATGCTGTATGTGTAAACTGGTTGTAGGGAGCTAGCTAACGAGTTACATTGTCCAGCTGGAAGCACAGACTAAAGATGAGGTGATTGTCTTTTGCACATGTACCCCAACATTGAACTACCCCCAAAGCAACATAACTTCAAAGTTACATGATCAACAATTATGGATATGTATTTATATTTTAATTTTGAAATCAAATTAGAGAAAGTAAAATGATGCCTACTGCGTTCCCCTCCATTTAGACAATTTGCCCAATGCACAACATCTCAGCAGGGACAAGTGCTCCACTTGGTGAAGTGTGGTGCACTGGTGCATCCTGTGCAATGCACGAGAAGTGTTGCATAGTGTGTATAATGCAGTGTATGGCCCCAGTAGCTCAATGATACATAACTGTGTAAATAGGACATGGTTATTAAAAGGGCTTTACGCAGATAACAGACAAACTCCTATATGAGGGACACATGAGACGTCCCGAGAAGAGCTCTTATTGTTCGTTAAATCCTTCAAAGTTTTTTCTGCACAAGTGTCGTATATTCTCTCGTGTTTTTTCACACTCATTCCATTAAACAAAAGGTTATCATCTTATATTACTTAAAATAATCTTAATTATTTTATGGCATGAGGAAATTGCAAGTGTTCTATATTTGTCATTCATGCAAATGTGGACCAGTAAGTAGTCCATAGCTGCCAACCACAAAAAACCGCAATTTGTACGATTTATAAAAAAATTTAACAGCTCTCCTCTTGGTAATGCTGATCCTTTTGTAAGGATATATGCAAAGCAGATTGCCTTTTTAAGAAAAAATCAACATAAATGGTAAGTTATGCTCCACAATGAATGCGGTAAATCATTCTGTACCAATTGCACTAAAATAGCCATTTATTCTGCACACAGATTATTTTGCACGGCCTTCAGCCGTTTCATTGTTTGTATGATTCCCTGAATTTTAATGAACTTTAAATCACTCCTTCCACCATGCTAAATATTAAGGTCAAACTTGGAAACCACACATTTAGCAAAATTCTCCCCTTTTTGTTAAAGCACTACGCCAGAGAAGAAATAACTACAGTAAGGCAGTGTCCAAAATGAGAACTTTGTTATTTTGTAAATTGTCATTTCGCAAGTTTCAATTCTGACGTTGACAATATGTTTAGCACTCGAGGCAATACGTTTTTACAACAGTGAAAATTATTTTTATAGAAATTTAATGCTCAAAACAGAAATAATATTTCTAAAAACACTGGAATGCTGTGAATACATTTAAATAAGAAAGTAATAAATTGTGCCATGACTTAAAAAGTTAACATTTTATTCACACACTTGCGCATGTGTGATTCGAAGGTAAAACTTATCAAGGCACTCATTTAGTTGTTTTGTATTTTTCCTAACATGTGCTAAATACAAAATATGTCAATTTTTGTATACAAAATCGGGTCACGTAATCATTTTGTCAACAAAATATGCAATTTTGGACGTGACCTCAGACTGCTGAAACACTTACTTGCAAGTTTTATTCTCTGCACCGCATCTTCCCATCTTACGAAAATCAGTTGCCACCACATCTTCAGTGTCTTAATTCAAGAGTGTCAAAATACTGATATAACCATAATATTACTCAAATTAATCATGGAAGAAATTTAGCACACATATCACCATGCCCGATAATGAAACATTACGGTGGAAAGGAAAACAAAGTAACCGGGAACAAATACACAGCACAGTGCAGCCACCACCACAATAATTGCTTTATTACCAGTCTATTTAAGCTGCATGTTCAGTTTCAAGTGCTCTATTAAACAATACTCAAATATTACAATAAACAACTTATTGTTAAAAAAAAAAAAAAAAAAAAAAATCGCAATTTTTTTGCACGATTCCTAAAAATTGCACAAACTCCTTCGTCGGCAGCCAAACGTACTTATCTAGGACTAAATCCACGGTGAACAGAATTCTTGTGTTTTAGCCCTTTCTTGCCTTTGGGCACGGGCCCTCACCATTTCCCGCCAAAATGCTAAGTGTACCATGCAAGTGTTTCCTGTGCTTATTCCAGTGTTTAATGCCAGTGCAACGTTTTTCTAATGACTTTGGAGCATGTATCAACCCAAATATGCTACAGCGTAGCAAGCACGTAAGTTTATAATTTATTTAGAGTACCAGTTTTCCCGCCAGAGGATTGTTTCCATGGTGATTCGGGACAATGATCCACCAGAGATCATTGAGAGTCAACACTACCACAGCTTCATCGGCATCGCAGTGACAATGCCTGCCCCTACAAGATAAAACAGAAATTTCCACAATTTTCTTAACCTCAAACATCACCATTCCTAAAATCTCCTCTCAACCCATCAACAAAGCACCGGATACAGTAGAAAATAACATGTTTACTAAACAGTATTCTAAACTCAAATCCAATCTATGCCAATATTGCTAGTCGTGTTGCCACAAAAGCAGTTCGGTATTGGGAAGAAAAATTTGGTTCTGCACAGCCAACGAGATTGCTTTAATCCACTTTAAGGTTACAATTAGGTATAGGCTGTTGCCAATTTTTTCCCCTTCCATCACTTTTCTTAAATAAATTGTGCCATGAAATAATAAACAGTGTACATACTTCACCAGACTCAAATATTAACATCTAACACTAAAATCAATTACATATTTATTGAGTAACATGTAGAGTGAATATGGGGTAGAGCGACCTCGCTGGCTGTACAGAACCAGTCTCCACGTGTCCCAAACGAGAAATGCTTTTCTGCCAATAAGACTAGCAAAAACAGCATGAATTGGATTTGAGGTTTGAACACTATTAAGTATTCAAGTGCTTTGAAATGTGGTGTGAACCAAGATAATCACGTGCTCCTTGTGATCCCTTTTACCACCAGTATCACATCAACTGCACCAACTCCACCGGGTCGCATCACCAACATCAGACCAAGAGTGCATAGTGCAGGTTGACAGGAACGGAATGTACACCTCCCTGCCAACAGGTACTACGTGACTCAAGAGCCGTGCTGGCTCTTTATATATTACAAGAGGTAACTCTTGCAATAAATATTAAGCGATCCAATACAGCGTCACCCCACGTCAGAGCCGTAATGTGCACAGGGAAATAAATTTGAATCCGGAGCAGAACGCGCCGCTGCCCACGACATGACTAGTAACCATGTGCCACTAACAGGCCTGCAGGCCAAAGTGTGTCAAGTGCTCCCCAATGCTACGCTTCCCCTTGGACAGCATGATTAAAAAAGACTAAACCATATAGCTGTAACATTCACTAACTAATTTTAGAATATTTGCCCTTGAGTTAAACAGTTAAAAAATTCGTGCTTTCAAATGAAAGACGAGTTAAGGTTTTTGGGTTAGACTGAGAAAATGTAGGCATGTTCAATTAGAACACAAAGGTTTGCACTAAATATATACAAATATACTACATGTAAATCTTCTGTTTAAATTAGGAATCTGCGAAGCTTCGAAATTAACGAACCTCGAATAGAGTCTTTTATGATTTGATTCATTTAAACAAATTGAATCTGTCTTTAGAAAGATTTGTTTACCAAATATGAATTATTCTGCACTGGTATTCATATTTTACTTCCTAGATAACGCAATTTAAACAATGTACCGTATTTCTCAGAAAGGAAGACTAGGTTTTCTGACAGAAAAGGAATAGAAAAAATGAGGGGTGCCCACAATTCAGGAACCATCCAATTAAAAACTTAGGCGATTTTGACAAAGGCTGTAAAGAAGAAGCACAGGGCTGTTAAGAGGAATCGCTTTGCTGGGAAGCAAAATGGGCCAAGTCACAAATAGGCATATAACACCCACAAAAATTTTAGTGTAAGAAATATGTTACCACCATACAGCCAGGCTAGCCATACCTATTTCATTGTGATTAGCTTTTCTTTAAAAGTAAATCAAATAATATATTTTCATATAATAGCATTTCTTTTTGAAGGGTTTGTCAAATTCATTCAAAAAATACTTTAACATAAATAATTTTTTCAGCACTTCACAGGGATCGTCATGAATTCAGGTTTAAATTTTCTTTCCCACAAAAATATTTTTAAATGAAGGGGCTGTCTTCCTTTTAGGTAAATACAATACTTAAAATTACCCGTAGTAAAGTACTTCAATGACGAAATAAACAGCAAGAATAAATCCAACTTTAAAAATGAAATTATAAAAGCATCAAGACAAACCTTTACATTGAATTGTTTACATACTAGATGCAAGGCCGTAATTAATACAACTGTAACCGTAACCGGCAGACCTTGACGAAAAATAGTAATTATTTTGGTTTAAGTTGTAAAACAGGAAATGAAAATCCATAAAACATACTGCATAAAAACAAAGTGAAAAAATTATCTGCATCATAATTTTGTCATCTGATTTTTCTACCTTCTTTCTTTTCCTCTTAATAATGGCACAGATCTAAGTTGATTATATTACAGTATTAGCAAAAGTTGTAGTTACTTACGCAAAGTTAATATTTTTAATTTGTGCAAGTAAAGCACTGTTTTGGATATGGTTAAGTGTAATATGTGTCAAAATTTTCAAAATTCTGTGCTGAAATTTTCGAAATTCTACAATATGTATTATATGAGTAGCTAATTACAAAATACATAAATGAAACGGAATAGAAGAGATTTTCCTGCAGATAAATTCAACCAAACAATGTGTTGTTTAAAGTAACTTAAAATTTAATCACAAGGTTAAGTTCACTAGTTAGGAAGTTCTTGTAATTTCTTGACCGCAGATACCATTAGATTTTCATACCATAAAAAAAAATTCTTCCATATTGCACTTTAAAATGATTTAGACTCGTTCAAGATCTGTGATTCTTGAAACTTTTAAAATATGATTCATCCTCAAAAAGTCTGATACGCAGAAGCCTAGTTCATAGAGAACCAAATTTTAATTTATACAGAGGCATTTTAATTTCTATTGCATTTGACTTCAATAGATCTTACTCCTTTTAAAATATCCACAGCACAATGAAAAAAAAAAAAAAAAAAGCCTAGAGTATACCTTGAATGTAGCTTACGGTAATATATTGACACAGCTATAAAGCTAGTCTGATATGAAACTTAACGAGGGGTTAAGTCCCTCCCCCCTAAACGCCAACCACAAAAATTAGTTCCTGTGCATGGCCACGATATAAACATTACAAGTGCAGAATTTGTGAGCTCCAAAGACTTGTGATTAAACTGTAATTTAATGTGAAGAAAAATCCTTCTGGAGCTGTGCTGCTACGTGAATGTGTGTTTTTACAACTGATAAATTTTTAGTTGCAAGTTCAATTTTTTTTAAAAGCTTAATTAGCACATACATGAATTTATAAAACTGGTAATAATTGCTACTAGTAATAATTTAAAAGCAACAAACGTTATGGATAAATGCTTTCTTTCAACACTCCCTAATCACCAGCAGCCACATGGATTGTCAACACCGACAAATGATATGGAGCACGAGAAAAAGGTGAGAGAAAGGAAATGTCAAGAAAGAGGGAGTGAGGTGGCAATGGGAGAGGGAGCCAGACACGGATGACAAGGGGTGGAGGGAGCATCAATGGGGAGAGAATCATCAAGGGGCAAGGGGGCGTGACAATAGGGGCATCAAGATAGGAAGAGTGTGACATGGACGAGAGGGGGACGACAGGAAGGGGTGTGCCGAGAAGGGGGGAGAAGGGAGAGAGGGCGATAGAAAGGGGGAGAAGGGAGAGAGGGCGATGGAAAGGGGGAGAAGGGAGAGAGCAAGGGAAAGGGGGAGAAGGGAGAGAGGGCGAGGGAAAGGGGGAGAAGGGAGAGAGGGCGAGGGAAAGGGGGAGAAGGGAGAGAGGGCAATGAAAAAGTTGGAGAAAGGAGAGGGGGCAATGGGAAGGATGAAGGAAGAGGGGCGACATGAAGAAAGAGGGGGGATGGTAAGGAGAGGGGGAAGGGATGAGGAAGAGGGGGGGAAGGGGCGAGGGAGAGAGGGAAGTAAAATAACATTTATAAACTTTCAAAGCCTTGAAAATAACAGGGTTTCCAGGACCCTACAGGGACATCTAAAAGCACTACAACACTGTCACATCTTGAACAATCAGGGTGGCCAATAAATTTATTTTTCAAAATTCCCTAACTTTTCCAGACAAAATTAATGTTTTTCCCACGCTAATCAGTTTGGCATTACCTTCACACACAATAAATTTTTTATCATATAAATAGTTTATACAATTATTGTATAACGCTATGAAAACAGCAAAATTGTTACCTTGGTGCAGCAACCATAATATTTTAATTCCCTAATTATCACTAAATACCTAATAAATTGTGAGATTCAGACATTTCTTATTTGTAAATTATCTAATGTATCAATATATTTCTTGAGAAAACTGCATATTACATTTGTAAGAAAAATTTGATAATTCTTTTTACACTTAAACTTATCTTCATGAAACTAAAAATATAACGTAAACAGATTTGGATACGTGACTTTAACATAAACTCAACAAATCTATTATGACCGCTAGTAAATAATAAACAAATTTTGTCCAATGAATGTGTTTTTTTTAATATTGTGACCATCTACTGGATACATGCAGAGCTTATTTGTATTTTCCCACATGACTGATTCAAAAAAATTGAAGTTGTTTAGCTCCAAAAATAAAAAGCAAAAGTTAACTTCGCAAAGTACACTGAGATGGTAATAGTTTATTCACATTCATATGATAAACACTAAAATTAAGCCCAACAACTGAAAATAATTTAAAACTTCTCACACAAATTTCTTAGTTGGAAAACTATTTCCATAATCTAAAATACAAAATTCACACTTCAAAGGAGTTCTTAAAAAATTTTCCTGTATGTTTTAAAAATGTTTACAAATTTCCCTGATCAATAGAATTTCGGTGTTTTCCATAATGGCCACCCTGCCAAAAATTACAGCTCTCATATGCACAACCTTGAACTATCCCAAGAAGATTCTGTCTGGCTGTACTTTAATTCACAGATATACAGTTGGTTACAAACTGACCTTACCTGCAATATTCTAAACTGGCCACATACCTACTAACTTTGCTTAAGTAAGTAGTTTGTAAGCTACAGTCACTGCAAACAAATTTCACCACCCATTCACATGCCGTCACTTACCATTTTGCAAACAAATTACCACTTATAGCTTACCAGCATAATAATATATATACACACACACACAAGCTAATTTTCAAGACTGATTTGCAGTTAAATGTACATGCATGTGCAGCCTCCACTCCAGTGTTACCAATAACGTATACAACTCAATGTTAATTTATAAAGCTTGCACAATACATTTACAGGGCCCCTCTAGTTATATGGGTCTCGTAAGCAGTTGTCTATTATAATATTTAATGACTTAGCATATTTCAACACTGCTGTATCAAAAATCTATAGCCACAGGTTAAAATTCTGTGTGTGTGTGTGTGTGTATATATATATATGTATATACATACACACACACACAGAGCTTGTTTATGACAATTTCCATTGCCATCAAGATGCTTCCTTATGGCTGGATGTGACATTGGGAAGTTTAATAATATTGTTCACTAGGGATTCCTTTTAGGATAAAAATAAACTCCACATGCTCAGAATTGCAGAGCAGCAGAACAAATTATGAACAAGAATGTTCCTATACATTATAATTTGTCAGCTACCTAGTTACAACCCCCCTCCACCACCACCAGTTTTTGAATTGTGTGTATACGCTTACATTATTTTTCAAGTTTTGCAAACACAATTGTAAATGGAAAACACTTTTAAACTCATATAGATATATTTCTCAGTCTTATTATCAAATAGGTGACTCATACAACGAATTGCTATTTTTTCCTAGTGATTATGAATTTTCTGTGTACACTAGTACAAGCATTCCAATTGTAACAGATTATTTACACCATGCTCTATTAATACACTAATGCAAGTTACGATTCAACTAGTTAAAAGCAAGAAAATTGATAAAAACTGGTTTTGGATCTTCTAAAATGTCGGAGGAAATATGTTGTTGGTTCAATATCTTTTTTCTTTCAGCATACCATGGTTTACAAAACTTAAACAGGGGAAAACTGTCAAGGTTAAACAGCAAAAGACTTATTATCCTTAGCTGTACCATCCTGTACTTGATCCCAGTCCACATGTGGTGGTACAAACAGCTGGCACCCTGAACACACACAACTAAAACATTCCCAGTCAACACACAAAAGCACACCACAAATTAACACCAAAGAAGCAACGTCTCAAATAAATTGATGCAAAGTTAAAATTACCATATAGAATGAGCAATCATCCAATAATAAAAGAATGTGGGAAAATGATAAAGAATATGATCAATCCTAGGAAGTAAATGAAAGCCCCATATTTAATTTTTTTTAATATATATTTTGGAAAATTCAATCAACTGTAAAATGGACTAACAAAAACAGGGGTTCATACTGAAAGTATATAAACCTTCCACTAGAGTTTTCTAAAAAATTTTGCGGACCTATCCCCCTCCCAGCCAAAAACTTACGGTTTCTTTTCTTCCATTTTCTTATACAGCTTCAAACTTCCTATTACTTCCCTCACTTTTCAGAGCTTGCAGCTTAATTTTCATGTCTTGAAAACATGACTAGTTCAAATTATGCATGCTCTTCATTTCATAACCTAGACAACCCCATAAACTTCTTCGCAACAAATTTGGCTTGAAAACTTCCCACCATTGCAATTTTCAGATCATATTCTTTGTCACGAGTGCTTCACAACTTGAACGGTGCTTTCTTTTTTCATTTCTTCCCCAACATAACTTGCTACCATATTTTTGTTTCATAACTTCTAACTTCTTTATCCAATACCTCTTGCTTCAAAACCTTACAAAAATAAAACAAAGCAATATTAGTGTGTGACAGTCATTTATTCTAATTAACACGTATATTATTCATAAACATTAAAACTGATTTCCGCATCAGTGACCAGTCTTGTTTTAAAAATGATAGCAAAATATCTCAATGCTGCAATCTTAAACATTTACCTTTTACTGTAGAGCAAGAATAAAACACATTGTATTTGTATGTTTGGGTGAATGGCACCGTGGAATTATAGATGAGGGGGAAGGGGATCTAATCACTAGCAGCTGCTGCTGCTGCTGCAAGGTGAAGATGCGAAAAACTGTCAAAATTTTTTTCCCTGTTTTCTATTACAAGTAGAATCTAGGACTACATTATACTTTGTTCAATTTGAACCTATTAAATATGCTTCCTGACACTATTACACAATTCTAAAAACAGGATAATGATTAAAAGCTGAAAAAAATACTAGATTTAAAATTAATGCTACAGTACGTTAGGCACAAGATAAAACCAAATATTCCACCAGATAGAACTGATATAAACAATAAAGTAATCTCAAAATACCTATTTTCCCCAGAATGAGAATGGAATCAAAACCATGAAAAATCTAAACATTTAATAAAAAGATAACACAGAACTAGGCCAAAATTCAGCTGAAAAGTGCATATTAGGTTATGAAAAGCATGAGAACCCGCTCCAGAAAACACGCAACCAGTGTAACATTACACTATACATATCTTGCTATGTACAGCTGTAGAATGAAATGGCTGCTTCCAGACACCAAAGGGCCCTTATTCCCACACTGCAACATACTGAAATTACAACTATTTTTGGACATAAAAGAGCAGTTAAATGCCTGTAACAAAAACCAAACAATTCAGATTGCACGTATGAAATCCAAAGAGGCAGCATAGTAAAAAGAAACGCACAGACGTAAAATCAAGCTCAGCATAGCAATAAAATAACAAAAGTTTACTAGCAGCCAAACTAGTAAAAATTATTAGAAATTCAGAGCACTTTGGAATTAGGCCCGACAGGCCGACAAAAACCTTTACAATGGACTCTCAATCTACAGTTTTTTCTTTTGGGGACTGTAAAAAAATTTCCATTCAACCAGAATTTCGGTAGATGAGAGTATGACATATACTCAAAATACAAATTTAATCTAATGTTGAATATATTGAGAGCTGAACACAATCTGTGAATAAATACCTAATAAACACAAAAAGGGGATTAATAAGTATTAATATATTACCATTACAGAAAATAATACATTAAAAACATTTCACTTCAATACCCCTCTCTCACAAAACAGCGGGGCACACCAAGGGAAGGCACAAGAGCATCATGCTAGTTGCTAGGCAAGTAGCTCCCTCTCCAACTTTCCACTTACAGGTAGGACACTAGCAAGTATTATTTCTTGAGATAACACCAACTTTAAAGGAAAAAAATACCTTACCACAATAGAAACCACATTTGCCAAAAGTAATTCCCAGTTAAAATATATTGACTAATATTTAAAGGCAAAACAATTTACTTTGAAATATGTAATAGTAAAGACAGGTGTAACTATTTTGAGTGATGGATAATGTCAACAAAATTTCAATGATCTGATTACCATCACACTTTGTTAGAGGCGAGTCAGCAATGGTGCCATGAATTTGACAGGATAACTGTGCATCAAACTGAGTTCACACAAATGCTTCATACACACTACCGATTACCCTCTGGCCAGGCACATAAGGGGTGGAAGCAAGCACATGTTACCAAGAGGATACCACTTTTTCTGGCATGTAACACAAGGGAGAAAGGTGTGCAGCCAAGACACAAAAAGATGGGGGCAAGAGAGGATGCCACACAAATTGCTAAGTAACAGCTTCCCTTCCAGTCAGGCACGTTGAACATATTTCCCACCCAGTTGTTAAGACATTTGCACAAACAACCAACTAAAAAAGACTTTCAGGAAATCTTAAGTGGCGGGAGCGAGTGACTGATGCAATATACGTCCATCATATTTATGTAGGAATTTTGCTGGAACCACTGACAATTAATAGTAGTTACGGTTTATTGGTACATGTGTTTTCAGTACATTGAGAGTCCACTGTATCAGTATAACATTAAGAATTTATGACCTTTCCTTTACTTGCACCAAATTATTACAGCATTGACCTAAGAAACATTTGAAATTTATACTTTAAAAGACATCTGATGACACCACTAAATAAATGGACTGACACCACTATAAGAACTGACAGCAGAGCTAATAAAATGGACAAACCACTATAAGAATTGATGACAACACTGAAACCACTGTACACAAGACCCGAAAAAAGTAATTGGAACTATTCACTACATACCAACCAACTATAATATGACTTAACAAATACAGTATTAAACTAGCCAACAAATATAATGAACACACTTCCCAAGCACTTTGAATTAAAGAAGCTTTGCAAAGGTTATTAGCCAATGACCTTGAATGTAGGCTGAACACCCAATGTATAATCCAGAGATGACACATACTGTTGAGTGTATTAAGACTCCCTTTGATTGAAGAGATGAAACTTAAGAAAGTCACAGTGACTTGCACTTTGCGCAAAACAGCGAAGTAATTGGTACACCTTTTACTCTTAAAACATTCATTCTCATCCAAATTGTAGCACTATTTATGGTACAGCCATGTAGAGCAGAGACTTAATTATTGTTACACTTGGGGCTGGCTGATAAAGATTTCCCTGCAGAATCAACTATTTTGATTAGGATCTCCCTCACAATAAGAAGAACCATTCGGCTAGAATGATTCAGGACCTCACACTCAGTCACTTACTATAATATACTAAATAAAAATGATAGAACTACTATGCAGAAAATGCTGTATTCACCTGAATTTTACAGCACATGTTTATTATATTTACCTGCAGCTTTAACCTATTTCACACATAATTCTAAAACAATACAAAACCAATTTTTTTTAAAAAGTTCTTAGCAAAACCGCATATAAATAAGGCGCCATACATGTGTCAGTGTATTTGATTACATAAATGCAGTTTAAAAATAAAAATGGCAAACTGTTTCCTGCAAGTTTTCTTATTACAAACAAAAATATAGCTTCAGATTTGTACAATGTTAACCTAGCTATACCTAAATGTACAAAAGTTAATACGTTTTTTAACACACAAACACTTAAATGGAAGTTACACAGCAGGTCATGAATATAAAACAAATTAACATTTTAACATGTACTTCTTTGCTTATTATTATTACTTAAAATTACACAGTGTAATAAATATTTTTATGAAGAAATATACCCATTTAAACACACCAAAGATGTGCACAGAATCATTACCAAAATCTATTGTTCCACAATTACACGCAAGTCTAAAATTGAGATGAATTCTCCCACATTACTAAGTTAACTTAGCTTGAACACATAATAGTAAAGCCTTAATAAAGAGAAAACAATACCTTTCTGTGACAACTTGTACAGCTACATACATTAATTATGTAAGTTCATTGGTTTTATACACTATAAAAAAGCAAAGAAAACAAAGTAACATTTTGGAGACTTTTCATGTCAAAACCAAGTGCATTTAAAAACTAACATTCTATGAAATGAGCTTACGACTGGCTAATTAATTTTTTTCCATCAAAAAACTGTTACATATCTTTACAATCACTGTAAAAAAAAACTGAGAATTGTAAGTACATAAATATTATGGCTCAAATTTGTACAATAAATCCAACATGACCTGTGTGTTAAATTTCTTATGACATTTACAGCTTCTACTTTTACACATAAAATTCAAAAGTAATGCAAAAAAAGGTATTTTCCTAAAAAAAATTAAAACACTGTGCACGATAAACTATCAACTTTACTAAACAAAATTCACCGTGAAATGTTAAAAAAAAAAAAGTTGATGACAATCTGTATCATCAGTACATAATTTCCTTATATAAACAGCTATTACAAGAAGTATCTTATCCATAGCTCATCTCCAAAA
The DNA here is from genome assembly GCA_029891345.1 of Dryococelus australis. Lineage (NCBI taxonomy): Eukaryota > Metazoa > Arthropoda > Insecta > Phasmatodea > Phasmatidae > Dryococelus > Dryococelus australis. The sequence continues at coordinate 63,754,704 of CM056993.1, read as the reverse complement.
ACCATGTTAAAATGGTTTCCTGAGTCAAGAAGAATGTTACTTTTTCACCAACCTATTGCAAGAAAAACACACATTACCACATTATTAAAACATCAACACAAAAGAAAAAACTATTGCATGCAAATATAAATAAATATTTCCAGTTATGTACCAATTTTAATTAACAGCAAACAGATGTAGCAGACACAGGAATACACATTACGAGGAAAACACACTACAGCTACACAAACATACACACACTGTGTCTGCTTCTTTTTTAAATATTAATGTGTTGGGAAACTGACAAAATTAGATGCACTTCCTAAATTTCTTAATGTAATAAGAATTCAGAGCACAAATTACAATTTTTTTAATACCAGACATCCTGGAAGAAGTGCGTCCACTAAAAATAAGTATATTGTAGTTAGGTAGTTAGACATAACACACAAATTTTTCATGAACAGTAAAATCTAAAAAAATACAACAAAGACTCCAGTTTTAATGGGTGTACATGATAAAGTGAGCACTTTTGAATTCAACCTTAGAAAAATGTCACTGCCCCTACCTGCATATATTTGAATGGGTGCACTGAGTGACAATCGCCTACTAAATTTGGTAACGATGGAGAAGTAGTCCCATGTCTTAACGTTGAATTAAAAATGCTAGATAACCATTTCTGATAACTTAAATAAGTTCTTATGCCTTGTTTTATTAAATTAGCAGGTTTGTAATACTTACTTTTATAATAATTTCATATAGTTCTATTTGATGTATGCATGAATAAGTGGTAAGGCCCATGGTAATGTTAATATTACATAAGGCGGAAGGATACACAACGTGCATTGAAGTAGACCTTAAGCAGGGCTTTCAAAAGTGCTCAGTTCAACATGAACTGCCTTAACCTTAATAAAATCCCCGATCCATGGAACATATTGTGGTCCCATTTTTGATTTATCTGCATTTTAAGACCACATTCATTGAAAGTTCACATGCATCGAAATGTTTTGTCAGTCCCCTGAGAAATGATAGAGAATCCACTCTAATGTCATTAGATCTCAGCCGTAACGAAAGATTAACAACTTTCATAACGCTTTAACAAGTTACTCAAAACAAATTAGTTGCGCAGTAAATTTTAAAATACATGTGGAGTATTTAAAATAGGTAGAGAAGGTGGAAAATCAGTCTTGCGAATTCTCGCAATTAAACGCTGTAATTGGATTTAAATGTAAATTATTACGAAAATGATTACTGTCTAAAACATTCACAAAACAACGCATATTTAGAAAACATTTGTAAAAACAGCAGAATCTTTCCACTCATGGTTAGTGGTTGTCACAACATGATTGGTAATGCATGACAAACTTGGGTTTCATGTGGTACACGTTTCTCCAGACGGGGCGGCCGGCCGGCGCCGTAGTTGATACAGAATACGGAATATGTAGATAAGGGAGCAGTGCGGGATAGGAGGCGGGTTAGTATGTTGACAGCTGCATCCTGTTGGCATTGGCGACCTTGTTTGGGCGAGCGAGGTAGCAGACTTGAATTGAGAGGGAAGAGCATGCAAGCAAGAGGGAGCAGAAACGTGCCGGCCATGAATGGTCTAGGAGGAGTGAAGGGTAGTTGATAGAAATGGCTAGGAGCGAGGTAGAGAAGAAAGCAGAGGCTGGTCGGTTGGACTGCTGCCGTTTTTGAAGCAGCAGTTGCCAGTTCTTATTTCAAGAACTAAACTGACTGTCACTCATCAACAAGGGAGGGTGGGCAAGAGAAGTCACCTTGCTAAAGATGATCATCTACTGGAAGTGGAGGGAGAGAGATGCCGCTCCCACCCCACTGTGGCTGCCTGCAGTGAGAGGAGCTGAATCATCTACAGCCTGGATTGCGGGTTGCCGAATTACCAGCTTTGCAAGGGTCGCATAGCAGTTCAACCTTGTAATTTCAATACTTAAAATCTATTAAAAGCAGTATGAAATGTGACAATTACCCGACATGTCAGAGCTTCAATTTTACCCGCAGTAAAATATAAGGGTGTGAGGAATAAAAAAAAAAAATAAAACTGTACATATTAATAATATTTTATTTTCTGAATATAAACTAACTTGAATTATGCTGAGAAATGTGACACACCTCGGAGATTAATTATTTGCCCTGGCGTAAGATTATTACTGGAGTATTTTTTAAGTGATATTATTTTCCAATTTTTAAGAATTTATGTGAAATTTATTTACCTATTTTTTTTGTATATTTACTTAAAGCATCAAATAGTACATAGTGCAGGGCTGCCACCCGCCCATAAGCTGAAATCCTGGTTCCTGTATATAAAAATCCTGAAATTAGGTAAAATCCTTGGAATTAAAAAATATAAGCAAATTACAGAAAAAAATTGGATATGAAAGACACTTACATATTTTATGCAGTTGTTTTGGTTTGGAATCCACAAACCAAATTAATTCTTTTCTCCAACCACACTTATACTTTCATTTATACAACTGTATCGGCGATAATTTTAGTTTCCTCACCATTGTAATATCAATGCCAAACGCAAAACAGTCACCAAATTCAGATTGTATGCGTAAAAACAAAAATTTGTGGCAAAGGTTGTTTTCAATAATGACCTTAGCCTTTGCATATGATCATACAGCCAGGAACAGAAATATGTAGATAACTGTATAGCTGCACCAGTGAATAATTAAGCAAAATATTTTGCTTAATTATCATCCATTATAAAAATATTTCAATCAAACGCATCAGTAAAACTGACACTCAGCTCTGGGCGCTAGTGTCACCACTTCAAGCAACATGCATAAAAAAAAAAATTAATTTAGTTGAATTTGATTTGATTTTTCTAAAGTGTTAAACATCCGTAAAAACTGATAAAATTCGTTAAAGCGGCAGGCCTGAAGCATGAAACTGAATTTACACAGATTTCCAAAATACCTCAGGTGCTAGTAGAAGTTATTCATTTAATTACTCATTTACATTGCATTATTATCGGATATCAGCTCTATCGGCAAGGAAGAATCAGCTCGTTCTGGTATCTGTAAAAATCTGTAACGGCTCAGCAGTAAAAAACAGTATGAATTAATAGAGATATCTTTTTCAAGAGTATTTTCTACAAATAACATACCTGTTTATAGAAAATAATTATTTTAAAGCAGCAGAATGACTTCTTTTGAGTGTGTGTTTTAATTCTATAAACAAAAGGAATGCCAATTTCTACCGACTACATTGCTGGCGAAATACTGCTTACTTCTTAAATATAAAGATAAATAAAAGCCAATAAATGCTATGAACACACATTAAAAATGATACAAGGAGACAAAATTAATGCTACTTTCCACCACCTTTAACAATGTAAGTCTTGTGTACATTTAAATTTTTACTTTATGTAGGTGTTTGTCATAAAATAATTGAAATAAACAAATTTATTTACAGGCAAAAATTTTCTTTCCAATTGCACTAAATGAACATTCATTTAACACCCAAAAATTCACCGAAATAGAGATTTTTTTGTTACAACTTATGGTAACCAAAGTTCTTACAGAAACGAAAATCACAGTTGCCATTTTAAATTTTCGTTCCGGTATACCGAATATTCACACAACCTTAGGAAGTACTTTATACAGTGTCGCAAATTTTAAAAAATGAATTTCCTGTACATTTTCTAATGTTTCCTCCTGTACACCAAAGAAACTATACAAGAATGTGACGTAGCTACGAACATTTCTGTTGTATGTTGTTACACTGGTTCAATGATACACAATGTGACATTACTAATCAATATGGTTTCACTATCAACTGATACTTGGTTAGGGCCAAAGATCATCTCAAACCATGCTGCCATATATTTTAGAGTGAATGTTACTACTGGGAAGGAGAGTCTAAAAAGACTCCATCCACAGGGAAAAAAAAAAAAGCATTAAAATCCCAACAGGAAGCACAAACGAAACAACAGAGATTAAATTAACATTTTGTGAATATCGATAATAAATTGTTCAACTAATTTAAGTTTACTTCTTTCTATAGGTTGTTCATGATAAAATGGCACTTTTGAAAGCCCTGCTTAAAAACTACTTCTATAGACTTTGTGTATTCATTAGCATTATGTAAAATTATATTGTAATGAGCCGCATGACTATTCATGTGCAGATCAAGTGAAAGTGTGAAATTATTAAGAAAGTAAATGTTCTATAAGATACTCATTTTTGAACTTAGGTGCCTTAAAAAAACCCAGAACGTGTAAGAAATAAATTAAGTTACCACAAATGGTTACATAACATTTTTTACTCAACATTAAGACATTGAACTACTTCCTGTCCATCGTTATCAACTTAAACCGTTAAAATACACGCAGACGTGCTAACTTTTTAAGGTCCCACTCAGTAAAATAGATAAAAACTATTTAAAACAGTATAAACAGCCCGCAGCATTTCACACACACTAATTTTCTCAACGTTCACATGTAATTTCAAGAAATAAAATTTCCATAATTTCACAATGAAAATTTAATATAATCTAACATTTGTTCAATGTTTCAGACTTGAAACTATGACTTCCCTAGAGAAGATTTATACATAGTTGAAATGTTTGCTTAGTATGAAATGTAAAACAAAAAATACGTATTCTTTGCCTTGGGTGAAATATGCATTAATTCAAGATAATTTGAATGCCGTATTTATTTTCACATTTATAGTATTAATACGTATAATCCCTCGCCAACCTAAAGGGATATGTTTTTTCAAAAAACACAGTGGTAGAAGAATACAAGCTTTTATGGGGAAAAGGGGTATAGGTTAAGTCGGCCAACTATTTAACGTTAAATTACTAGAAAATTGGATCTATTATGCACAAAACAGTAACTAAATACATTGCTGGAGATGCCTTATGTTTGAAGCAAAACACAGTACTTTATTTATTGATAATAGATTACATATTAAACATTAAATCAATTGTGTGCTGGCACTAGCAGTGAAAACATTGCAGTTGCATGTAGTTGAGTGAGCACCTAGATACTCTGCACCACAGCCAGGCGCTGCAACTTGCTGCTGTCGCTCGGTCGCTACAAGATTACTCTGGCGGGCGGTGGTGGGCCACTACCATTGTTACAGGGTCTGTTCACGGCATAACAGCGGCCCAGTGTTGGGAAAACATGCAGATAGATGATATTTACGCCAATATTTACAGAAATATAAAAATTTAGTGCAGTCTACTTGAAATAATAATCTCCTGAATTTTTCATCAAAAACTTCTGACGTGTCCTAAAATGCACACTGCCTTACTCGCCAAAATATGGTAATATACAAACACATTTTATTTCCGCACGCACGCACCCACACACACACCTACCTCTTTATTCACTTTACACATAAAATAGACTCCGCAAACAAAAATTGCTTCCCATAAAAAAGCACCCTATGTAGGCATACATGCACATAACTCCTAAAAAATTAAAAAAAGAACATTGAATTAAATTTGAAGTTGCCATGCAAACACTTATTAAGAAACTAGTGTATAATGTGCTGCTGTTTTTACAACAAAAGAAGAGAGATGACGGAAGCGAAAAAATACAAGGTTTAGGCAGAGGCAGCGGTACACTATTAGGTCAAAGAATTCTCACTGATCCAGACTGCAACTTACCTCCCCCCTCTTTTCCAAATCCCCACAACCCCCTTCTGGCATGAAGTAATTTATTGCTTCACGCTGCTTGTGACAACATATGTCAAAGTCTATGACTGCAGCTTCAGAAATGTAGGACCACTACCATCAGTAAAGACTAGTTTTCTATAGACTGAAAACTGTGAATAGAAAATTGTACCGCGGTTGAAGAAAAGGTCTACAAAAACCAACCGGCGGATAACTGAAACAGCGTTTCAAGATACCGCGGTTGGCGAGGGAATACTGCATATGAAAAATGTGCATATACTCACATGTCAATTTTTAAACTATAGGGTTGCAACCTTTATTCCATTGGAAAATTCCATGATTTCCAGACTAAAATAATCTCTTTTCCCCGACTTTTTTCCTAAAATTTTTCTCCTGTAAGGATCGGAGCCTTTGGATTACAACAGACTTTTACACTAAAATACTTCTCTGATCTCACAAAATTGCTCATCATATAGATTGCAAAGGAAATTCCTAAGCATTTAGTCCACAATCATTAAAGCAGTTATAAGATTCTGGCAGTGATGCACAATCCACAACAGAACTGTGAAATATATCATGCACATCACAGAATTTCCTGACATTTAGCTAACTTGTTTGAAATCCCTTGAAATTTCCCTGATCCCCCTAAAAGTATTCAAATTCCCTAACTTTTCCCTGTTGTGGCAACCCTGAACTAAGAAAGCTTACAAATTTGATTCTAGAAAAACAAGCATTCCTTTTTTTCTGGATTAAGTCAGATAGAGGAAATGCGGGAATTGTTTATCGTGGGATAAAAAACAATAGCAATTCTACTGCTACCTGAAGTAAGATAAATGTATTATTCTGTTTGTTGTTTTGTGTTGGTAATTTTCACAGATTGTACTCGCACAAAACATGTAAAATAAATATGAAATATTGGTTGTAATCACAAATGGCACGTAAAAAATTGAAATATGTACTTTCATTCCGAAAACCAAACATAAGATTACTCAATTTTGAAAGTTTTAAAAACGTAGCTCGGCCGCAATGCATCGTCAAACAGCTGCTCTGTCTATGATGAAAACAATGAGTGTAAACAAATGCTGTGATCACCAACCTACCTTGTTTTTGTAATGGCAAAGACATACTTCTGGGGCTCTGTTAATTTTATTGACAGCAGATTGGATGGTGTTCGGAGATACTTAGTTTAATGTCTTTCACGAGATGCTGTTTGGCACCTGTTCTTACGAGACTATCATTTATAATTACACATTGTTTTAATGGAAAACCAAAATTTGTTCGGTATTTTGTAAATTCGTGATTTTGGTAGGCATCATTGTGTTGTCACAGTCACGTGTTTAGCACTCTCAACAATGCATTATTACCTTACCAGTGGAAGATATTTATATCTAAATGTAATGCTTCAAAAGGGCGTAAAATTTCTGCAATTTTCACTGGAATGCTACGAATACATTAATAAATAAGAAAATAAATTATACAATAACGATAAAAAAATAATAATTAAAAGACATTTTTCAAATGTTTTACCTAATGAAGCCTCAATAAAAATGTTTATGAACTTACAATCTCGCAGCTATCCATTTAATGAGAGGAATATTAAGAGTCTAGTGACACACTGATGCGTGACAGATGACGATATAAAGGTTGGGGTAGGCTTTAGTGTGTATCAGAGACATGGACAATAAGACTGGGAGGATTTTAATGGCTGCTAACCGGACCCCGGCCAGTATAAAATCTGAGGCACGTGGCTTGATGGCCCAGCCCAAAGTCTGGTGTGGGCTAACTGTCTTCCGCAACACTAGTTTAAACACAGCCACTGGTTCACCCAGAGTGAGCATAGCAAGGGGTAGCTCCTGCCTCGGCCGCTGTTGCCGGCTGAACTCGTGCCCAGTCTTTGGGCGAAGGTGGTGCTGGCAGGAGTCTGCGGAGGGCTGCTGGTCCTGCTGGGCTGGAACAACGGGTTTGCTATACCCAGTGGTACATGGAGTCCCTGGCGGAGTAGATTGGATGCAGCTTGCCGGTGGTCTTGTAGGAAGGCTGAAATAGACGGCTTGAGCTCGTTCCCCTGGGGATTAGACTGCAGAGGGCAGTTGGCACTGAGTTACAGCTCAAGTTGGATTCTGAGGAAGTAGTTCCCTTCCTAGCTCGCCACTTTGAACCACTCCTATGGGTGTATGGTATAAAGGAAGGTATTACAGTCAGCCACGTGTACTAGTACAAAAGTATTTTGAAATGTGGGGCGACATCCTGAAAACTAGGCCCAATATTTGTATAAAGAAATTTGTATGTCTAACATTACTGTGGCTCCTCTTACAGAAGAGACTGATGCATGATACAAGTCAATAGCACAATAACCTACCTATTTATACAAAAATTAAATGAAGCTAGGAACAAAATTTTATTTGCAAAGATGCCAACCATTTGCAAAAACTATCAGTAGTAGTGTGATAAAAAACTCATAGGTTTCATCAATTTTCAATAGCGAATATCTTCATTTTGATTAGGGATGTAACAATTCCACTTTTCCTAGATTCTCAATCTCAATGCCGATACCACTCTCAATTCTAGATTCCAAAACTCTCTATTCCTTTAGTTACAAACAGTTACTTTACAGAACTAATTAATACATAGGAGAGTGAGAAGTTTAATTATTTAAACTAGGCATACACTAGTAGTAAGCTTATTACTAACATAAATAATATAACACTTGAACAGTGGGAGCATATTCATATGAAATTCCCAAAAGTTCAAAAGAGGCATGAGTTTATTCGAAAATATTTCGAAACCTCACTTGCCATGATAAATGTTCACCAACATAATAAATTATTAAAATGTTTGCAAGACGGGTATTTATTGAAAAGCAATCATAGTTAATTTTTTTTAAAGCAGTAATTATTTAACATGCTCCAATTTTAAAATACCCTATCATTTTGGTAATTCACAAACAATTTTTCTGGAAAATCAAAGAAGTTTAAAAAATATATTATTTACACTAATATATTTTAATACAGGGAATTATGAGATACATACATAAACTAGACAAGCAGTATCCACACATCAATATCATCTGCATTGTTTTTAATAATAATAATAATAATAAAAAACACGTTGGGGGGGGGGGGGGGGGGAGGAAGTCAGATGAGTTCAGGTCTGTATTTGTAATAATTTCTTGCACGCTTTAAACTGGCCTTTGCACTTTTATCTTTACATAAAATGTCCAAATAATAGACATTTGACGGTATTTTACATTGGCTGCAGCATCTTCCGTAATTTATGAGACTAGATATATATGTAACAGTCAGTTTAATGTGTTAATTTAGACACCACACATTTGTTTCACACACATCCATCAATAGTAAACAAGTGGCAACCATAGATTACTGCACACATTCGAGTTGTGAGTGTTCAATTTGCATGATTGGAGGCAATTTGTTGTCAAACAGTCTGTGGCTTATCTCTAAATACATGTTTTACTGCTTGTGCAATCTTTGGAATGTCAGTTTACATTTAGTTCCGCAAAAAAAAAAAAAAAAAATGTATTTACGTGTGTTGTTGCATTTTAGAAATATGATTTCCAAGATTTAAAAATTGCTGAGACAAAATCGATAATTTTATATCTAGAATTTTTAAATATTCCCGACTCATGCATCTCTAGATTTTTACAGTATCAAAGTAAATTCGTGATATAATATAGACGAGTTTATTTCTTTTGGAGAAAGCTCATTTTATGAGATATCACGCATTTGTTGTATTTCGTGCTTGAACTTGTGCTTCGGTGTTATTTTGTTTTATCACAATTTTCAAAAACGTGCCTCTAGTGATAGGTTACGTATTTGTAGGAATTGGGTTTTAATGCTTTGATTCTTCATCTTCCGATTCTCGATTGTACGATTCTTCAAGAATCGCAGAAATCGAGGAATTGAGTTTGACAGCCCTAATTTTTATGTTCTCAAGTTTCGAATTCTTTAATAGATAGATTTCCTTGATAGAGTTGAATTATGTTTGCAGACATAAAATCTCAATATGAAGACAGCTAATTTTCATCCTCGTCAATTCCACAATTTTTTGCCCCCGATAATGAAAATTTCCTATCTGTGCAGGATTGTATGTCATTCATCGTAGTTCGCAAACACAAGGTTATTGCTGGCCATTTGTGCTTATAGCAAATATATTCTCTCTATCATATCCTAAGAAATGTATTTGGCAAATTACATGTTTTAAGTCACATTAAAAGTCTTAGTGGTGAATTTTTGTGCCCTATCAGAATTCATAATTTCATTTTAAATCAATCCATTAGCAAACTGGCAACATCACATAACACAAATGCACCATTTTAGCCTGCTCGACGTTTCATCCAATACTCTTGAATCCAGATTGACCAAAATTTGGCTGCAACAACCACAATCGTTTCTCCAAACAAGGACATATTCACTACCACACAGTTAAATGCTATGTTTCTTTACCAATTTTTCCAAACATTGATTTATTTAACACAAATACCAGAAATTACACTAATATTTACAATTTTTCGATCTGCCAAGAATCTGATTTAAACACTTATCTCAAATATTCTTAAAAAAACCATAAGCAGGAAAATTACCTTGTAAAACTGGAAATATTTTTTGCTACAAGTTCCAGGGGAATTACTTTAAAAATAAAATTGCACCAAAAATATGGTGCCTTATTAGTAAGTATGGAACAAATTATTCTTTTCTACATTAATGCATGGTGATTGTGATATGTTTAGAAAAAACTTAATTAAATAACTTGGGTGCAAAAAGCCAAATCAAATAACTCAAGAACAGTCTTACTCCTACTGCTCAACCTCCCCAAATTAGTTTCCTTTTTTTTCTCTCTCTTTTTAGCAGTGCCTGGCTCTTTTGCTAGAATGTCACATTACCCTTAAAAAAAAAGGGGGGTAGGAGGGACTCCCCTAACCTCTTTCCAGGACACTACCATGGAAACAAAGAGAGATGACTGGCAACATCTGGGAGTTATTACAAGTGGGTGGGGAGCGGTAAAGGTAAACAAAAGGTAAACACATGGCAGCTCTGGTTTTGTGGTGTGACAGGATGACATTTGTTGGACATGGAGTAGATAGATGGGGGAGGGAAGGGGAACTGGATCTACACATAACTGAAGGGTCGCTGAGACAGAGAGAGAGAGATGAGATGACAGTTCTGACACTTTCCTCAACATCCCCCGACAATTTATGGCTAACACTCCCCCTTCCTCTCTTTAGCCCTGTACAGTGCGTACCCCAAAAATTTTTCTCCCTTTATTTTGGGGGGAAAAAGGTGCGCTATATATGAGTAAATATGGTATTTAAAAATTATCGAAAATTAAAAATTTTAATGGGCCTTGTAAAAAAGGACCATGCAATTTGTATTATATAGCAATGTTTACAAATATATGTCACGTGATTACTATTCCACAGATGGAAACGTGACTTGAGACAGCAAAACCAAGGAAACGTGTTACACAAAATGGCCTCTATCAATGCGCACTTTTGGAGCTGCGGTGTGTGTGCGAATTACGTACAATATCTCTCTTTTATACAGCAGCTAAATTATTTTCTCACGTACGTCTTAAATATTGTGATTGATAAAGTGCAGTGAATAGGGTTTCCTTAATTATGCGTTGCCTTTTTCTAACTTTCCGAGCATATTTATTAGTTACAGTTATACAGTCCATTCATAATTTTCATGAAAATATATTGAAGGGGAGACATGCGAGTGTTGTTGGTAACATCGCATCACAAATAATTGTCTAAAAAATAGGGCTGATTTTTACTGCTGGTAGTTACCAACATGACTGCCAACATATATACCACAATTGTTTGCCAAACTACTAATAAAATTATACAACACATATTTCATATACATATGTACTGTGGATCTGCATTTTTTCCAATTTTTTTTTGTATTTTGTGCTCTCTAAATACATGATGTGTAGTCTGAGGTGTCCATTATTATTTATTTATTAATTTTACTAAGTACGAGTTAGTGCGACATTGTAACAAAGTCAACAGGTTATTTCGGAAATGGTAAACTACATAAATATAGAGATGGGTCGAACGTTCAAAATTTATTGCCATGTCAAAGATCGGTTATAGTTTGGTTCAAAAAATTTACACAAGTTCCAGTTCGGTTCTAAAATGTGCTAAAAAGGAACCCAATGAACAAACTTTTAAAAGAAATTTAGTATTTACTCCTGTAAAGCATGGCCTTTTCCCCCAAAATTAAGGAAAACATCTCTGTGGTGCAGAGTGATAATCATAAACTATCCACTCTGGTAGTGGTAGTCTTAAACTATCCCACATGATGTTTAAATGGAAGTGTAGTGGAAGAGTCTAGAGGAATGCTACCTGGGGGGGGGGGGGGGGTTTGAGAAGGGTAGTGTGTCACATTCCACCACGGAAAAAAAAAAGGACCAGCACCCCAGAAAAATCCAGCACAACAAAAAAGACCAGCATGTCACTGCCTAAAACAAGCAAAAAAAAGAAAGCAGGATTGCCGTCCATGGCAGTTTCTCATTTAATGACTGCCACAGCATAAAGTAAAAAAAAAAGCCAGTGGCCCACCTACGTTTGTATTACTGTAAATATTATTAAGTCACAATTCCATACAAAAAATCCAGACTTAATTTCTCCCCTAAAAAACATTTGGGACAGAAAATTTGTATTACGATTTACGATGCAATGTTTTTTAGTATACATTGTGCAAATAAAATTCCAATTCCACAGATGTAAAATGACCTGAGAAACCAACACCACTGCAATTTATTGAGAAACCAACACCACTGTAATTTATTACACAAAACGGTGTCTATTAAACGAAGTTGTGCTGCTTGACAGACGTGCGAACTACAGTAATTTAGCGCAGCTTAGAGAAATTTAGCTTTAAACGCCATGAAAGTTTTCACTTCCGCCAGAACTTTGTCTAAATGATGTTGGCTACCATGGGACATACATTTTCGTGTCTTATTTACATCTTCACGTCACGATATTTTGAGATTGTAGTTATTCATGATATAATTGTTCATGAATGATAAAATAAAATTTTCTTGAAAACACCATTTTGTCAAAAAAAAAAAATTGGCCATTTTATACGGGAATGGTTCGGTTATTAAAATGTTAAATGCGGGAAAAATTAATCTTGAAGTATATGGGGAAGTAGCATGACTACTCGCACTGAATGTTTTAGCTGGGAAAATGTCTCGTGGGAGTCGTAAGTGGGCTTTACTGTATGTTGTTTTCACTTTGCACCTCCCAGCCAAGTCCAGATGTCCAATAACAAAACTCATTACTTGAGTGGGCAACACTGCTAAAACAATCCATGGGACCACTGCAATCAATGTTTAAGTACTTAATTTTCAGATATACGAGTGTGCACACCACTGATTACTGTTTCACATCCATAATCCACTGTTTTTAAGGCGGTTCTACATATTTGTTTTTATATACACATGCACATAAATAAATAAATAAATATATATATATATATAGACACACATATAAATTCATACATACATACATACACACATATAAATTCATACATACATACACACACACACAAATTTAAAGCTGAAATATGAAGGCATTTCGGTTTGAGTTCAGTTCGAGTTCGACAAACTATAGCATAGTTCAATTTGAGTTTGGTTCGTGTACAAATTTGAAGGTTTGGTTCAATAAAAATATTTCGGGTTAAGTTCTAGTTCAGTTCGGTTCCAAAATCTGGGTTCGCCCCACCTGTAATAATGAGGACTAAATGCAGGGCACTGAGACACAAGCGAAAGCAACGCGCGTTGAAAATTTATTTTATTTGTGTTATCTATTAGTATTACTTGTGCAAGTGTACATAATGTACTGTATACAGACTTCGTAAGATGTCGTGAGTACAGTTGATACTTATACTTTTTTTTGTTAATACTTAGTCTAATGATAGGAGCATGTAATTTTCGGCGATGCTACAGAAATTTTTGTTCGATTGATGGGGTATATTTAACTTTTGAGTTCAGCAAAAACTGACTTTAGTATTATGTATATAGAATTTTGTCGGGACAACAGAAAATTTTCTGTACACACAGACCTTCGATACATCCATTTTCGATATAGTTTACACTCTTACTGTGATTCCCGTCTCTTTCCTTTTCGTTTGCAGTGAAGCATTTTTTGTACTGTTGTAATGGAGATACATATTATTCTGCGCCATTGATGTAACTGAAGTGCAAAGTATAATTAGATTCAACTGAACCGTATTTCAGACTCAATTAGTATTTTTTATTTTTAGCACCTTTAGAAATGAGTTTCTCAGTCTTCATAACAGACTGAGTTAGGTGAGCTTATATTTGACAGTTTCACAATTTGGCATGTCTTAACATTACAATGTTTATGAACTGCATCACAAGGTAAATAATAGGGATTCATTACGCAAAATCAAGTGGGAATAGTAAAGGCTCTATAATCGCTCCAAATAAGAGATTTTAAAATGTATTTTTGCAAAATAATCGGAAACTAAGCAAAATGAAATTACGATTCTCCGAACACTGTTGCAATCAGGATCATAAACCTAAAACAATGTCACTTTATAACTTCCCCCAAAAACTAAAATAGGGATGGGCACCCTCTTATAACCGCTAAATATTGTAACCAAAAAATATGAATGTATATGATGTTGGTTTCTTCAGCAGCAAGACCTAACAAAAATGACCCTATTGTTGCTAATGCCCAGGACCCACCACTTTTGTGTACAATGCACAAATATTCCGCTACACCGATACAGCACCCAATACATCATCATATGCGTATTGCCCACAGTACAGACAATGGCGGAGGACCATTGTAACATACTGTGAACGTGTACAATACATAATGCAGAAAAATGTTAATAAGACGGGACGTTATAATAGGGTTCCACTGTAATTATGACAATTTCCCAAACCAGACATAAAGGTTTAAAATAGAGAGTCAACATAAAGCACTCGCATTACTAAGTATAAAAGTCTAGGCTTTCTTCATGTGTGATAAGATTTTACTGTTTATGAGGAAATGTAAGTTAAGGATATGTGAAAGCAAAGTTCTGCTGTATTTATGGCCTTATTTAACTTATCTGTTTACTAAATATTACACAGCAAGCCTGTAATGATGATCAGTTCACGTACAGTACAATTAAATGATACATATTCAGTAGCTTTACTCAATAATTTAAAAAACATCAAAAGCAAACTGGAGAGCCTTAAGTTAACATGAACACTTTCTAGTAAAAAAATTTTACTTATCCTGATTACCTTCTTCAATAATATACCTTACAAAACTTGAAATTAGGGATGTGCCAATACCAACAATACAGACTTTCAGTTGCTGTTGCCGCCAATTACAACACTTCCGATACCAGTTTTCATGAGCACAATTTTAATGACCAATTTCCGAAATTTGGTAATACTTTTATTAATTAAATTTAAGTCTTCGGTTTCGAGAACACGTTAAACACTTTGTATTAGGTGTCTATAGCATAGAAATGAAATACAAACTAATTTTAATAATAAATTATAAGACCGACAGTTTAACTGGGCAAATAAGTGACTCAACAGTGGAGCAAAACCTGCAACCAGACAATTAAGCATTCATCACAGAGTTCATTAAAAACAACTTTCAAAACTTGAGACAATTTAAAGCAGACTTTGGAATTCAGACCTGAGAAATATCATAAACAACCTCAAAATGCATGTTTGTTTAAACTAACAGCCTATAAGAGGTATTTAAGAAGAACTTATTAGAAATCAATTTTAATATTAAATATTCATTTGAAATCAAGTAAATTTAATTTTTATTACATATATTAATATTTCTGCCTAGTGTTCCCTCATCTGCCAAACCATACTCAATCCCTTGGCTCAAGACATCTTTATTAATCAGTTTAAAAGTATTCTATATTTTCTCATTGAGCTAATTCTTTCCCATCTCCATTAGAACCAGCGTAGAACCTGGCCAGCGTAGTAACCTTCAGCACACAATTGCCCGGTAGGAGGTAGCACGCATCGCATGTTTATTGAGACTTCAATAAACATAGTGTTGTTTCCTACCTCTCAGCATTTAATTCTTAGAGTATCTGCCTGTGTGCCTACTAAATACGGGCTGCTACGTACACCTTTGACAAGGACCGGGGAATTTATAACTACCAAATTAATTTCAGTCACTGGCGTCCTTCAGGGGTCAGTCATATTTTCACACCCCCATTAGACGGCCATCTATTGCTTTCCAATCTATCACAGCATAGCAGCATTGGTGACCCAAACGGCTCCCAGTCTCTGATCATCCCACATAGCACAGGGGATTAGTGGAGTTTTTACAGAGCCTTGTCAGCAAGCCAAAACCAGACTTACACTATAACTTGTATTAAGTTTGTACGCGTCAAGGTGTAACCTGTGAGCAGAGACTTTATGCCTTTCAGCCAGAGGCACGGCCAAAAAGATAGGGAGCAACACGCACCGCTCCTTGCTGCCAGACAGTGGAGTGTACTTCCTCAAGCTACATAGGAAAGGGACAGCGCAGCCCAACTTAGGCACGAGTCAGTATCGACTGTTCTGGTTGTGGTATTATGTGTATCTCCGTGCATACATATTCATCCACCGTGCCATCCTGTGGTAAGAGGATTGTTGACTGGTAAGGAGGTTAGATTCGGTTGGGACAACATCCAGTTTGGGACTAACGAATCTCACCTGTGGAATCGGAAGCCAAGGTGTGGGCCAAGCCTGCTACAACTGGACAGAGTACACCACCACCACGACACCCAGGAAGTGGGAGTAAATGAGTACTTATCAACACGGCACTCAGGAAGTGGGAGTAAATGAGTACTAATCAACACCCCTAGCTCAATTGCCCCGCTTTTGGTCTAGCGGACAATTTCCTCGACTGTCGTGATCATTATTCTAACCTGTCACACGTCAAACCACTGGCCGGAAATATGTCTGTCACGCCTAGGAGAACTCTTGAACCAATAACATCAGCGGTGTGGAGTGGCCAATCTCTTTTAAAGAGATCAAGCGGATAGGTGACGATTAAAGTGTAGTGGCCAAAGAAACCACGGACAGTGCTCACTTGTTTATAAGGCAGTGCAGTGGCCAAAGAAACCACGGACAGTGCTCACTTGTTTATAAGGCAGTGCAGTCTATCCTCTTACCGAAAGATAACTTGAATTTTGCATGTCTCTACAGATACCCACATTAGATGTAATTTTTACATAAGAGAATATTTGAATACTTTCATGATTTATTAGTAAAAAATATTGTATGCAGCCAAGAACACATTACACTACTCCAAAACATAACACAGTTTTAATCACTAAACCATATTAAAAATATGACAAATTAAATTTAAAAATATATAACAGTTTTATATGAAAGTAAAAATTTCATGTACACTCCAAACAACATAACATCACTTATTTGCAAGAAGATGAACATATTTTTATTTAAGAAGACAGCTGGCGTAGCTTCTGGGTTCAAGGAACTTGACAATACAAAAATATTTATGGTAATACTAGGTGTATTGTCACGAGTTCATAACTGGTAACAGGCTAAGTGTTTCTAACAAAATCTTTACATTTACAAGTGAGCGCCTGAGTAAAATTTGTGGCTAACAAAGAATGCCTTCTTAATACAATTTCTGGAAAACCTCTGTATTAATTTGCTGCAAATTGCAGTTTTTACTCATGCAATCTGAATTTGGTGACTGTGTTTTGCATTCAGCATTGATATCACAATGGAGAGGAAACAAAAATTATCGCAGATACTGTCGTATAAACTAAATTATAAGTGTGAGTGGAGAAAAGAATTAAGATGGTTTGTACATTATATACCAAAACAACTGCATTAAATATGTAAAAGTATTTCATATCCACTTTTCTTTCCGATTTTCTCAATTTTTTTCATTGTAAGGGCTTTACACAATTTGACCTAATGATTCCAGGATTTTACAGGATCTTTACATACAGGAACCAGGATTTCAGCTACAGGACTCGTGGCACCCCTGAAATAGCCTTAATTATTATCCTGAAAAATTGACGGGAAAATTATTACCAGCCCGACGTTTCAGAAAAATATATAGCGAAACCCAGTACTTACGAGAGTTCATAAAAGTGTGAAAAACTGACTTAATTACGAGTACCCGTAACAGCAGATTCATCACAAACAAATTAATTATTAATTTTATGGAAAACGCAGGGTGACTCCGATGATATAAACTTGGCGGGAATTACAAATATAGCTAGATTAAGCACGCTGTCACTTATATAGTAATAAATAACCATGCCAGAATTCATGATCCATAATTAAAACATAATTTTAATGTTAAAATACGTATGTATGCAATTGATATTCAGATGTGACAGCGGGAGACATTACAGCAGTAAAAATTAATAGTAAAAAGTTACAACTGTATACCCTATTTACCAGTATTATCGCCCCTCTTTTACAGAATTATTTAGTGCAAAAAATTATGGTACGCGAATTATACAAGGAATCGCCAAGACACATGCATGTAAACATTAACATGAGGTCTACTATACTTGCATGTTGTGACCGATTGCTAGCTGCTTCCTCTACATAGTGAAATAGTAACAGGAACAAAATGATGAAATAAAGGGCAATTGTTAGTATTACTGCACATTTTGTTTATTTTACCATGCAGCTAAATGGAAAAAAAAAAAAGAAAAAAAAAAGAGGCATGTGTAAACATCTGCAATGGCAATGCAACTGTTTTCAACATGGCGGCTTAGTAGGGGAAAAAAAAAAAAATTAAGCAACGTACATTTCAAAAATTCCCGCAAGAGCAAAAGATGATAAAGTCTCGTGTGTATATAAACATTATTGGCAAATATAATTCCACACATAAATCAGCAATTTATAAACTTTTATCTATAACGAAACCTGAACCACACGCAGCAGAATGTTCTACGAATGTTAAACCAATCGTCTTCTTGCGTTCAGATTGAACCACGGCCTCTGTTCTAACTACAGTAGAACCTCTCTATTACGACCTCTCACAGTTCCCGAGAATAGGGCAGTAATAATTTTTTTTAGAAATTTTGGCCCGATTTTGACCCACCGATATGCACCTAAACTTGCCATTTTTTTTGCACGAGTTGAAGTTAAATCGCCTCTAGTAAACAAAAAAACACTTTTTAAATTAAATATTAATAGGCAAATATTATTTTAATAGCTGGACATCTCCTGATTAATTTTATACCAAAACAAGGCATACTGCATCGCCCCAGGTCGTAAAAAAGAAGGCCTAAACAAGGTATGGCGTGACCATTGAAAGTGTGTGAAAAGCTTAGACTGTATATTATTAAAATATAAAGTTATTATTAAAGATCTATTATGCAGGTCTCGTGGGTCATACATTGCTATGAGGCACGCAGTGATCAAAAAGTTTAGGCGGCGTTGCGCAATACGAGTGCGCACCATGCTCTCACTTTGGTCTGGCTGTGTACGTAGCTGGGAAAGCGCCTAGATCCTCTGCAGTGCGGCCAGGGGTGGGCATGGCGGTTTTGCTGCTGAAGCTTGGCCCTAGATCCTCAGACTGGGCAGCTGTTGGTCGACAGTGGCGGCAGCCGTCCGCAGCCACTGCCGCCGTCGCAGCGCCGGTTCACTTCGTAACAGCGGCCTGGCATTGGGAAAATTTGCTGATAGACGTGATTCTCGTCAATGTGTTGAATTTATGCAAAATGTAGGCGGCGCGTTGGCCTTAGCACTGGCACGATGAGGCCCGGCAATGTTTACGGGAATATAAATATTTAGTGCAGTCTACTTGAAACATTATTACGAATTTTTCATCAAAAACTTTTGACGTTGCCTATTTAAGCACACTGTCTCTCTCGCCATAATATGGTACTGGTAACATACGAAGACATTTTATTTGCACACACTTGTCTTTATTCACTTTACAAATAAAATGACCTCAAGAAAAAAAATTTCCCACAACAAAAAATTAGTATTTACATAGGCGTGGGCGCACACAAACTAAAAAATAATCATTAAAAAAGGGCGTCGAATTAAATTTGAAGTTATATATACATACACTGATTAAGAAACTAGTCTGTAATGCACCACTGTTTTTACATCAAAAGAGGAGGGATAATGGAAGCGAAAAAAGACAGGGAGGGTAAGGCAGAGGCAGCAGCAATTGACTAGGACAAAGAATCCTCACTGACCTGGCCTGCAGCCCCCCCCCCCCCCAAACATCCATGGACAATACACTGTACACTTCTGGAATTAAGAATTTTATTACTTCACCCTGCTTGGGACAACAAATGTCAAAGTCTATGAAGGTAGCTTGGGAAATGTGGGACCACTAACATCAGTAAGGGCTAATTTCCCATAGACTGAAAACCGTGGATAATAGAAACTTGTACCAGTTGGAGAAAAGATCTACAAAAACAAATGCACCCATAACTGAAACCACGGTTCAAGATGCTGCTGCGGTTGGCGAGGGATTACGTTTAGACATGCTTCAAATTTTTGTCTTTTTCAACCCAAACTTTTCATGATTCCTCAGGATTGGGTTGTAATAAAGATGTGGTCATAACAAAGGGGTTTTACTGTATGTTGAAGAAGGGTTATTTGTGCAGCTTGATAAATTTGACGAGTAGAGTATTTTAATAAACAAGCTTAAGGAAAAAATGAAATCAGATACACCAGTAAAGCACAATATTAAATTTATTACCTTCAAGCTGGACTCAATAAACAATAATGACTTGAGTTTGGCGTGAGTTAATACTTGGTCAAGAGTACAAGAAAATTAATACAGAAATATGGAATTTTATCCTAAACAATTTATCGAAATAAAAAATCAGTTTCTCAAACTATCTCACAAAAAGTCATTGAATTATATGATATTATAAGAACAGCCGTTTATGACTACACATATGTCAATACATAATATGTGACAAATAAATTACTGTAGTCTGTTCCAGATTGGAAGCGATTTATGAAATTCAACCTTTCAAAAAAAAACACTCTAGGCATAACATGTCAACCTGGTTTTTAATAAACTGTATTCCACAAATATATAACACTGTGGTTAACTTTAGAGTACTGTATAATTGAATAAATGAAACTCTACCTTAATATCCTCTATAACTTGTAATACCTTAATATCCTCTATAACTTGTAATATTTATTACTTTTTAAATATGAATTATCACCAACAAGAGCAGCGCCATGTGTAGGCAAAGGCTGGTAAGAAATAGTTCACATTAAAAATATTATTTTAACCTAGTTTTTTAGTAACACCAGTTGTAAATTAAATGGTGCCTATTAAACCATTTATATATTTAGATTGCCCCGATGGAGACATCTCATTTTCACAGTTTAAAATTAAAAGCGAAAAACATAACGAGTAGACCGCAATGGTACGGTGTTGTTTTATCGAGCAAGTAAGAACTGTCTGATGAGTGAGGCCTGTCACCCCCCCCCCCCCCCATTTCTCTCTTTCACACTCGGGAAGTGTTAATTATACACGTTTTCAATTGTAGCATATTTCATACTTATCACAGCAAAACCATGATTTTTTAATTTGAAATTTACAACTGAAAAGAGATTTTAATGTTTAAAAAATTACTTATAATATATTTAGATATGATGAAGGGACAGAAACACAGTGAAGTTGGCAGACATAGCGAGCCATGACATGTGTTGCTTTTTTTTTTACCAAGCGAAGCATAAAATATACTTACTCCGAAAAATACTTCAAATTACATCATCACATTTATAGATGTGTTTAATTTTAAACCTACCTATAGACTGTTCACTGTAAAGTGAACACTTTTTAAGACCATTCTAAATTATTCCTTTCATCCAATTTCCATCTTCCTGATGCTTTTTTATATATACATTGCAATGTGACCAATAAAAGCAGTGAATACATTTCACCACCCTCAAATTTAAAGCGCGAGACTGCAATAAGATATATTTATTAATGATTAATATCTGTCGGAAGGGCCTTAAAGTGCTCACTTTATCGTGAACAGCCTATAAGCAAGTTACGATGTGAGAAATCTGTGTTTCCGCGGCAGTAATAAATATACTGTTATGGCGTGTTTCGTCAACCGCTGCGTGAAAAATAACGTGGCATGGCTGCATGATGATCGTTAGCTGGATCTGTGTGTGTGTGTGTACGTGATTTCAAATATTTGATGTGAACTATTTTATCGTTTTAAATGTGAACTGTTTTATGATGAAGTTATTTATTTACATCCACATCTGTTTATTTATCACAATATTGTACCTTTGCCCTGGGTGTTTGAAGCACAGTCGTGTAATGTGATTTACCACCAATCCCAGCCCCTTAAATTTCAGTAAACCTAATACACAGTTATATTAGGCTTATTTGTGTGCATGTTCACCGCTAGATTTTAAGTTTGTATGACAAAAAATGAGGGACACAATTTGTGGGCATGAATTTAATGTCTCTTTTGCGTTAAACTGGTTATTCATTCGTTATTGAAATTGAGACTGCCCTTTTAAAGAAATGACCCAACACATATAAATAACAAAAAGTTAAATACTATAGTTCATTACTCCGCAGTTGTAACAGTGTTAAACACAGTCGCGGCAAAATATTAACAGACATTATGTGTAATGTGCTATTGCTACATCGTGGAAAACAAATATGTTAATGTAACATAACTGTAAGAACTATAATCAATTCAGGCACTTTTAAAATGTTATAGGCCTAAGCTGTGAATATTCATACGAAATTGTTTTTGAAAAACACCTACAACAGAATTCCTCAAGTCGTACACAGTAAATAACAAATGACAAGTATAAAAGTAGAAGTCACATTTCAACGTTTATGTTTAGGTGTAACGAAAGTATACGAACACATATACACATACAATGCCTAAACATTGATTTTGACAGATGCTACATGGCAATGTTTGTTTACATTTGGCAGGATATGAAATGGGCCTGCAAGTAAATATTTTGCAGGGCTGCCAGAAAGTTGCTTCCGGTGAGGAATGGATTATAGGTAGCGTAATAATAATCACCAATTAATTTAACTTGATTACTACAATTGATTTTTTTGCATCTTTGGTCAGCTACAGAAAATCAACAGATTAAAAAGACAAACAGGGATTTTAGTGATGTGTTAAGAGTAACAATGGCAATGTTTTGCCAAATTCTCAGAATTTTTGCACTTGCCCATTTTTTTTATAGCTTCTTAATACATCATTGCAAAGGAGGAGTTGAATATAGAAAAAAAGTCAGTTTCAATGTCAACTTTCGTGTCAATGCAGAAGACATAAAATAACATTATGTTTATTTTTAGCAACATATTCTTGTAAATCTTCTCTTTGCAATGACATCTCACATGAGTTTGTAATTATACAGTTATGAAATGTCTATTTTGCTATGCGATTGAGGCCATATTGGTCTGTAAAAGCAATATGGTGGCAAATAAAAATCTATAACTTTGGGTTTGCACTGTTGGCATATATACTTTTCATGTGACAAAATTTCAAATTTTTTCAAAATGGGTAAGTATGGAATGACCCTACTGCTTATTGAAATTAATTTGTGTTTTGGTTAATTGTATAATTTTTGTAGAAAAAGTCTTATGGAAATAAATTTCACACACATTATAAGGCAAGTACCTCACAATATTTATCTTTTCCCTCGTCAATGGGATTGTTATAATGCATTTTTAATTCAGAATATTACTATTTAAATATGTTAAACCCTCGTTGCACTTTATTTTATTTTAAAAACTACGAAGAGTTTGCTTGTGGGGATACCATTTGATTTGCAGAACATATACCCAGTAAATCACTTTAGTATTTAATTTAACTAAAAGAGTTGTATTGCACCTTCGATGACAAAACACTGTCTTAACATGGGGTAAAAAGAGGGAGAAGGAGACAACACAATTTTATAACTTCTTGGCTATATCCTTACTAAAAATTTAGCTTACAATGAGATAAAATTTGTCCAATACAGTGTAAGAGATTGCCTGATTATCATTGTCGTCAACCTACGATTGCAGTAAACATGCAAGAAGAGTTGCCAATATACCATATTTCGGCATGTATAGGTTGCACATAAAAAAAAAAGGTGCTGCTTATGTAAGAGATATTGGCACAAAAAATTATTTCGAAAATCCCCCATCCTCCCCCCCCAAAGTTTAGAAATTTGTCAACATACAGTACGTTTAAATGTTTTAATCCTTTTAAAAATAATAAAATGCACACAGTTGTGTGTTCGCTCGAGTTCATAACCAAAATAACCATCCAGCATGCATAAAATGTAAACTCGCCTATAGATGTCATGCATGAGAAAATAATTCCTCTACTGTAAAGATATCTTGTGTAGTTTGCACGCCCACTGCGGCTCTACAAGTGCACATTGAAAAGATGCCATTTTGTGCAAATGTTGCTATGGTTTTGCTTTCTCAAGTCACATATCATCTACGGAATAGTAATTGCTAGAGACCTGAAAAACTAGCAAACGCGATAAAGCGAAAAATATTGCGAAATTTGACATAAAATGAGAATTTGCGATTTCTGAAAATTTCATGTGTAATTCACGAATTGTACAAAATTCTACAGTATGTTTACTTTCCATCACGTGTATTTACGACCATAGATAACATGAGCGCAAATGATAATGCGTCACTTTGAGTGAAAATCCTACTCACAGCCCTGCAAAAGTTTACTCATTAGGAAAACACGCCATTGTAGCGTTTACGTCCACCAAGCACCACATTATCCATGTAATTAACGCCAACTTCGCTTGTTTACATTAGTATCATAGCATCATCACGTTTTAACCAACAACTCCTTATTTTTTACAAAGCAAGTGGTGCAGTGGTGAAAAATGTGTTTGTATGCATTTACTTAGAATATATTTGTAAATCAATCTATCACGTATTTTAAACTTGTATTCGTCCAGTAAACTGTATTTTTATCACACACATTCTCTGTAAATATATGCTGTGAAAAATGAGACATTATGAAGAAAAGAAAGCAGGCCTAAGCAAAAATCTGTTGTTGAAAGTTTAGATAGTTCAAAAACACACAGGAAGATTTCTTTAATTTTTTTTCTGTTCGTACATGGAAATTTAATAAATTTTTTCACAGCGATGTATAGTTGTGAATAAATTATTTATGTTATTTGTTTCATGAAACAGTATACCCTTGCTAGTGCATTGCAACAGTTCGTTGTTGCAGGTGACAGGCAGAATACAAAATCTTAAGTAAAATCTAAATTTGTTTTCAATGTTGTCTGTTGATAAACCGTTGTCTGTATTAAACATTAACTGTATATTTCTCTAGGAGATAGGAATTTTTGCATGGATAAAAACAACTGATAAAAAACTCTGCTAGCAATAGGAATTTCAGGTTTTACGAATAAAGTGACATCTCATATTATTTATGTCTTTATAAAGAGCACATTAAAAACTGGAACAATTCTCATGCAGAAATCTACATTTTTGAAGCAAGAAAATAACAGCTATTTTAGACAAAATAACCCCCCTTTTCCCCAAAAAAATAACATTAAAAAACCTACTTTTCCAGGTCTCTAGCAATCACGCAATGTATATTTGTAAACATTGTAACATAATACAAATTTTCTGTCACAAATGTTTTGTAGCAGAGAAAATAAGTTGGAATTTAGTGTTTGTAAGGAATTGTGACTTAATATTTACAGGCATACAAAAATTCTGTGCGGCCTATACAAGCCAAAATACTGTTAAAAGAAAAACTGCTGTGGGATGTAAAATAATACTACTAATAGCAACAGTTGGCTATTATTCATGTTGTTTTGCACTAAGTAATAAAAAACAATTGATATATACAATCTGGCAAATGTAACATCTGTTTTGAATTGGAAACCTAACACTAAGCAATTGTTGAATCCAGGCATCAAGTTGCCTTTTAATATTGCAATTTATATAGAAATTTTGATGGAACAAATTAATAAAACAGGAAATACAGTAAAACATAAATAACAAATGTATAATCGAAAACTCACTATAATGATACAAGTTTTCAATGAAATGGTAAAAATTTTGGTTATTAAGATTTTTCTGAAGGGACTGGAAAAATGATGCTTATTAAACAGGAAAACTTCTAAAAAAAAAATTACACATGCATATAGACAAGGTGCACATATATACAACGTATTAAGGTGGAAAATTCTTAACAGGGTTTCACTATACAGTAGAGTCCCGTCATAGCGACACACCACGGTCTCAAGTTCGATCCTCGCTATAAGTGTCCTTGCTGTTTCTGAATTACAAAGATTTTGATCCTGAGTGAGCCTACTACTTAAAATTAACCCTAAAATTACGTTGAAATCACAGTAACGTAAAAATATCCTGCTACATGATAACTGAATGCATGAAAAGAAGAAAATCTAACCAAGCCAGGTAAGTATAGTCGCTCAGCCTGCATCAGTTGCCCTGCAAGCAATAACTCGCCCGTCACAGCTCTGCATGACCGCCTCAAACCAAATACCTGTATTTACTGGTATAATTCCCGCATATATTTTAAAGGATTTTAGTGCAAAATTAGGGTACATGAATTAAGCAAAGAATTACCAAAACATGTGCATGTAAACATTAAAATGGGATCTACTGTAAGTAATCACTTGCCAACCACGGGATATAAATTATTAAAAACACTGCACTTTATTTATTGATAATATATGACGATACATATTCAAAATTAAATCACTCTTGTGCTGGGGCTAGCAGCGGAAACATTGCCGTGTGCACGTAGCTGGGTGAGAGCCTAGAGCCTCTGCAGCATGGCTGGGCGGGTGGCTCTCCTCTATCGGTCTGTCACTACACAATTATTCTGGCAGGCGGCAGCTGCCCACCGCTGCTGCCCTTACAGATCCGGCTCACTTCGTAACAGCGGCCTGCTTCTGTAATACCACGTTCATCTCCATACGCAATTACCTTAAGTTTAAATTTCGCAATTTGACAAGCATTTTTATCTATTATGAATTCGTACTAAAATAAAATTAATATCAATGCAAACTATTCCCTTTGCATTCAAAAAACCACCCGCAAACAAATAAACTCCGACTGATTTTGTTTACATGTTTGCAGCGCGGGCACGGCAGCCAGAAATCTATAATGGGACCAGCAACCTTTAAGTGTAAGCAACCTGGTGCAGTCGAATAAAGCACGTGCCGCATGGGCAGATAGCATTAAATGCCTCGAGAGAAACATGTCGCATGAAATAAGAAAGGAAAAGTTTTGTCCTTAATTCGGAACCATAAAATTCGGGTGCGTGAATTGAGTCGGTGCGAGAATTACGTGAGTAAATACAGTAGTCACTGGAAAATTATACAGTTTTAAGTAACAAAACCTACATGGCGTGATACTCAAAACCAACAAAAATTCAAGAACACTTTACAAAAATTGTTTTAGATTAAGTTCATTATAGCACAGCAACAAAATTTAGTAGTAGTTATCTTTAACTAGTATGCCACTCTGCTTATATGTAGCTGTATTCAATTCCAGCTATCGCTTGGGCTGTTATGTTTAAATTACATTTGTTTTCATTTAACAATAACGTTCAATCCACATACACCAAGTCGTTTGAAACCAAACACAGTTGACAGCACAATGACAGTTAACGACTACGGAAAAGCAGACCTGTTTCATGAAAATGAAGTCAAGGTAGAAAGGATGGGATTCTTTTTACAGAACAATGCACTTGGTTTTATATAGAGAGGGCAGCTAGGAGGCAAGGCGGAAAAATGTGACATGAGAACGGCACAAGGTACAGTAGACTCTCTATCCACGATAATGGAGGGGACGATTGCAGCGGATAACCCAAAATTGCGGATAATCCGCATACTAAGAGAAAAATACAGTTTTTCCAACACTAAGTTTCGTATGGTCGTAAATGAATAATGGGTGTGTCAGCGTGAAACCCAGCCTATCCTTGATACACTACTGTATTTATCTGCATATTTTACAGTCTCGCATAATTTCCATACCCTATTACAGTAAAAGCCCGATATAACGCGGCTGTTGGTGGACATAACTCAGACCAGCGTTTTAGCTTCCCACACTATTCTGGGAGTGACCGAGTACAGTAGCAAAAAAAGCCCAGGTTTCAATGTGGCATGGCACCTATCTGTCAAACACGGAGCAAGTGTTATTTACTGCCGTAACTCATCAAACGTTACGCCCCTTGCTATCGCAACTTTATTATTTTTTTTATCGGCATCGTTGGACGACAGCAAACAAGGGAGGGAAACAGAAGAGAAACGAGTTGTGATGTAGGGTCACATGCATTCAAGCAAGAATAACTAAAAAATACCGCATTTTCCAGGCAAAGGATGCATTTATTCCACCAAGGGCGGTGTTCGCTGTGAGTTGAGTTGTTTATCATGTGGGTTGAAGAAGAGGGTTACCACCTCCCCCTGCATCCTGCTGGACCTGGTTGGTAGGAAGTGAGAATGAGAAAAGAATGCCCACGTCCACACGTCGAATGCACGCTTGCACTGCAGATGGGAACTACCATTGCATTACGTGTTGTGAAATATGTCCCGTGCTTGTCTGATTTGCATTTTACAAAGGAAAACTAAAACCAAAAAGCTAATTATTTGTGAGGCACAGAAAGACTGCTTTTCTGCATTAAGCCCCACAATAACTTGTCCACTCGCAATTTTTTCTTCTCGAAAATCTGAAGACACACCGTATAACCAGTATATATAAATTATAAGCGAAGTGTCTACAACATAATTATAATGATTACGGAGAGCTACACCCATAGGAAATTAATTATAGGCCTGTAAATGACTTCAATGCATGAATTTTGGGGCGCGCCAAAATTTCGGTATATATAAATTATAATCAAAGCGTCTACATCATAATTATAATGATTACATAGAGCTATACCCTGTAGGAGATTGACGCGGCAGCAAGACTGCTGCCACCACTGCTGTCGTTACATGGCCGGTTCAATTGTAACAGCGGCCCGGTATTGGGAAAACATGCTGAATGATGCGATTCATGCCAATGTGTTGAATTTCTATGAAATTTAGGCGGCATGTTCGCCTCTGCACTGGCACGATGAGGCCCGGCAATGTTTATGGGAATACAAAAATTGAGTGCGGTCTACTTGAAATATTAATTATCCCAAATTTTCTATCAAATACTTCTGACGTGGCGTATACACATAGACGGTCTTACTCACACATATAGTAATATAAGAACACATTTTATTTCCATATACAGAAAACCATACAATATTGGCTGTAATGAATTAAAATATATCTGGGTACTGAAAGGATGGAGAACGAGTGCCCGCACCCTCCGCCTCATCCATCAATGTCCCTGACTCCTTACCCCCCGCCGACAGACCACAGGCTTACTTGACAGCACATTTTCCACTTATTTATTTATTCAGGCCAGGGGACATAAATTGCCCCCCAGTATTACCGAATCCGTGGTATTTCGGGCTTCCACTGTATTTATTAACAAATCAATTTTTTTTTTAAATGTGCAATTTACACCCCCCCCCCCCCCCCCCCCGATTTCTAACTTCCAAAACCGAAATTTAAAGTATGTAAAATATGCTGGTAATCGCGGTAGTTCTCACAAACATCACAAGAAATGTGCAGCTACAGATAATACAAACAATGCAGCGGATGCATGTGAAGTTTATTGCCAAGTGATACTGGAATCTGAAGTTGTGCAAGAGGGAAGGCAGGCCAACGTCACTCAGTTGCTAGACAACAAACCAACCCCCTGAAAGGGGAAACAAAGACATGCAAAGCAAACTGCATGTCGCCAGTGTCAGACACACACCTCCCACACTGTCCAGTGCATGCGGCATACAGCTGGATGTTTAATAGTGTGGAAAACAGTGTTTAATGTAGGAAACAAGTTTCGCCTTCCATTCCCAGATCTTAAAAAAAATATTG
Source organism: Dryococelus australis (assembly GCA_029891345.1). Taxonomy (NCBI): domain Eukaryota; kingdom Metazoa; phylum Arthropoda; class Insecta; order Phasmatodea; family Phasmatidae; genus Dryococelus; species Dryococelus australis. The sequence goes on along the minus strand of CM056993.1, from coordinate 63,725,133 downwards.
GGCTTGTTTTACATGCACTAAGCTCTACACTGGCGTTCCCACGTCACGTTTCTAGTTAAACCACTCCAGCACAGCCTAATCTAGTTCCGCGTACGTCGACAGTTTCATAGTTTTCCTGTTTGCCAATCCACTTGCCGAGTCAACACTGCTCACAAACTGAATAATTTTGGATTTATTGTTTCGTATATCCCTAATTGCTGTTTCTCCCACTCCATACAAAAATGAAAGCTGTTTTATTACACCACCTCCTTCAAGTTTATTGATAATTTCCTGCTTCTGTGGTAAATTTAAAACCACACATTTACGTTATGCAGACATTTTTCAGCTGAAAATGAAAAAAAAACTGAATGCAATAACTGACTGGTGAGATAAAACTGACACTCACCGTGGGAATGCGATACACAGGAGGAATGCGCCGGTCACGCCGGGGCCGGCTATACCTGGCAGGCGGCAGCTAAGCTAGCAAGTCGTACGGTGTTGTCAGCTCGTTAACTAAGCTCATCACACCATCGGGAACACATTTTGATGCGCATTTGCATAGATAAACATATTTCATTCCACAGTTATTTTCAGAGTAGCTGTTAGTAATTTCATTAGTTAAGATGGGCGTTTTATTAAATAACTTCGCTGTGGCAGTGTTTGAATTAATTTCAAGAAATTATTTTTATCCTTCTGAATATGCCGCGGTTAAGCCGCAAAACGGATAACTGAGAGTCTACCGTACTTCGGGAAACGTCGTGGCAGAGCGAGGAGTGGAGTTACGACACAGATACAAGCGCACTTCACACGGTAATGAGTAACGCCGCAAGCCTGCTTCACACGATTCTCGCAGCACATGTTTCAACTCATAAAATTTAAATTTTTCATGAAATAGTTTTGCAATTTTTTGACAGTGCTCGGTTAACAGGATCCTACTGTATATGCTTTTGATACACATGTTATGTAGACATTTGTGAGGAATATGAAACTTACACTTGCAAAACCACATCTTTCCTCGTGTAATAAATATGCTAAGAGAAATGCAGTCACACTGTTGCCAAAGAAAAATTAAATACATATGCAAGGTTACGCAGTGCCAACTAAACATAGTAGCAATGCAAATACACTTACGTGGGGAGTAAGATCGCGATCGCGAACGCTCGTAGCGACGTCTGCGGTAGTATGGGGATGGTGATCTTCCCCTGTAGCCACCACCACCCCTATAGCCACCATAATAATCACTGCAAAAAACACACGAAAAACACCATTAAGTAACCACATCCCCTCCCCTTCATCATACCTGAAAAGCAATAATACAAACCCATTCTTCCAATAAGAATCTGAAAATGAAATTTAAAACAATTGGTACAGATTCTTAAAGGTTCTCTTCATGCCAAAAACAAGTTTTAATTCTCGTTTCAATTCCTAGTATTATTTTTGTGTGAAACAGGTTAAAAACATATTTTGTTATAATTAGTTTTAGCTGATAAATTTCCTACACAGAACCTTCATAGTTGTCTGTAGTGACACATCACACTTTCATCTCTATTAACAGGCCATAAACATACAGGGTCACTATTCAATCACGCTCTGGCAAGCCACTAAAGAACAGACTGTAAAAGTAAAGTTTATCAGCAAATAATACAAGCCCTACTTAGTTATTCACTTATTCATTATTAAAAAAGTAATTGCTACAAGACATTTCAGTACAAAATTGAACAAAAAAGACAGCATCACGTATACATTCAAAACTTCAAACACACAGTTGTAAATAGGAATTTCAAAATTACTCCCATTTGAAGGGAGAATAAAGAACAAACGGTTGTAAATCCCCACAAGCTTGGAAAGCATCACCACACAAATAAAAAAATTCAATGTCTAGACATATATAACTTTCGCATTCCACAATTGACATGTGACGTCCTGTGGGCAACTACGTATGCCATGGACCCAAGTGTTTTTGGTAGGTGCTAGGACACACACTCGGGGCTAGTTAAAAATCTCTAGTGTATGCAGGGAACTGGAACCCAACAAGTGTACAGCATTGGCAGTGTGGCTTGACAACAGGGCGTAAACTCTGGTACATACTATGAGTATGATTTTCCATATAGGTGGGACTACTCTCACGGGCTTTACTGGGCAAAGGGCGACAGACTATGATTGCAGTACCACTGGTGGTTTGAACAAAGGAGTGCTAGGGTTGACTGCAGACAGGCAAGTGATTGTGGGTGCTGGTTGTCGACGGAATAAGTTCAGTACTCGGGGACCCCCAAAACCACTGGTTAGCTATCCCATATGAAGTGACTTTGCCGCTCAGTTATGTTGTGAATACGGAGGAGTTTTTTGCCGAGTTTGGTTGGTGCGTGAAGAGGTCTGGTGATGCTGGTCTCTCCAGATGGATGATTGCTTGAACTCGCTCAGGCCCTGAGGTGCACGAGTTCGGCGGGGAGGTAGCTTAATGCCTGTTACTCAGAGATAGTATCTGCCTCTTTACTCCTCTTACGAATACTACTGCGATGGGAGAAGGGTATGAGGGAAGAGTAACTATATCAGACTCACGGAGGGGGAGCAGGTAATGCAGTGGTCCGAATTTGGTGTACTTCTACACAGCGTCTCCACCAACCTAATGGTATCCATACCTTGGAAGTGCGGCGGATAGTGAGTCAGGTATGACAGGCTGACTGTCCTAATATGCGAGTTCCTCTGAGCAATCAGTCTCTCAGACCTGAGGAAGTACTCCTTCCGGCACCAGAGGCGCGGAGGAAAGAGAAAACCCCAGACTGACAAACTAATCCCAAGAGGAGTACCCATTGTCTGTGCTCTGTTATCCTGTACACCAGGATGCACAGAAAGGGTGGCCATCCAAGGTGCGTGGAGGTTTCTAGGAGTGTGTTTGGCAGTTTGAATAAATTTCTCTGTCACCTGTTGTCCCTCAGATGGGACTGAAGTTTACAAGGTAGGGTTCTAGTGCTATGGGAAATATAACCTTGTGGAATTTTTTATTTCAGCACGGAAATAAACAAGGTGGTGTTGCACTATCTCCTATTAACGAAAGCTTAACAGCAGCTTACACTTGTCAGGTGAAGGCGACTTGTTCTTAGCCTAACAGGGGTGCATAGATGGAGCGCTATGAGAATAACTTAACTACATTACGGTGTTTGCCGAGAGGGAAAGTAGGTGTGTAAGTGTTCAACGACTTAAACAACGAAATCTTCGGCACCAGGGGTGTGGTGAAAAACTGGAGAGGACTGATAGACCAGTAGAAGCCTTCTGCACCAGGGGTGTGGTGAAAAACTGGAGAGGACTGATAGACCAGTAGAAGCCTTCTGCACCAGGAGCGTGGTGCAGACCAGAGAACTGATGGTTCCTTCAGCACCATGAGTGAAGTAACAGGAGAGATTGGTGTTCTAAGGACCAGGCCCCAGTAATTATATACTCTTCCTGGTTTGCCCTTGGTTCAGGGTGGAGGGGATTACAAATGCTCTGGGCATGTGACGTCACCGGCCAGGTGCTGGATCATGGTGCTGCATGTCTTCGCGATCATACTAGTAGTGCCATTCGGCAGTGTGCTATAGTACTCTGTGTCCTTGATACATAGTATCAGTGGCTCGGCCGGTTAACACTACAATTCTTTGGGCGTGGAGCATGTATCTTTTTCCGTGGGCCAACAGTAAAATGTCTGACATCTTGTAGATTGTACCGTCAATCTAACTATGTTGAAATGTGCAGTTGAGTGATATACACTGATGAGTAGAAGTTGATTTAATATTAGTAGAAAAGATGTTACGCGTCGCAAGTTACATACAGTATACAGTAGAACTACAATCCATAGACCTTCAGGGGACCGACATTAAAATTCTATAATTGCATACATTCTGTAGGTGTGGCCTAGACATGTAAACAAAAACGCTTACACTGAGAGGGCTATGATAGATAAACATATCAGTAGGCCTATGTTACGTATTTATCAAGTTTAACTCGACGCATGATGTCTTGAACAATATTAAACAGACTTCTACTCATCAGTGCGCATCACTCAGCCTAACGATTCCACGGAGTTTGGTTGATTCTACACACTCAAGACGTCAAAACTTTTACTCCTTACCCACGGCAAATGGATGAACACTCAGCACTACATTGTACTGTTCACGGTTCAAGCCACCGAGACTATGCTTTGAGATCATCCAAGTTCTATAGCGTGTCATCAGATAGCCCTACTCATATGATCGTCAAGACATCATCCTCCTGGATTCAGCACCGGCCAGTGATGTCACACGCCCACAGGATCTATGCCCCATCTACCCCCTCTCCAACTCAAGCAAGGAAGAGCCAGCCAGAGTACAAATAGCAGGTCACGACCCTTGTAACATCAGTCTCTTCTGTTCCTTCTCGACACAACCTGGTGCCAAAGGAACTACCAGCTCTCCTGGTCTTCACCACGCACTTGGTGCAGAAGACTCCCTATATTTCTACCATTCCTCACCATTCATAGTCTAACGTCGTTCTAACACTTGGACACGTTCGGCCCTATTCAGAGCAACACCGTAGTGCAGCCAAGTTTAAGTCACTTCATCTACCTACCCTCAGTGTAGGTCACCTTCATCGCCATTATTTATTTCTTTCATTAGAATTTTTATCCATATAAGGGCACCTTTCCCGTAGCCATAGTACCATTCCTTGTACACCAGTCCCATCAGAGGGACAGTACGTGAACGGAACGGAATGGTAGAGTGCACACAAGGTACTTTTTCTCTTGGGGTTACATTGTCAGCTTGGTGCTTACGCTCTCCACGGTGCTTCCCACGCAGAATACTGCACTGTGTTGGCAGACATGATACATGGTTGTACACCTGTATAGGACAACATTTCACCTGCTCCCATTTGGCGGACTTGATAGTGATTCTGTCCTCATGCCCTATTCATGTCTGAGTGGTGACAGAGAGCGAGTAAAGCGGCAGAACATTTCCACTAACCTAACAAGGAACTCAACCCCCTCTATGCCTCACTTGCGCACCTGCACCTTCCACCACACCACAGTGCTCAAGCAATCTACCACCTGAAGAGACCTACCACACCATAAATCTGCACAGACCTCTCCATGGTGTGTGTCCAAAACAGCAAATATACACACCCCATGCTGCATGTATGAATGGGCAGGAGAAATCCCTACGGATTGCCAACCCACGGTTTTGTGGAATTCAACTGGCGGAGCCAACCCCAGCGACATATGACTACAAGCACCTGTGCACTAGCCTACACAGTTCTAACTTGGGCAAGTCAAATAACCACAGGTCAGGTAGCCTCCACAGGTTACACATTACACGCGTAATCCAACCAGAGAAATCCAGCTAAAGCGTAAAGTGATAACTTGCAGTACCCAACTTTGTGCCCTGCCGCAAAGCTACTGGGCCTGTACTATAACTGGACATGTTCCAGTACCTCGCAAGGGCTAGAGTCCAAGCCTCACCCCTAGGCGTGACTGATCTACCACCCACCAAAGCACTAGATGTGAAGACGTTCGTCCCCAGCATAAGGGCTTCACGAGTCAAAAGTTGTTTTCTGGCACCCAACGTGGGCCCTTGCGTCTTAAGGGGACTACAGAAAACCTTGTTAATTTGAGTGCTCGAGACCAAATTTTCAACTTCGAAGTACATATCGTATTTTGGAGCGTATATGCCGCACATTTTTACAAAAAAAAATAATGCAAAAAGTGAGGTGCAGCTTATATAAAAGATATTGGCACATTTTTTCTATTTTCGTCCTCAAAACACATTCAGAAATTTGTCAAAATACAGCACATTTTAATGTTTTAACTCTTAAACAGGATGTCCAGCAAACCAGAATGAAAAAATTCCCAACTTTCCCAGTAAAAATTTAAAATTTTCCAGAAAAATGGAAATGACAATACATAATTTACAAACACTTTCAAAAATTGCCACTGTCACATAATATTGGGTATAAACTTACAACATATTCCTGACAGCAATATCTTCAATAGAAATTGTTTTATAACGATTGATCTTGAATGGTAGCGAATATGTATTAGATAAAAAACTACTTTTAACATTACAAGCATAGATCCAGCTTATTGATTACATCTCTTCAATCATTTTATGTAAGTGCATACAGACCAATCCATTATATTCAACATTTTACAATATGGATCAAAGAATAAGTTACAAACGTTCAAAAGACAAAAATAAGATTGTACACTTAACAAAAAGGCAATTCAAATTCTGGCTGAACATGCCGTACACAATATTTATTTAGTTCTTGAGGTTCACATTTTTTTATTGTTAGAGCTGCTTCCAATTCAGCTAATTCTGCAGTTCGCCTTCATTTCTCTTGTTATTTACTTCTTTTTCCCCGATCTTTCCTTTTTCTCTCTATAGTATCCTTGTAGTAAGCATAAGCATTCCGTGCAGCATGCATCAATTTTTTACGTATTTCCACATTGTCAATATCCCACCTCCAACTACCATCGCATCAAAACTTCTACGCTGTGCAATTAAAGAATAATTTCTCATATTTTCTACAAGGCACTCTTTATTGATAGAAAAGCCCCTTTCCAGTAAAGCATTTCCATTTGAAAATATCAGAGTGAACTTTATGAATTGAGACAAATGCTCAATTGTACTCCCTGTGTACGTCAGCTAAGTTACCAGATATTCATTTGTTTTGGCAATAAATTTCCAAGGTATCTCACAAACGTTTCTGGGCAACTACTACTTGTGTAGCTACCAAATGGATCAAAACATGAAAGAGCTTTGCCCACTTAAAGTGAAGAGGAGAACGAAACATTTTTGAAATCATGGTTTGCATAAATGTACGACACTCATTTTTGAACTCCAGTATTTCTCACTGATAATTTTGCCTGTGACAGAGCAATTCTTGTCTCGTAACATATTTCAACTGATTTTGCCAGCAGAAGATTTTCTTTCTTAGTGACAATTGTGAGGCAGGCGAATCTTTCAAAACATCCGTCTATTATTGTATCCATTTAGTTCTTTACAGCAATGAAATACTATTGTACAGGAATGGAGCCAAAGGAGATTACAATTGGATTTTGTTTACAAAAGTTCAAGTTATAAAGCCAGACTTAAAGAATGCCAATTTCGCAATTAAGGTTTTGTCTTTTACGGACTCGGCAACAACATGAAAAGTAGTCCATGTTGGTTCTTTTTTTTTTTTTAACAGAAACATGTGCAACATACTTCTGTACGTTTGGGAGTGTTTTTAAAGCTCTGTCTGCAACCAAAGTATTCTCGAGCCAACTAATTGAACAGAACTTCAGAGGAAACAATGAAGAACCTGTAATGGATATAAATTCAGCTCTCCTGGCAGGTACATAGTGCCACAAGTTATGAAAAACCATAAAAAATTCTACAACTTTCTAAATTACACTTTTTACACCACCTTTAAAAGCGCAAATGAAGAGTGAGCAGCCCACAGCTGCCAATGACAAGCAAAATGCCAACATCTTGGTTGTCTTCTGCCATTTGCTTCTTAAAATCAGCTAAATTTTTTTTTGTTGATATTGGAGCCATCCATGGAAATCTGTATAAAATTTTCTAAATTTATTTCTGCTGAAGATTTCTTAAACGATCATTTGATCATTTGCAGTTGTGGAACCCAGAAATGTAGAACTGTAATATATTGCAGCAACAGCTTTCTTTTCCTTGTCCCAAAATTTAATATAAATATCTATTTGTTGCAATTCAGCACCTTTGAACAAAGTTCTCGTCAAAAGCTACAACATGATCACAGTCAACAATAGTATTTAAAATTTTGTTTAGAAAATATGGTGCAATGCCTGAAAATTGTGTATACTATTTCAGTTTCTTGCAATTGCATTATTGCAGCTATTTCGCTACCTACAAACATTTAAAAAAAAAAGATACAATAGCAGCAAATCTAAGCAGAGCATGTTGCATAATGAGACTCAAAACATCACAAAATTTCAGCTTTTGTAACATTGTCTTTGGTTAAATATCTATCAACACCTCCAGAACTTACAGATCGGGGTCTACTAGGCACATCACAATTCTGTCACGAATCGCTTGGAGATGTTTTGACGTTAGGCCTACCTGAAGGATCCATTGGTTCGGAAGATGCTTGTCCATCAATTTATGTTGTGGACATTTGAGATTCAGCAATAGGAAGGGATTAAAAATAACTTCCAATGGAGCTTCAACTCACTGCGTTGTTTACAAGTTCAACATTTCTAGTAAAAAGACCACAAAACAAGTTTATAATAAACAAATCCCTAGGTTGTATACGCATCGCAATATGGCAACACAGCAAAGAAAGACAGTATGTTTTTATAATTTTCTAAGATTACCCTACTAACATCCACGCATATTTCGGGGATCCTAAATATTACATTGATTACAAGCATGAAAGTTTCCAAAATAGATTTCCTATCTCAAAAAGTATCAATTCATGTTTCACTTTCGGCATGTTAAAGCTGCTAAACAAATGACTGCCGTTCAACAATGGCGGTTGGAGGTTTCCATAACCTTTAGCCACACTCGGTAACCCCAAAAATATGGTACAGTAACAAAAAAAGAGGTACAACAGGCATAAAATCAACTCGCTAGTTTAAAAACTACATTATCACCTGCCGACTTCACAACATTGTGAGAAGTACTTAAACCAAAAGTTCGATACATTTGCCATACATAGATATATATTGTATTACATATTACAGTATTTATACACGCACACATGAAAAGTGACATTCGTAGCTACAGGTAATTGGCAAAAGTAAAACCATTCAACAAGAGTTGATTTTGTAAAACCGCAAGAATACACACACTTTTGGTAAAATTTTGGTTTGTGTTTGGTAATGCCTCGCTGTCCTCAAGTAAGAAGATTAAGTTTGAGTTTCTAGTTCAGATTTTGTAGTATCAAAGCCAAATATCCAGAATTTGCAGCATTTGCTCTCAAATTGCTATGGTTGCCTACATCCAATGCTGATTCTGAGAGGTCTTTTTCGGCGCATTCTTACATAGTGATAGAAGAAAACTTAAACCAGAAAATGCTGAAGTGTATACAATGGTTGCTTTCAACTAAAGATATCAATTTTTTACATGGACTTCACATATTTTATTTTAGATCTCCTAATTCACACACTTGGCACTGGGACATTATCCAGAAAGTTAAACACCAAAAAGTATAACAGCAGAATAAAACGAAATTCAGTTTCTAAAAAATGAAATTTGATGAAAAATAAAACCATTTTATAGACCTCTACAGATTATATAGTTGCAACAATTTATCCCAATAATTACTTGTGAGTATTTTTTCAAACCTTAACAATTCTAACCAAACACGCAGCCGGTAGTTTTGATAATCACTGCTCGTTATCGCTACAGCTTCAATCTCATTCCAAATTCAGTTTACAATAACAAAACAAGGCCATAGACAGTTGAATAGTGTCAAGAGATTATATGTGATTCATTCTCATTATTACTGCACTCTTAGGTTGGCAGCAAACACACAAGAATAAGAATCTGCGATGGTTTCTCATTGTTGCCAACTCACAAATGTAGTACATGTAGGAAGAAGAAAAACCATTGCAGAATGTAGACAATACTATCGATAGCACCAGTTACTGATTATCTGTGTTATTTTGCATTCACATTGCGTTCAAAAACAAATTATGCACACAATCTTTGGTGAATGCACCAATGAGAAATACTGTGAAATGTAAATAATGGAAACTAATCATTGAAAATCAATTGCATTTAACAGGTAAAACTAGAGAGGGGTCGAAGTCCGAAAACTCGAGCCGAGACAAGCTTTTACTATACGACTAGGCTTGAAATTCAAGCCAACATTACCGCCTCTTTGAACATCGGCTCGATAATCAAGCCACTTTTAATACAGCCGCACACGACTTGGAAGTAAAGACTTTGCCTTTGTTTATGTTTTGAAACAAAGATAAATACAGTGAAGCTCAATGATAAAACGCAACATTGTGGTTACATTCACGTGTAACAGTGAATGTGATAACTCAATACGTGTAATCTATATCTTTAGTTATAGCACAGCGAGTGCTCACATTTGTGGTTAGGGTAGCGTGTGGACAAGATTCCTAATGAGAAAATTGTGCTCGCAAGTTGGCAACACCGCCATTTCGTAAATCTTTCTACTGTAGTGTGTGTGCATATGCGAGTCTAGTTGCTATAAAAGTACGACAATAATACCATTTCCGAATTATAAGATGTAAGCAGGAAGTATAGAATCACTTGTTTTAAAGTGAGAAATAAGTGGTGTGTGCAACGCAAATAACAAATGTGATTTACATGTGCAATAAGATTGTGTCGACGTGAATTTGAAATTGTTTGGCTAAATATTGTTCATATATATATATATATATATATATATATATATATATATATATATATATATATATATATAACACATCTTTCAAGGTAAGAATACAGTGAAATCCCGTCACGAAGTTCCCAATTTTCCTGGTTAATAAGTTGAATAATTTGCACCTTGTCTATATGCACGTGTGTAATTTGACTCTTTTAAGAAGTATTCCTGGTTAGTAAGTATTTTTTTATCAGTCCCTTCAAAAAATTCTTAAAGTTTTACTGTATTTTTTCTTCTGATGTACGGCATTATTCAATGTATCACAGTATTTGTGCTTTGTGCTTTCAAATTCCCTTCTATTATTAGCAGCGCAGTATTAAGCGTGATTGAATTAAATTTTTGTCAAGTAATTATTATACCTTAGATTTGTTGTTACATAGTCAGTTATAACAAAAAGGAATGTTTCTGTAGTGTAGGGAAATTAAAAAATGTTCCCAAGTTTTACACAAATGATGACTTAATACTAACGAATTTAGAGTAATAATTGGGAATCAGGAATGAATAATGCAGGCCAACATTAAATTCTTAGTAGGATTTTATAGTGTAACAGATACTCAAATGAACTTGTAAATTTTTAATTTGAGATGGTGCATTTTGAAGTTCAATTTTTAATAATTTTGTACAATTTTTCTAAGTATAGGTGTTATGACATAGTTTTATGATGTGGTCAACAAAGAAGATGCCTTAATAAAAATTATTTACTTTGAAGTTAAGTAGGCCTATTGTGTATATAGGGTGCTTATCAGGCCTTTGATTTGCAGAGTGGCTAGCAGTTTGGAACTGTTATTAGATAACCTCGAAATTTTTTGTGAATCCTATGTGGTTACTGTAAATAGCTTAGACATTTTTATGAATTGCATGTTTTTACTGTAAACTTATGACGGCTCGGTTTTTGAAAGATTAAGAATTTCTGTTGTGCTGCAGTTGAACAGATTTCATAATGCGCTCCCTTTTATACTGCAAGTTCCAAGTTTACGGTAATTTAATTTGTGAATTACTAGAATCCTGTTTTAGGTAGTGCAATGTACATTCAAAATGGCATTTTTTGTGCATGTACATCATATATTGTCTAATTATACATAACAAATTTGGTTCACATTTTTAAGAACTAAAATTGTTGCATTATAGGGTAAATTTTTAAAGAGCGATTTCTCTTCTAATGTTCAAGTAAGTTTACAGCAAGTGTTTTGCTTTAAATAATTTTTCTACACTTGTCTTCGTGGTTCATATTGTATCAATCATAACAGCAAGTAAGAAGTTGTGATTCGTTTTTTTAATGAAACCCTGGAAACAAATAGTCTAAAGGGAAAGGTTTGCTCGAGTACTTAGAACATTCTAATAGCAAAAGACAGTAGTGCCATTATTCAAAGTGAATGCCATGGTGATGAAAAAGAAACAACAAATTCAAGTAGTGCTCAGTCCAAATCAAGTGATAGCATTTGGAATTATTTTCAAAAAATTGATAAAGATAATGCTACATGCAACACATGTAAAAAAGTATTTAAGACTCCCTCATCAAATTAAAGAAGACTGGGCAAAAAAAGCACAGAGTTCTACATCAAACTACTTTACGAGAAACACTAATTAAGAAGAAGGCTTATTTGTCAGCCCAAGAAAATCTGCCACGTGATTGTTAAAGATTACCAACCATTAAGTTTTATCTCTCACATTTGATCTATGGACTTCAAGATCTCAAGGTCCATACATGTCACATATCTCACTATCTCACTGAAGATTTTCTGTTAAAAAACAAGGCACTTGAATGCATCAATTTTCCTGAAGAGCACACTGCTGCAGCAGTATACACAACATGTTGAATGTAACTAGTAATTCGGGTATCAATTTGCCAATCTATGTCGTTAGTGACAATGCACGCAATCTTTCTGCTGCATTGATGAACAAACCAGTTGAGCATCTCTGTTGCATGGCTCACTTATGGTAGTTAGCCATTGATGACGATGCAATAAGTGAAGTTTCAATGAAAACCATCATTAAGAAATGTAGAACAATCGTGGGCCAAGTCAAGCACTAAATTACGGGAAAGATTAGTTGCTTTTCAGCAAAAATTGGGTTTGCCTCAACATACTTTGTACCAGATGGTCAGTACAAGACGGAAATGTGTTTACTTAACACTAGAGAGATTACTTGAACAAAAGGCAGCATTATCAGCTGATTTACCAAACACACGAAAAGACAATCTGGTGGTATCAGAATGGCATCTTTTGAATCATATGTTACACTTTTGAATCCTTTGTTTATGGCGACAAAAGAAATCTGCAGTGAAAACACTGCAACATTATCTATGGCAAAATCTATTTTGTACAGCAAAGAGGAGATTTTTAAGGCAGTACATTACTGATCATTCTGGTGAACATGGCTTGGAAGTAAGGTTAGTAATAAGTCTTGTCAAGTCACTCTGCACGTTCCCACAGTGTCACGAATTCTCAAACATACAGGTTTGCTACAGCACTTGATCCAAGGTTCAATACTATTATTATTATGGAAAAGAATGAACAAGAAATAACCAGAAAACAGTTGGCAAATTGTGTAAGAAGTGTCGTGGTTCCAGTGTTGATATAAAGGTATATAATTTTCACACAGAAGCAAGTTCTCCAAACACAGAAATAAGGTTTCCATCTACAGGTTTGTGGTCTTTTTTTGAGAAGAATACACTTGAACTTCAGAAAGGGCAAAGACTGATCGATGTGGCTGAAAAAGTAATAAATCTGTTTTAAAGGCATATTTGAGTATTAATTTGTTTAAAAAATGCTTTATATTAAGGAGATAACATTTTACTTTCAGGTGGATGAATTTCTCAGCACCACACTGATTGGTCACCATGAACAGCCACTGCTCTGGTGGCAAGCAAACCTTGCTCCTCTTGCCCAACACTATCTGGGTATTCCAGTCACATCAGTATGTAGCGAAAGACTTTTCTCGAAGGCAGGACTGGTGATTACTGCCAAGAGAAATCGAAACCAAAACTTTTAGAAAAATTGTATTTTTACATGATAATTTGTAGGCCTAGATTTGTTAAGACATTTATTTGTTTCCAAACAAAAAATGTTTGGGATGTCAGAATGGGACGAACCCAGACTTTGGAACTGAACGAACTAGAAACACCCAGAATATCTTTATCGAACCAAACCTGAACCGAACCATTGGATTTGTACACAAACCGAAGTGGAATCAAACTAAGCTACAGGTCATCGAACCGAACTAAGCTACAGTTCGTCAAACTCAAACCGAACCCTAACCAAACTTTAAATGTCTTATCCTCGCACATATGCCTTCATCGTTTAGACACACACACACACACACACATATAAATAAGAAACAAAAATTTAGAACCACCTTAAAAATACAGTGGATGCTAAACAGTAATCTGTGTGTGCACATATGCATATCTGCAAATTAAGTACTTAACATAGATTACAGTCGTCCCGCGGATCATATTAGCAGTGTTGCCCACACAATGAGAGTCTTGTTACTCGACCACTGGACTTGGTATGAGGTGCAAAGAGAAATTGTTCGACAATTTTTGTCGTGTTGCATTGTTATTTGTCAACTACTTTGAAGTGAAGAACCATATTTAATTGTGTATTGTGCACATCATGATTTTTGCAACAAGTTCCAGGAAAAACTTTTTATTTTTACTAAAATTGTACCAACAATTTGCGGGGTCTTGTTAGTAAGTGTGTAACACATTATTCTTTTATTTTAAATTAATTTGTGGCGATTGTGACATATTTGGAAAATATTTTAATTAAATAACTCATGGGGCTAAAAGCCAAAACATTATGGCATTCTGAAGGTCACTTTAACCTAATGGTCATTAAAAGAAGAATGTTAACAACTGGGACGGGCAGCTGGGTTCTTTTTTTTTACTTCTTTGATGCCGTGCGAGTCCTTGAAAGAGAAACTTCAACTGCTGTGGGCGGCATGCTGGTCTTTTTTGCTGTGCTGGTTCTTTTTTATGCATCGGTGGAATGTGAAGAGATTTGACCAATCTTCTCTAAAAAAAAATGTTGCCTCTTCCCTTCCTAGATAGCAATCCTTAAGACTCTTCCACTACACTTCCTTTTAAACATAAGGGGACAGTTTAGGAGTAGACAATTTAGACTACCACTCCTCAGAAATGTTTTTTTCCTTTATTTTGGGGGAAAAAAGAATGTGCTGTACAATAGTAAATACTTACGTTTGTTTCAAATTTGTTAATGATGTTCCTTTCCAGTATATTTTCAAAAGGAACACGAACTCGTGTAAACTTTTCGAACCAAACTAGAACTGATCTTTGACATGGCAATAAACTTTGAACCGAACCCAAACATAACCTTAAAGTTCAGGTTCAGTTCAAAATTTTACAGGTATATGTATCTTGATATGAAAGTGTTAAAATCCATTACTTTCATAATTTTGTGTTACTGAACATATTTTTCTTTGTATTCAAAAAATTCTTTTGAACTTCAGCAATATGACATTGTTTCCGTGTGCAATCTTTATAGTTTTTGTACAACAAAAGATTTACCTGACTATGGACTATTTAAGAACAAAGTACTTCTACATAATGTTCTGTAACTTTTATACGTATAGATAGTACTGTTAAATTCAATTTTATGTCAACTGTCTTTACTCCTTTGTTTTGTATGAGTATTGCAGGCTAAATGCCTTTTATTTTTATACAAATACTATATTTTATTGTACTTTAGTTTTTGATTAATTTTAATTCTAAGTTGTTTCTTTATGCGAGACATTTAAATTGAGCACTCTTAAACTAATTTATTTTAATTATATTTGACAAATTTAAAACAAACACATAATTTATGAATTTTTTGACAATCTAAAAATGATTCAAACTGAATTTGACCTAATATGTATGTGTCAAAGCTTAGACTCAATATTATTTTAAAAATTGGCTCGACTCGACATTTTTCTAAAGCTTGGCTCGGCTTGGCATGAGGCTCTAAAATTGAGGCTCGCCCATCTCTCGGTAAAACGATTGTTACGAATATCTTTTTTGTTCTGAACAATCTATCTAACCTATGAATGTGGTAAATTTATGTTTTAAGAGCCGCAGCACGAGTTTTTTTTTTAACATTGTTTATATATGATATTTGGTGGGACAAAAAAAAACTTATCCAGGAAATCAAAAACGGGATCTCAACAGCGATGTTTTACACTGTATATATTCAAAAACAACCTTCATGCAAAAGTTGCACTCATCCCCAGAAACCTGAAGCATTTTTCCACTACCCAATTCCAGTTTTGTATAATAAAAAACCCTACCATAAATATCTACACAAAAGTTTATAAACAAAATTTCAATCCAATAAAAATAAATGTACGCATACTTACTTGTCACCTTTTTGTCTTGACCATTGTCCTCTACCTTCAGCCATACTGTAACAACAACAGTCCAGTCAATACCAGAAAAATGAACCAAAATTTTAAACTCCATTTAGTAACTATATGGCATAATTCCAATACTTATATATTTAGAAATGAACCAATATAAACAATGTGTGATCAAATGGTGGTACACAAAACATGAAACTGAATATCCCAAGATTTCCCTGCTCTATATTAATGCAATAAAACTAAAGTTATAAGTTGAAGTCTTTTACATTAACAAAAGAAATTTAGGCATTAAAATTATACTTTCATTACTAAATAAAAGAATTTTAAAACAGGGTAGCTTCCACATTGTGCAAAAATTTATATATATACCCCTGACTTTTCCCCGTTTTCCAGACCCAAGTTATTTGTCCCCTGGCCAAACACAATATAGTAGCGCTTCACTATAACAAACCTTAAGCAAAAATATGGCTCGTTTGTTAATAGTGAAGTTCTGTATAGTGAAGCGCACACAAAAATTAGATGTGGCAAAATGTTACTGAAGTGAAGTTAGATTCGAATCTTTACTGCCAACCTCTGGCCAAGAAAGTAACTGTGACTTACACCAGATACGGGAGGTTAACAAGCCACGCTAAGCAGGAGAAAAGCACGCATGCAACACGGTAGCATCGGGAATGCTCAAAGGGGTGCTCGGAAGTAGCGTGTTCAGAAGCTTGTAATATGAAAACCAAGAATAAAGTTAATAACACATACCACACGTGGGTCACGAGTGCCGTTAGTATCATAATATGGAGAAAAGCCCGGATTCCGAGATTTCATTTTCATTCTACGAGCCTTTTAAGTTCGCAATTCGAACACACACCTCAAACAACGTGCAGAGTTCATAGGCGAATATTTAAAAATCAAGCCACTTAAAGTAATACATACAAAAAAACATGCTATCATGTGTCTATCGTATAACGATATGCAGAAAAGTCAGGGTTCCGAACTTCCATTTTTCTGCTATGAGCTCTCGCTATAGTTAAGTTTTATTTAATACAAAACGAATATCACAAGTTATAGAAGATACTAAGTAGATTATTAATCTATTCAAGAACACATTACTTTAATGTTAATCGCAGGGTTATATAATTGTGGAATACAAGTGATTGAACACAACAGGTTGACATGTTACGCCTAGGGTGATTTTTTAAAGGTTTAATTCCAAAAGGCAGAAGAAAGCGTGAATGGACTATAGATAAGCCTGGATGTTACATAAATATAGGAAATTAACTTCACTTAGCAGACCTGAATGTCTTTCCTCTAATTACCTTCATTATTTGTATGTCTAATTTAACATATAAAACTAAAATTTCAAAAGGATACATTGTAGGCACATGATAACTATATCCTAATTTATATCGGAATCAAGGAAAAAATTTATTTATAAAGTATTTGGACATCCCTACTTATAATACAAGTTGCTTTAAGTTCAAAAATTTTTTGGTGACTAGGGGAGTTCAAGTATATGCTGCTGGGCAGATAATTTTATTCGGGAAAATGCTGCCCCTTGAGAAAAATAAATTTTACATTTTAAAATCATATTAATTTTAGAAAACATCTTTTCAAATAATAATTCCTCATTAAAATGTTTTGTGAACATTTTCAGTGAAACCATTTGCTTCAAAATACAAATGATGATAGGTGCAACTATTTTGAGAGATACATAATCTTGATAAAATTAGGTTCGCCAGGTACACTTCATTTGCTATGCTGCCGGCGGGCAGCATGTGAAGGCAAGGCATGCCAAGCAGGCATGGCCAAGAGAGGATATGATTTATCTTTTCCTCGACAACTTCCCCTCTCGGTGACTAGGCATGTGAAGGGTGGAAAGAAGTTTGTGGCTGAGAGAAACAGAAAAATGGGTGAGAGAGAGGATGCTAGATCGCCACACTCGTTACTATGGGTAACCACTTTCCCTCTAGTCAGGTGAAGTAGCCAGCCAGACTCGCTCACCACACGGTCACAATGTTGACACACACGTATTGAGAAGAAAAGACATTAGACAGCAAGTCACAGAGCAGTTACAAACGGTGGTGTGATTGAAATATTTCACATCCAGTTACTAAACAATTTGAACTAGACTGCAACATTTTGTTTGCAAACTTCTCAGTCTCCTACAATACCACCATTGCAAAACAGGTTAGATTCCAGATATAGTAACCCTGATTATCACAAATGGAAAACTTTGTAGGCATTACAATTTGCCAACATGTTTTCTCAGAGTACACCTGTTTCACTCATACTTGCATTTCTCCACTGCTCTTATCTTCACCTCATTTAACATGCACCCATTGCAGCACTGAAGACTACTAAGCGCCGACCAAACATCTCATATCAACTATAATATCAAAAAGCATTCACCCACTGCATCAACCAATTATAACCTTCAGGGGAATGTACAGTACTTGACACTGATAGTTTCTATTGTTATTGCAATCATACACATCACAGTACAGCATGCGTGTTTCAACAAAAAAAAGTGTTCACAGAGTACACTACCAGTGACTTAAGCAACAGAGTGCAGTGACTTGACCATGATGTCATCAACTGCTAGCCATCTCCATTGAACCTGCGCGTGCGCATAAAGGCTGTTCACAATAAAGTGAGCAGTTTTGAAATCAACCTTAGAAAAAAATCACTGCCCCTGCCTGTATATATTTTAACACACTCACTGAGTGACATACAGCCGGTAAAGTTGGTAATGATGGATGGAAAGTAGTTCCATATCTTAATGTTGAATAAAAAGTGTTATTTGTGAACTCTAAAAAATTATTCCTATCAAATTCTATTTTTTTCAGGCATTGAAGTATAAAAATGACCAGATTTGTATATTTGCTTTTCTAATAATTCCACAGTTTCACTTTACCAATGCATTAATAAAGTGATGAGGCCCATAGCAGTGTTAATTTTACATCAGGTGGAATAATGCACGACATGCATAAAAGTAGATCTTAAGCAGGGCTTTCAAAAGTGCAGTTTACCATGAACAGCCTATATCCCCCTTTACTTGTACTGCCATGTTTATAACCAAGGATATTTCATATGGATAATCTTTGTAATACAGAAAATAAATAAGAGATCCTATTAGTTGTATTAACACATACTAGGTGGGCTTCCCCATGTAAATGCCTGGTGTAGGTGTGTGAGCTCTCTGTGTTATTGAGAAATCAACACGGATTCTACGTCCATCAATTTCCATTCCTGTGCACTGTTCTTTGGCAACCTTTGCATCTTCAGAGCTCTCAAAATACACAAACGAAAAGCCCCTGGAGCGACCAGTCTGAAACACAAAAAACAGGGCACAAATGAAACCTCTAATACAAATTTCAAAGGATGTTTGCTGTTTGAAATAATGAGATTTGTATTAACAGGTGTTTGTGGTGGAGATTAATGGGAACTAAACAATTCAATTCTTTGATACCATTAATTCTTCATTAATAATTAGAATTGAATAGATATTTTCACAAACTGGTTCTGATTAGTAAAGCTGTGCCATGTCTGTTACCAGAAAGTACATATCAAATCAAATTTATAGTAGTCATGATAATTATCGGGCAATACCTCAGCCATACTTCTAAAATAACTGTTAATAATATTTGACTGCAAACACCATACTGCTCATGAATACCAAAAGTGTTCTATTCTCCTCCCACTATCTTCTAATATAATTTCTGTTGTGTTGCATTGTTACTTTTCCACTTCTTTGAAGTGAAGTACCGTATTTATACATGGATAGCATGCACAATAATTTTTGCAACAAATTCGAGAAACTGAGTCATGTGTAATCTACCATGGAAAAAAAAAAAAACAATGCCCATGTTTTGAGAGGTAGGTTTGGAGGGGCCAAATAAAGAGGCCTCTTAGAGTAAAAAAGTGAACGGAGAAGAGTGATTTAACAGCGAGAGATGACAGTAAGACTTTTCTGCAACATTTTCCTCTAAACATCTGGGGACTGTTTAAGACTACCACTCGCATACCTAATTTCTTAATTATTTTTGTGTATAGCACCCACCCCAGAAATTTATTCCTTGTGCGGGGGGGGGGGGGCACACTACACACATGTAAACACTGAAGTTTGTATCAAAGTTTGTTAATGATGATCGTCTCTAGTAAATTTCCAAACACAAACTAATTAAATTTTTTAAAACCAAATAAAATTGAATAAAATTCAAAGCGAACTGCACATAACCTTAAAATTTAGGGTTTGGTTTGATATTCAAACATTCAACCCATCTCTATAAAACACATGTACCAATAAACTGTATAAGACCTACCAACTTGTGAAGTTTGAAATCAAGAAGATTGAAGAAAGCTTAAAATAGTGCGTAATCAGGTCGCTGCATTTTATATAAAATGTTTCGTGTTCACCAGCAGTTAGCGGTATTGTTATGAAAATGCAAAATTATTGATGTACATTTTGATAGTAAATCAACACAAATAATTCTAGATGCAACAAGACATAGTTCTGAGCTTCATGAATCAACCGAGAACACCATAATATAAGTAGCCTAATACATATATAATATTTTTTAAAAGAAAAATTCAACTACTTACCAAATATTCCAATACTGTCCGCACATTACGTCTAACTACTCTTCAAAACTGAAATAGTGTTTACTGTTTTAATGTTTATAGCTGATATAAAGTGTTTTATTTTTCTTGGCAAAATTAAATATTCTTTTGCACTCTGCATTGCTGTGCAATGACCAAAAGAATTGTTAACATTACTTTTGTCACTACATGGGTGCATGAATATAATGGTACAGCTTCGTTATCAGTGTTAGCAGCTATTTTTAATTTATGCAGGACGCAAACTGCTAATATATGCTAATACTACATACAGTAAAATTCTGTCAACAGGTTTTTCAAGGGAAAATCTTTCAAACACTCCTTACGTGGGTAACCAAAAATTTTAGTCCAAGACCGAATTTAGTAGTGACAAAACACAGCGTACGCATCAATATCAAATAAAACAAAATAACAAAACAAACAATATAACCAAAAAATAGTCAACATTGTACACAAATTCAAATATATTTTTAAAATTAATAGTTACGCCTATAAATTTATTGTGGATAAATTGAAGTCATTGATATATTGGATTTGAATAAATACTGTGTATATCAAACATGAACAGAACACAAATACAGGATTAGGTCCATGCTTTATTTACATCAAATATGATTTTTACATACATATGTACAGTACTTACTTTTAATCAGTAAACAGGCAACTGGGTGAAAACAGAACTGTAGTGACAAAGTACACTTAACCATGAAGGGCTTCAGAGGACTTTATAGATTTATTTTCTTTGTGTATTGTTTTGTACCACTGTTTATATTTTGAACTACCATTTTTGGGTAACTTGTAATGTTTACATTTCAAAGTGAGGTTATGTTTATGTTATGGTTTATTGGCGAGAAACTGCAACGTTATTCTGGTTATTATTTGTGTTTGCTGTCCATTTCGAAAGACACACAAGTTTTCGTTAGATTTAAATGTAATGAGAGGTAAATTAATACAGTGATTGTTTGAACCATGCAAGTTGTAAAACGCAATAATTTATGTAAAAATTCTAGAAGCTTTCAACGAAAAATTATGGGTTATTAATCACTCACTGAACTTTTGTATTCCTGTAAATATTGTTAAGTCACGATTCATTACAAAAAAAAAAAATAAATTCCGACCTAATTTCTTTCCTACGAAACATTTGTGACAGAAAATTTGTATTACGATGCAATCACGTTGCACAGTTAGTATTCCACAGATGGTAACGTGGCTTGCGAAAGCAAATCCTAGGCAACTTATAAACAAAATGGCTGCTATTAAACGAACTTGCGCTCGGCAGGCGTGTGAACCATGGTAATCTTGCGCAGTTTAGAGAAATTTAACTTTAACGCCAAGAAAATTTCACTTCCATTACCCCGGGACATACATTTTTGTGCATTGTTTACGTTTCACATCACAATATTTGAGACTATAGTTATTTGTGATATAATTGTGGATGAATGATAAAATTTCTTGAAAACAGAGTTTTAAAGGTGGGGAAAAAAAAAAAAAAAAAAAAAAACACACAAGTAAATGGCAAAGTAGCGGGATTACTCGCACTGAACATTTCAGCTGGGAAAACGTCTCAAGCAAGTTTTACTGTAGATAACTACAACACGAAACATCGGTGAAAAATACAAGTATGTGACCTTGAAATTCCAACATTTCATTGGGCTACTGCTCTAAAAATAGACACTACAAGCTTTAACCTTGGAGGCAATCGCTTATAGAGGGGAGCTCTGCGTGGCCTGTCTGTAGTATTAGGATGGACCATACTACATAGCATCCATTTTGAGGTTATGTAAGATTCCAACTCGCAACTTCATGTATTCATAACTCCTGAACCACTGAACAAATTTTAATAAATTAATGTGCTGGCATTAGTGTATTTGATAATGCGTCGCTGTATTCTTGTAAGAAGATGAAGACAAATTGGGCATCAGATTTGGTTGTATCAAAAGTGGGTTGGTACGACTGGTAACATGCATATTCACGGCCATCTTAAAATGTTTTATAATTTGTAATAATTATTATTGGCTACATGTCATTTATTTACTTTCTCTTTCTCTAATTTTAACATATAAGTCATAATTAAATGTATGGTTTGAAAATGGCATCCATTATTGTTTGAATAGTTGTTAGTTATTCATTTTTTAACATACTGTGACATATACTCTCGTTAGCAGCTTTATTGGCAATGCAAGTATATAATGTTTAGAAAAGGCCAGACTGTGATGATGTGGTATCTATTATTAGATGCTTACATTGTTTTACTTTAGACTTAACAATTATTTAAAATTTTAGTATTGTATTATATATGTACAGAGACACATGTTTTCGGTGAAAATGTTTTCTTGATTTAGTCAGTTTTGATATATTTTTCATTTTTTTACATTTCGCAGATTTTAAATCAGAGCACCTGTATTTAAAAAAATATATACATGTACCTTTTTACGATGGGGAAAAATTGGCAAATATAGTTTTTTTTAACTTGATTTACGTACATTTTCATCATTTGTGTAAATGAATTTGATACTTTTAGTTATTTTCTAAAAACAAAAGCTGCACGTTCAAAATTAGTTTTAAAAAATTTTTGTCGCAAACACTGCTATTGGAAAGACTAAAAACAACATATCACTTCATGTAGGTATTTATAGTTATTAGACCAATAACAAGCATCCTAATTTTCGTGCTTGAAAATTTGCATGCAACTACACTATTCAAGTGCAAATAAAAATTCAAATATTTTTGAACAAACATAAATTAAGCTAATTCAGCTTTACGTAAATACCAATGTACTCATATTTTCTGCTGTGTTGTCATTCAATTTTTATAATCAGGTAGCAAAATAATATTCTCAGCATTACTTTTCATACTGTATTTAAGTGAACGTGGAGTGGACAGCAACACGTATATATGCTTACACCACTTCTTTAAATTTTATAACAAAATATTTATTTAAAAATTGATCATAGGTTTGTGAAAAAGTCGTAGCATATGTGTCAGCAAATAATTCCTTCCCTCAGCAGGTTTTAACCATTTTTCAGACAAAAATATTTTCAAAAAGAAATTACATTCCAGACTGAAATTAATTATGTTAAAGTGTGAACAATTGTACACACTATTTTCAGCAGCTATTAATGTGTCAGGTCTATAAAAGTGAAAAAGAAAGATAAGGCAGTCCGGCATATTGTGGGCCTAAGCCCAACATAGGTTGGTTACAAGGTAGCTTTTACCATGAAAACTATTTTAAAGGTTACGTAATACAGAAATGGCCAGAGGACCAGTATTTACTCCAAGTAAGGGTTTATACAAACTTTTTTAATACCTGCAATGTACTTATTTATCCACTCCCATAACTTCAGGTGATCAACTTTTTACAATGGAATGTTAGTGTTAGCTTCCATGAAAGCGGGGGTTGTTGACAAAACAAATTCTTGTTTTTCAACTTTCGTATTTTTTCGACAGGGAAACAAGATCGGTAAGCGAAATTTGGCGTTTTACACAAGACGTTGATGCACACTGATCTTGTTCTACTTCCATCGCTAAAGCTTTGATCTTGTTTGAGAAGCACTGCCCTGGATATGCTTTAGACAAATGTCCTTTCTAGACAATTTTATTCATACATAAATTTGCACATAAGTATTTCATTAACTTTGCCAAATACATAAAACCCCCCATGAGAAAATTCTTTATTACAGTCAAATGTGGTTACAACCATTATTACTGCACACGTCCGGAATCTTTGTTTAGCCTTTAGCATCACATTTGTTTACTGGCACTGCAGCAATATTTCACTACATTGCATGCGTCACAATATATATCGAATACTTGCGAATATATAGTAAACAATTATATTAATATAATACTTTATTTTCCTGATTATTTCGCGGATTTACGAAAATTAGTAAATTTCGCGGAGATAAATGGATTTCCCAAAAACCATGTATATATATATGTATGTTCTCTGCCAAGAATGAGTGGTTTAATGGTGTTTCCTTTATTAAAATCCATTCAATGGTTGAAGAGTTATGAATGCATGAAGTTGCAAGTTGGAATGAGACATAACCTCAAGATGGATACCATATTGCGTGGCCTGTCATACTACAGATGGGCCACGCAGAGTGTATATAAAAAAAATGCATTGTTATCATGGTATCTGCAATGGTATTGGGGTATTGGAAAACATGATATTGGAACATCTCTACTTAAAACAACAATTCAAACTTTAATCCTAACTAATACTGATATAGGCTGTTCACGGTAAAGTGAGCACTTTTTAAGGCCCTCCCAACAGGCATTAACCAATAATAAATATATCTTATTGCAGCCTGAGGCATTAAATTTTGAGGGTGGTGAAATGTATACACTGTGTTTTATTGGTCATATTGCAATGTTTATATTAAAAAGCAACAGGAAGATAGAATTTGAATGAAAGTAAAAATTTTGACAGGCCTAAGTGCTCACTTTACCATGAACAGCCTATAACTGGCCATTATCCTTTTTTGCCACTTCTGAATCACGAAACATCTTACGGACACAGGCCCAGCATGGTCTGCTACACTTATTGGAATGTTGTGTTCAACTATAAGACATGAAACAGTATTTCACTCTTGTAACATTATAAACATCTGACAACATAAAACTGCCCAATTTCACATTAAAACCCTCTTTCACATTTTCAATGTGTTTACTGCACTCCACGTGGTTGGAAAACATTTTTTCTAAAGCCATGTGCAATACTTATATCACACCTACAAACACAGCAAAACACGAACTTCTCTCCAGTTAGACTTTAACATATATGGAAATTCTTCTGTTCATTATTTCCTAAAAACCTGAAAACAGATTTTCTTACATTTTCTACTCATTTTGCCAATTACTACGCAACAAGGCATAAAACTATGCAACTACAACATGAACATGGCCGACCAGTAACACAAAACTCTGTGTGATGCAAAGATGGCAAGATGCAATTCATAAACACTTCACAAAAATGACTTCAGCGCTTAATCAGCCAATAACATGCTGCGATTAACTACCAGTTTCATAGTGCGCCGCCTCTTATCACACTATCTATGGCGATCACATGAAAAATATGAGGGGGGGGGGGGAAAGAATTTTATGATAAAACAAAAAAACCATAAAACTCTAGCGTTTTTCCAGTAAACCTGTAACAAGCTTTTCATTGTTAAGTGCACCGGCTCTAATCACACGAATTTTTTTAAATGATAAAACAAAAAACCGTAAAACTTTAGCACTTTTTCAGTAAACCTGTAACAAGCTTTACACTATTAATTCTGTACGTTTTACAGGCAAACAGTAAATGGTAGGTAAGCAATATAGCTGGCACCTTTGTTGAAAGGGTAAAAATTTAGCAATGAAGAGTGCAAATTACAACAATGACAATACTGCATATCGTTAAAACATTTTTCACGTAAATCAACCATCTGTACCTTTGACTTTATGACAACAAAGATTATAAAACAACTGTAAAATTTATAGTACCTATTTAAAAACCACATACTACAAAAATTATATACCTTTGCATCTATGACAACTTGGACACGTTCCACAGGTCCATACTTTGACATTATGTGATGTAGCTGCTGCTCTGTTGTATAAATGCTCAACCCAAACACACCCAGGCAGCGACTTGGTTGTGGATTGTCCTGAAATACAAAATAGCATATGAATAAACTGCTGCCAAAAACTAATACACGTTCTAATTTTTAGATTATAGAAGTAAAAATAGAAAAGCATGCAAAAAGTTAGAAATGTAAGAACAGTTTATTACACACGAAATTTGGGCAAAAATTTGCGGGAAAGTGATCGTAGTTCATATTGCACAGCAGCAGTTTGAACATATAGTAAATACGTCAAGCTAAAAAATAGAAATATAAGGCATTTGGGGAAACTGCCACACAGATAATTTTCATTTGCCAACAAACTACAGCAGAGCTCTGATTTTACATCCCTTGGATTTCCGACAACATTCTCCAGAGTAATCAAAAAAAGTCACAATTAAAATTTGTTAAAATATACCTTTGTTAGCATGTAGCTATATATGGGCTGAATCGCTACCCGTTAAGGTGGCCACCTGGGTAGGCTGATGAACTGTGTGCAGAGTTCCAACAGAAAAATGTTTTATTAGCAAACTGTTCAACATGTCCGAGAGGTTAGCTTACGAATAGCATTTAGGAAACAATACACATCTCTATATGTTTTTCATTTCCTCCATTCCTCTCTAAAGCATGTTTTGTGATGGTGCAAATGGCACAAACAGGTGTTCACAGCAAATTTTTAGGTATGAACATTCCGACACAAACATTAAAAAATGACGAGACGTGCATAAAGCCTTCTAGAGCACGCCAGTTGAGTGCTTAGTGCATAGAGGTGATGAGCGAGAGTTGATAAACAAAGTCTTGGTCACAGTTAACGCTACCCATGCTTTTAGGTCTAAGGGTGACATTTAAACATTTTATTTGCGGTCCTGCAAACTCCTGTATAAAAGGGGACTGCCTCTTAAGGGTCCCTTAAACATCTTGTAAACTGAGCTTGAATTCATGAACAAAGTCTGTATGTCCCTCTTTCCTGAGGCGGGAGAGTCCGAAGATTTTCTGATGTGTGTGCACGCGAGCGAAGCGAGCGTGGCTGAGAGGACATGCTTTATCTTTTGCTTGACAAAAACTTCCCCTCTCTGTGACATGTATGGCATGTGAGGGGGGGGGGGGGGGAGGAAGGAAGGTGCGTGGTTGAGACAGAAAGAAGGGTGAAAGAGAAGAAGCTAGGTCGCCAGCTGTCAGACGTGAGGGAAAGTAGTAAGCCTGGCCATGGCCAGTCTTGAACGCCGCTCCAAACCACTGCATCGACAGACACGTAGGGCAGATAAGAGACACTAGACAAAGCCGTGTAGAGCAGTTATAAATAGTGGCGTGCATGACGTATTTCACATCCAGTTACCAGCTGTTTGCATAAACAAGCTTACAAACGATAGTTACAGAAAATCTTAGCTGAAGGGACCCGAAATATACTTCCATCACCACAACATGCGATAAACGATAAAGTTAACATTAACATTATTTTTTTCTAAGGCGTACACACAGAAATATGGTACTTATTTCTAAATAAAGTAATAATCTGACTTCATTGTCTATAACCGATACAAATGTATCGGGCCAATACCATACCCAATATACATACATAGGGAAAAGGCCAAGTATCTGCCAATATTGATACTTAGTATTTGTACAACACTAACTTAAACTGAAATGGAGTCAAAGAGCACAAGCACATACGTTATTAAAAATATTTGTAAATTAATGCAGACCAGCCAACTTGTAAAGTTTGAAATCAAGAAGTTTAAAGAATGCTTAAAATAGTGTGTAATCAGGTCGCAGGATGTACATTTTGATAATAAATCAACAACAATTATTTCTAGATGCAACAATACATACTTCTGAGCTTCACGTATCAACTGAGAACAAATAATATTACATATAGCATGACACATATTACTTCTTTTTTAGAGAAAAATTCAGCAACTTGGCAAATATTCCAACACTATCCACACATTACTTGAGTATCGAAATCAAGCATATAAACACAAAAATTCTAATAATTGATCCAAAAAATTTCCAAACAAAAACATGCACTTTTAGCATGATTTGTAATGTCACTTTTTCCACCATCACAAATAGTTGTCACAGCGACCCACACTACTAAACGAAATACTTTTCTCCTTTCTCCGATTTCAGAATGAATGGAAACTGCTCTGAATATGGACAACTGAATACTTGGGCGTATTGTTTAATGTTTTACACACATCTTACAGCTAATATGTATGTGCACCAGAATATGAAGACAAACTAACGCCGACGTATTTCAGGCAAATCATTATAAAAAAGTTTCCTCACACTTCTAATACCCCTAAAAGACTCGTTTATCTACAACTCACAATCTCCACGCAGTGTTATTTGACATGGTGGCAAGGAAAATCGTAAACTGTTGATTTGTTACTACATGGGTGCATGAATATAACGGTAACCTATGACAACTAAAATACAGTAAGTGGTGATTTCACATAAGAATTATATGATTATTTTTGCTAGACAAGCAAGCCGGTGAAACATCAAGGCAAACCGTTTACAAATACGCTCTGGAGAAAAGTGTTGCATTGGCCATACTAATCTAGAAATAAGATGTGACAAATTTACTTACCAAAATCATTTATACTTTCTTTTGCATCATCTGAATTAAAGCTTACTCCCATACTTTACCGCAGCAAAACTTAGAAACCGAGAATCAACACCCATCAACTTTATAATAGGTAGTTTTCGCGCCAATCCAACATCACCGCATGGAATGCTTGACACCCAGACCCCAAAATAAATATGTGCAGTTGATGTACAAACACACCGGCAAAGTTTACATAACCTTGCTACTATGTAAATGATAGTCCGTATTACGTTAAAATATTTTCAACATCTAACTCTTCATGACCACAAATAGAATACACTTCTCACAAATGGACTTTTGTGCCACGTAATTTTTAAAAACCACAAATACTGTAGTATGAATTTCAAATATCTTTCACTACTTAACACAAGTTACTCGAGTGAAGAGGCAATATTAATGACTTTCAAACACAAACGTATAGTTTATAAACACAAACATTGGCACTTTTGTCTAGCCGTGTTCAGTTGTCATATGACTGGATGCAAGCTGGGTAAGATATGTGCTGCGCTAAGACACACTTCAAGTCAACCATTTTCTTTATTTGCGGAATAAACTTATGTACGTTTTTGAGTTACTGGCGCCAGTGTCACCATAATAATGCATTGCAGGAACATAAAAACCAACAAAAAATTTTAGTTCGATAAAAACAAGACAAAATAAGACTACATAAGAGTGAATCTAAACAGCTGCTGTGTGCGCATGAAAAATCTCTCGCACGTGCACATTCCCGACTCGCAGAAAAACTCATGGCTTTTCCCCATATTTCCAGGTTAAATGGCCACACTTTGAATTATTGGCAGGTCTGTTAATGTGTATGGTACCTGGGCTGAACGTGGTGCTGCTGGCTGGAACTGGAGGTCCAGACAACTGGCCATAGGTCAGTGAAACCATGCTGGCCAACACGGTACTGTAGATTCCAAGTGACTGCTTCCAGACTCCAAAACCTGGGGTAGGACACCCCATGTCTCATCTCTGTGTACTTATATACAGGAGAGGTTAAAACAGACTACTGCTTGGGCGCGATACAAATCCCTATCTTAGTGTTCTGCCAGCAGTAGCTGTCTACACAAGCTCAGAGCTCCAGAAGGCCCCCTGCCACCTGCGGGCTGACTAGAAGCGCCAAGCCGTATGGGCCGCCTTCCTGCCACTAGTGGGTGTAGGTCGCAACCAAAGCCAGATCGCAACCCTCGAGCAAATACCACCGTCAGCACCTTGGTGCTCTGGTACTGTCTCTGGTTGGATGAGTTACTAGTGATTGGGGCTAAGCTGTTCTATCCCTGGAGGTCTATAACAAGTGGCCGTCATATAGTGTGTGTGTTAGCCTGGTGGATTCCTGATGGGGATCCAGTCCTATTCTAATTTGTTTAGTCAAATGTCTGGTATCGGTCGGCAGTGCACAACGTGTACTGTACTGTTCCTAGCAGCTGTGGTGAAGAACTCTATACGAAGAATACCCTCAGTTAAAGGAATAAAATTGTATTTATTAATGGCTTAATAAATACAGTAATATGTGCTATCTCCTAACCACGCAGACAATATGTAAGTAACCTAAACGGTACAGGTGTAGGTGACCTGGTATTAGGCTATAAAGAAAGCAAATGATATTGACGACTAATTAAGAATACTTGGTGTAGCTAATTAACCTTAGAGATGTCTGCATGAGACAATTAATAAAAGGGATCCACAGCTCTAGTAGCAGGGACTGTAGTTGCCCTTATCAACAAGTAGAGGCGGCTACTGCCCAGGAGGAATCAGTAGCGAAGAGTGTTGTGGTGTTAGAAAATGATGACCCTCTGGTAGATAAAGGCTACATGCAATGAATAGGCTCTGGTAAATGGCGGAGGTCATCGTCCAGAAGCCTCTGGTAACTGTTGCTGCAAAAGAGCCTCTGTGACAGCAATGGGAGCAGCCTCTGGTGGCTGCCGAAGACTTGGCGACTCGAAGGCCCCAGCACACGAAGTGGTGGAGCGAGCTCAAGAATCAGGGAAATCACCCATGAGCCTGGGCGCACACAGACTTTCATTGTGCGAAAGACAGGTGCAGCACCGGGCCGAGGTGGGAGGTGTGACATCGCGTTATCACGTCCCACTAGTGTGTCGCCAGTGAAGGGGGGGGGGGGGGGAGCTACCATGTATGTCTCCCCGACTTCATGGGTGTCCGGCGGCTCTCAGCTGTGCCCCGAGGTGACTGACAGCATGTAGGCTCTGGGCGCAGGGAGGGCGGCATGCTTGCTGACTTCTGCAACATTCATTTCCACGTGTTCGGAAGCACCGTCCAGGGTTGTAGCGATCCGCAACGTCCATGTACGAGGTTAGCGGGATACGACTCTTACTCTGGTGTAGTAGGAATATTAGATGAGTCATAATCGTTTGTATCAAAAATATATGGAAACGGCACGCATCAAATGGAAAACGAAACAAATATTTCACAATTTGTTCTATGCATACAGCTGAGGCATTATTTTCTCTACTGTGACATGAAATTATAATACTGATACTTCAAAAAATTTAAAAAACTAACACAAACCTTCAACAAATTGCAATAATAAAACATATGAAGTCATTTATGGAAACTATAATACGTTTATAGTGGAAATTATGCTATTCTAACAAGATGTGCCTGGTAGTCATGTGGTTATAAGAGCAGCGTTATTGTAGCAAGTTTCTGATGTTTTGATGTCCAAATCATGATCCAGAAAACATTTTTAAATTTTTAATATAAATTTGCAACTATAACACTACTGCACTTACATTATTTTCCTCCAAACCACTCCATTAGCACCACAAACAACAAAAATCAACGTGATTTTACAGATAGTTACATAGAATTAGTGAAAAATTTCCAAATTCAATTTCAAAAGGTGCATTACAATTTATGGCACGACAAACCATGAAGAATACCTTCGTTAATGTTCTAAATTGTTACAGCTTCACTATATTGATATTTTCCAACTTGAAACATAAGTAAAATAATTTATTATTTTATGGGAGCTATTACAGAGATCATTGATATGGCAGTCTAACTGAAGAGATTTCAGAAAACGCATAAAGAGATAACCTATGTCATGTCGTCGTAACAAATCCATACAAAATCCAAGTTTGTGAGTAGTAGCCAAAAATAAAAAAATTCAAGATGGCGGGGCCCGATCCGCCTTAAACATAGAAATGTGTATGATACTAGTTCTATTCCTAATTTCACCGAGATTTTCCAAACATATTTGCTTAGTAATCATTAAAAATACTTATGCTAAGATTAAACTACAAGACAAGCGAGTATTACAGATGGGTCAAACATTTGAATTTCGAACTGAACCCAAACTTTAAGGTTATGTTCGGTTTGAAATTGATTGCAGACTTGCCAACTTTTAAAGTTCCCAATCATTAAAATGTATAAAAATTATTAAAACACGTGTAAACTGCACGTGGCAACTACACATAAGACTAATATTTCTTAACATTCCCACTTAATTTCAAGTAATAAAATTTCCATAATTTTACAATGAAAATTTATTATAATCTATTATAAACTATGATTTCCCCTACAGAAAACTTATACATCATGGAAATGTGTTTGCTCAGTATGACTTACAAAGCAAAAATATATTCCTTGCCTTGACTGAAATATAGGTACATTAATTTAAGAGAAGTTCCATGCCTTATTTATATGCACATTTATAGTATTAATGTGCTTACTATAAGAGCATTAAAAATTCACTTTCTAACATACAAAATCCCCATTCTGCACAGATTTAAATTTAAAAATTGTAACATTTAAAACTTGGTTATCAATAATGTGCAATAACATACATGTCAATTTTCGAACTAAGAAAGCATACAAATTTTTATTTAGAAAAACAAGCATTACATTTTTTTTGGATTAAGTCAGATAGAGGAAATGTGGGAATTGTTTATCACCAGATTAAAAACAATATCAATTTTTCCGCTACCTGAAGATAAATTAAATATTCTGTTTGTAGTTTAGCGTTGGTCGTTTTCACAGATTGTAAACACACAAAACACGTAAAGTAAATATGAAATACCTGTTGTAAACACAAAGCAAGTAAAGAAGCAAAATATGCACTTGCATTATATGAAGAAAACAATTAGTGTATTGTAAACAAATACTATAATCAATGTAGGTTACCATTCCAACCTAACTCGCTTTTGTTATGGCAAGTTGTACTGCTCAGGATCCATTAATTTTATTGCCATTGGATTGGATGGGGTTCGGAGAGACTTTACTATAAAGTCTTTCATGAGACGGCGTTGTTTTATACACCTCTTATTACGAGATTCGGCTCTCATGACCTCAATGTTAAGAGCCGTCAAAATCTCTTCACTCACTCCTAAGAAAAATTCAAAATATTACAAAACCAGTCAAGTTTTAACCCTATCAAAAGAAAACGCGATAAATAGGTGCGTAGTACCAATTCAAATATTAAACACACGTAGGACGTAAATATTTTTGGCGAAGTTAGTTTCCCATACAATAAAAGTGTTACACTGCAAAACCGAGTTGAAATGGTTTTCCAGGCCACGTACATTTCAAACTAACATTTTATAACAGTTTCAAAATACATAAATTACAATACACACTGACTTACTAATCGTAATTCCTATTTGCAACTACTGAATACATGTTGTTCTGTTGCAATCTGTACTATACGTTTCTCTGCCATTGAAAGATAATTAGCTGACATTAAATAAATGCGATACTTCACTGGTTACGAAACCAGTAAACTATAGAACCAAAATAAACAGTGCTGCTTACATGACAATTATGAAAATGGCAGACTAAGCCACGCATTGAACAAATATATCAATATGCAAATTGTGATACTATATACATCACAGTATCGAGAGATATTGATGAATTTAATGTCCCGTCTCTGGTAAATATTTAATCTAAAATTTTTCCCAGTACTGGAATTCGTAAAAAATTAAGGCGTTTTCGTAAAACCGTAAAAGGGTATGATTTCCGTACATTTTATGGAAAAATCGTAAAAGTAGGCAAGTCTGATATCGTTAAGTAACAATTCTGTACAAACACCAATTCTGACTTAATCTCTCCCCTACAAAATATTTGTGACAGAAAATTAATGTTCTGTCACAATGCAATGTTTACGAATATACATAGTGCAATTACTATTCTATATATGGCAACATGACTTCAGAAAGCAAAACCACAGCAACATGTTACACAATATGGAGTCATCAATGTGCACTTGTAGAGCCACGACAGGCATGCAAACTAGGTGAGATATCTTTCTCTTGTACAATAGAGAAATTATTTTCTTATGTACGACATCTACAGGCAAGTTCAATCATGTTTACATTTTATAAGTTCAGGATGAAGGTTATTTTTTTTTATGAACACGAGTAAACCAATAACTGTACGAGTTATTTCTTTGTCATTAGTCTTTGACTTCCCTTCCTTCCTAACATTAAGAATTAAAACACTAAAATGTACTGTACGTTGACATATTTCTAAACATGTTTTGGGGAAAAAATAAAATTTTTTTAATGCCAATATCTTGTATAGTTGATTCACGATAACTTTGACCTTTCCTGAAGCCCTGCAAAATTTCTACTTTTTGTTACTGATTACGTGTCCTTCCGCTACATGTAAACATAAACACTGCCATGTGACTTCTACTATTATAACTGTCAAATGCATTGGTTGCTGTTTACACATGTTCAAAGAATTATGCCATATTGCAGAAACAATTTCCTACGAATGTTCACAATGTAGGTCTATAACAATATTAGTCAGCTTTATAACTATTAGTTACACACGATATAGCACGTTATAACTGTGGCGTAAACAGTAGTATTTAACCTCTTGTTATTAATGTGTTTGGAATAAAAATGAAAACAAAGGGACAACCAGTCCAACGAGACGATGCAGTAAATTCAAGCACGCAACTTGTTCCCTTATTTATTGTACATCGACAAATATAAAAGATAGTGGTGAACACGCAACACATAAGCAAACCGTACCATTAATTCTGCTGATATTTACATGCATTGGTACTTATTGGCTTTTAGGTTAATTTTTTTTATCTGGGCGGGTTTAGTATTCCGTTGGGATTGTTGCAGACATTCAAATCACATAAACGTAACCTCTTTACACAAGTGTTTTCCAAACACCTAGCGCAAAGGTACAATGTTGTGATAAACAGACATGAAGGTAAATAATTAATTTCGTCATAACATCAGTTCATAGTTAAAATGTATAATTTTGCACATATTTGAAATCAACACACACCTGGCCTACGTAACGATTACAACACAGCCACCACGCACCTTCGTACGCACCGATCACTCCACATTTCACTCGATGGCTAAATTTTAATAAATTGTATTTTGCTCAAAAAGTTTATTTCAACCAAAATATATTCAGTTACAATATGCCGTGGAAACAAATTTATCACAACATTGTAACTTCCGTAGGATGTTTCAAAATCACGCAATGTCATTGCATGTCGCCCGCCACCGCCATATTGGGAACGTTTTCCACACCACGTCTGCCAACCAGCTAAATTTTAAGTGTCGTCGTGCAGAGCTGTGTCGCGCCATAGCATCTAAAATATATAATTGTATCTAAATATGCATAATATGTATTTAAACAATAAAATCTCGTTTCAGTTGTAAATTGCAATCTCAGACATCATTACTGCTACTGTAATTAGTATGAGATGTGCTGAAATTAGAAATAAAATGTATACCTTTCCTACACAGGTGGTACGATCTTCCAGAGAGAGAGAGAGAATGAGACACACACTCTGCTTCATTTAATGAACCTTTATTCCGGACGGGGGAAAAACCAGCAAACACACGGGAATTTGAGCGGATATTTTTAACTGCAGCAATGAAATGTGTTTCCGTCAGTGCTACCTAACAATACAAATATATAAATTGGCAACGTTTAACTCACAAATAGTATACATAAAATGAAGTTAAAAAATATTGCAACTGTGAACTATTTCTTACCGGCCATTTCAAACACGTCGCTGCTCTCGCTGTTAATTCGTATTTAATACAAAATATATATTACAGGTTATGTAAGATACTAAGGTAAAGTTTCACTTATCCAATAATTCAGAACTCTAAAGTTAATCACAGTGTTGAATATTTGTGGAATACATGTCATTGGAAAAACAGGTTGACATAATATGCCTAGTGCGATTTTTCAAAGGTTCAATTCCAAAAGGCAGAAGAAAGCGTGAATGAACTATGCATGCACATATTTTATATATTTTTCTTTTAAATATATTACATATTTTTATATACTGCCACGTTTGCGCCATCACATTAAGTTTATGTGCTAAGATATTAATTATAATGATATAATTATGATATAATGATATAATTATTATTAAGATAATGTGCTATCACTTGAGCCATATTTTTAGTATGTTAAACAATATGCTCTACAATATTGTCATTCAAATACAATAAAAATATAACTGCTCTGCTGGAGTTATATAAATTTAGATTTGGTGCTATGCCAGAAACACCGGTGAATGGATGACACATGGGTTCTATTAGCCTTTTCCCACTTCCAGTCAACAACAGCGCCACAACTAGTATACACAGCAGTGTTATCTTCGCCTGACTTTGAAGAACTAATATTTGTCTCACTATCAGCTGCATGGGACTGGTTTACTGCAACTGATCTAATATTATCACAGTCCATTTCATCTTCACTGCTCGAACTTTCAGATGTCAGCATTTCAAAATAACGCATCATTGCCTCATCATCTTTACCACAAACAAAGATATTGCTTCTCTTTTGTGCTGTCATTTTCACATTTACTAAATATGTA
Source organism: Dryococelus australis (assembly GCA_029891345.1). NCBI lineage: Eukaryota > Metazoa > Arthropoda > Insecta > Phasmatodea > Phasmatidae > Dryococelus > Dryococelus australis. The sequence goes on along the minus strand of CM056993.1, from coordinate 63,688,757 downwards.
CAATAAAATTTACAGAAAAAGTTATACTTATTTGGCACAGTTTCACAGCACTGATTTACTCTAAGCCATTGTCACAATACAAAAAAAAAAAAAGTAGTTTTGCGAGTCTTACAGTCTATATTTTAGTATAAAACTCGCACTAAACTGCTACTAAAATAACATCCAATAAATGGAACACATGCATGGTGTAAACTCATTATATTACTGTCCCTGATATATGCATTTATTATGAACATAAACAATACACACCAACATGAAAACGAAGTTAGTGTTTGAAATAATAGTTGGCATCATTTATTAGTGAAATGCCATGGTTCAAATTTGTTATTATAGATGTCATACGCCGAAACACGTGATAAAATAGTAATGCTATACACACAAAGGTGCCGCAATAGGCTATTTTCACATCCAAATGAATAGACATTCACTAAATGCTCGTAGATAGCACTGCCAGCTCAACTGCAGTAAAACATTCCCGCATACCAGTACGCCTGCAGTGTTCTAGGTGAGATATGCAACAGCATAACAAAACACGTGATAAGATAATCGTGGTATGCATCAAGAGAAGTAGCCACAAGCTACTTTTACACTATCTCACGTACGCCTATGGTGTTATCGGCCAGCAATTAAGCAGCGTACCAGTATGCTTGTGAATGCAAATGGGTTAAATATTTACAGATATGCTATAAAACTACGTGCTAAAACAATATGCACATTTCTTTCATAACTGGAATTTTCTCTTTGGCGATCCTGCCATGTTTGCTAAAACCTGCTACTTATGAAATAGGACATAAATACAATTTTTAAAGTGGAGAAGCTGTGCGGAGCATGTATCAGAAATTTAAACCTTCAAGAGAAAAACGAAGAGGCGACTGCGTTCTGCCATGTAAAATGGAACAACTTGGTGAAATTCCGTATTTGAGTGTACAGGCTGCACCAGAAGTTTTTTTTTATGAAAAATCGGGGATAATTAATACTTCAAGTATAGGCCGGACTGAATTTTTGTATTCCTGTAAATATTGTGAAGCCACAATTCCGTACAAATACAATAAATTTTGACTTACTTTCTTCCCCACAAAACATTTGTGTTATGTTGCAATGTTTACAAAATACACATTGCGTGATTACTATTCCACAGATGGTAACGTGACTTGAGAAAACGAAACTATGGTAACATGTTACACAAATTGGTGTCTTATCAATGTGCAGGAGTAGAGCCATAGCGGGCATGAAAACTACGTAAGATATCTGTCTCTTGTACAGCAGAAAAATTCTTTTCTCATATACGGCATCTATAGTTGAGCTCCAACACGTTTATATTTTACACATGCGGGATGGTGGTTATTTTGTTTATGAACGGAAGTGAACAAATAACTGCAAGATTTTTTTTCATTAAATCCCTTCAAGAGTTAGAAACATTAAAATGTACTGTATGTTGACTAATTTCTAAACATGTTCAGGGAAAATTTTTTTCCAAATTAATTTTTTATGATAAATTCTAGTACATAGGCCACACCCCACTTTTTGTAATCACTTTTTTTTGTAAAAAAGTGTGGCCTATAAACGCTGAAATACTGTACTAGCACTCCTTTCTGAGCATTTTAGTCATTTTCCTTTAAATAAGCAGAGGCGTAATTTACTAGTTTTCCAAAGATTCTGTCATTCCAGTTTTCAAACCAGTGTAATGAATTCACCAGTAGTTTAGCTGCATTCGGTTGCCAGTATCAATATAATTTATCAGTTAAACACCATAGCAGATATTGTGATAAATTAAAAATATAATGCATAGTACTACTTCTAAAATATACAGTGGTGTGTGTGTGTGTACACACACACACACACACACACACACACACATATATATATATATATATATAATTTTCTAACCACAAATTTAGAAGAGAATGTATCAGCTTCTGGTGTTGATCCTACTGATCTACCTCCTTTAATTACTTGTGTAAACAGAAAAATCTGAAAGCTTAATTAACAGCAGCCGAATTTTTTATATTGCGCATTTAACTAAACCGCCCCCAGATTCTGTACGTTGGACTCATATACGCTGGAAAAAGAAATACACAGTGGATTAATATTTACTTTAGTTTTCTTTTTGACAACTTTGACCCATCTGTCAGCTCGCAAAAAGGAAATGATGCTGTGGTGTGGGGTTCTGTTTCTGTGAGTATTAGATACTTGCAAGTTGAATTTACGCCAATACTCAACATTCCCATGATGGTTTAAGAAACATTTCACAAACGTGAAAGTGCGGATTATGCAAGGGGAGGGTAAATTCTTCCTTAGTATTAAGTAAGTTTGGGACCTTATTACAGACACTTTCACATACCCTGTGATCAACGTCTTGCATACCTCCTAATTGACTTATTAAACAACTACCTCTTTTATCCCCCCCCCCCCCCCAACAGTAAGTTTTAGTTTGCGACAAGGTATTTTCGACTGACACTGCCTATATGTTTCAGTAAAAGTGGTGCTTCACTTTACCCTGGCCCTAGAAAGACTTATGTACCTGCCCTATTAGCCAGCTGCTAATCCCTGATGGTTTGTGTGCAGAATACTGGGTACAACCAACCTATTAGCAAGTATGGTGGGAATGCCAGGAACTGTATAGGGGCGAAGACGCTGTGTGATTGTTTTAGTAAATTAAACATATATAACGTTGATGCTGAGCGGTGACTGGTCTAGACTACAGAAAAACCAATCCAAATGAAAATAATATTTATGAAGCCACTATTAAGAATACAAAATTAGAAAAACAGCAAGCAAATAATAAACAAAAAGTAATATTTGAGACTTTTCACATTATTGGTTTATGGCATTTATGTAATTCTTAGTTAATATAAATTTTTCAACTGGTACAATATTAAATTACCTTCTAAAATACATAAAGGTGTCTTTATTTCAGTACTTGTTGGAGTTCTTAGTAGCATTAAGATACTGTTACTTAATCTTTTGAACATTCAGGTAATTATTTTTCCCATGGCAGAAAGCCAGTAGTTAGTGGACCAAGGCTAGGGTTTAGCAGATACTACAGAAAATTGTAGATAAATTGCATCAACAGAATTTCTGGTTTGCTATGAGGAAGTACTTTGTCTTAAAATTAAGTAATAATAAATATGTGGTATGAGTATATAGTATATTAGTTCCCATATACATAGTTTGAGGCAAGAGGACCATTGATTCAAAATTTCAGCAGTGACATTTCTTTTAATGAAATCTCTGGCTCAGCTATAACGTACAAATGTTTGTGTCAGAAAAAACTTAATTATTAGGGTTTGTTATTCGTCGGATCCGTAGAGTTCTGCCCCAGAGGATATGAAATTATCTCAACTAGACGTGGTGAAATGAATTTAATTTGGAGCAGTAGTAATTCAAGATCAATTTATTCTAGTGAACACAGTAATAAAGTAATAAAAAAATTGCTATGTAAAGATAAAAATAGCAAGGACTTTCATTAATAATAAATACCATATTTTGGTGCGCATAGGCCTGAAGTTTTCGATGAAAAATTAGGGATAGTTAATATTTCCAGAACAGGCCACACAATTTTTGTATTCCTGTAAATGCTAAGTCGTTATTCAGTACAAACATAATAAATTCCTACTTAAGTTCTCCCGTACAAAACATTTGAGACAGAAAATTTGTATTACTGATGGAAAATGGACTTATCAATGTGCACTTGTAGTGTGGCAGCAGGCATGCAAACTACGTAAGATATATTTCTCTTGTACAGCAGAGATAATATTTTTTCATGTACAGCATCTATGGCCGAGCTCCCAACATGTCTACATTTTCCCCCCTCAATTCAATTGCTCCCTTCCTGCCTTAGAAACTACGTTTAAATATTAAAATGTACTGTATGTGACAACTGGCTAATTTCCAAACTTGTTTTGTAGGTAAAATTTTTTTAATGCCAATATCTTGTATATAAGCAGCACCCCACTTTTTATAGTCATTTAATTTGTAAAAACGTGTGGACTATACACACAGAGATATGGTATTTAAGGCATGTTAGGTCCTGAAGAACTGGACAATAATGAAATTAGTTTTGGAAGATTTGAACAATCTGTGAAATGGAAAGTATACTGTTGGTCAACATGAGAACACAGACTTGAAGCATCAAATTTTGGCCCTGTGTGAAAACGGAGTGCATGAGTCATCCAAATCTGCCCGTTGTGAAGCACGTATCCGACCGCCAGGAGGGAATGTCCGAAACGGCAGATTTTGTTGACAAAATGTTCACACGACCCAATTTTGTATACAAAAATGGTGGTGGAAACAAATAATCGCTCATAAAATATACTAGACTTGTTTTAAAAAGCAAGCGCGAGTGCTAAACAAGTGACTGTTGACAATGTCCAAAGTGAAACCTATGAAATAACAAGTTTGTCATTTCGGACACCCCCCCCCCCCCCCAAACTCTTCAAATTCCTACAACACGTCTTGCCAGTTTATCAACCGCCGGCCCTGGTCATAGTTCACTTTGTGGTGTTTCTCCAATGCCAACAAAGCATTAAAGGGCTATTTAAACGATTGCAGAGAAGTTAGAAAAACATTGTTGAGCATGGTGTATTAACAAAAAAAAACTGCCATGGTGCCAAGGGAAAAAATATGAAGACTTTTTCAATTAAACTCAGGGTTTAACTCTTCTTACATTTTTTTTCATATCAAGTGTTTAAATGTTTACAAAAAACGTAACAGTTACCAAGTTTTTTAAAACTTTTCTGTGAAAGTCGGTAAAATTTAAATAAGCTCCTAGTAATAGAGATTGTACTGTATTGTTTAAATGCCAGGTTGCCTCATTTAGGTTCCTTTATAGCCTGGTCTTTATTCCACTGCATTCTAAAATTTCAACAAACTCTCCCATCTAAAGGATGGGTATGAATGACGCACCTTGAAAAAGCGACACATACACAACTACGGACCGCTTATCTATCACTCGCCCGGCAACGGCGAAAGGCTGTGTATACTCAATGTGCAGTGATTTAACTACACTCGGTGCAACATAAATATCAGTTAATAGTATCGTGTACTTTAAATCCTGCACATACAGTACGTGATTTCTGTTTGCTTTGAAATGTATAATAGGCACTATGCTTAATAACATTTTTATCAAGTTTGAGTGAGTGTCATGGAAAAATATTCTTTAATATTCCCATTTGCATTGTTTTATTTTAATTAAAACATAAATACTTAACATAAGCCAAGCAATATGTTCAACATAAAGTTTGAGGTTGGATTTTTTAAATACTAATATGCAAGTCCCATCTACAGAATATGCGTACCTATAGAATTTTTAAGTCCCTCCCATGAATTTGAATGGATATTTTCCACTGTACTCGCGTGAAGAGACAATATTAATGACTTTCAAACACTGAAACATAATTGTAGTCTATAAGCACAACATTGGCATTTGTATACCCGCAACGGGCTGTAGAGTCGGCGTGTCGTGTTCAGTTGTCATATTACTGGATGCATTTTGGGTAAGTTATTGACTGATGTGCTGCGCACAGACCAACTCAAGGGTACCATTTTTCTACTTTTGCGGAATGCACCATAGGAACATAAAAAAACCCTTAAAATTATATTTAGTTAAAAACAAGACAATAAGACTACATAAGAGAGAATCTTTAAAAGCTGCTGCACGCACAATGTATTGATTGCAGCGCAGACATATGAATTTTTTTTACACATGTGAATATTCCAGACTCAAAGAAAAATTTGTGGCACTTTCAAGGTTTTCCCAGCAGTCTATAAAACTCATGGCTTTTCCCCATATTTCCCGGTTAAGTAGCCAAACTTGAATTATCGTGAAACTATGACGTGACACACTTGCAGAGAATAACAAAGAGCCCGGCCACCATTATTTCATGAATTTTGTAATCTGACCGAGAGAAGAATCATAAGATATGGAGAGTTCCCGTATACAGTAATCATAAGGTACACACATTTCCGCAAAAATTACTGGAAAATCGTTAAGGGTTGGTATGTCTGCTACAACCACATCTAATCACAAAGGTTGCAAAACAGAAGTTTCAGCCAGTAAAAAGAAATAAATATGCTTACTGTCTAATGAGAAAATATTTAGGGTGCAGTTGTCCTGAATGTGGTTAGCATGTTCGAGACTGAGAGGCAAGGAAGCAAAAATGGGCTACATTTACAAACGCATCAAGTTTGACAGTGCACCTACGTGCAAGGCTCTAAACTGCTGTGGAGTGTTCTCGTTACTGTGTGTATCTAGTTCCTTTATAATTTTACTGATAGAAAGTCTGTAGAAAGATTCAGTGAATGCACCTTGTGTACTTTTGTATCCACATAACGTGTAGAGTTTGAGATCAAGCATTTTAAAAACCTGTTGGTATAGGCTGTTCACGTGAGCACTTTAGATAGAAAGTCCTCACATTTGGAATAATAGTCAATAAATACATTTTATTTTCGCCTTAGACGTTAACTTCCAAGTGCGGTGGAATATACAAACTGTGTTCATTACTCACATGGTAACATTTATTTTAATCAGTAGTTAAAAGGAACAAAATGACTGAAATAACAAAGTAACTAGGGTCTCAAAAGTGGTCACTGTACAGTGAACAGCCTATAACTATGTTAGCATGTACTGAAATGGCATTTCTATTGTGTACGGTGTCTTGAAAGTAATTAACCAGCAGTCTAAAATGCATGTTCTTTTTATACATCAGTACATCAAATGCATGTTAATAGTTCTCTATAATAATAATAATAATAAAGACTGTTCACGATAAAGTGAGCAACTTTGAAAGCTCTTAATATCTACTTGTATGCACAATGTATATTCTTCCGCCTTTATTAATTAACACTGCCATGGCCCTCATCACTTTATTCATGCGTCGATCAAGTGAAACTATGATTTTATTAAAAAAGTAAATATTTCACAAATCTGCTTTTTTTTACACTCCGATACATTAAAAAAAGTACTAAGCGAAATAAATCATTCAAGCTGTTACAAATGGTTACCTAACACTTTTAATTTCACATTAAGACATGGAACTATTTTCCATCCATCATTACCAACTTAACTGGGCATGTCACCAAGTGTGCCTGTTATAATATACGTAGGCAGGGACAGTGACTATTTTCTAATGGTGATTTCAAAAGTGCTCACTTTATTGTGAACAGCCTTTAATAAACTATATTTGAAACACAGAGCAATGAAGATTCAGTGTCAAGTAGATAGGTCCCTTAAGATACAATTTTTCACATAAATAAAATAGAAAATATTTCAGCATTTGTGGAGGTCCAGAGTAGACACAAAATAAGACATTTGTAGGTTAAAAGCAATTCATGACCATTGTACTCACCCTGCTGCCAACATGCCTGCGTCTTGATGACATAGGACTCCTGGAGTGGCTACGGTAAAACTCTTTCCGCCTATCACTGTAGCCATAGTACTTGCCACGAGGGCTATACGAACGTGAGCGTGAATGGGAGTAACGTGATCTGTAGCGTTTGGGTGAGCGTGAGCGACTGCGGGATCTGTAACGCCCGCGGTATGACATCTTCTTTGAACGAGAGTGACTCCTAAAACACACACATTTTTTCCCCAAATTAATTTATAAATTATGCATTTTTTCTTAGATAATGCTGAGGCATAACATATTCATAAAATTAACTATACAAAGTGTTACCAATTGAACAATCTGACAATTTACATTGCACTATGCAGCAGAACCTTAGAAAACCTGTATCCACAAGACAAAAAAAATCACCAAATATGCATACGTTAACAGATGTTCTGGGACAAGCATGGTACGCAGGGAGGAGAAATGCTACTGTCCCAAAACGTTACGTTGGCTGAAAGCCATGGTACATAAAATTAAATTGAAACCAAGAAAATTTAAGAATGCTTAAAATAGTGCGTAATCGGGTCACACCATTTAATATAATTTTTTTTGTTCATCGGATGTTACCGGTATTGTTATGGAAATGTGAAATTATTGATTTACATTTTAATAATAAATTTTTAGATACAACAATACATACTTCTGAGCTTCATGTATCAACTGAGAACACAATAATATTACATGTAGCCTGACATATATTACTTTTTTTTTTCAATTGAGCTAGGTCTACTTACCAAATATTCCTACACTTTTCGCACATTGCATGAGTTACAAAATTTAGCATATGATCACAAAAATTTCTGGCAATTGTTAAAAAAAAATGCACTTTTAACATGATTTGTAATGTCACTTTTCCCACCATGACAAATAGTTGTGTCACAGCGTAACACACTACAAAACACATACTTTTCACCTTCTCCGATTTCAGAATGAATGGAAACTGCTCAGAATATGAATAACTGAATATTTGGACGTATTGTTTTATGTTTTTCACACATTTTACAGCTATTATGTATGTGCACCAGACTATTAAGATAAACTAAAGCCGACGTATATCAGTCAAATCTCTATAAAAACATTTCTTCACACTTCAAATACTCTTAAAAGACCCTTAGTTTATCCATAACTCAAACTCCACACCGTGTTATTTATGTTGGCGTGCACACCGTTGTTTTGCTACTACTGGTGCATACAACTTCGTGCAAGTGATTGCCGATATTTTTAATTTATTGGATTACCACTGCTAACAGATACATATAACACCTAAAATACAGAAGTGGCAGTTTCACATAAAAATTATATTATTATTTTTGCTAGACAAGCAAGCCAGTGTAACATTAAGACAAACAGTTTACAAATATACACCGAAGAAACGTGGTGCCTTGGTCATACCTAACCAAGAAATAAGATGTGAAATTGACCTACCAAAATTGTTTTTACTTTGTTTTGTATGACCGGAATGAAAGCTCACTTCCATACTTTACTGGAGAGAGATTTAAAAATCAGGACATCAACAGCCATCAACTTTATAATACGTTGTCTTCGTGCCAATCTGACGTCATTGCATGAAATGCTAGACCCAGATCACAAAATAAAGATGTGCAGTTGATGTACAAACACACAAGCAAAGTTTACATAACCCTGCTACAATCTATGTAAATTATGGTAGGTATTACGTTAAAATATTATCAATATCTAACTCTTCATAACCACAAATAGAAAATGCTTCATTTCAATGGACTTTTCGTGCCCCGTAATTAAAAAAAAACCCACAAATACTGTCGTATGAATTAAAAATATTTTTTACTATTTAACACAAATTACTCGCGTGAAGAGACAATATTAATGACTTTCAAACACTGAAACATAATTGTAGTTTATAAACAAACAACATTGGCATTTGTCTGGCAACAGTTAGCATGTGCTGCGTGCAGTTGTCATATGACTTGATGCATGCTGGGTAAGATATTGATCAATGTGCTGCGCCCAGACAGGCACACACACTTCAAGGCAACAGCAAGCATTTTCGTCTTTTGAGGAATGAACTTATGTACGTTTTTGACAGTTACTGGCACCAGTGTCACCAGAATAATGCACCGTAGGAGCATAAAAACTACCTAAAAATTCAAGATAAAATATTTCTACATAAGAGTGAATCTTACAGCCGCTGCATGCGCATGAAAAAATCTCACACGTAAACGTTCCAGACTCGCAAAAAAATTTCTGGCATTTTCAAGGTTTTCGAGACACTCGAGAAAATCATGGTTTTTCCCAATATCTCTCGATTTCCTGGCTAAGTGGCCACACTTTGAATTAACATGAAAATACGACATATAAGTGACACTTTCACAGAAACCAACGGCCAAAAGCCCATCCGCTGGTATTGCATGAATTTGGAATCCAGCCGAGAGCAAAAAACATAAGATATGGAGAATACCTGTAAAATCGTAACGTGCAACCTGTTCCGTAAAAATTACGGGAAAATCGCAATGGTTGGCACATCTGCAAAATAGAATAGATACCAATACCGGACAGCTCTATATAAATAGCATAGGCAAGTGCGTGCAAAAAACTTAGTGGCAGAAGGGTTACTATTATTTCGTCAGAAATATTTCAAAATTCATAATAACTATAATTTGTTAGAAAATATTTTCCACTTTTTAAATATTTGACATATTATGAATAAGTGATGACACGATACTGAAAAAACCAGATACCGATGCATGTTCCTATATTTGGGATTTTACCCATATTTTCAATTATCATATTGAACACAAACATTTTTCACTAAAGTGTATGAGAGGAAACAGCCACCTGAAAAAGTTTGGTTTGCATTAAGCTAAGAAGACATGCTGTTATGTAGGATTTACTTTATGCGTAGAACACCAAAAAACAGCAGAAAAAATAGTTCAACTTTTTTTTACAAAATTATGACTCGCTATAATCTATTAAAAAACCAAGTTAAGGTTGCAAATAGGTCACAAGGCTACCAAAAATATGTAAAGGCAGGAACTTAAGACTTGACAGAGGAGTACTTGACGGGCGCACACACAAAGGACGACACAGACTGTGTGTTAAGTGTTCTGAAATTAATAGTGTTGAATTCGAGAGACTTTTGCCACCACAACCCACTTCTTTAGAGAAATGGAAGCTTACAGATTTCATTTTATCATGAGATTTCCCATGAATTGCAGCCAATTTATCTCTTTTTAATGCCACTGTATGTTTGTATAATCCAGTAGTGGTGATTCATGCAATCAATTCACACTAAAACATTTACACAAAAATATTATTACAATGATCTTGGAAGCTAAACAGTGAAAATAATTTATTTTCTGAAAAATGGTTAAACATTTGCAACATTCCAACCGTTACCACTATATATTTCAAAATGTAAACATGAAAACCGCTTGTCAGGTGGCATTTGTAAATAATTAACTCTAAACATCTGAAAAATTATCCAACTGTGTAAATATTGGTCCAAAAACTTCTGAAAGTTGTGAATTAAATAGAACACAGCAGTACAAAAAATTATTTTGAAAATTTACGCTACTATAAAATACTTATCACCAGGGACCCCCGAAAATGATAAATAGAATGCCAGAATTACTTTAAAATGAAAGTGGTGTCATTTTTGGGGTTTAAATGAAGGCGATGTTAAAGTTCTGTCACTTGTTTAAAAATAAAATCAATAATGAATTTCTTGCATTCATATTAAAAAATAAACCAAACTTCTGTGTTTTAAAATGAATAAATTTGGCAAATTAGAATATTTTGAAAGAAAATTAACGGACATGTTAGTGTCTGAATACGAAATAGTAAAGTAATCATTAAATACAATGTATCCTTCCACTACAGCTGTTTTGTCACTGAAGGAAAAGACATTTGTAAACAAATGTTTGAGTTGCACACTTGTCATGGAACACACAAAGTCTGACGCAGGGGTCACTTTCATCCAGCAATTAATGAATATTAGAGCTAGGTTGGCATTCCTACCTTTATTTTTGTAATTTATTAAGATTCTGTTTATTTTATATTTATGGGGAAAAAAAGGAAACAATGAGAGCACTGTTTTGAGGTTCTTAAGAGTGTGTTGCCTTTTTGAGTTGCATATTGTTTGGATGGATCCGAGGAAAATATTGCTCATATGGACATAACATTTAAATTATTATAAATTAAATTTTTTTAACTTCAATGAAACAACAAAATGTGATATATACGTCGCTATTCGTATACACACTGCAAAAACAAACACACACAAACTTTGGCCGAAGTTAACCTTACAATAGAATTTACTTTATAGACAAATATTATTCACAAACTACCGAAGTGTTGAAAGTGTGGCTTTTTCAGACCACATGCATTTCAATAATTATAGTAACGATTTACAAATTCATTACTTACAAAACAGGCAAACTTACTGTTTGTAAAATTTGCAACCTCTTGAACACGTGGTTTTCTATTGTAATCCCTGCAAGTTTACGTCACTAAAATCATGTTTGTTCGTCACTAGCATTAGATAATTTATTTGCAGAATCATTCATTCAATAAAATCACACTTCCTGAAACCAACAAACAAATTCGATACAAAAATTATATTTGTGTTGCTTCATTGCAGACAGGAGAGGAAATGGCGGAACAAATAGTTTTATGATACAGTAAAACATACTTTTGTTTCCACCTAACCTCAAAAACTAAAACAGCCAAGTACTTTTTCACAACTCAGTCAGCACGCATCTTACAGAACTTGCACATTATTTTATTCTTGATGTAAAAAATGTAGAAACCTTCATGCTTCATTACACATCCGCGATTAAAAAAAAGCAGCTATTTTCGGCATCTCAGCAAGAAAATAATTACAAAATACTACGAAGAGAGGTAAAGAAGATAAACACATTTGCCGTGTTGGTGGCACAATCAATTGTCAATAATATGTCAGAATTGAAATGTGAATGTCCTGCAAAGAAAAGAAGAAGAGTCTGTTACAACCGGCAGGTTAGTGGAATGAAAGCGATCTGGACCCGATTGCGACTAAGCAAACGTGTACTACGACGTTTACAGATAATCAAAACAAGCATTTAATTAACACACTTTAAAGTGGAAGGCCAAAGAATGAACAAGACATGTATTTACATGGTTTAATCTAACATCATGATGTAAGTCACTTCAATACATCCCACAGCATGTGTTTATGTAAACAATAGTAAATTTAAATCCACACTTAAACCAGCAATTAAAAAAGTTATCGATAATAAAACCTAATTGCACGTCGCAAAAATTTCCACGAATGTTCATCTGCTCGCGCTCGTATTAATCCAGTGACACTGTTCTAACTAAACACCATTGCCCCTATTATACTGGCCATCTTGTGGAACCTAAACTGCATGCTGTTCCGCATATCTACAACAAATCATCTGCTCGCAATTCATGTTGATTCTGTGTAACGGCCATCTTGTGAAATCTGAACAGCACGCTACATGCTGATCCAATATTCTGGCTGTTCACATTACATACTTGCCGGCGCTAGGAACTTACCATTTAAAATCACAATAGGCGTACAATCTCACAAGTAATCAACATGCTAAAAGTATGCACCAATGCACAAAGCAAGGCAGAGCGCAACTAGTAGCAAATACAGTGTAGATAAAGGATGCGAGCACGAGTCAAAGCATGCAGCATTGCAACATCTACTGAACTGCAGCATTGCCACTTCTCATGGACTGTGGCTTATACACATTTAACGAAATTAATCATACTAAATGCACAATTTAAGCAATTTCAATCCACCACTATTGTTAGAAAAGGCAAATACAATTAATCGAAATACATTCAAATCGCGCGTAAAAAACAGAAATAAAAAATGAGCTCTCACTCACTGTAACAAAATAATTTAACCTTGATAGTATAGTACTATATGACTGTATTAAAAAACTGCTTTAAATACAGAATTCTTGTAATAGGCCGTACTTGTAGGTATGGGATTTCATTGTACATTTAGATGTGACGGGATGGTTCGTAACCCTCTGAAGCAGGCAGAAGTGGCAGTGTTGCTGTTGCATGGCGAATGAACGAAGCGTTTGTCTTGCTACGAAAATTATATCAAATTACCACATCAAGTTTCTACAAATTGTGTTTTTTGAACCCACCTAGGCACGTTACAATGTTGTGATAAATCTGTGTTTCCATGGCAGTAATAAAGATACTGTTGTGTGTGTCGAACACTCCATGGAAAAAGGGTGTGGCTGCTTCGTGATTATTATCGTACTTGCCAACTTTCCACAATTCAAATTAGGAAGACATTTTGAAATCCTAAAATTTTGCGTAAATGATATGCGGCAATTCTGATGAAAAGAAACTTAGTCATAAATTCACTTCTAGTCCTGTGGTTACATTATTTATCACACAGCTACATTGTTCTGTTTGATTATTACAAATTACTGAAACACTAAATTTCAATTCAAACATATGAAAACAAGGAAGAATTGGTTGCATGCTCAAAAAAAAAGTTTCTCATTCCCCTCAAAATCTGAAGAAAAATCACATTGAAAAAATTGACCATATTAAGAAAAAATTCACTGCTGTTCCCAGAAACTAAGTAATTTTGGTACCTAGGCCCTACGTAGAGAATCACAGTTTTAAATGAATATATATTCCGGCATTCTGGCTTGTTAGGGATCTAACAGTTGCTTTTTTTTTGCTTTGTGTAAAAAAGTGTCGCTGAAAGTCTGTTCATAACATATGTTGTAAACAAACTACGAATCCAATGGCAGGCATTGAAAGACGGACAAGTTCTGTCCAGTACTTAGGCTACTATAACTGGTTGCCATTCCCAACTGTTTTATTTTTGTTATAATCACATAATATACTATTCAGGGTTTTGTTTATTTTATTGGTGGTGTGAGGAACTATAGTTTTACGGTAATGTCTTTCGTGAGATGTGATTGTTTTCGTAATGCAGTGGAAAATTTTGTTCATACGGAAGTAACATTCAGTTACTATAACCTCTCAATTTTAACTTCATCGCAAGAACTAAATAGATAAATGTGTAGCTGTTCGTAAGTTAATGATGCGAGAAATACTCAACACAAATATCATTGCATTTTTTTTAAATATAATGAACCACACTAAAAGGGTGTTTATATAGGACACGTACATTTTAAAACCTCCCGCAAGAACAAAATGCAATAATTATACCACTGGTAATGCCGATGTACAAAATGCACAATGTATAAAAGTTCAGCAAAATTTACGTTTTCACATAAAAATCATTAAAAATTCAATAAATTAGGTTAAAACATTGTTTCTAAGTATATTTAAAATATTCTAACAATTTGAGAAAAACACTTATAAAACACGCAAACTTACTGTTCACTTCGTCATTCCTAAATACATGCTGAACTTTATCACTAAAATCACTTTTGTCGGCCACTGATATGAATTAATTAATTTGCTGACTTATTCTTTAACCATAACACTTGAGTTATTTCATGAAAGCAAAAAATTTAAACTTCAACATAAAAACCTTTTCGCTCACGCTTTTCATGAAGGTCAAATAAAATGGCGGACTTCAGCGCACAATAACTTTTACAAAGGCAGACTCGTGTCAATTTATTTCCCTGAGGCGACTTTTGTGAAAAGGCACCTACGACGATCCACATTTAATGAATTAAGCAAATACTAACATAATTAACCCCGAAAACAGTAAGTACCAATTCATATAAATACGAGCACAATAAAAGTTACGGTACGTTTATTATTCGTGTGCATGTTCACCACTACCTTTTAAGTGTGTCACTGCTACATACAAAAAATAAGCAACATTAGATGCTTGCTTGAATTTGCTGTGTTAGTTGGAATGGTTCCTTCGATTAATTTTATTCCAACAGGATTAAACACAATAGCAGCAAAAGATTAACATGTGATGTGATATGTATAATAAATATGTTAAAAATGTAGGTAAAATAATAACCGTAAGAATTATAGTCAATACAGACATTTTTAAAAGTCTTAAAACTGACCTAAAAAATGTTACAGGCCTATATTGTAAATATTTGTACAGAATGGTTTTTGGAATATGACAATTCTTTGAACAGCTGTAAACAGTAAACAATGCATTTGACAGTTATAAAAGTGTAAGTCACATCACAGTGTTTATGTTTAGGTGTAGTGTAGCTGAAGGATACGTAATTAGCAACCAGTAGAAATGTAGCAGGGCTTCAGAAAAGGCAGAAGATACAGTCTATCAACTACAGTCGAAACTAACAATTGAACCCGCTAGAACCGAAAGTCCGTGTCCAACGAGCATTTTCTGTGGTCCCGACCAAATTCCTATGTACTAATGCTAAAAAAGTCTGCTGAACTCAAAATTTAATTTCACCCACATCGATTGAACAAAAATGTCTGTAGCATTGCCAAAAATTACATGCTCCGATCATAACCAACAAAGTATTAACAAAAAGTTTAAGTCAACTGTACTCACCAAGCCATACGAAGTCTGTATACAATACATTATGTAAACATGCAAAAGCAATATTAATAGAAATCACAACTAAAATAAATTTTCAACACACATGGTTTTACTTATGTCTTGCTATCCTGCATTTAGTCATATTTATGTAATTTACCACTCCCAAAATAACCTGTTGCCAACAACACTCATAACAGTTTTTCAATGGAATATTTTTTTTCATGAAACTTACAAATGCATTATGTATAGAAATGTAACACTAATAAATATGTCGGCAAAGTTAAGGAAACCATATTTACCACACTATTAGTCGGCCAGAACAACAAAACAGTTCGTAAGGGGAAGGTGCAGCGCTACCCCTCCTAAAGCTACACACCCAGGGGGAACTCAGGACAGCCTACTGAGGACCGTCAACTGTACACTGGCACTCACAAAGGACAGTGTAGTTTCCGTGAATCTCGTACTGATGAAAGCTGTTTACGTACCTACACAACTGTAAAGGTTCCCCTCCCGGTGTGGTACAATTCAACAAGCACAGTTAGTTCCACGCACACACACGGTATATAAACCTACATATTAAAAACATTCATCTAGCTTGGCATTATAACGTTAAAATAATATACAATTAAATATAGTTGCAAATCACTCATGAACAAATTATATTTACTACACTCGTTCCTCACCTTTATACCTTGTCCTATTATACAATGCCCACATTACTGTAAATGTAGATATAATTTAAACAATTGATAAATCAATATTAAAATAATTACCCATAATAGCAATAACATGTTTCCAGACATAATGTTACAAATCATTAGCAAAGTGTCATGTTAATACACTATATACGTCGAAACAAGTGTTGTGTATATTCTGAATCCAGGGAAGGTACATTGGTGTGCGTTCCTGGCATCCCCCCGTGTCGA
The DNA here is from genome assembly GCA_029891345.1 of Dryococelus australis. NCBI lineage: Eukaryota > Metazoa > Arthropoda > Insecta > Phasmatodea > Phasmatidae > Dryococelus > Dryococelus australis. The sequence continues at coordinate 63,671,976 of CM056993.1, read as the reverse complement.
TACATGTACACTGAAGAAATGTGGACTGTATGAAAGGAAAGTTTAACAAATTACCGAAACAATGATATGTGGGCTGTAAAGTTACGCAGCATCTGTAATAAATGCTTAAGTCTACTAAAGTTCTCCAATACCTGAAAGTTCCCCATCGGCTACATGTCCATGTACGTACTGTCACTGAATCTGTCTATCATGGCTACTGTCGCTTTCAGTCACTATCACCACCTAAACTAATTACAATCTTCTCCATTTCTTCTTCTATGCCACAATTTCTTCCCTCTTCACACTAGTGATTTCCACTCGTTTTCAGAAATACAGTTCATCTGTCAGTGGCTTTATTTGGTCGGCTCTTTGTGAAACGTTGCTCTTCGCCACACGAGACTTGGCAATATTCCATATATTCTCAATGGCATTTAAGTTGCAGTGATATGGAGGCAGTCGGACTACTTCATGACCATGTTCTTTATGAAGTTCATCATGCAATACTTCAGAACCGATCGTTGACATTTCATGATGTGGAGTAGTTATGCTTTAGTTATCTCTTCCTCATATACAATGTTATTTAACTTGAGCCAATCTTGTACGCAGCATGAATCCACCACGTTTCCTCCAACATAAAACCACCAGTAACCTGTACTCCACCAGACTATGATTTTTTCTCATTCTCCTTAAATACCTTTTCTTCCATGCAACATCTGTTCTCTCCATTAATACAAGTCTCCTGTATTTTCATTTCTTGAATCAGAAGCCCATCTTCTTTACGATTTGCCGCAACGTTTCCTTGCTTCCGCGGAAATTCATTTCTGTTCGTAGTACAGAAAGTAACTTCTTTAATGTAGGCACTTCTTTCCTACGATCATAAAAATTTTGGATTGTACGTCGAACAACACACAAATGCAAATCCTCTAACACAATTGTTCGGGCGTTCCTGTTCCATTTCTTCCCAGGCATACATAGTTTTCTGTTAGTTTTCCTACACTGATTTCCTTCCATATTTTACATATTATTGCCTCAGATTTTCCTGTTGCAGCTGCCACTCGCTTCATCAAAAAAATGAAATAACGTTTCCTATTATTCCGCAGCCTTCACTAAGAATAGGGGGACGTTTTTTACTACACAAAGCCATAATGTTATTAACATTTACAAACGCTCAAATATATGTACACGTTTGGAACAATCAACTACTTGGGTACTAGTAAATAGGCGCTCCTTCAGACTAAGTTTATTTACTGCCACCAACCAAGACCGGCCTTGTCGATTTTCATGCAGTACAGACTGTACACGTCAAAGCTGCTCGCCTCTCACTGGCTCGCTGGGTTTTATCCTCGTCCGCCCTCTCACACTCAGACCAGCATCTTTTGAGATATTTTGCTATTTCGCGCCGAGTTATATCAAGAACACCATTCATGTCATACAAGAGAAATATATCTTACATGGATCACATGGCCACCGCTGCACAAGTACACATTGATAGACGCCATTTTGTGTAACATGTTGCCGAGGTTTTGCTTTCTCAAGCCACGTTACCATCTGTGGAATAGTAATTGTGCCAACGTTTATTTGTGAACATTGCTACCTAATACAAATTTTCTATCCATTGTTTTGTAGGGGAGAAATGAAGCTGGAATCTATTATGTTTGTACGGAATCTTATCATAAGAATATTTACAGGATTACAAAAATTTAGTCCGTCCTATACATGCCAAAATAGGTATTTCTGAGCACATGATTTCAAAAGGTGTGTTTAAATAAGGTTTTTATTATGCTTAAATGTGAGTACCGGAAAAATTATTAATATTCCCATTTGCATAATTTTATTTTAGTTAAACTTGATAAACACCTAACATATGCCTATCAATATGTTCAAGGTAAAGTTTAATGCGGTAGAGGTTTTTATTTGGCGACTAATATGTCATGTCAAAATCTAAAAAATATCCATAGAATATTTATGCCAGTCCTCGTAAATTCGATGGATAGTTTCCACTGTAGTCAATTTCATGTAAGTGGGACAAATTTTGACAGTTCTAGAAAAGTAGTCCGCCCACAATGTGCCCTTCCCCGCCAGCCGTTTTGTCATTGCATTTCCCTCTTTCCTTGTATTTCCTGCCATGGCAGTCACAGGAAGATTGATGTTAGCTAACTTCCGTTCAGTAGTAAACGTAGGGTATTATTATTAGGTTGGCATTCCAAACTGTTCTATTTTTGTAATTGTGAAGTTAACTTTGTTGGGGTTCTGTTTATTTTATTTTGAGGGGAAAAAAAAGTGACGCATTGGGGGCTTTAGTTTAACATCTTTCGTGAAAATGTCCTTACGTGTGTCATTTTGAGTTCCATATTGTTTTGATGGAGCAGTGGAGAATTTTGCAAGTATGGAAATAAGATATATAATATTGTAACTTGGAAAATTTAAAAATGCAATGAAAACTAATGTGCCAGAATCTTAGCATTACCTCTCTATTTGGTAACAAGCTCCATTTGAGCACCAATATATGGTGTACACATTGTGTTCGCCTGCTGTTTCCATGAGTCTCATGTATTTTTGCATCAGTTCAATTACTTACCACACCCCAGGACCATACTCAGGCTATATGCTACCCGCGGGCCGCATATTGAGAACCACTCTACCAGGGCAGTGAGCGTTGTGAGCCACGGTTAGTGACCTGAATGGAAAAAAAAAACCACTTGGGACGAAGATACAGATACAGACGAAGAATAGTTGAAAGAGGGAAGGGGGAGAAGTCAGCAACAGCTATCTGTGTGCCTACGTTCTCTCCTTCCTTCGTCGCTCGTTTTGCTCGCAGCTGTGTTAGAAACAGAGACATGACACACTACTAAATTTTCTCACTAGAGGTCAAGCCTCAGAGTGACAGCAGTCTTACCACTGACCCGCAGAATTGCGCATTTTGCATTATATTCAAGTGAACTACCCTTACAGAACATATAAGAATGCGTTTAACCACTTTGCAGCTTTATCCGACACGTGACTATTCACTATGCTCCATTCGCCTTAATTTTTTAATATACACAATTTCAAAAACAAGCATCAGGCATGGCCGAAAACTTAGTCTGATTCTGTTTATGGGATCAAAAGTTTTCTTGGAAAACACACACGCACAGAATAAAGTGATCTCATAAGCATATCTTCCTTGTAAATCAAGCAAACTGCAAAATCTCAACATCAGTACCTTAGTTATTATCAACAACATTGATTGTGATGGAAATTTCATGACAAGCATTTGCTCAACACAGTTTTTAAATGGACCACTTAATATAACCTGTTGGTGACACACTTCACTTTCGCATATTTGGTTAAACACAAAAGATATCTTGAAGACCACGTGACAGCTTCTACAAAACACATTTCCTTTGTAGATTATCCTAAGAATCTCTTATTTCCTAACACAAACATTTTTTTAAACATGACATAAATTTTCTTACAAATAGATAGTCTTGAACTCAAAAACAAATTAAGGAAATTTCATTTTTTTTGGAACAATACCCACGTTAGCAACAAACCATCAGAAACATGTATAATATTGCCTTGTGTGGTCGACATAAAAATTATCACTTCATTTCACCGCTCATCAAATTATACTTCTAGAAATTTGTTCTTTAAAACGGTGTTTGCTTATTAATACTGTAGTTTTAAACACACACTGATGACTTACTTTACGACTGACTATCTGTGCTCAGGAGCCACTGAATTCTTCAAGACACCTTTGCTTCAGTATAAAATAAGATGTGACTTGCTTCTAGGCAGCGACTTCCACAATATAACTCAGCAAGGGACCCCAATGTGCAATCGATCTAGGCAAACATTTCCCAAGGGAAAGCCAATTTGTACAAACATGCTTCAAAATTTGTCTTGTTGCTTTACCATGAAGGACTTGCAAGATTTTTATCTTGTGTTTAGCAAACCTTTCTAATAATATAAAAAAACAGTGTTTCATATATTTGCATACAAGAGGCAGCTGTTGCCTTCCCTGCTGCTAGATGACACTTGCAACCAATTGTTACTCAAGATTACAATTTTCTTCTGAATACATGCACCCTTCCTTTTGTTTAATGTAACTGCAGCTTTTATTTGGCACTTTCGTATGTTCTACACGTACCCTTGGTAATTTTCCAGTTAAACAAGAATCAAAATACAGAGCAATATTGTTGTTACATCAGGGTGTCATCAACTGGTTTACCTAAATAAAATTTAGCGACTTTTACTTGATCTATTAATGATATGTATGTTGTCTTGGCTTTCAGAATGAGCCGTGCCAAAAAAAGGCAGATTTTACAGACATTTACATGGTTCACACTCAAAAGCTAAGACAACCTACATGAAAATGGCCACAAAAGTCTGTAATCATGCACCATGTCTTCTCACAATTACAAATAAAGTGAGGCAAATGTTGGAATTTAAAGAGAAACAATATATGCAAATCTAAAATCCATGCAAAATTAATTACATGGATATATTTGCAATAAAAAGTAAAAATAAAAAAACACTACATTACAAAAATTACAAAAAAGAAAACAATCTTAGCTGATGAAGAGACATAGCAAAAATTATGTATTACCCTAACAAAGGAAATACAATGCATCTATGCATTCAGACTTACTTTAAAATGGGGGGGGGGGATAACCAAGATTACTTAACAACCACTTTCGAGGTGTTAGTTTTTAAGGTTAAGAAAAATATTTTGAATAATATACCACAGGTTGTGTTAAAACACTAATACTTAGTGAATAATTTATTTTCAATATTTTTTCCGACTATTTTTAGAATTACTTCTTTTCACACCCATGCTATGTAAGATCGCGCTAACCGAAAGTCAGTATTATGTAATCATTTAACATTGATGAATTATCATATAAGTGAAAAAAACACAAAGGAATTCTCCATTTTATCAAATCAATTAGTCATTTATTAAATACAATGCTAAAAAAATTAGTTTTGCTCTCGTCAAAATTGAATACAACCTTTAAATAAATGCCAATAAAGCAATATTTACGTTTTGGTTAGTCAAAGATGTTAGACATACTGAGTGTTACATCCCATAACGTATGTTTTCAACCATGGTGATCCAGAAAAACCATAAAACAAATCTTTGAGGAGCAAACTTGTTTCACTAATCTCCAAGCGAAGCGTACTTGTTTAACTTATCTATGGCAAGAACTTAATTCGTTTTTCGCGATTGTTTACTTAAACTTATTTTCTTTACGTTATTGTAGTAGTTTGGTTGCAAATGGAAAACTCAAATAAGTCGGTAAAGAGTAAAAAATTAGGCATGTGAAAATCCTACGAACCTCTACTAGAGAGCAAATCATTGGCTAGACGTGTATCTTGTAGGACGTCGTTAAAATGTGAGCAATGGAGCACGTCTTGGCTGCTGAGACAGTTGAACTAACATCGTGCGTTAAAAAAAGATTTTTATGAAGCAAAGAAGGCTTCCATTGCGTAAGTGACAACAGCAGAGTTGGGGATGAAAGCTGACAGCAGCATTAAACAACAAACAATACAAGAAACTATCAAATGGCCTTCTGATCATCCACGTGCTGTTAAACTCACAAATGTTATTGGCGAATGGATTGCAGAGTTTTTTTGACGTAAAATGTAGTGGAAAACCGAAAGTTTAAGAATATGGTTAATGCTCCGCCTCTGTACAAATCACCATAACGTACCTCCTCTCGTAAAGTGCTCCCTGATTTGTACAATAATACTAAAAGCAAACTGAGTGAAGCATTGTCACAAGCACTTGCTGCATGTGACTGTTTTGTCGTTGTCATTCACCTTTAATATGTGGACATCATGCAGCAATGCTGCCTACATGTTGAGCACTTGTAATATTAATGTAGAGTCATTATCCCTGAAGTATTGCTTGGGTGGATACCACTTTCCTGGCGGTGTATCCTTATGTGCCATAAAGTTTGAACAGTTGTATTGTTTTGCCCATGCACTGCAACTTGCACTAAATAATGCAAAGCAAAATAATACTACTACAATGGCTCCCATGCTTAAAAAAGTTCATTCCCTTATAAGACACTATAAGCATAGGCCTAGTGCAAAAACTTCTGGGAGATACTTAAGATCTAAGCATCTTTAGACCAGCCTGTGCTTCAATTCATTCAAGACTGTAAAACTCTAAATTCTGAATATATTATGCTTGAATGACTACTTGCTTGCTATTTGTAAACTAAACGTTGCCTATTAAAATATTTAGATAGCCACAATGCCAACATATTTAATTTTTAGTTTAAAATAACACAGCAAAATATTGTGCACAGGCCGCAGTAACACTGTGTTTGTTTTATCCACTGAGGAAACAATTGTCGGCTTGGCGGAGCTTGACGCTTTCTCTCACACTCAAAGTTTCGCATCGCTAGTAAGAAGGATGATACGTGTTTTCAATTGTAGCATATTTCATACCTATTACAGCAAAATAATGATTTTAAAATTTGTAATTTACAACTGAAGAGATTTTAATGTTTGAATACTAATTTAAATACATTCAGATATAATGGTGGGATGGATACCACCTGAAGTTGGCAGATATGGAGTGTTTCTTATTGCCAAACGAAGAGTAAATTATTCTTACTCAGAAAAATACTTCAAATTACCAAATCACATTTGTAGACATTGTTTTTAAACCTACCTAGGCTAGTTACGATGTGCGATAAATCTGTTTCCACTGCAGTGAAGGGACGTGGCATGGCTACGTGGTCATTACGCTGAACTTGTGTGTGCGTGAATTCAAATATTTGACGTGCACTATTTATACGTTTTAACTGTGAACTGTTTTTATGAAAAGTTAATTAATTTCTACCACGTCTATTTATCACAACGTTGTACCTTTGCCCTAGGTGTATGAAACAGTCATGGAACATGATTTACCACAATCCCAAAAAAATACTAAGCCAGGCCTGATAAATTTCAATAAACCTAATAAACAGTAAGTAGCAATACATAGAAATATGAGGGGAATAAAAGTTACTGAAAGCTTATTTGTGTGCATGTTCACCGCTATCTTTTAAGTTTGTCTGACAAAAAATAAATGAGTGCTTGAATTTAATGTGTCTTTTTCATTGGACTGGTTGTTTCTTCGTTTTAATATTTATTCCAACTGAGGCAGTCCTTTTAACGAAATAACCTAACACATATCAATAACGAGAGTTAAATACTATAGTTCTTTACCCCATTTTCAACAGTATTAAACACATTAATGTGCATTACATGTAAAGTGTTATGTAGTGGAAACCAATTTGATAACAATGTAAAATAACCAGAACTATCATCAATTCAGGCATTTTTAAAGTGTCATGAAGCTGACCTAAATAATGTATTATGTCTAAACTGTGAATATTCATACGGAATGGCTTTTGGAATATGACAGAATTATTTGAAAAGCTATAAACAGTAAACACATTAGACAATGTTTATGTTTAGATGTAGCAAAAGTATACAAAACACACAACGGTGTGTAATCATCCATTTTGACAGATGCTAAATGTTTGTTTACATTTGACGGAAGGATATAAAATGGTTCTGCAAGTAGATATTTAGCAGGGCTCCTAGAAAGTCTCTTTCAGTCGGGAATGAACTATAGTTGAAGGATATGTTAACATTTTACAACACATGCATCAAGCTACAACAGAGTTGTATGGTGACAAAACACCAATAATTTCAATGGTTATACCAGTGCTATTCTTACTGAAGTCTTCACTGGAGAGGTACATTGCTAACCACTCCAAATTGCCTGCTTCAGATGTTGAGTTTGACAAACTACTTTTGCTTTCCATCAAAGCAAGATTTCCTGTGTACGAACGTGAAGAATGATTTGAAAACAAATAACACACTTACTGATTTACATAATTAGAAAATTGTTTCAAAGTCAGAAACTTTGCAATACCATGTATGGATGCACACTCCAAATATTTCAGGGAAGCTTCTATTTTTCGCAGTCCATCTTTTTCATACAGATCTCCACAATATTTTTAAAAGAATTCATAAATTTAATATGCTGCAAAAGTTTTTATTTGGATAAAAGTTTATTTTGGCCATAATCGTAATAAGTACGATTTATTTTCAATTGTTCCCAAAACACCTTCCTGATTCAGAATATGCCAGTACCAGTGCATTACTTTGTTCAGAATTTGAATAAATGGCTTCATTGCAAAACCCTATAGTAAATCAAGAAGTAGAAGAGTACCTTAAAAGCACAACAATATTAAGAACAGACCGTCCACTCAAGTGGTGGAAAGAAAAAGGCCAGTCACCATTCCTGCTTTTGGCCAAGATGACTCGACAGTACTTGAGAATCCCTGCTACTGAAGCCTCCAGTGAGAGGGTTTTCTCTTCAGGTAACATTGTCACAGATCACAGAAAGACTCAACAGACCATGATGAAGAACTAATATTTCTCCATCAAAACAGGGAAGAAATATAAATAAAGTGCTAGTTATAAAATAAATAGTACCAATGGTACATTTATCCAATTTAATTTGCTACTAATTTTTTATAAACTGTCAATATAGTTATCACATACTATATTTTTCCCAATCCTGTCCCATTTCCCAAGAGAAAAAGTTTTCCATCCAGAAAATTTCCAGAACACAAAATATCCATTCCCGCACACACCAGTTCAATTCAGCTATATAGGACACATGTATCTCAATTGTCGATTCTGGGATGTATTTATTACACAACTTATGAGTGGTATGCCTACTCTTCAATACACCTACTTCTTACATATCCCAGGTCACTCACGGCTGTGCTTGAATTGCGTGAAATTAAAACTTCAAATTATCTCATACTGGTACAATTCTTGATGAAAATCAAGCATACTTAACAGTTCTATTCATGTTTAGGCTATGGCCTATCTTCTGAAATAATAAATATTATAGTGGAAACACTATCCATCGAATTTCAGGGGACTGATACAAAAATTCTACAGATGCAGACATTCTGTAGATGTGGACTTGAAATACTGGTGTAAAAAAAAAAACCCACACACACCAACCCAACCTCATTAAAATTTATATTGAATATATACTGCGCAGTAGTTTTTACCGGTGCCAAAAAATACAGAAAACAATTTACGTTCTTTACGTCAATTTGTGATGAATATTCTAGATATTCGCATAAAATCATTTACATTTAGGGAGAAGTGGGGTAAGGGGGATCAGGAAATCGCAATAGTTCAACTTTGAGACGTAATCCTGAAGAGGTTATCTGGTTTATTATTTTTTTTTACACATTCTATACTATGTTTTCAATTTCCCTATATTATTTTGTTATTAAATGTTAAATAGTTTATATAAGTTATACATATTTTAAAATCATAAACTGCAAATGATCCCACCTACCCCATGGTTTGAGACAAGTGGGGGCATTGCGTGTAACCCTCCATTTAAGTGTGTGCCATTTCGTTTTTAGCTAATAATTTTGGTGCAAACAACTGTATTCTCATAATTAGTTTAGAAGATACGAACTATTTTGCGGGGCATTTTCTGTAATCACTAAAGACAACGTAGTAAAAAATCTGATAATAGATACGAAGAAATATATCAAAAATTAAATCACGGGTGAGCTGGGGCTAGCAGTGAGAACATTGCCCCTCGCATGTAGCTGGGTGAGCACCTAGATCCTTTACAGTGTGGCAGCTGTTGCGCTGTCCTAGATCCTTGGGGCTGGGCAGATGTCGATCGCTACAAGATTACTCTGATGGCCGGCCGGCTGCCGCCAGTGCAGTCATTACAGAGCTAGTTCACTTTGTAACAGCAGCCCAGTGTTGGGAAAACATGCTAGTAGATGCGATTCACATCAATTTGTTGAATTTGTAGAAATGTTTACAGGAATATAAAAATATAGTGCTGTCTATTTGAAATATTAATTATCCCAAATTGTATGACGTGGCCTATACACGTGCACGGCCTTGCCAAAATATGGTAATACAAGAATGTATTTTATTGCAAACACATACCTTTATTCACTTACACATAAAATTGACTTTGCAAAACAAACAATTGTGCACCATAAAAAATTTGCACCTAACGTAGGTATGAGTGGACAAACTTAACATTAAAAAAAAAAAAAAAAAAGAACATTGAACTAAATTCGAAGTTATCATACATACCACTGATTAAGAAACTGTATAATATGCCGCTGTTTTTACAGCAAACGAGGAGGGATGACGGAAGTGAAAAACAGAAAGGGTAGGGCAGACTAGGACATAGGACAAAGAAATCTCAGACATGACCTGCAACTCCCCCCCCCCCCCCCAAGGTATCATACCCAGCCCCTTCTGGCCTGAATTTATTGTTTCATGCTGCTTGGGAGACTACATGTCAAAGTCTATGATGGCAACTTGAGAAATGTGCGACTACTATCATCAGTAAAGGCTAGTTTCCCATAGACAAAGTAAATCCACGGTTGGTGAGGGATTACTGTATTAACGTTGTACGATTCCATTGGTCACAGAATACAATACTGATGTTAAGAATTGTGAAGCGCATTATCAAAAGGGCAACAAAAACAATTATGAACAAATTAGGTAAATAAGCTAATCTAATTATCTCCTATTCACTCCACACTACTCCCACAATTCCAATTTCTAAATCTATTCGACTCCCAAAAATTAAGCTGTTTTCAAGTGATGTTGAAAACTGATCATGTTTTTGGGAACAATTTGAATCACCAGTAGATTCAAGACTAAAAATGAACCAAAGCAATTTGGTTTCGAGGAATCACAGTGATAGCAGAGATGCTCACGGAAACAATTCCTTCTCATTATGGTGATAAGAACAGAATACTGGTGCATTTAGACTAACTGGAGGGCATATTATTTAATACGCTCAGATGTACTCCATACGTTATTGGTTTCCAAGTATTCTATGTAGAATATACAATAAACCTACATTATAAAACAAAATTAAAAAATTGTACAAGAAACTATCAAGTAGAATAACTCGTGGAGCTTGTCTTCAAATGTTTCTGCTGTTCATAAAACCAGCATCACAATATAGACAACGCAGTGTGACACATTCGATGACTAAATTAAACGAGGATTCAAAATGAAGCGACACTTGGTCGACGACAAAGGCCACCTCAGACCATGTAGCAGTATATATTAGAAGTAATAAGATACTATCAGCAAGGAGAGTGCACTTTTAGCCCATACCCACAAAGAACTGCATTTAAACTTTACAAAAAGCACCAACTGTGAAAGAACAATGCAATATAAAACTGGCCATGTTAAAAACTGGCCTTTCTAATGGAAGATTATTAAAAGACGAATTTTCTGTAAAACAGTGAGAAGATGTTATAGCAGTCCTCACAGTATTCCACAGCAACACACACTATCGTGGTCATTATAACACAATTATTACATTAAATGAACACCACAAACAAGCTCATGCCTTACTCACAGTAAGTATTCACTAAATTGCTATTTTTATCTTGACACTTAATGACAAGCCAATCATCTCTATTCGGCTTAAATTGAAATGGTTTGGATATATATTTAATCGTAGTCACTGCAAACTACACACAGTAACACAACCCGAGATATCTGTGGAACAAAGGGAATTTTTTCTTGTACCGAACTGATATGGAGATAAGTGAACGCATGCCACTGTTTAGTATAGTGTTCTCTCCACTAGCAATGCCTGCCAGCCTAAACTGAATAACATGACTGCACTTAAGATTTATCTATGTCACAGCACAACATATTCTTCACCCTGTGTTTTGTATTAGTCTTCATTTACAATAAAAATGGGGAATTCCAAATTTTGTGTGTGCTCCTTTATGCAACAGTATTTGAAAAATTTTAAATCAAAATTATGCTGCCAAGGTAAATCATTAATGACCAATATTTACAATAACTAGAATAAACCTGTAAACAAAGTAAGAGCAAAGCTGCCTACCACTGTAATACATATAAATAATAACACTATTTCCTACCAAATCTGAAAACAACAAATCTGGTGAAAACTGTAACAAATAGGCAAGATAATTCTCTCTTGGTCTACACCCATGCATAAATCAATGGCTCGCAGAAATGTGCCAGTTTTAGACCTCACAAAAATAGTTTACCATTCTACAACATGAAATTATCATCGCAGCACGAAAATATAGCTGAATCACCACAGCAAGAAAATATGGCCACCACAGAAAAATATGGCATTTTACTTGACTAAAACATTAAATAAATGTTAGTTTCTTCACACAAAAAAATTACAGACCTGGTACACAAAATACACAATTCTACATCAAATTCTGTAGTAAAAAGGTGTGAACAACTACAATTGCAGCACCCAGATTGTTGTACATAATTTCACAAATAACATAGGTTCTGCTCTCATGCATGAGCAATATGATGGGAGAGCTGATAACTGTCACAATGTTTAGTTGGTTTACGGCCGTGGCAAACAACTGTAAAATGCAAAGATTTTACGAATTTACTGCAAATATGCAAAGAAATTACGAACCCACCATCCCACTCAAAATTGTTAACTGTATCCATGGTCCTCTCATTCAATATCCCCCCCCCCCCATCTATGAAAGTAATACACTGTATTCCATTTTTTAAATTTCCTTTAGCAATTTTAATTTTTTCTGTCTTACCATATTATATCATTTTCTTGGAAATACAACCTAATACAGTGAAAGTCTGATGTTAACTAGTATGCTTTATAACAAAAAGTCAGCCATAACGATAACTTTTATCTGCACCAACAATTGCCCATATACTCGGTGGGAAAGAAGTCTGCAATATAGAATGCAGTGTGGATTAATTTTCATTATAATGATAACTTAAATAGCTGCACTCAGCAGTTAGCTTCAAAAACAACGCAAGAAGAAATGATTGTGAAAAAAAAAAATGAAGAAAAGGTGTCTGTTCCCATGGGTAAACTTCGTGGTTATGCCTAGTCCGGAAACATGGCAACATCGCTGCTGGCCGCGTGTGGACTTAGCAACACCGCACATATTGCCTGTTGTGGCCGCATGATGCTGTGCTGTCCAGTCTGGCACCGACACTTGACTAAGTCACGTACTTGCTATTGTGCACTCCGACCAAAGCTAATAGTAAAATGCAATGTGAATATCTGTCTGTAAAGTAAAATTGAATGTAAATTTATCTACGGTTAAGTGTTTTTACTTAAACTTTGAATCAATCATTCGAAATTACTGTTTTTTCATGTGAAAATATGGGGTCCTTCCTGTACACGAGACTTTTTGAGGGGAAAAATGATTAAGTGTAAAAATGTTTCTGGTCATGATAAAATGACACACATTGCACCAGCCCCATTTGGAGTTAAGGTCTCGCCCAGTAAACTGGAAGAATAATCAACTATTTTTGTTTACTCAGTCCTCCAATTTTCTCTCAGTCTAATATTAAACTAGTCAAGACTGTTTGACTATTATATCAAAACCTGGCAACTTGTGTTCAACTTACTATGCCAAAACCTCACAACTAAATCCATTTGGCCTTTCTGTGACACTTTGTTTACGCTCTCGTCAAAGAGATGGCAAAGAATTCACACAATTTGACTATCAGCAAGGCTGCATTGAAAAAAAAAATCCTACACCATATGTCACCACATAAGATAGTTTGGCATTTTGCATTTGAAATTTCTGAGCTACAATGCTATCAGGGTACGTAAGTGGGAGCAGATTGCTACTTGCACACCCTACTCCTTGAAGAATGACAAATTACCTTATTGCAGGTCCTAATAATTTCTGCTTTCGTGACTTTAATATCAGAAGAAACTGTTAAAAGAGTCCTTAGTACTTCAAATTCAGAGGTATTTTCAAAGATTTTGACTGTCATGGCAACCAAAGGTGCAATTGTTTCTGGTACACTACACTTTTGGTTTGGCAGGTCTGTTCCAGTCTCTAAAGAGGAACCACTTTGACATGCTGACGTATCTCCTTCGCTCGAACATGGAAAACTTATTTAGTCTGTTTGCGGCAGGAAAGTTCAGAAAACAATTTTTTGAGACGTTTACCACTTTCATGAACCTTTACATTCTTAATACCACCACGTGCAATGTCAAATTGCATACGACATACCGAGCAAAAGGCACGAGGCTTGTCTATCGGCATGACCATTTTGACTGCTCCGCGCATGGTAAAATATGCCAATTTTCTTGACATCTACATTCCCCCGGCATTATCAGCAACTATTGTATGCAAAATGCACGGGCCTATTTACTAACAAACATCTAACTCACTGCAAACGACAGAAATGAACGAAAATGTTAACATAATAACAAGTGGATATTATGTACAAACATACTGCCAAATAACTGATTTTTCAAAATCCAGTACTTTCTAGCAATTTTGCACATAAAACATGCACTACCACTCAAATCAATATCTCTAAAGTCTTTTAGTAGTGCTAATCTGCCTGGTGAATTCACAACTATTTCATCTGCATTCAGCAGCACTTGCTATCTGCCACTCTCAAAAATTTTTTGATGCATGTGTTATTTACCTAGTACAGTCTACTCTCGATCTATCGTTCAGGGGACTGTCAAAAAATGTCCATACATGCAGGATTTCAGTAGATGCCTGGTTTCTAACGTGTACATCAATAAAATACAACTTCTAACCTTATACACAAGGCCAGGTAATTTTTGTGAAAGCGAATAAACGACGGTTGATGCTACATTACCACGAATATCTGTTTACATGTGAATTCAGTTGTAATGTGCATAATACACAATAACGTAATTAAGAACACAGGCGTTAAAACAATATAAAACACTGCAATTTTTGAGTAGCAAAGTAGTAAATGTTCAATAAAAATGCTTACCTTTATTTTTATTATTGTGTAACAGAACATTTCAAATATGAAAGGGGTCTTTCTTTCATCTGTGATGACAAGCCTGAGCAATATATTATTAATTTTGTTGACGAACTATCAATTAACATCACTATTTACCAAATTTATCATCACGTACACTTTTATACTAGAAGTGCAGGTATACCAACACTATATTTTTATATATTCATTTGTCACTCGCTATCTTCAGAAGTAGGTCCTTGTGGGAAAAGTCAAACTCATTTAAAGATAGTTTAATTTATATATTTTATCAACCTTTATAATTAGCAATCAATGTATTTTATTTCTATGTTTTAATACACACTGACATTTTGATTTACAGTATCAAAATTAAAGGCATTTTCAGGAGAATTTTTTTACCAGTTGGTGTGAAATTTCTGTTTGTTATGTTGTCTAGCTTGCAGCTTGTGTAGAGTTCCTTTATTTATATTTTCTCGTTACTAACTTATTGGTTGAGTACTGAGCCGTGGTTTATGGAATCAGAATAGTGAAAAAGATAAAAGAAATTGTGAAAATTCTGTCATTTCATTTGATGAAACAAACAATGTTATTATGTGTAAATATTGTTATTGCTGCATTGATTGGAAATGCAGACACTCTTGCATAAAATATGTGGCAGGCGAATCTCACAAAATTAAGAAAGAGACATAAAACTTGGCACAACGCTGAAACAAATAAGTTTGGTGACTGCGATTGAAAAACTTCTGAAGGCCAGTAGCATTGAAATAATGCTTGCAAAATACTTTGGTTTAGCTGTTTAATACAGCCGGAAGTGTATTCAGCGTTTTTTACGTAGCCTAAATATTCATACATTTCCGTTAACTGTAATTTTGTTGTGGTTAAGGAACGTGTTTATGAAGTGAACTGCGTTAATTTCTTAATAATTCACTTCAAATTGGAACACACATTCAGCTGTTGAAATTAATTTTATGGTAAGTAATTTGTTTCACTGCTTGTTTGTTGTAGACCAAATTGTAGATTTTCAGTAAATTGTACGAGTTAAATATAATTTTATTTGCAGTGTCAATTTTTCGCACTGACTTTAAACATCGGGTTTTGCATTTTTAAGCAATTTTTACTACCGCTTTAATTAAATTTTAATAATAACAAAACATCCCCATTTTTATACCATTCTCATACATACTTATACAACCTTATGTTGAGTATTAAAAGCTGAACATTATCTGTGAATGAAGAATAGCTATTAAACACACTAAAAATGGGAATTTTAGAAAAAATATAATTGTAAATACATTAAAAAACATTTTACCTAAACTCGTTTTAATAAAAAAGTCCCAAAATACTGTATCATGGTTTGTACTACCTCAGGGCAGAAAAAAATTAAGGACTTCTAAATACCTTTTTAAAGGTTTTTTTAAAGACTGTGCCGATCCTACCGTATAGCCTATAATGAATGCTTTACCGCTACGGTTGACACCTTGCCTTGTCTACCTGCATTGCAAGAAATCCATTTTTGTACAAGATTTTCTCGAGCCACAGTAAATTAGACGCACTTTCCTGGCTACTCAAAGACAAATATCACATGGTAAAATCACACATAGATGTACATTCTTATTGCAGACTAAACTACAGTAATAAATAATTGTCATGAGCAAAGACATCACCCTGCAGCTACTTGCTGCTAGCTCTGTCTGATCTGTGATATTTAGAACCATTCTGAAATCCTTATAAATAAATAAAAGAACTGGTGCTTTCCACAACAAAATATGGCACAATGCCAATAACGCAACAAGAGACAAGCAATTTTTTTCTGTTTCTATTCCGGGTCACAATAATTTCACTGGGTTTTTAACACAGTCTTTTGCTGGAAAAAGGCATGCAAAATAAGTCACATAAAGAAAAAATATTATTGACACATAACAGAACACGAAAAAGTATCACGAATCAAAATGGAACTAAGGATGCACAAAAAAGTCATGTGCAGAAACTAAGAACTGTACAAGATAGTGACTTAGGCCTACATGCCACGATGGGAGGTTCCATGGAAGATTCCATGCAAACTTGCTTGGCCGGTTCTGTGGAAGATTTGGCCATCTGCGCCATTTCATGGACATTTTCGTAATTTGTCAGGTGAAATTTTTGATGGACAGTTTCTTACAAGGTTGAAATATTAGCCGATTAATGTGTGTGGTGGAATGTGGTGTTGAAAATAGTTGTAATTTTATTTATTTTGTTTAGAAAAACTGCAAAATTTTATTTGCAGAGGTGCCAACCATTTGCAAAAGCTATCAGTGGTATTTTGTTTAAAAATGTATAGTTTTGATCAATTTTTAGTAGTGATGATATTTATGTTCCCAACAAAATCGTATACAAATTTACAGCACTAGAAAAAAAGTAAATGTAAACTGAAAAATGTTTATAGCGTCATTCACTACAGCTGCGGTTTTTAACTTTTAAGGTACAATTCCGAATTATTTCAAATTGGTACAAATGGATTCAATAACAGCCTGTTTGGTTTTCTACAAGCTCCAGAAAAGCAGTAGGTCCACGAAAGTAAAATCTCTAATTGAATTACTACCCTTGTCCATTTCGATAACTGTCTCAGATTGCGGATAATAAAATCCCGATATGAAGACACGTAATTTTCACCCTCATCAATTTCACAGTTATTTGTTGCCGATAATGAAAACTTCTCATTTACACAAGATTGTACGTAATTCACTGTGGTTCTTAAATGCAAGGTTATTGCAGACTGTTTGTGCTTATAGCAAATATATTCTGTGTATCATATACTAAAAAACATATCTCGCACATTACATGTTATGTCACATTTAAATCTTGGTTGTGAATTTTGATGGCCTATAAGAATTCACAATTCCACTTTAATCAATTTGTTAGTAAATGGATAGTGAACAACAAAAAAACACCACTTTAGCATCTTGACTGTCGCCCGACATCTCATTCGATACTCTTGAATTTTGCTTGTCAAAAATTGATTCAGTTGCAATTTCTCTCAACAAAGACATTTTCACTAGCACACATGGTTAAATATTACATTTCTTTATGAGAAATTACACTAATATTGTTATAGCAATTATTGAAAAACTAAAAACTTTACAGGCCCTTGTATAAAATACAGACTTTTAAGGACCATGCAAGAAAATAAGAACTTTTAAGGCCCTTAAAAACTAGTATAGCAATTAAGGACTTCTAAGGACAGTACAAACCATGTGTATATAATTGATTGTAATCAGACACCAAATGCAAGCTGACCTAAAACTTTCACACCCTCTGAAAATGACACCAAATGCAATTCAAATTTTGAATTTTCGGTGTGGGCTTTATCAGCTGAGGGCACAGAGAAGTTATCAATTAGGCAGTGTGTTCATGGCGGTAGGTGGCAGAGAGTTGGTGACAGGAGAATTACGCCTCCACACCGCTACTTGTTGACAATCGCAGACACCTTGCATCCGGGCAAATATATCGGTCTTTTGAAGTACTTAATTACATTTTACTGAAAAGAAAACTAGTAAATTTGAGACAGAAATGAATAAATAATGCAATTACAACTTATATCTTCACAATATTTAATCAATCATTTAAAACAACATCCTCTTATTTTCCATGTCGCGAGTTACAGTGCATTCAGCTGGGTGCTTACTTTCCCATTATACTCTGTTTCATAAAACTTCAGTAAATTATGACAGTTCTCGAAAAGTGCGGCCACCATGTATCCCTCCGCCACAGCTGTACTATCGGTGAAGAAAACTATCTTTGTAAACAAACTACGAATCCAATGGCAGGCATTGAAAGACTGACAACTTCTGTCCAGTACTTAGGCTACTATAGCTGGTTGCCATTCCCAACTGTTTTATTTTTGTTATGATCACATAATATACTAGTTCGGGTTGTGTTATTTTATTGGTGGGGTGGGGAACTATAGATTAATGTCTTTCATGAGACGTGATTTTTTTTGTGGTTCTTCTTATGAGAGTGGAGATTGGCACTTGCATTGTTTTAATAATGCAGTAGAAAATTTTGTTCGTACAGAAACAGCATTCAATTGACTAGAACTCAAAAGTTTTAACTTCATCGAAAGAACTTAATGCGATAAGGGCACTTATTTAGGCCACGTACATTTGAAAATGACCTGCAAGAACAAAATGCAATAATTACGTCGCTGGTAATACTGATGTACAAAATGCACAATGTAAACAAGTTCAGCAAATTTACCTTCTACATAAAAATAGTTTCAATCAAATAAAAGTCCAAATACATTTCAAATATTCTAACAACAATTAAAAAAAACATTATTTACAAAACACACTAACTTACTGTTCACTCTGTAATTCCCAAAAAAAAGTGCAGAACTTTGAATGATTAATTCACTAAAATGACTTGTCTAATACTGATATGAAATAATTTATTTGCTGACATGTAATCAACCAAAAAACTATTCCTTGAAACCAACACATTCAAACTTCACAACATAAATAATTTTTCTCACAGAGTTCGCAATGGTCACAGAAAATTGCGGACCACAGCATACAACAAATAATTTTACGAAGGGCAGACGTGTCAATAATTCATTTCACTTAGAGAGACTGTTCTAAAAACACACCTACGATGAACTACACTTAATGACATACGTAAATACACAAATAATTAACAGCATATATAATATTCCGACATCACCAGCAAGCAATTCTTGCATATAGATAAATTATGACGGAATAGAACACAATGACAACGGCTTTTAACCGGAAGGTGGAGACCAGCGCACGTGACATATTTTACATCCAGTTACCAAGCTATTACATAAACAACCAGCATAAAAACGATAGTCACAACCAATATCAGGTAAAGGGACGAGAAATATACTTAAATCAATGCACCATGCGATAAACGATACAAGCGTTTATGTTAACATTCACATTGGGATTTCATCGGGACCACAAAATATTGTTGGGGGATGCGGTTTATCGATGCATGCGATAATGATACATTGAGTGTCTATAGTTTTTTCTTTACAATTTAAAAGTTCTCGTTTGTATTCCGTAACAGAAATGCGCAAATATTGTAACTAACTTTATACGCCACATGTTTTATAATCATTAGCATGCATAATATCTTTTTTCACACATATTATTTTTAACACATTAGATAATATGTACGCTTTGAAATCATCATTTTCTGTATGGAAAACTACCACATCCATAAAGCAGTGAAACTGGAATTCATGACTTTGTAAACTACATTGATTTGTTTTAGCAACTATAGTTGATTCACAATAACTTTGGCCTTTTCTGAAGCCCTGCTAAATATCTACTTTTTGTTGCTGATTACGTATTCTTCCGCTACATGTTAACATAAACACTGCAGCGTGACTTCTTTTATAACTGCCAAATGTGTTGGTTGCTGTTTACAGCTGTACAAAGAATGCGGTCATATTTTCTATGAACGTTTACAATTTAGGCATATAACAATATTTAGATCTGCTTTACATTTGTTACATACGATATGGCACATTACACAAATTTGGCACAACTGTGGCTTTGTTACAACTGTGGTGGAAACAACAGTAGCAGACTTGCCAACTTTTAAAATCTCCAATCAGTAAAATGGATAATAATTATTAAAATGCGTAAACTGCCCGCGGCAATTTCACACGTACTAATTTTTCTTAACATTCACACATAATTTCAAGTAATAAAATTTCCACAATTTTACAATGAAAATTTAATATAATTTACCATTTGTTCAGTGTCAGATCAGAAACTATGATCTCCCCTAGAGAAGACTCGTGCATAATGAAAATGTGTTTGCTAAGTATGACATGCAAAGCAAAATTATACTCATTCCTTCCCTCGGCTGAAATATACATTAAAGTAAGATAACTTCCATGCCCTGCGTATATTCACATTTATAGGCTTAATGTGCTTACCATTAAAGTATTAAAAATTCACTTTCTAATATACAAAATACCTATTCTGTAATGATTTAAATTAAAAAATTATAACATTTAAAACTTGGATATCAAAAATGTGCTATACTCGCATAATTTTCGAACTAAGAAAGCCTGTAAATTTTTATTTAGAAAAGCAAGCATTACATTTTTTTCTGGATTAAGTCAGATAGAGGAAATGTGGGAACTGTTTATCGCCATATGGAAAATGACAATAGCAATTTTTCCGCTACCTGAAGAAAGATAAATTTATTATTCTGTTTGTAGTTTTGCGTTGGTCATTTTCAAAGTTTGTACTCACACAAAACACATCAAATAAATATGAAATACCGGTTGTAAACACAAGGCAAGTAAAAAATCTAAACATGCACTTACGGTCAGAATACCAACATAAATTCATTAAATTTTGAGTTCTAAAAACATAGCACAGCCACAATGTATCACCGTGAAACAGTTTCTCTGTCTATGAAGAAAACAAAGTGTATTGTAAACAAATGCTATGATCAATGTAAGTTACCATTCCAACGTATCTTGTTTTCATTAGGCAAAGTTATACTGTTGGGGCTCTATTAATTTTATTGCCGATTCATATGAGAATCGACTCTCAAGACCTCGATGTTAAGAACCGTCAAAATCTCTTCACTCACTTCTTATAAAACTACCATATTTAATTACATACAGTTTTAATGGAAGAGAATAAAATCTGCTTGTATGAAAGAAACATTAAAATTAATACATAAAGTTTTAACTTTACCTAAAGGAAACGAGATAAATAGGTGGGTAGTACCAATTCAAATAATAAACACACTTAGAACATAAATATTTTTGGCGAAGTTAATTTTCCATACAATAAAAGAGTTTTACACTGCAAAACAGAGTTGAAAAGGTTTTCTAGGCCACGTACTTTTCAAACAAACATTTTATAAACGTTTCAAAATATGTTATTTACAATACACACTGACATCATGTCCGTAATTCCTATTTGCAACTCCTGAATACATGTTCTGTAGCAATCAGTACAACACATTTCTCTGCCATCTACATATTAATTAGATGAATCATTAAATAAATACACTTCACCGGCTTTCCGAAACCACTAAACTATAGAACCAAAATAAACAGTGCTGCTTCATGAAAAGTGTAGAAATGGTGAACAAAGCTACACATTGAACAAATATATTGATATGCTCATTGCGATACTTGATATGTCACAGTATCGAGAGATACTGAGGAATCGAATGTCCCGCCTCTAGTAAATATTTACTCTAAAATTATTGCCAGTTTTGGAATTCGTAAAAAGCAAGGCATTTTCGTAAAACAGTAAAAATGGTATGATTTCCATACACTGTACGGAAAAATCATAAAAGTTGGCAAGTCTGCAGTAGTATATAACCTGTTATTAACATGTGTGTGGTTATTTCATTAAAAGAAAGACCTTATTTGGAATAAAAATTAAAACAAAAGGACAACCAATCCAACTAAACGACACAGTAAAATAAGCACGCAAATAGTGTCACAATTTATTGTTTGTGGCATCAACAAACGTAAAAGATAACTGTGAATAGGCAAACATATAGGCCCACCGTAATGTTAATTCTGCTGCTATTTACTTGTACTGGTACTTACTGGTCTTTAGGTTTAGTTTACTATTTATTTAAATTTATCTGGTTGGGCTTAATATTTTGTAGGGATTGTGACAGACATTCAAATCACATCTAGCGCAAAGGTACAACACTGTGATGAATAGACATGGCCGTAAATTATTAACTTAGTCATAAAAACAGTTCACAGTTAAAACGTATAAATAGTGCACATTAAATATTTGAAACCACGTACGCACAGAAGGCCAGCCAAACTACAACCACGCAGCGGTTAACGAAACACACGTACCAGTATATGTATTACTGCAGTGGAAACGCATATTTATCACATTGTAACTTGCCTAGGAAGTTTAAAAAACACGAGTATAAACTTGATGCTTTGTTCACAAACACGCACTGTCATTGACAAGTCGCCACATCACTGACAGTCGTAAGGCACTGGGTATAATCGCCCCCCAGATTGGGACAAACGAGTCTAGGGGAAAGGTGATCACATTCAAAATTATTCCTTCCACACGTCTGCCAACCTGCTGGATTTGTAACTGTAACGCCATCACATCGCATCTAAATAACATATTATAGGTATTTTAGCAATA
The DNA here is from genome assembly GCA_029891345.1 of Dryococelus australis. Lineage (NCBI taxonomy): Eukaryota > Metazoa > Arthropoda > Insecta > Phasmatodea > Phasmatidae > Dryococelus > Dryococelus australis. The sequence goes on along the minus strand of CM056993.1, from coordinate 63,649,018 downwards.
AAATCTAGTTCAGTTGTAAAATAAAATTTCAAACATAGCTATTGTTGCTGTAATTAGTATGAAATGTGCTGAAATTATAAATGACAAAATGTATACCTTTCCTGATACACAGGTGGTACAAAATTCCCAAGAGAGAGCGACAAGCTCTGCTTCACTTATTGAACCTTGGACGGAAAAAACCACTGTCCTCTAGAGCCTAGGCACGGTAATTTGCTCTGATACCTTTTACTGCAACAATGAAACGTATTTCCATCAGTGCTACCTAACAATACATATATATCAATTGGCAACGTATAATTTACAAATAGTTCACATAAAAATGAGGTTAAAAAATATAGCAACTGTGAAGATAAAAAAAGACAGAAAACATAAAAGTCCAGGATCAACATGCTCCTGCTACTTTAACCTACTCATTCTGCATTTAACATCCAAATGGGAAACACCGCAGCTGCTCTCCGTATCTCTATACGCTGCCACTACATGCTGGGACCGTATCACCGGATGTACGTCCGGGCCCACCAAGCCGCCACTTTTGGGCGCTAAACAACTTCCGGTTACAACAAAGCGCAATGCACTATCGCAACTGATATCATCATGTCACATGCAACACGCACACAAGTGCAAACATGTAGGCCAACAAACATTTGATCCACCAAATTAACAAACATAATTACTTTTTTCGGGTATGGTAAAGGATCACATTGAGGGGAAAAGATAGGGGAATGAATTTAACATTACTTGCATGTGTTTTGTCAATCTAATTTTATTTATATTATATCTGTATACCATGTGGGACATTTTCCAAAGGAAGCTCCATAAATTTAACTATTAATTTTAATAATAGGAATTTTTGAAGGGTGCACCTTTTTAGTGTCTAGTGTGATATCCTTGATGTGTATTTATATCACTCCGTATATTTAATAGCATAAATTAAACGTTCAAATATTCCCCCCAAATACACTCCCCTTTATAATATAAAGGAATACATATATAAAAGAAAAAACGCAGCTGTACAATTCGTATCTACAAAACATTTACAAAATTAAAATACGTAACATATAATCACGGACTGAAAAACAATCCTACATAACCAAGAATAGGCATGTCGCCAGTTGTACCAACTAATTTCAGATACAACCAAATCTGACCACCAAGTTCCATTTTAATCTTCTTGCGTGAATACATTTACCAAATACACCAGTATTGTCTGCCTTGCCCTAATGAACTTTTAAAGTCTTCCAACTGATTATCCTGTTTGGATCAATCTCACTAATATCCTTCAGTGCAGGCTCTTTCTTGGCATGAGACCCTCTGAAGAAACACATTTCCCACAAACCACTACCAGCTCTAGCAGTTATTCCTTGAAGACCAAAACGAAACAAAAAAACACTTCTATATAAAGGATCTTAACTGTCCAAGACCTACTAGCATCTTTATTGATATCCTTAGTAAAAAATAATATTACAATAAACCTTTCTCGGGTAATATCTAGAAGAACAAATTCTCGCTGTTATTAATTCGTATTAAATACGAAATGAATATTACAAGTTATACAAGCTACCAAGTAGATTATCAATCTATCGAAGAACAAAGTACTTCAATGATAATCACATGGTTATATAATTTTGGAATACAAGTGATTGAACACAACCGGTTAAGGCTGAAGAAAGCGTGAATGGACTATACGCGACTCGTGATTTTTATGACTGGTAGACACTGGATCTTATAGAAAAAAACACAATATTTAAAGAGCTAAATGCATGGTTTACTGCAAACAAATTAAATCTCTCTTAGATAAAACAATTCTTATGAATTTCCTCACTAACAGAAAAAATACTAATTCGTATGTTAGTACAAACGACTGTCGATGTATCATTATCACATGTATCAATAAACTGCATTCACCAACTATTTTTTGTGGTCCCAGCAAAATTCCTATGTAAATACAGTAAAACACAGTTAAAAAGAAGTTCCCATTTAAGAAATTTTCCTGCTTAATAAGTAGAATACCTTGTCTATATGCACATGTGTAATTTGATGCTACGTTTTCCTGGTTATAAGCATTATTTTTTCTGTCCTTTAAAAAAGTCTTAAGTTTTACTGCAATGTTAACATAAACCACTTTTATCGTTTATCGCATGGTGCGTGAAAGTATATTTCGGGTTCCTTCACCTAATAATTCCAGCGGTTGCTTACACAAACGTCTAGTAACAGGATGTGAAAAAAGGCACTGGAGCATGGTGCCACAAGAGAAATAACTTCTACTTCCCCTTGCACATAGTAGAGAGGGGAATTTTCAACCAATCAGCGTTAACTGAAAATCCACGTTCCAATGCAGCATTACCATGCGAGAGAATAAGCAAATACTTGAAAAAATGCAAAAAAAACTTGGAAATGATTTACCACATTCCAAAACTGTCTGTATGCAAAACTCACCCAGGCGCCGATTATAGTGACGGAAAGACTGTAATACTTCTATCACTGAAGATATTTGGTGAAATTCTCTGTATTCCCCTAGAACCTTGTCAGCAACAGACCATGGAATCTGCTGCTTTTCAACTGGAAGTTCCAAGCAAGATTCCAGTCTCTCCTCAGTAATATTTGAGCTTCTGTAAATCAATTCTGGATTGATACAGGAAATGTGTCTTGTGAAGTTATATGCAATAGAGGAGTGCCCAGCAACTTTTTGAAGGAAGCCAATAAAAAATTATTTACAATCATATTTTTTAAACAATAGCACATCCTTCTCAACCCGATTTCAAACTTTCTTCAAGGCACTTGATGTGGTAAAACAGACGTCCACCTGACTTGCAGCATGAATAGGTGTCTCGTACATAAACGATCGTCAATAACTCTTGAAATGTATTTGCACAATTACAGTACACCGCATTCGTAAATATGTTCATGGCCTGCTAAAAACAGTTACACTCGAGCCTACATTATGTCGCACAATTTTAACTTTTACTAGCGATAACAAGAGGCTGCATTTATACAGCTAGGGTGTAATTTATTCTGAATTCCGCTGCTTACTAAAATATGAGAAGCAATTGAAACTGAACGTGAAGCTTACTAAATTAGACATGTCGCGCAAACTTCGAACTTTTCTAGGCAATAATGGCATTATGTATTTGTACAACTTTATATCTTTGTATCACTATTCTAAAGATGTGTCCTTAATTAAAACAAATTTATATAACTTAAATAAATTGCCCAGTTTACTCAACAGCAACAGAAAATGAACCTAGCACATCGCACATTTTGTTTATAGTAATGAGACTTGTTAATAATACTTCTGGGACATACTTCGTTTTTAAAATATCTACAGTTTATATTTAATTAATATATAATTGAATTAATGGTTGTTTTTATATCATACACAACTAAATGCGGACTTATTCGGCTTGGTAAAATGTCATGACACTAGGGGAGGTAAAATACAGGGGCAAGGGGATGGTAAAATACACTTTCATCATGCCCTGTCATTATATTCGAAAGACATTTGCGGATTAAATGAAATTAGCAACGTGGACATCATTCCAGTCTCTGACTATACAACACTGACAATAAAGGAGAGAAGTATTGTTACAAACGACATGGGTGGCATGCTATGATTTCAGGGAAGCTACGAACAGTCTAGAAGTCAACAGTCGCGAGGCGTTGCAGATTCTTAGCTTTATAGCTTCCTACTGTACCGGGTGGGTGGCAACTAAAGCTATGCTGTAAACGTCTACAGTTAAAATAAAGCTAAGGGTATGTTACATTGTTAGTTTAAATGTATAATCAAGTGAAACATTTGGGACGATTAACACACACAGCAGTAAAAAATACAAGCAATTGTTACTTACCTTTGCTGCAAGAAAAAATAGTTGCGGTTTGGTTTGAATGTGTAGAAAAGAACGTACTAACTTGCAAGTTTCTTGAGTTATCAGCAAGTATTTTTTGATGCAGTTTTGATTTTGTGTGACTTAGAAACGCTCCCCTGACCATTTATCTATTTTAAAACTTTTAACACATATTTCGTACAGCACACTGCCTCTATCATTAGTCTTCTGAAGCCCATGGAAATTTTGATTTGTAATGAGATGAATATTTAGTCGACATAACTTCATCAAGCAGCAAATTACACACATACACACTGAAAAACAAGCGAGCAGCATGACCTAGATGTTGAAAGAGGTAAGATGACACATGTCTGCTGACATTCTTCCTCTCCAGAGACATGTCGCTCGGTGTGGGAAATGATTGATCACGTAAAACTACAGTGACTTACCATCACAGTATTCTGAGACGAAACTAGAAATGCATAAAAAAAAGAGGGAAAACAATTTCCTACAGAAGGACAAAATTCCAGGTTTTCCCGGGTCCTTTTCTATTCCATATTTTTTCCAGATTTTCCCAGTTCGGTGACCACTCTAAACAACGTGGGGTGCGGATTATATAAAAGTTATTGGCATAAAAATTTATTTCGAAATTTTTTTCTAGAAAATCTGTCAGCATACAGTTCACTCATGTTCGTAAACAAAATTCAGTTGAAACTCTATCCATCGAATTTCTGGGGACTTGCATAAAAATTCTATAGATACGGACATTCTGTAGATGTGGACTAGACTATTAAAAAAAAAAAATCTCATTGAACTTTATGTTGAACATATTCATTGGCCAATGATAGGTATTATTAAGTTTAATTAAAATAAAACAATGTGAATAGGAATTTTAAAGAAAGTTTTTCCATTACACTTACTCAAACTTAATATATCCCATATTTAAACACCTCTTTTAAAAGTGCTGGCTCAGAAATCCATATTTCGGCATGTAAAGACCACACAGTATTTTTGTATTCTTCTAAATATTGTTAACTTACGATTCTATGTGAACAAACTTCAACTTAATTTCTCACTACAAAAATTTGTGACAGAAAACTTGTATTGTGTTACATTTAAACATCGCACGATTACTATTGCACAGATGGTAGCATGACCTGAGAAACTGTTGCACAAAATGGTGTCTAACAAATGTGTACTTGTAGCACTGCAGCAGTGGCCGTGCGAACTACGCAAGATATCTTTCTCTTGTACAGTAGCAAAATTATTTTCTTACGTACGACTTCAATGTTGTTATTGATACAGTCCACTTCATATATGTGGGGTAAAATATGATGACATGACCAACCCACACCCTATGTAAATAGTAAATGCTCTCGTTCGCTACAGTATTGTATTAGCTGGAGAACTGCTGCAGGATCAGTATTAGAGTTTACTATTTTTATAATGGCTTTGGATGAAAATAGTACTCAGAACTAAGAGTTGTAATTTAAAATCATAATTAAATTTACAACATTTATGGTTTAAATTACATTTTCTTGGCTATTAGTGATTGGAGTTTAAAAACAAGTTCAGCATTTATGACAGAGTATGTCAACACGTACGAAGAGTAAACGTTTACAGCCAATGGCTAGACATGTTTAGGTTTCTAGTTTCCAGCCCGGTGAACGGCCATTGGTGTGTGCTTTTTTCCCTATGTTTATTATACGAATATCTTGGTGTTGTCGGAACATTTAATCTGTAGTTAATTATTTTTTATTTGCCTTTTTTCAAGCATAGTTAGTTCAGGGTGGCCACAAAAAATCTATTTCAAAATTCCTTGATATTTCCCCGTTTGATATTTTACAATTGTTCCCCTAAAAAACTTAAATCTATGATTGATACGTGAAAGCAAAACATAGAAATACAAGGTCAGCAAAAAATATATTACACTTTTATTGGCTACTACAGAATATCACTTACCTCAAATCTCATGTAGAATCGAACTTTTGTCACATGTGGATCACAATCACAACTGCAGAAAACTAGTAGCTATGCTGTTTAGTGCATTAATAATGTTTGATACATTCCAAACTAATTTTCACAAAAACATATAACTTATATGATACTGACATACTATACGATTTAAAAGATATTTCTAAAACTACACCAAAAAATTGTTAATTTGAAAATCTGAAGTCAGCAGTGACGCCATCTTTGACTGGTTACACTACTGCAGCAAACAACCGAGTTTGTGATGGGCTATGGGTCACGTGAAAATCGCCATTACAAGAAAAACAAACCAATCGCAACGAGCTTCACTTCACCTAAAAGGGAAGTTTGTCCCACGAATAGCCGTTAGTAATACCAATATAAAACCTATGTGTTATGTTGTTTCCCGCTAAGAAATTACCCCTGTTCACTTAGAGCGAAAAATGTGAACGAAAAAAATTCAGATGGGTATAAAATTCCATGATGCATCATAAATATCCCTGATTTTCCCTGATATTTTCCCGGTTAAAGGAATTCCCTGACATTGCCTGATTTTCCAGGTATGTGGTCACCCTGCTGGTTGTAGGTATAAGCTATTCATGGTAAAATGAGCACTTTTGAAAGCACTCATTTTAAATAATATTCTATAAATATATTTTATTTTAGGCATAAGACATCTTCCCAAGTGTGGTGGAATACATACGCTGTATTTTTACTTACACTGCAGTATTTATTTAAAAAGGTGGTTAAAGGATAACATATGGCTGAAAGGAAAAACTAAAAACTAACTAGGGCCTCAAAAGTACTCACTTTAGCATGAACAGCCTGTACGGTTGTGCGTTTTATTGAGTGAAACTTAACATCAGCAGTTTTCTTGACAATATGCAAGTCAAAATGCCACACACATACCTGTTAACTTTTCAAATCCTCATTAAGTAAAACATATCAAATTATTGTAAATTTTATATACTAAACAAGGCCTACTTATTAATGTTTTTTTTCTTTTAACTAAAAAAAAACTTTGCAGCTTAATGCAGAATGAGAAGTAATACTAACAGTAAACATTAACACATTACAAGTCTTACCTTCACAGCAACTTTCCTTTCAATCAACTTCAGTTATTAACAGTTCACATTAATACTGCGGCTGATGTGTTGCATGTTATTTACAACACACTGTCTCACATATTATTTAAAACTGTTCAAACTTTAATCCTAATTAATACTGTTGACTGGCCATCATATACTTTTTTGACACTTCCGAATCAAGAAACGTCTTTTTGAACACAAGCCCAGCATGGTATGCTACACTTATTGGAATGTTCTGTTAAACTAGAAATGACGTGAAATAGCATTCTGCTCCTGTAACGTTATCAGCATCAGAACTGTCCAATTTCAAATTATTAAAACCACGTTTCACATTTTAAACGTGTTTTCTGCACATTACGTGGTTGAAAACTGCAAAACGCAAATTTCTCTCCTTAGACTTTACTATACACGGAAATTCGTCAAGTGTACTCTTTCCAAAACAATAAGAAATCAGGTTTTTTTTTACATTTTACACTCACTTCGTCAATTACTACAGACACGACATAAAAAATATGCAATTACAACATGAACATGGCCGACCAGTAAACACAATGAGACTATGTGATGCAAAGATGGTGAGATGTGCATCATTAGCACTTCATAAAAAATATGACTTCAGCACTGTCGAAAACTTAAATCAGCCAATAACATTCCACGATTAGCTACCAGATTCTTTATTACATTGATGCATCTCTATTGCGCTATCTATGACGATCATAATAAAAATACATAAACAAAACAAAAATGTTATGATGAACAAGAAAAAAACCGTAAAACTTTAGCCTTTTCCCGTAAATCCTTAAACACACTATAAAATCCGTACATTTTATGGACAAACCGTAAAAGTTGGCAGGAATGCACACACTCTGAAGAACATCGAAATAACGCAGTCTCACGAAAGACGTAAAACTAAAGCCTCCCCCCACAATTGTTTCCTTGTACCACCTAAATAAACAGAACACCAAAAAATTTAACTCTGTAGTTACAAAAATAAAACAAGTTGGAATGCCAACCTAGCTGTAATATCCTACATTAATTACTGGACGGAAGTTAGCTAGTAGGATTTTCAGTGCCTGCCGTTACATAGAACGAGGAAGGAGGAAAATTCAAGTGTACATTGGACTAAAAACATTTGTTTACAAACGTCATTTTCTTCAGTGACAAAACAGCTGCGGTGGAAGAATACATATTGGCTGTGCTACTTTTCTAGAACTGTCAAAATTTACCCCACTTACATGAAATGGACAATAACAGTTTCCTTAAATTCTAGTTTCCCTTTTCTTACTTTCCACGCATATTTATTAGTGTTAAATTTTTATACATAATGCATTCGTAATTATCATGAATAAATATTCACGTGAAAAATTACGGTTACAAGTGTTAGAAACATCGCATTGTGAATCAACCTCTGTTGTCTGAGTTGATCTTTACCAACATGGCTGTCAGTAAACGCAGTGTTTTGCAACAATATAATACAATTCTGCAGCACATATTTCTTATTCATATGTACTGTCTTCTTACCATTTTTTTTTTTTTTTTGCATTTCGTGCTCTCTAAATACACAATGTGTAGTCTGAAATGTCTGTTATTTTTTTACAAAGAGCTAAGTGTGACATTGGGACGAAACAGGTTATTTCGGAAGTTATAAAATACATTAATAGGACTACATGCAGGGCAGTGAGACGCAAGCGAAACATTGTGTGTGAAAACTTTTTTATTTGTGATTTGTAGAGTATTACTTGTGCATGTTTACATAATGTACTATGCACCGAATCTGTATGCCTAGAGTACAGTTGACAACCTTTTTTATTAATACTTCGCTGTTTACTGATCGGAGCATGTAATTTTCGGTGATGCTACGGAAATTTTTCTTCAATCGATGCAGATTAAATTAAATGTTGGGTTAAGCAATAACTGACTTTTTAGCATTGTTTACAGAGGAAGTTGGTCGGGACCACAGAAAATGCTAGTTGGACATGGACTTTCAGTTCAGGTGGGTTCGATGCTTCAAGTTTCGACTGTAACATTCATCCCGCACGTATAAAATTTAAACGCGCCGGAGCTCGGCCATAGATGTATATTAGAAAATAATTTCTTTGTTGGACAAGAAAACGATATCTTACATAGCTTACAGGGCCACCGCGGCTCTACAACTGCAAATTGATAGGATGCCATTTTGTGTAACATGTTGCTGTGGTTTTGCTTTCTCAAGTCACGTTACCATCTCTGGAATAGTAATCACGCAATGTATATTCATAAACATTGCAACATACACAAATTTTCTGTCACAAATGTTTTGTAGTGGAGAAATTAAGTTGGAATTTAATATATTTGCACAGAATTTTAACTTATTTACAGGAATACAAAAATGTAGTGTGGCCTATACATGCCAAAATATTGATTTCTGAGCAAGTGATTTCTACAGAGATGTGTCTAAATACTGGATTGTTAAGTTTGAATGTGAGTGTAACAGAAAATTTTTCTTTAATATCCCCATTTGCATTGTTTTATTTGAATTAAACTTGACAAATACCTAATATAAGCCAATGAATATCATGAACATAAAGTTTAACGAAGTTGGTGTTTTTTGGATGACTATTTGTCAAGTCCATATCTACAGAATGTCCGCATATATTGAATTATTACTTCAGTCCCCTGAAATTCAATGGATAGTTCCCACTGTATCCATTAATTTTTCAACAAAAACTTTTGGTGCGGCCTAATCACCGAAAAATACGGGAATTTATTTCTTGTTTTGAATAAACTTATAAAATGTAACTGCCCATTCCACACATTTTGTTATCTTTTAAATAGGTAGGTAAGCACCAAGCCAAGTGCAGTGTAACTCACAACAGGGAAAATCAGGACATGGTTTTGAATGATTAATTATTAAAGACTGCAAATAAATAAATTATACAGGCTGTTCACGGTAAAGTGAACACTTAAAAAAGTCACTGACCCCGCATGAATGATGTTGGTAGCGATGAATAGAAAGTAGTTCCATTTCTTAACATCGAATAAAAAGTGTTTGGTAACCATTTGTGATAACTTAAAAATTATTTATTTCTCTTTCCACTTTTTCTAATGCATCGAAGAGTAAAAATGAGCAAATTTGTAAAGTATTTACTCTTAATAATTTGACAGACTCCTGAATAGTGACAAGGTCCATGACAATGTTAATTTTATATGGGGCGGAAGAATACACAACGGGTTTACAAGTAGCTCTTGCGCAGGGCTTTCATAAGTGCTCCTTTAACATGAACAGACTATAATAACCTTATTTAATCATTTCTATCTCAAAATTAAAGTTTTCTTTGCAGTAAAATATAATTAATTACTTTAAAAGACAGACATTTGCCATGGGCACCAGCATACAGCGGCATGGAAGGGGTATGGTTTGACTGCTCTCTCAGCTGATATGAATGCATGCGGAACACTCAAAATTTGACTTGCATTCTGTGTCTTATTATTTTCATTTTCAGAAAGTTTTTGGTCAGCTTGCATTCGATATTTGATTACTATCAATTATATATGGTATTTTGAGATATTTTCTTTATTTAAATGAGTTTAGGTGAACTGTTTTTTATGTATTATTTACAATGTACAATGTAATACTTTTTCTAAGTTTCCCATTTTTATTGTGTATTATCTAAACATTATTCACACATAATGTACAGCTCTTTCTATGATAAAAATAAAGTTTCAAAGGTTAGAAATTTTAACATTTGCATGTAAGTACTGTTTTCAGTACTTATATTTGCATCCAAAAAACAGTCTTATTTCAGTTTTAACGGATTTTATCAGTGTTTACAGATTTTTAACACTAGAAAAATCAAAACCCACACTTTAAATTTTTTTAAAGCACTTTGCTTGAAGTGGCGACTCTAGCGCCCACAGCAATGTGTCAGTTTCTATGATGCATTTGTTTGAAAGACTCTTATAATGGAGATGGATAATTATGCAAAATATTTGACATACACCATTGATTCAATAGTTATGTCCCAATTTTGCTGTATGGAACCTTTGCCGTGAATTGTCTTTATGCATACAATGCAGATTTGGTAACTGTGTTTTGCATTTGGCATTAATATCACAATTGTGAGGAAACGAAAAATATCGCTGATAGTTGTATAAATGAGCGGAGAAAAGAATTAACATGGTTTGTACATTCTAAAACAACTACATTAAATATGTAAACGTCTTTCATGTCCACATTTTTTCTGTCATTTGCAATTCTTTTAATTCCACGAATTTTACAGGATTTGAACCAATGATTCCAGGATTTTTAATTAGAGGAACCACGATTTCAGCTTCAGGGCTGGTGGCAGCTCTGCACTAAAATAAAAATGCACAAGACTTCAGTTAACTTAAAATTAATCCAGAAAGGGCCGTACTACCTTGGTAGCCAACTTTTCAATAAATTACCACACCACACCACCTTCAAGAAATTTGCTTCTCTAACCAAAAACTTTAAAAAAAATAAAATTAAAGAATTGTTTATTGAATGTGCATTTTATAACATAGATGAATTTCTAAACTACAAATATCAAGAAATTATTGTACAACAATTTATTGTATGAATCCGAGACAGGATGGGCAACTCAGATTAGAAACGCACCTACCCAATTGTAACAAGCCTAAGGACCATGCTACAATTAGTGTCCCTGTTCACAGTCCTCACTGACGTCACGAGCCTCGCACAGTTTGCTGCTACAATAGATGTCCAATGCATTCCCTACCAGTAGGTTCCAAAAACTACTACCAGATAGTAGTTCATGCTTCACACCATTTTGTTTTATATTTGTCTGTTTTTAATCTCTAGTATTTGGCTGGTATAATTTTGAGGTGTTGATTAAAATGTGATTTTGATTATTTTAGTAGTACATCTATTTTGGATATCAGTTATAAGAACATTCTCCATTCTCTTCATGTTTATCAAAAATTAAATTCCTTCAATAAAATTAATTTTCCCTCAAATATTGCATTTTTGAAAATTCCCTTGTTTTATTGGATTCTGGGTTGTGACATCACATTATGTAAACCTAATGCAGGCCTAGGCAGCGTGGCAGAAGATGTAAGTAGCAGTTTTTGCAAGTGACATCAGGTTGTTTTTTGTTGGGGGGGGGGGGGGGGGGGGGAATAGGCAACAGCATTGATCAGGACAAAAACTATTCAGTTGAAGCAGACATCCACAACATTGTCAGGGCCACCAGTCACACCAATGTGTTGGTCTATGGGGCACTGCAACAGCATGACAAGCCTTTCTTACTAAGGAAGGTGCAGACAGCTAACACTGCCGTGCAGCACTGTGCAAGGTCTGGCAGACTGAACCATGTTGGTGTGATTGGTCTAAAGGAAATAACTAGGACTGACCACAAGAGACATGGCCTGCATCTGAGTCGTGATGGCAAGGGGAAACTTGTTGACCTCATTGCTAGTAGGATTCTTACAGACCACGGTTATATTCAAAATATCCAGGTAATCGTTGGAAACATGGAAATTTTTTAGGCTTACGAAACTCATACACATAAGGCCTAATTCATGTAACAAAGAAGTTTTACTTTCTCACTCAATACCAGAAACATTCAATAATTGTGCAAATATTAAAATCCATGATAATTGATGAAAATAATTTGTATTTATTCCATTAGAATATTTGAGGTTTAATAAGCAAAATAGACTAGCTTTCTGTGTGCTTGGACAAATTATCCCCAGAACGCTATTTGAATGTACAAATTTATGTCTAATAGAAACACATTTAACTGAATCCTCTGCTAAGCAAATTAAAATTCCTGGTTATTCCCTCAGTTCCACTTATTGTAGAAATAGCATTGTTCAAGAAAGGAGACAAAACCAAAGTAAACAATGACCAAGAAAAATCAGAGATGCTACAAGGACAGTACTTGTCAGTGTTTGATGCAAAGGAGGGTTGGAATAGGGGGGTAAACAGGGTTCAGGGGGTGTTTAGTGAGTTTAAGATGGAGTGGGAGATAGAAAATGTAATGAGGAGTTTGGAGAGCAGTACGGCAGGAGGTCCAGATGGGATAGGAAACGCAGCACAAGTTTGGTAGCAGGGAGTTGGCGAAATACTTAGAAGTGCTGTTTAAAAAATCCTTAGGAGAGGGTAAGTTACCACAACATTGGAAGGATGCTATGGTGGTACTTATACACAAGCAGGGAGAGGATAGGAGGGAGGCCTGGTAGCTACAGACCGGTGAGTCTTGCATCAAGTACAGGAAAAGTAATGGAGAGGCTGGTGGTGCAGTATGTGGTGAGGTTTAATAACAATAGGAATTGGTTGGAGTAGTCCCAGCATGGTTTCAGGAGGGGATACTCGTGTGAGACTCAGCTGGCTGGGTTATTAGAGGATCTGGTGCAGGTAGTTGAGTGGAAGCAGGACGCCTGCTTCATAGATTTTGAAAAGGCATTTGATAAGGTGCCCCATGGGACATTGATGAGGAAAGTGGAGGTGCTGATACCAGACAGGAGGGTAGTGGAATGGATAGGGGACTTTCTCAGGGGACGAAGGCAGAGGGTGAAAGTGGGGGAGGCAATATCGGAGGAAGAGGAGGTTACGTCAGGGGTACCACAGGGATGCGTGCTGGGTCCTTTGTTATTTACCATAATGGTAAATGACATGGGTTTGGGGATTAGAGAAAAAATTAGATTGTTTGCAGATGATTGTGTTGTATATGCTGAGATGGGAGAGGGGGGCGGAAATTTGCAGGCGGACATTGATAAGAATGGTTGTGGACCAGTAAAAATAAAATTAAGACAAATGTAAGAAAAACTAAAGTACACAAGGAAGAAGATGATAAGCAGGGACATGTACAGATGGGAGGGACAAGAGATAGAAGAAGCAGCAGAATATAAGTATCTAAGGATTGTACTGCAGGGAGACCTCAGGTGGGAAAAAACAGGTAGAGAGGGTGGTTGCAAAGGGAAGAAGGGCTCTGGGTATGCTGGGAAGGGTGCTGAATGGAGTCAGCTGTGAGGTGGAGGTGTATGGCACAATGGTACGGCCAATGTTAGAATATGCTGCAGCAGTATGAACCCGTATGTGGAGGTGGAAGTGCGAGAACTGGAAAAGATGCAGAGAAAGGCAGCAAGATGGATGAAGGGTAGGAGGAGAAGGCAGGGGCAAGATGGTCAGGAAGAAGGGAACTATAGGCCAACAGTGACGATGAAAGAAATGGGGTGGAGCTCATTGAAGGACAGGAGGAAAGTTGAATGGTTAGTCCGGATGTACAGAGTGGTGAATGAAGAGGGAGGATGGGGAGGGTTACAAAGCAAGCTAAGTAAGAGGGTGTTTTGAGGAAGAGAAAACAACAGTGAGAAGCTTCAGGTGTGGAGGAGAATGGAGTAGGGTAGGCAATCCATGCTTGTGAGGTCTGTGAGGAAGTGGAATGTGTTGAGGGAGGAACTGGTATCTGTGAGAGGGGTTGATAAATTCAGGAAGGGAGTGGGAAAGGAGTTGGTTGGGTGAAGGAGAGGTGAGAGAGCTCACCCCCAGGCGGTAGCCTAATTGCGAGAGCATGTATGGAAAAACTAATTTACAGGAGGTTGCTGCAACATTTTGAGAATCACAAAATCTTAATCAAATTTCCAGTTTGGCTTTAGGAAAAACACGTTAACGAATTAAGCAATTTTCAAACTAGCATTCTTAATGCACTTGATAAACAATGCCATCTAATAGAATATGCAACCTCATTAAAACATTTGACTGTGTAAATCACAACATACTTATACAAAAGTTGAAGTTTTATGGAGTCTCAGGTACACCAAATAAACTAACAAGCTAATACCTTTCAAACAGACACCAAGTACGAACAAAAGGAAAAACTACTTCATTCTACTCTGAACCAGGAAAAATCAAGCATGGGGTCCCACAAGGATCAATATTAGGCCCCCTACTCTTCCTTGTTTATATAAATGACCTTCCATGTGCCTTAACCCCAGAAACAACTCCAATTTTATATGCAGATGATATTAGCAAATGATCTTACACAAAAAACGGACACAACATTTACAGAGCTAAATACATGGTTTAGTCCAAACAAATTAAATATCAACCTAGATAAAACATATCTTATGAATTTCCTCACAAAGAACAGAAAAAACATTAATTCATATGATAGCTGTAACATAGACAAAATTAATGAAACTGCAGTGATTAAGATTCTCGGCTTAAAAGTAGACAATTTACTTAACTGGAAACATCACATTGTGTATATTTTACCTAAACTAAGTTCAGCATGTTTCGCCCTGCAGTGTTGCAAGGGTCTTGAACAAAAATACAGTAAAAATGGTACATTTTGCATATTTTCATTCCATCATGTGTTATGGTATAACTTTTTGGGGTAATTCCACTGATGGCAAAAACGTGTTTCACATGCAAAAGAATGTAAGAATAATCAATGGCAAAAGAAATTTAATATTTGCATGTGAGTACATGTTTTCAGTACTTATATTCATGTCTAAAAACAGTCATTTATTTCAGAAAAATGAGTACTTTCATAAAAATGAAACTAGAATTTAAAAAAATACTTACACATGGCTTCAGTTAACTTAAAACTTGTCTAGAAAGGGCCAACTTGGTAGCCAACTTTTCAATAAGTTACCAAAACACCTTGAAGAAATTTGCTTCTCTAACCAAAAACTCGTTAAAAAAACCAGCAGAAAGAATTTTTTTCTAGACTAACATTTTAGAGTGTAGATGAATATCTAAACTACAAAAATTAAGAAATTATTGCATAACATATCTTTGTATGCATTTCTTGTCCCAGTTTTTCTAATTTCCTTTTCTTCTGTTTCAGCAAAAAAACTATGATGCCCTACAGTATGTAGTAGGATGATTGGCCAAATTATGAGTAAAAGATGTGATGCATGTATGTGTAGTCTGACGTGTGTGTTTACTATGTCGAGTGTAAAAACTTTGTATACTGTAATTTGACTTATCCAATATCTTTGCAAAGCTAGGTATTGAAAAAAGATCTTACGGATGCAATAAAACGAAACAAAAAAAACAGTACAGCGATCACAATTTGTATCGCTCAGCAACAGCACACCCCATTACATCTTGATGTGTTTACAAAAGTTTTTGTTAAATATCTAAAAATTGTGCATAGATTTCACCAGTATTTATAATTATTAGGTATTAATATTAAAATTCCATGAAAGACATGTGGTAAGATACGGGGCAACAAAGGACAGGACATATGAGGACAAGTGAACACATGGCTCATGAAATCACACAAACACATGGACCAATCAGTGCTCTTGATAGCAGAGAGGACCGAGGACACTGTAATTTTATGCTGGATTTACAATGCAACGACGAGGTCTTCCCGACATTCGGATACGACTTCACAGCCCATCCATTTCTGCCACCAAAATTAGTCTACATTTACAATACCCTGACAGTTCCCTTCCGACAAAACCCAAGAATGGCCAGTAACTTGCAGATCATTGTACAGTATTTTGTTTTGGTAACTTTGTAAACAAAGTATTTTTACATTATGGAGCAGTTACTTTTCCACAAATATTTATTTTAGTCAATTCCTTAGCTTTCTGTTAAAAAGAAAACAAGAATGTACACATAAAAAACATAGGTTTAATGTGAAAATTAACACAGTAGTGAAATCTGCACATTTTATTTTGTAATATTATGTTTTTGTATTCTTTTGTACTGCCAAAAGAGGCCGCAAGGTCCGACGCCCGACGAAAGTAGAAATGGAATCTACTTTTGTCGGGGGTGATCTTGCTCCCGATCGGCAGATGAAAAATTTTCGTCTGTCGGTGATGTTTTGTCGGACTGTCGGGTTATTGTAAATCCAGCATTGGCAGGGCCCTGATACGTCGTTGCGTGAATATTTCAGCATTAGTAAATATCAATACATATTTCCTCGGGTTTATCATATTTTGGAGTCTCAGAAATGTACCTATTATTCATAATTAACAAAAATTATTCCAAAATAATGCACGTAAAAATGTTAAATTCTATCCATTCTTACCTAGACCGTGAATAAGACTTCCCACGATGATGAGACCTGCGTGGGCTGTTGGACCGTGAACGACTCCGGCTTTCTTCTTTCGATCTCGCCGAGGGGCTCTTATCATTAGCCGCTGGGCTGTGATTAGATCCGCTTTGACTCTGGCTATGCTAAAACATTTCAATGATTACCAGTCAGACCAATTGCATTAACAATCTCAAATAACAAACAGAAAATAAAAGCATGCCACACTCCGTCAAAAAAACAATCGCATAATAGCAAAGCCACAAGATACGCCATGGATTGATAACACGGTATCTATACACAAACCGGCAAAATAACATGACACGGCACTAATATACTAAAACAGAAATTACAACTCAACAAGCAACATATTTTGCAGCAAACACGTACCTCCCTGTCACTCATGCCTCGGAAGGTTCAGCAAAAACCTAGAAGCTTTTACTCCGTACATATAATACAAACTGTGTAAAATGGCGGCTTTTTAAGTTAACAGAACAAGGAATCCGACAACGGAAATAGTTGAACAGGAAGAGAATAAAATCACGCTCACAGACCAAATCCAATTCTGAAACATTAGACGTTACAACGAGTATTCTACTAATTCGAAAGACTTATAAAATATAGAACTTACAAATAGATAACTTTAGAAATGATATGAAGGTGATTTTTTTTATTTGTCAATAACTATGATACATTCTACATTATCTTTAATATTTGCATTTGATCCCCTTGAGCAAAGGTCTTATTGAGGTCCAATTACAACGGATTTATTTTGTGGCAGAGTATAGAGAAATGCATTACTTACATTGTACTTAAAAGAAAGCATGACAATCTAGATATATTAATATGAGAATAAGATATATTTATTACAAAATAAGTTTCTAATATATGATAAAATTATCCAAGATAATTTACACAAATATTTATGTTTTACGCACAAAATATTTATGTATATTACTTGAATAACTAAGTAAGGATAACAAGAAATCATACATCCATGTTAAGTTACACAAAGAAGAAAGAAATTTAGGTTAAAAAAAAACTTGTATATTATACGATTAGCCCATCACATACATTGTCTAGAGTGTGAATATTCAGATTGTTATATAATACGTATGAAAACAGGTTCTAATTTAGATTTAAATCATACAAGTAACAATTTACTTAAAAGTACTACATTGAAGCAATACATATACATACATATCCATATACACAATTGCATACATATCCATGTACACATACATACTTATATCCATGTACACATAAATATACATGCATGCATACATACATATGAATAGACAATAAGCACACACATACGCATATATAACTCAGCCCTTGACAACCAAAGACTAATTATGTGATTTAAGGAAGTAATCTCAAGAGATACCCGAATTAGTGAACAGACAAAGAAATCATATCTGGAAGAGTGAAACTTCTTCATCAGTCAGCCTTTTTAACAATAACTGCCTCAGTTCTTTCTTGAGCTTGACTTTGCACATTTCTAAGTGACTCTGGGAGTGCATTAAACAGCTGGAAGCCCTGGAAATTGAAGGCCTTTATACCTATTTCTGTTCTGATGTTGAGGAGAAATTTATGATCTGCATGACGGGTGCAATATGTATGATTCACTGGTACATCACAAGAAGGGTTATTAAATATGAAGTTTAGCAATTAGAATATATACATGGATTTTATAGGAAGCATGTTGTAGGTGGTATACATAACTCTACTGTGAGTACTATGAGGCAGGTCATGCACAGCTTTAACTGCTTTATTTTGCACAATTTGTAAAGGTTTCAAAACTGAATTAGATGCTGATCCCCATACCATACATAGATATAGTAAGTGGCTGTGTATCAAGGAATTATAAATAGTGTTCTTTATTTTAAATGGAATTCCCTGCAATCTCCAAAGGATTCCTACAACAAGCAGTAATTTGTTAATGATATGATTCACATGCACTTCTCAATTAAGGTATTCATCAGTGTACAAACTAAGATATTTCACATGATGAGCCCTGGGTATTTATTTGTTATTTATCTGTATATGAGTGTTTTCATTATGATTACTTCTAGATGAGGTGAATATTACATAGTTTGTTTTGTATGCATTTATGGCTAGATTGTTTATCCTAAGATACTCACTTACGACAACCAAAACTTTCAGCATATGTTACAACATTTCCTGCATGTTTGTGGCCGTGTTGTAGAGTAATCCAATATCGTCTGCAAATAGTTTTGGAGAACCGTGAAGCTTTAGTTTGCCTATATCATTGATATATACAAGGGAAAATAGGGGCCCCGAGACACTGCCTTGTAGCACGCCAGTGACAACATCTCTAGTCTCACTTTTAAATTGCCCTAATCTTATAAACTGAGTCCCCTTTTCCATATAACTGACCATCAACTCCAGTGATATACCTGTAATTCCGCTTATTTCCAATTTTTTCAAAAGAATTGCATGGTTGAACATATCGAAGGCCTTACAAAGATCCACAAATATAGAGCCTGCAAATTTGTTGTGGTCCATTGCATCTTGTATTTCCTGTAATAAAGACATAACAGCAAACCCAGTATCATAATTTTGCCTAAACCCATATTGGTGTTAATACAGAAACCTTGTAGTTTCGTAAAAGCTCATAAGTATGCAATGGATTATTTTTTCATAAATTGTGCTAATCACACTAAGTACAGAGATTCGCCTACAATTATTTAATTCATTTTTGCACCAGTTTTGTGCAGAGGTAAAACTAGAACAATTTTTAAGACATGGGGGAATTCGCCAGTTTGGAGAACCATATTGATGTTGTGGGTTAGTAATGGGGCAAGGGTAGCTTTCCAGTATTTGATAACTTTGGTGGAAATAGAGTCAATACCTGGACTTTTCCCATTTTGTAATTTATCAGTTTTGTGCTGCTGGTGTAAGGTAAATTGAGTCAGTTGCTAATTCTAGTGTACGTAATTGTTGGATGTCATTACTAGGATAAGATTGTATTTGGTTAGAAATTTTTACACCCATATTTGTAAAGTGTTCACAAAATGTGTTTGCAATAAGCTGCATCACTGGTTATCAGAGACTATACTTGTGTTTTTTAATTTTCAGTTTTATTAAGTAATGTTTTTATATTTTTCCAAATTGCTTTGCTGTTTCCTTGACACCCTGCAAACTTATTTTGAAGACACTCTTTTATCAGTTCGTTGAGTTCCAGTATAATGTTAGAGTTGTTCCTTTTCTTTTTGTATTTTTTATATGATTGGTCACTAATTATAATTAGTTGCATGAACTGAGAAGAGGCCCAAGGGAACAACATATTATTATGTTTATTTAACTGTTTTGTTTCATTTGTTTCATTAATTGATTCCCTTAGTTTACCCAAGATATATTCCAAGTGTTTGTTGGGGTCGGTATCTAAATTTTCTACTGTGAGGTTACCGAGTTTAGTGTTTAATAAATTAGCTACCTTGATAATAACTATGCATTCTTGATTATTTTTTTCCCCGCCATATGAGCTACTACTGATAGTGGTCAAGACTGCACAGTGATCACTCAGAGTATTTTCAATATTACATATGATGGTGTTTTTCTGTGTTGTGTGGGTCATGACATGGTCAATTGTATTATTTATTTTAGTAGGGAGGGTATTTGAAATATTAAAACCATTTGACTTATAAATTACTTTGTACATGGTACATTCATTAATCTGTTCACACATATTGATATTAAAGTCACCTAGGATAAATTCTTACAGTTTACCACATCATGATTCAGAGCAAAAAGAAAATCTTGCACTTTGAACTGAGGTAGTCTTTAATAACCTCCATAATACAACTTTTTTTTATTACCTATGTTGGAAAATTCAACCGACAGAGAGTAGTGGCCATTATTATTGCATGATAATAGTGATTGGGTGAAACAGTTCTGCACATATATTTCACCACCACAGCCAGAGAAGGGAACAAAAGAACCATAACCTTGTTGAATATTTTATAAAAAAAAAAAACTATTAATTTGTGTGAATATTAAATAAACAACAGCTACACTACCATAGAGTTAGGAGTATACTGGAGATGGCATGTTGCGACGTAGGTGAAGCTGCTGGAGATATTCAGTAATTATTTCCTACTATAGCCACCATCTTGACAGTAACCCAAAATATTGTGTTTACAATAGAACAAAGTTTAGAAAAAGGTACCATTCAAAACATTTCGTGTTGAACAAAGAAGCTTATGAATAAATGTATATTACAATTCACATGTGAAGTTTTACTAGTTTATTATCAGCTTCTGTTAGTTGTGCAATCAAATAATTTCTTCATAAAATTACCTATTGTGAGTGTGCGTACTACAGACCAGTATTGGGTTATGTGTGACAATAAGCACGTGTTTTAGATATAGTGCACATCTATCAGGATTTGTGGAAAACTATTTTTTGAATAAATGATTAAATAAAATATAACAAGCATGCTACCGTTGTTGTGTAATGTATTGCAGGTTGCGTATCAGTAATGAGTCGCTGAAGTTCTGGAAGGAAAATTGTTTACATGTTCCTGAGCCACGAATAAATAATTATTTGCTGGCATTTATATTTAAATTCCTAACACTGACAATGACTCGAGAGGTTTGTTTCCAATGTGACATTGCCTCCTGTATTCATATTTAATGTCAATATAGCAAATGGTTTCTGGTAAATAAATTCAAATCCCATTTTAGTTATTCCCTATTTTTACATTGCATTAGTTCTATGTTATGATATGGTTTTATACGTTCTCTATCCCTTATTGTAGGGTATATTTCTTTTTCTTGCATCTACAATGTTGGACAGTGTTAAGTTACACTCGGTACATAACTAAAACACAGAAATTAAAATTTTTACTGAATTGTCTGCACTGGACAATCAAGTATTTTAGAAATTATTCAGAAGAGAAAAAAGGGGGAGGGGCAGGAGACATTTATGTATAATTTTATTCCCTATTTCTGCAAAGATTGTGTTACATATTCCTCCAAAAAAAAACAATTTAGTACCAAGAGCTTAAGCCCCGACTACAATCACTGTAAGAATAAACAATAAAAATTTGAATACATACTTGTGTATGGCACCAGCTACAACACAACATAATGGTGTAATATGGCAGCCTGCTCGGGGTAGCTGCATTAAGAGGATCGGATATTTTCAATTCTTTTACGCTGAGTTCTATGCCGGCGAATCACGTGACAACATTTCCAACCACGAGGGTCAGTACAGTGCAAGCTTATAACAAGAAGATAGTTATTATATTAATTTTGTGGTACAGTTCAGATTTCTGTTTATTTGAATAGTCGAGGCAATTATTAACAGTTATAAAACATTTTAAATATCCCGAAACACGATTCCCACGAAACTTTTTTCATCACAAATAGATAAACAAAAATAAATATCAGGTTAGACAACACACTGTTTGAAAATATTCACGATACATTTACAGTCAGTCTTTTTCTTGAACTAGTTTCTCATTAGTCGCAACAGTTTTCTTACTGTGGTTGTAGCCAGTTCATTTTCACACTTCCATGATAATGGCACTGTTATTTTGTTATGGGAACCCTATGGTTATTGTAGCCTAGGCTTTAGTCAGTCAGTAGCCACAATTTTAATTCAGCCCAACATGTTAAAAAATTTCACATTGGGAGAGAAAACTACAATATGATATTATTTCTATAAATACACTTTTAGGGATAATAAAATAACCACCCTATGGTTAGGTTAAAATGTATGAAAACTTATTCGCCAGAATTTTAGGTTACTTTGGGTAGTTTAATTAGATTAGGATACATTGTTGAAATACTATGGGTCAAAGACACATGTACCACAATGATATCGATAACAAGCGCACATGTACTAACCACTGCCAAAGTGGTCCACACACACACTACCGCACACACACACTTGTGACAAAGTTTCTTTATTGTTACATACCAACTTTTGCAATTATTATTTTTAGTGTAAAATTCTTCTTTGAATACACAAACAAATATTCAGTTTCAATATCTCAGAACCACGCTGCAGAGACTTGACAAACAAACACTCCTCTAAGAAAAAGCATTATTGCGGAAGAAATTAGGTTCCACTCCTACCTTCCCAAGGTGTGGTGTGGGAAGGGGTCCTGCAGCAGGTATAGTGGTAGAACGCTTGCCTTTCACCAATGTGATCCATGTTGGTTTCCCTGTGAGGTTAATCACAGATTTTCACATGTAGGAATTGTGCTGATTGATGCTGCTGGCTGGCATGTTTTCTCACAGTTTTCACATTCTCTCCACCCTTCCATTTCAATGCTGTTCCATATCTGCCATATTTAACCCTCACTGTATCTCAATACCTTGGTTGTTATAAATAACCAAACCTATCTCAAATCCTTTTGTTTTAAGATGATGGAGGCCATGGTGGTGTAGCAGCTAGAGTATTCACTGTTTCACGAAGCGAACATTTTTTTTTGTAATCCATATACATGTAATGCACATTTGGAAAGGAATTATCAATTATTATTTTTTACTTTTTGTTATGCAATATGGGTATTTGCACACAATTACATTTACATAAAAATATATAGCAGCTAAATAATATAATTTACACACTTATTAATTCTATCAGCTCTACAAACATGTTAAGACTATATTTGCTTGCAGTACATGTTGTTACAGTTCCTGTACAGATAGATATTAAAGTATAAATCTGTAAAGTCTACATTAGATTGAAACACAAGGTATTACATGAAGTCTCCTTGTATCAGTCTTGTTCTGCATTATAGAAATTTATCTTTATGTAAGTATTCTTATACAGTATAGTATGGAATTTATGTAAATTTTGAGGTTCTGTAGGAGAATAGGTGAAGATGATTAGCTTGTCTTGTGTAGTAATGGTGTATCACTATTTTTTTTTAACTTTTTTAAGGTTTTCCATCTAAATAAGAATACTGCGGTACATAT
Source organism: Dryococelus australis (assembly GCA_029891345.1). NCBI lineage: Eukaryota > Metazoa > Arthropoda > Insecta > Phasmatodea > Phasmatidae > Dryococelus > Dryococelus australis. The sequence goes on along the minus strand of CM056993.1, from coordinate 63,625,166 downwards.
ACATCAACAACAATCTGGAAACATTCTCCAACCAGATTAAGGAACAGCAAAAAGAAATAGTGTGAACAATCGACAAACGCATTAGTGTTTCGATATTGAACTATTTTATTTATTTAAAAAAAATAATATTTCATCGTTATATTATCAATGGAATACTATTTGTCCTTCCAATAATATTATATTTTGGCTGTTTGATGTTAACTTGTTTGATAGCAATGCCCATTAGTCATGAAATATTTTTTTTCTATCGCCAGATCTGGTAACTTGATTCCTATTGCTTATATATTGGCATTCTTTTGTGTTTTGGGTTAATTGGATTAGTTTTTTTATAATATCTATTGTTATTATAAATCTATACTATTGAGTTGGTGTGTTCTACAAAAACATACTATTTAAAACTGTGTAAACACATTGTACAATTTTGTAAATTAAAATATGTATAATTTACACTATTTTTTGTTTAGTTTTTTGTAATTTTTCTTATTCTTATAAATAAAAAGAGGGACATTTCCTTTATCCGAGTCACAAGCTTTGTGGTGTTTGGTGCAAAATGCACGAGTGACAACAAAAATCGGGAAATATTCTCAAATGGATTTCCAAATGGCCTCAAAAGGTTAATAACGAAACTGAATTTTCAATCCAACAGCCCATCACCCTCGCAAAATGTAATCGGTTTGTGAAAAATACCAAACCTACACTGATTAAAACTTTGAACAAATTGTTATCATTGTCACCAAACCACAATTAAGAAACTTGCCTGAAAAATAATTTTCAAATCCCCCAATTGGCGGAAATCCAGATCCTAAGTTTAAATGAGTCTGGTTGGTCACTTTGGTTGGTGGGTCGAATTAAAGTTATATCAGGGCGAGATTGTGCCCATAGGTTGGAGCAAAGCAGTGGAAATTGATCTCGATGTTTGTGATTTAAAGCTCGTCACTTTGGAAGAAACATAGTGAATCGATCATTACGTGTATTCCAATAGCGACGCAGGGAACCAAATTATTTTTGATCGTGTATTTAACTAAACTTCTCTACTCAACACATATCGAATCACTATTGGAAACGAAATGTGTGATTCCTTCGATACATTCTTACACCATCTTTCCGAAATAATATTTGACGAATTGATTTATGACTATTGTGGTGAATACAAGAGAGTAATAGATTTCGACAATGGAATCAGGCCCGATCATGCAGAGAAAATACCCTTTTTAGAATGTGTCACCGTAAATAAATGACCAGAATATTATGTCAATAAATTAGATGGCGAGCATAGATGAGCTTTCCTCACACCTAATTTACTTTTTGTCCCCTTTTCACGTGCTGTTCAAGTGCATAATTTCAAATTGAGTGGTTATGTCGCATTCGTCGAGGAATTGGAAAACAATAAATTTTTTGTTCTCATCGACATGTTGGGTAAAATCAACATTTCGAGACTAGATATGAAATGGGCATTATATAATCATCAAAATCATATTGCTGCCATATAATTGATATTCTGGAATCAATTCGATTCATAACATTCCTTGTGGAAAAACACAGCAATTTTAATCAATCGACTGGTTTGTACCATTTGAACGAGGACAAATTATACACAAACACATTCCATCGATCGGAATGCTCTCTTTTGGCAATTTCACTTCCCACTGATGGCCTGTTGTATTTCCACAAGGACAAAATTATCGAAGTAAAGAGTGAAAAAAACAGTCAATTTGAAATTTGATTGGCAAACTTTTTTAAAGTATTCAAAGAGTAAAAAAATCCCTAAACTTTAGTTCAAACAAGGACATGGCCGACATGACTCTGAGATAACTCAGTCGATATGCCATGCATAAACATCTCATGCCAAAGATCTTGGAAACTGAAGTAAGACAAACCTTTGGAGATATGTTTCCCGATTCTCCCATCGTAAGTGACGAGAGTAAATTAAACAAACTTTTCCAGAGATCAGCAAACATGCACCGTGCAAAGACATTGTGTTTTATTTGTTTTTCATTTTGGAATTCAACTTATGTTATGATAGTGGCGAAATTGTATTTTGTAAATTTCGTGAATAAACAAGTGCCAATCCAAGGAGTGTAATTGAAAAGATTATATTGAATAAATAAGACATGTATCATAACCATACGTTATTTTTAAAATTTCACAAAAAGTTTGGTACCCCTATATTTATAAGTCTGGGAATTATTTTAACAGGTTTCATAATTTTACTCTTAAAATACATCATAAACATGATTGTTCAAATGAATAAAATAGAAAGGGCATTGTTCGTTTTGTAAAGATAATACAAAGTTATCACATACAATACTTGTCGACAAATGTTGATGATAGCAACAATCTCGTAATGAAAAGGTTTGAAACTAATTATATGCTTTTACCTCAATATGACTGCCTACAAGACACAGAGCAGTTTGGTAAAATGATTGAAGTTCTGGAGAAACTGATGATCAGTACAATGAACGAACATTCAAAGTACTATAGATCAATGGATGTCTATAAGTGTGTGAAATTTGCAATAGAAACCATTTACAGCAAGTTACAGATGCCATCAACAGACTATACTTGATCGTGGGGTACAAACTGGTATCAATTTTTAATTTCCTTTCCACTGTTTCTTGTCTTTTCAAATTTTATCTACACATATTTATTTGACGAAATTGATGAAACTTTACTAAATCAACTGGTTAGCATGATTAGAAATTATTTATCCACACCTACATTAAGTATAGGTTGGCCTAGATCGGGACCAAACATAGTTATGATGGCGGTGCCATTCGTTGGCGCCCACATTTTGATGGGTAATTTAATTTGACACTGAAGCAATGCAACATGAATTATCGCAATTGAAATTACAAATGGTTACTTCGAACGAAGGTTTATATCCCGATGAAGGGTACGTATTTCACGAAACTCTCCGAGCATATGGTTATGTATATATATATATATATATATATATATATACATATATATATTCTTCGGCTCGGGATTTTGTCGACCTGCAAGAATTTTTCAATATAGATTCAAAGGTAGTGATTGACAAGGTGAAACGGATGTTGGAGCATTCGACAATCCAATAACATTTTGGTCCCATGTTTACAAGGACGCCGAGTTTGGTATCTCGAGATAGAGGTGATAATGGTTTTTTTGTGATTGATTCGATAAAAGCAGTGATGGCCAAGACATAAATGTGGATGTTGCAATTCAATGGCCAATGCTCCAAACTCTGTTTTTACGAATCCGACCAAAACCTATAATAAATGGGGTCAATTTTGAGCCATGGCTCGCATGTTTATGTATGAAAATTTCGATATGAAATTTCGCCAAGAGTTTTACACATATTATCCTAGAGTCGTTATCATAAACAATAAATTGGTGTATATGCTGACCACAACAGAAACCACGACAATGTTCATGCTGCAAAGTGCCTTTTCGTGCATTGCCCATTTAGATTCAGTCATCAGTGTGTATAATGCTTGGAAAATAAACTTTCTCGAACTAAAAGTGACTGAATTAATTTTAGTGAACGAAACAGGCTACACCATCGCCTATAAAGTACAGTCTACTTCACGGACTAATCGCGATCTCATAAAATTTTCAGTAAATGTGTGTAAATGCATCACATCTTCCAACCATTCGTTCAATGGGGTGCCAAAGTACCAATTTGATCAAAACTATTCGTTTGTGTATGTCGGTACTCCGGAATTGACTAAAGTAGTTCGTATGGACGATAACGAAAGTTTCGATTTGTTGCAGTGCACACCAAGTATTACCAACATGGTTGCTTTCAGCATGGTTCACAATAATTCTGACAACATGCAAAACATTTCAGAGAATTTAAGCGAAACCTATTATTACTCTCTGTATTTCGAAAACGATAAATAATTTCTCGAGGACGTGAATGCAAACAAAGTATCGATCGGTGTGAAATCCGACACTTCTATATCCATTTTGGAATTTGATAGCCCGATGATTAGGCGAAAATATGGCGCTGGTGCGAGAATCGTAAACGGAATTTATTCAGAGGGAAAATACTTTACTTCCGCTTCATACATGATGCTAAATGAGAAATTTGTAAATGTCAAGATTAACTCACGAATAAAATAAGAGAACTGATGCAACAATGCTTCAGTACGAAATTACTCGTTTACCTAGACAACTTGGACGAGTTGTACTCAGTACGAACCACCTTCAAAATTTCTACTCGATACGTAAATTGGCCTTTACCACAAAGAACATTTTCCTCGCCAACGACATAGACAGTGAATACACTGAAGTACGATACTATAATAATAACGTTGCTGAAATTTTTGCGAAAACCATTAAAGCATTTACTTCATTGACCAGTGTGAGTACATTCTTAATGAAATCATTTGGTTACGATTTCAAGTACAAATAAAAAACCTATTACGTCGATCATTTGAATGAAAGTTTTCTTTTTTCACCTGAACAAATAAAAAAATATATTTCAAACACGTTTCACTTGCCAGTCTCTCTTACTTTTCAATACTTGAATTTGTGTAAAGTTTATAGATTTCCCTTTCCCGTCACTTTTATGATGCATCAGTTGAACAGTAATGACAATCAATTAATGATGGAGTATGAAAGTGACGGCGGCAATGTGTGATTTACTACAATAATCCCTTACATAAAAATATATAAGAAGGTGAATAATAAAAACCAAGTACATACATGGGCGGGTATTGGCAGCATTTTAATATTAGGGGTTCTGGCCTTTGTGATTTGGAAATTTAAAGATAAACTCAAAACCTCCATGACTACGCATTTTGGTACTAGTGGGGCATCCTTAAAAACAACTACCCCTGTGGGTACTGCTAAAACAACACAGAGTTAAATCGGTAAATACAAAATGTAAAATTAGGAAAGCATTATGCAGTTCTTGTCGTTTTGGGGTGGTGCTGATTACAATAAACATATATTATGGTTTTTTATTTCAATATCTGTATTCGGACATGTAATCAAAACATTGTATATGATGTGTATATTATCGACTACACATGAATTGTGATAACAAAAGAAAATAAGTAAATAAGAAAACTAAGGAAATAGGGGAAAATGTGTAATCATCTTTCTGGTGTATTGTTAACTGTGACAATATTTGCATACATATTTTTTGTAAACCACTTGCATACGATACACGAAGATTTGGACCACCTTAAGAAAGCAATATACAACATGCATACCTTTTTACCTCGATCAAAATCGCCTTCGCCAAAACATTTACAAACATCTCTACCATGCGAAACCACACTCAAAACAGACGAAAATACATGTAATTTCGATTTTACAATACCTGTGTGTTGATTGATAATGTAGAGATACGGATGCTGGAAAAAACAACCAGACTAGAATAAATTTACTAACGTTTCCTTTTACCAAATCCAGTTTTTCGCTATAAAACTATAACTATTATATATTTAAATATAATTTTAAGGGGTTTACATAAGAATATTTTTTTTGTAAATAATCAATAACGTTTTCTTTAAATTATTTGTTAAACCCGAAACGTAATAATAGTAAACAGCTAATAATATGTACATCGGTAGTAATACTAATCATCAATATTCTTGTTTATAGCAAGTATTAAAACTTGCATGGAACCAATCACTAGGTTGTTGATCATTTTTAATTGTATCTTGGCAGTCTATGTTACCGTCGTCGCCATCAAACTTCCCAAACATCTAAGTTGTGAGTTATAAAAAATAAGTATAAGCACATACAATGTTGAAGCCTTTCGTTAGATTCGCCGATAATGTCGATAAGGCGGGAGAACCTGCAATGATTCGACATTTGCTAGTCCCAAATTTACCAAAAGATTCAGTTTTCAAGAATATTTGTAACAATCAATATTTGTATGACTTGAAAATGATTGCAAATGGTAAAAAACATTACGAATTGGCAACATCACGATTGGTGAATTTATGAGCAAGATCAAAAAAGGCCAGTTTGACGCCACTTTCGGTCAAATCGATTCGAAGATCCTTCTCAACGACAAAATGCGTAAAGTTTTATTGTACGAAATAAAAAATTTTGCCGGTTTATGTGCTGCATAAAATTCAGCTTGGATCCAAAAAACTTAACTCGTTGAATCCAGCACTGAATAAAGTCACTAATTCTAACGATGTTGTTAAAACTAATGATGATCGATCTCACGCTCACAAAAGTAAATAAGCATTTTTTTCTCTCAGAGAACAAAATTTGTCGGATACACACCTCTTTCTTACCGTCGGTGTTTCGGGTCTGGCAGCCTACATAAATAGGTACAGGAAGGCGATAAGCGGATGCATTCGCTAAGAAAACGACAATGGAAAACTCAAAGTGTGTAAAGTCAATCATCTCAGTTGTCGGACGTTTTTCAACCATAGTTACATGGATTTATGCTACGATAAAGTTTTATGTGACGAGGTTAAAAAACGCCCGGTGTTTGGGCGTTCATTGTGACAGTGCTCGAAACGATCCTCCTGCGACCGACATCAACGTGGAATATCGTTGTGTTAAGATGTGGAGAATGTTGTGGCTTTTGGCAGCGATGTATTTGACTATACTATAAACATATTTCGGTATTTGTATTACGGATTAATTTTTTCAGTGCAGTCATTATTTTGGGTTTTGCCGTCTACCTAATAATTTTTTTTTTTTTTTTGGTTGTGGTTAGAGGGTAAAATAAAGATAAGTGGAAGTGACGAGCACGAACAATGGGGATTTCATACTCAAGCTGTTTGAGATGTACGAAATTTTGTCGCAGATACCCAATTTAACCGATCGACATTTCAAATTACTCACAATATTTTGGCAACTTATTGTATAATTGATAGTCCATTATATTCCCTTAGCAACCTTTCATTAACCGACTATTTAACCATCTATTTTGCAAATCACTTTCCACGTGATTTGAAAAACAAGAAATTATTTACAATCAAAGCGCAAAATCAATCTCGAGCGGTTGCGGCTGCCATGAACAAAAAAATTAATAATTCCACATTAAACAAACAGTTGGATCTTATCTCGCAAGCATATCGCTGGTACATTAATTTCCTGCTAAGTTTTGTGCACCCCGTCTATTATTTCGAATTGAACTCTGAGTTGGATTCTCTGCTCGGAGGAATCGATTATTTCAACGTGCGGTTTGCATGCATAATGCCAAATGGTAAACCGATACTTTCGCTCTTCACCGAGATGGATTGCGGGATATTGAATCCCATAAATTATCAATTTATTGACAGATATCGAATTGAACTCGTCAGACTTTCAACACGTTGTTGATATCTCACACTCACTTATTGTTGACTAGTTTGCATAGTCCCGTGTTTTTGTTCATGACTTCGTCCCTAAGGTGTTTCATGAACGTTTCCTCGAATTGAAAAAACTCATGCAGTTTATCGCCAAAGTAATTTTTATTAATCTCATTGAATCTCTGAAAGTAAACTATCGTTAATTTCAATTTGAATTTTGACCAACAATCCACAGTGTTGAGGTAATTTACATATGTATGAGATGTGTCAAATATCTGCTTGCTACGAATAAAGTTGTCTGTCGCTATGCATAATTCATCATTGGGCCATATGCTGATTTCCGAACCTACGAACCTATGACGATCCAGTAGCCTACACGGGGAAAATGAAAAAAAAAATCAGTCGAGAAGCTATTTATTTGGAAGTTAAACTACATACAAATATCAAAAATTACTACAAATCGAACGAACAAAAACTACCCGATGTGATAGACGATACGTTTACACAATTTTTAGATTTCGACAGCGATGTTAGACAAGCCATTGTTGATTTCGCTCTTTGTGAAACGATCGACATGCTTTTCAAGTCCAAGCAGGATGATTTGGTGATGGTCGATTGGAAATGTTCGCCAAAGAATTTCGAAGAGTCTCGCGGCGATTATGGACTGGTACCTCTATGTAACATATTAGTATCACAATCAAACAAGTACTTGTTGCAGAAAAACATTTATTGTTATATATTCAACAAGGAAAAAAAACTGATATTCGACCACGTGAGAACGGAAAATCACCGATATTTATTTACTGCAAATGCATGCAAACCTGTTGAATTACAAGTTGTTCTCGGTAGTTGATTTTGACGACAATATGATTGAGAAATGTTTAATTTGCACAATCGATAATCAATATGAGTTGTTTGGTTTTTACTTCTTGTAATCTTGAAATTTGTTGTATTCTATTTCATTCATTGTTCTTGTATTAGCAAATGATTTGTTGAAATGATACAAGTTTGGCCTGAAGAAAATTCGGTCGTTTGTCAGGATACTGTTCCGACACAATTCGTAGATGATTTCGAGACGCAAAGTAAACACTGTCGATTCGTTTGAATTTTCGAGTACTTTTAGTGCTGCTTCATTCGAAATGTGTTGACTCGCGTAATTTTCCTTTCGTATCTGTACAAGTAGAGATTGTTTGATGATCGCGAACGAGAATGGCTTGTCTTTAAATTTTACGATCTCGCCATATCATGTATAGCCATGACGTTTCGAAAAGTGAGGTATTGTAGTAAATAAATATTATCAATCACCCTACATTGGTATTCTTCATCCCAGTCCTTAAGATGGCGATTCTTAAACAACTGCAAGAGACCAATTAATGTGCCGCGACATTCTTCCTCCGGGGGCTAGTCGATAAAGTAAAATGCATGAGTTTGGTCGAGAATTGTAGGTCTTATTGATCTTTTGTAATTGGTTGCAGCTACAATTGAAACATTATTTTTCATTTGAACACCTCCTTCGAGACCGGTTTGTAGGGTAGCTGCCATACTTCACAAATGGGGTGGAAATGCCAAGTTTTGCGAAACTATCTCGTCGATTTCATCCAGAAATATCACAAATCGCTGGTTCTGGTTCTCGGTGGTTATCTTGAACAAATTGGCTCATTTGTGTGTTGAGTTTGTATAGTTTGGCTTTCCATTCGGGCGCTATTGTGTGGGCCAGCGTACTCTTACCCATACCTGGAGGACCAAAAAACAATAAAATTTGAATTGTGGGTTAAACACTTGTGTATAGATTAAAGTTTTGAGTTCTATTTTCAACTGGTCGTGGTCATGTATATCCTTGAAAGAAAATTGGGCTTCTATTCGCCATGGGTCCAGCTCGGATGCATTTTCCGAATTTGATTCTCCTCCAAATAAATTACTCACATTCTTGGGATTCCGAAAGTAAGCCAGAAATAAATTTTCAAACTAGGCCGTTCAATGTTCGAGATTATTTTACGAAAGCAGATCGCATATGAAAATTGGCAATTTTTGTACCAAGTACACACAAGATTTGTAAATAGTGTATTGATTTTCAGCCAGTGTAAATTCCCACCATGTTAATTTTTTTTGAAAATTCTTCACCTAAACCAAAGGGCATAGTCTCTAAATCATTTAAAAGTTTTCACATTCCTGCGAAGTGATTTTTTTTTTTTTTTTTTTTTTTAGAAAATGGCATGAATTCTGCAAGGTTCAGCATTTGAGATGATTTCTCCACGTTTCTGTGTGTTCGTCAAATGCGATTTTCGGTGCACATGTAAACTGAATTAGACCGGCTTCTATGATGGGGCGAACATTTTCATTCATTGTTTTTTATCTGGGTTTTCCACAGTTCTTATAAGATTTTTTTTTTATCGTCATGCAGCACCAACAACAGCAATAGCAAAGAACCTTGTTTCCATCATTGCAACTTCAAACACTCAGACTACAGTGCACCGACTCTGACATTCTTGTAATGAACCAGCAATCTTATTCTCAGCCACTAAACTCTTTTACCCTCCTCCACAACAACACCCACCTATTCATTTACAAAGACCGCATGTAAATACCATGACTGATATATCCATTTCTCGCATCGGCATGTGAATAGAGCCAGATGATGGACACGAAGAATTGGTGCAAAAACTTAGAAATTACATATCACGATTCATGGAAATTTTGATGGGAATCCATACGACCATCACACAAACGAAAAAGGTGGTCGGTGATTCTTCTTGTGCGCTAAATATCTCGGTGGCTATGAAACGAGTGGTTATACATTTCGCCAAGCTCAGCCGACTAGAATTGGAAATGGTGAATGATGGAGCGGTCAGTCATCAGTACATGGAAATTATAAAATCCATCCTTGATTCGAATTATTAGGACGTGCCGGAAAATATAAAGTGGTTTGGTCGAATTCTCGAGCAACACAATCTCCTAAACACATACACACTCATTCAAATGTGCTGAATTGATCCATCGAAGTACAGCCTGTACTCAACACCCACTGGTTCATCAAACACATTAAATTGGTTCCACCTTTGCAATCTCCATTCAATTCATTTATGAAAACATATTTTAAAAATGCAACAACAGAAAGAATCGACTACGAACTTTGTTGTATAATATCCGACAATTTCGAAAAGATCACAACATATGTCGTCAGTGAACTCAGACATGAATTTCTACCACTGATTGAATCAAAGTTCAAGAATGCATCTTTCTACACATTCAAGGAACAGTTCGATGGATTTTATAAACAGTCTTTATTTTTTCTCGAACTGATAAAAATAAAAAACCTGCGATGTATCTAACTTATATGTAAACATTCAAGTTTCATAAAAAGAATGTATTAATAAAAAATTTTTTACAAATTTTTTTAATTTATATATTTCGTACATGTAGTTAATCCATGAGTTTGAGTTCTGTGCTCTTGTCAGTCATGAGATATATTCTCCTCGTCATATTAGTTACACTCGACGCGTTCAAATACTTCCCATTGGGAAAACAAACGTTCAAAATAATAAGCTACCATAATACCTAATATAAGAGCGAAAATCATGTCTGGCGAAATCGACGGGAAAGTGTTATTATTTATAACGACCAGATCCGTATTCATACCTTTGATGTTGATTTAGCGATTCACAACATCCTTAAAACTTTCGAATTAGGCCTAATGGTTATAAAGAATAATTTCCTCTTAGATTTAAATAAAGCCGATATTGATAATGTGCGATATTTTGTTTAAAAATATCTCACCAGTGTTGGATCAATCAGGCTACTATTATGACTACACTTTGGCTGGTGCTCGTCGAACGAAATTGGTGAAGCGAACGCACAATATCGAACAATACGAACAGCATCTTCAATTCACGGCCAATGAGAATTTCGCTTTCGACTTTCACAACGATGCCAACACTGTTCATGAAGTAAAATGTCAAAAGACTCCACCGTAAAATGAAAGCACCCCGATAATGAACCAGGTTCAGACATCGCCCATGAATTTAAATGAACTATTAGCAATCAACACACCTCCCATTTTCGAAATGGACATGATGTTTCAAACAACTATTCATTCGAGAATCTCGTACAAGAACAACAGCAATTACCAGAGCAAAACCAATAAATATCAAATGTTGTACCTAATAATTACATACCTAACAAACAACTATGATTACGAAAGTAAGAACAACTAACTATTAATTACATACTTGACAAGCAACAGCAATAACAATTACTACAGCAAAAAAACCATACCCCGAATTACATACCTAACGAACAAAATATTTTAGATAATGTGCCCACGCCTATGTGACAAAACTTTGACAAGAGTCGATAAGTGGATGCTTTTGGTTGAAACACTAAATATTTCCGAAGAAGCAACAATTGGATTGTATAATGATGGTTGTGAACTCATCGAACAGGCATTAAATTCGGAAACTTTCAAAAGTAGTGTCAGTGTGGAATACATTGTTCTAGAAGAACAACTTCCAACACTGGATTTTAAACTTGACGAGATTAAACATAAATACAACATAAGTTACTAACGCCTATATTTAAGATTATTTGATAAAATGACTGATGCAATCATCGGGGAAGACGTTTTACTTTCCAAAAACCAAATCCAAGTTTTCAGTTTCGATCCCAGGCAGCAATTCGAAATGTCATTAAATCATTTGATATGGATTTGACGGTGTTGCAAAATGTCTCGGTGTTTAATTTTTACCTAGCCGATTGCCACAAGGTTCAAGATTTATTCAAAGTGAAAGTTCCGGTTAGTGACAATTACCATTTTGAGCATGGAATGCCCTGGGAATTAAACGAAGAAAAAAATCAAACTCAAAACAGTTCGTTCAATTTTGAAGTAAGTTTGGAATAAATTTATAATTGTAGCAAATAAAGAGCAGGCCAGATATACATGAAAAAAAAAATGATAGTGCCCAGGAAGAGAATAATCATTTGCCACATGAGGGGTTCAAACGGACTTGGAAAAATTTGCCAATGCCATTCTAAAAAACTAATGTCTTGGGCCTGTACCCCTCCCAGGGAGTATAACAGAATGGACACTCTCGATTTCAAACAAATTTGTTCATTCTCACTACAAGAAGAACTGGATGTGTAGAAGAAACTCGAATAGAAACATTGATTAATACATGGAGTTGATTACAAAGTTATTGCATACTTGGACACTGCCATTACATCTGATGGCTCTTCAAGAAGCATTTTCAATGAATCTGTTGCACGATTATGGAAAAAAATGCGACATTGATGGGCGAGCGAGTTAACTGATAGATTCATACCAAGCATCTACCAGATTGTATAAATCATTCAGTAATGAAATATAATCCATAAATTTATTTATATTTTCATTTTTTGTGTTTGGTACGTAATAGTATTTTTAATGTCGACCAGTATTTCGTAACCACCCGCATTCAAACTATGCACGGAATCGTTTATTAAAATGTATGGGCCCATTGTTATCAGAAATTGTTGGGGAACGATAGTTACAGATTTCGTTTTTCTATGCAACTCGTACAAAACTTTTGCAAATTTATTGGCTTGTGGAAACTGTTCGATAAACATTTTCGCGTGTACCTCGTTGCCCGCCATCCCCAGCACCACTTTAAAGTCTTTTGCCAAAGTTGCCATAAAATGATTGGCTCCGTGAAATTAATTTTTGCATTCGTCTATTATAGTGCAATCTAAATCGATGACTGTGATGCGTTGCGCTCGCCTCTTCTTTGTGAATTTTATTTTATTTTGCTCTTTTTTCGACCAGTTCGCGATCGTCTTCGTCTCCGCTGGTGATTCTCTGATTGCGGAATCCTTTTCTCATACCGCCGTATCTGGTATAGCCAACATCGAAATCTTCACCATCGCTTCTTATTTGTAAAGCAGAGGAAAATATGTCTCTTACATTTAATGAGAAAAAACAAATAATGAAATACAAGGATTATTCGCACAAAAAAAGAATGTCCAAAGTATTATCCATCGATCGGCAAATATCAATTTTGATGTGAAAGGGTAGTACCGATAAAATTTTTGCTCTCATTTTGCTTGGATTGTTGAATATTGTCAAAACCTTGAGAAATGCTCATTCGTGCATATCCGACCCTTGTGTTACCAGATGTTTACCAAGACGGTAGTGAATTTCGGCCAAACGAGCATGTTTAACAACGATGATCGTGTTTTTTCCCTCCATTTCTCGAAATGAATTTCATGTGCATGGAAATTGTTCGGTTGTTGGAATGTACGAACAGGCAGTTGGAATTTAACTGGTGCGAGACACTTGCCTTTGATCAATTTCAATATATCGCAAAAATATTTTGGCAGCAGCATACCATACCTTGCATGTCATTTTCACATCCCCCATGATCATCAACTGACGATAATCGAACGTTTCACGGAACTCGTGGTGCAAACGGCGCTCGTTCTACGTGAAAACATCTTGTTTTACAGATATTATGCACCTTCTTCTAGAGTGGATCGCATTCTATTTAGAAAAACTTGTATAGATTCTTTGTCACCTGATATGAAAAACTCTGCTTGATTTGTATTACCTTGTACAAAAAAATAACACGAGTAAGGCCCGATCGGAGAGTGTTGTTTCATGCCTGGCAAAATAATTTTTCGGTGTGTGCAAGTGTGGTCGATCCGAGATTAGCTCAAAATGCACTAGGGCACGGTAAAAAAATTCCCACATTGAATTATGTAAATAAACAAATGTTGAATGATACTGACCTTCAGCAAATTTTACTCAGCCAACTCACATATAATTTAAAAAAATAATTTCTTATTGGCAACTCGATGGTATATCACTGCAGGAACACATTGAACAATATCAATCAATATTATTATCGAGAAGAGCATCATGTTGATGAGGTGTGATAGACATGGAGCGTGTGCCCACCAACCTTCCTTCTGTCAATGTTTTATTTGTGGATACAATGCTCAGTGTCTCGACATATATGATTTGCCTCCACATCCATCAGAGATTGAGAGATTGTCTTGGCCAAATCCCTTGATGGAGATCGGAGGACGTCGAGAGGATGAAGTTGGTTATGCGACGGAAATCAGTGGATGGCCAGAGAGTGAAGATGGTGATGCTGCAGCCGTTGCCATCAATGTTCCTGTTTCTGTTGTAGATGATGAAGTTCACTCGATTTGCATCGTCGACTTTCAAGGTTTTGAAATTTTTCAAACGTTTTACATAAAGGAATTGGCTACTTTCGGCATTGAAACAAATCGCATACAACACTACGTTTGTGGACCTCCATGTAAGCTGACTTGTTTCAGTGATGAGACCAAATCGGTTATCCGAAATTCGATTTTACATGTGCATGGAATACACTGGTATGAAGGGTGGGTACCTTACACATGTGTGTTGAGTATAGTGCAAAAATTCTGAGGAATTATAAACATATTTACGTTTCAAGTGTGGAAAAATACAAGAGTTTGCGCAGTTAATTTCTGCCCCCATACCTTTTCACCAACTCGATCCATAACCACGAAAACCATATACAAAATTTTCTAGAGGAGGTGAAGGATGCAGTTGACTCGGTACTTTTCTTGCAATGTATCACCCACCGTGGACTTTGTGTTATGGAAAATGTGTGTATTTTTTAATATGTTTTATTTGAAAAGAATATACCTGTAAAAAGTGTATTTTTGTATGTAATTTGTATGTTTTTTGTATATAAGGTCTAACCGTGGCCCTAAATAAAGAAAAAATAAACAAATACATTAATACTATTTTGGATTCTCAAAAAAATCTTACCTTAAACGATCATTCCTACTCCACTGAGATATATAATAATCTTTTGTGTTATACACAAGATGAAGAAATATTCAATAGTCATTACATACCAAAATCGTCAAAAATTGTATATTCAATGTAAAAACCACATGAAATGCACATGATTTTAAAAGAAGTAATCAATCAACACTCTTTTATAGATTTTGTCCTTTTTCTCTTGCGAAAAATTATAGACCAAGTGGTTCTCAATGATCGGTATAAACACCCGTTCATAATAAACCAGTTTATTTTGGTAGTGACTCAATATCTAGATAATTTTCCAAGGACAGAAACCTTGTTTTGTTGAACACTGATAAACCTTCGTCGTGAAGGAGGAAATTTCGACTTAAATAACGACATTTCGAATAATTCGCCCATTTATGTGTTAATCATTATCACTTTACAAAATCCATTCTCGAAGTGTTTACACAAGGTTTAAAGAATATTGACGAAACTTTTGACAATGTGGAAAAATTGAGAGTATTGGACGAGATGGTCAACCCTAATGATTATTTCTAAGTTTTAAAAATACTACTACAATCGGAGAGGTCGAAGGTGAAAAAACTAGAGACAAGTTTCATGCGGAAAACGACAAAGTGTTGGATCTGCTCGATCCGAACACGGCCACAATAGAGCAAATGATGGCAATCATGGTAAAGGTGATGGTGATTATGATAGAAAAGATGAATGTGTGTTACACGACACAGATAATGATTAGGGGAATTTTAACAAAGTCACAGTATCGGCCATTGTTCATAGTGAAGATCATATTGATGAGAATGAGCCACTCGAAATTAGCGAATTAAATGAACCTGAAACCAAAGTAATTTTTTTGTGAAGAACAGGGTATTAATTCAACTGATTTAAATTTCTGTGAAAACGGAACAGAAACTGAACTTGTAAAGACTGCTGACGAATCCACAACATTACCGGTAGAACTGAATTCCTACAGACCGAGCCCGAAATCACAATCTTGGAAATTATTAAGCCAACAACCGTACCAATCAAAATATATTTCAGTGAAAACGAATCTGAAACCAAAATCGAGCCCGAGAAAATATTAGCACAGCAATCACTTGAAGAAAGTACTTTAGACGAGCCTGTGTTGGAGGAATTGAGCGAAATGGAAACCAATCTCAAAGAACCAAACGAATCGATGGGGGTGGAAACAAATTTGGGCGAAATTAAAACTGAAATTGAGCTTTCGAAAAAGGCGAAAATAATAATAGTCGAAAAATACATAGGGATAAATTTCCGCTATATTTAGTCTGTTTATGGAAAACGATTTGTTTGACTGAGTGGGAGAAAAATAGCTTTAACGAAAAAATTTATTTTAATTTGTTGTGTTTGCATTTCCAACGCATTGGATGATTCCCGAAAACTATGGCAATCGAATCGAGCATTAAAAACTTACAAATAATGGCATGTTTCACAAGACAGTAATTTGTCTATCACTACCATTTCGCTGTACCGATTCGTCAGATTGTCAAGTTTTATGTGAACTATCAAAGTTGAATTTCGATTGCGATGAAAACAAATGCATTCCACGAATAAAATCAACACCTGCCGCAGTAACAAAAACAACAACAATAACCCAACAATCACCCACAACCTCTTCTCGTCATGCAAGCATTGTTTCGTGTGATTCCAAAAAAACGGAATAGTCAGACTGTTCCTACGTAAGTCGAATGGGCGTGTATCTCGACTTACCCACTAATGTGGAACGATGCTGGGACTCAGACTCCGTACGCCTGCAAGGATGGAATCATCACACGCAATCTGACAAAGTCAGTTTTAAACTAAACGATTGTAAATGCAGGGCCGATATGATATTGGATGTTTTCGAATTTTAACCACACGTACCGAGATGTTTCCCATCAACCCACGTTAATTTCCTGAGAAACTTTCATGAAATTCAAAATATCAACAATAATAATAATTCATAAAATGCATATATTTATTATTATTATGGATAACCAGGGTTGTTGTAGTTTTAATTAATTTTTCTACAGAAATGCAAGACTATATACCGGAAATTTCCCAGAGTTTCGAAAATGAATTTCCTATTAAATTTAGAATATTATTTCCCACAATACCGTTATATCTCAATAAACAATCAATTTTGAAAAGCACACAATTAATTTTCCAAGTGTTAAATCGGCAATTACAAACTTAAATCTTTATGTACGCGATTACAAACGATTCCAATGTAAGCATTATTCAATTCGCCAGCTGCGACCATGGAGATGGAGACCCGTTCGATGGCGAAGGTCCAACATGCACACATGCATCTCTACCACTCCCTATAAAAGCATATGTTTTGACAAAGATAGTAAACGGTCCTATCTTTTTTACCAACAGGTACTCATTCACGAATTAGGTCATGTGCTGGGTTTATAAGACAATAAAAGAAAAGGTAACATGACGTACGATCCGACAAAACACGATAAATTTACAAGCTTTGATGTGCACAACATTATTTCCATGTATCTGTTTTTGAGAAATAATATAAAATAAGATTTTATATATATATAGACTTTTTCATATTTTTTTCCAGATGCAAAAAAAGGAGGGGGTTAAGTAAGGCAATTTATATGCGGCTACATTTCAAACAAAGATCAGAACGCGAGAACCCGCGATATACAGTACATCTGTAAAGTGCTCTTGCCAATGAGAACTAAAAAAATGGATAAGTTATCGGAAAATATTTGAAAAATCATCATTTCTTGTACAACTACAAAATTGTTTATCTTTTGGATAGAAAAAATAATATATTGTTTAAAGCAAAAACCGTTGTCGGATTATTGGGATATGAAAACAACAGGAAAGCTATTACGAATAGTGTGAAAGAGAAATATAGAAGAACTTTCAACGAACTGGCAACAAATGCAACTTCAGTTGTAATTGTCAACGAGCAGCCCCACGCCACCTTTATCAAGAACCGTGTATTTACAGACCGATTGTGTATTCCAAAATGCCCTTTGCGGAAAATTTTCAAGATTTTATTTACGAGCACATTCTCCCGTGCATTCGCGAAGGTAAACAGCACGTGTTTCAGAATCACATCGAGTATTTGGCAAAACAACTCGGAGAAAGAACCAACGACGTGGAAGTTATGAAGAGACAATTATTAACTTGAGCTGCAAAAGAGGATATCGTCGCCAATACCACCAAAGAAATTACAGAAAAAATATGCAAATGTCTGAAACCAAATTTCTTGGTGTTGAAATTGAATGAAGACAATTTTGATTTTTTGTATTATGTAATTTGAGTACAAAAAAGAAATTTGAAGTGGCAACTCAACTTGCTTGGAAAGAAACATCACAACTGCAAGGAATTGCTGCATTTAGAGTATAATTCACCGTTTCAAAACATGTATGGCCGTGTCAAGAATGCGATGACAGTACACATGAAATATTTCAAGAATTACTTTATAATTAAAAATACCAAATTTACAGAAAATGAAATGTTGATTCAAATCGTTAATATGGAAAACTGAAGTGTGTGTGTGTGTGTCTATATAATATATATATATATATATATATATATATATATATATATATATATATATATATATAATTTGTTTGGTTGTAAAGAAAAAAAATTAATCCAATTATTTTTTTATTATTAATTTTGCTCGATATGCTGAAATTACTTTACGCATATGTAGTAACCATTTCCAACTACTTGACCCACTCTATGTTTTTTAAACTTGTTTAACTTGTTACTCAAACTAGTACTTAATCTCCTCCATCGCGGTCGAATGGGTGACAATGATCTTCTATGCAAAGGACTCGGAGATCTACTCCTGCTATGGCTACGTCGTCTTCGTCTCCTTTGTTTTGGCATGATCATGCTCTTATATATATATATATATGTACGTATGTGTGTGTGAGTGTGTGTTAGTTTTTGAAATTATTTATTTAGTAAACGTTCGATAATATTACCCAAAATGCAAACTGTGAGTGCGTACTTGTATTTATCATGAATAATTGATAGAAATTTACCCTCTTTTGTGTACACATTACACAACAAATTTAGTTCTTGTAAATACTGTTCGCAGCTTAGCGAATTCAAAATGTTGTCTTGACTCTTCAAAAACTCTGTCATTTTGGTCGAGATATAGGTTGAATTTCAAAAAGTTTAAATATTTACCATATACACCCAGTCTGCTATTTTGAGCTTCGATAACTAAATGATCAGCGAAAATCCTAAACTTCTTTTTTTCTGGATAACCGAGTTGTGTGACTAAAGTATCGGGAAATAAGTCGTGATTAAATGTCATCGTGTCATTCTTACTGTTTGGCATAATTGACAAATGCTGCAAACCCCGATAAATACTCGAGCCGAGAGTAAATAGGGGCCCGACGATGGAAGAAGAAGAAGAAGACATCCTATCCACAAAATTATCGTTGAGAATGCGATTTTCCTCATGTTCGTCACCGATTTTGGGAATGTTTTGATTGTCGGGTGATGCCATCACCTGATCATCATACCATTCATTTTAGGTATTGGTATTTCAGGAGACGTAGACATCTCATCGCTGTGGTAAATGTCAACATCGCTGAGCGATATTCGACGACGTAATCATCTACATTCTTGGTATTCCTCTCTGAGTTTTTGTTTGATTGATTTAACCACACGATTGTGTTTGGATGGTTGGCGTAAACGATTTTCAGAATTGTCATCGATGGTTTTGGAATGGGGTGGTATTTGACTTTCGATTAAAGGTAATCTCACCCTCTCTTCTTTATTGAAACCTTCAGATGGCAAACAATTACCCTCGTCCCTTCTGGTTTCGTCGTCAGCCAGGCAGCCATCCTCGTCAACACCGTGATTCAACTCTTCGTCAATGTGTGTTTGTGGAACAGACTCGAATACATTTGTCGAAGAGACACGATGATGACGAGGGGATTGCAGGCGAGGTGCGGGAGTATCGGGAAAGGTGATCTTAGGTCCCAGTGTATGTGTTTGATTGGATTCTTGCGATTGCGGGCATCTGGGAGATGATCTAGGTGGAGTTGGGGTCTGGGATGAGATTGTGATGCAAATATAAATTTTTTCATAAATATTTGCGAAAATGCGACATATGTAAAAAATATTTTAACATCATTTTGATAAAAAAAAATTTCATAGGATTAAACACCAACATAACCCCCTCGTCATCGTTTTCTAGTTTTAAACGAGTCAATAAACTCATATCGACATAAAACCAATCACCCACTTTGCGAATCACCATATTGAATATAATGGGTCTAAAAGTGGGTAAATCCATAAATATTTGTGGAAGTAAATATTTGCAACGTATTTTTAAATTGCAATTATTGGATTCGTACGAAAATTGTCTAATTTTAAAATAATTGTAATCTGAAATATTTTATTTATAATGGCTATAATTTGTTATGTATAACTGAGATGAATAATCATTAATTTTTTTAATAAAGGCGGGATATAACTTATAATGAAAAGAAAAGTTATTTCATTTAGTTAATTATTTTATAAATATATATTTTACAAATACATTGATTCATTTATGAAACCAAAAAATATTTATTTTCATATACACATACAAATACAGATATATTTACACAATACAATTATTCCTTTTTTACACAAGAGTTGTTATACCAAGAATTAAATCTTCTGACAAGATAGTTCAAAATATAATCTACATTTGCCAGAGAACATCTTTGTTGCCATGCACTTGGATTATGAAAACCACAGGTGCCACATTCGATGGGAAATGTCCGTGTAGCTATTACAAGTTTCTCGGCAGACACTCCCAACTGCATCAGAAAGTGTATTTTTTGAGCACCTCTCATGATAATGTGTCGGATCCAACTTTCGTTTACGATTTTGTGAATTGTTTCAATGTTCATCATCTGAAGATGTTCGTTACGTGGAAGCTTCAAAGGTATGGAAATGAGTTTTTGTGTTTTTCCGTATATATACATACTTGTTTATTCACAGAAAAAAAAACTATTTATTACAATATTCCATTGCCCTTTTCACATCTTTTAGTAGTTAGATCCCATATCAACCGAACTATGGTAGGGCACAGGCACAAGATATATATTTTTTTTATACTGGCATTAGCAAATTTTTCCAAGTCCGTTTCAACTACTCATGTGGCAAATTATTATTTTCTTCTTGGGCACTCTCTTTTTTTTTTTCGCAAATATCTAACCTGCTCTTCATTTGCTACAATTATAAATTTAATCCAAGCTTCCTTCAAAATTGAATGAACTGTTTTGAGTTTGAAGTTTTTCTCGTTAATTTCTCAGGATATTCCATGCTCTTTCATGTACAGATTGCGATTTTGTTCGAGATTGTTAGACATACTCTTTACCAAGTGTATGTATGGAATGGGTCTAGATATATACATATATATAATGGTTTCACCCTCGTTGTTTAGCATATCCAAACTCCAATGGATATTTTTTCCAATGATATCAGCCAAATTTAAAATCAACAACTAAAACAGAAGCTTGATTAATATTTTCCAACAGCTTACGTTTTTCTTCTGGCCTTTTTCTTCTCAGAGTAGGTTTTTTGTCCTCTTCACTAGAGTCGCTTGAAATCCCTTAACACCCATCAACTTTTGGTACTACTTTTTCTTTTCCTTTTTAAACTAAATATGGTGCTTCCTTTATATGAAATTCTTGTCCTTTTTTTATATCAAACCTTTTCACTTCTTTTATATACGACTTTTTTTTCTTCATTTTTACCTTCATCAGTCGAATGTACCTCTCCTTCATCACCAGTGTCGCCATCAGTATTCCATGTTGGACACCGTAGTTGTTGTTGATAATGTCTCCAGTCGTCTCTAGAAGAGCTTTGTATGGGTTCAGATTCAAGTTTACCATTCAAAGGCTGTAGTTGATGCTCTTTAGGTTCAGTTCCACATTCATTAAACATCTTATTGAAATACTACCTCGCCATTGGAAGTAGTTAAGGTAGTTATCACTTGGAAATTTTTCGCTGTCACTGCAACTGCACGAATGACTGCTCTATGATTTCCGATGCCTATATATACGAAAGTGTGGAGGAGAAAAACAAGTTTTTTATAAGACAAAAAAAAACACCAACCATATCATGTATGGAATTACTCATTTATTTTTTTCGCCATTTCTAAAACCCGAGTTTGTCAAAGAGCTAGTGACATCGCCAAAAACCACTTTGATTTTTTCAGCATTATACACATTAGGTAACACTGTGTTTTTATTGCAACACATAGAAGATTCCGATGGAATGTTTTTTTACTGGCAATTGAATTTTTATTACATTCGTTGCGTAAAAAATGGAAAAAAATAATATCGATGGAAATCTTAAACATAGTTAAAGATGAGTATGTTCGCCATCCTTACAAGATGCAAAAAAAAAATATATCTATGGTGATTGATGTTCTCAACAAGTGGTCGGCCTTCGATGTGACCATTCACGAATATGGCGAAACTTTAATGACTCCCAAAATGCATAGGGGATGGAGAGGTTCGAAATCAGTTTTGATGTGGACATGGTTGCATTTAATGTTGGCCAGTGAAAATAATCGCAATATAAATGATAATTGCGCTAATCTTTGTCAGAGTTTACTCGAAAAATTTAATTTTTTATCCTGTGTTCCACGTGTTTCGATGGATACAGGATAATCAATGCTTAAAATACTTGCGGAAAATAACGTCTTGTAGATTATGTAACAGTATTAATTCATTAAGCATCGAATATGAGAAAAATATTTCACAGAAATATAATACCCCCAAAGTGATAGTTTTGCTAATGCTCGAGTATCGGCAGTTGAAATTATGCATATTGGACCGAGAGGAAAAACAAAAAACACTTATTTCGGTATACAAAATCTCTTGGCGTTCGGTAATTGAAAACAACGACGACGAGGGTGGCGAGGGGGATTATTGCAATTGTGAATTTGGTAAATGTAAGCAACACTCGAGACACAAGAAATTGGGCGAGTTTATCAAAATATACAAATGTGTTTTTTCAAACAGTTAATCATGTATATTTACATTTTATTCGTGAAAATTTCGTTTAAGGAAACATGCCTGGATTTTTTTTTTGCAACGATGGACAAAATCAACCTCGCATAAATACATAAAAAGTTATTTTCAAATTTCCATCAGAAACGATTGGTTACAATTACAAAGATTAATGTACGATAAAAGACTAGCGTTATTTTACTTTTGGCAGGATAATTCAAAAAGACTGTTTTCGAAAAAAAGAAACTCGAGATGAATCGCTGATGCGATTAATACTTGGAATGTGCAATCGAAATTATGAGAACTGGCGACAATTGACCTGGGATAATAGAGAACATTTATCATTGTTCGGATTGAATTATTTTGGAAAAGGTTTGTTTCTCAGCTGCTTAAAATGTGGCAATGTAATATGCATGTATGATGAAAATTGTAATCACAAATGTATTTGCAATAAATAAAAAAAGGTATTTTTTCATGGCACATTGTTGTTTCATTTCCTCCCCCCCTTTTTTTTTGTAAAAAAAAAAACATTTTGAAAAAGTATTATTTTTACCAGTGTAATATTCTTCTTTTTCTTCTAGTCAAACACAACCAGTCGATGTTGTCGGACAAGACCAACAAATACTTGCGGAATAATCTCGAACGTTTGTATTCTGCATTTCTGGCGAGAGAATGCGCCCCAAATTTTTTTCCTGTATACCACTTCGATCAACATAATCATCTCCATTGTCGGATTCAGTGAACTCGGCAAAGTCACCCCGCAGGAAATTTCACCCTTTGGTTACTATATTTTGTTAAAAGTGTATGTTTGATCATTGGTTGGCAAAAAAAAACAATGCAGACCAGAGTACGATTGTGAGTACAATTGTATGTGATTGATCGTTTCGAGGAGGCGATACGACAACCCGACATTGACTTTGATCATTACAAAGAAAATTTCATGCATGCAGTCATAGATGGTTTATTGGCTGAATATTCAAACTTTTTTTTACGTGGCCTACACTTTCTAAACATGTTATTGCAAAGCAAATTATATCGAAATTAAAAACATAAACATAATTGTTGAAGAAAATGAATGGAGGAACAAGTGAATTTTGGGTAAATAACAACAGCAATGGCAAGATCAACATAAATATAAATATTCCAAAAATGGTTCGAAATGAAGTAGATACAAAGAATATGGCGATGAATATGAATTCAATGGAGATGAAGACTATCCTCCACAACAACGGTTATGTGAACATGCATCATCGGATACATTTAAAGAAAATTATGACTGGTTCATCTTTGTTTTATCGGAGATGGTGAATCGCGGTTATGTGACAAGTGTGTTGTCATTGCTCGTTCGCTACATGGGCAGTAAAAATTTAATAAAGTTGATTGGATGTGTGTTCACGTTTTTCAACCCGAACTGGTACGTAAAGTTCATATTGAGCACTTGATGCACCCACAAAAATGTAATCAGTCACGTGTACACGGGATTCTACTTGACCGACGTTCTTTACTTTTTGCTTTCATCTTTATGTGAAGGACCTCTCGAATGGACAAATCTGTTCAACGTGTACAAATACGTCATATTTGGCGAATCCAATGGTCGAGACGGTGGTAATGATAATGGGGATTCATCCTCGAATAAAAAAAGAAATCGTCATTGTCAGCTTGTAAGGTGACTAATTTATTATTTTCGGACATTTTATTGACGAGGCGATGTGGCAACTTGATGTTGTTATTTGGCAATGGGAAGTTTTCGATCATTCTCGAAAGCAAGTTGTCCTTTAGTCTCGAAATACAAGAGTACGGGGTGATTTCCGACCATCTATGTTACCAAGTATTTTACTATGGGTATGTGTTTAACCCATTACTAAATGTTTTGAAAACAGCTTCTCCTTCCCTGACATGTATAGTGGCTATCAAGCACCGTTACGACATTCCAAAAACAATAATCACCCTAGTCCATTTCCTTCACGTACAAGATCTGTGTTTCGACATCTGCCTAAATTACCACATTTCTTATCGCAGTTGCAATACAAGTTGATGGTGATGTTACCCTGTCCGATATTTTCAAACATAGTGGCAAAGCAGCATGCATTAACCAAACCTGATATCAAACCCCTAGACAACGTAGATTAAAATTTTGTGGTTGTGTTCAATGATTTGACTCTAAACTAAAAATTGCCTCCAATGCTGATAGAAAACTTAAAGCTTATTACTGGCACCAAATTTACGATTGCATTCAAAATGTTTGTGTACTTACTATATATTTTAACTCAGAAATACAGGGTGAATTTGAAACAAGTTACTCCATTATATACATTCCATTTTCAGACAACACATGCCGAAACTACTCGGTTTGGCCAACTTTATTTTCGACTCGAAAAACATTCTTCAGTTTTGTGATTTGTTAAATAATGGCATAAAAAACATAAGTGGAGTTGGTGGTAGAGAAGGAGACTCGGACAATGAACATGATCGTGGTATGGAAATTGATGATGATGATGAAAGAACAATCACACTGTTCAACAATTCACAATCTATGAATTCGTTTTATTCAATGATCGAGAAATTTTAGCATGTAAAGCGAAAACAACTCATTGATGAGGATAATGTCAAACAAACTGAAAAAATTGTGGCTACAGCTTCCTTGCCGATAGACGCTGCATTGTCACAGCCAGATCGTCCCGAGTCCAGTTTTCGAATATCGCCATTGTCAAGTTCAATGTCCGCATTGGGTGATGGAAACGAGCCACTCAATGAGAATAATTTAGGATTTTTGGTACAAAACTTGAAGTTTGGGGATGAAGGGCAAGTCGAATTGTCCATCGAGCTGACCAAGTTCGAGGATGGATTCATATGTAATGTGTTCATCATCTATCATGGTTGTTGCATATGGGGTTTCATAATTCCTTTGCAGATGGGCCTTTTTTTTCGATATTTAGGTGAAAATTGCTTCGAAATGTACAATGATATGAAAAAACTTGCTATCGAACACGTTGGCCAACCCATGTACATGAATCATGTAAAGGACATTGCTAGTTTACAATGATCATTTTGTGAAGATTCACGAGTTCACCTTCCTGTTCACATTGAGCCAAATATTGAGTGGTGCCATCTAAAAGACCTCTATGATCTATACAAACACTTGAATGTCTACCCAAGAGAGTACCAAACCACATTCGAAGAAAACTTGTTACTCACCGACTACTTGGATCACATATATATTAGATTTGCATCCACGATTTTGTATGGCGAATTCAGCATGGATTTGAAAGTCACTCTAATGAAGTTTATGTCATCTTTAAATTTCCGAGGTAATCAGTTGCGGAATTCCCTGGTACTTTATGGTAAGACTGGTGTTGGAAAAAACATACTTTCAGATATTCTTTTGAAGCTATACAACACTGGTATCCTGAGTCATCTCATGTTGAATTCGGCCAGGATCCCACACAATGATCATGATCCCCTATCAGTTGCCCTAAGTCACAACACGTGTGTATGCATCAACAAGTTGGACTCGTTCAATGCCAGCTGCTTCAAGGTGTTTTGTAGCATGGGATGTACGCCCACAAGGTTCATGCTCTCAAATGGGTTGGTCGAATTACCAATAACTGCTAAACCTATAATTACCAGACAGAAAATGCTTTTGGTCGTGGACATGGGTATGATTGGTCGATTACTTCCCATCACGAAACACTTCCAATACATTAAGTTCAATTCCAATAACCCACTAGTCGATTGCTTGCTAGACAAGGTGGAACTTGGTAACCACAGCAAAGCAACCTCTGCATTGGGCTGCATATTATTGACTCGATGTGTATTGGAATTTACACTGGTCAAGATATTTTGGGAATTCACCTTTTCAATAGGATGTTGCTAATCAACTTATTTTTTTTACGAAACAAACAGGCCAGTTTCCATGACCAAGCCCTTGTATGTCGATGCAAAATATCAAGGATGTGTATTGAATTCGCACATCACTTCGAAACTCTTTTCGGTAGAAAAGGTGCACGTGACCATCAAAACGTTGTCAGAAAGATGACTATGGGAATTTATGTAAATGTGGTATGACAGTATAAAAAATTTGTTTCCCGAAACCAAATTTAATGATTTTTACCTGGAAGTTTGCGACAAAGTAGACAAAAATTTTGATAAATGTGATAGAATCTACAATATTATACTGCCTCTTCCAAAAATGTAATGCTTTTGTAAATAAAAAATAAAAAACTAATAATTTGATTTCATAATATTCCAATTATCTGTATATTTTTGCGAATGGGTAGCTAGTTGTTCGCAAAACTCTGTTCACACATGCACACACACACACACACATTTATTTGTCAGCCCGACACCATGCAATGTAAATAAGGTACATGATTTTTTATCACCTTAATCAGGCTTTCATAAAAAACTTTTTTTTACACATATGTCAAAACTCAAGCCAAAGATAGCCAAAGATCGATCAAGCTTAATGTACTAATATGCCTAGATTGTTGATACCAACATCCTTTGTATAGGTGGATTACCAATACCAACATCTGGTACAAATACCATCACCGAAATGATGGCGAGCGTATAGAGCAATCTACTCAAGCTTAATGTACTGATATACCTAAACGTTTTTTGGAAACAACGACCTTTGCAGAGTTGGATAACATGTCAAGTCTGGTAAAAGTACCATCACAATGGTAAACGGGCATACAAAGCAAGAGCTTCTTCATCAAGTATAAATATTTTTTTAAATATAAATAAAGAGTTAGTTTACTTATATATTTGTGGGTGATAAAAAAAATGTAAATGTTTACATTACTTGGAGCATGAGTTAATAAAAAGGAACTTTTAATATTATACTTACCCCCTTTCCTTCTGCCCTGGGAGAAAGAGTTATGTTTCCAAGTTCAGCTCTCTTTGTTAACTGAGGTCCTGTTTTCAGATCCTGTCGCCATATAAGATAAACCAAAAGAAGGGGAAGTGAGGGGAAATGAAATACTGTACTCTGATTTGTTGTTGATGGTAGGAGAAGGGGGGAGAAACCTATATAATCATTGGTTTGGATTATAAAATAACACAAAACTGTATATTATAACCACAGTTATTTACTTTCGAGAAATATTACCATTGTGTATGTTGTAACAACAGTTGTTTACTTTCAATAAAAACTACAAGTGTATGTGTTGTAATCACACACACTTATTAAAACTGAATTCTGAGAAAAGTGGTGAGTGAAGTTGAATTCCCCCACTCCTAATTTTAAGAACCAATCGCATTACAGCATTTAATTTCCCCTCCCTTCCCCTATTCAAAGTTTTCCTATATGGCAGAGCAATCTGGAAAAAAGACTTCAGTCGAAGCCGAGAGCGGG
The DNA here is from genome assembly GCA_029891345.1 of Dryococelus australis. Taxonomy (NCBI): domain Eukaryota; kingdom Metazoa; phylum Arthropoda; class Insecta; order Phasmatodea; family Phasmatidae; genus Dryococelus; species Dryococelus australis. The sequence continues at coordinate 63,596,759 of CM056993.1, read as the reverse complement.
ACAGAGAAACATTATCCTTCCTCCACTCCGGAGCAAAATTAATAAGGTAAGTATAATAATAAAAATGGTAAATATACCTTATAAAAAATAAGTATTTTATAATATATGTTATATATGTGTATACTATACATATATATTATATTTACACTATATATTATATATACTATATATTATGATTATATTTAAAATATTTACTATTATTATTATACTTGCCTTATTCCTTTTGCTCTGGAGTGGAGGAAAGTTGATGTTTCTCTGTCCAGCTCTTGCCATCGACTGAAGTCTTTTTTCCAGATTTCTCTGCCATATAGGCAAACTTTGTAGAGGGGAAAGTGAGGGGAAATGAAATAGTGTACTCTGGTTGTTGAAAGTTGGAGGGGGAAGGAACATTGGTGACAATGCACTCTGGTAGAGTCTCGCAGAACTAAACAAAAGTAATGCAACTCGTCCAAAGTTACATTATTATTCACTTCACATTTACAAGACAAATTTTGAATACTAATTACTCATGAAAGGACCAGACACACACTTGTATGTTTTCTCCGAACTAAACAGAATTGTACAGACTTTGCAATGTCCTCCAATCCTTGCAAGATAAATTAATTTTAATTCCTCCCACTCCTAATTTAAAGAACCAATTATGTTGCAGAATTTCACTTCCCCTCCCTTCTTGTCTTCAAATTTTGCCTATATGGCAGAGAAATCTGGAAAAAAAAAAAAAAAAAAAAAAAAAACCAGTAGATGCCACGAGCTGAATGGAGAAACATTAACCTTCCTCCACTTCAGAGCAAAAGGAATAAGGAAAGTATAATAATAAAATAGCAAATATACCTTATAAAATATTAGTATTTTATTTCATATATATATAAATGAAATAGTGCACTCTGATTGGTTGTTGAAAATCTGTGTTGGGGGGCGAATTATTGTTGGTGGAGGTATAATTGCTTGGAACTAATAGAATTTAATTATGGTCCCTATATATCTTATTAATATTTAAACTTTGTCTTACAATATAAACTTTGAATACTAATTACCTGTATAGGGCCCAATGGATATGTTTGTTTAGTTCCATGTGATTTTGTAAAAGTACTCCACAATCGACAATTCTTCCCCTTTTTCACTTTATTGATCAATCGATCAGAGTACACCATAATCTCACTGGTGTTAGTTACTGTGCACTAAAAGACTAACCTAAGAAACTGTTCTCACACCACCTCTGTGTTGAAGACTGTCATGGTCTTTGGCTGGAAATGTCCAGTTCAGGTGCATGTCTCCTTCATGTCTTGTTGCACAGTTGTTTTACTTGTATTGTGTGAGGAAACCCTTGCGATTCACATTACTGGCATTTTATTGCACAATTGCCCCTGGTGTTAGTTGGCGATGAGGGCACCAGCACATTGTGATGTTACTTCCTATAACAGACAGTTACAACCAAATTTTAAAAACAGAGTAAGTGGGACCTTGCTAACGTGGAATATTTGTATTATTGAAGCATTCTTACATATTAAGGTTATGCACATGTTTGAACCACAATATTTCTGGACATTTATAATAAATATTGACCATGTGCAACCTTGCAAACATAAAATGTCTGTATGATTTAAGTATTTTTGCATATTTAAGTTATCCATGAATTTGCACCACCATATGCCTGGATGTTTATAATCAATATTGACCATGTGTAACCTTGAAAACATAAAATATTTGTATTATTAAAGTATTTTTACACATCAAAGTTACCCACGTATTTGCACCACAGTATGTCTGGATGTTTATAATCAATATTGACCATGTGGGACAAAGTAAACATCAAATATTTCTATTATTAAAGTGTATTTACTCATTAAAGTTATCCACATATTTACACCACAGTATGTATGGACATCTATAATCAATATTGACCATGTGGGACCTTTTCAAAAATTAAATATTTGTATTATTGAAGTCCAAACATAATGATGTCCAGACACATGGGTAATTTTAAAGTGTAAAAGATACTGTAAGAATACAAATATTAATGTTTGCAAGTTCCGCCCATGGACCTCGTTAATTATAAAAGTTGAAACTTACAGATGTCCCATCATGTGGGTAATTTAAAGTGTATAAATTTGTCAGGTCCCATGTGGCCAACTTTAATTAATGCTTTCCACCTGGGAGATTAAAAATTAAATTAATTAACTTTTATAAAATAAACTTAAAGACAATATGATGCACCTATAATGCAGGCTATGCCTTTGGAAGGCTTTCCTCCCAGCACCAGGGCCTGGTGCTCATGTTAGTAAATAAGTTGACTTATATTTAGAGATAATAAAAATAAATGAGATTTATTTTATATGTGTAATGTTTTATAAACAAACTATTAAAAATATAATAGGTTGGATTAAACAAAATACTACTGAACTAATAAAATTCTTGTAAATATATTTTATACTATTTAAAAAAAGAAAGTTGGTTTAATATTATTTTATAATTTATTTAAAACATCTTTGGTGCTATCTTTTGGTGAATATATGATGCTACTTATATTCATTTTATAGCAAAGAAACATTTTACTGCTCAACAATGTTGCCAACATAGAAAGAAGCAATTTCACTACAGTTGGAATAAAATTTCTCCCTGCACAACTTTTTTTTAAACGTTATTATTATAATTCTGTGAAAAAATGTGCCTGGCCTAAATAACGAAATTTGTAAAACCAGAAATATAATTATTCTCGAAAAAAAAGAAAAATGGTGAATAAATATGCCTACAAACTTTTTAAAATAGCAAAGAATCTAAACTCCAGAATCTTACCAAACAACACACATGCATATTAATGTTAAAATTGTGATGTTGAGGAATTAAACTCCGAAAATTTATTATATAATATTGATAAACATAGTAGTCACATAAATCGAGCAAATATTAATACATAACTAATTGGAAATGGTTTGACACTTAAGAAAGAAACCATTTTTTCCTGAATAATAATAACAGCCTTACAGTGGCAGGTAAGTCTGAAACAGTAGTATTTTACCATTTATATATATATATATATATATATATATATATATATATATATATATATATATATATATATATATATATATATATATATATATATATATATATATATGAAATTGTTTCTTGTATTTATTAATTTACAATAATTTGTAGATTAACTATTTAAAAAAGTGGGATTTTTGTAAACAGCAACAAATATACTAAACAAATTCTTGTAAAGATATCTACTCTGATTAAAGTTAAAAAAAATATTTATTCAATATATTTCATATATTATTCTTAAAAACCGAGTGCTATCTCTTGGCAAACAATTAGTTGTAATAATGAAAACTTATGTTTCTATTTTCTACTTTAAGAAGTATTTTCCAATAAGCAAACTTGTTTTAACTTAAGTACAATGAACTAATTTTGTCTTCATAATGTAATATGTTATATAAAAAAATCTTTTAAAAATATTTTTCAATAATCTCACTATAACATAGGTGACACATGACAATATTTTAACTACACATTTGTGAAGGAAATTATTATTATTATGCAAAATGTCAGGTTGTGCCCGCTTGTTTACATTATTTGGTTCTGTCAAAGACTTACATTTACCGATGAGTTGACAAATTTACAATTGTTTCTGGTAATCGCATGACATGCACCTTTTCAGATTTCAGCATGCCCCTGGGGGGGGGGGGGGATTTATTCTAAGTAATTTGTTATGTTTTTTCTCGACAAAATTATTTGTTTCTCGAACTTTCGTTTACTAATGAAATAAGCTATTCTAAGCACATTCTAGTGTTTGTTTGACGTCACTATATTCGCTAAGAAGCTCGAAGCGAAAATGAAAACCTTTTAGGCCTTCCATGCTAAGCTTTATTATAAAAACTTGGCTGGTGTGTGAGAACAATTTTTTTGAGACTGTGTGCCTTTAGGTATTATACAAACAAAAAAATATATTTCAGAAAAATATTTTTAAAGTACCAATTAAACTTTTTGTTTTAATTTGTGAACTATCTAAGCAGCAGTATAAGCTGGCTAATGTGAGGATTTTATTATATTATTGCAGTTGTTTATAATGAAATAAAAGTTCATAAACACAAATTTATTTTTAAAAATGCTTTCAGTAATGTAGTTCGTAAATCACTTAATAGGTAGTTCTAAACTGTAAATAATTCTTGGTGGTGTATAACCAAAATACTTTATCTTGAAAATAATTGAGTGAAATTCATATTTTGATATAAATACTATCCACAAGAAACACAACAGTGTCTAGTATGTTGTTGGCCACTTATTTTAATATCTGTTTATTATAAATAGCACAGAAAAATTCTTGTTTGTAAATAACTTGCATAAAAAACAGCAAAATGTTTATTGAAAAAAATCTTCAGGTATGTAACAACCAAAGTTATGTGAGCTCTCTCTCTTACCGACATGCATGCAAATTTATTTCAACTCAGTGCAAATGAAATTAATACATATTTATGTGTAATACAGCATATATTCAATCGAGTTATAAAATAGCATAACGTCGTCAGCAAATTTGATACACTTGACGATGCGAACCTTCCATATTTTAATTTAGGGTTTTATATACCAAAACAAAGAAAGAAATGCATTAAAAGTTACATTTATTTTTGATACATTTACATATACAATACAATACAATTTACAATAACATTCCTTTTCACAATAATATATATAGCGTTATTTACATTAGTATTTCTCCACTATACATGTTTATGAGAATGTCTTTTCCTTCTGTCGAATTGGTACACATCCACTTATTGTCTTGTGTTCGAGACTTTTACACATGATAGCGAATATTGGTAATACGATTGATATGATGCCCATGGAAAAAAAAACTCTTCAGTTAAGAGGCAGAAAAAGTATGGTAAAGGAAATACACTTTAGTCGTTCATTGAAAATAACTTTTTACCCTTGCCATTGGAATTTACCAGATCCGAATTTTCGTCTCTACTCTTTGTACAAACCAATTCTTCTTTGATCATCCACTTCTACTGCACCAAAAATGAAAGATTATCAGTTGCCTTCACCATGGATGAATCCTTTGTTGTAGTTGATGTCGGCAAACAAAATGGCAATTTCTTCGCATAGATGTTTGTGGAGCAAAACAGTAAAACTGTTCCAAAAAACATTTTTGATCTTGCTGGTACCATCCTTCTCTCCACTGCATGCTTTGTTATACCGGCTACTGAAATAGTAGACTTATTTATAGCTGGGCGTGTGTTACAAATAATAAAAACACCACAAGCTGTGTCTTTTTTTATTTATTTTTGCATGCTCTTTAACTCGGCGGCAGCTTTTTTAAACTCTTTTATTTGGTTTTCATCATGTTTGAACAGATTCATAATGTTAAATGTATTGGAATAAGCAGCCAAAAATTTTTTTATGACGTACATGGGTTCACTATCTCGCCACAGTGCTTCATCAGTTGAGTCTTCCATCAGACGTTGTTTGCCAGATTTGATCATCTGAATCATAATTTACATTCCCTGAATTCGATTTTGACATTGTTTTCTCACCATACAATGAAATACTATCAAAATTTAAAATGAAAATGAAAATGTTATTGTCATGTATGTATTGCACTGTAAATGACGATGGCAAATGTTTAATTTGATTGGCAATTACAATCTTATAAGCTAAGTTGTTTCTTTTTTGTAAAATTTAGCCAATTGTGGTGGATATAGTTGGTTAATGTGAGAATGAGCCATATGTCCACTTGTTGATTTCATACAAGTATCGAAAGAGGCGTAATAATCTTTCCATTCTACCCACAGGGTCTCTACATCCACCCAGTGGTAGTTCATGGCTTGACAAGGTTTTTTTTACTTACAAGAAGCTATATAGCTAGCCATTGATAAAAAAGTATAAAAAACTATATAAAAAAAGAAGACTGATAGGGAGAGGGGGGTGGGAAAAATAAAAAACAAAAGAAATCTCCTATGACACCAGGTATTAAAGGCTGTGTATTGTTGCTAATGCTACCACAGTTCCCGAAGCACTCATACCTCGAACTTCAAATAGTCAGCACAGTCTACTGAGTCTGGAAGTATGGATTCAAAATGTTATGCTAGTAAAAACTATGTAAAAGAGTTTATTCACATATATGAAAAACACGAACCTCTTTGCAACATAGATAAACAGGTGTATAAATGCGCAAATGCAAAGTATAAGTGATTTCGAGAATTACTTGCATATACCATCGAGTATGGAGAACATGATGTAGACAAATACACCATTAGTAAACATACAAAGTCTTTACAGTATTCCTACATAAGAGAGTGGAAGAAGGAAATATATGCAACGAAGAATGGTTGTGTTCGTGAACCAACAATGTGGTACTTTAATCTGTTGAAATTCATTCAATCTAAAGAACGGGGAGAGACACATTCGTCCACAATGGGGGTGGAAGATATGGGGTGTGGGGTTGTGAACATCAAACATGGAATGATGAATGACAGCACCGTCTATTTTCCCATGTCTGTCAATGATGAGGTAGTGGACAACCCATAAACTTATCTGTCAACAGCGGGGTTGGTGACACTGCAGTCAATACATCAATCAATGGTGAGATAGGTGACACTGCAGTCAATTCATTAATAAATGGTGTGGTTGGTGATACTGCAGTCGATAAATCAATCAACGATGAGGTTGGTGATACTGCAGGCGATACATCAATCAAAAATGAGGTTGGTGACACTGCAGTGGATGCATCAATCAACGATGAGGCTATGCACAATGTAGTCAATGTGTTCAACAGTAGGGTTGGGAATAATGTAGTCGACACAACCAACACGCCTGTCAATCGCGCATCCGACACATGTATTAGTGATCAATATACCCATCAATGGTGAGGTTTTTGACATATCTGTTTTTTGTTATGAAATTGAAAAAAACTGATACGAACGGAACCTTCACAGAGGAGTTACTCAAAAATCAATTATGAACCATGTAGTAGATGTGGGTTTGTCTAAAGGATGGTCAAGTCGAGCCAGGTGTAGTATTGTACTTTAAAAAATAACCTCATATGAATATTATCTTTATAAAATCAAATAAAACAAATTTTAAAAAAGAGTATTTATTTGTATTTTTTTACCATTTATTTTCACATAATCTATGAATCACTTGTCGTAAATGGCACATTCACTAAATTCTTTTGGAAATCTCCCATTTGCAATATCCAAATGCACTTTGTGTTCTGTTAGATAAAATTCATAACTTTCAACCCATTTTTTAAACGATTCATTGACTGCTTTTGTGTATGTTTTACGGAAGTCTGAGGCATGGCTCCATTCAAAATTGCATGTATGACTTTTACGTAATTGTGTAGATATTTGATACAATGATTCTGATACATTTCGGGCTGTGCATATTGTTTATTTTTTGCCTCTGTGGTAATTTTGAATACTTTTCCAAAGTCAAGTATCGATCTGCCTGACAGTCTTCGGGATCGTACAAGAGCACCGTTTTCTTACGGCCAATGTAGGACGAACCAAGACCATCAGTGTACCTTTGATGTGCAGATGAGTTATCGAGCCTAACCAACTTTACATTTTCGTACAATTCCGTCTGATCTATGAAATAGAGTTAGTTGCAAGTGGCAAACCATATATTTTCGAAATTGAGAAATTTTTCCAATTTATAACAGTTGGTTACTTTGGTTATATTCACAAAGAAGAAGGCAAGTGCAGCGACATAGTTGTAGATTCGTTTCACGAAACGCAATGCATTGTGCTTGTAACCTTTATGAACAATAGAACAAAATTTCAACACATCTGGGTTTGGATTACCTAAAAATACACTGTAGTCAATCAGTTTTGTCAAATGTAAGTATTTTTTTCTTCACTAGTGAAATATATGGGAGTATCTCAGTGCCTTCGACAACGATGCCCCTTCCATTAATTATGTCCATTTCCTCATTTATGAGTATGATAAACCTGTTACTGTCTAATTTAAAAACATTTTTAATTGATATCCATCGGTATCTGCGTCAAAGACCATTTCACGATACTTTCGCGGAATTTTGCAAACAACTACATGAAGTTTCGTCTCGTCGTACACAATCATTTTTTTTTTTTTGCTTCCAGTTTATATTAGGTATCGTAGGCATCTTGGCGAATGAAATATACCAACTGCATGATCTCCTCTTCCATCAGATTGTTCATTGTTTCTTTGTGATCGCGAATCGCGTGCAGTAGGTACAGCACGGGTGTAATTTGACATAAATGTATGAGAAGTTTACATGCAAACAATGCCATGCCTATGGCTACAATAATGCTGACAAACTTTAAATATGGAGTGCCAAAAAACCCGTAGGTCGATTTGACCATAATTTTAAGCGAAAGTTGCTTCGCGTCCAACACCAGGTCCTCTAGATTTATGTCTTGAATTCTCTCTTGAGAGATTTTTTTTTTTTTTTTTCATTTCATACTTTAGAGATTTAGTTTGCTTCTTTACAGTTTTCCTACGGTCGAGTAAAGACTCTATAAAGTTTATAGTGAATGGAGTTTTGACATGTGAGAATAAACGAATCAGAATTGGAGTATCGCCAGCCAACAACTAGTTCTGTAATGGAAAGTATCATCTTCCCGATAGGCTGGCTGGAATACATCTGGTACATGTATTCCAAATAATTTTGGTTTTTGTCTTCCATCATGTACAGAGCAATTCCATCATTCCTCGACATTTCATTGAACGCATCGTGGGATATCGGAGCATTTTCAAACACTAGGTTCAATGCTTTGGCGCATCAACAACCTTCGGTCGATCTGGAAAGTCGTTTGTTGATGATGATATTTGGGTAGAAACTATTGATGTCGTATTGAATAACGTTCCAAAAAAGACCGTGGTTTGCAAACATGACTCCGGGATATTCTTTTTTCGTGTACATGAACTTTAGTTTGGTGTAAATTGGTCTAACGTACATCGCAGATGTTCTTTCAGCGAGCAACAAACATTTCAGATCGAGCATGGCCAGTAAAACAGAATCATTGCTCTGGTATCCCAGTAACATACCAAAGTATAGCACATGATACAGGAATGTATTGGCGATTCGGAGAGAAATGGCACTCATCGAACTGTCTTTGAGACCACCGTTAAAGAGATTGGCCAATTGGTTAGTGAAATTTGCCAAATTATATTTGTTGTAAAGTCCGACCACTGCCATGCAATCCCTCTCGTTGTAAATTAAAGCCTGTTCCATGCGGCAGAAAACGATAGAGTCTCCATTTGTTTCACCTGTAAGTTTACGCCAAACACTACTACCAATGTACTCGGTGTAGCACACTTGCACATTTGTGTATTGAGCATTCACTGCATCAAACTTTTCTTTGATGTAGGGCTCGATGTGAAAGATATTTCTCATATACTCATGACGAAAGTCATCGCTTGTGATGGTGTCATCTAGAATATAATAAATTCGCATAAGCACAGAGTTCAAATCGATTTTCCTTAACTTTTGGCTGAGGTAGTTTTTAGACAAGTTCCCCAACAACAAATTCCCACTCGCCAATGCATTTTTTTTTTTCAAGATTGTCAATGTATCGAATATGATACAGCCGCAGTGAAGACGAATGAACGGAGCTGAGGCTAATTTTCCGAGGGTCATAAATGCTTTTATTTCGCGTTGTATATTGAGAAACCTGCAAGCGAGTCAATAGAAATTTCAAATCGTATTGGATAATGTTGTGGCCGACGAAATAATGTGGATAATTATGGTATCCTGTTAGCATTTTCATCAAGTATCCCTTAATATACCAAAAGAGAAAAATAGTAATGAGATCCAAATGCATTACGTGGGTAGTCTATCATATTTCTTCTGCATTTCCACGTCGAAATCATCGGGAATGCCGTGACATTTTAGGTACGGAATTATACTCACTTCGACATCCAAATACTCACAATAGAGCACAAACATGAGCAGTTTTTCTGGAGCGAGACCCCCCAGGGGTAGTTTTCCAAATTATCCACACCAGTCTCGATGTCGAAGCTCACAACAGGAATATACTTGTACAGATAAGTGTAATCGTAAGACACGTCCAGGATCAGATGCTTAGACTCGGTGACTGAGTACACACCATTTGCACGAAATATATTTTCCACCATGAGATTACCGACTCAATGTTTCCGTCAGCGAAACTTTAGTTTTGCAAGTTGATTCAATTTGATGAATGAATTTTGCAATATCCCCTCTGAAGTAACAGTATCGATGTACAACTCAATTTGCAACATGAAATGCACATCATTCGACTGAATGGTAGTAGTATTTTTTTTCACGATTATTTTCCACGGGAAATTTGTAGACTGTGTTCAAGTTACTCATGGTGAGAAATTCAATTTCTACCAAATTATATTAAACGTACAATGTGCTTGTCGCATTTTGAGTCAAAATTTCCAGCAACGAGTTTAAATTAGTTTCCAGAGACACTGTAATGTCGACGATTGAATCGATATGCGATTCATATAACTCAATCAGCAGTTGGCACATTTCGTATTTAATGTTTTCAGCAACTAGAAAGTATATCGAGAGGGGGTAAGTCAAGATATCTTAATGCCTCTCCATCGTTTTGACATCGATGCACACCACATTTGTCTGATTGTTGTAGATAAAAGACCTCAATATAAATATTTTATTTTGTAGATTTAAAGATAGTGGAGGGCTGAAATATTATGTTATTCCTTTAGTCACGGCTAACAAACTAAGTTTTACAATGAACAGAGTATTGAAAATATTCAAAAATAACTACAACGACCCAGAACTGCCAACTTTGGATGAATTTAAATGGTTTTACACGTATTTTGCAACAGTCTCTTGGAATGCATTATACTCGCTAAAATGACGATGACAAAGACTCTGACGAAGATTTCGAAGAGGAATTTGGTACTGATCTTAATAACAATACTTGCATTCCATTAAACTTAAAGATTTTCGAGCCAAGTTCCCAAACACAACACTCGAAGACTATCTATACGTCAAACAACTGTCGACCTCTCGCGCTTATGAAATTATCTCTAAAGATCCACTAATCTTGCTACGACAACTGCTACTTCCACAATAAGACCATCGAGGGAACAGCAACTCTTTATATATCTAGTTGTAAAGTAAAAAAAAAAATTAATAAATAATGAATTGTGTTTCCTTTGCAGAAAAAAAGGAAATTGACGACCAACATCGCCTTTCGCTCAAGTGCAAGTACAGAAATTATATTCATGAGTCATAACACAACTGCTCCCTGATTTATGATTCCAATCAAACCACGATGGAACACACATATCATTCGACGGGAATGATAAAGAACAAGGACGGCACTCCTCTATTCGCGAAATTGAAATCTCACAATGTGTTTGTATACGAATGTAATCGCAACTCTATTCGAGGATCGGTCAAAGTCTCAATACCGCCTAATGCCCTATCTTTAAATGAATACTTGGCATAACCATTGAGATTTGTCAATTTAGTTGATAGCCTACTCCAATCGGAAGACTACTATTACAACCAGTTTAAAGAGTACATTAGTGAAAAAAAACCAGCCGACATATACTTTGTACCTAAATTGGAAACTTTGATACTCTGTTTTTCAGACCGACTTTTTTCACTCTCGCTGTAGGATCATATACTGCTATATGGAGAAGTGTATTTTTTCACTTGCTCGATATTTATGCGAGGAAATATGAAAACTGAGTTTACAACGTCTGTTAAAACAAAAACTGCTACGTCGTGTGGCGTAAGACATTTTGTCAAACGACCAGCTCATAATTTGACATGTTCAATTAATAGTAACTGTGTTCACACTTTACCAAATTCATGTGTCTTTCAATGTGTTCACGTTATCATAAATTCAAATACAATGGGACAAGGACAAATAATCACTTCTCCAAATTCAGTAATCATGAATGTGATTTTCAGTCACGCTTTACAAGCTCAGATAGAAGAGATTGGAGAAAAGGATACGGCCAAAATATACGAACATTCTTGTTATTTCGAACCTCATTTGATAGGAGCTTTTTACAATGTGTTTGGCCATTCCAACAAAATGCACGCTTCATTTTGCTCGCCAAAAATGTTCTTAAATTCAGTTTGGTTGAATGAGTTTAAACACTTTATTCAACTTCAAAGAGATAGGTGATTCCTGAAGGTAATGTAAGAAATTAACAAATGCAATTTTTTAATAAATAAGATTTATTTTACAATATATATAAATAAATACATACAATGATATAAAATATTGTAAATATAAAAATTAATAAACTCCAGCCTTTTCAAATTTTCTCTCATCAGGACCCATATCACCTGCCCCGCGATACCTAATTCTTGTGCATGGCCTGATATTTAAAAAATCAACCATACTCTCTCTCCATAAATACACTCCAAACACTTGTTTTTAAACACCGCTTTGCCCCGCACAACCCTTACACGGCTCAAATTTGGCTGAGCTGTGGTTGGAGTTGTGTTAGTGACTGGGGGTGTGGGGGGTGTGGGGAGTGTGGTGGGAACTGTCGTTGTTGGATGGAAATTAGAGAAGTCTGGATACATGCAAAACATATGTCTGCCATGCGATAGCCCCTATACTGCATATGATGCATTTTGGGACTTCAGGATGCTGAGGCTGTGGTGGTTGGAGTTGCTGGGTCTGGAACTCCTGGTGGAGTCGGAACTCCTGCTTGTGTTGGAACTCCTGCGGGGGTTGGAACTCCTGCAGGGGTTGGAATTCCTGCTGGAGATGGAGAGGCTGTTGGAGGAACCGAAGTCTATACTCCAATGGCTGCCCCCAGAGCCACTGCCTCTGTGGGGGTTGGCATTTCAATCCCCTCGCCTTCTTTCCTAGCATTGGTTGGTGGACATGCTGTAAACAAAAAAAAACATGTTTCAATCTGTTTTACCCTAAAATAAAACAAAACACTCTGAAAAAATAATAAATTTACCCTTAAGCCTTTCTTTCTTTTACTTCAAGGAAGCAGACTTTTTACTTTTTACAAAAATCTACACTTTTGTGTAATATTACACTGGCAATGTTTTCATGATTTTTTTACCAATTCTTTTTCGTGAAGTTTTATATTTGTGCCATTCTTCCCGAAACTCTTTCTAATCCTTAACCAACTCCTTCCCTATTTTATTTTGAACCTCTAATTTTTTTTTTCTTTTTTTTTTCTTCCAATTCTTCCTTTGCTTCTGTATATTTTTCTAATAGTAATTGTATTTCCTTGTTTTTACTATGGTGCATCAAAAACCTATTATAAATATTTCTAAATTTATTCCCCATGCCTTCAAATAACCCGTCTAACTCTATCTTATTCGCTCCAACAACCTTATCCATTCTTGCAAATATAAAAAATTAGCGACAGCTATGTTTACAGTCCTATACTTGCTATCCCTAGCACACTGAATCTAGACCAAAGTGTGTGGTGTTTATATATGCACCGAGTAAATTTTTTACTTTGTATTTCAGGGAAATGGGGAGGGATTATTCTATAAGTGAGTTTTTTTATTTTTTACTTCACGCACTCGTATATTCATGTTGCTTTCTTTTCTCATTGGTGTATCTGCTATGCACTCGCTCGCTCAAAGTCATGATTAGTGTTCGTACATGGGCCGGTGAGGCGATTGGCGTACATTAATCAACTTGGCCTCATTATTATGTGAGAATTATCTCGGTGCAGAAATATTTTTTTTACGATTCAAAAAGGAAGTCCCCCTCACATTTCCCCCACCCCTCTACCTTCTACCTTTTATTTTTTCTCCTAGTGTCCTGGGTAGGAGCTAGAGTATGTTTTTATCCTAGTGTCTTGGTAAGAGTCAGAGTATTTTTTTCTCTAAGTGTTCCAGTCGAAGCCAGAGTATATAAGCAGCGAACTTTGCGACAAACAACATCAACCATCAGCCGATGAACCGACAGTGAATTGTGTTTAGTAATTGCCAGTGGTCGAGATGCCAATCTTTGACACCAATGATGCCGTCATCTACATCGAGGAGGCTATCAACATAGGTGACGAATAGGTCATCGAGGGGGCGAACACCTTAGACGTTGAAGAGGCAAATGCCTTCGACTTTGAAGAATTTGGCATCTTCAACCTCGAAGACATCGTCGACCTTGATTCCGAAGACGCCATCTTCTTCACTGCCGATGTCATGCTCTTCGACGCCGAAGAGGCCATCTTCTTCGACGGTGCAGAGGCCATCTCATTCGATGCCAAAGAGGTCATCCCCTTCGATGCCGAAGAGGTCATCCCCTTCAATGCCGAAGAGGTCATACTCTTTTACACCGAAGAGGCCATCCCCTTCGACGCTGAAGATCTCATCACCTTTGACGTCAAGGATGCCATCTCCTTCAATGCTAAGGATGTCATCAACTTCAACATTAAGGATATCATATACTTCTCAGAGGAGGGGGATGAGGCCTGTTAAAAGAAGGAATCCACTTCGGTACCTTCGGAACCGCCGGCACCATTGGCTCCTTCGGAACTATCGGCACCTTTGGCACCATCGGCACCTTTAGCACCTTCGGCGCCATCGGTACCACCACCCTCTGCTGGTGCGCATGTAATGGGAACTGCACCTCTCACACCAACTATAAATCTACCTGGAGGGTTTATGCAGATACCATTACAGGTACCTTTGCCCCCTCCAGGCATTTCATTCTGTTTTAAGACTGTTTATTTCAATAATAGGTCTGTTAATACACTAACAATTACTAATAAAATAAATAGTTATTTTTTAAATCATGTTTTATTTCTATATTCCATAGCAAGATGTATTTATTTCTTTTACAGCTAATATCACTAATTATTATAATCATGTTGTTAGTTTTAATAACTGAAAAGTTGTTAAATGCACCCAAACATGAACATTTTGTAAAACCTCTAGCGATATATAATCAATCTCTACCACCATTGCCACCTCCATCACTTTAGTCGTCTCCGACAACCGAATATAATTTCAGCCATAATACATATATTTATTTCGGTTTCAGAAGTAACTTTATAACCCATCACTCTGTCAATTTTTGTTTCGATTGTAATACAAAATCTGTTGACAAATCTAAATGGAAAGAGCTTTCACGGAACTTGTACGTAGATTTTAATATTACCAGTACGAAACACGACATGCTGTCTTTTGCATTTGATGATATTTAGGCAAAGCTATTCAATATATACAAAAATGACTACATTATATATTTTCCCCTAATAAACATCGTCGACGAGTTGAACTGGACTTTGAATTCTACCTTTAAGATAGTCCAAAATATTGGCAAACAACTCGCAATGGATGTGACTCGAGACCCTGCGATTCTTCTCTTCAAGAGCGCCGTGTTTTTCGCAATGGAAAAACAAAACAATATGGATCCTGTGATGGGAATTTTACGAGTGAATAACATGTTTACACATTTCGACTATAAGAAATATGATAGCTTGGTGTGCCTACGCTCGACTTTTGGCCACTTTAAAGATTCTGTCGACGAGAACAGCGTGTTTTTTCAGTTTTGCAGCGGCGGCCGAGTCTTGCTGGAAATGGTAATCATAAAACCTTCGGCTCCCCCCTACGACGAAAGTGATGAGAGTGGCGATGTGGGCGATAGTACCCTTATTTTATTCGATAATGATTCCGAGATTGGCATACAAAAAAAAAAAACTATGTAGGATATTATTTCTATAAATACACTTAGGCAAAATAAAGGAACCACCCTATGGTTAGGTTGAAATGTATGAAAACTTATTTGCCAGCATTTTAGGTTACTTTGGAAAGTTTAATTAGATTAGGATACATTGTTGAACTACAATGGGTGAAGACGCATGCACCACAATGATATTGATAACAAGTGCATGTGTACTAACCACTGCCAAATTGGCCCAGACACACTTGTGACAAAATTTTTTTTGTTGCCTACCAACTTGAGCAATTATTATTTTTAGTGTGAAATTCTCCTCTGAATACATTAAAAACTATTCAGTTTAAATATCTCAGAACCATGCTGGAGAAACTTGACAAACAAACGCTCCTCTAAGAAAAAGCATTATCGCTGAAGAAATGAGGTTCCTCTCATCCCTTCCCATACTGTGGTGGGCATAGTGGTACGACGCTTGCCTTCCACCAATGTGATACATGTTGATTTCCCTGTGAGGTCAATCACAGATTTTCACATATAGGAATTGTGCTGATTGATGCTGCTGGCTGGCATATTTTCTCAAGGTTTTCCCGTTTTCCCCACCCGTGCATTTCAATGCTGCTCCATATATGCCATATTTCACCCTCATTGGCTCTCAACACCTTGGTTGTTACAAACCACCAAACCTCTCTTAACTCCTCCCGTCTTAAGATGATGGAGGCCATGGTGGTTTGGCAGCTAGAATATTCAAAGCACACTTTTTTTGCATCCCATATACATCCAATAACCTTTAAAAAGGACTTGTCAATTATTATTTTTGTAATTTCTGTTATACAATATGGATATTTGCACATAATTACATTAACATAAAAAATACTACAGATAAATAATATAATTTACACCCTTATTAATTCTAGTAGCTGTACAAACATGTTAAGACTACATTTGCTTGCAGTACATGTTGTTACAATTCATGTACAGATACATATTAAAGTATAAATATGTAAAGTCTACATTAGATTGAAACACAAGGTATTTCATGAAGTCTCCTTATATCAGTCTTGTTCTGCATTATACAAATTTATCTTTATTTAAGTATTCTTCTACAGAATACAAGGCCTTATTTAAAAAGTATAATTTAACAGCTAGTTTTAATGTCTGTAAACTATTCATTTACTTCAAATTACTGTGTAGGTTATTTATTAGTTTTGCACTAGCATAGTATGGATTTGATGTAAATTTTGAAGTTCTGTAGGAGAACAGGTAAAGATTATCACGTCTGGTGTAGTAATGGTGTGTATCAATTTTTAACTTTTTAAATGTTTTCCATGTAAAAAAAAGAATACTACGGGAAGCATACTGGGTCCTTTGTTATTTACCATAATGGTAAATGACATAGCTTTGGGGATTAGGGCAAAAATAAGATTGTTTGCTGACCATTGTGTTGTGTATGCTGAAGTGGGAGAGGGGGGCAGAAAGTTGTAGGCGGACATTGATTAGATATGGTTGTGGGCCAGGAAAAATTAAATGAAGATAAATGTAAGAAAAACTAAAGTAGTGAGGTTTACAAGGAAGAAGGTGAAAAAGCAGGGACATGTATAGATGGGAGGGACAAGAAATAGAAAAGAAGCAGAATATAAGTATCTAGGGATTGTACTGCAGGGAGACCTCAGGTGGAAAAAACAGGTAGAGAGGGTGGTTGCAAAGGGAAGAAGGGCTCTGGGTATGCTGGGAAGGGTGCTGAATGGAGTCAGCTGTGAGGTGGAGGTGTATGGCACAATGGTACGGCCAATATTAGAATATGCTGCAGCAGTATGAACCCGTATGTGGAGGTGGAGGTGCGAGAACTGGAAAAGGTGCAGAGAAGGGCAGCAAGATGGGTGAATGAGAGGGGTTGGTAAGTTCAGGAAGGGAGTTGGTTGGGTGAAGGAGAGGTGAGAGAGCTCGCCACCAGGCGGTAGCTTAATTGCGAGTGTATGTATGTATTGTATTATACATGCATGGAAGTGAGAATTTTATTTATAAATAGCAGCTTATAATAGCTTCTTTTTCCTTATTACTTGTTAATCTCACTATTTTCTTCTGTAATCTAAAAGCCTTTTCCATTTGTCCATTTACACCTAAATATGATTCCATAATTTATTATGGAGTGAATATTTGAGAAATAGTATGCAAGTATTGTATTATTATTATTACAAATCATTTCTAAGGTATGTACCGCAACACACATTGAACCCAATTTTTTAGAGACACTATCAAGATGCTCATTCCATTCTAAATTACTGTCTACAATGAGCCCTACAAATTTAGTACTATTTACTGTCTGTAACATGTCCTCTTCTATTGTTGTGCATCTTTCATCCTGCATTGTATGGTTATTTCTTTGAGTGAAATTCATGAGCACATATTTTACATTTAATAGGTATTCATTTATTATACTGGAACCAACTGGACATCTCAGTCACTGTTTGTTTTATATTTTTTTCAAGAACAGCGTTATTTGAACTAGTTACCAAAATGTTTGTGTCATCTGCAAACATTATAGCTGAGCTGTTGGTTATTTGTTCTGTAAAATCATTAATAATAAAAATTGCTCCCAATATTGATTCCTGTGACACTTCTACTCGTGTAGTTCTGGTATTGGATATTGGACATAACATTTCTAAAGAGATTTTTGTCATAATATCTTATGGAGGTGATCTGTTTTCTGTCTTCAAGATATGATTTAAACATATTATTAGTTACACCTCTAAAGTTTTTGCAAGAAAATATTGTGGTTGACACAATCAAAAGCTTTTGAAAGATCTGCTTGTTTTGTGGATCTACCCTCTACAAAGCAATACTGATGCAATGAAATAACCTTGTTTTTTATTTAGAAGTGTCAATTTATTTGCTATCAATTTCTCTAAGAGCAATAGACCTATAGTTATCCATCAATGCCTTGTCACTTTTTTTATGTATTGGTATACTACTTTTACATATTTGCTTCTATCAGGAAAAATCCCTGGGTAAGACATTCATTGGAAATGTAAGTCGAAGGCAGTTTTATTGAATAACACTTTTTTTTTTTTTTAGCAGAATCATAGGTACCTAATCTATTCCACAGGAACTTTAACTTTTGAAATTTTTTATTTCATTTATATCTTATTCAGAGATAGGTGTGAAAAACAGTGTGTTAGCATTCCAAGTGTTAGGTCTGTGGGGTATGTGTGCTGGGCTAGTATTTGTAGTTCTGTGTTCATTTTGCAATTTTAGTCGGATGTTTGTGAAATAGTCATTAAAACTATTAGATATTTCCTTGCTATCAACTTTCAAGGAAAGGTTAACATGTCCTTGTCTAGGTTTCAAGTCATTATTAATAATGCTCCACATTGCTTTTGTTTTATTTGAGGGGGAGGCTCATTTTTTTCCCCCAACGTATTTCTGCTTTGCTACTCCGAGTAACTTTTTACATAATTTTTCGTATTGCTTACAGTATAATTTTTGCTTTCCCCCTGGGTTCTTAGGATTTTACGCATTGTTTTTAACCTCTGTCATGAGACTGTCAGACCTTTATTAATCCATTTTATTTTCGAGCTACTGCTACATTTTACAGATCTGAGTGAAAAGGTATGATTAAAATGCCAAATAAATGTATTAATAAAACTGTTCCAAGCAACGTTTGGTTCAGTTAATGTATAAACGTCTTCCCATTTTTCATTTACTAGTAGACTTTTAAAAAATTTAACATTTTCATCTAAATATCAATGATTCATCATCAATATTAAAATAAGCTTATGTCCAATTAGTTACCCTCAAAATTAGAATTTTAAAAATCCTTAAGAAGGGTGAAATAGAGTTTAAAGAAAATCATGCAATTTTTTTCTATTTTGCAGATGGTGTAGTTAAATGAAAAGATTGGCTTTATCTAAGTTTTCTTTATTTTGACTACCTTCAGAAAACTATAAAATACATTAAAATGTAATTTACTGTAATGATTACAGCCTAGTTTTAAATACACAACCATCTAAACACACAAGTAAATTTTATTTATTTAACTCAACATTTTGTCGATAGCAGGTTCATTAGCGCATGGTAAACCAAGAACACAATGAAGGGAATACAAGGAAGGAATTTTCATACATACATACACTCACAATTAGGCTACCGCCCGATGGCGAGCTCTCTCAACTCTCCTTCACCCAACCAACTCCGTTTCCACTCCCTTCCTGAATTTACCAACCCCTCTCACAGATACCAATTCCTCCCTCAACCACATTCCACTCCCTCACAGACCTCACAAGCATGGACTGCTTACCCCGCTCCATTCTCATCCACATCCTCTGAAGCTTCTCACTGTTGTTTCCTCTTCCTCTAAACACCCTCTTACTTAGCTTGCAGTGTAGCCCTCCCCATCCTCCCTCTTCATTCACCACCCTGTAAATCCTGACTAACTGTACAACTTTCCTCCTGTCCTTCAATGAGGTCCACCCCTTTTCTTTCATCACTGATGGCCTATAGTTCACTTCTTCCTCATCATCCTGCCCTTGCCTTCTCCACCTACCCTTCACCCATCTTGCTGCCATTCTCTACACTTTTTCCAGTTCTCACACCTCCACCTCCATATACGGGTCCCATACTGCTGCAGTACATTGGCCGTACCATTGTGCCATACGCCTTCCCCTTCACATCACAGCTGACTCCATTCAGCACCCTTCCCAGCATACCCAGAGCCCTTCTTCCCTTTGCTACCACCCTCTCTACCTGTTTTTTCCACCTGAGGTCTCCCTGCAGTACAATCCCTAGATACTTATATTCTGCTGCTTCTTCTATCTCTTGCCCCTCCCATCTGTACATGTCCCTGCTTATCTTCTTCCTTGTGAACCTCACTACCTTAGTTTTTCTTACATTTATCTTCATTTGATTTTTTCTGGTCCACAACCATATCTTATCAATGTCCACCTGCAAATTTCCACCCCTCTCTCCCACCTCAGCATATACAACACAATCATCTGCAAACAATCTGATTTTTCCTCTAATCCCCAAACCCATGTCATTCACCATTATGGTAAATAACAAAGGACCCAGCACGCTTCCCTGTGGTACCCCTGACGTAACCTCCTCTTCCTCCGATATTGCCTCCCCCACTTTCACCCTCTGCCTTCGCCCCCTGAGAAAGTCCTCTATCCATTCCACTACCCTCCTGTCTGGTATCAGCGCCTCCACTTTCCTCATCATTGTTCCATGGGGCACCTTATCGAATGCTTTCTCAAAATCTATGAAGCAGGCATCCACCTGCTTCCCCTCATCAACTACCTGCACCGGATCCTCTAATAACCCAGCCAGCTGAGTCTCGTATGAGTAACCATTGTCAAATTAACATGGTCAAATTGTCTTTGTTGAGACCCCAGAAATTGCATGGCGTGAGTTCGAGAAACCATGGAAATTGCAAGTCAAGAAGGCTACATTCAGTAGCTATTATGAGAACTGATTTGGTTGTAGGCCTATATTCTTGTATTGATAAACAGCTGATTTCTTGTTTGTAACTGCAACTCTGCATACTTGGGGAGAAAAAAATTGTAAGAGTGGAGTTTTTATAAGGTGTAGTAGCCTTGTATTGGTTTACGAGATGATTTGCCATTACTAGCAAATGAATTCCATTAACTCCTACACTGAAATAGCAAACCGGCATTTCAAAAAATACGTATCTGCAGTTCTATAAAAGTGCCTGTATTTACCTCTAACGAGTCCGCAACTTACAGGTCAGACCTTAAATTCACGGCACGTTAGTAATCGCCACCGCACTTGCAAAAATTAAACACACTGCAATTGTTAATTTACAAACTTATGCAGATAACATATCCCTATACATACAATAATTGTGTGATATCTTTCACGAATGTATCCACGGTATATACGAATACACAATAAAGACAGGACTCGCAGGTCTCGGCTCGTACGCATTTTCATACATTAATTTTAGTTTTCGTTGGTTGCCGAATAAATCAAAAATTGATTATAGTTTTAAGTCGTGTTTACACGCCAAATTCACATTTCACAAACGCAAGAATAACACAAATTTAGACAAAATTCAGAACTAGTGAGTTCATATAGCACTCGCAAGGCTGTTCCATTTAAATGTAAACAAAAGTTGTCACTCCCGCAAGGCTGCTTCACTTATAACGCACTCGCTGATGACTTCAATAGCGTATTGTATTCGATAATAGTACGGTTATAAAGTTTTATCATAACTTTTAAAAGCTCCTATAGTCAGAAAATTATTTCCTGGAATATTTCCAAGGCAAATATACAGGGAATGGGAAGCAAATTGACCAAAACATCGTATGCAAAACTTCCATTTAAATGTAAATAATTCATAACTTTATATATTTAACGGCGAAATTTATATCTAGTTATCTGAGACAAACACACTCACGCTTTCTGTATATTACCGTTTAGGTCAAAAAACGGTTATATATTAATTTATGTCGATTTTAATACTCGTCAAAATACACGTGCAAGATAGGCAGATACAATATTTTGGTCTACTGTTGATCACGTGACCTTTTTTACCGGAAAACAACCATCTAACTCCATTCTATAAACTGGCTTCACTTGTTAACACTGCAGAATATAGAACATAGCCACCCCCTACCACATTCCAAAAACTAGTTTTTTCTCTGTTTCCTCTTTCAAAGTTCCATTTCCCCTCAGAAGAATCTAAGCAAGCGTAAAATGGTAAAAGAAGCATAAAAGTGATATCTGTAAATTAATTGCTAAAGAATTAGTGCTTTATTGTGTGTAGATAAAATTACTTATTGTATATATAGAAGTAAGATAAATGAATATTAGAATTTTTTAATACTGTGTTATCCACACCTGTTGTGTAATATAACACCAAATTACTTTTGACACTGACAATAACGACCTCAACAATATTATAATAGGTTGTGTTGAGAGAGACAACCAGGTGTAAAGTTAAATTTTCTAAGTCAGGCACGTAGAAACTCAATAAAAATGGTCCTGACGCAATGGATTTATTCGTACCTGTATTAGAAACATTTTAACAGAACTTTAATTACGAAAATAACTTAATTATATATGGTGCAAATAATGCTATATCCGAAGTATTGAGTGAATATAATAGGGGAAAAAAAACAGTTTTTCACTTCTTTATTACGAGTGTGTAAAACTTGACATTAAATTAATGAGCGTTTTTCTATATTTTACTGTCGTAGCTATATTTGTATTAGTGCTGGTATCAGATGTATTTTCTTACAGATACGGGAATTTCCGTATGTCTGGCAACATCGTATTTATAGTACGAGTGAGTGAGAGGGTTTTACGTCACTGTAACAGCGAGGTCTTTAGTGCCGATGAGGATGGAACAAGTTAAATGGACGACACAAACATCCATACCCTGACTGGGTTTCGAATCTGGAAACCTCGCACCGCAGACCGGCGTGCAACCAACTATACAATTGGGATCGGCACGAAAAAGTAAGAAAGAACGAAAGATCACTGCATGGCCATAGGTCTGCCAACTGTCTCGCGTTGTGTGTCCTGCAGTCCCGACGGATTTGCGACTCATGTCACTATTGAACTAGGTAGGTCTGCGATCCCTACAGTTCGAGGCAGTGCTGAACGAGCGAAAACAAAGATACCGATAGACAGAGGCAGATAGATAAGAAGTATGCAAATTACGATGTGGCCAGTCACGGAGGGAGGGATAGCCGAAGGGGGGATAGCTGCAGCTGCAGGGAGTGACGAACGACGAATTATCTGAGCCTGTGCAGTGGCGCACTGTGTCGCACCTGGTGTAGTTACTGGTACTGAGAGAATGACTGACAGATATCACAAGAGACTAGTTCAAAATGAACTGGTATGTCGTGAACTACCAATCACTAGTTAGCAGTAACAGAGACGAAATTAATGAAACTGCAGTGATATAGTTTCTTGGCTTAAAAGTAGACAATTTACTTAACTGGAAATCTCACATTGCTTATATTTTACCTAAACTAAGTTCAGCATGTTTCGCCCTGCGGAGTGTTGCAGAGGTCTTGAACAAAAATGCAGTAAAAATGGTATATTTTGCATATTTTCATTCCATCATGTGTTATGGTATAACTTTTTGGGGTAATACCACTGACATCAAAAAAGTGTTTCACATGCAAAAGAGAGCTGTAAGAATAATCAATGGCAAAAGAAAGTCAAGACTCATGTAGACCTCTTTTCAAGTGCTCAGAGATTTTAATATTTGCATGTGAGTACATGTTTTCAGTACTTACATTCATGTCTAAAAACAGTCATTTATTTCAGAAAAATGAATAATTTCATAAACATGAAACTCGAATTTTAAAAAATACTTACACATGACTTCAGTTAACTTAAAACTTGCCTATAAAGGGCCAACTTGGTAGCCAACTTTTCAATAAGTTACCAAAACACCTTGAAGAAATTTGGTTCTATAAACAAAAATTTTTTTAAAAAACCGCTGAAAGGAGTTTTTTCTAAACTAACATTTTATAGTGTACATGAATATCTAAACTACAAAACATAAGAAATTATTGCATAACATGTCTTTGTATCCTTTTCTTCTGTTTCAGCAAAGCGACGACGTCACACAGTCTGTTGGAGGAGGATTGGTAAAATGATGAAAAAGAATTATGCATTTCTGATATATATATATATATATATATATATATATATATATATACACACATATATATACATATATTCATTGTCGTACTGTTTTATTTTATTCAAATAAAACAATAGAGTACCAAATCATAATATAAAGAAAAAACATTTAAAATTTAATTAGTAATTTTATAATTATGAACACAGCCTTAAAATTACTATAAACTACTTGAATGCATCCGTAGATTTGACACTTTCTCTTTCTACTTTAAACAGTTTGTCTTTGATAGTTTTTTCAGTAGATTCTCAATTATTTTCTTGGTTGTTTTTAAATCTTCGCTTCTCAATCGAATAAATTTCCTCGATTTATCTTTGGTTGATTGGTTTATTTTTTGTGTGTTTCCATTTATACTCAGATCAAGACTCATGCTGCCTATAAGATGCGGGCGGAGCAATTTGAGTCGAAGAACTCGAAATGCTAGAAACCAAGTTCATTTTCAGTCTAATCGGACTGCACAGCAACGTGAAGAACGAAATGATATTGAAAGGATTCGGATATCACAAATCCGTGCTTCGCGTCATTCAGCTAATAATCTTGCAAGTTTGAAACGAGCTGCTTTCAGTTACGCTGTTTCAATTGACTACAGTGCCTACCAATGCATTGCTATTGGATCTATGAACTCAGTTTGCCCACATTGTAAGGCATTGAAATACAAAAATGAAGCCGCTGGATTGTGTTGCGCAAATGGCAAAGTGAAATTAGTGCCATTGGTTCCGCCACCAGAGCAATTGTACTCATTGGTTTCAGGAACAGGAATGGATTCCATACATTTCCTTACAAATATCCAAAAATATAACAACTGCTTCCAAATGACTTCATTTGGGGCAACAAATGTAGTTCGGGACAATTTCATGCCAACTTTCAAGGTAACATATAACAGACTTACCCCCCGTATTACTTTGTTTATTTTATTTTATAGTGTCTGTAATAAAAGTAATAAACCTGTATTTTTAATTTACAGATACAAGGCCAAATATATCACCTAACAGGTTCACTGTTGCTGGTGTCAAATGGCGACTACAAATTCCTGCAAATTTATTTAATGGGCAATTCAACGCAAGCAATTGATCTACATTGTGCACATAATTGTTCAGTGAAGAAGTCTATTGCAGAAGAATTACAAACTTTCTTTCATCAACACAATCACTTGATTAAATTGTTCAAAACTGCACTGGATCTCATGCAATCTGATAATCACAAAATTGTAATCAGAGCTGATAAAACTCCTGTGGGCCAGCATGCAAGACGTTTCAATGCACCTACAATTGATGAAGTTGCCATTGTTATAGTTGGAGAAAATGTGGAAGCCCGTGATATTGTTTTACATCGCTGGAATGATCAGTTACAGTGTGTGTATGAAACACACCGCTCATATGATGTGCTACAATATCCCATCATATTTTGGCAACGTGAAGATGGTTATCACTTCTCAATCAAGATGATAAATCCCCTTACAGGTAATTAAAAATTAGGTTGAGAAAATTTGGTTGAGAAGATAAGACCAAATGAAGTTGATGAAGTGATATCAGCTGAAATCCCTGATATACAAGTAGACCCAGACTTGCATGAGGTAGTTATTAAAAACATGATTCATGGTCCCTGTGGAACACTTAATCAAAATTCACCGTGTATGGTGGGCTGTAAATGTTCGAAGTGTTATCCATGGGCATTAGTACCAGAAACAATTACCGGAAATGATGTTTATCCATTGTATCGTCGCCGACCGACTGCAGACAATGGAAGATCAACAATTGTCAAAGTGAATCAACAAGACATTGAAATTGATTATTGTTGGATTGTTCAATATTCACCGAACCTATCAAAGACTTTCAAGGCGCACATCAATGTTGAACCTTGCAATTCCGTGAAATCTATCAAATACATTTGTAAATATGTAACCAAAAGAAGTGACATGGCTGTGATTGGAGTTGATGCAGAAAATTCCAATGACAAAGTTACCCAATACCAAATGGGCCGCTATGTTAGCAGTAATGAAGCAATTTGGCACATTTTTTCTTTCCCATTCATGAAAGTCACCCCACTGTTGTTCACTTAACCATACACTTAGAAAATGGTCAAAGAGTATCTTTCACGGCACAGGACGCATTACAACGAGCTGTTCAACCACCATCTACATCCTTGGCCAGTTTTTTTTTTTATGTGTCAGAATGATGATTTCGCCCGAATACTGCTATACTCCGAAATACCAAAATATTATACTTGGAATCAATCATCAAAGAAATTTCAACGACGGAAACAAGGAAAACCAGTTCCAGGTTACCCAAATGTATATTCCACCTAGGCAATAGGTCGAATTTATTCAGTCCATCCAAGCAACGATGAGTGTTTTTATTTGCGATTGCTATTAGTCAATGTTCGAGGCCCAATATCATTCCAACATTTACGAACTGTTAATGGCGAATTGTGTGGCTCTTACAGAGAAGCCTGTCGATGTTTGCAACTGTTAGAAAATGATGCTCATTGGGATCAAACTCTCAATGATGCTGTAATTTCTTCACAAGCTTATCAAATACGAACACCGTTTTCTATAATTATATCAACATGCTTCCCATCAAAACCAATTGATTTATGGATAAAATACAAAGATGATATGTGTGTGACGATATCTTGCATCAAATGCGCATCAGTACAGGAAATCCAAATTTACAAGTCAGTGAAGAAATTTACAACGAAGCGTTAATATTAATTGAGGACATGTGCTTGATGATGTCAAACAAAGTATTATCTCAATTAGGCATGGCCGCGCCCAATCGCCCGATGCACGATGCTTTTAATCAAGAGTTGTAACGCAAAAATATGTACGATCTCGATGCTTTAAGAGAATCAGTTCGAATAAATCTTCCGCTGTTGAACCAACAACAAAATTATGTATTTGATACTCTTATGAAAGTTGTAAATGATTGGAACTGGAGGGATTTACTTCTTGGACGCTCCTGGTGGTACAGGAAAAACTTTTTTGATTTCATTAATTTTAGCAACAATTCGCTCACACAATAAAATTGCACTCGTACTTGCTTCATCAGACATTGCAGCTACATTGTTGGAAGGCGGTCGAACAGCCCATTCAGCGCTACAAATGCCATTGAATATGCAAAGCAACAAAACTCCGATTTGCAACATTTCGAAGAACTCTGCAATGGCAAAGGTTTTGCAGCAATGTAAATTGATAGTGTGGAATGAATGCACGATGGCACATAAAAAGTCTTTGGAGGTATTAGACCGAACCATGCAAGATCTGTGGAACAATCAAAACCGATTTGGTGGTGCGATGATTTTGTTAGCAGGTGATTTTCGTCAAACATTGCCAGTGATTCCACTGTCAACACCAGCTGATGAACTTAATGCAAGTTTAAAGGCCTCCATTTTGTGGAAACATGTTAATATATTAAATTTAAGCAAGAATATGTGTCTAGAGTTGCAAAATGATCGATCTGGAGAAATATTTTCAAAACAACTCATTGACATAGGTAATGGCAAATTCCCTTAAGATGTTTTGACTGGCTGCATTACCTTTCCTGACAATTATTGTCAGTTTACTGAATCAAAAACCGAACTCATTCAAAAGGTGTTTCCAAACGTTGCTCAAAATTACAGAGATCATATTTGGTTAAGCGAACGAGCTATATTGGCTGCCAAAAACATGGATGTAAATGAATTAAATTTCAAAATCCAAAATGAAATTGCCGGTGAATTGAGGACATACAAATCAGTTGATTCCGTTACTAACCAAGATGATGTCATCAACTATCTACCGGAATTTTTGAACTCGCTGGATTTGCCAGGATTGCCGCCTCATAATCTTCAATTAAAAGTCGGATCGGTGGTCATAATGTTGCGAAATATCAACCAACCGCGTCGTTGTAACTGCACACGGCTAACGGTGAAAAAATTACTGAACAACGTGATCGAAGCAACCATTCTAAAGGGAAAGTATAAAGGAGAAGACGTTTTGATACCTCGCATCCCAATGATTCCAACTGACAACCATTTGAATTTAAACGACTGCAGTTTCCAGTGCGGTTTGCTTTCGTTATTACCATAAATAAATCCCAAGGGCCGTCATTGAGTGTTTGCGGCATTAATCTTGAAAACCCATGTTTCTCGCATGGCCAATTGTATGTCGCCTGTTCCCGTGTTGGAAAACCATCAGCTTTGTTTGTTTACGCGCCAGGTAATCAAACAAAAAATATTGTGTACCATAAAGCATTACAATGAAAATATCAATTAACACAATATTACTAAAGTATTGCAGTGTACGAAACACTCGAATGTTGCAAAGTTTTCTGTGTCGATTTTAGTTCCGATCTCGGATCGAGTTTCGAAGCACGATGACATAACTGGATATTAGAAATAGGGTAGGTTAGAAAAATAATTACGCCTAATTTAGTTGGTTGTAGTCGGGTTATATCCCTGTAATTTCGCGGAGCCAAAAAATTAATTGCAGAAATTTTGATCTGTTTAAACATATCATTGCGTATGATCATGTTGATTGAATTTTTTGATCGTCAAACTGTTCGTTTGCTCTCTTGTAACTGTGATCTCTGCTTTTATGCGACCGTACTATCGATGATTGTGTATGATGGTCAGTATTCGACAACTGTCACCCTGACCTTCGCAAGCTTAAGCTTATCGGGTGATGGTGCGAGAAAGGAATTTGAATGAAACGGGGCGTAAATGAAATATAGGTATGCATAGTTTTTGTCAACAGTGTTTCAAACTCGCGTGTTTTGTGAATTGTTATTGAATTAGTAAAGATCCCTATAATGAAATTTTTGAAATATATCTAAATTGCTGTGTCATTAGCACTTTCATTTGTGCTTGTTCACGTTCATTGATGTGCCTAAATGTTTTTTAAGTTGACAAATAGTACGGTAGCTGCTGTAGTCCAAGAAACAGCACATGCAAGTTTATTTTTAAACTGGTTTGGTGATCTGTTAAGGGTTTTTCTGGCAGCCTACTTTTAATTCAAAATAAATTTTTGGATGGCAGTATCTGTAAATTTTATAAGGAAAAAGTAACTGTCATTGAGAAATAAGCAGTAACTGTGTACTGCTAGCACATTTAATTGAAACAAATTTTATGAATATTAACTTGTTCTAAAATTCTTGTATGTATTTGAAGTTGACATTCAAAATGGTGTTATAGTGCGAGATTTGAGCAAAACAACTTTATAGTAAAATTACCAAAAAAAAATGAAATTTCTAAAAAGTAATTTTTGGAGCTTTTCCCATAATTAAAATTATGCTTGGTAAGAGGGGGAGGGGGGAGGGTTGAAAAGAACGAAGACAGTAATTGTACACACATACATACTCGCAATTAGGCTACCGCCCGGTGGCGAGCTCTCTCAACTCTCCTTCACCCAATCAACTCCTTTTCCACTCCCTTCCTGAATTTACCAATCCCTCTCACAGATACCAATTCCTCCCTCAACACATTCCACTCCCTCACAGACCTCGCAAGCATGGATTGCCTACCCCACTCCGTTCTCCACACCCTCTGAAGCTTCTCACTGTTTCCTCTTCCCCTAAACACCCCCTTACTTAGCTTGCAGTGTAGCCCTCCCCATCCTCCTTTATTCACCACCCTGTACATCCTGACTAACCGTTCAACTTTCCTCCTGTCCTTCAATGAGGTCCACCCCTTTTCTTTCATCACTGATGGCCTATAGTTCACTTCTTCCTCATCATCCTGCCCTTGCCTTCTCCACCTACCCTTCACCCATCTTGCTGCCATTCTCTACACTTTTTCCAGTTCTCGCACTTCCACCTCCACATATGGGTCCCATACTGCTGCAGTATATTCTAACATTGGCCGTACCATTGTGCCATACGCCTTCTCCTTCACCTCACAGCTGACTCCATTCAGCACCTTTCCCAGCATACCCAGAGCCCTTCTTCCCTTTGCTACCACCCTCTCTACCTGTTTTTTCCACCTGAGGTCTCCCTGCAGTACAATCCCTAGATACTTATATTCTGCTGCTTCTTCTATCTCTTGCCCCTCCCATTTGTACATGTCCCTGCTTATCTTCTTCCTTGTGAACCTCACTACCTTAGTTTTTCTTACATTTATCTTCATTTGATTTTTTTCTGGTCCACAACCATATCTTATCAATGTCCACCTGCAAATTTCCGCCCCTCTCTCCCACCTCAGCATATACAACACAATCATCTGCAAACAATCTGATTTTTCCCCTAATCCCCAAACCCATGTCATTTACCATTACGGTAAATAACAAAGGACCCAGCACGCTTCCCTGTGGTACCCCTGACGTAACCTCCTCTTCCTCCGATATTGCCTCCCCCACTTTCACCCTCTGCCTTCGCCCCCTGAGAAAGTCCTCTATCCATTCCACTACCCTCCTGTCTGGTATCAGCGCCTCCACTTTCCTCATCATTGTTCCATGGGGCACCTTATTGAATGTCTTCTCAAAATCTATGAAGCAGGCATCCACCTGCTTCCCCTCATCAACTACCTGCACCAGATCCTCTAATAACCCAGCCAGCTGAGTCTCACATGAGTAACCCCTCCTGAAACCATGTTGGGACTCCTCCAACCAATTCCTATTGTTCATTGCCCTCACCACATACTGCACCACCAGCCTCTACATTACTTTTCCTGTATTTGATGTGAGACACAAGCAGGGAGAGGATAGTGGGAGGCCCCCCTTATCCTCTCCCTGCTTGTGTATAGGTACCACCATAGCATCCTTCCAATCTTGTGGTAACTTACCCTCTCCTAAGGACTTTTTAAACAGCACTTCTAAATATTTTGCCAACTCCTTGCCACCAAACTTTAGTGCTGCGTTTCCTATCCCATCTGGAACTCCTGCCTTACTGCTCTCCAAACCCCTAATTATCTTTTCTATCCCCCACTCCCTCATCTTAAACTCACTAAACACCCCCCGAACCCTGTTTGCCCCCCTATTCCAACCCTCCTTTGCCTCAAACACTGACAAGTACTGTCCTTGCAGCATCTCCGATTTTTCTTGGTCATTTGTCGCATGCCTACCATCCCTTCCTGTTAGCAGAGGGATCCCTCCCTCTCCTCCACTTAACTGCCTAACATACCTAAACAATTTCCCCCATTCCTTGCCTTTTCCTTCTTCCACCATGGTCCCCAGAAATACATTCTTTGCCTGTTTGATCTTCCTTTCAAGCTCCCTACCCATTTGTTTCATCAATTCTTTAGATCTTGTCATCCCTGCATTTCTCCACTTGGCATGTAATTTTCTGCACTTCATTTTCAAAATCTCTTGTCTATAATATGGGGGATCTCCCCCAATCCGTAACATTTTCATTGGCACAAATTTCTCCAACATAACCTCCATTAATCTTTTAAACTCCCTCCACAACACCTCTACACCCTCCTCCATAGACCATTTTTTAAACCTGTCTCTCAGGAAGATTTCTGCCCCCTTCTTGTCTCCTCTCCCATACTGCCACACCAACCTTTCTGCCATTTGCACTTCTCTCATCCTGCCAATCCCAATTTCTACAATCGGAATATTATGGTCGCCTATACCATCCAATACTATTGCACCAACTACAGCATTCCTAGGTCTGACCAACACCACATCCAGCACTGACCCAACACCCTCCTCATTCCATCTCGTAGGTGTTTCTACTATCTGGACTAATCCTCTGTTGACTAACTGTGTTGCCATTCTCTGCATCATGCTACCCATTCCTTCTGCACCCTCTACCCATTTCACTCCAGGCATATTCAAATCCCCTGCTACAATAACCCATTGCCTGTCCTTGATCATCTCATTTGCCTGCCATCCCTGTCCTGGTGGTCTATACGCTGCCAGCAAAGTAATACTCCTATTACTACTACCACTCAATTTAATTTTCATTACCTCGACATCCTCACTAACCCATTCTACCGCCCCTTTTAGCTCTTTCCTTACACACACCATTATTCCTCCTGCTCTCCCATCCCTGTCTCTTCTGAAGATGGTGAACTCATCCTGCCTGCACTCTATGTCCAGTACTTCCTCAGTCAACCAAGGCTCCACAGCAACCACTATATCCGCCCCATATCCTTCAACCTTTCCCCAGAAGCCCTCCAGCTTGTTGTACACACTCCTACAGTTCACCACCATTATCTTTATACTAGTACTCTGCTTTACCATCCTACATTGCTTACCTCCTATCTCCACCCCTGCAGCCTCATCAATGCTATCCTCTCCATTTCTCTCCCCTTCTGTTTCCTTGCTTCTAACTGATTGCTATTTCAACAACTGCTGCTCTGCCCTGACCCTCTCCCCCTGATCCTAGAATCCTCTTTCCCTGTTCTGTCAGGTGAACCTGGTCCCTCCCTACACTTTCCCAGCCTACCCATTTCCTGCTATCTGTAAATGTAGCCCCCAAATCCCTACACACCCTCTCATATACCTCACTTGCAGCCACTGCCTTCCTATAGGATACCGCTTTCCTAACCAGCACGCCATTGGCTACTGCCCTAGCTCCAGGAAACTTCTCCTACACTTTCCTCTGCAATCCCCTGATGTCCCGCTCTACCTCCTGCCCCACCTCCCTATGAGCCAGGTCATTTCCCCTACATGAATGAGAATGACCTTTGCCACCCTTCTACCTTTCATACCACTAACCCTTTCCTCCAAATCCCTGGTTTTTGCCCCCCCACCCCCCCTTGACAAAAGCTGCTTTATGTGTCATTTCCTTCCTGATATTCCTCAGCTCCACCCCCTTTACAATAGAGCTGCCTAGAAAAACTACCTCTGGCTCCCTTCCTGCAACCTTTTCCTGCTTTGTGGCTCTTTCAACCACCTGCCTATCCTTGTCTCCGGCCTCCTGCAGCATCCTTGTTTCCCTCCCTTTGGCCAGCCCTCCTCTTTCCCCTATGGCCCTGAACTGTCTACTTTGTCCTACTTGCTGGTCTTTGCTAATCGCACACTTGCAAGCCTCAGCATACTGCTTCCTACCTTCTACCAATGCCTGTTCCCTGCTTTCTGATTCCCGTTTCTCTATTCCTGATTGCTTCCTGCCTACTACTATCACCTTATCCCTTGCTACTATTTCTTGCTTCTCTAATCTTATTTGCTGTCTTATGTCTTCTACTGTCTTATCCCTTTCTACTGCCTATCCTCCTCCTTAATCTTACCACCTCTATCTCTGCCTCCCTCCTCCTCTGCCTTTCCTCCTGCAGTTCCTTCTGCAGCCCTACTTGCATTCTGCCTAACTCTTCCTCTCTACTCAGCTTTTCCTCCTGTGAACTGGCTTTCATTTTCCTTAGCACCCCCTTTACATCTTCCAACACCTACTCTAACTTATCCACCCTCATTTCTACTCTACTCTTACCCTTCTCATTCCTGACCTTTTCCTCCATCCTCTCAATCCTATGCATCATTTCCCTCTCTTTCCTGCTCATCAAATCTACCATCTCCCCTTTCCACCTCTCCTCCTTAGCCCCTTCCATTGGCACTGACATATCCTCTACAAAGCTTCCCCTCAGCATATCCCAAATCCAGTTTCCACCTCCACTTATTTGCGTTTCCTTCTCTGCCCTCACTTTGTTCCCTACCACTGTCACTAAACCCTTTCCCTCAGCACATTCCTCACACTTCCACTCATGTTCCTGTAGTGATTCCAGTTCCTCCTCCCTGATCCCTATACAGCCAACATGGTACCAGCCACCACACTGGTCGCACTGCACACCATTATCTAACCTTCTCCACACCTTTCCACAGCCCCTACACTTACACCTCCCTACCAATTTTTTTTTTTTTTTTTTTTTTACCCTTTCTCTTAAAAAAAAAATTGTTTAATTTAAAACTAAAACTACTCTCCCTTATAACATACACCAAATATCTACGTATACACACACTTTCTTAACTAGCCTAACTTACACCATACACCCTTTACCCTCGTACAATAACAAAGGCCTCGGCCTCGTGCACACAATCGGACACTACTCCCTCCTTATAACCATTTACCACATAAAACACTAATCTTAACTCTTAAAACTCTAATTATACCTCAAACTACCACTCCACCTATATTTAAACCTAATGCTAGAACTAATCACAAGCTAAAACAACCTTAAATACGGAACAACACAACCTGTAGTCCGTCTGTTCTTCCAGAAATGGTATTATTGGATATTACTTACCACACAACACAAATTTACAAGATGCATCACGGAATTCACTTTACTACCAAATGTGATAGTGGGGAGGACTATGAAGATCAGGGAAATTGTGATGTTAAACACACAAAATTTATTTAAATTACATGATATTTGTTTTCTGTAACCAAGTTAAATGCACAAAGACCTAACCTAACTTCACAATATGTGATTACAAGAGGAGAGTGTGCCGACACAAGATAATGTGTTAGAAAAAGTATAATAAGTAAGTTCACATAGGTTCATCCACCCTCTGTGAATCACGTATTGTGAAGTTTTAAATTTGTGTAAGTCTTCTGCATTTTACGTGGCTGGCAGTAGCAGTACGGTAACCCTTTCAATTCCCACAGTCATGTGCAATTAACTACACTATATACACTTTTGATGCTAAACCTTAACAATTATTTACGTTATCCGTGAAAGCTGTGAATATAGCTCCTTTGTAATCTATTGCTGATAACACGCATAGGACATGTTAATGTCTGTTCACTTTGTGTAAACTCTGCAAATCCTCGTATTTCTGCACAAAACTTATATTAATAACATTTCACGTGGAAACAATTGTAAGTAAAAGCACTTGTATTTCTGCACAATACTTTCATTTAACATGTCACATGGAAATAATCACAAAGAAACACACGTAATAGCACTTGTAAATCACGTCTTTACACAGTCAAATTACTTAGTTTTCTGAGTTTCTGGACGCTACCATCATATCACTTAACTGTTACATGAAATAGGTAGAAATTGAACCGGAAGACCACAATCGTATAACAATTTGTTTCCTCTGTCTATGCATTGTTGTTGAACAAATGTATCAGTGGCAATACACACAAACTACAAGTAAACAACATTTGGAACAATTTGTGTATGACATACTGTATATATCTTTGTTCTACTGATCATATATTATGTATTACAATCATCTGCTGAATATCAAGAAGGTGAGCCTTGAAAATTTTATTAGAATTAAATGATAATCCGACACGTCTTGGTTCCATGCTTTATAGCTGTATAACCTTAGCACATCAGCAAAAACATAGAGTGAGAAAAATGTTTTGTAAATTATGGTTTTTTTTGTAGAGGCGTTCTCACATTTAACACAATTCAGCAACTCAAGAAAAATTTATTCCACATAAATTTTACATATTTTGCCCTCCTCACAATCACATTTCATAGTGTAGGCCTAAATAGTGACCATATAGGCATATACCATTTCCAAGTATTATTTTCCCCATTTTTCTGAAAAGCCCCTATTCTGGATAATTACTAAACTTTTATTTATATTTTATCTGTAAATTATATTATTTCATTTATAATGAGTATTAATAAAAGCAGAGGGAAAATAGGTGTGTTAGTAAAGTCTAGTAAAAAAAATTTCTTATGTAAAATATAAAACTAAGTGTACACAAATGTGGTGTGTTGTCCTTTTGGTGTAATTTTCCAAAGTTAAATTTTGTTTGCATAAGGCAGAGAAATAGCCTGAAAATAGAACTTAAACAAGGCTTACTGAGCTAGGTGGCGCAGTGGTAACTCATTGGACTCGCATTCGGGAGGACCCAGTTTCGATTCCCGGTCCGGCCATTCTGATTTCAATTTTCCGTGGTTTTCCAAAATCACTCCAGACGAATGCTATGATGAATCCCTAACAAAGGCCATGGCAGATTCCTCCCCAATCCCTCTTCCATGTGCAACTTGCACAGTCTTTTAATTACCTCGCTGTTGACTAGATTTTAAGTTCAACACTTGTTACTTAAGCAGGGCTTCAGAAAAGTTCGAAGTGACAGTGGATGGATTACATCACTTGAAATGACAGTTTGCTAAACAAGCCTGTCATGTCTTGAAGATGTAGTACATATTTTAAATGCTTCGTTGTAAGTTTAAGGTGAGCAGTTTCTCTTGGTTTGCAAGAGTCTGGTAAAATTATTAGTATGTATTATTACTAGATTAAATAATCTGTAAATGTATGGGATTTGCACTGTGCTAATTGAACCAAGCCTACTATGGTAAGTATGACGCTGGCTGTAAGCCAGCAGCGCTAGAGTCCATGACGGCACTCACCATGCACATGTCACGTGTCCTGCACGTGCGCAAAGAGGCCCATAATTTTGAACTTTCACATAAATATTATTTTTCAGTGTAAAATGTGTTTTATATTTGTATTTGCAGGGTTTAATAAGTCTTTAAATGTTTTAAAGTATTTGTTGTTATTTTTAAATTGTTTGGTTATGAAATTCAAAGTGCCCGCAGCACC
Organism: Dryococelus australis; assembly: GCA_029891345.1. Classification (NCBI taxonomy): domain Eukaryota; kingdom Metazoa; phylum Arthropoda; class Insecta; order Phasmatodea; family Phasmatidae; genus Dryococelus; species Dryococelus australis. The sequence goes on along the minus strand of CM056993.1, from coordinate 63,560,041 downwards.
GAGATTAAGAACACTGATATTCCGGCATGAATGCCATCATAAAGAGACATTAAAATATTATGAAAATGTAGAACAGTATTTAATTTAATTTAATTTATGACATTTTTTCTATAATAAACTATTTTACTCAGCGTGCATAACACCACTTACGTGAACCCCGTAGGCGGCCATGGTAGGTCCATGCGACACTTGTCTCTAGACAGTCTGTCGAGGAGAGCTGACGAGGTAAGACATTGTCACAAACACACTACAAATTTTGTTCACTGATGTCAATTTCAATAGTCACTTTAGTTTACTGGTTAACCTTTGCTTGCTTTTGTTTTTGCCAGACATTTCCCCAGCATTATGCTTCCGCTTTACTAATTTGTTTCGCCTTGTGGATTTTTAACATAATCTAGGAGAAGGAGGAGAAAGATGTGGGAGAGATCACGCGACCCGCGCAATTAGAATCAGGCATCATCCGCCTATGTTAATGGTGATCCATCGTAATTTCTGTATTATTGCCATGCACCATTTTATGGGCTTTGTTTTCACGTCTGTATTTGAGGGTTATTTTTCGTGTTTGAATATTTTACGGCAAGATCAAATATCCAAGTGGCTGACCTACACCAAATATTTGTATGCGCCATCATTGCGTTTGAGAGCTTATTTATGTAACATCGTATGTGCAATATGTCATTAAGGGTTCTCTGTTAAATTTTGTCAGGGTTCCGTGTAATTTCACGCAAATTTATGCATTTTGTCTTGACCACGTGGTCATGTTAATGTTTGATTTTACTGCCATTAAGCACGTTAAAAGCCTGTAATCACTTAAATCATAAAGAGAATAGTTTCTCACTCAGAATCATATTTTGTTGGAATTTAATTTTCCGTTTTCACAAAGAAATATTGCAATTCCACCTGCACCACATGGTCCGCTATGAACTTCATCCAGCAGTATCCATGCCATCTAAACTTGTTTTCATGCATGTGCTTGTTTATTGTGAATACTCATCTCGTGTCCCATCTTGTTTCTAGTATCTTTTGAGGGTTATGTAATTTTGTAATTTGTTTATGATGCAATTATTCCCATCCTAGCCAGCTCTGTATATAAGACGTCACCACACTACCAATGTGCTGGAGGGCGAGCCCCGATGAGTATCCGTTAGTGTTGCAGAGTAATCACACGTGTTAATATGTATCATTGAGGGTTTCGTTTGTAATTCACAGTATCCTGTCCTTAGGGAAATACCGTCAGTCCACCCTAGCGGCTGTTGGCCCTCTTCCCTTGTGAAGGCTGTGCTTTCACACACCTCGGTGAGATCATCCATCTAGACATGTGCTAGAGTTATTGTGGTCTGGGGAGCATCCAAGCAGAATTGGCTAGTCATGACCGAGATTATCATAATTTCATAGGCACGTAGATGTGTGTGCATAGTAAAAAATTCAAACAATTCAAATGGTGGACATCACGCCTGATCAACCGCAAGAAGCCCTCAAGACATCGGCAACTGCGACACCCATCGAACGCGAACTATTTGGACATGTCTATCAATTGATGCATGCATTGTGGAAGGGTGAATGAAGTCAACTCGTTCAGTGAAAATCTATGGGATCAGCAGTTATGTCAATGCACGTCCAACACAGTATCCACGCCATCAGAACCACGCCTGTGCATGCGCACCGGATGTGACGGGGCGGGAGTGAAGTGGACCCAGTGCCAACTGTGTAAGAAATACTCACATTTACGATGCATAGAGCCTGCTGAGTTTACCACCTACCGCGACTGTGTTATAGACTGACAAGTGCCGTAAGACGAACTGTACTGAGATCACGCCACTGACAACACCAGAGGTGAAACCCACGCAGCCAGTAGTTGTTACGTACATTACACAGGGCTTAACTGGGCCGGACTGTAATGTGTTATTACCAACTTTTGCGGGACAAGACTCCGAAGACCCGGGTACGTTTTTAGCCATGAGTGAGGAGAAATTAAACGAACACTGTGTACTCCAGGAGGACTGGACTGAAGTCACTGCCAACCGACTGAGAGAGAAAGCAGCCACATGGTGGAACTTGTAAGAGACTATCGTGTGACATGGGAGGAGTTTTGCGATAGGTTGTTGGGAAGGTTCGATACTGACATAGATGCCATTCAAGCGCAAGTGCAGTTGTACCATGAACAGCAACGTGAACATGAGGGAATTGGGGAGTTTATACAGCGTAAGCTACGCTTGTTCAAGCGTTTGAACCCAGGTCAGCTGACACGTAGCGTTTTAGAGATCATTGTGGCATTGTCAACATCGGACTTTAGGCCGTATCTGAGAAGGGCAACAAGGGCAAGCGTCGGAACAGTTTACGCGTGAAGTGTGTTAGTATGAACAGGATGTGCAGCAGGACAGGCATACCAATACCAGAGATTGAATATTCACACGTCAACACCTACAGTGCTGCCAGATGTTACACGACCACCGCCAGCGTTTACACCTGCGAGGCAGAATCGTGGACACAGAAACTTTCACAACAGGAGAAATAGCTACCAGGGCAACAGGTCGGAAAACTAAGTTGGGAGGTTGGCGAAACTGCAACCGCACCAATTTCACCACCAGGTCGTATCAATCCGCCTAATGAAGGTGCAAAAGTGTTCCAAGTAATTTGACAGTACCATAAAAGCACTAAGGGTCTGTGTTGAACTTGAAGGGGAAAATGACACTGCCGGTAGTCACAATTTTGTACGTTAGGATTTGATACGAGCAATAACCACTAGAGTGCCACCGCAACATCTGCAGTTCGCTACCACACACCAACGGGACGAAGCGAAAAGTGTCATACATGTATCAGTAGGAATCAGAGCTGCGTACCAAGTACGATGTTTACATTGTGCCGGACTTGTGCGAAGAAGTGATTCTGGGACTATCATGGCTTGTTGACAATCATGCCGTGATAGAACTGCGCCTGAATCGTCTGCATGTGGGGACACGTGGCCAATGGACTGTTTATGCCGCGGGAACAACACCAACAACAACTGCTGTGCCGCTTGCTGACTTGAGCACGAGGTGCCTGCCACACATCAGCAACGTCTGCAACATCTGCTGGACCAGCATGCCAGTGTGTTCCACACTGAGGGGTAGCTGCATTACACCGATGTCATGAAGTATGTGATTGTCATTACGCATGAGGATTCTGTGTACTCTAAGCCACGAGACCCAGGTATATTCTTTCGCCGCATCATCAACCAGCAGATATGTGAGATGCTCAGAGATAATGTTATTGAACCTACACAAAGTCTCTATAATTCAGGTATTACCGTTGCTCCAAAGAAAGATGGCGAGTGGCGATTCTGTGTTAAATTTCTCCCCCTCAATAAGATCTCAGTAAACATGCTGCCACCAGTCATAAACATGAAAGACACTTTGTCAACATTAGGACCAGCTACCGTTTTCACCTCACTTGATTTAAAGTCCAGAAATTTGCAAGTACCTATCCGCCCACAAGACAGAAAGAAAACAGCTTTTATTGCCCCAGATGGACGTAGATTACGATTTGTAGCCATGCCATTTGGTTTAAAAGTGCCCCTATAATGTTTCAAAACTTAATGGTTAATGTATTGGATGGATTTATGGGGGATTTTGCTATGGCGTATTTGGATGATGTACTTGTTTGGTCTAACAGCTGGGAAGAGCACTTACACCATTTGAGCTTTGTGTTTAAATGGCTCGAACATAAACTGGGTACGAGTAGAATGGAGTTTCTAGAACACTATGTAACATCAAACTGACACAAACAAGTACAACAACACATACAGGAAATTCAAAACAAACCCACACCCAGATCATGTAAATAAGTAATGCAATCCTTTGGCTTAATTAATTGGGTAAGGGAATTTGTCCTAAACTTTTCCGTAATCACTACACCATCAACTGTTTTGTTGTGCAAGAAACGTAAATTTGTCTGGACACGTAAAGCCGATCAAGCATTTAAAGAAATCAAACTTGCATTTCAGAACTAATCCGCTATCTAGGTTCAACCCGGAGTTATCCATTTTTGTACAAACCGATGCCAGTCAAGAAGGCATCGGGGCAGTGTTGTATCAGGAGGGAACACACAGGGAAAAACATATAATCAGTTACCACAGTGCAAAGTCTGGGGACACAGAATGTAAATATTACGTTTACGAACAAGAATGTTTGGCCATTGTACGTGCATTGCGGAAGTACTGGCAGTACTTGCTAGGAAGGCAGTTTACACTCAAAACTGACAACCAATGTCTTGTATGGTTAGAGGGCATGCATAACGGGAAAAGCAAACTTGCCCGCTGGGCGCTGGTGTTGCAGGAATACGATTTCAAGGTAGAACACGTGGCGGGGAAAACCAACGAGCTCGCGGGCACTTCGTCCAGGAATCCTTGCCAGAATCTAACGGTAACTGACAATGCGGAGTGGGAAGAGGCGTTACTCCCTTGCCACGTAATACCAACTGCAGAAACACAAACCCTCGTACAAAACATTGTTGTCACACCATCCCGCAAACTTGTTTCATTGAATGTACATGACGTGTTAAGAGACGTACGCACTGCACAAGAAATTTCCCCAGATGCCACGCAACACCAACAACACTGCACCACATGTTACACAGAACACTGGCGGGTAGTGGTCAGAGAAATAGAAACTTACGTAAGTACCGAAAGAGAGATGGGAACTTGTATTAAAGTATGCACACGACAGTTTGGAGCATGTACACCCGGGATCCGAGCAAACATGAAGGAACCTGCAGAAATTTTTTCACTGGCCAGGGATTTAGGGAGGTGTTCGGAAACATGTACATAGCTGTATCATGTGTAACACCCATAAGCAGCGGAGAGCAGACGGCGACGATCTACAACAGCCAAGGCTGCCAACCAGCGATTCAAAACAGTAGCCATCAACATCATGGGCCCATACCTATGTACGAAAAGTAGTAAAAGATTTCTTGTTGTGTTGCCACAAATTTGTTTACTCGTTGGATCAATGCATTTCCCGTCAGCAATGTTAGTGCGCACACGGTAGCACAAGTAATGCAGAACGAGTTTTTTCCAAATTGGGGACACCCCGAATATTTGTTGATGGACAATGATACACAATTTGTAGAGCAAAAGTGGAGAGAGTACTGTACCAGATGGGGAACAGAACACCGTACCACCCCAGCATACCATCCCAGGGCTAACCCAACCAAGAGATGTAACCAAGACGTAAAATTCAACTACGTGTCAGATTAGGCGAAGATCACACTAGGTGGGCCGAATTGATCTCGGAGGTAATGTTTTACCTACAAAATAAAGTAAAGGCAGCAACCGGAAAACACCCGCCCAGATGGTACAATGCCGTAAACTCCGTGCCCCCCGAACACCCTGCGAAAACCTGCCCAGACCACCTGAACAAATTGTCGAACACCAGGGGCAAATACATGAGGAAGCCTGGGAGAACCAGTTCATCTATTGTAATGTGTTGGTACCTGATAGCAACAGGCTGCCACCCTAACTTTTATCCTGGATGTATATGTATGTAAGAGAAAACCCATAATCGGCTGGGGCGAAAAAGTACTGAGCTGGACTGGCACTAGATGGACAGGGCCAGAGAGAGTGGGGGAGAAGATGGGAAATTCCATTTATCTAGTGAAGTTGGGACCAAGACGTGTAAAGAAACTGCACTGTGGCGACCTGCGTATAGCTCGACCACCTGTAGGGAAGAGAGGTAAGGAGACAACGTTATGCCCAGTGCCGCAGCGAGCTCGGAGAATTTTACCTGGGAGAACATAGGGAAATGTCAACACGTACGCTGAGGAAAACAAGAACACTAACACAGGAACACCCAGCCAAAGTAATGAACTGTCATTTAATGGTTTTGCAGAGAGAGAGCACTCCAACACCTAGTTGTGAGGAGGTGGAAGAAAGTAGTACTGAAACACCATTTCTGGGTTTTTCTGTTAATGCCTGTAACGACACAGTGAATCAGAGTGAATTTAAAGGGTTTCCAAGTGTACACGAAGAAAGTGGTAACATAAGTGCACAAGTAAATGTCAACACAAGTGCCAGTGAAGTAAGGGCACAGCTGAATTTGGTTGTAACCAAAGTGTAAATGTAAATTTCGATACCACATGTGGAGACGCCTTTCAGAGGCTTTCCAATTCCCGCAGGGGAGAGCATAGTAGGGGAAGAGAGGTTGAACGGGTTCTGGAAAACTAGAAGGGCAGTAGAGTGACTAAAGTGTCAACAAAGCACAACACAGCACATGCAAGAGGTGAGCCAAGTCACCACCATGTACCCACATTGTTGTTCCTGCGTATACCTCCACCTCCTGCAAACACAGTAGAAACAGAAGACCTTCGAGTCCATGTTTTCTTTGCCCTCGAACAGCAACCAGCCATTCAGAGCCCGCCAGAGCAATGTTGCATTATTCGCACTGTCTTGGCCTTTGAGTGAGAGGTCGTTTGACGCCGGCTTACAGCCAGTGACGCTAAGAGCCCTTTACTGCGCTCACCATGCACGTGTCATGTGTCCTGCACGTGTGCAATGAGGCCAATAATTTTGAACTTTCCCATAAATATTATTTTTCAGTGTAAAATGTGTTTTATATTTGTATTTGCAGGGTTTAATATGTCTTTAAATGTGTTTGTTGCTATTTTAAAATTGTTAGGTTATGAAATTCAAAGTGCCAGCAGCACCGAGATTAAGAACACTGATATTCCGGCGTGAACGCCGTCATAAAGAGACTCTGATATAATATGAAAATTCATAAGATAATTATAAAAATGTAAAACATTATTTAATTTGTGCCATTTTATTTCTATAATAAAATATTTTACTCACCATGCATAGCACATCCGCTTATATGAACCCCATAGGCGGCCATGGTATGTCCGTGCGACGCTTGTCTCTGGACAGCCTGCCGAAGAGAGCTGGCGAGGTAATACACTGTTAGTTTACTGGTTAACCTTTGCTTGCGTATATTTTTTCCCAACATTTCCCCAGCATTATGCTTCCGCTTTACTAATTTAGTTCGCTCTTGTGACATTTTTAACAGAATCGAGGAGAAGGAAGAGAAAGATATCTGAGAGGTCACACGACCCGCCCAATTTGAACCAGGCACCATCCGCCTATGTTAGTGGCGATCCATCGTAATATCTGTATTATTGCCAGGCGCAATTTTATGGCTTTGTTTTCACATATGTATTTTAGCGTATTTTTTCATGTTTGAATATTTTACTGCAACATCATGTATAACCACATGGCTGACCGACGCCAAGTATTTGTATACGCCATCATTGCATTTGAGAGCTTATTTATGTAAAATCGTATGTGCAATATTTTTTTCAGGGTTCTATGCTAAACTTTCAGTGTTCCGTGTAATTTCACATAAATTGATGCTTTCTGTACTTGACCACACTGTCATACTAATGTTTGATTTTACCGCCATAAGGCATGGTACAAGCCTGTAATCACTTAAATCGTAAAGAGAATAATTTTCTCATTCAGAATTATATTTTGTTGGAATTTAATTTGCCATTTTCACAAACAAAAAAATTGCAATGCCACCTGCACCACATGGTCTGCTACGAACTTCATCCAGCGGTATCCGCGCCATCTAAAATTGTTTTCACGCGTGTGCATGTTTATTGTGAATACTCATCTCGGGTCCCATTTTGTTTCATGTATCATTTGAAGGTTTATGTAATTGTGTCATTTCTGTATGGTGCAATTATTCCCGTCCTAGCCGGCTCTGTGTATAGGCCGCCACGACACTACCCACATGCTGTAGGGCGAGCCCGGCGAGTTTGTGTTAGTGATGCCGAGTAGTCACTTGTGTTAATATGTATCATCAAGGGTTTCATTTGTACTACACAAGATTATAGGATCCAAAATCTTAAAATGTAAGTTTGTCCTTATTTTGGATCAAAATGTTCTGGGTTCAAGTCATGGATAAACTGTAATGTGTTTACCATCATATGTTTAAGTTCAAGTGAGTTAAGTTTGGAAAGCATGCCTCAATTAACGTTCTGGCTTAAAGCAGTCGTGTTATAATTAATCAAATAAACAATTCTCTAGATTTAAAAAATATATATTAATAACTAAGCTTGCTCTCGGTTATGGCTGTAATAATTTCTTCAGAATAAATTAGATTTCTGTCAAAAATAGAGTGAACATAGGCACATATGAAATGATGTGAACAGATAGAAATGCCCCTTAGTAATGTAACTTTTAGATGTAGGCTGCACATAAAAATTAAATACACACTAGTTAATGAGTCTCAGTTTTTTCTTTTTTATAGTTTTTGTTTTATTACTTCACTTATGAAGCAATACTGCCCAAGTCACATTTTAATTAACAAAGCAAAGTTACTATCCATGGACATCATTCTTATGGATTCGTTCACCAATTACTTACAAAATAGCTCTTTTATTGCTATTAAGAATAATGCTGTACAACTACAATCACTATGGTTTATGAGATGATACCGACAATACCGCCAGTGTTCAATAGTTTGCCTAAATGTCACTTAGGTGGTATTGTTTCTTAAATGATGATGTGCTCATAATCCTCCATAAAAAAAAATGGTTTCATTTTGTGCAGGAAACATCATGTTACACACCAACACTGTTCCTGAAGAGATAAAGATAGAAGTGCCGTGGGGATTTGTCTGTGGTGAGTAACAAAAATTTGTACATTTGGTTTGTACTCAGCATAGTCCTGTGTGCTTTTACACAACGATGTTCACACACATGCATGTAGTCTGCAATGGAAGTGCTGTATCCGTTAAATAGCTTTCCTCCCTGCCTGTGCTTGAAGAAACAAATATCCAATGTCTGAACAATGGGGTAGTGTTGGGGGAGGGGGTGCAGGGTGAACACCAGCAGATTCCAGGCATCAATGATACAAAACTTTGAGATTGCGTTCCCAAATCTTTGGCTATAAAATTGGCATTTGTAACAATTGTGACATTACACCTACATAACCTGGTACAAATAGTCTACTACACTATCGACCAAAAAGTAATTGGGCACCTGTCCACAACGTTTGCTCGGTGGTTGTCACCCCGTTACAATATAACAGCATCCACGGGGATTCGTCGCCATTCCTCTTGAAACATGGCACCTGGTATTGTCATCCTGGAAGTATCACTGGTCCATTCCGTAAAGATGCCACACTGTTGGGAGCATTTCATTATCCAGAATGTTACAATAGGCCTCTGTGTTCATGCTACCATGAACAAACACTAGCGGTCCTATGCCGAAGGCTGTGAAACAGCCCCACACCATCACTCCACCACCATCGAATTTCCTAGTTGGCACTATACACTCCGGCAGAAGCCATTCCCCAGGTAGACGCCACACCCCTACACGTCCATCGGACCGGAATAATGTAAACCTCGACTTATCACTCCACAGAACCAATTTCCACTACTCCAGTGTCCAGTTGCAACGGTCCAAACACCACTTGAGTCGCAGAGCTTTATTGCTTGTCGTGATATGGGGCTTATGTGCAGCTGCTCTTCTGAAATATCTAAGTCGGTGGGCCTCTGTACACAATATTCCAATGGAAACCGATACTCCTTTTGCTGCATGAAACTACTGTTGGATGGTAGCCATGGGTTGTGCCTTATTTTTGTAAATTTCACGTTTCAGGGTTCTGCGATTTCTGTTGTTTAATATTGGGGGTCGCCCAGAACATGCAGCATTGGCACAATGCCCATCGACCTCCCACTTATGCAGGACGAATGTGACCGTTAATTTGGGCCTGTTTACCTTCCGTGCAATCACCCAGCTAGACAGCCCACTGAGATGGCAGCCCACAATCATGCCCTTATCAACGTCCGATAGCTCTGTACCTCGTGCCATCTCCTTGTCAACTGGTTCTACACTGGCGTATAGCGGCCACACAAGTCAACTGACATACTGAATTATCTATCTTCATGGGTGCCCAGTTTTTTTTGGTCGATAGTGTATATGTGCATACAACATTCTGCAAAGGGAAGCTGGTATTTCTATACCAGCAACATAAAAAACACAATTTAGAATATTGGGCAGCATACAAAATGGATACATTACTGGAACATGACTGACTTATGGCCAGTTGCTTGATCCAACTTGGTCTAAAATTGTCACATAATACTGTTATACCATTTGCATTCAGTGTGTGACTGGAGATCGAGACAAACTTTATTATGAACTGCCGAATATGGAGGTTCAAAGACATGATCCAAGATCAGAGTAGTGTTTAAAAAAATAATTTGTATATTAGAAAGAAACTTTGTAATGTTTAAATTGTTTTAATATGGATTTCAAGTTTATTGACAAGTATAAAATACAAATTGGGAGATATATAATATGGTCTTGGATGGGGGAGGGAAGGGGCAGAGAGTATGTGACATTGCTGCTTTTTTGAGGGGTTCAAGAGTACATGATGTTATGTGGCGCTCAGGTGCCTCAGTACCACTTGGTAACATGGCGTTTCTGCCACGCTGTTTGAACGGGCTACTGTTTTTCCCTATTGATCTCCCATACAGCTCCCATGTTCTTGCGCACACAAAAGCACTTGGAGTGTCCTCCAGGTGCTGCTAAAAATGAGGGGAGGAGGTACGTCATTTCCCCCACCTGGAGAGGGCTGTCCTGGTGGTTTGCCAGGGTCTGGAGGGTTGTCTGGGTGGAGTCTCGCACTAAATTCCATAAAAATAAGTTATAAAGTTTTAACTGTGTTTTAAATACTATCCAAACCACTTATTATAGTGGTTAACAAAGAAAGGAGGCCACAGAGAAGGTGCAATGAATCAAATTAGGGAAGATGACAAGCAGTGACAATAAAAAGTCGCCGCTGTTTGTTACTGTGACTTGTGTGCCCTTGTCACTGGTTGTCACCATTTCAGGAATATTATCATTGCTCCCATCTATCATATGTGCTGACTGTCAAAAGCAATTTATTCAGTGACATAATGAAAGCATTAATGTTTTTCAACTTGTGTGTATTATTGTCCTTTTCAATAATTGGTAACACACAAGTCATATTGTGAAGTCTATTTCATTTTAATTTTGAATAGCAGTAATTGTAATTGTGGTTGCTCCAAACACAGGAGTCAAAATATCCCACTGTACAGTGCTCTTGATATAAATTTTCTCACCATTAATTTCCATCATGTTGCAGTTTTATCTTCAATTAATGGACTTGTTTATTAATTGGGCCTATCTTCATTGTTAATTTGTGTTTACTGCGTGGTTGAATCATCGCTTGTAGCAGTTAAGGGTGGGTGTGGTATAAATAGGACGATGAAAGAACTATCTCCCTTCTCATTCATTTCTGTCCTAATTTTCAACGTTTTAGACTTTTTGGACATAGACAAGCAACTTCATTTCAGGTTGTCGACAACAAAGTTGTCACCGTCTGGGGTGGTTGGGGATGACCTGACCACGTGCCCACAGTCTAGGTGAAAAGTTAATATGATTACACGGATGCCAGTTGGCTGTGGTTGGTTAGCACAATAAGAGCGCAAGTTCTCAGGGTGTTGTGGAACGTTTTGTCAGTGTGGTTGGTGAACACGGGCGACAGATTTAAGCCGCATTACACGATGCAATTAATGATTGTAAAGAAAGATAACACGAGCATTATGGTTCAACACTGGTTTATTGGCTGTAGCTGCCACGTGGTACATTTCCCTATACACAGTCTGATGAAAAGAGTCCTGCACCTTCCACACTGAAATACACATTAATGCTGTCAGTCTGCACTGTGCCTCTCAGAGTTACATTTGAATTAAGTCCCACGTGAGCATCGCCGACCAGGATACAGCTGGATCAGAAAACCTTCAGGTGCAAAAGTCTAACACGTGGCCGGGGTGAGGGCACTCATGGCAGCAAAGAAAAATGTTTCGGTAAACATTAAGTGAAGAACAGCACTACAAAATTTGTTGAACACAAAAAAGAGAGCAGGCCCCTATGGGACACGTCCATTGCTCACCACGGCTACTAGATGACCGACAACATGGTAGCTGGAAGGCACCCTCAGGTGGGTATCCCTCTGACCATAACACACAGCCCTTTAAACACAAATAATGTTAAAACAGTAAAACAAGAATTATTATGTAAACAAATTGCCCTTCTGTGGCATTAATTATTGTTCTGCAGATTAAGTGTTTGAAATGGTTCTGGCCCAGGGGGCAGAGATTATTTGTACGTCGCCATTTTGAGGGGTTGGAATGTACGTGACATAATATGGTGCTTGGGTGCCATGGTAACTATTTGTGACATCATGCTATTGCCACACTCTTCAAATAGGAACCCCTGTTCTCCCGACTGTCTTACCCATTGCTCTTTCCTCACTACACTTGCCATTTCATATGCACTAAGGTCATTCTACGGGTGCTGCTGGGTGTTAGCCAGGACTGGGCTGGGGGACGTGGTATGATGACAAAGTGTTGCTTCAGAGAGACAAATTTGGGCCATTGCAGCACATTGTCACACCTTTTTTTCCTGGTGTATTATCAGTTCACATGTTTAAATGTATGGAAAGAGAAATTTACAGATGACTTACGCATGCTAGATTAAATAGTATTTGTGTTTCCATTAATATCTGCTTGTATATCAAGTGTCTCATTAAAGAAGAATTTTTAAAAATTTGGTAATTCTAGATTTTTATGTGATTTGCCAATAACTGTGGAGTAATATTCCCAATTTCATTATGGCTGTAACTTTGAAATTACAATTTACAAAGCAGCATGGTTCATCTGATGTGTTGTGAAAAATGAAATGTAATAATTAAAGATTAAAACAACCAATATCATGCATAGACAATGTCACTTTCAGGAATGTTGAATAATATGCCAAAAGTTAGTCATTTGCTAGCAAATAATGTTTAATACACCTGCAATGTAGGGCTTCTCCCCTTTAAAATGCTTTCTTTGTCTCAATAAAATTTTATTTTGAAACAATAATGCACTCAGTACCAAGCTAATATAAAGAAAATTCGAAAATTTACATCTGAAAGCACATTGAAAATACTGGAAGATGTAACGGGTCAGGTGAAAACAGACTGGTCGGAGTGCATCAAAGTACCACAATGTACCGCACGGGAGATATCATGCCACTTCCTGGAGGCATACTGAACTTGACTTATTATGTACAGTTTCACGCCGGCTAACAGCCAGCGGCGCTAGAGCCCATGACTGCTATCACCACACACGTGTCACGTACGTGCGCAAAGAGGCCAATAATTTTGAACTTTCATAAAAATGTTATTTTTCAGTGTAAAATGTGTTCTATTGTATTTGCAGTGTTTAATATGTCTTTAAAAGTGTTCAAGTGTTTGTTACTATTTTTTAATTGTTTGGTTATAAAATTTAAATTGCCCGCAGCACCGAGATTAAGAACACCTAATATTCCGGCATGAACGCCATCATAAAGAGAAACTAAAATTATATGAAAATTCATGTGAAAATTATAAAAATGTAAAACAATACTTAATTTAATTTGTGCCATTTTATTTTCAATAATTAAATATTTTACTCGGCATGCATAGCACTTCTGCTTATGTGAACTCCGTAGGCTGCCATGGTAGGTCTGTGCGACGCTTGTCTCTGGACAGTCTGTCGAGGAGAGCTGATGTGGTAAGACACTGTCATGTACTCACTACAACTTTTGTTCACTGATTTAGGTTTCCATCGTTAATTGAGTTTACCTGTTAATCTTTGCTTGCGTACATTTTTGCCAGGCATTATCCCCAGTATTATGCTTCAGCTTTATTAATATCTTGCGCCCTTGTGGCATTTTTAACTTAATCGAAGAGGAGGAGGAGAAAGATGTTTGAGAGGTCATGCCACCCGCGCAACTTGAATCAGGCGCCATCCACCTATGTTTATGGCATTTAGTTGTAACTTCTGCATTATTGCTACACACAATTTTAAGAGCTTTGTTTTTATGTATGTATTTGAGGGTAATTTTTTGTGTTTGAATATTTTATGGCAACATCACGTATAATCACATGGCCGGCCGACGCCAAATCTTTGTATACGCAATTGTTGCACTTGAGAGCTTATTTATGTATTATCGTAGGTGCAATGTTTTAGTTCAGGATTCTATGTCAATTTTATTCAGGGTTCAATGTATTTTTCACATAAATTTATGCTTTTTGTACTTGCCCAAGCGGTCACATTAATGTTTGATTTTACCACTAGCAGGTATGCTACAAGCCTGTAACCACTTCAATCGTAAAAAGAACAGTTTTCACTGCAAGAATAATATTTGGTCTGAATTTAGTTTCAGTTTCGCCGCAGAAATATTGCAATTTGACCTGCACCACGTGGTCCGCTACGAACTTCATTCAGCGGCATCTGCGCCATCTAAACTTGTTTTCACACATGTGTGTGTTTATTGTGAATGTTCATCTCGTGTCCCATCTTGTTTCATGTATCATTTGAGGGTTTATGTAAATTGTAATTAGTGTACGGTGCAATTATTCCCATCCTAGCTGACTCTGTATAGGCCATCACTACACTACCCACGTGCTGGAGGGCGAGCCCCGATGAGTATGCCGTAGTGATGCAGAGTAATCACACGTGTTAGTATGTATTACGGGTTTCATTTGTAATTCACCGTGTCCTGTCTTCAGGGAAAAACCGTCAGTCCACTCTAGCGGCTGTCGGCCCTCTTGCCATGTGAAGGCTGTGCTTTCATGCACCTCTGTGAGATCATCCATCTAGGTGTGCGCTAGAGTAATTGCAGGCTGGGGAGCACCCAAGCGGGATTGGCTAGTCATGACCGAGATATCATAATTTCATTGGCACATTGATATGTATGCATAGTAACAATAAAAACAAGTATCACAGTGAACTTAACTCTTTCACTCAGTAGTGACAGTGTCCTAGCCACGTATATTTTATTAAGTATTTATTTCCAGTGATGTTTAGTAAAAGATTTAGTATTGCATACATGTTTGTAAGTATGCACGGGTGAGACAGACACAAAGAACCCACAGCATCCCTGAGAACCCTGAGTCTCAATAGTGCGGTGATTGGGAAGCACCGCTGGCGCCCAAATTATCATTAAGTATTTGTGTCATCGTTTGTTTCGTGTCTCACCCGACTGTGTCAAGTTAAAGAACACGTTGGCCCATGTGCATACACAGGATGTCCCAGTAGGAAAAGCCATTGTTCTGGGAAGCATAAGAAAAGGCAATTTTAAGCAAAAAATGTCCTAAACATGTGTGTCCCATCCTAAGTAGTTTACATTGTAAAACTACTTTAATTGATGTGTGTTTATGAAATTGGTGCGCAATGATTTCCATCCCTCCCAGCCCTCATTATCACTATATCCTGTCATGCGGCACGCAGTATGTCCATCTCCTTTCATTGTGCTGTGCAGTTTTATTGTCAGTTGTTGGTTGGATGTTTTTTTTATGCAGAGGTGATAGTGTCATCCATCTTGAACTCGGAATTGTTTGCTAAAAGTGCCATTGTAGTGTTCTTTTCCAACGTTTTTATTAACCTGTGGCTACGACATAACACACCATGTAAAGATTCCTGCTCACTCGCCAATGCTACCAAAACCATAGCACTAAATATACCACAACTCCTCCCCACATAATATACTAACTTAGGATATCCTTACCTGATGTACATAGTACAACATTGTAACCAGTAGTGTCTCAATTACAATCAACCAATTAAAATGTAAAATTATTTATAAGTTACACAAGAAATTTCAGAACAAACTCCAGAATGAAGTCTCAGTGACTGCCTCAGTACTAAAATATAAACAACAAACAGTAAGAGCCACATAGACAAATTACAGATCAAACAATCTCTTTTTAACTCTATTCCTCTTAGGGTATATCTGTTCATTTACACCACCACTAGACCTTCTGAAATGGCTAACCATGTCCTTCCTTTGGAAACCCTTGAAACTTTAACCGCTTTCAACCCTAAAGCTTACCTCTGCAACATCATTCATGAATATGAGCCCCTCGTCTACTCATTTGTCCATGGGGAGGGGGGCTAACAGCATCACAATTCTCATGGCTTCTAACAACACTGTTGCTGTCTCTTTCCACTGTGTTATTTCCGCCAGTGCTACCTGCTTCCACTCTGTTGTTAATTCTCTTGTGGTCTGCTTCCACTCTCCTGTCACCACCCACAATGTCAGCTTCTCTTCCGGTGTCATTCAAGCTGCCAAGCTCATCACCTTTCTCTCCCCTCTCCTCTCCCTATGGCGGCTTGTTGCAGAAGTGATCGTAGCTGGTCCAAATGACGGTGATATGTCCCTCCAGGGCCCTGTATGTTATACAAAAGAGGACCTAACTGTTCAGCCACAACCCCCCTTTCTCACTGTTCCTTGTAATGGTAGTAAACTTTAAAGGCAACAGGATCCCCTCTGTTGAAAGTCACACAACAGTGCCGAGATGAACTGTAAACTGACTGCAACTGTTGAGATGTTACTTTCGCAACCACAGAGGGAGTAAGCAGAGACAGTCGACTATGGATAACCCTTCCAAACATTAAACTGCTGGGAATTTTGCCAGTGGCTGAATGAGGAGTAATGTGATAGGCTGAAAGGAATCTAGGGAGGGCAACCTTAAGAGGGATGTGAGAATTCACCAGTGTTTTTATTTTGGCCTTGAAAGTTTTCACCATGTTCTCTGCTTGGCCATTAGTGGAAGGGTGATATGGGGGTGAAAAAGTGTGTTAGATGCCATTTTGCCTGCAGAAAACTGAGAACTGTTCTGATGAAAATTGTGTCCCATTGTCTGACACTAAATGCTCAGGGAGACCACAAGTAGCAAAACATTACGCAGTGTTGCCAGAATTTTGCCTGAAGTGATACTGGACAATTCGCCTACCTTCTGCCATTTTGAAAATGCATCAACAAGAATAAGGAAATATTCCCCTAAGAAGGGGCCAGCTATGTCCAAGTGCACCCGTTGCATACTTGCCAACTTGTACGATTTGCCCATAAAATGTACGGAAATGTGGGGTCTTTTACGAGTGTACGGAAGTGTGACTTTGTTACGGTTTTCAAATTATCTGTTAAACGAAAGTGATTTTTTTTTATCATTGTACGAGTTTGCATATCCACCTTCAAACCATGTGTAGTACTTAAACATAAATTTACTAGTCCACAAAATAATAACTTTTGTTCTTAATCGCCATTAAAATTATTATATTTTTGCATGTTTTATTTCATGCCTCCATACACAGACTGTTTGTTTTTCACGAGTCTATTGGTACGACCAGCGAAGATACACGAATGAACAGTGGGATTCCTTTGGCTTGTGGTTTGGCTTTGTTGTTCCCATGATGCAGTTAGTTAACATGGCGAGCGTGTTGTGGTTTGTTTGATCATCGGCATCTACGGAAGTCTTCAAGCGACAATAACAAAAAGTGTACTCGGTTCCGTGTGTGTGCGTGTTAGTTTTGTTTTTTAATGGTACATGAAATTGTAATACCGAAATGAGTTGTGCAGGGAAAAAACAGTATTGGCAGTCTTTTCAAGAAGATTATACCAAAGAATTTGCATTCATTATTAAGTCTGAATGGGGCAAAAAGTTTGTGTTCTGTAGCATTTGCAGATGTGACTTAAATATTTCCCATGACAGTAAAAATGACATATCAAACCACGTGAAGTCCAGCAAACATACAACCTATGCGAAAAATGTTGAAGCTAACCGTAAAATAAACCGTTTTTTTTGTCTGTGCTTAATCAGGAGTTGATAACGTTATTAAAGCAGAGTGTTTGTTCACATCGTTCTTGGTTGAGCACAACATTCTGCTTAGTGTATCTGATCATGCAGCACCACTGTTTCGCAGAATGTTTCCTGATTCAGAAATAGTAAAAAAAAATATGCTTGCGGAAGAACTGAGACTACAGCGGTCGTGGCAGAAATGGCTCGGGCAACGAGAGAAGACATTATTCTACATTTACAGAGTGGACCATATTCCGTGGCAATACGTGGAACAAATGATACCGATTCGAAAATATATCCTATTGTGGTAACGTATTTTGACAAAGGTGTAGAAAATATTGTGACAACTGTTCTCTCGCTACCAGAATTACAGGGTTATGCAACTGGTAGAAATATTGGAAATATACTTGTCAGTGAATTGGAATCTTTGAATGTTCCTCTAAGTCATATGATAGGATTTTCTTCAGACAATGTGGCAGTTATGATTGGCAATAAAAATGGCGCAGTGACTGTTTTGATAGAGAAACAGAAGGGACTCGTTGCTATGGGTTGTGTATGTCATTTAATTAATTTGGCAGCAGAAAGAGGCACTGCGTGCCTGCCAGTTAAAATTGACGAACTATTAGTAGACCTATTTTATTACCTGGAAAAGATTTTGAAACGCATAGACAACCTGAAAAAATTTCTAGCTCTACATGGTGAAGAAACAAAGAAAATTCTAAAACATGTGTGTACCAGTTGGTTGTCCCTTGGCAAATGTTTGAAGAGGTTTGTTGAAGAATGGGACCGGACCCCTTGATAAGTTTTTTCAAAGACCAACTGAGTGTGCAGAAACCACATTCTTCAAGCCGTCTTCTTATATGATTCCAAAAAAACCTTTATGTCGAAGCAAGATGCAGCTTGGAACTAAAAAAAGAATATTCAGAAATTGAGTAGTAAACCTGAAAAGTGTACCACTGAAAAGACAAGAGGTGCCTCAAATAAAAGAAAGTCAACTAATGATAGCGAGTTCTCTTCAACTGGATCAGGTAAGAAATTGTTTTTGAATTCTGAGAGTGCAAGGGTGTCAAAGCCTGCAGTATGTGCAATGCATAATGCAACTCGTAAAGAAATGCTATTCATGACTGTCATCTCCTGTCAATAAGGCCTTCTATTTATTTTTACTTAGTGTCATTCCATTATTTGATAAGTTTAAAACCATTTTGCAGTTATCTTCTCCACTAGTTTATAAATTGGATAAAATGTTGCATGGTTTGTTGAAGAAATTGATGTTAAGATTAGTTCAATCAAGTACTATGAAAAGTGGTGCATTGCTTGAAATCAAGTATCATTCTGTTGAAAATCAGCGACTGGACACAGATTTGTTGATTGGCAACGCAACCTCACAGATTGTTAGTTCACTGAAAGAATCTGATAAGAAGGTATTTACTCATCAGTGAGGAAGTACTTTGTAACCTCATGTGATTACATAATTCATACATTTCCATTAAAAAATGAGGTTTTAAAGAAAGCTGGTGTTGCAGAACTTGAAAATATTGAAAGTTCCAGTTTTAGTGATGTCAGTTTCTTTGTGGAAAGGTTCCCATTGATTTTACGTGTGCATGAGAATGAAACTAAAGATCATGCCTTAGATGAGCTTCGAGCCAGTTTTCTGTACTTCAGGTTGAAGATATATCGTATATTGTCAAGACAGAAGATTCAACTGTTCATAAGTGGGTCAAAGTATCTCATATTTTAGATACTTGTGGGAAACCAAAATTTGACAGGGTGTTCTGTGTCATACAGTCCATTTTAACTCTCCCTCATAGCAATGCTGAATGTGAGAGAGTTTTCAGCCTTGTAAAGAAGAACCGAACTCAGTTCCGCTCCCAACTAAAGTTCTTGAAAACGTGTCTATTGTTAAATGCAAGCCATCAGGGGGAAAGTGCAATGAGCAAAATTTTGGTGACAAATTTTTGAAGCGAGCAAAGCATGCCACTGCACAAGCTCTCAAGAAGAATTAAATAAATTCAAATGTTTTAAATAAAAGCTGCAACTGTTTTTTTCTAGTGTATGTACATCTTTTTTTAGTGATAAGAGTTTTTAATCGTGAACAGACCTAAATGCTTCAGTTTTTAAATGTGAACAGATGTCTTTCAGGGAGCTGAATTATGAAATTTTGAAGTAAGAGGAGAAAATTGATTCTTTTTCCAATGTGTGACTATGTTAGGTGTGCATATTATGATATTTTACTGTAAACTAATTTTTAAACCTTATTTCATAACTTGATGTTTTATTTTTTTAAGGTATTTAAAATGTAGGAAATCTCAGATTTCTTATAAAAATTAGAATTTCCGCGTGTAATTTATGCTAAAATTTGTATTTTGAAAATGTTTTACTGATTTCCATTTTGAAAAGTTGGCAAGTATGCCATTGCCAAGACCTGTCAGGCCACTTCCATGGTAACAGAACCGGCTTGTCTCGAGTTTGTACATTCTGAAGACAAACTTTACAAGGTGCCACCATACCTTCCAAATCAGCATCAATTTTTGGCCACCAAATATACAGGCGGGCAAGAGCCATCATTTTCATTTTACTGATGCCAAAATGTACAGAATGCAGTTCCTGGAAGACCTTATAACTCAAGGCAGAAGGCACAATTACCCTATGACCTCACAACAAACCACCGTGCTCAATGGTCAGCATCTATGACATAAAAGGGCTTGAGAGTATCGTAACTTCCCTGGGCCACCCATCCGCGAACACAAATAATAACTTTGCCTAAGACTCTGTCACATTCTGAACTGAGTATTATGTCTTTTTTGGTCATTGGCAAAAACTCAGACATCCCAACTTCAAGGTATGAAAACTGCTCAGATGTTTTGAGGCTGTGAAGAGGTAATCTTAATATTAATAGCCCATCAGCATTGCCAGGTGCTTCTCCTTTCACATACTGTACCTTATACTGAAACCCTTGCAACATCACTGCCCACTTTTAATCTCTTTTCTGCTAACTGGGGATGCCACCATGGTCCCCAAAAATGTGTGTCAAGGGCTGGTGGTCAGGGACCAGAAGAAATGGGGTGGCCATATAAATACTGGAAAAAAAAATTTACACCGAACACATTGGCTAGTGCCTCCCAATCCAACTGGGAATATTTTTTTCCGCTTCAGACAATGTGTGCGAGCCAAATGCAATTGGTTTCTCAATGCCTCCTGGAAATACATCACTGATAACTGCACCAACTCCATAGGGAGAGGGGTATTGCATGCCACTTTGATAGGCAACTTTGGATCATAATGTGTGACCACTCGTGAAGATGCAATCAAGTGCTTCAATTTCACAAAAGTATCATTACACGCGGTAGACCAAGGTCACTGATGACCCTTGCGCAAAAGCTCATGTAAAGGCACTAGACATGTGGAAAGTTGTGGCAGGAAGTGTGCATAGTAATTTAACCAACCCTAACTAAGCTCTCGGTTGCTTCACGTCCGTTGGGGCTGGGGCATCAACCACTGCCCTGACCTTCTCAGTGCATGTATGCAACTTATCTCGATCAACCATGTGCCGTAAAAACTGCACAGATGTGTGGAAAAAATTGCACTTATCTTCATTCAATCTGAAGCCACAGTCACTTAGGCGTTCCAGGAGTTTGTGTAAGTTGTCCCAATGCTGCTGCTCCGAGTTGCCATTATCATAATGTCATCCTGAAAGCAAACTACACCAACCAAATCCCTGTAGGACTTGGTCCATAGTTCTCTGAAATATGGCTGGCCATGATGTTATACCAAAAGGAAGACGCAGGTAGCAGAAAAGGCCTTTGTGAATATTAATATTGTAGAGCTTCTAGGATTCAATATCTCACTGCAATTGTTGGAAAGCATTTGATAGGTCAATGGTGGAAAACTCTATCGCCCCTTGCAGCTTTGAGAATAATTCATCCACGCAAGGCAACTGGTAATGCTCTACGACTATCTTGGCGTTCAGAGTTATCTTGAAATCAGCACAAATTCAAACTGTACTCTCTCTCTTTGCAACAGAGACAAAGGGAGTCGCCCAATCACTAAAATCTACTGGATAGAGGATACCCAAATACACCAGCCTATCTAATTCTACATCTATGATGCTTTTTAATGCAAAGGCAAGTGGCCTTGCAGCACAGAACGGTGGAATGGCACCTTCCTTCGGTTGTAGTGAAACCTTGCCACCCAAAAACGTTCCCAGGCCTGCTGCAAACAAAGTCGGATATTTTTTGTAGCAAACAATCAAGCACTGCAACTTTATTCAGTGATATATGATTAAGAAGGGGTCTCGGCAAGTGAAGCGCTTCATTCCAGTCCCTTCCCATTAGAGGGGATCTCCATTTGGCACTACAAATATGTCTAACATTACCACTTCCTTTGGACCCTAAACAGTCACTGGCACATTTACCCACATGGAGTCATAACATTATTGTTATAGCACTTCAAGCGAACACTGGTAGGGGTAAGAGGATAAGAAGGGAAATACGTTTTGTATGTTTCTTCGGGAATCGCTGAGATAGCTGCTTCACTGTCGATTTCCATGTCAAGAGTAACATTTGCCACAGTTACTGGCAAAATCCAAGGCTTGGGGCATGCTCCCGGCATTAGCAGTCGGTACAGTGATGCAAACTCCTCTTCCAGTGTGGCCTCTTGCGAGTATTCAGTATTCTCAGCACACACGACATTACGTAACTTTGCCTCCCTGTTCTTGCTGAGTTAGGTTAGAGCACATTCGCTGAAAGTGTCCTAGACGTTTACAATTATAATATTTGTACTTGCAAAATCTGCACACACTAAGGGCATGATTAACACCGCCACAACACAGACACTTCTGTTTTGGGGTGCTTTGTTTGATTCATTCCGCTGAGGACGAACTTTCACAACATTTATTGCTTCATGTTTTTGATGCAATGGTACAGGCACCTTGCAATCTGATACACGAGGCAATTTATTGTCTGCTGCTGAATCGTATGATGTGGCTAAAGCAACTGCCCTGTCAAATGTCAGATCGTTGACTCCAAATACAATTGTTGCATGATGTTCTTATTTTTAAAGTCTAGTACAAAGTGGTCTCAAAACGCTGAATGAAGGAAGGTACCGAAGTTACAAAACTGTCAATTTACATAATCCTGCCACAAAATCAGTTTCATGACTTTGTTGCACCCTCCTATGAAAGTTATGGCGTTCGGCAATGACTGAAAGTTTTGACGAAACATGAGCACCCAATAACCAGACTAACTCACTGTAGCTGTGCTCATGCTGTTTTTTAGATTTTGACAAATTTCTTAAAACTTGACGCAGTCGGATGAGACACGAGATGAACGATGACACAAATACTTGCTGGTAATTTGGGTGCCAGCGGTGCTTCCCAACCACACCGCACTATTGAGACTCAGGAATGTTGTGGGTTCTATGTGTCCATCTCACCCGTGCATACATACAAACACGTTGCCAATACTAAACTTTTAATAAAATCACTGAAATAAACAATTTATAAAATATATGTGGCTAGGACACCGTCACTACTGAATAAAAAATTGAGTTCACTCTAGACTTGTTTTATTGATATTGTTTATACACATCAACGTGCCAATGAAATGGTTATCTCTGTCATGACTAGCCAATTCCTCTTGGGTGCTCTCCAACCCGTAATTAATCTAGCGCATGCCTAAATGGATGATCTCACCGAGGTGCGTGACAGCACAGCCTTCACACAGGAAGAGGACAGACAGCCGCTAGGGTGGACTGACGGTTTTTCCCTGAAGATAGTACACTGTGAATTACAAATTAATACCCCTAATACACATTAACACGAGTGATTACTCTGCATCACTAACGCAAACTCGTCGGAGCTCGCCTTCCAGCACGTCGTTAGTGTGGTGATGGCCTACACACAGAGCGGGCTAGGACGGGAATAATTGCACCGAACACTAATTACACAATTACATAGACCCTTGAATGAGACATGAAATAAGATGAGACACAAGATGAATATTCACAATACACACGTGTGAAAACAAGCTTAGGTGGCACGGATGCCGCTGGATAAAGTTTGTAGCAGACCACGTGGTGCAGGTGAAATTGCAATATTTCTGCATGGAAATGGCAAACTAAATTCAAATAAAGTATTTTTTGTGTTGAGCACGTGGTTCTCTTTATGATTAGAGTCGTTACAGGCTTGTAACATGCCTGATGGCGGTGAAATCAAACATTACTGTGACTGCGTGGTCAAATACAAAAAGCATCAATTTACGTGAAAAATACATTGAACCCTGAATAAAACTGACATAAAACCCTGAAATAAATTATTGCACATACTATGTTATATAAATAAGCTCTTAAAATGGCTTGGCTTCAATCGGCCACGTGGTTATACGTGATGTTGCCGTAAAATATTCAAACATGAAAATTACCCATAAATAGATACATAAAAATAAAACTCTTAAAATTGCGTGTAGTAATTATGCAGAAGTTACACTGAAATGCCATAAACATAGGCAGATGGCATCTGATTCAAAATGCGCGGGTCCCGTGACCTCTCCAACATCTTTCTCCTCCTTCTCCTCGATTAAGTTAAAAATGCCACAAGGGCGTAAGAATTAGTAAAGCGGAAGCATAATGCTGGGGAAAATCTCTGGCAAAAACGTACGCAAGCAAAGATTAGCCGGTAAACTAAATTGACTATGGAAACCTACATCAGTGAACAAAAGTTGTAGTGCGCACGTGACAGTGTCTTACCTCACCAGCTCTCCTCGACAGACTGTCCAGATACAAGCGTCGCACAGACCGATCATGGCCACCTATGGGGTTCACATAAACGAAAGGACTATGCACGCCGAGTGAAATATTTTATATTGAAAATAAAATGGCACAAATTAAATTAGATATTGTTTTATATTTCTATCATTTTGTTATGAATTTCAATATAATTTTAATGTCTCTTTGTGATGGCGTTCGTGCCAGAGTATTAAGTGTTCTTAATCTCGGTGCCGCAGGCACTTTGAATATTCATAACCAAACATTTAAAATTACTGCAAGCGCTTTAAAACATTTTAAGACATATTGAACACTGTAAAGAAAACATAACACATTTTACCCTGAAATTAACATTTATAGGAAAGTCCAAATTATTGGCCTCCTTGCGCACGTACGGAACATGTGACACATGAGTGCTGTCATGGGCTCTAGCGCCGCTGGCTGTTAGCCGGTGTCAAACTTAATACGTTTTGTTCTCCGTTGCCTATATCAGGATTGCCCGTGGTTTGTTGTTGTCTTCTTCCTTGTTGGAAACGCTATTTGCAGTGAAGATTTGTTTCTGCCATTCCAAGTAGGAACCCCAGGAATCTTCTCCAGCCATGGCTCCAAATTAAAATTGAAATTTGCAATGAAATCCCATCCTCATCACTACTGTAGTGTACTTTTCTAACAATTTTGTTAACCTGCAACTACGACACACCATACCATGTAAATATTCCTGCTCACTTTCAAGTGTTACCAAAACCATAACACTGAATATACTACAGCCATGCATTTATTTTCATATGGAATATGCAGATATGTTGTACATTTACTGCTTCTGCAATGTTATTGTGCCTGCTGCTGCTGAAGAATACTGTTGGCATTTTCCTACATGTTGAGTTTCAGATGGAATAGTGTTTTCCAGAGTGTACGACGTATTACTTGAAAGTGGTAAGCAGCCCAGTGATCATTTGGAATCACAAGCAGACCATCAACACATTGTGCAGCACTAAGACCACATTCTTGACATGGTTCAGCATAGCCCCACAACTAACATGCGTAGACTTTCTGCATGTTGCTGTTTCACCAACATGTGTCTGGAGAAAACTGCATGATGAGGGCCTGAAACCCTTTTCACCTAACAGTGCTTCTTACATTGCTATTTACTGATAATATACATGGCATGTTGATCTGTCCCATTATTTTTAATCATTGAATGACAAGACACAGTTATTTGAAATTTTTTGGCATACATTATTGGAATAACTAGAGGGTTATTCCTTTAGCCATATGGATGGTTGTGTACTTTCAACATAACATGGTCCTCCACATTCCATCAGACTTGTGAAGCAACTTCTTGACCATATTTTCCCTAATTGGTGGATTGGTCATGGTATTTCCATTAACTGGCCACCAAGATCTCCAGACCTAATCCCATTTGACTTTTGTTTATAAGATTGGATGATATCAGTGTGAATGTAAATACAATTATTGGTTATATAAAATATTTTAGTAACATAGAACAGAGGTTTATGTAAGTCAAAAAATTAATATGAAAATGCTGGTTCTTATTTTTCATAAGTCAAAAATCTATAAATGTTATTTACCTAACAGTTTTTATAGTTTTTTTAAACGTTAAATTCTATTTTGTGACTGGTTAGGTAAATGTGAGCATTAAAAAAGTCTGCATTTCTAGAATATGATTGTGGTGATGTTGAGAAAAGGAGGAACTTATTTTTTAACATTTGATTTGTTTCAGGCAAGTGGTGGGGATCTCGAAAAAAGCAGCCTGTGATTGCAATACATGGCTGGCAGGACAATGCCGGCTCTTTCGATACCCTCGTCCCATTGCTATCTGCTGACATCGCAGTGCTGTGCATAGATTTGCCAGGGCACGGTTTCTCCTCACACTATCCACCAGGGCAGTTCTACTATATATTTTGGGATGGTGTGGCTGTTGTTCGTAGAATTGTGAAACATTTCAAATGGAAGAACATTGTCATCATGGGGCATTCACTAGGTGGTGCAATAGGATTTTTATATGCTGCAACATTCTCTGAGGACACTGACAAACTTATATCTTTGGACATTGTGAGCCCGGCTGTGAGAGAAATTCCAAAGCTAGTAAATATGACTGGGCAAGCGATTGACAAATTACTAAAATACGAGAATCTGTCACAGGATAGTGTTCCGTGCTACGATTATGACGACATGATCGAATTGGTAGTTGATGCATATCATGGATCTTTGACACACAGGTCAAGCGAAATTTTAATGAAACGTGGCATGCGAACAAGTACTGTAGGGTATGGTTATCACTTCTCTCGAGACGTTCGACTGAAAGTTCCAGGTTTTGGATTCCTGTCATTAGAGGTAGTTTTGGAGTATGCATCCAAAATAACTTGTGACGTTTTGAATATTAGAGGAAAACCTGGCATGGTGTTCGACAGGCCAGAAAATTATCACATCGTTTTGGATAAGATTAAAGAAACTGCCAGGAAAGTAGAATTTTTTGAAGTTGAAGGTACTCATCATTTACATTTAAACAATCCAGAACGTATAGCAGAATATATAAATAATTTTATAATTAGCAAAGTTCAGTAATTTGGTGCTCTAATGGTAAAGAAGTACAACTTTATGTTTCTAATTATGGTATATTATATCAACAATAATTATTATTGTCCAACAATAAAACAAATATTTTAATGCCCCCAATACTTACTGTTTTTTATTTATGACAAGAAAAATTTTAATTTTACAAATATTTAATATTATAACCAGCGGGCAAAAATTGTATTAAATTAGTTAGCTACAAAACACACTTATTGTAACAAGACTTTCCTGGCGGAGTTGAATTGTTATAACCTGTTGGGGTAAGTTGAATGGGTCTAGGTTAGAAATTGTGTATTTAAATTTTTGCTCTTGAGTTTTTATTCAAGTCTTGTTTCTTTGCCCAAGCTTCCTTCACAAGAATTTTTTCGAAGATATTTTGGGTGATATAAGTGCATTAAAGTGTGAAAATTTCATTTGTCAGGTTAACAATTGTTTGGTTTCTGTTAGCTTGAAGGTGATTCCCAAACTGCCACATGCATTACAAGCTTATGATGCTTAAGCTTAGTGTGTAGTTTTTTATATTTATGCCAGTTGAAGTTTTTATGTTTCCATGTCTAGTTGGTAAGATCAATATGTACTGTAGTCACTTTTGAAATTCTAATTTAAATCTTAAAATTCCCTTTTGTGATGATTATTTTCAGTATTTGCTTGAAACACACATGAAAAGTTCAAATCACCAATTTTTTTATGCAAACTGTGTCACCATCCAAGGTGGTCGGAATGGTCTGACCATTTACCCGTCACACTATTAGTGAGAGGTGTATTTATTACCTGGGGTGCCACTTAGCCTCTGCCAACTAACACAAGTATGAACACGAGTTCTCAAGTGGGCATTAAATGTTCGGTCGGCGTGAATGACGAACAATAGAGGTTTCGCCTATGCTTTTGTGACGTGCAGTGCTGTTAGGGTTGAGAACGGACTTACGCTTCTACGAAATAAAGACGTATGCTCTGATTCTTTGTTACCAGTTTTTATTGGCCATAACTACCACATGGTACATAACACAAAATGCAGTCCAATGCAAAACATATCACGGATGCTACCAGTATATAGTTGTGTCCCTTCTAAATAAACAAAGTTTGAGTCTCTTGTGATTTCTGTTGTCTGGAATGGATGGAGATGGATACAAAATTGAGTCAAGTGGTTCTGTACGTCTATAAATATGTGGCTGGCCGGGAGCGCCATAACTTGAGCCAAAAACTAATGAAACCAGTTTGCGAATGGTGAGGGCATATGTGGAGGCAACATGAAAAAGGTTCCAGTAAGTAAACTACTGCAGCTAGAAACTAAGATGATCACTTATTACATCTTAAGTTTAGGCTCCAATGGGACGTCCATCTGCCTCTCACTGATGCTGTTTCGTTACTGGCAACGTGGCGACCGGAAGGCAACCCCTCTAGGTAGTCCTCTGACCATTACACAACGCCCAAAACCATATCAAAACCGAAACTGTGAAATGCTTATTCTTTTACATAAGGTATTCCTAAATAAATTAACCACTTCCTTGTGTTAAACATCATTGAAAAATTAAAAACACTTTGAATTGTCTTGGCCTAGGGGGCCAAAAGTAGGTGATGCTGTTTTGGGGGGTTTGAGAGCACATGAAGTCACGTGTCACTCTGGTACCTCGGTACCACTCAGTGACATAATGTTTCTGCCTCACCCTTTGAATGGGCCACTGCTTTTCCCTACATCCCTCCCATACTGTTCCCTTGCCCTAGCACGTATTGAATAGAATCTATGTAGGCAGTTTTCAAATAAATTTCCTTCTCATTAAATAAATCCAACTCTGTAGGTATGATGACAAGAAGTTCAAAATTACACGATGAAAAGAAAAATCAATATCTGTTTTAATGTAGGTTTTATTCCAAATTGTGTTTTTACTGATTTCAATCATTTAAAAGGAAAAAAATTAGGATATGCTGACTGAGTTTACTAAGTTAACTTCGTTGTATTTGTGTAAAGAAAATTTATTTTTCAGTGTGGCCGCTATGTGCTGTATGCGTGCGCTTGGTAGGGCGTATAGCTCACACCAACGTGAAAACAAGTCTATTACAACTAACAGGAAGCACTTGCCGTCCGATGAACATGGGTACAATCCCATTAGGTCCAGGGGTATTGATTTAAACGGACATTTGGGTAACCTCGGCTGTTGTTGCACATTCCCGTCTGACCTTCGGGTTTTGTAAATATTACACATGTGACTGTTGCGCACATTTTCCCTCACCTGTTTAGTGAAACCAGGCCATAAATATGTCGAGGTAATATTATGTATTGTCTGTGTTGCTCCTGGGTGTCTGGACAGGCCGTTGCTATGGACGACGTGTAGAGGCACCAAACACCAGACTGATCGCTCTTGCGTCTCTCGAGGCAATTATCGACCACTCGCCACCCTTCAGTCTTCTTGTTTGCAATGGGCCTTGATCTCCTTTACTTCAGTGGACATTTGTTGTTGTTTCAGCACGAATACATACAGGTCGTTGGCTCACGTTTCTGCTAGT
This sequence comes from Dryococelus australis, assembly GCA_029891345.1. Classification (NCBI taxonomy): domain Eukaryota; kingdom Metazoa; phylum Arthropoda; class Insecta; order Phasmatodea; family Phasmatidae; genus Dryococelus; species Dryococelus australis. Next base: position 63,530,511 of record CM056993.1, on the reverse strand, counting down.
GGGTTTTATTGTTGCGCTACAGAAATTAGTTGGAGCATTACTGGTGTAGCATCACATTTTCTGGTGGTAGGACGGTTTTCCACTCCTTGTCAACCGCTGTCTCATACTCATTCGGAGCTCGAGAAAAGGCATCAGCCAACTGGTTGTCATTGCCGGGCACATGTTCTACAACGAAGTCAAAATTTTGTAGCAGCATCGACCAGCGAGTGAGTTTACTGCAGATTTTGCGCATTTTATACAGCCACCACATGCATTGGTTATCAGTTCTTAATGTGAAACGCCTGTATTCCAGGTGAACATGATACAGTTTAATAGCCCAGATGATCGCCAAGCATTCTCTTGTATTGGCGTAACGTTTTTCGGTGTTGCCATGTTTGGCATTGGAGTAGTCAATGTTGCAAAGTTCCTGATCATTACTGTACTGGAATAACACCGCACCGAATCCCTCTTGACTGGTGTCAGTCTGTAAGTACAAATGGCGTGTAATGTCAATATGTGAGTGTGTGTGGCATTATGAGAAATGGTACTTGACTTCTTCGAATGTGTTCTGCATGTTTACGTCCCACTGAAATATTGAACGTACTGTCTTATCCAATTAATTAGTCCAAATAATTTTCCCAAGTGTTTTCGCGTGGTGGGAACTGGGTAGTTTTGAATGATGTTCTGTTGTTTGGGAGTCTGGGGGTTCCTTTTCCCGTCAACTAGGTGGCCAAGGTATTTAATACTGGTCTGCCCTATGCTACATTTGTGGTTGAGTTGAGTAACACCAATGATATCACTTTTGCCATTTAGTGTGACATGTTCTACAGTTAGGTTAGTAGCCTGGATGTCCAAATACCTTACAAGTTCCACACGAACAAAATCATGGGACCCGGCGGCATCAATTAAAGCAACAGTAGAGAGACTCTCAATACATACATGTACCCTTCAAAGTAGATCAATGGTTGTACTCACTTGTCTTAAGTAGGCGACTGGTCGATTGTTTTCCTTTGTAGGCATGAAGTTGTTGGTACACTGGCAGAGTAGGAAGGCCCTTGTGGTGGTCGTACCCTGTCTGTGTGTTTCCCGCCACCGTTATCACTCAGCTAGGGCCCACTCTGTGCCAGTTATATTGTTTGTCGCGGCATATGTGCCACCACGGCGCCGAGCGCTGTACCTCGGCATTGGCCACACTTGGAGGCTGATTGGACGCTGCACTTATCACACTGTTACCCGGCACTGACACAGACTGGTCTCCCTGCGCTGGATTAGTTGTGTGTTGAACCCTTGGCACAGCGTGCCTATGCACTTTGAAGCACTATCACTGTTTCTTGATCTATCTTTCTCGTTTTTCGCATCGCGAGTGTCCAGATAATAATTGTGCCTAGGTTCTGAGTCATGCATGATACTTACTGCAGTTATCATGAAGTTCTGATAGCCACTGTATACCATAGGGTGCAGAGCGAGCATGTGATCTGGTCACACTTGTTGCTGTCGGAGCGAATAGCACACCTCCCCCTTGGGGTAAGCAGTAGCAGATGGTTGCTTGGAGGTCAAACTTTGTATAAGGGTTCTGTGACACAGTTTTTCCATACCACTCGTCAGCCTTACTTGCATCATGCGCAGGCGGTGCAAACGCCATGTTGCGGTTGTTCGCAGGCCACGCGCGCAAGTGCTCCCAGACCGGACCTGTCACCTGACCTGGGATGGGGGTTAACGCGCCCCCGAACCGGACCACGCATGCCAGGCAGCAGGCAGTGACTCACGGGCACGTATTTAAGTCCCACGTTGGGTGCCATATGATTTGTGGAACACACTTTGACATAACCCCACGTGTTGGGCAAGGCCATATAATGTGGTTCTGACACTGGTGAGGGGCAAGATATGCCAGATTCTAGACAAACCCTGGCTCATGGCTAAAAAGTTCATGAGATAAGTTATTAAGATTCCGGTAAGGCGCCAACTCATCTACGCACGGCTGAGTACGTGTATTCTAATTCTCAGGGCGGTAGCAGGTTGACAGCCACATGGCAATCTCCTTACAAGTACACGTTCAAGTAGAGAACGAGTTAAATTTCACATAGTCTACAGAACACTTATTAAAAATGTAGATTACGTGGAGTGGGCCGGGTCCCAAAGGTACTTACGTACGAGGAATAATAAAAAAGGCTAGGATCACAAATTAGTTATATTGGTAAAAGCAGCAGTACACTAGTACACAACACGACGACCCTAGACTGAAGCGGGCATGGCATTTGGGCCTGTTATAAGCCTGAGCAGAGAAAAGTACTGTTCATCACATGAAATCACATTATGGTATAAATCTCTGGGACGGTGTGTCTGACGGAGCAGGGAAGGCGATCACAGGAGGAGCAAAAGAATACAAAAGGTTCCGGTATGTTATACTTACACTATTGCAGCTAAGATGATCAGACAAAAGGTGAAGCCTCCCACGAAGTGACGTGCATGCTCTCCCTACAACTGCTAAGCCTAGACTAAGGAGAAGGGGTAAGATGGCCAGGCACCTCGCTGGCAATCTCCCGTCAACTCCGGAAGAGAAATTTAATAAAGTGCAAAATCGCAAGTACACTACACATTGCAATGAGACCTAAATAAACACAGATACAACTAACATGAACTTTCCGACATGTGTTAGCGAGTGATTAACAAGAATCTCCTAGTCCTTTGATACGTTAATCGTCGTATGCAGTAATTAAGGAACACAAGCCAGAATGGGCCGGCAAGGTACTTGAAGGCATTTAAAGAACAAACATAATATTTGGAAGTTACGTTAGCACTTTGAGATATGTAAATCAAATTATGAAAATAAAATAATACATTCAAAATAGTTTAATTTTGGGTAATTTGCAAGGCGGATGCCGGAACTGCCAAGATGTTTACATGTTACAATTAATTTCAATCAAAGAATTTAATATTCCCCTTTTCAGTAAACAAAACACATTATCAACCTTAGAAAATTATGAAAATAATTACCTATTAGTGTCACTGTCTCGTGTTTTGTAGTGGTTTCAAACCAAAGTGGCTTAGCACTCACAGGTTTGTTACGCCTCTCTTAAAGGGCGCAAAGTGTATATAACACTTCTCCTTGCTATTTAGTGACTCTGCTTTATGGGGCACTGATTATAATTGCACTGCACATACATATTCAGGAGAAAACACTTGTGAAACTGGGGTCCGGTGTGTTGGTACCAACTCTGTGACCCATTTCTGCGTGAATGGCAGAGATGACTTGTGCACTAGGCCCACGGACATGAGCAGAGTAACAGTGGTATCCTGCCTCCCGAGCAGAGCAGTGAAGGCGACGTCATAATTATATTCAAAACCAAATAATTCATGTAAATATTTACCAAAACAATCATGTTATAAAAATTGTCTATAGTGATATGCTATAGCTTAGTAAAGGCTGTTCATGAGAAAGGGAGCACTTAAGGAATGTACCTTACAAAAAAGTCACTACCCCTGTATGCATATAGTAAAATCCTCTTAAGAAGTTTTCTGTTAATAAGATTCCTGCTTAGTAAGCTTTAGAAAGTTTGCACTTGGTCTATAAATACACAATTTCAGCCTTTTAAGAAGTATTCCTGTTTAATCAGCACACATTTTTCAGTATTTTTCTGAAACGTCTTAACAGGGTTTCACAATTTTAATGGGCGCACTGAGTGACATTCACACAGTAAAGTTCGTAACGATAGATAGAAAGTAGTTACATATCTTAACGTCAAATAAAGTGTTAGGTAACAATTTGTGATAGCTTAAAATTATTTCTTTTGCTTTCTGTTTTTTTAATGTGTAGAAGTGTAAAAATGAAGCCCATTGCAATGTTAATTTTATATAAGGTGGAGTAATACACAACGTATATACAAGTACATCTTTAGCAGGGCTTTCAAAAGTGCTCATTTTACAGTGAACAGCCTGTAGCTACCAGGACTGGGCTAAAAATTATGTTTTCGGACTACTCTAAGATTTACACAAAATAGTTTGGTGTATGAGTAATAAACAATCTTGTTTTGGTACTCTGAAGCATTGGTGGATTCAGGGTGGAGGGGCAGAGTTCACAGGTGATATGACGTACTCCCAAAATCCCCACATTAATATCAATCCAACCTGATCTTAGACCTGTACCAGTTAGATGGGGCATACTGACTACCGTATGTACGGTGTCATTCTCTTGCCCTGGTGTCACCTCAACAAGAAACTTGGCCTGTAAGCTGGTCAGTGCAGGGTTTCTCAGAAGTTGGGGTTGGCAATATTTATTATTAATTTTGGCTTTTAGTTTGTTTATCGTTGCAAATATATAGACACATTCAGTAAATCTGACTTTGCTGTGCTGTTTAATGGGACTTAGAAAATTTAAAGGGAAATTGAATATTTTGCTGTTTGCTTTTACTAAATTAAAATTATAGGTTGGAAAAAATTTTATTAAGTGACAGATCTTGTAATAGTCTGGAAGCCAACATATTCTACTGTATCTTTAAAGCCAGGTAATGAAGTTATTATATTTTAAAGTAAAATTCCTTTGTGTGGTTTCTTCCTTCCCAGAAGTCTTGAATTGTATACTATAGATGATCTTATTTATCTGATGGAGTAGCCAGTGCAACCAATTCATTCCACAATTGTTGTATATCCCCTCCTACCTACTACCTGTCATACTTCACATCCATGATTAGTCTCGAAGGCCCATTCTTCTCCGCGTACATTCTTTTAATTAGCCACTCATTAACTCGACACACACACTTGGCACACCAGACCCAGTAAAACTCACGCTGTAGACTGACTTCCTGAATTGTACCAACCCCTTCTTCCCATTTTTACCACTTCAGCTATATAGGGAACATCCCCCCCCCCCCCCCCCAAAAAAAAAAAAGGAACATAACAAAATTGTGCAGCTTTGGAGGAGGTAGAATCAGCCTTCCCGATTTCTGCGGCTGTGATTTCTGCTGATCTAAAGAAGCCATCTGTCCCCGTGGTAGGTTCTGTGTTCCAGCTGGTGGTTGCTCAAATCCTCGGAAAGGATTCCTGATGTGTTCTGGCATCTGCCTTAGGTCTGTCACTTGTGCCAAGGGGTGGGACTCCTGTGGTCCTCCTGACTCCCTCAGTCTTTACTCTGTGGGCCTCTGTGAATGACAGTCCCCTACAGGATCCTCACCGGCCCAGCCTTCACCTCCTTGCCATACTTGCACCCCTTCCCCCAATTCAGTCTCCACCCTGAATTCTGTAACATCTACTGGTTCCTCTCTGCGCAATAGTTGATCTACATGTCGCCTATACAATTGGCTCTCCTGTGTTCTCAGTTCATATGTTCATGGTCCTGTTGTAACAGCTGGTAAAATGCCACTTTATTTATGCACAGAAAGACTGATATAAAAATGCAGATATTTGAGTATATGTTAATTTATTTTTATTATGGTATATAATTTGTTTTGATGTGCTGTGTGAGGATATTTTTTTTTCAGTGATTTGCAATTATTTGGTATTTTGTTTAGTTATGTATGTTTCCAGTTTTTATTATTTGATTAGCCATGTTTTGTTTGAAGCTATAGGGCATTTTAAGGAAGTAGCCGCCCTGTGATTGACCTATTTTGCTGGCATCATTTCAGCTTTAGCTGATTTTGTTATGGCCATGTTTTATTGCAGCTCCAGGAGGGTCATGAGGTGTGTTACTAGTCTGGTAGAATTTTATTAATTAGTTTTAGGGAAAGTTGATGTGAGTGCTGCAGTTGCATAACAGGCCAAGATGAATAATACAGGGATGTTTTGCAAAATGAAAAAAAGGTCTGTTTTAGTCAGTTACATACAATTTAGTTAGCCTACTGCAATATTACGAGTGGCACTAAAGAGACTGTAATACTGAGAATCTAGGCCCGAGAGCCTATATTCAGGGAAGATTGCAGTTGGAGAATGAAGGCCTCGCAGTCATGCTACTGAATTACTAAGTCTGACTAGTTACAAACGTGTGAATTGTAATATTTTCAGAAGCTACAAGTATCATTTCATGTAAGATGGCCACTGATATAATTTTCATACAAGTCAACTACATACACCATTTTGTCCAACTGGTGCCTAATGAATATTAAGTAACTGATTTAACCCAGTCCCAAGTGAAAAGAGCCCTGCTCCCAATTAGATTGGTGTGAGCTTTGATTGTTTTTTGAAAAGTAACTATTAAATTTCTATGTATAGCAGCATAATTATAAGAACCGTAAATCAAGTCGTTTTCTACTTACGTTACTGCCACTTATATATGTCAGATGGAAATGTTAAGAATGTGTTCTAATTGTTATTGCAAATAATCTTAAAGTTAATATCAAATTTTAAGCAACAGAGTTCAACATAATTTTCATTATTTGCCATAAAAACTTAAATTTTGATTTTATGTAGTTGGAAAGTATCATTTCTAGAAGATTATTCCTGTCATCATAGTGTTGGAAAGAGAATATTGTTTTGGTATGTTCTGTTTCTCTAGCAATCCTCAGCTGTTAAAAAATACTTTTATGATAAGTGTGCTGCAAGATTTCCTACAGGTTCCTGTAGTCATTTCTATTGGTCAATGTGTGGAATATAATCTGACTACTTACACATGGTTATTGTCTTACCCCACACAAGTACTTATTACTCTGGGAATGCTTCTCTGCTCACACCAATCGAACTAAAACAACATTTTACCCATTTGGCACCCAGCTTTGTGTGTATACCACATCATATTCCCGTGCTTCAATCTAACCTGGTAGCCATTTCTGTTTTCCGCTGTATTTATGGAGAAGTACATGCTGTCCCACCATGAACTGACGAACTTTGCTGCTCCCAGAACTCTCTGCCATTTCTCGTGTTCCTTCAATATCAGTCGATGGCCTAATCTGATCCAGCTCTGTAGTGGCCTCTCTCTCTCCTACCGGTGTGGTTCGCAGGGGTAATAGCATCCTCGCCAATCTCCTCTGTCAATTTCCCGCCTGTATTTTCTTGAGCTTAACTTTAACACTTTACATGCACCATCCATTCAGCCTGACCATTGGGCAACGGATGGAAGGGTATTGTGCCATTCTTGATGCCATTCTTCTTCAAAAGAAACTCCCATTTCCCTGGACACAAATGCTGTACTATTATCCTATACCAGGTTCCGGGGAATTCCGAGGTAGCTGAATATATCTCTTAGTTCTTGGATCAAAATTGCTAATGACATAGATGGTATTTTCTTCACTTCTGACCATTTTAAATGGGCATCTACCACAATAAGGAAGACCTGACCCAGAAACAGTCCAAAAAATCATGTGCAGCCTTACCCATGGTTGTGTCACCGGTGCCCATGTAGAGTCAGTTATCTTTGGTGGATTAGTCTGATGCTGCTGACATCTCTCACATTATCCCATCATTTGCTCAATCTCCTGATCCATTCCGGTCCACCACATGTAGCTCCAAGCTATTGCCTTTGACTTCACCAATTCATCATGAGCTGCATGCAATACCTCCAAAAAGCTCCTTCCTCCTGGCCAATGGAATCACCACTCTATTTTCCGATAAGACACCGCCTCTATACACTGACAGTTCTTATTATCTGTGCCAGTATGGTCTTAATCAAATGCCCTATTATCTCCCCGCCAACCTGTCAGAGTTTCATGTTTGACCTGGGCTAGAACTTTGTCTTCGGTTGTTACCTGAGTCAGAGTCGCGGCATCGATTGGTGGGGAGGGTGTGACTTCCAACATTAACACGTCCTCCACTGCCGGTATTTGTACCTCTCTCAAGTGTACGGTTAGCCAACTGAGAGAGTCTGCATGACTTATTTGCTTCCCAGTTCTGTACTCTATGTGATAATAGAACATTGCGAACCACAACTTCATCTCAATAGACATGGAGACAGAATGTGAGGGGTGGTCCACTTCCAAGACTTCTCCTTGTCCAGTAATCTATGGAGTAGTTCAAACACCTCTGCCCTGTTTTCCAAAAGTCACTTATAAAAATTCAAAATTCCCAAAAATTACTGTAGGTTTCTCTTACTAGTGGGAACTAGTACCTTCTGTTCCACTTTCCCATCCATTGGGTGTATCCCTGATTATCAATCCAATAACCCAAAAAAAAAAAAAACTGCACATTCTGCTGCAAAGATACACTTGGCATTTTTCAACTTTAGTCCTGTTTGTTCTATTCGCCTTAGCATCTTGTGTACTCATTAATGTTTCTGTTCCCCCCTGCCTATGACCAAAATATAATATAGCTTTACCACCACCCCTGGTATTCCATATCATTTCCATAAGGCATTGAAATATTGCTAGGCAGCTACTGAGGCCAAAGGGCAACTGCTTTGCCGTAAACAGTCTCTCCATAGTGTTAACTGTCAGTAGTCCTGCTGTCTCTTCATCCACCGCTACTTTAAGTACACATTTTGCAGGTCTAACTTGGTAAAGAGTGTTCTACCTGCCACACTTGCAAGTGCTTCATTTATTGTTGCACAAAAACTTGCTTTCAAGTCTTGAAAGGCATTGCAGTGTTCCGGTCCCCAACACCACTATGTTTCTTTCTCCAGCAGGGGGTGTAATGGTGCCATGTTGCTAGCTATGTTAGGCATGAAATCTCTGAGCCAGTTGTATAGGCCGAGATAGTGGCACAATTGTTTCTTGGTGACTGGCTCTTCTGCTTCCTGAATAGCCCTGATTGAACTGGCTTATGGGTTATTTCCTTCGGGGGTGACTATATGGCCCTGGTAATCAATCAAAGACTTCCCTAAGTGGCCCTTAGAGAGCTTGCATGTCATCCCATGTAGCTCTAGACGTTCTAGGACTTGTTGGATGTGGCCAAGGTGCTCTTTCCCTGACTTTTAGTATATGATGATATCGCCTGGGTTAGGCAAGCAGAATTGGCCTATATATCCAGTAAGTACCTCCGCTGACAAGAGCCGCTGGAAGGTAGTGGGTGCATTTTAAGGCAGAAGGGCATAACCCAAAACTAGAGGGTCTCTCTCTCTCTCTGGGGTGGTGGAGGCAGTGTATTTTCTGCTGTCTGGATGCACTATGATCTAAAAGTACCCCGACTGCATGTTGAGGGTACTGAAGATCGTAGCTTCCCCAATATCACGCAAGGTGTGTGTTTAGTTAATGGCTGGAGGAGCAATGGGAATGGATGACATCGTTAAGAGCGGTGTAGTTTACACAAAACCGCAGCTGGCCATTATTCTTGGGGATCAAGACTATGTGTGGGTAGTTTACACAAAACTGCAGCTGGCCATTCTTCTTGGGGACCAAGACTATGTGTGAATTGTAGGAGGAGTTGGAAGGCTCTGCTATCCCTTGTTGCTTTATTTCCTCAATTTGCTCCATTATTAGTCTGCATCATTTAGCAGACATCCTTTAGGGTCTGCTGTAGATGGGCGTGCTTGTAGTTAGTCATATTTCGTGTTGGATTGATCTGGTTTGGCAAAATGTTCCTCAATGTCTGAAAGCACCGGCATGTTTGTCGAGGACTTTCTTCAATTCCTGGAACTGCGCTTCGGTGAGCTGGTGATTCATCTTTTCGGTTTGAGGGCTAGCAGAATGATGGCGTCCGGACAGCATTCCCAGTTGATGGTCATGCGGTGCTTATTGCCAAGTTATATTTTATGTTGGCTGTGGTCCATTATGCTCTATTGGCGGAGCCAGGAGTGCCTTAGTATTAAGGCTTCTTGGGTATCTGGAGATATGACGAATTTTGCTGTTTTATAAAGTGCTTGTATAATTTGACTGTAAGAGTGGTCCGGCTGTAGACTTTTAGGGTGCAATCTCATTTTGCCATCCTTACAGTATGAGTTTGTAGGCATAGTAATACCCGGTGGGTTGGCATGCTGCCGCAGCGTTTCCCGCCTGCGGGGTAGATTTCTTATAGGCTGGTTATCGTGTCATATCTGCTGCTTGGGTTGCATCTCGTTTTCCCCGCTTGTCCCCGTCCTGTCGGCCATTGAGGGCAGTCTTTGTTGAAATGATGCTCTGGGCAGTACCAGCATTTCGTGAGTTTTGGTCAAGGAGGGTGCAGGGGGGAACGATTCCCTCTTTGTTCGGGTGTCTTGTCTGGCTCTGCGGATTTTCTGATTTTTGGCTGATACACTATGGCCTGCAGTTTGAATTTGGGCTCGGTTTCCTTTGCTGTCTCTATTAACTCGTCTACCATAAGCAACTTGGGTATCAGTAGCAAGTTTCTGAGCTTGTAAATGTTCCACCATTCACCAGTTCCGCGGAGGTGGAGCAGGTGATGCTCAGCCCTATCTAGGTGTACTTCCACATACTGTAATTGACAGACCAGCATCTGGCACCAGAAGCACGGTGGACACTGAGCATCAGATTTCACATTTGGCTAATGATCACAATACGTGAGTGAGTTCCCCGAAGGGTCAGGCCCTCAGACTCAGGAAAATACTCCCTCCGGCACCAGAAGCATGGTGGAAGGAGTACAACCCGGACTGACAGTCCACCCTCAATAGGATGAGTATCTAGTGTCGGGGCTCTACTGTTCTATTCACCAGGGTCAATAGAATGGGTGGCCGTCCAATATGTGTGTGTGTGTGTAGGGAAACTGGCAGTCCTATGCTAAGGTTGGCAAACTGGTTAGAATAAAATTCCCAGTCTCCTGCTGTCCCTCAACAGACCTGATGTTTACCGGGTAAGGCTCTAATACTAAAGGAATAATGTTCTATGTGTTTTAAAACGTGTTTATTTCCGTGCCTCACTAACACAAGAATATGAGACATATATTAAACATAACTTTTGCGTGCAGTCTCAGAACAATTGCTAGTAATTCTAAAAGCAGGTTTTAATTTAAATAAATATTATTTTTAAAAAAACCATAGACAAATCCACAAGGGAGAGTTGAGGATGCAATTGCCCCCCTTCCTCCCACCACTCCAAACAGCCCAGCTTGGCTGCAAATAAAAATAACTGCAAAAATATGTTGTGCTGAATCGTCAAATGTTCTACTGTAAACAATCTTGAGGCAATTGAGGAATTAACAACATTCTTTAGTTTAGAGAACTGTAAGATTGCTGTCTACCACTCCAGTTTTCTTTACTGGTGGGTTTAGGATTTATTAGAAAACTGTTGCACATCTGATATCTCCAGTTATGTTGACATTTTGTGTGTGTGTGCGCGCGCACGTGTGTTTTATATATATAAACAGGTAAATGCAAAGTGCTTTTCCTTTCTCACAATTAGCCTACAATGATATCAGTTTTTTTTTTTTTTTTCTAAAATGTAAATGTGTTGTAACTGGATGAATAATCATTAGCATTAACAAAAGAATAAGAAACTAAATGTGCGAGTTAAGCAGATTTCTTATATTGTAGAATATTGTCTCAACAATATATTATATACTATATTTTATAGCCATATTAACCAAAAAATATCACTTTTTAAAATATAAATTTGAGGGTGTTATATTGTACATGTGCGCTAGGGAACTTCCTCACTATTCATTCTCGTAGGGTTTTTTTGACGAGAATTATTGTTCACACCCATCCCACTCTATTTCTCTTCCCAGGTGGTCTGGATCACCCCTGCCACACCGAATACTGCAGTGCTTGGAGACAGTAACAAGACATGCAACTGTCTTATACATGCGGCAGTGTGGTTTTAGAGGACAAAGCAGTAACAATATATATATTTGAAGTAGTCAAACTGTATTTGAAGTGTCTGACTTGTAGCCAGCACAGTAGTTAAAAATTAGTATACAGGCAGAAGTCATGTACTGGTGGGAGATCAGTCTGGTGGTATTCATACCAGAACCTTATTGATTCTGTTTGCTGCTACTGTCGGGATTCAAGTGGCTTGGTGTAGTGGTGTGACCATCTCTCTACACACTATGGCAAACAGGGCAGCATGAAACCTGGAGCATATGTTAAGTTATTAGTATAAGTAACCATATGTTAACATATGGTAAGCATATGTTAGGCCAAATGAATTAAAATCTAATTGTTTAATTTAATGGATACAATACATTTTATAAACACAGTATTAATACTGCCCTTATTCTACATTTTCTTTACTTCAAAGAAAAATCTTATATCACATAAGTAGAGAGGAAAAATTAAATTAAGAACAAAAGGAAAAATTACGAAATGGGAAAGTGAGTTTGGTGGTTCTCTGCTTTTGCATGTCCATGTCTGTATTGTAGCATGGACACTGTTTAATTACACTAGTTATCCATACTGTTGTACTTCTATGAACTCTTAGTTCTTAAGCTCCCTGGTTCTCTAACTGTTAATGATTAAACTAAAAGGTTATGTGAAATGTTAAGTATTATGATTAGGTATCTATATTTGGTCCACACACTCAGTCGCAGTGGCCAGCAACTTGAAGTTCTTAATGTAACCAAATTCAATACAATAAAAGAAAATAATACCCAACAAATTTAATATTGTATTTAAAATTTGTGTTTAAAACTAGTAACTATGTAAATTCCATATTCCAACAGTTGAAAGGTGAAAAATGTGGTGATGGCTAGTAACGTAATGTTCCTTTGTCAGTAGGTCCCGAGCTGGCTCTCGGTGTTTCTGCTACTAATGATTCCCTTAAAATGTTTTGTTATTTCAAAACCATTTGCAAAGCAAATATGAAATAGCGTCTATTATTACCTGTGACAGTTATGTGTACTGTTTTGTTTTTAATTTATTTATATATGGCAGCTTCCTTTTTGTAACAAGTAATTTTTTGTTGTAGAATTTGGTTCCTAAATTTTAATTAGGTTAACATAGGGAAGAAAGAGCCCCTGTGTTTACTGCAGAAAACCTTAGTGTCTGTAAAATGTGACATTATTAGCAGTGCCAAATTTTTTTCTACAACATACATTAAGTGACTTAAATTTTTTTTATGTCTTGGATTGTAACTGCAACAGAACACATAATATTTCAGCCATTGATTTTAGTATTGTGGTGTTCACTTTTTTTTCTTTTTTGCCAGTGTAATTTGTTTGGTAGTTTGGATAAAATTACCAGCCTGTTTCACTTTAATGTGACCTTTTTAGCAGGCGAACAAAGTGCGCTTTGTTATAGATATTTAAAGTTTACTCACTTTCCTCTGTGTATGGAAGGGTGGCTTTTTGCCATTTTCAATTATTTGTTTTTCTGGTTGGTGTGTGAAACATGTGAGGTGGTATAATATATAGGTGAACTTGAAATATACACATACTTGTACTGTACCTACAGTTGTTGATTTTTTTTTTTTTTGCAGTGCTGGCATTGCTATATACGTGTATTGCTAATTGTATTATTAAATAGGATTTGGCTGTAGAAATAATTATGTAGTAAGAAGCCTCATGAAAAATGTTATTTTAGTATTTAATTAAAGAAAATATATAAACTGTACTTGTAATTTTTTGTGGTCATATACCTCATCCTTTTCTGGGAAAAATTCTTAGATGGGGTCCAAAATGAACTTTAAGCTTAGGTTAGGTTTGTGTATCATCTTAAAATGGCAGCATCTTTTTATACCTCTTTCCACCCTCTAAGTTAGTTGTTAATGATAATTGTGTTTTAAATGCTTCATCTCAGCAGTTTGCATGATCACACATGCAGTGGATTTTCTCCACATAAAATTATTTGTGTGTGTGAATTGGCTATGCACTATGACAGGATTTGTTTATCAAATTGTTATGACCTTGAGTATAACGAGAAAATAAATGATTAAAGAAAATATGCAAAGACTGGATTCAGAAGCAGGTGTAGCAGTTATTACTAGGTACGTACTTCCATCATTAACCATGCAGGTTTTTTTTTGACCAGTTACTGTATGTAAAGAGATTGATGTAGGCTCTGGTTTGAGCATTGAAGAAATTAACGATTTCAGAAATAATTAGAAAATATAAAAATTGATTCATTAAAATGATTTTCTGAAAAATATTGCAACATAAATAAATTTGGCAAAATTATTTCCAGCGTACCAGTCAAACTGTAGAGGGGCTCAAAAAAAATAGGAAAGCATTATTATGTTAAAAAAATATATATTCTAAAAAAAAAAAAAAAAAGATTATTAACAGTTGTCAAGTAAATAAAAAAAGTTACCTGAGGTGTGTGTGCGTGGTTTTCTATTCTGCTAGTTAAGTACTAATTCTGCTAGTTGTGCATTTGGGTTACTGGAAGCACTTTTTTTTGCATTATGTTCAGGTGGCTGTAACAGTTGCTGTTTCTGTCTTGCTGAGGTACAGCAGAAATAGCAAAACAAGCAAGACCAAAATAAGGACCACCAAATTAAAATTACAAACCTCAAAGAGTCTTGAGAGTGGTGATTGTGAAAAGTAATTTGTTTTTACACAGATTGGTACGAGTCAAGATGATGTTTTTGTATCCTGTAGAAAGTGCATAGGGATATGCACTTATACCAGGCACAGAACTTCTTGACTGTTGAAGGTCCAGCAATCTTACTTGCTCCTCCCACTAGGTGATGCCAGTAGCCTATGGCAGCTGTGCGCTGTTGCCTGGTTCGCAGTGTTACAGTGACCGCAGCTACTAGTAGGTTAAGCAACATGTTTATCAGATGCGCTCAAAATCTTGAAATGTTCTGACAGCCACAGGACTACTAGGATAGCATCTTCTCTAATTTATGGTGTAATAATAACTGTAGTTATTGTCTTTATATCACACACTTGTACTGTCACGGTGGTTTGTCCTAGTGCGGTACTGCAATGCTTGTTAGTAGCTAGCCTAATCATGTGGTCCGTGGGGGTGGCATCCTGTTCATTCACAAAGTGAGGGTGCAAGAAATTATGCGACACCGCTGTATCTATCAGCATGTGGCAACGTTGACTGTTCACTGTTAAGAATGTGGATGAACTGTGATTGACTACTACTCATCTGATAAGTGTTTGCTGTGGCGTTAAATCCGGTGAAGTTTGCGGCAGTAGCAGGGTGTCAGGAGCATCTGGCCCCTTCATCCCCTGCATCCCATTTCCCTGCTTCTGATTATTTGCCGCCTCCTTCACACAATCCAAGAGCGGGTTGTTTGGACACTAGCTGTGTCAATGGTAAACTACTTTTGGACAATAACTGCACAGGCGTTGTGGCAGTTGATTTGGATTCCACATGCGGCTTTGTGTACCCGCACTGTCCGTTACACTTTTCTCCTGCTTTTGGTCACTTCAATTTTGTGGGTTGGTGGGTCCAGAAAATTACTTGTACACTTTCCCTTGTCGTTCTCCGAAAGACCAATAATTAAGCTGGGTGGTGGTGTTCCCACTGTGGCCATCACCACTTCCGTCCTTTTGCTCGTGGTAACATTGTACTATGCTCGAACCGCGACTGGGTTATCCACGGTTGCAGCAGAATAATTGTGGTGTGCATGCGATCTTCAAGGGTACTGTTTAATAGCTGGATTACAGCGGCACGAAACGCTGGTCGCGTTCTCTCTGCTACAACTTACAGCACCTTTCTAGCAGTTGCGGATGAAAGCGGCAAACCAGGTGGGTTTTTCTGATTATGAATGGGATCAATGACTAATTGTTACTCTTCCAAGGTCAGCTCGCTCTGTGCATGTAGTAATGTACATACTCCCTTAAGTCAGCACTGAAATGAATTGTGAAACTCCTCCCACTGTAACCCATAGTGGTTTAGCAAGTGTCACCAGGATTGTGCTTCTCCGTGGAGTTGCGCTCCAACATAGCTTGCCCATTCTTTCCCCCTCACGCCATATAGTCGACTGGGAAGTACAGTCCTCTAGGAAGGCGGTTGGGTGATTTGCTGGTGTACTGGTGAATATCGGTAGAATTTGAAACCGGGCTGGAGTTTTAGCTAGTGTTGACCCAGACGGATTGTTTGTTGTGGTTGAGCTCAGTGGTTCCGCCTCCTGTTGCATTCTCCAGTGTCTGTTGCGTAAGCAGTGCCATTCCAAAGTGGTTGGGTTTACATGGCGTCACGGACTGAATGGTTGGGTAGGTGGTTGTGATTTGCGGTAATCGTTGAAACCAGTGGCGGCTGCTAAGGAAGGGCTGCGCCCCTCAGCCCTTTATTAAATCTCAGAACTTAGACCTTTACTTAATCTGCTACTCAACGAATAATACTGTGTACAAATACGGAGGTTATTTTGCAGCCATTGTTTTTTGAGATGGACTAGACTCTTGTCACGAGAGAAATGTTTTTGGAAATGTTGAGTGGTGGAGCTGCAGATTCTTCGTTCCGAAGTGGGTGGAGCAAGTAGAGAGAGATGGCCATAGCAATGGAATAGGAGTACTACAGGAGGGGGGGGGGGGAAAGACTTCAGGGGCTCGTAACTTTTTAGCCAATCATATGCTGTAAATCAGAGAGAGCAGGGTGCGCCCCTGCTCTCATTCAAAAACTGTTTCCTGGAATTTGATAAGACTACCAAAACTTGAACTTCGAATTCCACTGTTTAACAGAATGTGTTCTACAGTTATATACATGTTTTGTGGGCACATTTTCGCACTCAGCTCTTTTGCAGTTGTTAAACATATTTCTTTACAATGATTTTTTTTTTTCAAACTCATGTGTGCTTCAAATATAGTGTGTAATATTCTGAATATGTTTGGTGTTAATGATCAGCCATGAGCATCAGTCAGAAGCAGTGTTGAATTGTTGTTAATATCGTGTTGTGTAAACTTGTACAAAATGTATAATTTGGTAACATTTTAAACCTTATTACAACAAAGATTTTGAATTACAAGATTAAACTAGAGATTAAGAATTAGGGATTAGCAAGGCCACAGTTAAATATAAGTCTACAACAAAGCCAAGGTGGTGTACGCAAGAAATAAACGTCGGTACAAAAAAATTTTGAGAACTGGCT
The DNA here is from genome assembly GCA_029891345.1 of Dryococelus australis. Classification (NCBI taxonomy): domain Eukaryota; kingdom Metazoa; phylum Arthropoda; class Insecta; order Phasmatodea; family Phasmatidae; genus Dryococelus; species Dryococelus australis. Next base: position 63,513,766 of record CM056993.1, on the reverse strand, counting down.
ATGCGGGTGTGAAGTTAGAGATTCGTTGTTTTGTTTCTTTTTTTGCTAGTGAAACCTAATGATCTTGTGTGGACTGTCAATGGGGAAAAATATTTGAAATTAAGTTAAAAGACATAAATCATGTTCACAACATATAAAAATGCCATCAAATTTTCAGTGATTGGTAAGGTGAATAGTCATTGCCAGATAGATAGCGCGTACAGGTTTAAGAATGGATTTCGTTTACAAATATATATATTAATTAAGATATGCCACTTTCATCCTCTAATTTAAATTTAAGATGCATTTTGTATGTACTATGTGTAAATTGTATTGGGTTTTAAAAAAATTTGTTTAGTATATTTAATTTATCTTCATCAATAGTATAGTAGAATTATTGTTGTTATTATTTTATCTATCGTCATCTCCTGTAATGTACCACACCATGTGGGTACTGGTTGGAAGGCATATAACCTACACAAACTTAATTCTAACAGATACCTGTGCTAGTGATTAGATCTGAATCAGTGGCCACAGCATGTTGACCATTACAAATCGAGTGATACATTTTACTTCACACAACCACACTTAATTTTTGTATTTAGCTACATAAGCCTGTCGTACGCAATTTATTTATCACTGTACCTAGGTGCTATTGTAATGATCTGAGTTACAATCCCACAGCCCTCCCAGTTTCGAAAGTCGCCAGCTGCCACTGGTTGAAACACGGGTGTGGGACAATGGCGCTGGAACTAGAGGATACCTGGAGGCATTGCCCCCCCCCCCCCCCCTGTATTGTGAACGTGGGGGGGGGGGGGGCAATAGGGCACAACCTTTTTAAAAATGTTTGAGAATTTAATGTGAAATTTTAATTGGAATATTTTATGTCTTAAACAACCGTACCTAAATATCTGAAAAAGGAATGTAGTTAAAGATGGTCACACAGGCCTGCTCATGTAGATGATGTAACATAATGAAATTAAACGAATCACACACTTCAGAACTTGCATGATCCTAATGCCTTTAAATCACAAGAATTATTGATTAAGGAAAATTAATTTATGATGATTAACCAATTACTTGGTAGATAACACATAGACAGTATTTTTTTATTTGTTTCTGTACGTACAATATGAGAACCGCAGTCACGCCTCTACTTTGCCAAACACTTGTCACCTGTAAGAGTTAGCATTAATAAATACACTCATAAATTTGCTTATGTTCGTAGCTTCAAGTAATTCTGGGTAACTGGTAATAACACACAAAAGATTCAAGTGTTTTTGTGTCATGGTTGACTGACGGTACGTTTTTATTCTGCGTAGCATTGAAAACGACCGTTCAGCTGTAGATGATGTAGCTGGAACCACCAGTAGCAGTCTTAGGAGAACATGTAATTGGGGAAATAGGTTCTTTGTTTCTGGATGCATTTGTTTAAGTTTAGCCACATCAATTGCAAATACAGATATGGTTGTCAAGATAGGATCATCCAATGATCCAGGAGCCAATAGCAAACTCTTTTCCAAGTGGAGGTATTTCTCAAATTCAGGCTGTTTAAACCTATCTTCTTTCTCATTAATATACCATTTGGGTTATCTTAATATCAAAAAGGACATTTCCTTGCAAAAGTTGATATAGAAGACCTCTTGCTTTAGGGCCAATGTCACTACGATCATAAGCTAAGGTGTCTAGAAAATCTAGTACAGCTGGATACATGTTTAAACCACCTGACAAGGATGCTTCTCACACAGTCCAACGAGTTGGACATAGTGGTCGTGGGCCAGAACTAGTCAAATTTTAATCTGTTGCGATTTGAGAAAACACTGCATGTCGCTTGGAAAAGTCTCTGACAATCACCCCAATGGCATTCACCCATTGCAAACAGTTCCGAATCAAGGGAATTGATTTGGACAAATCTTGTAATGCTAAATCGAGAGCATGCGCAGTGCAATGAATATATAATGCTAGAGGTTGCTCAGCTAACATTCTAAATTTAACTCCACTTTTTGCATCAGCCATGTTGGCGCCACCATCGTAACATTGCCCTGCGTAATTTATCTGTTCCGAGTCCAAATGAAGCAATGAATCTTTTATTACATTAAACAAGGATTCTTCAGTCATTGATGCTATTTCATATAACCCAATGAAAAACTCATCCGTATTGAATGTTTCGTGATCCACACTTCAAATAGGTATTGACAGTTGTGCCTTGCCACTGTCACTTGTTTCGTCAACTATCAAGGAAAACTCTCTTCTCATTTTAATTGTGTCGACAATGCTGCATAATATTTCATGAGAAGTTATACTTAGGATTTTGTTTTGTATATCACTCGAAGTGAACAATTTTTTCCTTCTGTGTGAAATTTTTCAGTTCTGGAAAGTCATTTTTTCTCAGCAAAAGAAGATAAAAATTACCTTCATCACTTGTGTGAGCCCAAAAGGCTAGTCCCTTACGTGCTAAAAACAAAGCCGAAATGATTATTGCTTTCAAAGCAGTGCAGTTGTTGACCTGACCAATCCTGACTTGTGAAATAAGAGAGATTATTGGTGCATCTTTTTTGAGAGCAGTTAACTTCACTACTGATTCTTTGTGTCGAGAGGAAGCATCAAGTTCTTTAAACTTGTTAACTGTTTTTTTCCAATTCATATATCCCTCGGAAATTAGTGAAGTGTCATGATTTGATTCATGGGTAACTAGAGTCTTGTTTAGAGCTTTTGCACAGAAAAACCAAAATACTTTCTCACCCTACACATCGAAATGAAGCCAAGGGTAATCTGTGCACCAATGATTTTGGAAATAGTGCTTCCTTCCGCCTTGATACCATGGTCAAATATTGGATGGCTGATATGGCTTATCGGCATACTCAGTTTAAGCAAATTCGGGCAGTATGGACAGAATATCTGAGACTGTACCACCATCACAATGTGTAATTTGAGAAGGTATAGGCTGGAGGACATCAGAGACTGCATCATAATGTGTAGTTTAAGGCCGAAGCACATCTGAGGCAGCATCATTTGTAGTGTGAGGCTGAAGTACATCTGAGACTGCATCCTAATGTGTTGTTTCAGTAATCATATACTGAGCGCATGTGACAGCACCACCATCACCATGGCTAGTTTCAGAAAGTATAGACTGGAATTCTGAGACTGCTTTAATCTTGTCATGGGTAGTTGCAGGAGGAGGTATATACTGGATTTGAAATAAGATAAAAGCAAATAGTTGTGTGCTGCCACAAACCATAAAACCAATTTTATATTCGTCTTCCCTTCTGAATTTACTGCTAAGTTAAAAATTACTGAAGGAATTAATGTGAAAATATTTTTACATAGTATTCCGTTTCATTTACAGCCAAGGTGAAGTGTTAACTCTGACGAAAGTGTAAATAAGTAATGCAACCTCTTAGAAAGGGAAATGTTACAATACAGTTAGATTTTTCATATTTACACATATATTTTCAGATAAAATGAAAATGTGCAAAAATACAGACAACCAAAATAATATTTTTGTACATTTTTTGTATTAATCGGTCTGTAATTTTAGGCTGTTAATATTAGTAAGCTTACTGGTATATATTTCAGTTCAACTTAATAGTTTTTGTCTTGTAAAATAAACATTAAGGGGGAATGTAATAAAAATTTCACTGTGACTGGACTCTAAACTAGGCCGTGTGCCATAATGGAAGTTCACTTGGAATTTTCCATACAAGCTTCCATGGCCGTTGCTGTGGATGGTTTTGTTTCATAGAAAATGTCCTATTAATTACTGAAATTAAAAAAATTGCTTTAACCTATCTCAGTTAGGTCAATTTATAAACCATGCAAGAAATGCAACAGACAATGAATGCAGCAAAATAGCAGCCGCTTATAAATATAATATACAGCAACATGCTACCTACCAACCATGCATTTTGAAACTTTGAAATTGTATATGTGCAACTGCAAAATTAAAGTATAAAAATTTAATTATGTGTGTGTCAATACGTGCATCTTCTTAGCCTGCTGCTGTGTTCTCCTTGTTACTAATTTCCTGTCGACACGTTTGCACCACCATCGAACAGAGATTTCAGCAGCAGCTTTCACAATTTCATGCTGAAGATAAGCAACATGTTTGCACTGCAACTCTTGAAGCCACGACAAATCAACCACATTTTCAATGTGTTGACACATTGATTTCAAAAGGTTTTCAATGTGACTACTGGAAGCCATAAATTGGTTCAATACAATAGCAAACTTTGCAACAAAGGAGACTAGGTTTTGAGAAGGATATGTCAGACTGTTGTTACTTGAATACACCTTGAAAGTAATTGCAGTGTTGCAAAATTCTAAGTCACTGCCAGTTAGTTGTGTTTTGCAGCTGGCACAGTCCAATTTTGCCAACTATCTACGAGCAATAAAACCAGCAACGGATGCATCCTCTTATTCAACATCACCTTCAATTTCTACTATAGTTTCATGGAAAACATCTACTGACATGCAAATCACAGAAAATCTTAGCATCATCTGCCTGGCAATTACCAGAGAAACACTTGAAAGCCAACCCATTTACAATACAAGTCTTCAAGGCTGTAACAAACTGAGGAATGGTTAGATTTTTGTTTGCACCACAGTAAGAACGAATCATGCCAAACAGATTTTCAAGTGGATCCTGATTCAGAGATTGTTGCTGCAAGTATATAAATCTTGCTTCAGAGACCACATTCCAAATATGTACACTTCGTCAGAACAAATGAGTGACGGAAAAAGTTTAAGTCCCCTTGGAAATCTTCAGCTTTTGACTAGATGTATCGCCTTGGCTCTTGGGCAACCAGTATCGCAGCACTATCCGGCCAATCGTTCAGCATTTTAACTGCGCCAAGAATCGATTTAGCTTATATTGGAGCATCATCCTTACATCGGTTTCTACAAGTGAATATAACGCATTTAATTGAATGAAGCAACTCGTCCAGCCATTAAGTTTTTGCAAAAAAAAAAAACAATATCTCACATAAACTCCTCACTGGAAGTCCGTGTCGCATGCGCAAACAGGTAACACTTAGTGGAATAAACAACCAATTATAAAGGCGAGCTGAGCTACAGTGTTATGCAATATAGCGTGTCTCAAGGTATGTACGCAACATTTGATGCTTTAAACAATGAAACAGTAAATGTATGAAATGTCTATAATTACAGATAACTGTAAAAGAGAAATGCATAATTGCTTTGTTAATAATTAAAATAAACCCTATTCTATGTGAGACGTTAAATAGTTACAATATTTGTCTTTTATTATCGATACACAGAAATGAATTTCCTGCTGTTGTACGCATTTGCGAAAACCGAATGTCGCACTTTAGCTAAATATATGGCTATATTCATCAGTAAATAAAGCCACTAAACATTAATGAAACAATCAGTGCATGTTGCAGCAGATGTAATTATTGTATGTGCACATCAAGAATGTTTCTCTTGCAACTAGCTGCTGTCTGCATGAAGAGTCATGTTCTATCTAACCGGGCCAATTTCTACGCTGCCAAATCAAATCCTTACATAGGTTTCTTATTATCTGTTGTAGCTGGCAGACGTCTGTGCATGTCTGCCATTTTACATCACTGGGACGCTACTCCCTCAGCACGGGGGTAGATCGGTCCCTTGTGAGGAACCTTGGCTACCCAGTTGGTTCTCAATTAGATTGCGGAGGCGAGGAGAAGCTAACCCCCTCCCCCCTCCGCACCCATCAAACATATTTTAAGCTGCAAGGCAACATTCTTGTACAGGATTCCCAGGGTAGCGCCTGGGAGCTGTTTCCATAACTGATTTTTACTCTCTTTTTCCCTGCCTGTACGGGATAAAAGAGAGTGGTGAAGTTAATTGATTTTAACAGCGCGGAATTTTAAAGTTCAGGACTTGTGAAGTACTGTCACGAGCTCCCTGTGAGAGAGCTAGTGACAGTTTGGTATAAAAAGCGGAGGTTAATAGCCAAATGAAGTTAAATTTTTGATAAAAGTAGCTTTCCCATGACTGGAGTGGCAAGGGTTTATATAATTAAATGAATTATATGTATATTGAAGTGGTGAATTTAAGTTTCGCGAAAATTTAAATCAGTGTAGTTGTTTCAGTTTCAGTAATTACTTCATATCTTATATGTTAAATACAATTAAATAATCTGATTGGTGTGTGAATGCATGTCTGAATGTACCGTGACGAGCGGCTAAAAGTTAAGTAAAACATGTTAACTCGGGGAAGTCCGAGAGCGATATGGCTGGCGCGATGCTAGCGCCAACTAGTTTTGTTAAATGTGGTCGATTTTTTTCCCGGACCGATCGGAAAATTCCGGCCAGTTTCGGGGCCTTATTTCTTTGAAATCGGGCGATATAATTGCGCTGAAGGCGTGAATTTATAATTTTAATATTGTTTTGATCAATATTCCGTATTGATAATTATTTAGACTTGTAAAGTTCGAAAGCAGAGCCATGAAAACACGTCGCGTTAGTGAAGTTAAACAGTAATATAGGCCAGAGGGCTCTGATTGGCCGAGAGAACTTGGTGGGGCGGAGCTTATGAAGTTGCTCGAGAGATGGCAGCATGGTCGCTAATTTACCGTCAACAGCTTTTATTTGACACGGAAAAATTTAAATAAATTAAAGGCGGTTGTAATTAAAGTTATTAAATCGTCTTAAATAAATAATTGGTGCTGCAAAACTTAAAATGTTCAGTTGTGTACGACTAGAAAATATACGTGATTATTTCTCTCGTCATAGTGATTAATGTTAATGTAAAGTGTTTCGGAGTCGCCCCAGTACAGAGTAGGGGAAATTGGCATATGCGGGTCTAGTTGACGGGCTAGGGGGCCGCAAATGACGCCATGGCTTCGAGAAGTAGCCAGGTTCTCATGTTTTTCTGTGATGTTGCGGAGTTTTAGTATGTAGGGGTGGAAATGAGCCATGGGCGAGGCGAAGTCGCATGCTCTAAGGAATTCCATGAGTTCATGGAAATCCTGCATTACGCTTCGCATCTCTCCTGGCGAATTTCGCTGGCGAGGGCGGGACTGAGGTTGTGTATTTGGCATTGCAGGGGTGTCAAGAGTGGGAGATGGTTTGTGAATAGACGCAGAGAGTGCCTGCGAATACGTTTTGCCGGGCTGTAATGTCCTGACTGTAAACCTGGACGGGGCAGGAGGTTGTTTTGCAGTTTTTGTCGCGATTTTCGTAGCAGCAGCAGTAGTTCTTTTCTGCACCAAGTCCAGGAACTTGGGGCAGGCTTTTGAGAGAGCTGTGTGTTCGCCTGCGCAGTTACTGTATGTAGGCTTGGAGTTGGTTTCGTTTGTTTTGCAAGCACTCTCGGGGTGAGGGCCGGCGCAGTGAGGGCATTTTGTCGGCATGGAACAGTGATTTTTGGTGTGTCCTAAAGCGAGACAGTTGCGGCATTGTGCCACGTCTGTCGGCCGTTTCTGGTATTGTCGGGGATGAACTATTGTCATATTTATTCTCGTGACAGAGTGCAGAGGAGGGAGAGAAATGTTCTGCGCCGCCGTGACACAGAAGAAACGTTGCGGCTCCAACGTGAATTTGGTGGGGTCTGTTTGGTCTGGGATACGTTTTTTAAATTGATAAATGTGCTGGATTGAGTATCCGGCACATTCCAGGTCTGTCTTGATGTCCGCAATGTCGGTTGTGGGGTGGAAGTCAAAAACGACTTTCTGTGGGAGCTCGGAAGCTTGACAGAAAGTATAGTAATGGATGTAGTTCGCTTCTAGCATAGCGCGAGCAGCTGTGCATGTCTGAGCAGGCGGAGCGTGTTAACCGAAGCAAACTTAAAAAAAAGGGTGGTGGGGGGGTGGAAGAGATGCGCACGCAGGTCTGGCCGTACTAGCGGCTATTCCACAAACATCAGTTACAGCGGGCTCAGGTATATGTAAGGCAATATAGGACGAAGGACGTTCGCAGAGGTACAGGAGATTTATCCTTTTTAATGCTCGGCGCAGTTCCACATAAATTAATGTAATCATACAGTTTATCAAAGTATAACAAAGCAGTAATTTCAGGCCAGTGCTTTTCTATTAAAACTATAGAAAATGTTTTATATGTTTGTTCGCACAAAGTCTCGAAAACGAGTGTTTTTACTCATAGGGGACTGACCCGCACTACAAAGAATGCATACACACAGTGTTCATTAAACAAGAATTAAAATAATAAGATTACAATCTACCGCATAATATTGATCTACTTCACACATTCCACCCAATTAATCTGTGTGTAAGCATTCTTGCTGTGCAGAACGGTGGTTTGTGTGAAATTGTGGTCTACATACGCCTAGTTCAAATTAAAGAGCTCACGAAAATCACAGTAAACATTTAGCGCTTCTATAAAAAGGTGTTAAGTATCTTCTCGGTGTGTTGTTGTTTTTGTTGTTGTTTTTTTTTTTTTTTTTAATGCTGGCTTCAGCAGACACTGTAACCAATGTAAAAATATTTCTGTAGCATTTATGATATAGTTATTTGCACTAACTTAACAGACCGTATTATATGTTTGTCTATAATTTATAGCAGTAAATGTTATTCCAAATACAATGTTCATTAAGAGAAAATCATTAAAAACTAAAACATTAACTGTTTAAAGTTACATGCCTGTCAAATTACTACACAAACAGATTCAAAACTAACGCTATCGTTAGGTAATAGTAATAAGTAAATTAGTTTGTTGGTGTTGAAGTTAAGGCCACATGTATCTACTCAAGAAGTTGTAGGTTCGATTTCTAGTTGGGGCGTATTTATTTAAATATAATATAAAAGATAATAATCTTTGTATTATATTTGTGGTATAAATAAACACATGTTTGAAATTATGTTATATATTAATTTAGATTTTCTATTTACAAATATTACTGAAATACAAGCTTGACTATAATATTAAATATCTATATATTGCAAGTCCACTTAGTAGATTTATTTATTTATTTGTAAAAGTAGCATACAATGCACACACAATTCCAGATTTATAGCACTAATATTTTTTATTCCGTGACAACTTTTTTTCTCGTATTTTTCCTATTGGAAGTGACATTTCCCATGAAAGTTTGACTCCTACGGACAAGCATAAATCACACCCTTGCTCCACCCGGGATTCAAAACCGGAACTACTCACGCTCAACACTCAACCGACTGCGCCACAGCCAATAGGTTAACCATAACACTGTCAGTAGTTATAAGAACTTATTTTAAGTGAACAAAAGTCAGCTTATTTCATTGTAGATAATTTCAAATTTTAAAACATTTATAGTTTAGCTTAACCTTCATACATCACTCTTTTCTTTGGAATAAAAAATTGAAAATAAAAATATATCGTTAACCTTTTCTCAGTTCTGTTTTGTGTTATTGTCTAGCAGTGATTGTACTAAATATTCCTTTATCATTTAAAATAACATTATAATTTAAAAAGTTTTAAATTTATTATTCATTATTAGAATAAATTTATTCGCTGCTCCATATTGTGATTGATGATTTCGACAAGAGACACAGTTCAAGAATTCTATGTCATCAAAAATATTGTGCCAACAACTATGGATATGTTGCGAAATTACATTCGGCACTGACTAGATGATGACAGCTATGTACGACTTTGTGTGTTATTATTTACATGTTTTGGATGTTTTTTAGAAATAAAACTGTTACGCTGTAAAATGTGTTCAAGTTAGCTTAGTACTATGATATTTTGTACTCCACGCCGTAGACCTTCAGAGCAAATATTTATATCCTTCACTTACCCCCCCCCCCCCCCCCAACATTTTAATGGTGAAAGATATTATGAAAATGTGGAAAAGGAACAAGTAATCTGTTGATGCATCAAACCACAGAAAGAGTTCCACCTCCATCGTTGTTACTTTTATATACCATGATATTTGAACAGAAAAATTGCACTCAATAATAGAAAATCAATTGTATTATATCAAACAATACACGCAGGAGGTAAAGAAATCCTCCAGCACACACTGTCACAAGAGCACTGCTACCTGTTGTCGCCAGCAAAAGGTTTCCGTGTCCGGTTTTGCATTTGCTGTTACTCAAGACAAAATACAGAATATTTTTATGTCAGCGTGAATACTGCCTAGACATAATCTTGCCGCTCAGAGACCGGACCGTGCTGTGCCACAGTCTAGGGAATAAGATTGGACTCGCGTGCACAAACGTTTGCCGGTACCAGCTATTTTGGAAGACAGTGCTACCTCAAATATAATGCTTATATAGCATTTATCAGAAATTGTTCAACTGATTTAGCGTCAGTGAAAGTAATGAGAACATTAAAAAGCTGTATATAATAATATTTCTATTGTAGTAACCTCTAAGTACTGCATTTTGATGCATATCTTCAAATAAATCTTTGCATGTAGTAGTATACAAACGGGCGTTCTAAGAGGGGCTTAGAGCTACGGACAAGGGAACTAGGCAAACACTATCTTTGATGATGCCATGCGGGAAAAATGTCCCTCTTCCCCCCAAAAAATGCCCTATTTTCCTTCACGCCCGTGGCAGCCATACCCCATGTCTAATGTCTAATAAGAATAGTTGACTGTAATTTCCAAACCATGTAAGCTATTATTGCCAAATTCCTAATATAGGCATCATCCACGATGTTGGGAATAGTCTCAGGGCCAAGTACACCCTATGTCTACTTATAAGCATAGTTTGCTGTAATTATCGAACCACATAAGATTTAGTTGCTAAATTAATAACATAGACATCACCCACAACTATTATGAGGTTTGCAAGGTCAAGTATACCCTATGTTTACTTATAATCATAGGTAGATGTAATATCCGAGCCACGTAAGATATAGTTGCCAAATTCATAACATAGGCATTAAAGTTCAACAGATCTGTTCACCGTTAATATTCACAACCCTAATCATGCATTTTACAGTATCTATGACCAATAAACATGATAATGGAATATTACACCATGCCTATTCTACTTCAGTAGCATAGTTTTGCATGCCTTAATATGCCAATAAGTTTGAAAAAGATCTGGTTTCTCTATCCACCACGTGTACTTTGACATCGAGAGTCATTGCCAGATACATCATTATTCTCAAGGAAAAAAGTCGTGTTAAATTCGAAGAATGGGAGGAAAAATATGTTTCACCAGCTCATTGATTCATTGTCATCACCATATTGCCAGCAACGCTTAACATGTAGCTCGTTGCCAAAAATGGGCTTTGATGCTATGTCAGCAGAAATCATCAGCCGTACGAAAACTCCTAAAGAGAAATATCTGTTTAAAAAAACATCAAAGTGGGTGAATGTTTTTCCACGTAGTACATGGTGAGGGAATTGTTGCTTCTAGACAAAAAGGTCACTTTTTTTCAAGATATCAGCATTCTTAATCTGTTATTGGTTTCTGTGAAAGACGGCACATATACCAGACCCACAACGGCGTACCAGCTGCTATAGGCTGTTCACGATAAAGTGTGCACTTTGAAGCCCTAGCTCCTTTTTTCTTTCAACCAATTTATATCCTTCCACCACTTGTTAATGTAAATCCTGGCATGTGAGTAATAAATACAGTGTATGCATTCACCATATCCAAAACCAAAAGTCCGAGGCCACAAAAAATGTATTTATTGATTATTCTGTCTGATGAAACAGCTTCAAAAAGTGCTCACTTTACCATGAATGGCCTATAGTTCTATTTGTGCAATTAAGGAAAGTTTGATCATGTTGAGCAGTTCATGCCGAATTTTTCCATTTACACGCTTGGGTATTCAATGTCTCAGTAGCAGAATTCTATGGTAGTGAGACCAGAAATGACATCCACATAAATGTTTGCATGGCGAAATGCATGCATATGAATGTATGACCCAGCATTGGTGGGGTGACATTCCTGCTTCTATGAAACATAACGAGATGCTGCCATGATAAAACACAGAGTGTGCATTTGGGAGGACCCAGGTTCAGTTCTCAGTCCATATATCCTGATTTGAGTCTTTTCCATGGTTTCTTGAAATCACTACAGGAATACACTTAGATGGTTCCTTAACGTAGGTCATATTCGATTCCTTCCTCCGCTGCCTGGTTAAAAAGGAAGTGCAAAATATTTTTTCAACAAATTGTGAAGCTTGTTGGATGGCCACCATGGTGCTAGGGAATTGTATTGCAAAGTGCAAAAACATTTTACCTACTAAGCTATTAACTATACAGAGGATTATATATATATATCAAAGTGAGATTACTAAATAAAGAATACAAATGTCAGCTTTGGAAGAAGACTACATAGTTATACTTTAAAAGAAGGGAATTTTATTTTAACTTGTGACCCACACGTACCACAATCAGTACCACATGCTCCACATTTTCCACAATCGCTTCGCATGCTCCACAATTTTTCCACATGCGAAGGAGTGATGGAAAGATTAATGCCTGCCGATGTCTCTGCCGCTGCTACATGCCAGGTCTAAAGATAATATTCGATACAGCATCTATTTGCAAAGTGCTTTGTTACCTCAAATCCTTCATTTCTGTCTGTTAAATTCATAAATACTTGAGTTCATACACGTGTATACATATATATATATACACACACATACACACACATGATGGCTAGAGTCTTATTGAATATTATTTAATTTCTTTAAATTATAGTAAAACTGATATACTAAATATATCAAATATATGTTTTTCCTTTACCAGCAGTTTTTTGTAAACTTTTGTGTGCAGGGCATAACTCGAGATACAAAACATTTTTTTTAAAACGAAACACATTTATTTATGCACACATCACAATATTCTTCTCATTCTTCTGCAAAGCAAGTACAATATAAGGAATTGCTATTTTTAAACGAGTTTTATCTCTGAGTCAAGGATGGCATTTAACACACAATATTTGTTAAATGTACCATGGATTATCCTAACTCCATTGTCGTAGGGCTTCTAAGTTACACGGAGCACAGAAATGATTTTAATTTTTGCACGCATGACGTCTTGTGGCATACATCTCGACGAGCTATCGAAACGGCGATCAGCAGCGCTGCTTGTTAAGGTCAAGGATGTTCGTTCCGTTGGAGCATGGATTGTGAATCGCCGGCGCTTGGTATCTTCCAATCACATACACAGAATACTGTCTGATTGTGCACACCTTTAATATGTTGGGAATGTTGTCATATGGAATAAGAGTTTTTTTTTTTTTTAGGCGAAAACAATAGTCCGTTCTGAATGACCGCTGATTGATCGGAATGAAGGTTTCTGATAACACACGATTAATTAGCCAATGAGAATCAAGGGTGGTGGTGGCGGGGTTTGAATGAAGGTGAGTAATTAGCCAATGAAAAATGTGGGTGGGTATGGAGGGAACCTGTTACCTCAGCTCCCCTGGCAGCACTACCTAAATATTGGAAATAGAATCCAATACGAAGGGCGCCATCAGCACCACCTATACTGTAAAACATAATTAATTATGGCCAGCACCTGGTGGCTAAATCGATAAGTATAAACAAAGACAAACGAAAAACCAAGATGACCGCATACGACAGGATGGGTATAGGTGAGGGGTTTGGGGGCGGTAGGTGGGTAGGTAGTTGACTTAACGTATCGTCGACAGCGAGGCTATTAGAGACAGAGCAAGTTGCACAGGAAGGAATAGGCCATGGCCTTTGTTACGGAACCATCCCAGAATTCACCTGGAGTGATTTCGGGAAACCATGGAAAACCGAAATCAGGATGGCCGGACCGGGAATCAAAGCCGAGTCATCCCGAATGTGAGTTCAGTGAGTTACCACTGAGCCACCTAGCTCGGTGTGTGGGGGTGGAGGGGGTCAGTCTTTTGCTGAACGTGGGGCTTGTGAACCTCCAGAAATGTGTTTTAATAGTTTTGAAGTAATGTTTTAATAATTTTTAAATAAATAAAGGTAGAAGTAATATTTTACAAGTTTTTATATATTTTGTGGATTTTTCTGGAATGTTTTATATTGTTTTAGATGTTTTTGAAATATTTTGTAAATTCTAAGTTTACAAGGTTAATGTTCACCGGGGTCGAGGTTAAAGGTCTTGGTCAAGGTTAATGGTCAAGGTTACGGTCAGCTACATCTAAAATGGTCACCAGGTGACCAGAATGACAGAGCATGAACATCTCTGATGATCCGATCCCTTACCCCTTGTGCAGGCTTCCCCAAATAATTCTACTTACTGGAATACTACAACGGTAATCAGTAAGTACACATAACGCTTAGTACACTGCTGGCCTTTCGAAATTCATCACGAAGGATGCAACGTATTGATCCGACATTGGGAGAATGCACAGCATAGGGTAGAACAATGGCGTAATTAGTTGTTCACCGAGTGGCACCACGCTGTGAAGCAGTATATAAGTGGAGGTCGGAGAGCAACTGGGATGTAGGGGACTAATGTTTCGCTGCTGTTTGTGTGCATAAACGGATCAGTATGTAGGTTCAGAAAATACGGCAACCTCACAAACATGTTTCTGCTTTTGACCGTGGAAGAATCGTAGCCTATCGAGGTTGTGGATTATCCTAATGCGATACTGGTCCTCGGATTGGAAGAGGTGTAACTACAGCGAAGCAGATATGAGATCAGTGGTCGAGGAGGGACGGGCTGAGCGATGTGCAGGAAGCTATAACGGCCTCGTCGCACCAACAAATGCCAGGGCAGACATCTGGAACGCGTGACGATTGCAGACCATACAGTCACATCAAACACTCTCGCTCGGGATGTCATGTGTCTGGTACATCAATCTGTGTTCTCACGCACAGTTGTCGCCGTCTAGACCATCGACGCCTCATGTCCAGGCGCACATTACTGCGAATACCACTAAATGCTCACATACTGTAGGTACCTGCGGCTGCAATGGTGCGTGAAACGTCGGACATGGACGGAAGAATGGCTTGCCGTAGTCTTCATCAGCGAGTTCCGCTTCTACCTATAGCATGACTGTGGTCGCATTAACCTCTCGCAGCTCCGTGGTGCATGCCTGATCGAGTCCTACATAATGCATAGTCATACCGACCTGGCACCTGGAATAATGACAAAGGGTGACATCGTATTCCAGTTCCACTCATGCCTAGTCCACATCGCTGGTGCGCTGACCAGCAACCGTTACATCGCGGAGGTGTTGGAACCTGTTGTCGTCTCCTTACCTCAGGGCCAACTTGGGGACATGTGCGAATAGGACAATGCGCGATCTCTTGTGGCACGCATCGTCCGATGGCTGCTGTATGACCAACATGTCATACTGCTTTCCTGGCCTGCTTGTTCACCGGATCTCTCGTTAATCGAAAACGTGTGGTCCATGGTCGAACGATAACTGGGTTGTGACAGGATTCCCACCATTACATCGGATGAACTTTGGGCACACATCGAAGCCACGCGGGTGTAGCGACGGTTAATTCCGTCTGAGGAGGGTGGGAAGTGGGGCACAAAGTACTAATTTCCTACAATCCATACGTAGTATCGTGCTGCAAGTATAAACATGTCACCCGTGTATGATGGCTACTCTTGTCCAATATATCCGGTTGTAATGCCTCATGATCTTCATGGTATTGCAAGTTTAGTGGCCAGCGGTGTATTAAAGCATCGACCCCTTTAATGTTGGAGTAATATAGTCGCAGATATATAAAATGCTATTCCATAGAAGAAAACCAGTTTAGAGATGGTTTCGGAACCAACAAGGCATGTAATATTTGCGTTGACCTCCTTGGTCACCAGATCTGAATAATATGATAGAACATTTGAAGCCATAACCGAAACGCATTATGGAAGACAATCAACATGACTCTACAATAGACTCCACAATATATACACATGATGTACTATGGGAGGACATGTTTCATGAACAGGAGTAGTTTGAATGCAGTTTGAATTCCATGTTAAGAAACAGCAGTTATAATGATATGTAGGACGGAATACACTGCACAGGAAAGTATTGTATGAATATGGCTGTGTATTCCAATATTAGTTTAAAGACCTGTTTTAAAATTGGATGCTAATAAATATTAACGACCTTTTAATACAACAGAGAAATTATTCATCAGAATAAAATACTATAAAAAGTCATTTTAAATGTATTACTTACTTTATGGAATTGATTTACTGGGTTTAGTCTTGTAATACTTATGCATTGGGTCAATTTCACGAATATACTAAACTGGACCTTTTTACCGGTGCAACAGTGTAACATACTTAGCATATAAAACCACAATCTAGGTAACGTCGTCCTGCCCGTTCAGAACATATTTACAGTGGTACTGTAAACAGTTTTGAAATTTAATTACGAACCTTTAAACGCATGAAGTGAAGTTATAAATCTTTGCTGTGATTTTATTATTAGTTACGTGATGAAATAATCAGTTGTAAAACGATATTAACATCACGAAATAAATACAGTTTTAAGTAGTGGTCACTGAACATATCTTCATAAAATTTATCTAATTCACTGCGTAGTGACAAATTGTGAATTTTGTTGGCTATTGCCTTGACGTTTTATCTTTTTACTTTCGAGACAAATAACTTCACACAATGCTGCGTCTATGGTCCAGAAAAACTATTCATTAACAGCTACAGTATCACCATTTATACACTGCCCACGATTAACGTAGTACAATGTTGAAAGCCCTCCCCACTTTCTTGTGTCTTTTGCCTCATGCAACATTGGTGTTACTATAGATCAAGTGATTGGTATACATATGAATGTTTATCGTGATATTGAGTAAGTATGTTTATCAAGCAACACTGTTAAGTTATTTGCAAAATTAATGTTTCTATGCTGCCACTATTTGTTGAGTGGTAGGCCTGCACTAACTATAGGAATCGATTTTTTGTGGCCATTGGTTTGGAACATGGCAATTATAATGCCATGGCGAAACAAAGAACCCGTTTACATGAGTCGCGGCTAGCATTACAGCAGTACCTCAGCCGGTGCGCATATTAAACTATATGCGGTTACGGGCACTGTCTATTTGCAAAAGCGCGCAAGTTACAGCGAACAACCTGTAGACGTAAAACCCCACGAAACAATAGAACTAGGAGGCAATTGTAATGTTAACAACCTTCTGCTTGCCCATTTGGACTCTACATAGTCACTAGATATCCATACGGAGTGAAAACTACAAGATTGTTGAAGGTCACACACTTCCTAGCGATTGTGGTATAATTACACTAGAAAACCTTTAAAGTGGGATTTTCAGTATGTTTCAAAACTACATTCCCATAGTCATTACGTTGAAAAATGGTAGTGTTGCCGTAATATTTATTTAGGTCAGTAAAACTAAAACAGAAATAAAATTGTCGCGTGTGTGTTTAATGTGAAGGAATATCTGGAAATGCCTTCATAGTTATAGTAATCGCTGTGTAGTAAATTACTTTGCATATAACATATAATGCGAACTGTAGAAATAATTAACACAGATCTTAACACAGTAATATAGTGTATAATAACATATTCAGTATAACAAACATTTTGCCTCTGAACAAAACACGGATTCAAGACAAGTAAATAATAAGAGTGATAATTACTCTCAGGTACTTTAAAATATCTAGATAACACTTGAATATTTCGGTTTTATATCGCAAATTAACAACATTCAGGCCACTGCTAACAATCACTGTGGATCGTGACCTATTTATTTTAATGATGCTAGAATGATGCTGCAAAAGTCCATGTTGCCAAGTCAGATGACCCGCAGTGTGTGTGCATTAGTCATTCTATGTTGCCTGTTCATGCGAGTAGATCGTTTTGGGGTGAGCTCTTTTTCGCTTATTAGTGTATGGGTGTAGAACTAACTGCAGTGAATATACCATCGACTGTGGTATACATAGTCTATGGAGATCAGCTGTTGTCTTCGTACGTGGTGTTTGTATTGGGATAAGGTGTTATCGAGAAGCTACAGCGCTCGATGATGTGAGAATGTCGATTGTGTCGAGAGCTCATCCTGTGTACTGCTGCATACTGATAATTGTCAAGAACAGTTAAATCAATACGGTAACATGATCATACACACCACAATCTTTAAAAGGCTAGTGCGACTACTGTATGTGCACTGCGAATGAGCACATGTTTTCTAAATTACCTCAATATTGGACTATGCGTCTTTCTTCTGCCAGTTCATCACAAAAACAGAGTTGGTTGTGACAATACTAAAAATATTTTCATAATTATTCTACACAAAACCGACATTCACTTCATTGTAAAATATAGGAATTTAATAAATATAGAAAGTGGATGCCTCAAGCATAATATCCTAAACAGAGTAATTATTGTCATAGGTCGACAGAACATATGTTTTTATGTTATGTTTGGTACGTGCAGATTAGCTATATATGTATTTGAATTGTATTATTTATTTTATTTCACATGCTATTTGAATGATAATTTTCACATATTTCTCATATGTAATGGTAACATTTTTTAATCACGTAATTTATGATTTATGTAAATCACCAGTCCGCTTAATTTCTATATTCTATGATAATTTTCATGCAGTATTCTTAGTTTCGACACATTGTTATTTCGATAATGTAATATTATGTTTATGTGTTTATTTTTGTTCTCAGTAATTACTTTATGATTTTTAAAGTTTAATTATTTACTTTATTTTCTTATTAGAAATATTTTTTATTTTGGTTTATTTTATTTTAAGGAGGTCTAATCGGAAGTAGGTCACGATTGGCTAGTCTTGAATCGAGATGCCTGAAGGCTTGCTTCTGGGTGGGACTTTCAACATGGATGGTTAATTGTATTTTCGCTGAGATTTCAATCTAAGGGAATCCCCAGCGCCAACCTAAGAATAGGTTAGTAATAAGTCCCAGAAGTAGGGATTAGGTCACTGCCACAGCCGATTATAGAGGAGGGTTGATGGCAGGTGTCTAGCTAATTGTATTAGTGAGTTTTGTTGGAGACGCCAGGACACCGATCTCTAGACGCCAGGCGCCATGTCAGCCACGATAGCGCCGCATCAGAATACAGCTGGCGCCAAGGAGTTTGAGAGTCTGGGTGCAGACCTATGTGAAAGACTTCACTTGTAATCTATTTCTATGAACTTATAGAATGTTCAGAAGTAGTTTAATTTATGGAACTAGGCATTTTCTGAACTTTAACTTGTGTATAATCAATAGTCTTGAGATCCCGTATGAGCTACTAACACCAGAGCACATTAACATCTATAAACTATTGAACTTAGTGTAATCTCATTTGAGCAGAGTTTAACTATTTGAGGGGAAGTGGGGAGTAATTCTTCTGAAGTAATTAAAACTTAAAGTGGCATTTTCAATTAAGTTTTGGATTGTGAGAACTGTAAATGCAACTAATTACTTGGGAGCTTAGTCAGTTTCTTAACCAGTTAGAAAATGAGAAAAGGTACTTCCGGTTATGAACTAAGTTTTATTTCTGATTTTAATTTCAAGTCAGTTGTCAGTTGTTTAATTTTGCAGCAGCACTACAGTCATATTTTATTTTTTATCTTTTAATTTGTTTTAATTTCCTTAATTGATTTAACTCTAATCTTTACTGGATGGTGGTACTTCATTTTTGGTCATCAACATAAGTTTATTTTGATTTTTGAGTAAAGTGATTTTTCTTACACGCACATTTAAAGTTTAATAAATATTACACATTTCTATTTTACATCTTGTTGAATTGCATAACACATTTGGTATGATTTTATTTATTATTCATTTCATTAATATATTAATTATTCAGATTTCATGTGTTGTATTTTATATGAAGTGCTGAGAACGTATGCAAGTTGCTTCTGTGCGTGCTATTTACAGTGATCCAGATGTCCTCAGTTTCTTCTATGGTAAGCTAAATGTTGCAAAATTATTAAGGTGCGTGTGGACACGTACAAGCCTATGTTTGACACCTTCTAACTCAATCTACGTCCAACCTATACTTGTGGTGCGCACATACATATTTTAACCTTCTTTTCTTTCCTACCATGCGTTCACCTAACGAATAGTGAATGTAACGACCCTCCGCACACAACTCCCCTAACTTCCAAACCTCTTCCAGAGCTTTGTTGCGTACCTACTGCTCGTTTTACTGCGCTTGGCACACGTAGCAGTACTGACAGCACATTTATGTTTCATTGATGATGTCCATTAATTTAATTTGTGTGAAATAAGTAACAACCTACAGAATGTACGATATATTCTAAGTAATGTGTCAATGTTGACCGTACTAAAGTTGTTGATTACGAAAGTGTGTACTTAGAAGTTGTTTTATCACTTAGGCAATGTAAGGAATATGAATGTGTATACATATATTAGGTAACTTTGTGATCTGACACATACTGATGCGCATTCGCCAAGGAGGCGGTCGATTTTATATGTAGTAAACCTATTTCTTCATTTACTATTTTTTTGGTCTCTGCAATAGGCTGTTAATGGTAAAGTGAGCACTATTTAAGACCCTCACAACAGGCATAAACCGATAATAAATATATCGTATTGCAGCCTCAGACATTAAATTTTGAGGGTGGGGAAATGTATACACTGTGTTTATTGGTCTCATTGCAATGTTCATATTAGAAAGCAACAGGGGGGATGGAAATTGGATGAAAGGAAATATTTAGAAAGGCCTTAAACAGTGCTCACTTTACCGTGAACAGCCTATAATACTACTATGTGTATAAGCTGTCTTGTTGGTGTCTCATATAGTAAATCAAAATATAATACAAGTAAATGTATTGACAAACAAAACGGTTACTCTCACACAAAATAACATGTATGTGTTTTACTGTTCATATTCGTGTTATTATACAACTCTGTGTTTGCACGGTCATGTGACGGGAAACAAAAGCAAAAAGTATTAGATGATTTGACAGGCGGTTTGGGCATTTGTGTGCCTCTCCAAAGTCACAGAGTTTCTTCCTGATTGCCAATGCATTTGTAGCCCTGAACTTCGTCACGTGATCAGTTGAGGACCTTACTGCAATTTCAGACACGCATTATGGTCTCCCTTTTTAAACAGATATCTTCTGACAACACACACATTTCGCACACCTTTGGTCCCCATTCGACTCTGGGCATGCGTACCTTCTACGTCACAGGCGTATACAATCGTTTTAATACACGGCATCGTGTAGTGATGTCTCGCCAGAGCCAGACGGTTCAAGGAAGTGAAACATCATTCTGCAGCGATGTCTTGCCACAGCCAGTCGGTTAGGGAGAGAGTCATAGGCCTTGTTGAGGCGGCAGGTTTTTCTGCCGCTGAAGCAGGCCGACATTACGGTGTTCCAGAGAGCACTGCGAGTCGATGGGTACGACAGTTCCGGGACATGGGTGACGTGACACGTCGCGGAGGAACGGATTCATGGAGGGTGTCGACTGCAGCCGAGGAAAATAGTCTGATTACCCAGGCGCAGTTGACTCTTTTCAGCAGCGCCATTCAGCTAAAACATGCCACGCACTTTCCTGGCAGCTTGAGTACCATGCTTAGGTGCTTGACGGCGGCAGGACTGAAACCCCGGCGTGCTTCATTGAAGCAAAGGCTCACCGATGTGCACAGGATTTATCGACTAGCGTTTGCCGAGGAAACCATTGCCCGTGACTGTCAGATGTTGTATTCTCCGACGAGTGTGTTTTCTCGGCTAATGATGGGCCGATGCGTGTCTTCAGACCTCGTGGGACCTGACACAATCCGGAATATGTGGCCGAGTGCTCTCGCTATGGTCATGAATCTGTTGCGTGTTGGGGATGGATGAGTGCACGCGGGATAGGCGTATTGCACAGAATCGAAGATCGAGGTCCGAATACACGTGGCCTCAATGCCGGGCAGTATTTACATATTCTAGAGAACATTATGATTCCCTCGGTGCGACTTTTGTATCCCGATGATGTGCTGCGCTTCCAGCAGGACCATTCTCCGATACACACTTCTCAGAGGGTTCAAGATTGGTTCGCAAGGCAAGGATTACTAGAGCTCGTAGATTGGCTACCTTACAGAGCCTACTTGAATCAAATTGAAAATGTGTGGTCGGAGAAGAAGCGCACGATGGCGGCAAACTGGCCTGATCCACAGCCAGCAAATAAAGATGCTCCCTAGGAGCTAGTAGTGGATGCCTGGGATGACGTAGCTAGTAGCAAACGCTATGCTACTTCTCTGGTCGCCTCTCTACCACGACGACTGCAGCAGGTGGTTGAGAATGAGGGATACTGGTCCTCTTATTGAGGTTACACCATCAGCCCTTTTCAGGGCCAAATAAACACCTACATAAAAACGTGACACAAAAAACCAATGGCACACCACGTGCCATAATGATCGCATTGATATACAATCTAAAGGTGCGAGGTGGTTTCGAACCCGAAACAATGGGCGTCAGAACAATACACACGAGACCACCTTTGTTTGTTACATGTGCTTTTATATGGATGCAAACATATGCTAACAAATAAAATACATTATATGATACTGTCATATTTTATATTACAACGAAACAAAATAACATAACCAGTAGGAGTGAAATTCCAAGTCGAAATCCAGAAACCTAATAGTATTCTATTTCTAACATGACAGTGACCGCAAGCACACTGCGAAATGGATCGTCTACAACACACCCCATACGCCATACAATACCCAATCACGCTCACCTGACCTGAACCCTACTGATAATCGTCTGGAGGAATTGGAGAGAAGAGTGAGATAAAAAATGTTTTCTCCGCAAAACACAAACGAGGCGTTTCTACCAAATTGTAATAGCATTGGCTCAAACATTACTAGAAAACTGGTTAATTCAGAGCTAAATAGACTGATGGACGTTGTTCGCAGAAAGGGACGTTAACAAATAACTGTGAAGTGAACAATTATCAACACTTTGCTGATGTATGTCCAACGTTTATAAGAACTGGAGACAGATGATGTAGTCATATCCAGTGATACCGTAGTTTATGTTGTTTGTTTTGTGTGTCATATTGTACCTCACCAAGTAACATTAAACGTGGCTGATTAACTGTTTTCTGCCTTTAGGCTAAGCTTATCTACGAATGTCACTAATTGCTATCTACCACTGTCCGTATACTTCTGCCCAAGACCGCATATACGCGACGTTGAAGTTTTTTTTTTTGTTTTCAGACTGAAAACATTCTTGATGTCAGTGATGAGCAGATCTGTCTGTGTCTATTAAGTCTGATGTCAGTAGTCTCTACTGGCTTAAAAGTTGTTCAGATTGCGTACGAATTAAATTAAGGTCAAATTGCAAATGTAAATAAATCATTCTTGTGTTTGAAGAATACCACGGAAAGCATTTTCAGATAGAACATATCCTAACATGTATATACAGTAACGATCACAAATATTCATTCATCCTGTTCCTTTCACGACGTACAATAAGCAATTATGTTGACATACACGTATGCGTCCAGCTGTATTTTGTATTCCATTTCATCATATACAACAAATAAACAACATTCCTTATAAAAGAAACAAAGTAATATTTTATACATATGCACGTTTTCCGAATCAGAACTGTTCATGCACCTTCGTACGAAGAACAAATGTTTTCGTACATCAACATAAACAAAATTAATTCCCCATTTAGTATTTAGCATGCCCTCCCTTTTGCTTCAGAACGCTTCTCAAACGTGCTGGCATTGACTTTACTACCGTTTGTATGACACTAGGAGGAATACTATTCCACTCATGAAGGATTTTCTCCTTCAAGTCCTATCACGTGCTTGAAATATGATGTTCTCGTAGCTTTATATCTAAATATGCCCAAATATGTTCTATTGAATTTAAGTTTGAGGATTGCGGTGCAATTTCTATTACACGAGGACAATTATACAGCAGTCATATTCGTGTTGCACAGGATTTACGCTTAGTACCATTATTCTGGTAAAATGTACATTACTACATCAAGTTGTATGGCATTAGATGGCAAATTATGTTTAAACTGGTCAATATATTTTTATTGATCCAATAGTCAATATATAGACATCAGTTCACCCACACCACATGCACTCAAGCACCCTCACGCCGTAACTGAACCCCCACCATGCTTGAAGGTAGGACGAGAATGTTGGGGATTTATCTCTTTATTCAATTTTCTCCATACTTCTAGCGGACTGACATGATCGAAAACCTTGAATTTACTCTCATTTGGAAATATTACGTCTGTCCAGTAATCGTTCTGTAAATATACCTCCGCGAAGTTAAGTCTCTTATTATAATTTCATTTGCCTATGAACTATTACGTCTGTGGTGTTTTTGCAATATAGTCACTATTGCTGAACACTCTTCTCACTGTTATTGGCGACAGTGACTTTGAAATTATTTACTATGTCTCTTGCAATAGCACATGGACTGGTAAAAGACCTCTGAAGGATTTGTTTCACAATATAGCTTTCTTCTCTACACGAAAGTACATTTGGCCATCCACTCCTCGATTTGTCTCAGCATGTTTGTACTTCTATATCATTTTACGGTACGTTGCACAGTCGCCTAGATGGTAAGGACTACGGGAGTCATTAGAGCGTATGAAAATATTTGTTACTTGTAATGGTTTGTATGAATTCTTTGGGTTTTAATAATTTTTTTAAGACGTTATTTTATGTTTCTGTTTGTATGTATGGATTCAACGTGTTTCTCAAACCTACAATTTACACTTTGTTTTATTCGCTTTGATTTTTGTTGGCAAATCTTTCCTGCAAAATGTTTGAAGTAAGATACAGAACAGTGTGGTGTTTGTAAATCATTGATTGGCATTGTATGTCTTTTCTACCTTCCACATCACACGCACAGGGATAGAATACATTCAGGTTAACTGCACATACCTCCTTGCCAACAGCCTTTCTTTTGTAAGCTGGCGTGTATCTGTCTATGTCGTGAATGCCTGCATTTTATAGGTCATTCATTGTAAATTGTCCACTTTTGAAGAAAGCCCTTTCGAATAATAGTATATATATATATATATATATATATATATATATATATATATATATATATATATATATATATATATATATATATATAACTTTAGTCATAGGCATTAACTTCAGAGTGCAGTATAATATTTACACTGTGGTTATTACTTACATGGTCATATTTAA
This sequence comes from Dryococelus australis, assembly GCA_029891345.1. Lineage (NCBI taxonomy): Eukaryota > Metazoa > Arthropoda > Insecta > Phasmatodea > Phasmatidae > Dryococelus > Dryococelus australis. The sequence goes on along the minus strand of CM056993.1, from coordinate 63,488,770 downwards.
TTAAATAGGTGGGTAAAGAATAAAAAATGGCTGAAAGATAAAAGTAACTAGTGCCTCAAAAGTGCTCATTTTTCCGTGAACAGAGTTTAGCAGATAATGTATGTATGTCAGCATGCTTGCAGGAAAAAAACGATACTTGAACAGATTTCCCGATTTCTTTCTGAAGCAAAATCCAGCCACTTCACTTTCAATATATTTTCGACGTGGTTATGACAGATAATTACTTGATCTCTTTTTCCGCATGGTCAGGGGCAATTAAAACGCCTTGCCACTCGCCACATGCCTCGCAGCGTGAAGTAATAGGTTGTCATAAGTTCCTGTACATTGACTCACACTGATTTGTACACCTGGCAACCCTGCGAGGTCCTCGCTCTCTGTACACTCTTCCCTTCTATCGTCGCGTACGCTAACCACGTTTATGGTGTCAGTTCAGCTGCAGTGGCACTTTGATCTGCGACGGACCCAGGTAGACAGGCAGGCTGCTTTAACAGCCTGGCCAACTTAGCCTGTGCCATCTAACAGCTGTATATGCACTGGCACATGCCTTGAGCTCTGCGCACGTTGGTGCGTGTACCGTCCGTAATCATGACAACACAACTGTATGTTTCTTTGTGTAGCCTGTATCATTTACGTTAGGGAATTGCATTCCTGACATCGTACACTCCACCCAAAACTAAACAATCATAAAGTATGACATGTAAATTCATCATGAATATAAGCAAAAATATTATTTTAACATGATTACATATAAAGTATCCCCACACCAGAGATCAGTAAATATTTGTTGTACTGGATGCGAAGCAAGAAGATGATTTACTACCGCATGTTTTAGAGAAGGCAACAAAACATTTTGCAGCGTGATTCGAGTAGAGGTTTTTGTATATGGCGTTTCCTAAATTATATCTCAGGTGGAAGCAAACGTTCGTCCGCCAGACATTATTCTCATTGTTTTCTTCTGCATTAGTGTATGTAGCATGGAGTCAAACTGGACGTTTTTATTTAAACGGTAGCCTACCTCATTGCATCGCTGAACCAACATAATCTTAAGTACATATCATAAAGCTATATTATTTAAGGAAAAACGAAAATAATGACATCCACAAAGTATTCTGTGAAACCATGAAAAAATGCAAGGAAACCTAACAGGGTACGCCACTAGCTGTACGAAACACTTTCTGAATCCATTTAAACATTAACAACAACAACAACGACAACAATAACAACAACAACAAAATTAAACTTTATACACAGCTTATAATATTTAAACCGTTTATTTATTTTTTCTTATGAGACATTATTTTGGAGTCGTAAACAGTTTGTTTCGAAAATTAATGGTGCTGCTAACAGTTGTTTAATAATTTGAAATAAAGGATAATCACTTCAGAATTTCTTGATTAACTTGAAACATTCAACTCACTTTCACTTCCATTCAATGTTAAGCTACTTTCCTTGGGAAAATGAGCTTATATAATCACGCAAATGTCTGTCTGTGATGTATTGTATGTCTCCTCATAATAATATTCGATCCTTTGAAACATATTTCACCAAATTCGGAGCACATATTGCATTTAGTAGGGACATCTGATTTTTACAACGTTCTGCCAAGCCGTTTGCATAATTTTAGAAGGGTTGTTATTTTAATACAATAGGGCGCCATTTCATATCTGGGGAATTATTTTACTAGGTAAAACCAAATCGTGTATTTTCACAGTTAATCATGTACATCTTTAATCTAGGAAGGTACGTTCTTATTGGTTTGCCAACGTGAAAACAATACGCTTTTAACATGATAACTAGGAAATTACACAATAGATTCCTGCCACTTTTTGCAGGCAACTAGTGCCTTTTAGGCCTATAGTAGGCCATGGTACCATATACAACTAAGATTAATGTGGCACTTAGTGTATTTTCACAGCGGCGCCATACAATTATTTGTTTTTAAATTTGGCGTGTGTGTATGTGTAATATTCGACTACATTTTATATGAAGAAAGTATCGACTAAAGGCATTACTGTAAATATGCCAATAAATAATCATTTTCATTCATCATTTTGTAATATAGCGCACACATGAAAAAAGTACAATTATTGTATCGTAACACGGAAAACAATCTACCCATTCCTACCAAAGTTGACAAACAAGAATAATGCTGATATGAATTAATTGGTTGCGATATGCGATTTAAATAAGTAAGAAACTTAATTTTGACGTGGTGACTATATAAATATTTTAGGTTCATTTGGTATACAGCATGTAGCATACTGTTTGACCCATTTCAACCAAACTTGGTGTGTTGAACGTATCACCTACAAGTATTAACCATGCTGGCACACACAGTTAGTAACGTCCATGCACACACAGTCGCACAAGTAATGCATAACGAGTTTTTTCCGAGGTTTGGGACACCCCGAGGATTTGTTGACAGACAATAGTACACCATTTGTAGGGCGAAAGTGGAGAGAGTACTGTACCAGGTGGGGAACAGAATACCGTACCACCCCAGCATACCATCCCAGGGGTAACTTAACCGAGAGATGTGACCAAGATGAAAAAATCAAATTATGTGTCCGGTTAGGAGAAGATCACACTAGGTGGGCCGAATTTATCCTGGAGGTATGTTTTGCCTACGGAATAGAGTGAATGTGGCAACCGGGATAACATCCGCCGAGATGGTATAAGACCGTGAATTCCATGCCTCGGAGCACCCCGCGAAAACCTACCCAGACCACATGAACAAATTGTTGAACACCAGGCTCGAATACACGAGGAAGCCAGGGTGAACCAGATCAGTTATTGCAATGTGTGGGTACGGGATAGCAAGAGGCCGCCACCCGAACTTGTACCCGGGATGTACGTGTACGTAAGAGAGAACCCGCTATCGGCCGGGACGAAGAAGTACTGTGCTGGACTGGCACCTAGATGGACAGGGCCAGTGAGAGGGGTGGGAAAAATGGGAAATTCCACGTATCAAGTGAAGTTCGGACCCAGACGTGTCACAAAACGGCACCGTGACGACTTGCGGATAGCTCGACCGCCTGTAGGGAAGAGAGGCAAGGAGACGATGTTACGCCCAGTACTGAAGCAAGTTTGGAGAATTTCATCAAGGAGTACACAGGGAGATGTCAACACGTACACTGAAGAGAACAACATGAACATGGGAACACCCAGCCAATGTAATGAACTGTCATTTAAGGGTTTTGCACCGACAGAACACTCAACACCTAGTAGTGAGGAGGTGGAAGTACGTAGTAGCGAAACGCCATTTCTGGGTTTTTCTGTCAATGCCTGTAATGACATAACGAATCTGAGTGAATTTAAAAGGTTTCCAAGTGTACACAAAAAAAAAGTGGTAACATAAGTGCACACGCAAATGTCAACACAACCAGTGCCAGTGAAGTAAGTTTTAAGGGGTTTCCCCAGGGCACAGCTGTATTTGGTTGTAACCAAAGTGTAAACGTAAATTTTGATACCACATGAGAAGGCGAGATGCCTTTCAGAGGCTTCCCAGTTCCGCGGGAGAGAGGCCTAGTAGGGAAAGAGAGTTTGAAAGGGTTCGGGGAAACTATTAGAGCAGTGAGTGTGGCGTCAAGTGACAACAAGGTGCAACACAGCACTCGCAAGAGGCGAGCAGAGTCACCACCACGTACCCACATTGTTGTTCTTACCTATACTCCCACGCCCTGCAACCGCCGACGAAACCGACGACCTCTGAGGCCACGTTTTCTTTGCCCTCGATCGGCAACCAGCCGGGCAGAGCAATGTTGCATTGTTCGCACCGTCTTGGCCTTCGAGGGAGGGATTGTTTGACGCCGGCTAACAGCCAGCGGCGCTAGAGCCCATGACCGCGCTCACCACACACGCCCGTGTCCTGCACGTGCGCAAAGAAACAAATAATTTTGAACTTTCACATATATATTATTTTTCAGTGTAAAATGTGTTTTATATTTGTATTTTCAGGGTTTAATTTGTCTTAGACCTTTTTAAGACATTGTTGATATTTTAGATTTGTTTAGTTATGAAATTCAAAGTGCCCGCGGCACCGAGATTAAGAACAATGATAATCCACCGTGAACACCGTCATAAAGACACGCTGAAATAACATGAAAATTCATAAGAAAATTACAAAAATGAAAAACAGTATTTAATTTAATTTGTGCAATTTTATCTCTATAATAAAATATTTTACTGTGCGTGCATAGCACTTCCGCTTATGTGAACCCTGTAGGCGGCCATGGTAGGTCCATGCGATGCTTGCCCCTGGACAGTCTGTCGAGGAGAGCTGGCGAGGTAAGACACTGACACGTACGCACTACAACCTTTCGTTCACTGATGTTGATTTCAATAGTCTATTTGGTTTACCGGTCAACCTTTGCTTGCGTACGTTTTGCCAGACATTTCCCCAGCATTATGCTTCCGCTTTACTAATTTATTTCGCCTTGTGGAATTATTAACATAATCGAGGAGAAGGAGGAGAAAGATATCGGAGAGGCCAAGCGACCCGCGCAATTTGAATCAGGCACCATCCGCCTATCTTAGTGGCGATCCATCGTAATTCCTGTATTATTGCCGCGCACAATTTTATGGGCTTTATTTTCACGTATGTATTTGAGGATATTTTTTCATGTTTGAATATTTTACGGCAACATCATGTGTAACCACGTGGCTGACCGGCGCCAAGTATTTGTATACGCCATCATTGCATTTGAGCGCTTATTTATGTAACATCGTATGTGCAATATTTTTTCCAGGGTTCTATGTTAAACTTTGTCAGGGTTCCGTGTAATTTCACGTAAATTGATGCTTATTGTACTTAACCACACGGTCGTGTTAATGTTTGATTTTGCCGCCATCAGGCACGTTACAATCCCGTAATCACGTAAATCGTAAAGAGAATAATTTTCTCGCTCAGAATAATATTTTTTCTGAATTAAATTTGCAATTTCCACGCAGAAATATTGCAATGCCACCTGCACCACATGGTCCGCTTCGAAACTTCATCCAGCGGCATCCGCGCCATCTAAACGTGTTTTAACACATGTGTGTGTTTATTGTGAATACTCATCTCGTGTCCCATCTTGTTTCATGTATCTTTTGACAGTTTATGTAATTTTGTAACTTGTGTAAGGTGCAATTATTCCCGTCCTAGCCGGCTCTGTGTATAGCCCGTCACCACACTACCCACATGCTGAAGGGTGAGCCTCGACGAGTTTGCGTTAGTGATGCAGAGTAATCACACGTGTTAATGTACCATGAGTGTTTCATTTTGTAGTTCACTTTGTCCTATCTTCAGGGAAAAATCGTCAGTCCACCCTAGCGGCTGTCAACTCTCTTCCCTTGTGAAGAATGTGTTTTCATTCTCCAGGGTGATATCATACATCTAGGCATGTGCTGGAGTAATTGCGGGCTGGGGAGCACCCAAGCGGAGTTAGCTAGATACGACCGAGTGTATCATTAATTTGATGGCACTTTGATTTGTACACACAGTATCAATAAAAACAAGTTTCCCGGTGACTCATCCTCTTTCATCTGTAGTGTATTATTTGGCCATACCTTGTTATTTTTCTTTTGGAACTATTACTATCATTTTTCTTATTTCTTAATACAAGATTTGTGTGTTGAATTTTTTTCCAGTAGTCAAAATGTTTAGGTCTACATATAAAGTTATTTAGGCCTACATCTATATTTATGATAATATATTGCAAAATCCAATCCAGGACCAAATTTAATACTGAAAAATTAATGAAACTGTAGGCCTCTTTGTATAGACGACCTATGTAGTCATTTAAAAAAATGCAAAATAGTTATGAAAAATGTTTAGCGTGTAACTTATAAATTTTATTGTTAGAAGTATTCCAGTTGGAGTATTGCGTATTTAGGTTTCATTGTTTGACATGCATGCATTATTTGTTGATGTTGATGTGAACATTTTTTCAGACTTCCTGCCTATTGAAGCTACAATTACAGCATCATTTGTAGCAGATGTGGATGCTGTTTTTGACAGTCTGAATGGAGCAGACCTCTACCCTCAGACTGGCAAGCTTTTGAGGTGTGCACTTTCTTCTGCGAGTTCACATATGCAGTTCTGACAGGAGGAAGCTAAAGGCAAAATTCAGAAATGGGAATTTCGGTATGATCGAAACGCAGACAGAAGACTAAATATATAAAGGAAATGCAGACCACCACCAATTACGCCTTGTAAGTTCAGCAAAACAGTGTCTAGGCCCCCGTCTCAGTGGGGATGGATTACTACAATAAATGGTGTAATCCATGTATGGAATATCATGTCAGAAGCTGGATTTCTGTACCTTCATCTAAGAAGTTTGAACCAGGATGCTCTTGAGAATTTGTTTGGTGTTATTAGGTCCTATTGTGGTTCCAATTTCAATCCAACTGTTTCTCAATTTGCATCAGCTTTGAAGACTGCTGTTGTAAATAGTTTGGCATACAAAGCGTATTCTGGTAACTGTGAGCCAGATAACACTGCTGTGTTATCTGACTTGTGTACATTTCTCATTGGGCAGAAACCTTCTGTAGAAGAGCATATTTCTGGTGACAATGTAAGTCTATCATCCAGTGACAATTTTGTGAGTGCTGTGGCTGCTATTGAAAATACAGTACAATGTGGAGAAGCGTCTGTGCTTTCTGATGCCTATGTTGCTGGCTGAGTAGTACGGAAAGTGTTACAGAAAATGACATGCAATGAGTGTAGTAAGTTGCTTATGGGAGATAAAGACGACTTCTGCAGCACAGCAATGAATTGTAAAGAATTTTCAAATACTGAAAATAGGTTAATGTATCCATCGCATTGTTTAATTACAGCAGTGAGCATTTGTGCAGCCTATTTTGAAGACGTAATGGAATCTAGTGCACACTCCAATCATCTCTTGGAAAGTATATCTACTGAACTAGCTAACAGAGTTGACTTTAGGTGGTTGAAAGGAGGGGACTGTCAGCAACATTTTGATGTTATAAAAACAGATATTTTAAAATATGTGTGTCAGATATTGGTTAGATGGTGGAGTAAGAGGCTAAACAGGAATTTAATTTGATGTCATCAAAAAAACAAAAAAAAAAAAAAAAAACATGCAAAGAAAATATGTCTCTTGACACACAGATAATGTTTTCTTTTATATGTTAACTTATTTGTGTTGCATTGTTAGATGTGTGTTTGCAAAATTTTGCTAGCATCAGCCATCTTGCTGTTGTGAATGTGCACAGTATGATTCAATTAGAACATGTCAGGAAATAAGTTGTTTTGAATCATTATAATTCTGGATGGTTCATACAATTATAAAGCAAATGTTCTGAATATAGTAGATTTCTTATTTGTGGGAACCTTATCTACATGTATGGCAAAACATAATGTATTGAAGTCAGTGAAATATTAATACTTAATTCTTTTATTGTATTTGCCTGTAACATTTTTATAGATTAGGTTATGGAGAATTTATTTTATAGTTTGAAAGTCATGTACAGTTTACCAAAGTACACAAGTAACTTTGTAGAATTAAATTATGACTTGTATGGTGCTGGTGTGTAGGGTGTGCAAATGTTGTATCATATTTGGGAGGTGTGCATGAATTTGAAGTGGGCACAAACCACTGTTTTTTCGAAATATAAATTTTGGCAAGGTCATGACATTTGCTTCATGCAATTTATGTTTCAGTGAGTTTGTGAATTCTATAGATACTTTTGAAACTTAGCTACAGAATAATATTGATGTAAAATGTCTAACAGAATATCATTTACGTTGTGATCAATTTGTTTTGTTTACTATGCGTGGATATACATTAGTATCTGAATTCTGTAGTAAAAACTCACCGGGCTGGCTTGTCAATGCATTTTTTCATCCTTATCTTACATTTCCATTAACCTGCAGCTTTTTGTAAAGAATTCTTTAATACATAATTATAATACAAGAAATGCAGGTAACTATCATAAACTTGCAACAGTTTGAGTCTATTTCAAAAAGGAGCATACGATTCTACCATTAAATTATATAACAACCTGACTGATACATATAAATATATTTGCTAGACTAACACAAAATGATTTAAAAAGAAACTTAAAGGTTATCTTAAGGCACATATGCCTTCTACACCTTGGAAGAATTTTTTAATGCTGATTTTTTAGTCAAATCATTACTGTGCCAACTTGCATATGTTCTTAACTTCCACAGTATTTCTTTTTAATCATGCTATATGTTGTTTTTTAAAGTATGTTTCATCAAATTTTATGACTTTAAATTCTGTATCATTAAATTGTTCTACGTGTATATTAATTAGACTTTGTTAAATGTGCATACTTGATTTACATATTTTTTATATCAAGGGAGTATTGCACACTATATTTTTATTGTTGTAACGCCGGCTAACAGCCAGCGGCGGTAGAGCCCATGACGGCGCTCATCGCGCACGTGTCACGGGTCCCGCAAGTGCGAAAAGAGGCCAATAATTTCGAACTTTCGTATAAATTATATTTCCAATGTCAAATGTGTTGTATTGTCTTTGTAGTGTTCAATATGTTGTAATGTGTTTGTACGTATTTTAAATTGTTTGGTTATAAAATTCAAAGTGCCTGCGGCACCGAGATTAGGAACACTTAATATTCAGGCGTGAACGCCGTCATCAAGAGATACTAAATTAATACTGAAATTCGTAAGAAAATTAAAGAAATGTAAAACAATATTAATTTTAAATTGTGGCATTTCATTTCGAATAATGAAATATTTTACTTGGCGTGCATAGCCCTTCCGCTTATGTGAACCCGGTAGGCAGCCATGGTAGGTCCATGCGACGCTCGTCTATGGACAGTCTGTCAAGGAGAGCTGGCGAGGTAAGACACTATCATGTACGCACTACAACTTTTGTTCACTGATGTAGGTTTCCACAGTAAATTTAGTTTACCGATTAACCTTTGCTTGCGTACGTTTTGCCAGACATTTTCCCCAGCATTATGCTTCCACTTTATTAATTTCTTGTGCCCTTGTGGCATTTTTAACTTAATCGAAGAGAAGGATGTCGGAGAGGTCACGCGACCCGCGCAATTTGAATCAGGAGCCATCCGCCTATGTTTATGGCGTTTTATTGAAATTTCTGCGTTATTACTACATGAAATTTTAAGAGTTATATTTTTAGGAATGTATTTGAGGGTAATATTCGTGTTTGAATATTTTACGGCATATCGCGTATAACCACGTGGCCGACCAACATCAAGTCTTTGTATACGCAATCATTGCATTTGAGAGCTAATTTATGTAACATTGTTTGTGAAATAATTTATTTCAGGGTTCTATATCAATTTTATTCAGGGTTAAATGTATTTTCCACGTAAATTTATGCTTTTTGTACTTAATTACACGGTCACAGTAATGTTTGATTTTACCTCCATCAGGCATGTTACATGCCTGTAACCACTGCACTCGCAAAGAGAATAATTTTCTCAGCAAGAATAACCTTTTGTCTGAATTTAGTTTGCCATTTCCACACAGAAATATTGCAATTTCACCTGCACCACGTGGTCCGCTACAAACTTCATCCAGGGTGGTCAAATACAAAAACCATCAATTTACGCGAAATTACACAGAACCTTGACAAAATTTAACATAAAACTCTTAATAAAATATTGCACTAACGATGTGACATGAATAAGCTCTCAGAACGCTACGATGGCGTATACAAGTTCTTGGCGTCTGTCGGCCACGTGGTTGTACGTGATGTTGCCGTAAAATATTCAAACCTGGAAAATACCCTCAAATACATTCATGAAAACAAAGCCATTAAAATTGAGCTTATAAATAATGCAGAAGTTACAATGAAACACAATAAACATAGGCCGATGGCACCTGATTCAAATTGCATGTGTCGCGTGACCTCTCCGACATCTTTCTACACCTTCTCCTCGATTAAGTTAAAAATGCCACAAGGACGCAATAAATTAATAAAGCGGAAGCATAATGCTGGGGGAAATGTCTGTCAAAAACGTACGCAAGCAAAGGTTAACTGGTAAACTAAATTGACCATGGAAACCTAAATCAGTGAACAAAAGTTGTAGTGCGTATGTGACAGTGTCTTATCTCTCCAGCTCTCCTCGACAGACTGTCCAGATACAAGCGTCGCACGGAGCTACCATGGCCGCCTACTTGGTACACATAAGCGGATGTGCTATGCACGCCGAGTTAAATATTTAATTATTGAAAATAAAATGGCACAAACTAAATTAAGTGTTTTTTACTTTTCTATAATTTTCTTATGAATTTCAATATTATTTTAGTGTCTCTCAATGAGGTCATTCACGCCGGAATATTAAGTGTTCTTAAGACATATTAAACACTGCAAAGGCAATATAACACATTTGACTCTGAAAAGAACATTTATACAAAAGTTCAAAATTATTGGCCTCTTCGCGAACGTGCAGGACACGTGACCCGTGTGTGGCAAGCGCCGTCATGGACTCTAGCGCTGGTGGCTGTTAGCCAGTGTCTATACACTGATTCAATCTTCGACAGATTTGCATAAATTATGCAGTGTTTTAAGTTTCTTATCATTTAAAGTTTAACAATGCTAAGGTGCTGTAGTACACCTTAGTGGCCTCTGCTTGTAACTATAAAGCCAGAAACAAAAACATGTAATATAAATAGAAAATCATTTAATTAACGCCAGACAATAACAATTGTTTCGCAACCATGATTAACAGTATTTTCACCTCTTTATTAGAAAACCCTAACCCCCTCCCCTTGCGGGTATTTTTTATCTAGCGACGGTTTTTGACTTCATTATCCCCCACCCCTCCACCGCCGCCCACCTATCCAGCCAGAAAGACATTCGGCGCCACTGGTGTAGGGTACAATGCTGGTAGCTGTGAGTAGTATGGAGTGGGTAGTAGAGATGGGAGAGAAGTGTTGTGGTCAGAGTAAGCTGCTGTAGTGTTGACTGAGTCAGCGGCGGTGTTCTGTTGACGTTTGCTACGTGCGCTTGGTGGGTCTGTGGCGGTTGTGTGGTGTGCTTGTTGACCACTGTACACTCGTGATAAAGTGATAAAGTCCTTCGCCCTTTGTGGTTGTCCTCTGCCTCGTTTCTGTCCTATGCAGTGATCCCAACTCCACAATTACAGTATTTCGTGAGATTGCCCTGACAGTTCGTTGCGTTGGCCACACTTACTTGCAGTTTCCATTCTGTCACCAAGTCACGTGTGTTATGTTTATCCTGCTCGTTTCCTTTCGTGCAGCATTCTAAACATGTGAATGTTGATACCACTGCGGTAGTGAGCTCTGTTGCGTTGACACTTGCGATGATAACTTGCTTGGCACTCTGTGCATTTGAGTATTATTGCACCCTGGCCGGTGCACAGTAATTTGGAAAATTGTAATTAAGATATGTTGATGTTTCGAATTTTGACGTTACTTGCACTGCTTGTTTACAACTGTCATGCACTGTTTTCTTCTGTGGTGTTTCCTCGGGGTTGGTCGCGGCACGGGTGTACGAAGGACTGGACTATTGGCTGCATCTGCAATGTTGTGTGCCAAGTTCATATTTTGCGACCACATCTTGCGGAATTGGTCACAGACACTGAAAATACGATGGCGCCGGTGCGCTCACTTGTGTTTTGCCAGCCATGTTTGTCAACAGATAACCACGTGCTCGCAGTACGGAAGCGCGATTGTGGGAGCACATTGTGGAAGGGTAGGGGAGGTGGTGCCTTCCCCTATCGCAACTGGCCTATCTGCCGGCGAAGGGGGTATCAACCGGCCGGCGGGAAGTGTGAGCAGGCTGTCCACGTGACTCGCTGCTATTGGTTGATACTTCTCATATGTTATGGTGCAGAGCAGAGGAGGGAGGAAACGCGGCCGCATGTTATTCCAGTCACGCGCTTAGGTGGTGGCGTGTGGAAGGCTGATGTCACACTGCCGCCGTCCTGCATGTGTCCGCCTTCACCGAATCAATGGCGAACGCTCTACTGTTCCGGCACGCTTTTTCCTCGCGACCATGTGGCGCCCTGGAGGCATCTGGAAGGCGTCACATTGCTGTAATTGGTTCTGCTGATTGTCCTTGGTGCCCTCCCGTTGCGGGTCGGCAGGAAATATGACAGGAATGGCTCTGGTGGGAATGATTTTGCAGAGAAAGTTGTGGAAAATTTTGGTGGGAGATTTTCGTGACGGAAAATTACGCCACATGGAAGGGCGACAATTGACGCCGTGTGGCTGGACGAGATGAAGCTGATGTTAGATTTCAGGGGTAGTGAAAGGTGTTGGTTGAAGAATTGTTGAGATTACCCGACTAGGTGTCAGACGTCGCTCAAAGGCAGCGTCAATGATGGTGGTTGTGATGCATGATGATTCTTGGTGCTCTCGGGGTGCTACGGGCCGATCCACCCGGACGAAACATTCCATCGTTGATCACTGCTGCCCCTTTTAGTATGGCTATTATTGCAGTTGTTTTATATACAGTGTACTATTAGGACTGATCACATGCCCATACAACTGATACATGATGCAATTAACAGACGATGAAATACTTGAAGAAACTTTTAGATATGCGATACTCTGTGGACTATTGCGGGCTGACCACAAGCCCAAATAATGATATACGATGCAGAACAGGCACTCATAGTAATTAAACACTGGAGCATCAAAAATACACTTGCAGAATTTGGTGGGAAATTATAAAAGCCCTTACCCTGACATGCCTTGAGGCAACCGAAATAAATCACACGTGGTTCAGTTCACTGTTGCATTTATTATATATTATTTACACGCTTCCTACCGAAGTAACTTAACAAATGTTGCCTGGTTTCACCTACCAGAGGAGGTTACACTGCGAAAAGCTCTAGGCTATGAAATAAAATAATGCGCTGATTAAACTTCCCCAAGCTTCGCTCCAGTTTTTCTGTTTAGCCTTGCCGGCAGGCCGAGCTCGGCACCAGTGTAAGTAGCCTCTCTAGAGGAGTGCTGTCATTTTACGATAAGTAAAACTACATTGAAGAAGCTCACGTGTTTTATTGTGTTTCAAACATCCGCCCATGTATGATGTTGTGGTCCCGTATGGGGGTTACACGAGCTATGTGGGGAAACATAACTCTGATGGAGAAAACAATATTAATTTAAAATGTCCTGTAATTAAAACCATTAACTGTACATCCTATTACATTATAATTTATAAAACCGTTTACATTTGAAGTAATTACCTTAAACTGCACCGGGGGAGCGTTTTACGTTAAGTTATTCTTTACCAAGTATTTATACATCATCTAATAAAGTAAGCCACATATCGATCTAAGAGTCATTTTCCTAACTGTTGAAATGGCTTTACCTTTGTGTTACCAAAGGCTGATTACTATTACGGCTACAGCGGACGAAACCCCATCTGCTGGTCCATATTGCCCCATCGTCGGCTGGATATTATATAATTGGGGGTTTACAAATTACTCCGTTTGTTTGCAAACTGCTCCTGTGGCTTGTGCTCTGATTGTCGCGGCAGCGCTTCGCTTCCGTGACCTCGCTCACCTTGGAGATGTGCTGGTGCGTTCATACAAGTGCCACAGCAAAGGCTTGCTCAAACTATAATACTGTGTTTGTTTTTTTCCTATGTACGCCATGTATCACAAACATTTTGTACTTACATTAACATAAAGGTACATTATTTGCAGTTAAATCCATTGTTTACTTATATTGTATATAAATTATAATATCACATTCATTTTTAATATGAATGAAAAGAAAACAAATAGGTGTGATTGTAATGACTAATTAGAAATAGGTCTTATGCAAAACGATAGAACAATAAAAATGCACGAATTTGGTGCGTTGTCCGTTTGTTGTAATTTTCTATACCTAGCTAAGCTTTCTTGCATGAGGTGGAGGAATATCCTGAAAGCAGAAGGTTAGCAGGGCTTCAGAAAATGTGGAAGTAACCGTGAATTGACCATATGTCTCAAAACATGTGCATCGTGAGATCTGCAGCACGTCGCGTTACTTGACAGTTGACCTTCTTTTGCCCCCTGCTCTGGACAAGCAATGTTTATTCGAGGGAGCAGGCGCCAGCACAAGCAGCAGATCAATCAATTCGCTTACTCATCTGCGTTGTAAGTGAAGAGATGCGCCGCCCGTCTGTCCGGCGCTGGATGGCAGATAGAGGGCGCGAACCTCAGCCATGTTTTTAAAAGCATCTATGTGGCTGATAAGCGATCTGTTTCTGAAACGCATAACCAATTCTGTCCTGGAACTCCGAGGGTGGTGCGTGATTAAGCCTGAAAATTACCGAAGTGACAGTGACATCTCGTAGGACGCTGTCGTTTAGGCACTTGTTTTTATTTCTGTGACTTGAATAGTTCAGCACACCCCAGCCAATGAAAGACGAGTTTACGAACGTCGCCCTAACAGAGGAAGCTATGTTTAAAATCCTCTTACCATCCATATGTTATGTTGTATTTCGTGAAACCTAATAAAAAGCGGACCTCACCATTAGCATCGGTCTTCTATCATAATGGAAACACTTGTCACATGAGGTATAGTCTATTTGTGGTATCTTCACACTTGTCGAATCTAATGTTTGAAAAATTAACCCCATGTATGGCGTGTTTGGTTGTTTCCCAAACACGTCATGTATCATAAGTGATCCATAATTCTGTTAACATAAAATTATCTTATTTTCAGTTAAATATAATTTTTAGTTGCATTTTCTTATATATTATTATATTTAATTTAAAATTAATAGTTAATACGTATGCATAATATTATTAAACTGTGAGCACACAAATTCGATGCTTGTAGCATGAGCTTGGTGTAATTTTCTATACGCGGTTAAACTTTGATTGCAGAAGGTGGAGGAACCACCTGAAAGTAGAATTTTAGCAGGGCATCAGAAAAGTTTGAAGTGACCATGAGTAGTAGGGAAAACTGCGTTCTGGTACAAGGGGATCGGATTCGGATTCTCCCCGGCCGCCATGCTGGAATTCCCCTTTTCCCTATCAAAATTTACCTTTATCACTCAAAATCGACTTGATTCCCCTAAAAATGTCCCTTTTTCCCTTCAAAAATCCCTAAAAATTAATGTTTTTTCCCCGAAGAAGCCCTGGTGTACTCGTGACCAAGGGTCAAAGTAGGAGGTGGATCAACGACCCATGTAACCATGGGTCAGGGCAAGTGGATCAGTCAGTACCTGTGACCAATGACCTTTGACCTCCCCCATCGACCATACCCTGTCAGTAAGCATATTACATTACTGACCACCACCGCCATATTGGACGCAGGAAACCTTGACTTTGAATGACCTTGAAAACAAAAACTCGAGAAAAATGTACAAAAGTCGGAAGCAAATTACATTACAGACTACTACTACCATATTAGATGCAGGTAACTTTGACCTTGGCACCCACGACCTTGAATAACATTAAACCCAAAAATTCCCAAAAAAAAGTTTCTAAATCCCTAGAAATCACACAACTTTATAAAAATGCACTATTTAAAATTAATAATAATTTATTATTAAAAGTTATTATAAAACTTATTTTTAAAAACTTACATTTCTGGAGGTCACCCCCAGCACCACCAATTAGTTACATTCATGCCATCACCAGCAGACAAGGTCGCCAATTTTTTTGGCTTTTTAGTCAATGGGTCTCCATCCCCTCACCCACACTCCCCTAAACTTAATCATATTTGTTTTTCCTTCATCATTTGTTTATATGTTACTGGAGACAGCCATATTGGTTTATGTTCGTCATTTGTGTATATATAATACTGGAGGCTGCCATGTTGGTAGGCATTGTTTATATATTACTGAAGGCAGCCATGTTGGTAAGCTGGCTGTCACCATCGTTCGAGTGGTTTGGTAGGTGTTCGCCATCTTGCTAAGTGCAGTCCTCCATGTTGGTAAGCATAATTTGTTTTAATTTTGCTTACCATATTATATTTCATACGTTTTCAATGTGTGACAAGAAACATAATAATCAATAAGAAACAATACGAAATCAGTTCCACTAATTTGTATACAGACTACCCTAAAATTATATAAAAGACGTGCAAAGATGTAATGCTGATTCGGTAAAAATCATAAAACATTCTGAAAATTTTATATGCCACTTAAAAAACTTAAAACAGTAATGACTAAAAGATGCTCTATAATATACCTCAAATTAAAGCCTCTCAAAAGGACGTAGTAAAATGAAAAATATCAATCATACACTCTGAATTATAAATATATTTTTGAAAAATCAGTGAAACCTGGTAAATAACTAAGCTTGATAATACCATTGAACATCCTCAATGTAATCATTACAAAAACTACATACGTCCCACGATGTCGTAAAATGCCTCACCAATATTTCACTTGACACAAGCTAAAGTTTTATTACATGCAATACATATTTCATTCCTTCCGAGTGGCATTCCAAAGTGTAATTTCTACAACATGGCAACTGCCGATATTTAGGATCTTGTCCAGTGGCAATCACAATTTGATGTTTAGAACTACTTGAATATTAACAAATATTAGCTCTTGATGATTGATAAAGGTCGTTCTCAACAAGCCTGATAATGTCTTGTCACTTTGGACAATAATTTATTCATTACCTCAAAAGTTGCGGCTATCATTGCCATTAAGCAACACACTGTTAGTAAGAAGCGAAAAGTGCTTCGCGATTTACCACAACTCTCAAACCAGTAGTGTGTTTACAATACAGTTGTACCGCACGCAGTTCCAACGCCGGTAAATTGAATTTTAAGCGCCTTAACATTTACATGAAAATATTCAAACAAACAATATACAGTATTATTTTAGATAAACTGCACCTTTGCAAAATAGTATCATTAAAAAACAAGCACAACCGCGACCACTTTAGGCCCGTCAAAGGGTGGTGCTTTAAAAAAACATTTTAAAATGCTAAGAAAAAAAATTATTAAAATATATTTCTTGACCAGATGGCAACCAATACAATGTGCGGGCCGTTCATAACACCTGTTATAAAAATTAAACGAGTACAAATTTAGAAACATTCTACCAAGCAGTGCGGAGAACTGTGGACAGGCTACCTTGAGTAAACACATCGGCCGGGCGAGTCTAATAGGGTAACGATAGCACACACAAACTACATATTTGCAACCAACGAAAACGGATAGCAATTTTGAAAATACTATAATAAAATATGTGAAAAATCACATACTAACAAGCAGATAAGGAACGTCACGAATTGTGCACCCACTACTTTATATAAAAGCCAACCACTAAACAAATAAAAAATAAGCCCAAAATTATTGCACCATCCGCAACTTGACGTGTGCCCATGTGACCCCTTCACCCTTAGCCCGTTTGCCCGCCGCACCAGGTTCCATAACGCAGTGTGTGCGCGCGTTCAGCAAGTGCAGTGCAGTGTGGCAAGGAACGACGCAGAGCAGAGTGAGCGCGACCACGTGCCCGTCGCGCAGGAATCCGAAAATAGCCCCTGTGAAATTTCTGTTATATAATTTGTCCAATAAAAGGGCAAGGGGAATTCACGCAAGGAGGCGCAACTAATAAATACGCCTGCCTTCGCAGCCTTCGCAGCCCTCAGTGTTTTCGAAATGTCTTTTTCTAATTTTCTGTAATGTTCATTCACATGTCTTTCATCTCCACATCATTCACGCAGTGCAATGTTTTGGTATAATGAATAATATGTAAGAACCGGCATGCAGGGTACGTGTCCGATTTGCAAATGTTGTGTGCAAGGAAGTAGTGCAGCACGAGGTGCGAGCACGCCAAGTCGGCCGGCATGCCCCGCGGAGAAAGTCAGTAACCGTTCGTCTTTGCGAGGGGTGTGCCGCATCACGTCGGGGCTTGTGTTTCGTGCGCTCGGGCAGCCATCGCCATATTGGACTAATCATTTCACAGCAATAGTTACTTTAGCATACCAGAACCTTTGTCTTATTTCAGTTGCCCGAGATTCCACCGCCCCTCGCACCTACCCAGTGCTTGCACCGCCTGGGTAGGTTTAAATTGTACTTAAATTATTTCATGTGACCACATGTATTTTGCAAAGTATTACCCGAGCTGACGGGTTCGTAAGCAGCACCCGATGTAAGCTTTTCCCGACGGGAATGTACTGAATAAATCGCAGCAGTGACGAGTTACTATGTGTGGTTTATTTCCAGTCGCCGCAAGGCATTTAAGGTACGGCCATTTTTTTACAACGTGTAACTTACTGTGCAAGTATGATTGAAATGGTCATGAGTTGGTGTAATAAGTAACAGTGCTTCGTATGGGCGTGTGGGGAGCCCAGATACCCCACAACGCAACAAGTAAGGGAGTTATTCAGTCAGTATTAATTTTTATTCTACGAGGAGAAAAGAACTACACTTAGAGGATTTGCCGTGGTCGTCGGCCGAACGACCCTGAGGAACGAGTCCACAGCTGCTCTCCAACTTCACGATATATTCAACCCGACAATATCTGGCGCCCTGGGTAATTATCACCACCAAGATTACAAAACTATAGTCACTGCTCCTCACCTAACCAATATCCTTATTGACCAACACCTTGGCACTAGTTGCCAGCCTCCTGCGCATTAGACTAACGTCAAATCGCTTGCGCGAACGTGTGGCAGATCTCTACCGCCGTTCCGACACCTTGACTAACGTCAATTGTTGCCTAACTTTGGTGCAAATCCCCATCTTAAAATCTGAGCTATTTTGCCTACAATTATCCCACACCAAAACAATTTTTCGAAAAATTTTCCCACAATTTCCCCGTAATTACCAACAATGACGGAAAAACGTGGTCAACCAGGTGGCCAGCACGACACGTAGCAGCGTCGAGACGCCTTCTAAACGCCCCCAACAACGCCAGGGAGGACGCACGTGGCCGGCGAGGAAAGCTTACCAAAACAGCTTAGCGCCGCCATTACTTCAACACAAGGGGGTAGTTGCGAGAAAGTGGTGAGGAGCCGCCATCTTGAGACAGCGACGTGACGTAACAGGAGCGGGGCAAAGGACAGGGTGAGTCGAACGTGTCAACCCACCCATCCGCCCGCGTCGCGCCGCTCCGCGAGGAGTGAGATGGAGAAACGAAGAGAGGGAGGAACATCTGGTTGCTCCCCCCCCCCCCCGCCCTGCACGTTCCACGATGCGATGGAACAGCTGAGAGCCCACAGTCCGTTCACCCTTGCCCTCACCGTGCAGGACTGCCGCACTCCCGCGCTCCGCATGTACCACGCTTCCACGTACTGCGTCCGTGCTTCCACGCTCGTGTGGTAGTGTTGTCAGACCACCATGACTGGCCAGATGCAGTACGGTGCGCCGGCACTGCTGTGTCTGTAGTGTCGGCATCAAAAACCACTGGAAGTAGTAGACAGATATAAAATGGGGACCCGGTTTTGCAAGTGCAATTGAAAGGCCAGCCCGGCAAGCAAATGCGTCGCGAGCAACCGCAGAGAAGAGCAAGTGACAGAACATTCGGACAGTATCAACAAAATCCAAAATTTACCCCAGTTACATTTGTGTGGAAGATTTTTATGCCCAGGATCAGGAACCACACCGAGCACGTGTGCACAGAGCCATCTGCATGTGCACCAAGAATGCATAAGTCCCACGGAGTTACACGACGCAACCGAATTGCGATTCATTTGCAATGAGTGCGTTGGACAGTTGAAACCGACCGTGATCACTAACATTTCAACCGACTTACTCAAGGACAACCAGCCCGGTGATTCAATGCATGTTGTCACGTTCACCCTGCTCTGCACCTGCGTCCTTCGTTGCCACACTGCACTGCACTTGCGCTCACGCACGCGCACACACTGCGTTACGGAACCTGGTGCGGCAGGCAAACGGGCTAAGGGGGAAGGGGTCACGTGGGCACACATCAGTTGTTATGATTAATAACATGGTTTTCTCTTGTGTATTTCAAGTCGCAAATTGTCTGGAACGCCTTTTACTCCATAACACATGAACTTACGACCACACTTGTGACAACCAAGAGTCAAATAAGACCATTCTACCTTCTTCATGCATTTACCACTCTTCTCGTGCCTACGCCTGTAACAGTTTTTACTGTAGATCTTCCCACAGTAGCGATACGATCGAGCCGATAGCGACAGCAAATTGTGCATACCGTCCCCATGCACATCCCCACTTACTGGTGGTAGCATCATTGCATCATCACTTACTGTACAAGGTAGCACTGCCATGTTTACATTACCATTACACATAGCAGTACTTTGAAGTCCATCGCAGGTTTGTGGCGACGACAATACATCTCACACTTATATGAAATGTGTAGAGGGACAATCTTACATTTATGCTTTTCATGTCGTCTAACATTGCTACTATTCGCAAAGTTTTGACATCCGGCTGGTGGTCCATCGAGGAGAGAGGTTGTGTGGACTAGGATGAAAGATATTACTCTGATGATTTCCGGGTGGGGGCCAGCATTCTCAGTGGAGAGCATGATAATTTGGTGGGGCCGTGTGGCCGACGGTCTTAGGTGGCCCCCTCGATGTCTGACGTCTTAGCTGAAGAGTAACGTAGAATTATAAAGAGCGTGGAATCCATTCTTAGTATACCAGAAAACCCTGGGCTAGTGTAGGTTATCGGATCTACCTCCATACACTCATGCTCACTCCCAGGCATGTTATAGGCTGCCTTACATCTTAAAGGTTATGTCGGTACATTAATAATGGTTAAGCGACCGAGAGGCGGTAGAATAAATAAACTGTCGAGTTCCTTTATGGCGTCATTTATTCGCTTACGTCCCATAGTGAGCACATACATGAAGGTTCGACGTAATAGTGGGCGAGCACTAACACTGATAAAAATGGCACTAGGCCTACATAGCTTTCGGAATACTTACGCCCTGGCCATGTACAATATGACCGGGTACAGGGTCGCTCACTCCCCGGACAGCGAAAGAAATAAAAGGTTCCAGTTACATTGTATCGAAAACTATTGATACACCAAATGATTCGACAAGAAAGATCAAAAGTCCGGGGAGGACGATACACGCGCGTCCACCCTGCTAAATCATGGCGACTCTACTGAAGCTGCTTTGGTGCAGAGCCCACCAATTGATCAGGATCTCCGCAACAAGTCACGTGACTTGCTGTAGACTTGAAAATACTTATATTATTAAAATGAGAGGAATGATGATGAAGCTGATGTACAGGTAAGACATAAAAACATTTTTAACTCTTTTCTTATCAATGCTTAATTATAAAATATAAAAGAAATAAATGTCTGCCGGTGGCAGTGTTGCCACACCTTTCTTAACCTCACTTTCAGTAAGGCTTATATTCGGGGCTGGAGGCCCACGGGAACCTTCCCCCGTCATAAAAACTATGCACGTATTAATTAAAATCCTTAACAAGAATATAATACGCTGATTTCACACAATAAACGCTCTTATATTAAAACTATGTGTTTTTGTAGGTTAACCAGCCACGTGCTCACCGTGTTGTCGGGTACGATGGCTGGTCGCCACTGGCCCAGATTAATATACTGGCGCGGCCAGTATTTATTGGCCTGACTTTTTATATTTAAAGATTCTCTGTCAACTAAAATTATGAGGTGTGTGCTAATAGGATAAGAATAATATTTAATGGGCTACAATAGTCTTCACATGTCGCTGCGTAACTTTGTTTATATTACGTTACACCCCCAGCGGGCAGACATGATACATATACACCACTTCACTTTCAAACAAAATACTAACCAAACATGGGCAGACATTGGTATCGTGATGCAAAAGGGTGCATAACTAATATTTGTAAACATACTTGTAATAACAACAATTGTCGACACATGACCTTCTGGTTGGCAATCATATAAGAAAATTATGTAACACAAAACAATTACCCTTTTCTTAAAACTAACAAACCTGTTTCGATGCGGCACTTAAGTGCCCAGCGGGAACACAAGGTACACAAACAAATTTTATTACACAACACTTCAATGACACATAAATTAACCCTCAAAGAAAACATGCGTGGATGTAAACAAATGCACGTGGGTGCATCCCTAGGCTTGTTATGTGGCAGTTAGTGATTTTATGTGAATACATATGGCACTACTGCTGGGTGCCGACGTGGAACAATACAACTTGTCTTAGATATTTCATGAACACACACACTTGCACTAAAAATATTAAAATGGCCATGAAAGAAAATAAACACAATACACTTCACACTGTAGCCCTTCTTCAAACACACGTAGTACGCAGCACTGTGTGTCGCTACTGCTCGACGATACTCGGGTGTTGATTTGAATGCTGCTGCAACAGGCGTGGTGAACGGGCTGACGTGCACTGCTCACATCATGCTTCATCGCAGTACATGCATTGAAGTCTTGATGCTGGTGGCTTGGGTTGCGATGCCGATGGAGCTGCTGTAGGTGACCCACCCGAAGAATTTGATGGTGCTGTCGGCACCATGCATGAAGAAGTCAATGGCACTGCTGGTACCACTCCCGAAGAAGTCGATGGCACTGCCATAGCTACCATTAGCTCTGGAGTACCCAAAGACATTGCATATCTGGAATAAGACTTAGATGCGGAGATACAGAAGCTAGCTAAGACAATTCGCCTTGCATAGAAGCAGCTGTCAAACTAAGCCTCTCAGCTGGCATCCCTATTGATTATAATACTTATATGTGTAAGTAAGCCCTATGATATCGTATTGATGTTGAACCAATCGTATTGCACAATTTATACATAGTGCGAACACCGACCAGTCAATCACCGACCAGCCTATCACCAAACACCCAATCACCGAATTGCCACATGGCCAATTATGTGCAGGCACTGATACATCATGTGTGGGAGTCGGTCTCTGAGTCGTGATCGACTCCTCACAAACCTGAACCAAATTCATACACAAACACACACACACCTACATACAACTACAAAAACACCCACATGCCCAAACATGGCTACACACACCTACACACACCAAAATACATAAATGCACACACATACATGCACACATGAATGCACCTACACACGCCAAAACAAGCACACACTCACAAACATAAAAAGCCTGAAATATTCAAATTTGCCGACTGACTCCAATATGACTCCACCGCCACCACCACCCATAATTACTCCAAAATGACTCTGCCACCACCTGTATTGACTTCAAAATGACCTCAGAACCACCTGTAATAACTCCAAAATGACAGCACCACCACCCATAATGACGCCAAATAGACTCCACCACCACACATAATGACTCCAAGATGACACCACCACTTATAATGACTCCAAAATGACTCCACTTCCACCTCTACATCCACCTCCACTACCATCTTCACTTCCACATTCACATCCACATCCACTTACACATCCACCTCCACCTTGTTACGGTACCCTTAGAGGCTACCGCACAAGATATGTTTGGGGTCCAGTAGCTAAACATAGAAATAAGAAGATCCCTGTTACACTACTATTGACACACTCTTTTATTGATCTCTAACGTACAAGTAATTTAAGTTAAATCGTTCAATGTAGATTACAATCTGCAAGTAAGCTGTCAATATACTGAACCATTACTCTGCTAGCAATTAGCTATTTAAAGTATTTAACAGTTTACTAATAGACTAGGCCTATCGACTCATTGACACGCCCGCCTAGAGCCTAAGGAGGGTTTATGCTCACCACTGATTTATGTTGACATCGCTCACTCAGCGGTCGACAGGGGGTCCCACCGAACAGCGGTAACCTCTAGCATCACCTCGTTGTCGTGAAGTCTTGGTATCTTTCTGGGGGGCAGCGTGTTCTCGTCAAATGTTTATATACCCACTTAGCCGCCAGCCTCCTTTTTCCTGCCACCCCCTGTTTACCCATTTCTCCATAAACCACCTACCGCACCTGGGTCGCCCACTCCGGTTCACGAACCTGCCTGGCATGCCTTCGCTGTCGAGGTTGTGTCCGCGACAACCTCCACCTCCACATCCACATCCACCTCGAGAGTCAGATAGTGACTCCCACATGTGATGTCTCAGTGCCTGCACGTGATTGACCAGCTGCAATCATGTGAGAACTCGGTGATTGGCTGGTCTGTGATTGGCTGGTTGGTGTTAGCACAATGTATTGATGGTGTAATTCGATTGATTCAACGTCAATATGTCAACATAGGGCTTACTTGCACGTATGTTATAAGCAATAGGGATGTCAGCTAAGAGGCTTAGTTTGACAGCTGCTCCCGTGAAAGGTGGATCGTCTTAGCTAGCTTCCGCATCTTTGCATATAGGTCTTATTCTGCATCTGCGATGTCTTTGGGTACTCCAGAGCTAATGGTCGCTATGGCAGTGCCATCGACTTCTTCGGGAGTGGTACCTACAGTGCCATCGACTTCTTCAGGCATGGTGCCGACAACACTATATATTTCTTCGGGTGGGTCATCTACAGCAGTGCAGCCATCGACGACTTCAGGCATTACATTGACAGCACCATCGACGGCTTCAGGCATTATCGACAGCGCCATCGACCTCTTCAGCTGGGCCACCTACAGCAGCTTCATCTGCATCACGACCCAAGCCACCAGTGTCAAGACTTCGATGCATGTACTGCGATAAAGCATTTACGAATAGCAGCAATGTTAGACGACACAAAATGCATCAATGTAAGATAAACCCTCTCCAAATTGCATATAAGCGCGAGAAGTTCCATCGTCTATTTGATCGCACTGACACTCTGTACAGACATTCGAATATATGTACAGGACTTGTTCCTCCACCAGCAAAACAAAGATATGTATTGTCGTAGCCACAGATCTGTAATGCACTTACAAGTTCTGCTGTATGAAATGATGATGTAAACATGGCATCTCTGCTTTGTACAGTAAGTGATGTTGAAATGATGCTACTATCAATAAGTGGGGATGTCTATGTGAACGGTATTGACAATTCGCTGTCGATATCGGCTTGATCGTCTCGCTACTATGGAAAGATGTTCAGTAAAATCTGTACGAGAAATGTAAATTCCCGAAGAAGGCAGAATGGCCTTATTTGACTCTTGGCTGTCATAAGTGTGGTCGTAAGTTCATGTGTTATGGAGTAAAAGCATTCCATATAACGTGCTACTTGAAATACATAACTGCCAGAGAAAACAATGCTATGAGTCGTATAACAACCATGAAAAACAGTATAAACCTCATGCTCGAAAACCTGTCCAAGTTCTAGGCAAACCTAATGCGATGGATTTTTACTAAAGAAATCCGCATTCAGGGTCATGCTGAAAGATTACGTTGCTCCGAATCTAACAGCTTCGTCGAAAGATGTTTGCTCGTTCTTGTCAAGTATGAAACTAAATTTAATAAACCAACTTATAGAAGAGATTGAAAGACATAGGCATATTTTAATATAATATATGGCTGGAATGTATCTATACGAAAGCAGAACTAAACCAGGACGAACATTGCAAAATGGCTTTCAAGACCCATTATATACCACTCTGTAATGTATATGACATCGAAAAGAGTGTAGATGATAATATATAAAATTTATTTTGCGAGGAAGAATAAATATTGATTAAGGGTTCGGGCTGGAAACTCGATTCGGTAAATCACCTGCGGCTGAGGACCAGTGCATACCAACCTCTTACGAAATAATGTGGTGTCCTCTTCTTGCCTTTGAAAAAATCATCGAAAAGAAACGATTGCATGTAGAATTTTTAAAATTAAAATTATTTTAAATACACGCCCCAAAAAAGTTTTGCACCACCTGTATTTAGTTTGATCTTGAAGCATTCGCTTTGAGAGTGGTTTCATTACAAAACGACATCTCAATGAAATGTAAAGACACCAGTTATGTGTAAATGGACTCAATGCATTCCGTCTCCGTACAGTCCGGAAGAGTTCGCTGTTTCTGTAACCTTTGAACACAACATTCATAGTCAGTGTGTGTCCTGTTCAACTGTGTGAAACATACCTCGATGGGTCATTCCCGCGTTTGATCGTATGCGCTAAGTGATGTTGCATCAACAAGGCCTCTCCATGAGGGAAATTGCCTACCTCGTTGGTGTACGCCATAGCGACGTTTTTCAGACATACGGCCACTATCGTGTTACACACAATGTTGCAGTTCGTCCTCACAGTGGTCGTCCGAGATCAACAATAGAGGCGGGACGACTGTTACTTGCGAATCCTGGCTCGCAGGAACCAAGAAGGCACTGCAACCGAACTCTGTAATGCCCTCCTGCAGGCAACTGGGAGGGCTGTCTCTACTCAGACAATCCTAAATCGTCCTCATAGGGACAACCTACACGCAAGCTTGCCTTGGCGAGTACATGCGCGTACACCCCAACACTGTGGCACCTGGTGCAAATGGGCAAGGGAGCACTTGGACTGGACCCTGGTAGAATGGCGTTAGGTCCTCTCCACTGATGAATGCCGAATGTGTCTGATGCCTGATAACCGTTGGAGGAGAGTTTGGAGAGAGCGAGGTAACGCCAGACGAGTCCTGTACACCATCCCACAGGTTCAGCACAGAGGAATATCCGTCATGTTTTGGGGCGGCATTATGTATGGACATTGGACATCACTCATCATTGTCGAGGGCAATACGACAGGTGTACAATACCGGGACAGAATTCCCAGGCCCATTGTTCGGCCATACCGACAACATATCGGCGACAGATTCGTTCTGCAAGATGACAATGCGCGCCCGCAGTACGCCCATCTTGTTAGCGATTTCCTCAGGGAGGCCAATATCAATCGGGTGGTGATGTGTGCAACGTGTTCCCGAGCCCATTTGACAGCCGTGGCACCACAGAGCTGCGCAGTTGGGATGCGCACGCGACGAGTGGAGCAATACAGTGAAGTGTTGTGATACCCAAGTGTGGACGCAACGCAACGCAGAAACCTAGCACGTGACGTCAGAGCACCCACTGTAGTGCAAGGATACAAAAGTATATATTTATTTTCAGTGCTATATTTTATTCAGGGTTTTGCGTGTGATTTGTAAACACGAGTGTCCACGCGTTTACATAATTTGTGCACCATTTTTACAGCGTTACCTAACCGGCGAGTTTTGAAGCAGTGAAGTGTTATTTTGTATGTAAAGTGTAGGCCAGAGAGCCTTTTCTTTTAAATAAAACTGTATAATTATGCATTGAGAACTGATCATGTGGACATTATTTCGTGGCCTTCGGGCTCTTCAGGGCATGGGCCCTTAAAATACCCAAACCTTTTTACCTAGTGTACCAGTATGTATTTTCCTTTATTCGTTCATGTGCAAGTATCGTGTGTGTAAATGTAGGTGTGTGACTAGCCAATAAGTCACTGCACCAACTCAACTTGAAGGTATTCGACGAGCTTTTGTATTCAATAGCACTACGTAACATGGGTGTGTGAGCTGACCCAAACAGGCCACTGCACCCTACGCACTTGGAATATTTAATGGCGCAATTACGAGAAGCAGCAGTCCGGGATTGGATTGGTCGTCGGCCGAACGACCCTGGAGGAAAACTCGTCTCTACCGACTTCAGTCGACATCGTCCAGCGATGTCTGGCGCCCCAGGTAAAACCACCTTTAAAATTCCACCTCTACCCACTGAGGCACCACGGCGTCACGTCAAAAGAATGGCCTGCGGTGTATGCGATTATTAATCTAATTGAACATGCCTAGAATCAACTGAAACAGGCAGTGTGCCAATGCAGAAATCCACCTCTCACCCTGGCCGACCTCTGGAGGTCTGCTGTCGAAAGTGGGAGAGGAAAGAGCAGGACAGCCTCAAGCGCCTTGTGGACAGCATGCCACGAAGAGCCAGATCATGCTTCACCGCACGGAGTGGCGTAACACCATATTGAGAAACAGAGTCTGTGTTCCTTGTTTGATCAGCGGAAGCACGTTTACAAACAATATTGTTTGTTTTTCTTATTCCTTTGTGTTTTCTTCAGATCAGTCGTATTATTCTATCCAGAGAGTGTGAATTTTCATCACATACAGTCACTTGGGTCGTAAGCAACCTAGTATTCCAGCACACAAAGTGGTACAAAACTATTTTCGAGGTGTGTGTGTTGCATTTTATTTATTTATGGAAAAAATCTTCCGCTTTATATAAAAAGTAAGTAAAATAAAAATCATTCTTAATAAAAATACTTGAATTTAACAATAAAACAAATAAAAAAAATTAAATGTGGTAGTTTACATACTTTGCGGGAATAGTCAATGTCGCCATTCGGTACAGGTCGACAGCAGCCTAATCGATACTACCTGTGTTGAAAAATATAATCTAACATGGAGGGGATGAAGCGAATGCGACTAATTAGCCCAACCTACACTTTAACCACATAAAAAATATGGTTGTCGCCTGGTGGTATACAGGTGATGAAAACATATGAAATCTAATACGGTAGTTGCACGAAGGTGAGAGATAAGCTCTAAAACGAATTATGCTTACCAACATGAAGGACTGCACCTAGCAAGATGGCGGATGCCTACAAAGATGGCAGTCTAATGACAGTGATAGACAGACACCAACATGGCTGTCTCCAGTAACATGATTCTTACGAACATGACAGCCTCCAGTAACATATATAAACAAATTACGAACGAAGAAATAAATATGGCTGTCTCCAGTAACATATAAACAAATGATGAATGAAAAACAAATATGAGTATAAGTGAGGGGAATGGGGGTTAGGGGCTGGCGGCCCACTGACTAAACAGCCAATAGCAATTGGTGATAGTTGTCTGCTGGGGATAGAATGAATACGACTAATATGTGGTGCTGTGGGGACCTCCAGAAATGTAAGGTTTTAAAAATGAGCTTTATAATTACTCTTAATAATACATTATTATTAAATAATACATTTTTATAAATTTTTGTGATTTTTAGGTTTTTTTTATTTTCGGGGATTTCTTGGGTTCAAGGTCATTCAAGGCCATGGATGCCAAGGTCAAAGTTACCTGCATTTAATTTTGTAGTAGTAGTTTGAAATGGCATATGCTTGCTGACTTTTTTGCATTTTTCTCTAATTTTATTTCTCAAACTCAATCAAGGTCATAGGGTCAAGGACAAGGTTGTCTGCATCTAATATGGCGGTAGTACTCTGTAATGTAATATGCTTGCTGACTTTTATGCATTTTTCTCGAGTTTTGTTTTCAAGGTCATGGGTTCAAGGTCGAGGTTACCTGCATCTAGTATGGTAGTAGATGTCTGTACTGTTATTTGATTTCTGACTTTTATTTTTTCTTGAGTTTTAGTTTTCAATGTCATTCACGGTCATGGGGTCAAGGTCGAGGTTACTTGCATCTACTTTTGTGGCAGTAGTCTGTAATGTAATTAGCTTCCTGACTTTTTAATTTTTCTCAGAATTTTGTTTTCAAGGTCATGGGGTCAAGGTCAAAATTTTCTGCATCCAATATGGCAGTAGTAGTCAGTAATGTATTATTCTTGCTGACTGGGTATGGGCGAGGGGGGTGGTGGCCTGCCGACTAATTGATTTGAAAGGGGTGATGAATGGGATACTTAAGGAAATTTAATGTTTTTATAAATTTCTTAGTAATTTATAATACATTTTTACTAAAAATGTTTTATGTATTCTTTATAAATTTGTGGACTTTTTTTTGGGATTTTTGGAATGTTTGGAGTTCTTGGGGACAAAGGTCAAGGTCAAAGGTTAAGGGTCAAAGATCCAGACTGGTCCACTTGCCTTTACCCATGGTCACGTGGGTCACTGAGCCACCTCCTTGCTTTGACACTGGGGCACGAGTCTACCGGGGCATCTCCGGAAAGAACAAGAATTTCTTGGTGATTTTTAAGGAAAAAAGGGAAAATTTTAAGCGAAAAGGGAGATATTTGTAGCAAAATGCAGCCGACTTTGAAGGGGAAAAGGGAAATATTGAGAGAAAAAGGGAAATTTCAACATGGTAGCTGGGGTGAATCCGAATCCGATCCCCAATCCCCTTGTGAAAGAACGCGACTTTTCCTAATATTACCGTGGATGGACTATACACAATGATTGGCTGTTTGACTAGATGTTAAATGGGAGAATAGTCCTAGTAGGCAAGGGAAGCATATGATTTTACTTGCTTTAACTCGTTTTCTGGCATTCATAAAGTCACGATAACAGTCTGGAGAATTGACTTAATCGTAAATTGCTTTCGTTGTAATTGTTCACGAAGTGACGTCGAAGGTTCTGAAAAAGAAAAGAATATGCCTTGTAAATAATTCCGTGTAACGTATTGTTATGATCCCCTCCTTTTTTTTTTTTTTTTTTGTAAGATCAGAAGGCTAGGTCAAGAGACCATTTAAAGATATACTAGTAATAGGAAGAAAATATTGTTTAAAGACAATATGAAGAAATTATAAGACTTAAACAAAATAATTATTTATTATACAATTAAGAGCCTCGGTCTAGAGAGGATAAGGGCCAGAGGGAAAACCGAGAAGGATAATTAGGAAACGGACTTGCTCAACTCAAACACGTGAACCGCCCTCTCGTCTCTCAACGATAGAGAAAGACGTTGAGGCCGCTGGTAGCCTGCCTACTGCAATCAGTGTTGCCAACAGGTATTAAAAAAATCCTGCTAAACCACACATAAAAATAAACAATTTGCATTAAAATAAACGTTCTATTTTGATAAGACTATTTAAAATCATGTTATCGGAGTAAAATCAATCGTAAAATTGCTATTGAAACACTACATGTTTATAACAGCAATAAATATAATTTTAAAAAACAATTCTTTAAAATGTGGTTGCCTCTGAATCATCAGGGATAATTCATGCATCAGAAGAGAGGGAAACAACTCGTCGCTGTTTCACTGTTAGAATTCAACCCAAGTTGTTTTTTAAACTGCAAAAAAAAAAGCTAGATTTCTCGTTAGACGGGATAAAAATATTTATGCCGCTAAAACGAACTTTGAAAACGCTATTGTTAACTGGAAAAAAGCTAAATTGACAACACTGACTGATCTTCCCTCAGTTCGGAGCGCTGCCCGCACTTCTCGCCCTACTCCTGCCGTTTCGCCGCTTGACTGTGATTGCTTGTGACGTGTTGGTAGGTGGTGTTTATCTTCGCATTGCTGACACCCTTTCGTCACTTCGACTAGTCAACTGGACCCACATTTTGGTTCTGGACCCACATTTTGGTTCTACCTCAGCGAATCGCCCAGCTTGTTTTCGAAAATGGTGTATAAACAGTATGCTGCCCTCCTTTCGGGCTTGCGCAAGATTGCGTAACGAAGAGAGCCGAATGTAACATCTCTTCCTGAATGTATTTTTGTAGATGCCCTATTCTACGTAGTGTCGGCAGCAGGAAGAAAAACGGCCTGAGATATGGCTGCAGAAGAAGTATAGGCGAGACTGTTCAAACTGGTTATTGAAACATGTTGTAAACGGGACATATTCGAGTTTTTTTTCCTGATGAGTATTAAGGAGGGTCGCCACAGTCTGAGGAAGGATGTACTGAAGTTGTTATAATAAAGTTCGTACTCGATGAAGAAAGATTATAGAAAGTGAGCGGCAATTTCTGTGTCTCTTGCCCTGCGCGACGGGACTTAGATTAATGACCAAAGGTTATAATGGTCGTAAGTTTGGTGCTGCCAGTCCCAGTGTTTGTGTGTGATCCCCCAAAAAATAAAAATAAAGGTTAAAACATTTATACTCTTACTATATGTGAGTATATGTATGTAACAAAAAATACAAAAAAGCCAGGGGAAAAAATAAAATGAACAGGCTGGAATTTCCGCCTAAGGAATTTGTGGGGCCGGCTTGCCACCAGGATGGACACCTATATCTGGTAGGAGTGACTTGACTACAGGAAAGGCCCTCCCCGCTCGGTCTGATAGGACTTAGTGGAGTGTAGTGGAGAGATTTGGGCGGTTCTTAACATCGAGGTCTTGAGAGCCAATGCAGGTGAAACGAGGTGAGTATGGAGCAGCGTCGGAATGCAAGGGTGGGGGGAACGGGAGGTCCCCGAGAAAACTCACCGATCAGCGGCATCGTCAGGCACGATCCCCACATGCGACAATCCTGGAGCGACCTCTCCCGGAATCGAGGCTGGTTCGCCTAGGTGAGGGCGAATAGTCTGATCACTACACTACCGCGGCCTCTCTGATAGCAATTAATCGCTCTGACAAGAGAGTGCTGCTGTCCTGGTGTGTGTCGGGGTTACTGCAACCCCAGTATCGGAGCTCAGCAGACTTGTAAGATACTGAAAGTGCAAGACAAACGTAAGTCTATAGCCTCTGCTAGCTCAAGGGAACCCACGCCTCCTTATGGCACCGCTGAGTGACCCATGGATGGGTTAGCAAACGTGGGGAATTTCCGGGTGTTCTGTATGCCTGGTTTATCATAAGGGGTATCTGCCTCCCAGGTTGAGATTGAATCATGGGCAATCGTGATGATGTCCCTGGTGGCGAGCCAGTCGACTCCTTTACGGTAGACCGTTGGGGCCCTAAGGGAAGGATTTCAACGTGAAGAAATCCAATTGTATGAAGGTTGAGAGGGTGCAGGGGTAACAGCCCTCTCCTTCTTGCAAACCTACAATTGTTATTAAGATGAAAGAGGAGCACAGGCTGACCTAGGCCCCCGTTGGAAGATCCTTTCGGCCTCGTCCACACCCGATTTGGTTTAAATAACGTAACTTACAAGACCTATCAAGTTAAGCGTTAGTGCAAAAGCAAAAAACAAAATCTTTTGTAAAGGTACAAATTGACAAGAACATAAATTATTTATCTACAGGCCCTTACCCAAATTTTAATTTATTTGTATATCTGAATATAAGTTATTCTGGAACAATGTATTAATTAAATTAGTTATTTGCTTATGTAAAACAGAAAAGTTTAATTTCACTTAGCAGAGTAATGAACAGAAGCGCTACTGTATATTTTTAATCAAGAGTGTTAAAATTATTGTCTTTCATCCATGAATGTGCTAAGAACAGATATTTGCTATACTGTTAATGTTATAAATATTCTTTAAAACAAGCAAAACTGTTGTTATGTACATACAGAACTTCTTGTGTGAACAAAAAAGGAATTATCACTTGTATGTGTGCTGGTTAAAGGACTAGTTATATGCCAGAATTTTTAAAAGTAAATACCACATATGTTTCACCACATTCTGGAAGAGATGATATCAGTTAATAGAATATGTATTGTATGAAACTATAATAGGCTAGTAAGAAGCCTTGCTAAATGGCGAGTCGCAATTTTTTTGATCTGTGTTAATACAAGAGTCCCAGAGGAGTGCGAGTGTTTCACAGAGTTTCAAAAGCCGTGCATGTTAATTACCTAATTATTGGGTGGATTTATATAGTTAGTATGGTTTTCATATGTTTATGTGTTAATTTAGTATCTAGTTTTAGTAATCGATTTGGAATGGTATATATAGGTACCAGGTGAAATGTTTAAGAAAATTAAACATTCAGTTTTCTTAATAGTTTGAAATATTAGATTTTTCCTAGAGTTGACAATTGAAAGTTAATGTCTGAAATATTTCTGAATACTAGGAAGATAATGATTTTTTTAACAGTCCTAAACATTGTCTCACGTGGGAATCGTGTCGATAGATACCGCCAGTGGGCGGAGATTTCTTGTGGATCTCCCTTTCCCCACCCTTGCATTCCGCTGCTCCATACTCACCTCGATGCATGTATGTATGTATGCATGTATGTATATATATATATATATATATATATATATATATATATATATATATATATATATATATATATATATATATATATATCCCGAAAGTCGCCGGCACTAAAGTCGTTAGGTGTAAAGTTGTTCTCAGAGTCAGGTAGCAGGTAGTTCTAGTGACGGGTACACCGTAAAAGTCTGTCATGGGCCATCACTTCCCCATCGCACACGTAGGTACAGGTCTAGACTCTTTGAGTCCTGGCATGGGAGGGCAACACTGTCTCGTCATAATTTTAGGAATCCACACAAGGCGCGTATTTTAAACAATCATGATATGATTTTATTTCAGTTATAGAATATCCACAAAACAGATTCGTGTCGATGTGGGGGTATGGGAGGTTGGGGGAGGGATCACGTCCGCTGTGACCCACCTCCCCCCTGCCACGTGGAGGAGTCCACCGACGACGTTGAGCAATGCGACTCGACGGCCGAGGTGACTCGCAACCCTCCACCGCCGCCTCATACCTAATGAATCGGCGGCGGCCGGAGGTGAGATGAAGGTGCTTTGGCAATGAAGTTGAACCATTGAGTTATGTGTGTGTTAGTCCTTGAGGGAGGGGGGGGGGGTTTGTCGGTTGGCCGCGCGAGAGGCGGCTAGCGGGATCTGGCCCGCCAGTCGCACTGCGCCCGGCCCGAGGAATGGGAGCAGCCCAACCGCTACTACTGCTGGCGACGGTGCTGCTGCACGTGGCCGGCTCGCAAGGTACAGCACCCTCCATGCTTCTATCTCTCTCTCGGCAGGTTGGCATAGTCATTAGGGGCACTGATTTTTCGC
Source organism: Dryococelus australis (assembly GCA_029891345.1). NCBI lineage: Eukaryota > Metazoa > Arthropoda > Insecta > Phasmatodea > Phasmatidae > Dryococelus > Dryococelus australis. Next base: position 63,454,385 of record CM056993.1, on the reverse strand, counting down.
TAATAAATCGGAGCACACAGTAGACTTCAATACTATACATACACCTCGGCTAATGCCATATCTCCATTGGATTCTGGTTTCGTTTGCGCATTTGACCGGTACACCCAGGATTCCGTAACTCTGACACTGTACCTTGGTGATTCGTGCGCAAACAGATGACGCGAACCAGAACATGCTTCAGCCAATGAATAAAGCTGAAAGACCCCACAGTGCCTTGAACTATATTTTTTCTCGAAATATCACTGCCCAGTCACATACACCTGGTTAGCGGCTAAGCTGGGATTATTGTATAGTATTGAGAAGTGTTTATTAACCTCTCCTGGTGTTAAGTATGAAGGTTTAACAGAGACTGCTTATAAACTAACTGATAACCTAACTTAAACAACACCCATGCCTTACCGAGGATTCAAACCCAGATCCTCCCGCCCCCACGACCGGCATCACACCAACGGACTGCGCCACGGGAGGTCGTCTAAACTGAATGTACGTACAATAAAAAAATACGCGTTAAGAATTATGCAGTAACCGCGGTTATCGCACACGAAACTACGTTTTCTGGACTTACGACTCACTTATTCACCTGATAATTCTTACTTCCAGCCAACGAAGACTTGCGACAAGCCTGTATGTTTACTAATGTTCTTAACTACACTTTAGCTTGTGGACGGATTCGCCTGAACTCTGTCCAGTACTTCCTCTTCAAAATGCGGCGTACGAACAACTCTCCTGACGCCCTCATGCGGTGGATGGGAGGTCCCATACTCGCGCAGTAGCTGATGTAATCTCTAGAACAGTGTGGTGTGATGTGATGTGGTTGCCTTCTATTCGGGAAGCGTTCCTGTCAAGACATGCTGCTACGTGCCCACAGCCTCTAGCTTCACCGTTCAGCATAGGCATATTCGCAAGTTCTGACGATGAATAAGCGTCCATGACCACAGGCTATTGACGGTAAAGTGAGCACTTTCGAAAGCCCTTTCATTTGGAATGGTAGCCAATAAATTTATTTCATTTTAACCTTAGACGTGTGTGGTGGAATATACAAACTGTGTTTATTACTTGCATGGCAATATTTATTTTTAAAATGCCGGACGGATAAACAAAGGCTGAAAGTAAAAAGTAACTAGGGCCTTAAAAGTGCTCACTTTACTGTGAACAGCGTATAGTCTGGTGTGCGACGCGCAGTCATGATGAACACACAAAATTACGAGGGCCGATTAACAAGTGGCAACTATTGTTTATCCCCCGAAAATGTTCTAACACGGGAAATGTACTATGTACTATGTACAGTTGAAAGTGTACGATATGTTCGTTTCAAAGGTGATACCACATGGGGTATGGATGCAGGAATGTCCGACAAGGAACAAAGGCAAACATTGCTGCTTTAAATCACCTTTTAATTGATATATTCTTGTACAAACTGTAAGTATACGTTCGTGTGAACGGGTGCGTATCTTACGCGGACGAGCTATTAACGTCCTTCAGAGTAGTCTCCGAGGTTGTCAACGGTTCGTTGCCAGCGATGAGACAGACGGGAAATACCATCGGCTGCATGAGATCCATCAAGATCCCGTCTTCCAAATGCTGTGACGATGTCCGCCTCATCGCTGGCAACGAACTGTGGAAAACCTCGGTTACTACTTTGAAGAATGTTAAACAGCTCGTACACGTAAAATAAGTACCCGTTCACACGAGTGTATACAGTTTGTACGAGAATATATCAATGAAACGGTGATTTCAAGCACCGATGCATGTCTTCGTTATTTGCCGGACATTCCTGCATCAATACCGCATGCGGTGTCACCTTTATAACGTAAATGTCGTACACTTTCAACTATACATAGTAAATTTCCTGTGCTGGGTAATTTTCGGGAAATAAACAATTGTTGCCAAGACTTCTGAATCACCCCTCGTATTTCGGTTTCGACTCAAGCAGCGAATGTGGCGAGGGAAGGACGTAACGAGCAGTGCACAGCACAAGTAGATGTAAAACGTGGGTTCTAGCGCAGCGCGAGTTTTCCCGGAAATGTCCACCAAAAGTACAAGAAAAAGGGAACATTAACTATTTCCCGTTATTTTTAACAAAGGACAAGAAAAAATTAAAAACTCAAAGTCTGAAATTCGATTTTTAAAACGATCAAAATCAAGTAAATGTAAGCTAAAATCAAACAAATTTCTCGTTTTCAATCTGCTTTTCCGTTTTTCTAGAAATTACAATTTTCAATTTTAAAAACAAGCAATTTTCATCCAAAATCAAGCAATTTTACCCCAAAATCAAGCAAATTTACCATTTTCCAAAATGCGCACTCAGGATTTGTGTTGATTAAAAATGGCAAATTTAAGCTAAAAACAAGCAAATTTAAGCTAAACATCAGATTAAATATTATCTTATTATTCGTTACAGTTTATATTTGAAGCTGTACAACTTTTTTTAAACGTCTTCAATTTGCTCTAGATTTTCACCAATTTCTCGAAGTTCATATTTATCGTCAATGTTTTCTAAGACTGTTAATTGTAAGGTTTGTAAATTTGGATGAAATTTCTAAACTACGTTTTTAAGATCATCAGATGCATTATCTAATCTAAAAAATCCTTTTAATCCTTTTAATAAAATCTAATCCTTTTAATATGTTAGTCAAACTACAAGGCAACATTTTACTTATATAGTAAGAAATTTATTTAGAATTATGAAAACGATTTTTTATCTGACCAAATAATTAATCTATATTTCTAAAAATTCGTAAAACTTTTAAATGTAACCACTCAACTATAAGTCTAAAATATTGTATTAAAATATCGAAACATTTAGTTGATTCTTACATTTAATAATGTTATAAATATTCAGTAATTCTTTCTTTCAAATAATCATAAGTAAGATTTCTTTTGCTAATTAGAACATTACAAACTGTGCCTGCTTCAATTTTTCAAAAAAATCAACACTAATTTTTATATTGGTTTTTTCTTTAACTGTGGTAGTTTTTATGTATAAAAAAATCTATAACATATAACGGTCTTCGCCCCCAAAATTAATAGTAATTAATATCGTCATCAAAGTTTACAATTGGTTTGTAATAATGTTCATTATTTCTATAGTTGGTATCTATTTTGGTATCATTATAAGCAAGAAATTGTTTAAGACAAAAACCGTTTTTAATGTGTAGATTCCAGTTTTCTTTAGGCAAAATTTCTTTTCTACCGTTTTTAACATAAATATTTCTCACATTACAATGATCAACCATAGTAGCCTGTTTATGCTGTTGAGCATGATTTCTTCTATTAAGTTGAAAACCTACCATTATAAAATCAGGCATATCAAATTTTAAATTATTAAACTGATCTTTTATATCAAAGTTAAAAACAGTTGTTCCAGCAGGGACTTCTTTTTCTAAAAATTGCCAATAATCAAAACTAATAGGTATTTTTGGATCTTTGTAAATTTTTCTTTAATGGCAATGGCGGTGTTAGATTCATATTCAACAATAGGCTAAATTATTTCTAATTTTTCAATAACAATTTGGCCACGATCAGGACGATGTTTCGTAACTTTACTATCGTTATCTAAAGTTTCATAAAGAAATAAAACGTTATCAGATGAATTACGAAAAAAAAAAAAAAAAAAAAAAGTAATTTTATAACCGCCTTTCCAATAAACCTCATTGTTATCACTAATAAAACCAAACAAATATCTCAGCAGATACATTATTTTATTCGTTTTATCACTAGAAACAGTTTTAACTTAATCTGCTATATGACTGGAAACAGATTTATCTCAATATAGATTATCAACATCACTAAATTCTAAATAATTCTGTTCACTTGGAGATCTTAGTAAAGCATTCATCATTGTTGATGTTATACCAGGATTATCAACAGCTTCAATAATATTTCCATGTTTTGAAATTTCTACTCTAGAAAACTGAAAAGGAAAAAAGTTCGAACAAACATCAACATTATCTAATTCTTCATATTTTGCTTCATCTCCAACTTTATCTCTCTTTAGTAGCTAAATTGCTCATAAACATAAGCATCATTTGGAAAAGAAAAGCCATCTCCTATAGGAATATCAAATTCAATTCTATTATTGTAAACATTTAAATTCCCCCCTAGTTTGATCAGTTGGGGAACAGTTTGTCTCTCGGAACTCTCAATACTTTTATAGCTCATTTAAAAGAAAAAAATTAATATATATGCAAAAAAAATTATACATAAATGACTGAATCAAGGGGAATTTCTCGAGTTAAATTACTCAATGAAAGATATTAAGAAACATAAAAAGCGTCATGAAAAAGAATATAAAAAAACAAGAAGAAAGAGCAACCATTAATCGATGAATTACGAAATATTGGTAAAAAAAAAAGTAGGAAAAGTAAGTGAATAAAATAAAAATTTAATAACAACCCTAGTTCCTGTTGCAGCAGAGAAATTTAAATTTTCCACCTACACCAGAAGAAACATCATTTGAAAGAGAATTATTCTCGGAACAAAAATCTCCTAATTTGGAAGAGCAAATGGGAAGCATACCACTGAAAAATTTACCACATGCAGCGTCTATTATAAATCTGAGGAACAGAAATTTTAAAAAAGAATTAATGTTACTAACGAAAATTTTGGTTTATGTGGAGTTGGGAAAATTTTTACATTGGTGATACAAAAGTAATGATAAATAATGATACATTATTTGTTAAGGATAAAGAATATAAATTAACTGCAGGACTTTGTAATTTGTAAACAGAAAATTCACAAGAAGCCCTTGAGAATAAATTTGATGGTGAGGATTATGAAAATTATGCAGAAATTGTTAAAACAACCAATGCTGCGTTCCAACAATATAATCCTAATAAAAGGTAGCTCCGAATGGAGGTTGGAAGTATAATAATATAATAAGCCCGATTTATGAAACGTATATAAAACCAAATTTAAGATCAGAACCAAACACACCTGAAAGAATGATTTCTCTAAATTCCCCTAAATCTGGAGAAGGTATAGAAAATACAACTTGCCAAAAGAACATATTTGGTTGAATGATGTTAGGAATTTAATTGCTAGATTGTTGGTTAGTCATGGTGAAGAGAATTCTGGTAAAAACAATTTTTACATTGAAACATGTAAGCATAGTGAATATGTTAAACAATAAATTTTCTGATTTTGTTATTAATAAACCAAAAGTTATTCCTTGTCTTATAAGAGCGTTAGATGTAATTCCACAATCATTTTGGAATTCAGAACACCATGGCAAAGGCATTATAAATTGGGCATTAAACAGTTTAAATTTACCCGAAATGCATTTACCTGGTTATAATTATTGCAGTCAATTTACAAAATTAAATGAAAGATTAGAAAGATGTGACACAGGAATAAATAAATTAGATGAAGCATGCAAATATCACGCTATTGCTTATCTAGACATAATGCTGATAACATTTTACAAGAAGTAAAATAAATTATGTTATATAAAAATACTCCAATTGGAGAAAAAATTGCATCTGCTGCTGTTGCTTCAACTATGTTTACTAAAAGAAAATTAGTATGGGGAATTAAAATATTTGGGTATAGATAAATAAATTTTTAACAAATATCAAATTGAGAGAAAAAATAAAAAAATAAAAGAAGGTGAAAGTTTCAAATTAACTTTATCACTACCAACAGTCAAAAAGTTGGCCAAAGAAAAATCTGAAAGTGGTTTACACCACGGAGGAATTATTCATATTATACTTGCTGCTTTAGGTACACTTGACACCTTAGCTGGAGGAGCCAATTATGTTGAACAAACTAGAAAAATAAAAAAGAATTAGAATAACAACAGAGACAATTTGACAATGGAAAATAGAGCAGGAAGTGGTTTAGTTGCAAAAAAGAGGGAAGGCCAAAAAAAATTGAATAAATACCCACTATCTAATATGGATATTGAGAAATATGTAAAAATATTAAATATAAATAATTTCAGAAATGTTTATAAGATTGATGAATTACCTAAAAGTATGCACAAAAGTGACTGTGCTGTGGTTAGTTTTGACATTTCAACAAATCCTGGAACTCATTGGGTTTGTTATTTTAAAGAACATAATTATGTTTGCTATTTTGATTCATTTGGAGGAAATATTAGTTCTAATTTAATTAATTACTTTAAAAATAGAAAGGTTTATTACAATGATGATCGAATTCAGAATTTTAATTCAGTTATATGTGGACATCTATGTTTAATTGTATTACATCTTTTTTCGAAAGATTTTAAGTTTAACTATATAATTTCTTTGTTATTAAATAACAGATATAATTGGGAAACCATTAATCAAATCTTTAAATAAAATTGTTGACACCAGTGCTTATGCTTTAAAGACATGTTGTTTAAAAATACAAAACTATTGCTTCTGATTACGCTTTAAAAACATATGTAGATTCACAATGCAATTCGGGTGTTTCTGATTTACAAAGTAAACAAAGCACTTGCTTTGAATACACAAAATCTTATGTTTCTTTTTTAGGGCATATAATTGTTAATATAGATTATCCTAGAGACAATAAAGACGCAGCAAATAAAATATTTTTTTAATAAACAAATATCTGATTATGCTTTAAAAGAAGATATACATTTACAATTCAGTAATACTATTTCTGATTATATAAAATGAATAAATAATACAAAGCAGGCACTAAATAAAAAAGGACGTAGATTCAAAATATAAAACTATTGTTTCTGATTACACTTTTAAAAAAGTTGTAGAATCAAGATACAATACTAGTGTTTTTGATTTGAAAACATATGTAGAATTAAAATACAATATCATTGTTACCGCTTTACAAGATCAACTTAGTAAAGTGTTTGTTTATACGAAAGATTATGTTTCTCTTCAAAATCATAGAATTAATAATATGGCTGATCCTGTAGATGGAAAAGATGCTGTCAATGGAAGATATTTCGATAACGAAGTAACTGATAAATTGCAAAATTTAAACAGATCAATTTTGAATTATTGTGATACACATGTTAACTTGAAAATTGAAAAATGTAAGGAAGAAAAATCACATATATTTTATTTACCTGCAAAGTCGAATAAAAGTAATAATAATTTTCACTTAGATAATAATAAAATTTTCTTTACTTTTTAGATGGATTGTAATGTTTATAAAGTAATTACTTTTAAACTCAATTTACCTGACGATACTGTGACTGTTACTAAGGGATCTCAAAAAAATAGATTACCAATAAGCCTTTTGATGTTAACATAGGTGATATTTCAACTTTAAAATAAAAAAAAAACTAAAATATCTTAATATAATGATGGCTTCATGACTACAAAAGGAATATTCGTAAAATATAAAGATTAATTGGTTTTTATTCTTATTAAACGGAGAACACTTGGTGCTTGAAGTGTAAAATAAGTCACTAAAAATAATAATATAAAAATCGAAAATACTACAAATGGACGATTAGTTCAGGAAAGTATATGCTCGATATGTAATTTAAAAAAATCAACATCTCTTAATAAAAAAAAAATGCTCAATGTAAGAGAAGGAATATTAATGAGTTATATAAACATTCACAAAAAAATTCTCCAAGAAGAAAACTAATTTCGTATAGTATTAATGATTTATGGCAAATCGATCTTGTTGAGATGGATATTGGTAATTCGAAAGGCATATAACATATAAATAATGGATACAAGTATATTATGACAATTATTGATGTTTTTTTTTTTCAAAATATGCATTTGTTATACCTACTTAAGATAAAACAGCCAAGAATGTAGCATTTGCTTTATAATCTATATTAGTTAAAAGAAAAAACGTAATATTCAAAGCGATGCTGGCTTAAGATTTTATAATAAAATGTTTAAAGAACTTATGCAAAAATATAACATCAATCACTAGTCTATGTTCAGTGAACTTAAAGCCAGTTGTGTAGAACGCTGTAATAGTACAATGAAGAACAAATTGTGGAAGAAATTTGCTTTAACTGACAATTAAAAATGGTTAAATATATTAGATAATTTAGTTAAAGAATACAACAATACCAAACATAGAACCATTGGTATGAAATCAATTGAAGTTAATAAGGCCAATGAAGAAAATTTAATGCAAACAAATTTTGTTGACATGATTACTAAATCGAAATACAAAGTTGGCGATATTGTCCACGTAAGTAAGAGTTAACGAATCTTTGAAACGGGTTATACAGCTAATATGATAACAGAATTATTTACCATTTTTTGGGTTTTAAATAATCATGTGCCAACTTACAAACTGAAAGATGACAAAGAAGAAGAAATAAAGGGTAGTTTTTATGAATACGAAATTATGAAAAACGACTATTCAAATAAGTATTTGGTTGAAAAAGTTTGTTTTTAAAACTAAAGGTGATAAAATTAATGTTAAGTGGTTGGATTTTGATAACTCGCATAGCTCTTGGATTAATAAAACAGATGTTTTGTGAATTTAAATATTTATTCTGTAAGGACCACAGTCGTGCAGGATCATGATCATGAAGGCTAATCATTTCAAACGCAACATAAAAATACATTTTTAACACACGTTTAACGTGCATAAAACGCGCTTAACGTTCGCTCAACATTCGTTCATCATTCGTTTTCTAGTATACAAACGAATGCAATTTTTGCAGGTGTTAATATGCATATCTTTTGTATGTTTATGTGATGGAAAGCTTTCTATATTTAATACTTCACCACAATTTTTTCATTCTTTATGCTTTTCATAATTGGCGTGAAGCGATTCCATTTTTTTGGTTTATTTAAAAGAAAACAAATTAAATAATAAAAAATAAAAATTAAAAAAGAATAAAAGAATAAAAATTAAAATAAGAATAAAAAATTATTCAATTAAAATTAGAATTAAAAGTAAAATTAAAATTAAATTAAAAATAATAAAATTAAAATTAAAATCAGTTTTCAATTACTAAGATATATTTTTCTTTTAAATAAACACGAGAATGGAATCGCTGCTCAACAAGTTGAACTTTTAATTTGATTTGACTAAACTTCATGACCTAGAAAAAATAAAAAGTATGTTGCTACCAAATTTCAATAATACGAATCTAAATTTGGGGAAAAAATTGATTGTATTCTAGGTGGTAAATGTAAAATTACTTTAGCAGATCGTTATGTAAGTATACTCAATAAAATGCTTTAAAATTAATAAATAAGAAACAAGTTTTATAACGTATAAAGGTTTAAAAGAAATGAAAGATGGAAAAAAACTATGCATGATTTAGAATTAACTTAAAAATGTAAATATTTTATTATTTTTAATATATCAATTATCTTTTTTAATATTTCATATGATTTTTAGCTTAAAGTTGCTTGTTTTTGCCTATATTTACTTGATTTCGAGAATGAAAAATCCAAACGCCTATTGTGGAAAAATTGTAAATTTGCTTGATTTTGGGGTAAAATTGGTTGATTTTCATTGAAAATTGCTTGTTTTTATAGTACGAAAAGTTCTGCACGCCATTTTTTGTGAAATACTGGAAAATTTGTTTGATGTTGGTCTTAAATTGCTTGATTTTCAATGAAAATAGTTTGTTTTTTAAATTGAAAATTGTCGTTTCTAGAAACATGAAAAAGCAGCTTTAAAACGAGAAATTTTCTTGATTTTACCTTAAATTTGCTTGATTTTAATTGTTTTTTAATCGAATTTTACAATAAGAGTTTTAAATTTGTTTCTTGTACTTTCGTTAAAAAATAACGGGAAATAGTTAATGTTACTTTTTTCTTGTACTTTTGGCGGAAAATATCGGAAAAAGTGCGCTGCGGTAGAACCCGCGTTTTACATCTGCTAGCACGTGCGGCTAATGCGGCTCTTACTGCTTTTGATTCTACGTACCTCTCCGGGACAGAGGCGAGGCTCTGTAACCGACCCTCACGTTCGCTTGCTACAAATTACTGCATGACCCCCAGTAGGCATGTGATATGCTTTTTACGGATTGCCTACTTCCCAGGGGAGTACAACTATTTTACTACGACGGCTGGTGTCTCAACCGAGCGTCTCTGGACATCCGCTCTCTGACAAACGTTGTTCCTCATTACATTACCTATCATCCATAGAAGTATGTCGCAGTAATTATGTGACACTGTATACGTATATAGGTTACTTCAGTTATTTCGCTCCCGGCGGGGTCGCCCCCCGAATTTTCGCATATGGGAATCGTGCCGGACGACGCTGCCGGTCGGCGGGTTTTCTCGGGGATCTCCAGTTTCCCCCGCCCTTTATTTCCGGCGCTGTTACATTATTACCTCGCCTAACCCTCATCGGTTCTCAAACATCGAAGTTAAATGCCGCCCAAATCTCTTCACTCACTCACTCTAGTTATTTTGATTGTAACAGGCCCTCTAAGCGGGGAAGTTAGGTTACAACAAGATGCGTTCAGAGAGAGAAATGTACTATTTATTCCCTTCAGCCCCATTTTAAAAGTTTCATGAGTTTAGAGGCTCTCTCATATTTATGGAATTTTTGCTGTAACTGGCTACAGAGGTTTATGTTTTATGGATCGACAGGGCATTGGGTATTACTTCATAATTTTTTGTAAATCCGTTCTGCTTAGCCATTGTAGCTTTTTTTATCGCCTGCATGAAATATTTTGCTTTTCTTCCCATTAGAGAAGCTATAACGATTCGACATAATTTGGAAAACTACTGTTTGCGCTGTTTTTGGTGAAAATACCGACACGCCTTATGAAACCATAGAATAAAGATGAGGTTGACCGATTTTAGTCTTCTGCACATGTACCCAACAGTGACTCACATCGCCAATACAACTGTCAAAGTCACGTGGTCGGCAGTGATGAACGTGTTAGTTTATACATTCGAATTTTCAACAGACGCGCTCTTTTACACGATGACTAAAATACTGTGACCAACTTTAACACAATCTAGCTATTTTAAAACTAGTTATCGGCTGTTCACAGTAAACTGAGCACTTCTGAAATAAACCTTAGAAAAAAGTCACTGCTACTATCTATATATATATTTTTTAACTGGCGCACTGTAGATCTTAGGCAGGGCTTCCAAAAGTCCTCAATTTATCGTGAACAGCCTTCAAGAGTAAGTGTATAAACATCTCAAAGCATCCACTTACATAAACCGAGTTCTAACCTCTTCAATTCAATCCATGTTGTTTTTTATATTGCTATTGGCAAAAACGCAGTCCAATTTTGGAACACGGACAGTAAATACTGCGCAGCTAACGTGCGTACTTGATACCATTTTTCCTTTACGTCTTAAACAGAACCTCCAGTTTAAAAAAAAATTCTATAGATGCAAGATGTTAGGTATCGACTCCCTCTGACAGTTGAGTCCTTAACGCCTACGGGGAAAACTTAGGGTGAATATGGAGCAATTGCGGAGTGCAAAAGGAGAAATGGAAATGGAGTGTCCCGAAAAAGACCCGCCAGCCAACGGCGAAGTCTGCAGTACGTTTTCTCCCACATGCGGGAATCAGGAGTGACTCCGACGGGTTTCGAGCCCGGATCGCCTCGGTGTGATGTCGGTGTTCCAGACGCACAACCACTGTAGGACCTTCAGGAGTTGCAGATGTGTGACCCGTATATTTGCCATTCAGGAAGTTGCTGCACTGGGTGGGGATGAAACGTATAAGTCGTGTTCCAGTTGGCAGTTTTAGTTTTCTAAATGACCACGGGACCCTCCCTATTTAGTATACCGAAATGTTGACGTGTTTGGTATTTTAGTTTTGAGTATGTAACGAAACTTACTAAATACTAATTTATCAAATCCTAAATCGTCACCATTTGTTTTGAACGTGAACGGCAAAGGAAACTGTGGAAATTACTTCATACTATACACATATGAATATATTTTGAATAAATTCACATAACTGAATTAATATGTACTTAAGCAAATAACTATAGACATGAATTTCTTTCCAGTGATACGATGCGAACTGCGGTCCTTCTTTCACGTCAAAATGGAGCAACGATTTACGTGATTTTTTGCACATATATAGTTGGAGGTCCAGAGGCTACTTCTTATCACACGAAAATATCTCAAACAGTTCCAAAAAAATGATGATTAGGGATGTACATACGTACTGGATTAAACTTTTCTTAGGATTACTACATAAAAAATCATTGTTTAAAAAAATTCCGTCATTTCTCCTTTCTTTTTTGTCAGTGGGTAGAGAATCCTATAGTGGGGCTGCAGTAGCCCAGTGGGTAGAGCACCCGATAGTGGGGCCGCGCGATATGCAGCGGGTAAAAGCTAGTACTATTATAAATGCGAAAGTTTACATGTTTGATTGTTACTCAATCACGTCATAACGGCTGGACGGATTTGGAAGAAATTTGGTATAGGGGTAGAATATATTCTGGATTAGCCATGTAGTACTTTCATCCCGGAAAAACAAACAGTTTTTAGGGAATATATAAAATATACCACCAACTATTTGAGTAGGCGCTAGTGGTGGTCTGTTTTTTTTTTTTTTTTTTTATACTTTGCACATAGATGGAGCCATGGATAAGGTCGGGAACATGCGGCACCGGAAAACGCCTGAAGTCCGTCCCCGGACGCCCGGGCGGGCCCGTTTTAACCTTGCACCGTGCCGGGCCCGGCCCGTGCCCGTGTGTACTCCCAATGCCTCTCCATGTATCATCAAAACTAGACGGGACAGACCCGGCCCGTGGAGCTTGCCGTGTGTTCCTGGCCTTACAGCTAGTATTTTTATATTCGCGTTTATAGTCTCGTGGAACTTCCATACCAGTGCAACGACCATATAGCTATAGTTTGTTCAGGGTAAAGTGAGCACTTTGGAGGGCCTAGTTACATTTTACTATCAGCCATTTTTTTATCCATTAACCACCTTTTTATATAAATATTGCCACGTAAGTAATAAACACAGTGTGCACATTCCACCGCACTCGGATTTTAAAGACTAAGGCCAATATATAATATATTTGTTGACTATTATTCCAAATGCGAGGGCTTTCAAAAGTGCTCACTTTATCACGAATAGCCTATAAATACCAGTGTGTGCTATGCAGGCCTCAACTTTGCTCGTCAGATTAACACCATCGCGATTAAAAAGTGACTTCAACAGAGTTCCAGTTGAACCCTACTAAACTACCAACTACTGAATTACAAAATGGTCGATTGGAACTGTGGACTAAACAACAACGCTTATTCGTCTTATGCGCATGTATCCAAACATTGACCTACCCCAAAGGAACACAACTGTCAAAGTCACGCCGTCAACAATGATGAATGTGTTTGTTTGTCTTAATTTTCCAAAGAGAAGCACATTTTATACGAATAAAATAATTTTACAAATTTTAATTTGTTCTAACTGCATTCCAAATTGGCTAGAGGGAGTATATACGAACATCTCAAAGCACTTGTTTACTAAACAGTGTTCTAACCTCAAATCCAACCCACAACGTTTTTGCTAGTCGTATTGGCAGAAGAGCACTTCAATGTCAGGACACGGTGATTGGTTGTGCGCAGCCAGCGAGATCGGTCTACCTCATATTTAGTATATGATTGCAACACGTCCTCGACAACATGGCTATAGCCTGTTTCATGCAACTTCGATAATTTTTGACAGTTCTCGAAAAGGAGTGCGACCTCGTATCCCTCCGCCACAGCTTTCACCAGACCTTTCACATAATCGTGATGTTCGCATGCACTACGCTAAAATTTCTAAATATTTTTAAAGCCCTTGCTCTAAAACTCAGAATAATTGTGTAATAGTCTATGAGCGTGATTTTAACCATAAATTTCGAAATAATCATTAATTTTCCACATTATAATTTCTAATTCCGAGTACTATTTTCTTTTACAATCATCGCAAAGAGCGCCAACATAATAACACGCATCCTGCAACAACCATCAGCTGACACAGTACTTTGCAAATGGGGGCGTTTTCTGTTAACATGCTGTGTAGGTTGGTCACAGCGTCTGTCAAATTTTATTGAAGTTATATGAAACAGAGTTATACCAAATGAGACGTCGAAACAAGCTCATCGATGCTGTATGCTACTGCGCGAGGCGATGGCGAAGGGGGCCATCGTCTTGTTCAGCGGGGAGCTCCCATAACTCGCAAAATTTATGTAGTCAGGTTCCGCTAACGTGCAGGCGACCGGCGCCGTGCAACTGTGTATCTCCCGCACGGCGAGACTGTTTCGAAAGGAGCGCATGTACTGCATATCGTTGCTGTAGTATGTTAACGGTTAACGGAACATTTCTTGAAAGCCATTCTTAAACTCTGGTTTATACCGAGTTTATCATTCCTTGCGACATAGAGTACGTAAAAATTAACATTATCATAAACATAGATAACGTCAACAGGCACAGAAAATTGTTAGAAACCCGAATATTTTATTAGTACGTCATCTTCGTACTTTGATAGGTGTAAAAAATAATGGGCGCGCTAATAGGGGGTAGTGGAGGCAGGACTCGTCCCCACGAATTGCTGAAAGGGGGCGAAGACGTGTACAAGGTGCGAAAAATTGAGAGAGGATGCAAGGAAACGTAAATATAAGGGAAGAGGTAACTGAAACTAGTTACCATTCTCTTAAACATAAAAATGTTGTTGAAGTTGTGTTTATTTAATGTTTTGCGTATGTTAAATATAATTTTTTTTTTATTGGGCGAGGGGGCAAATTTTGTATACTCATCCTCCGCAGATTTTAGGTATGCTGTACATGGCCCTATTTGTCATGATAGTAAACATCATACTTAAAATAAAGCGTTTAACTTGGTTTTACACGACGCAAAATGAATTTCGTAAGAGACTACGCGTTGTTAAGTTTGCAACATCTCAAACGAGCACGGCGGGAATGCAGCCAACGCTTGTTTTGTAAACTATAACTGCAGATAACGATGACAGTGGAGCAACGGCGAAAAGCGCAGTGGGCTACAGTACAGATCAGAAAATTTGGGTCTGGCTGACATAGAAGATTGGGACAATTCCTTCAGCAATCGTCTAAGTAATCCCGCCCAGGCGACGTGGGAGAGCCAATGGGAACGTAGGATTTCGGCGAGGGTGGACGTGAACGAGAAGTATGGTGGTCGGAACGGCAGTGGGCCAAGGTGTCAGTTGGTGATGGTCCACAGAGGTCTGCGGGATCCGAGCGGCGATCGGGGATGAGTGCCTTTTCAGCTAGGATGAGAGAGCTTGCCCGTTCCATAGCACCTTTCCCATCTAGACCTGTCCTTAGCCTATCCTAAATCAACCCCTATTCTGTCACATCACGTTTGTTTATACAGTATCAAGGTGTAATTAAAATGCATCTATATTTTGTTAAAAAGGGAGTTATTTCACAATCACATAAATCCCCACCATAATCAACCATAGTCATGCACGTGATATTATATACCATCTAAGGAGGTATATAGCAGTGGTAGAGGCGCAGTTCCTCCTTGTCCTTCAACTGCATGAAAGCAGTTACTCTACCATCCACCCCCTTAGTTTGATAAAATCCTCACCCACCCCTACCATATACCTTGCTCTCAAAACCCATTTTATTGGGGCTTTATTATTGAAATATTAGTTTAGAGTGAACAACTTGTAGTCTGAAATACTGTAGTACAAAATGCTGTGTGCAAACAACGTATCCCAACTATCATTTATATATACACACACACACACACACAATAAATACAATTTTTTTAAATTAAAATTCGATAAACTAACAAATGTGCATCATCTCAATGGAGGGAGGGTATAATATAAGAGGAAGATGGAGAAATTTAATTGATCTTTTAGCAGCCAGTCCGGGAAAAATCCAACACACCCAGAACACGCAATTAGATAATCAAAACACTACGCTGGAGGAAGCCCTACGAAACAGATATATATTTAGACCACTAACAAGGGGGTATTTACAAAATTGACAATCTACATCAACATCACAACTCACACTCAACGACGAAAATAACGAATACCTCGAATCCAGCCCTCATAGCAGTGAAAATACTTATCAAAGTTTATACACAAATGCCTTAGATCACAGCATACAAATAGACAAACAATTTAATGAAAACATCACTATAGGAAACCAAGAACACAACTTAACAACAATGTAAATGTAATAACATCCACCCCAGAACATGAACTTCCATGGAATTACATTGTACAACAGTTGACACAAATTTTTGCAACAGACACAATCAGGCAAATGTACAAAAAGATAGCAACCAGGAGAACCAGCAATATTACACGTGCAGGAAATACTATACTTAGTGCATAAAGTAAAACCAACAATGGCAGAAGAAGATATTTTATAAGTATTATACCATTCACTCTTGCCATCAGTGGTAAACAAGCTTATTGTCATGAATAATCCATCTTTAGCAGGTATGTAAAATAACATCAAACAGATCGAATCAGGAATTTTCAAATATAAACAGAATTTATAAAATAAACCAAAAGACATTTTCCCTGACTTAAACAAAGAGAGACAAACAATTAAGGAGGAAATCAAAACTTTATCATCGGAACACAAAAAGAATCGGTCAGATGACACAAAAGCACAAGGAAATATAAACACAGTCCAAAATCACTACGCAAACAGGTGCAAAATTCAAAGAAATTATTCACCACCCAACGAACATTCTTGCAAAAGTTTTACTACTCATCAATAACAAAGTTGTACATC
The DNA here is from genome assembly GCA_029891345.1 of Dryococelus australis. Taxonomy (NCBI): domain Eukaryota; kingdom Metazoa; phylum Arthropoda; class Insecta; order Phasmatodea; family Phasmatidae; genus Dryococelus; species Dryococelus australis. The sequence goes on along the minus strand of CM056993.1, from coordinate 63,437,767 downwards.
AACAAACATAAACGATGCACAAAGACATTTACCAACCCAAACTCACATACCACCATTCCAATTAACAACCCTTACTCACTACAAATATACGGAATTTCACAGCCTTACTAACCAAATCACAACCACCCACACTACAAAAAACTACCAAAGTCAATAAACGAGTTTTAGAGGATGTAGAAACCTCCCATACACCCTACCAACAGATAATTGAATCCAAGGGAGGCAACATACCCACTTATGCCAAGATAGTAACCAAAAATTGCAGGCCTCGCCAAAACACTTATTCTATAGCATATCCACAGTACGACACACCATTAAAGGAAAAAAAAAATTCTATACACATATACATAAAATTACTTACAAAAACCAAAACAATGAACTAAAAAGAAACTCCACAAGGCAGTATGGAGACAGAGAATTAAGGAAAAGTGCTGATAGGTAGAATAGAACGACGGATAGCAAAGAGATTAAAATCTGTTGACAACGCACATAGAGAAAACAAAATGTAATATCCTCAAGCATATACAAAAACAGACAGAAATTATATCAGTAAGAACAAAATATCGCCAGTACAATATAACAAAGAAAAGATAGAACAAGAAATAAAATTAGGATGCAAACTCCAATTTGCACTTACATGTGCACTATGTTGCTACGAAGGTCATCATGCAATAAACTGCCCAATGTTGCCCAACAAAAAATCACATGGAACACTGATAAAACCAAACATGGAAATCCGATAGTCAAAAAGAAAAATGGAGTACACAGAGAAAACCATCAGCACATTAACATGGAAACACGTAAGTACTCTGAAAGTAAACAAGATACTAATACCACTTAAAACTCACCAATAAGGACAAAATTGACAGAACAACAGGTAGACAATGTTAATATTATGGCACTGACAGATGACAAACTGTCTACACCGGGTCCTATTATATATATATATATATATATATATATATATATATATATATATATATATATATATATATATATATATATATATATAATGGGACTATATATAATTATGTATTTGTATAAGATAGTAATATAAATAATTATATATAGTTGTATAAATATATATAGTTGTATAGGCCTAAATATGTATAAGTATATAAATACGTAAATATGAAGTTATTTTCAACTTAATGCCGCGAAGATGAATTGCAAATATGAAAAGCTGCCTTTTGACCGCGATGATCATGGAGCCGTGAACCTGCATCATTGCTAACTGGTTGCTCCCAGTGCCGATTCTACGATCGAGTTTTCACTTATGCTCAAAAAATGCATGTCGGCATGAGAGGGCGATCCGTACGAAGAGTCCTGTTCACGCGACGTCGGCCAATTGTGAATCATGGTGGTGGCCTTTCGTAGTGCTGCATTGTTCAGTACAAAGTCCATGCTGCGCATCGACCAATGGCGAAGTGTGGTGAGAGCCTGCTATAGTCTGGGCACTTTTATTGCAAAGTGTAAAAACAGTTTACCTAGGAAGCGATGAAACATACCGAGGGACCTGGATATATAAATTTTTAAAGCGTATTAAATGAAATGTTCGCATTTCAGCTTTTGGTGATAGGACTATATAATTTTATTTTAAAATTCATGGAACTTTTTCCACTTGCGACCCACACACACACACACACACACACACACACACACACCGCACTTAACACCACAATCACAATTAGCACCACACTTAGCACCACAATCGCAATCAGCACCGCACCGCACCATAGCATCACAATCACAATCAGCATCGCAATCACATTCAGCACCGCAATCAAAATCAGCACCACAATCACAATCATCACCACAATCACAATCAACACTGCAATCATCACCACAATCCCAATCCCATACCCAATCCCAACCCTTCCATCAATCTTTAGCTGCTCCACCTACTCAAATAGCCAACACCATGACCATCACCACCCCCACCACCACCAACACCACTGGACTGGTGGGGATTGGTGAAGATTGGTGCGGATTGATGATGATTGGTGAGCATTGGTGAGAAGGATTGGCGAGGATTGGTGAGGATTGGTGTCTGCACAATGCATTAATAGTGCAGTATGGCTGGTTGGTTCACTGTCAATATGACGCCATAGCGCTTGCATACTCGTATATTATAAGCAGTTGGGAGGTCGTCTGAGAGGCTTAGTTTGACAACAGCTGCTGTGAAAGATACGTCGTCTCGACTAGCTCCTGCCTCTTCACATAGATTTTTCTCAAGTTTTTGTTTTCAACGTCATTGAAGGTCATGGAGTCAAGGTCGAGTTAGTCTGCACCTAATATGACGGTAGAAGTCTCTAATGTATTATGCTTGCTGACTGTTATGTATTTTTTCTCTAGTTTTGGTTTTCAATGTCATTCAAGGTCATGGGGTCAGGGTCGAGGTAATCTGCATCTAATATTGGGAATAGATTATGTCTACCAAGATGGTGGTCTCCTACCAATATGGTGTAATTAGTATGGGCTAGGGATGACCTCTGGTAAATTTAAATATTTTCAAAATAACTCTCAATAGTTTTTCCTAATAATTTTTTTTTTTGGAAACTTTTTGTGAGATTTTTTGGATTATTTTGATTTTTGAGGTCGAAGGTCAAAGTCAAAGGTCAAAGGTCATAGGTGCTGCTCTCCTGACTCCTGGGTCACTGATCCCAGTCCCTTGGGTCTGGCCCTAGGTCACAAGTCCACCTCGCCTGCTCCAGGGAAAATGGGTCATCTGAGGATCCTTTAATAATTCTTAGTAATAAATTTTTAGTAATAAATTTTTTTCTAGATTTTTAGATTTTTTAATTTTTTGGGATTTTTGAGTTTTTTTGCGGTTTTTTGGGGTCAAAGGTCCTCGGGGTCAAGGTCACGGGTCAAAGGTCATGGGTAAGGGATAAAAGGTCAATGACATCCAAGCAGGCGGTCGGTGACAAAACAACATAGCGGCTCCTCGACTCCTGCTTTTGCACCCCACACCCTTGGCCCAGACTCATAATTTCCCTACTACTCACATAGACCAAGATTACACCAAGAAAATAATTTCCAACATGCAGACTCGCTTGAAAGAAGTGATCAGACAAAAAGGGTATCCAACGACATAGTGAAGTGCTGAGGGCATGGTGCCTATAAATGTGGTGACCGAATAGTATTGTGGTGATTGAATATTCACGTGAGATGCATATCACTCATTCGAAATTGTTCAGAAGATATATGCAATTATTTTTCGGTATGTGAAATCGTTTTTGGTGATATTTGTGATGGTGGTTAATACATATAATGTCTGCAAACAGTTTTGTTTACTAGTAGCTATGCAGTACTACAATATTACAAGGTCTTATAGTACACAGAAAAGGGACCGAGTAATTTAGTGAGCCTCAGTAGGTTATTTGAGACGTAAGTATAGTGCTAGTATGTAGTAATTAAATGTAACGAAAATAACAATTTTTTTTACAGATCTTCGAACAGGATAATGTGCCACAACACATACTGAGAGGTAGCGTAGTGATGAACTTTCGGAATTGTATTTGAGAGGCCCCGAGTTCGATTCCTGGTCCGGCCATCTTGATTTCGGTTAACCATGGTTTCTCGTAATCACTCCAGATATTATTTGGGATGGTTCCTTGATATAGGACATTGCAGATTCCTTCTACGTTTCCTGCTTCTTCGAGCAATTTTCTCCGTCTCTAAAAAATTTCGTTGTCGATGAGACGTTTGGCCTTACCCTCTACCTACCTACCGTTGTCTATATCATACTCCGAAAGGCTCTTGGCGTGCAAGCCCCATTGTGTTTATACAATTTTATGACCCAGATGTGGTCATACACGGTATCAGACATATATCCCAGTTTTCTGTGATTGTTCGTTGTAAAATAGGGTGCTTAATTAAGCTGGCAGTTTTAACTGTAGCATGTCCGATGTTTTTACTGTGCATTACGTCAAATATTTTTATTCTAGCACTCATTTAAGAAAATGCATGTAATTTTTAAAGTTAACATACAGCATACAAGTACATCAGTGTGGTAGGAAAATTCGGGTCGACTGTTGTGAAAATTACCTTAGATAGATATGGCGGCGCTGTCCAGTTGCAATACCGTTTGTCACGTGGTGAAAGTCGCCCTGCAACCCTCCCGACATCCGCGGGTCAGTTTCACGTCTCTCCTACCTCGTGCCTTTTCCCCGACACTAACTCAACTAATTGGGGCCAGGCTCAGAAGTGACGCTGAGAAAGTATCACTTCGCACTGATGGAGCACGGCCATTTAAGATTTATGAATAATATGACTTCCGTACGGCTCGTATCGCAACGCAACCAGTATTTTATTGCCAACAGATATGAAATTTGGTGCAGGCCGTCTTACCTACGCCAACATTAGTCACTTCCTACTAAAGCTGGACTCACAACCATCCGTTTCATCCGTTAGTCGCCCGTCCGTCCGTCGGATACGTGATCTTCAACCAATCGCAGGGCAGCTTTTTTTTCTATCCGTCAACCCGTCAAATATATCTCAAACTTTAACTTTCGACGGACGGACGGATGGGCCACCGCCTTGTAATATCGTTCTTGAACATGGCTGTCGGAAAACAGTCACTTGTTTTTTGTCTGAATATTTTTCTTTTTAAATACACAAGGCAGTGAAGTTGTTTACGTTTTTACATTTCACCTTTGAATTGAACTAAATATGACTTGTAGATTTTCGGAGAAAATGCTGATAAATTACGTCAGGGAAAGAGAATGTATTTATTACATTCATTAAAAATATTTGTCTGTGCCCGAGAAAGTTAGTGTTGTTGGGTGGTAACACTGAAAATTTTCTCGCCCGACGGATCGACGGATGGCTGACTGACGGATGGGCGACTGACGGAAGCAACGGATAGTTGTGAGCCGAGCTTAAGGTTAATTCTCAAGTTAGAAATAAAAACGATTTTTCTTATGGGAAAGTTTGGCATAGGAAATATTTCTGCTGCTAGATGCGCAGTGTTCCAAAAAGGTCACTTTTAATTTAGATTTTAAGCTACGTGAATAATAGAAGGAAAATATTTTACTTACTTGCGCAATTATATTTTTATTTGATTTATGATTGTGGCAATTATTTTGTTTTTTTAACGTTTTAACGTAGAAGATAGAGAAAATCCGGTACACATCCGACACTAGTGCTTACCTAGTGGAGAAAAAAATCTAGTTACCGAACTAAAATCATCGAGCTTCCCAAACTGAGTAGAATAAACCTTACGGTACTTCCGACTTTCGGAACAAAAATAAATAAAAAAAAATAAAAGTACCTATACAAATGGTTGCCGAATCACGAAGGAGAAACATGGCCGCCTTCCGTGTTGCTGACGTCATCGAGCCGGTGTTGAATGTGTAGGGGACTCCTGATATCCGCGAAAACATTCCCGTGCAGGACATACTTCAATATCCTACAGCCGTACATGCAGTTTTAGTTTTGTTATCAGCCGCGATTATTTGTTAAAAAGTATTTTCTTTATCCGACTGCGCCGATCAGAACGCTTACGATTTGCAAGTATCTCAGACGCGTAACACCTAAGGCTACCGAACGAGGAGTTGCAGTGGTGAGCCTTCGAACTCGCGTTCGAAATGGGCGGCTCTCAACATCCAGGTCCTAAGAGCCAATGAGGGTGAAGCGAGGTGAGTATAGAGTGGTACCTGAATGCAAGGGCGGGGGAAACAGGAAAATTTTAAGCGAAAAGGGACATTTGTAGCAAAATGCAGCCGACTTTGAAGGGGGAAAGGGAAATATTGAGAGAAAAAGGGAAATTTCAGCATGGTGGCCGGGGTGAATCCGAATCCGATCCCCGATCCCCCCCCCCCCCCCTCGGGAAGACCCGACGACCAACGGCATCGTCCGGCACGATTCCCACATGCGAAAGTCTGGTGACGCGGCCGGGGATTGAGCCCGGATCGCCTTGGTGGGAGGCGAGTGAGCTACTGCTCGGCCACCGCAACCCCTAGAGTAGGTAATGTTTTAAGTATTTAGAACGGTTTTAAATATTAATTAAAAGTTGTCATAGCCAATATTATTCGTCGTTGCCGTGTTTTAAGTCTGTTTGAAAGACTTTCAACCTTACGCATGTATAATGAAGATGGAGGCGTCCTTTTCCAGTTTCTTCATCAACTAGTTTCAAGTAGTAGCCACGGGGAACGCCCTACGCTCCGAAACTGCGACTTGAATGGCCAGGTACAAAATCCGGTGTGGCACCTGCCACGAAAAATAGGACGTGTCCAATTATCCAACCTGGTACGAAATCTGGCCGTACAAGACTGGAAATGCCATGACGGGTGCCACACTAGCCTGTATACCGGCCGCTATGCGGACCTTGCACAAGTTTTTACGGAATGGTCGGCGTGGGGACACGGCTCCAGCGGGAGCGAGCGAGCCTGTGCGGGCGGGCGGGCGCCCACGCCTGACCCAGCTGCTGGCTGCGCTCTTCCCGCCTCCTCGTGCTAACGGTACGTTTGACTTCGCGGCACGCGAAATACGCCCTGGGGGGGGGGGGGGAAGACGAGATCACCTTCCACACATAACTCTAAATATCTCTCCCCTGATGGCGCCTCGTCGCTAGTTTCACACGCGGGAAAGCGGACCAACTGGATCTTCTTTTTTTTTTCTTCTCGAGACCTCCAGAGAGCAGCACTATACCGAAGAAAATCGTGGGCATGTCGGGTGTGACGAAGACACAGTTAAATAGAATGTTCCAATGAGACGTGAATGTTGTCCTTGTTTGTATGCATGTATACTACACACACACGCACGCTACAGCCGTCAATTAGTTCGTGTTCATCGACTGACTGGCACCTCGATCGTTGGAAACCACGCAACACGGCCTACAAGAACATACCGACAGCACTATGTATGTGTATAGGCTGTTCACGGTAAAGTGAGCACTTTTCAAGGCCATTCTAAATTTTTCCTGTCATCTAACTTCCATCTTCCTGCTGCTTTTTAGTATTAACATTGCAACGTGATCAATAAACACAGTGTATACAAATCACCACCCTCGAAATTTAATGCCTGAGGCTGCAATAAGATATATTTATTAGTGCTTAATGTCTGTTGGGAGGGCCTTAAAAAGTGCTCACTTTAGCGAGAACAGCCTATATCTAGCCTATGTGTATAAAGAATGACCCTGAACGCGCGCATAAGAACAATACCACGTGAATCCTGAGCGAAAATGGAGGCGAAAATATTTGTGACAAAATGTCATACGATGACATCTTTCGTGCACAAAGTGGCAACACAGCACGGTGTTAGTCCCCTCTTGCATTCCACTGATATCGTACTACCACTGACCTGGCCGTCATATTATGGGCGCGGGATCAAATCCCGCCCAGTCCTAACGTTTGTTCAACATGTAGTTTACATAACGTGTTGACCATTGTACAAATGAGGGGACTAACTCCGTGGTGTGTTGCCACACGGTGCACGAAAAATGTCATCGTACGACATTTTGCCACTAACATTTTCGTCTCCATTTTCGCTCAGGATTCACGTGGTGTGGTTCTTATGCGCGCGTTCTGGGACATTCTGTATACGCATCTCGCATAAAGTTTGGAATATTGTGAAATACGCAGTTTAGGGGGCAGGAATTATGTCGTTTATAGCATTGCAGCTATATCTATATAATTGTTATATTCGAGAAGTATTTCAACTGTTTATATTTCAGTCAAGGATAGTAATTCATGTAATATTTGAAAGGTCGTTGCAATGACAACTTGTTTATATTTCATATATTTTCGTTTTTTCCAAATTTGTTATTTTTCTTTCCTCATTTCATCACTAGTAACAGACGTCATAGGATGATAGCACGTCTTTTCCTTTTCACTGGGTTAGTAAACTAAAAGCATCGCCACCGCAAGGCATAACATAGTGAAACGAGGAAAATAACAGAGGCCACCTTTAGCTGACGTGACCGACTGCTCGAAAACAATATGTTTTCAATGAGGAAACTTTCTACCAATGTATAAGGAAGAACGACCTTTCTCAGGTATCACAGTCGGTATCACAGTCACAACAGTTCGTCGCAGCACGATCGTTTGTCAGCTGTCAGTCGGACAGCCTGCAACGAGTGATCACGTTTCTCGCACCGGCCAGTGCCCGCGACTTTTTCCTTCGTTTGTATTTCGGACATTTCAGTTTAAATATCTATTAAATTTATTTTCCGTGGTACGAGGAGTCAATAGGGCGCCGGGAGAGAAAAGTAACGATTCTCTCTCGTCTTCGTAACTCTTGAAGTGAGAAGTTTTGTTTTATGTAGGCTGCCATTCTGTCTTGGTTTTTTTTTTTTTGTTCGTAAGAGCTGCGAGTGTCAATTGTTTTGTTTTTTTTTGCCGAGACGACAAAAAAATCTCCGGTAAACATTTAACTTCTTCTTTAACTTATTGGCAACCCTACTATCAACATCAACAGACTTTAATTATTATGTAGTCAAAGTCTCAAACTCACGCTGAGCTAGTTCGTTGGTATTTACTGAGAACTACAACGAGAGAACAGGACCGTAGCCAGTTGAAGCAATTTATGTGGCAGGAATCATGTAGTTCATTTGTGATCAACAGAGAACGCACGAACGCATTGAACATGCTTTGGACAAGCTGAAGACAGCAGCTTATAATCGTCCACAACCTCCAGAAATACTTCCAACCCTCATTTAGATGGAAAAAGTAAGAGATGTGATGTGTATAAGAGTTTCTTCGTCCGGAAGATGGCCTAAACACATTGATTACAAGCATGCCACTTCGAAATAAAATGTTGTCGGCTTTAAATACCGATGATGACTGTGCGACCCCTACAGAGGAAAGTAAACTTGATATTGAGGATGAAACAGGAGGTGAAGATGATCGTGAAGACAGCATTGATGTTAATGACTATGAAGATTACAGTGTTGATTAAGTATCTGATGAGGATGATCAGACTTATCAATTTAGTGGTGTAAACAATTAATTGAGAGTCTGTTTTAGATAAAACTTATGAGAGTGCATGCAGTAGCAGGGCTATAGTTCGATTTGAAATATCATGCCTTACTCGAGTCGTTTAAAATAGACTGAGCTCTATATGGCGAACGAATTAAACGAGTGGAACTTTTTTGAGGAATGTTTCGCAACAAGTTGGTTGACTAGGTCAGTTGGTCTGGTAAGTTGTCTTGGTAAGTAAGTATGGCCCTCTGGTATGGTTAGCTCTAATAGAAATGTTTTGCGAATATTCTGCGAAGATTTTCTGCGAAGAGGTTGGCTACAATACTCTTATTAGGAGATATTTTTCGAGGTTGTCCATCATAATTTGTTTGTTATATGTAGGTGGTATGTTGGTCTCGTCGTTTGGTCTATCCTGTTTTGTAAAAAATTGTCTCCGGAGGAGCTAGACGTGGGTGGAGTTAATCTTGGGTTGAGTTTGTCTTGGGTGGAGTTAGTCTTGGGTGGAGTCGGTCTTAGTTGGAATGGATCTTGGGGGGAGTCAGTCTTGGGTGGAGATGGACTTGCGTGCAGTCAGTCGTTAATTACTACTGTTAGTCGGTATGGTCCTTTGTTGTGACCAGCTAGTAATTGACAAATTTATGGACTCCGATTTTTCTCGATTTTTCCAGTTCAATGTCATTGGGGTAAGGTCAAGGACAACAACCAACATAGAGGCTAATTCGACAGCTACTGTGGCGATGAAATCGATAGTTAATACACTAGCGTCACATAGGTGTTTGAAATTAAAACAAAAAACAAAAGAAAAAACACGATCGCTGCATACGACGCAATGAGCTAAAGTGAAACAGGTTGAGGCCTGCCGGCTAAACAGCCAATAGCAACCTCTAGAAATGTAAGTCTTTTTAAAATAAATTTTAATAATAATTTTTAAAAAGTTAATAGTTTTTAAATATTTTAAAATTATTTATTTAATACTTTTTATAGTTTTTATTTTAGTTTGTTTCAAGGTCAAAGGTTGTGGTCAAGGTCAAAGGTCAAGGTCACTTGGATTCAATATGGCTGTTGGGTGTCATCATATCATGGAGGTTGGTCGGTTCCAGTACCCCGTCCCTTCTAAGCCAAAACATTCAAAATTTTAATTTTTTTTATAAATCGTTTAATAAATTATTTAAATAAACATTTTTAAATATTATTTTAGCAGTTTTTATCATTTTTTGTCATTATTGAAATAATTTTGCGAATTTTTTGGGTTAAAGTTTATCCAAGGTCAAAGTCTTGGGTCAATATCAAGGTCACATGGATCCAAGTTGGCAGTTGGGATATGTCTGTAATTCTTACATCGGTTTTATAATTTGTTCCAATTTTTCAAATTATTTGGGTTTGTCATTGAAGGTCACTTGTATAGGGTCAAAGTCAAGGTTACCCAGATCCAAGATGGTGTTCGCATTCAGTAACATAATGTGCTCCCCAACTTTTATGAATTTACTCGATTTTTACAATTTCTTCTCAAGTTTTTGTTTTCAAGGTCATTGGGGACAAGGTCACTAGTATCCAACATGGTGGTCGGTGTCGTCAATGTAATGTTTTCCTCAATTATACATTTTTTTCTTTCGATTTTTCAATTTTTTGGGGGATTATTTTTGAGAATTTTTGGATTCTAGGTACCGGGCCCTAGGTTAAGGTTGAATATCAAGGTCACAGGTAAAAAACGAGCACCCAAAATTCTTCCAATGGATTGCTTTTGCAAAAAAAAAAAAAGGCTCGTTCTTTGCAAATGAGGGGATCGGTGCTTTTTGAGGGAAAAAACTGGGAATTTTAAGGGGAAAAGCAAATTTTACGCGAAAAATGGTCGATTTCCAGGGAGAAAAAGGAAAATTTTGAGATATAAATGAGAAAGAAAGGAAATTAAAGATGGTGGCAGTCGGCTTCTGCTTCTATGCCCCGTACCCTTATGCCCTCTTCATCATTTTCATACTACTTGTGTGGTCTGCAACCTATCAGAGTTCTCTAAGTTGTGCTAAATCTAATTTGGCTCAAATTATAACAACCATAGCAAAAGTTATTTTTACTTCGCAATCAAAACATATTAGTATATGCAGATATTTTACAAATTAATGATGCTCCAATTTAAAAAAAAGCACTAAACGACATACAGTTTCAACTTCAAAATATCAATAACGTTCACTATACACCAACTATATTACATTCTTTGTATTTCAATTATAAAATAAATGTTAATCCTGCTGTTGTTTTATGCTACCCTAAAATAACTTTTTACTGATATTCCACACTTATTTACTGATAGATTTAAGAGCAACGCAGCAGGAAACGAAGAAATTATTACTTAAAAATTAACTCCCAGGTATTTATTAAATACAAAGTTAAAGATTTCCCCAAGTCAATTTCAAGGGTATTAGACAGTGGGGTCATAGGATACTGCTTGAAATGGTGCGAAGTTCTGGAATAAAAGGAACAGCTGTTCTAAAAGCATTTTTCCTTTTGTTTTTATTCTCGAGGCATTAGCCTGGCCAAATGACGTATATACTTCATGACATTGTTCGGCACTAATAACATTAGAAGATTGTTATAGCCAAACACTCACATCTCGACAATACCATTTACTTTATGGCCGTGTCCCGTTACGCTAACATGTGCGAAGACCCAGCTGCAAGTTTGAATGTTAACTGTTGCCGGCACCATAACAAGAGTCGCCAAACTGGATTCCCCCCCCCCCCCCTTTTCCGACAGACTGGATAGCGGGTTATAAAAACTTCTCTGTCATCAGAAGAATTGTTGTACAAAATGCAATAATATATTAACTCAGGTCCCACCTACTCTCGAGATGGCTTGCGCATAACGCACAGCAGCATGTCATTAACGCCTATTGTTTAACGACGGTGTCTACGTAAAGCATGCAAGGCTGCATGCCAGCACGTATTCCGACGCAGCGTGAAAATCTATCGTGTTTCATTCTCCCACCGAACTTTCTTATGACAGCAAATGAAAACGCGAAGGATTACACAAGTAACTATTGTCATGTATGCTCATATTATAAAAAAAAGAAACGTATATAGGTTGTTCACGGCAAAGTGAGCACTTCTGAAAGCCCTGCTTAGGATCTATTTGTATGAATATTGTGTATACTTCCGTCATATGTAAAATTTACATTGTCATGGGTCTGGTCACTTTATTCATGGGTCGGTCAAGTGAAACTATGCAATTACAATCAAAGTAAATATATTACACATCCGATCATTTCTTACAATTGATGCATTTAAAAAAATGAAAAAAACAGAAACGAAGAGAAATAATATCAATTTTCATAAATGTTTCACCCAACACTTTTAATTGAACTTAAAACATGGAACTTCGTGCACTCCGTCGTTACCAACTTCACCGGGGGCATACCACTTAGCGCGCACGTTAAAACATATGCAGGTATGGCCACTGACATTTTTCAAAGGTTGGTTTCAAAACTGCTCACTTTATCGTGAACAGCCATTACATGAATTTTAGTACACACCATGACACAAAAGACTGCAAATCTTTTCCACTCTAAATTTTTCCTGCGTTGCTGTTACATTTTTTTTTTTTATTCCTACAACTAATGTTCAGTTAATTAAAAAAATATTTGCGCTGGGATAAAATGTATAGATTCAACACAGTTAACGTATAGATAAATACAAATACCGCTTTTTAAAAATGATTTTAGGGTTAGTTACTAGAATCTAGTAAGTTAGAAAGATTTGTTACGTTCTAATTAAAACTTTTTAGAGACAGCTCATTTTCTGATGACACTTTTTCACTCGTTACCATAGATTCATATTTCCATCACGTTAGTCGCTAGATTTGTTTCCTCCTCCTTTCCCCCCCTTCACTTTTCCAAGGTCAAAACGCGAGTGAAACAGTGTGCCAAGGGCAATGTGATAACTTGAGGAGTGCGTGGCGATTTGAAATCGCCACACTAATACAAAAAAAAAAACCTTTGTCGCTATTAAGATATACGAGTAATAATTATGTACAGCCATGACACATAATGAGAAAACGCAGACATTTTAAAGGTCGTCCAAAAAACCTTTTTAACAATCTAATACTTAATCGAACAAATTAAAAAAAAAAAATAACTGAAATTTTCCTACACAATAACAAAAGGCATACAAATATTTTATTGCCGTGATAGTTTTCTAGTAACCTGTATGGGAGGAATTATGGCGACCGATAAAGAAACACGGGCATTTGAAAACTACACAAAGAATAAAGTTCAGGTATTATGTATTCCACATCAACGTAAATTCCTTGGAACACAATTTTTATTAAATATTACCATTCTTTAATGCCACTAGTATTAGGAAGATAATCTTTGATAAAACCCAAGAAGGGGCGAGACGTAATTTGAAGGACATCGTGTAAGTTATCTTTATGAATAAAACTGCTTCCGAATATATTATGTACAATAATACAATAATGTATAGTATAATGTATAATGTAATAATGACAAAATATGAGTTACAATATCTAGAGGTCTGTAAAATTCGCAAATTCATTGAGTGGTAGGTTAGACTCCAAGGATGTATACTCTAGAGTTCACTTTATGATTGGGCCACATTTGTTTTTTGTACAACATATGGACTACTCTTTTAGCGACAAATAAACACGAAGGCATATTGTGGGAACATCACGTGCAACCAGCTGAATGAAAACGAAAAGTCTCCGGCTAACGAATAAAAATTTGTAGGACAGTGTGTAAAGGACTGAGAAATCTAAACTGCTACCAAATGAATTCGAGAACTTGACGTATATCTAAAAACGACGCTACAAATATAAGTCATAACACTTAGTATTAAATTCTCTGCTAACACGAAAACAGTTTTTGAATAAATTAACTACAAAACGCAGATTTTTTTAAAATGAATGTTTATAGTCCAGTTTTTAAAAATTAAAATTTTACTTCCCTAGTTTTTACTTACAAAACTCTCTACAGTGTCGTCGTAGTTGATTTTATTTGCGACATATTTTTTTTAGTAATGTTAATGCAAGGGGTTCCTGGCACATAGACGGCCTCGAATCGCTATCCTTGAAGTACACAGTTTATTTCTCGTCTGGAAATTTCGCATCACCAACCAGCAGATGTTTGCGTCCTGTCCGAATGCGCCGAAAATAATTCCGGTGGTCATCACTTAGTTATTTATTTAATTAATTTTGCTGAAATTTTATTTCGTATGTTGCAGACGTTATCGGAAGAGTAGCATAAATTCGCATTTTAAATTAGGCCTATATCGTTCGTATGAAGTGTCTCCACATTAAGTAAACAGTGACATAAAAGTCAGAGTTTCTGTATGAGAAGTCTAGAACCAGCTTTAAGATAACGTAAAGGTAATGTAGCAACGAATAATCAAATTGAAGAAACGATTTATCTTGTGTTTTCTGTAGTCAATTTCATTGCTGCCATTTTAAGTTGGGACCGCTTATTGTTTTGTAGAATCAGTTTAAAAAAATAATACGGACTTTGTTAAAGTTGAAGTTATAATTAATTTTGTTTGTTAGCATGATGATAAAAAATTTATTGATTTTTTAAAAAGGCAAAAAATTAGGTAAATATGTAGGCGTAAAATGGGGCTAAATTAGATGTGACAAGAGTAGGTAAGGTTATCGTGGAAAGATACATTAAACATGTTTAATATGACGGAACAAGTGTTCATGTGTGCAGTTACTCTGGGTTAATATACAAATTCACTTCTACTAACACAACTTTGGCAGATCCCAGATCTTATTTGGATTCAGGTAGCCCTGCATTACATGTTATATCTGACCAAAATTACATACAGGTCCATATTTATGATATATATATATATATATATATGTGTGTGTGTGTGTGTATATATATATATATATATATATATATATATATATATATATATATATATATATATATATATATATAATTTCCGAATGTGATTTTATCCGAACAAATCCTCAATAAGAAATTCTAAATTTATAAACTGTGCCTTTTTTCCTTGATTCTTTTCTACGAATATCATAATTAATGGCCTAGATAAGTAATTCAGTTAGATATTAATGTAAGGCTACCTAAAACCATATATAAATATGAAAAAATATATATGGTTTTTAGGTTCACAGTCATTACGCATAGAAAATTATGTACAATTGTTAATATGCCAACGTCATTAGTGGTTCGAAATGTTTAGTAACAAAAAAATATAATTTATTTACTAAAAATATAAGCTAATTTAATATACACCTCCGTCATTGATGACAAAACTTGTTCTTAAAAATTCAAATATCAATTTAAAAATAATTACATGATCGCACCTAACAAGGTAGCAACGCTCAACATACTTGACGTGGGCGGATGCTTGGCAGGCGTGCGTTAACAGACGTCTGCAGAAGACATACTCGTCTCCGAAAGAAGTAAGTCGTTTAGGTGTGTGTAAGACAAACGTAGTTTTAATTCTTAATTTACAAATCCCCACAATGTTACAATTGTGTGTATTACTGTAAACACCGCATTACTCAGTGCATTGATAACGTTGCCACATATCTGGTGTGTTATAGCTATCTAATATGTGCGTCCAGTCAATGAAACCCACACTGACAAAGTTAGCACAACTGTTGGAGTGTGCTTAAAGGAGCAATTTTCATTGACGCGTAGACTGACAAATGTGAACCTCCAATAACGTACAGATATTACTTTACATGTAAATCACAAAATAAGCCTGTAAAATTTTTTTATAACCTAGGTATTTCCGTACATTAAATTACAACATACACCAGAACAAACATTTAATAACACAATAACATTAGAATACATACAACTACAAAACAGACAGGAACAAATTATCGTTTTCTAGAAGTGATATTTAAAGTGCGAACCACCAACTTTAAAGCACGTATTAGAAGGTCGCTGCTGGGACTGTCGAACCCTTCCGAATAACTCTAGCAAGTAGCGGATACTGTCAAACACATTGGCGAATCTCTCCAACAGGTATTCTTCGCTGTCTACGGACATTTTGTACACAAGTGTTAAAAAATTACTCTTAAATGTAAAATTGAAAGCTGTTAATTCAGTTGAACGTGCGTGTCATACTACGAAGCCAATTATATCAGTACAGCGTTCAGGATAACCTGTATCCTGTTTTTGTTCGCAAATCTCTGCTTAAATGTGACACGGAGCGATCACTCTGGAACCGCAATTGCATACACACGTCAAGTGAAGCATCCTCCAGCCAGTGTGGTATTGAGCGCTCAACTACCCTATGGTAAACCCATCAAACGATGGGTCGTGGATGTATAGGCTGTTCACTGTAAAATGAACATTTTTTAAAGCCCTGCTCAAGATCTACTTGTATACTCTTTGTGTATTCCTCCGCCTTAAGTAAAATCAACATTGCTATGGGCCTCATTACTTTATTCATGAGTCGGTCAAATAAAACTGTGAAATTACTAAAAAAAAGTAAATGCTTTACAAATCTACTCATTTTTACACTTCGATGCATTGAAAAAACAGAAAGCGAAAGAATTGATTTTAAGTTATCACAAACGGTTACCTAACACTTTTTATCCGACGTTAAGATATGGAACTACTTTCCATCCATCGTTACCAACTTTTCTGGGCAAATGTCACCCAGTGCGCCCATTAAAATATATGCATTCAGGGGCAGTGACATTTTTCAAAGGTTGATTTCTAAAGTGCTTACTTTATTGTGAACAGCCTTTAGTCGCATTGCTGTGTGAGAGGGTCGCGCACGATACCTGCACGTAAGACGTGTGATATTCTAACCAATTCTGTGAAATGTGACTCGCGTCATTGCAACATTGCGGAGATTCTTAAATTAGGAATTATAAAACTACGTTTGTTTTACACGTACCTCGCCAGCTTACTTCTTTTGGAGATCACCGGCACCAATATGTGTGTTCTGCGGACGTCTGTTGATGTACGCCTGCCAATGTTCACCCGCCCACATAAAAAGTGTTGAGTATTGCTCACCTGCCAGGTGCAATCACTTAATATTTTAGAAATTTATGCTTGAAATCCTCGCAAACAGCGGAGTTTAGGGTGATAAGACAAGACGACGTTTTCCCTTATTTTTAATATGCTGATTAATAACTTGCTATTGAAAAATCAATTTAACTTCGGAATTACGATTTTTTTTGTGCAATATAAGAGGTACCACCCCAATTTTTTCTGTGGCAACATTTGTTAACAATGACTATATCTGTAGTGGTTGTAGATGTCCGTTCAATTACACATTATCCTAAAGATAATTATTAGATTTTTAATACCTACTTTTTTCATATTTACGTTAACTTGGATTTTAGTTCCAACTTCAAAAGTTGTGTACCGACCTTTGAAAGCAAATTCAACCATCGGCCGTATATATTCGTTTTCGAATTATTTTTTCATAAGGAATATACAAGTGGAGTTTGTCGGTCGAATCCAGAATCAGCCTGTATATAAGGTATGAAGAAAGAGTTGGTGGATATCTGTCGCCGCAAGCAAAAACTAGCTTTGGCCGGAACTGTAATACGCTGGTACTTTACGACCTTCACCTAAACAAGAACTTGATAATGGGTGGGTAACTCATGTTGCACAGGACCTGTAGATGTAATCGAAGATAATATTCTGCTGCCAGGTTAGTTAAATCCATTATAAGAAACTTTTGCTGTTATAAATTAATATACAATATGTCGCATGTTCTGATTAATGATGATCTGAAACCTGTATACGTCACACATGGAATTTTAATAGGGCATCTGGACATCATGCCCTCTATAGCATTTTTGTTAAAATAATTGTAAGTACTAGCAGCTTAATTAAAAGTGGATAATTCATAATACCGGTACCAATTGTTACAAAAAAACTAATTGAATATCTACGAATGTTACTGAAATTATTATGAAAACCGTGTTGAATCACAGAAGAAACAAGGAAAAGCGAATTTTCTCAGAAACCTTATTATGTTCAGAGACAGGCAGCATTCAAACTACCAGGAAGTAAGCTAGTCAGTTGTCCACATACACAATAATATTTCACGTTACTTTGATTTGGATATATGTAACGCTCTTTTCATAGATAACGAAAAATCACATGTTGCAAATGACAGTATCTAAAACAACTACAATAAATAAAACAGAAGCGGATTGTGTAACAATTCCTTAAGATGACTGATTCAGCGAGGGTGACGGCCACAGAATGCAATGGTGCTGTGACAGTCTAAACATAACTACGTGATTTTTAGACGATTCTTAGAGTTCTTTAATAGTGACAAAATCAAAATCACGTGTGCTTTATTGGGTACAATGATAAAATGGCTTTCGATCACGCACATTTCAAACACTTTTTCGGGGCCCATTAACATAGCAAAAAACGGCATTTTCAAAGTCCTGCAGGCCTATCACAAAATATAACGGGTGGCGGGAGACGGCACTCATTCTGAACTTTTTAACTTCTTGTCAGTAGAGATATTACTTCTCATTTGAAAAAAGTTCAAGTCGTGTTCGAGTTCACAGATTTTATGAACGCAAACGATGAGATATTTCGTAATTTTTTTGTGCCTACAAGTGACTTTTTTAAATGCCACGCGTTTACTCAAAGTGAGGAATGGTTAACGTGATTTTCGGGTATTTACGAAATGTGCGTTGGTTTACCTTATTCATTACATTTTTAAGGTTAGGAATTACGCACTTAGTCGTAGAGGGGCACTAGGCTATTTTATTAAGATCATCTTTCGTTTCCTGCATGATTGCAGTCTCTAAAACGTTACTATTCTTTACGTAGACGGTATACCACGCTCGACGATACTGCGAGCTACCCAAAATACATACGTCGTCAAGATATACACTCCCACACTAATTAATGCATTCCAAAGTGAAGTCAGCGCATAAAAAATATTTTTTTAATAATTTTATTATTACATTATGATTGTATGCGCCTTGAAAAGACGAGTCCGGTTATATATAACATTTAATACTTACGACTTTAAATTTTTTTATTATAAAAACATATTTAAATTTAAATTAAAAAATAATTTATTAAAATTATTTTATTTTATCGATTTCTCATTGTGTAGGCTAAAAGGAATAACGAGCCTCACAAATCACCATAATTGGCTCGTTTTCGCATAAATGAGGCTCGCTGGAAGTTTGATGATTTTTGAGGGAAAAACGGTACATTTTTAGGGGAAAAAGGGATAATTTAAGGTTTTGTTGGGCTAAAACGTACGATTTTTTGTGAAAATAAACGATTTTGGGAGAGAAAAAAACGGGAAAAATCCAACATGGCAGCCAGCGACCTTGGCGCCTCGCGCCTCAAGCCCCAGCCCCTGCCATCGGACCTAACATACCTAATCTACTATTCATGTCACTGATCACAGTACACAAAGGCTAGGCCTACAGCGTGTTGGATGTAGTAACGAAACGAGTTCTGTGTCAGCTTGAAGTACAAGACGCATCAAATAATGTCTGATTTGCAACACCAGAAATTATAATGTTATGTGGGAATGAAAAGGTTAAGTACACCTAGTGTCGACTGCTACGTGGGGCGGGAAAACGCTCAAATAGACAGAATACGAAACTAAGCTCTCATCTTCAGCTCTCAGGACACGATGCTAACAGCCGCCCAAATCTCGCCACTTCACGTACGACCGTCCACGCATTCCGTCGCCATACATTGAGGCAAGCTTGCGAGTAGTAGTCCAGGTAGAGTTGGAAGTGGAATAGGGACAACTGAGCAGGTTTTTAATCTGTGTTTCTGCTCCTTGTGCCTCACGTACGACGCGTATCAAACTAAGCATTGATATGGAACTTTATTTAGCATATATTTTACACTTGAGCAGTGCCGGAATGCTAGGGCGGTAGAAACGGGAGACCCCCGAGGTAACCCGCCGACCAGCGGCATCGTCCGGCACGATTCCCACGTGTGGGAATCCGGGAGCGATCTCGCCGGGAATCGAACCCGGCTCTCCTAGGTGAGAGGCGAGTAGTCAGGCCATTACGTCCCCTTCGAAATAGCTAGAACTGAAACCCTTGTCGCAAGGGAACCATGCGTTCGGTTTCAAAGAAAGTTAACACTTGTTAAAAAAAAAAAAAATTAATTAAAGAGTTCAGTTGCGTTTATATGGTAGAACAGCGTGAAGAACTTTTTAAATAGTGTTTGTCCTCATTAACCATTTCAGTCATAATGTCATATTTCTGGAATGTTGCATATGAAGTGGTTTGAATGGTCTGCACGTTACTCAGCAGAACATACCGTCCAACGAGAAAGGTTCCCTACGTGGGGGAGACCATCATTCGCTGCTGAGACTATGTTCCGCAGCCTCGTAAACCACTGCTGCCAGTGACATAGAGCATAAATGGATTTCTATTGGTCCCGATGTAAGGTAAACCGTCGCGTCGTTTCGATATCAGTACAGTTCCGAACAAAATATTTGTTTGTTACAAAGCCTAAAATTATAAACTAGTCAAAATAGAAAAGCTGTCATGACTTTGCATGGATATATTGTAATTGTTCGGCACCACTCCGCTGAAACTAGAGATGTAAAAACTTCTCAAGGTTTCCGAAAACTAAAACACTAGAGCATTTGTAAACGAACACTTCTTGTGCCTCTCATAGATAAACTAACGCAATTATTTGTAAAACAGAAACGGTTTTTCAACAAACTGAAAACAGAATGTGGCAATTGTGCACTCCTGTGAACTGTCAATGAGCTGTGTTGCCACCTCTTGCCTGCATCACTGCAGCACATCGTCTTGGCATACTCCTAACCCGTCTTCGGATACGCGTTTGAGGAATCTGTCACCAATACTCTCGTAGTGCTCCCTCTAGCTAGGCAAGTGTTGGGTGAGGGTCTGGACGTCCTCTGACTTGCCTTATCAGATGATCTCATTGGTTCTGTAGCGGGTTCAAATCGGGGCTACTTAGGGGCCAGGCCAGGGTAGTGACCTTATAGCGTTGAAGAAACGTTCCTTAAATACTTATCTAGCTAGAGGAAGCTCTACGAGAGGAGTGGCAACACATTCCACTAACGCGTATCCATAGACGGGTTAGGAGTATGCCAGGACACTGTGCTGCAGTGATGCAGGCAAGAGGTGGCAACACAGCTTATTGACAGTTCACAGGAGTGCACAATTACCACATTCAGTTTGCAGTTTGTCGAAGAACCATTTATGTTTTACACATAATTGCATTAATTTATCGATGAGATGTACAAGAAGTGTTCCTTTACAAATGTTCTAGTGTTTTAAGATTTTGGAAACCTTGATAAGTTTGTATATCTTTAGTTTCAGCATAGTGGTGCCGAATAGATACAATATATCCATGCCAAGTCAAGACAACTTTTATGTTTTGAGTAATGTATATTTGACTTTGACTCGGAGGGTTAAGAAGTTAATACTCCCCTGGTTGTCGGCTTAGGGAGAAATGAAGTGGTATCGGTAAGGGAGGTTTTGAGGATAAGGGGGTGGCGGACAATGCTGCCCAAGAGGCAGGCCGCCAGGCGCCGCGGCGACACGGGGCCGTGGTGACGTCACGGCAGACGCCAGCCGCCCTGGCGCTACCATCCCCCCCCCCCCCCCTCTCTCAACACATAACCCCTCTGGCGCGGCCACCAGCGATTTATTTGTGAAAACAAGATCGCGGGGAGACTAGCACTTCATACAAAATAAACACATTGCCGGCACCAGGCAGGCCAGCCTCGACGTCTCTGCCGGCTTGCTGCTGCCCGACTGGGGAGTGAAGGGGGCAACAGATTGGCGGTGGGGGGGGGTCGCCTAACTCCCCCTCCCCCTCATTCCCACCAACGCCGCGCACTCTCTGGCATAGGGGAGGGACAAACTGAATTGCCTCGCTTTAATTGGGAAATTTAAGGAGCATCGCTCTTCGGAATATACTTGGCCTGTGTATTCTAGTGAAAATTATTTTTTTTTTTTTCGCAGATGACACAAGCAGTGCTTTACTGTGTTCAGTAACAACCGAAAACATAAGTTTTTTTTTTTTTTACCAATTTAAGCTCAGTTAAGTTCGGCCCATGAATTTTTAATGATATTTTTCGCAAGACACAACATAATATATTTTTTATTGTTTTCTGTGGTCGCAGTGTATGCGTTTGCCTTCTCTACCACCGAACCCATTTTACACGTATGTACTGTAACACGCCTAAATAAAAATAAATGTATTCTGACGAATGTCAAGTTGTGCAATGCTCCGGCTAGCTTAATTAGAATATGCGCTGTTACATAACATAAATTTCCTCTTTGTAAAAAATTGATCCAGGAATGTTTGACTTGATCCAATTATCCTTACTTATGTTACTGAATTTGTATAATCCTCCATTAAAGATTTTTTTATTTATGGGTTTCAATTTGCATATCATATTTGTAATGACTCCCCTTGATATGTTTCTAATACGAATTTAAAATTATCAAATATATTATTGGCAACCATATGGACGTAACAGAAAAATTAGCCAAGCGTACATTTATCTACCACTCAAGCAAAGGCATGCAACACAAACGCAATATGCGTACCGGATCCATCCATAGCTCAACTGCTTCATAACGATTGGCCTTCTTTTCAGTGTTCATGCAGCACTAATTTACATACTTATATACGCTGGACTTAGCTCTGGACGATACACCCCTGTAGTAGTGTCTAGAACAGCAATGCTCCTCTGGTGACTGCTGCTGGAATGACCTGCCACTAAAACAGATCTCGCCCCTCGCCATCAGGAACTGGTCATCTTCGGCCGCCCACTGGCACCGTGGTTCTGGCGTCGACTCTCGTCCCAGCTGCCTCGTTTTGGATCCGCCGTTGCTGATCGAACTCCGTGGGCTGGCTCCCTTCACTCATCGTACCTCTCTCCTGACCCGGGGAAACGGACGGTGAATTCCGTATTCGGATGCTGCGCTGGTTCAGGCCGAGGTCCTCTGACGACTTGCCGGCAACATCACCTCTACGTAGTTAACTCCTTGTAATGCGTACAAATCATATTGGCAGCTTAACGATGCAGGATTAAATCTTTCTCCATTCTGTACTGAAGAATCGTAGTACAGTACAAAGGATTATTTCAATATTTGTTCTCTTCTAATTCACATTTACGTGAAACATTATACTTATGTTGCCTCTATACTTCGAACATTTTTTGGAAGAACTAAAACTAAAGTTCGATTCTTTGTTCCTAATAAAATCTCCGTTGTCAATGCCAACCTGACTTGTTTATAGGCCTATTTACCAAGGAAAAATATTTCTAAGCATTCAAAATGCAAGGACAAAGTTACAATTAAATATTAGACTACCATCTGCAAAGGCTTTCCAAAACAGCTTTCTCACATACACTTAGTATACTATCATCTGACACACTTGATATCAGAACATAAATTATGGCAATCAAAGATAATATTATTTCCCTGCATAAATAAAACAGGCTAACATAGCCAGGTGTTACAGTACATATAGTTCAAAATCGCAATATATAAAATTAAAATAAAATCACATAAGTAAATTATATTTACATGTCACGACAAACTGGTAACATTATGGATAATATGTTAACATGACAGTCTATAGCGATATTAATACTGTAACCGTAAATATTCCATAAATTTTTAGTTATTAATTAACGTGGTAAGACTGTACCATATAACGACAGTAATGATGATATTAATGGTCCAAAATAACAAGAGCGTGTAACCCTAAGGGAAGACCAACTAGAATGATTCCAGTGAATAGTTTTGTTAATGAATCTCAATCTGTAAGTATTAAAATATTTGAAACATTCTTTTCTCAAAACATACCTCCTACAGCTCTATTAAATTATTACAGCTGCTCTGCCTTTATCAATTCCCGACTAGTGACTGCCGCCAAGATAGAAGGAATTTTTTTATTTCGATCTATTACAGAAATGACACAGCAGCAACAGTCGAGCAATACAAATTTCAAAAAATGTGTTAAACAATGTCCTATGCTTAGAGCCATGAGTATCTCGCGAATTCATTCGGAGGAGAGGTAGACTCGATACACTTGCTTTTTTTCTTCCACTGTTGTGATTGGACGACAGTTGTTTTGACACGCCCCGTTTAACTGCGAGCCAGTAGTCGGCAGGAAGCCGTAGTGTGAGTAAGTGTTTAACAGTCCTGTACAGAGGCCTCATTTGATCACAGCAACCAATAAGCAAACGATAATGTCTCGAGTGGCAGCAAGCTGTCCAGCCTAGCTTGCTGCCAACTCAATCCACGAAATACTCGGGGCTCTACCTATGCTCTGTAGAGTGTAGACATTTGGAATATAGTAAACAATCTTCGATGCAGGTTGTGGCGAAATTTCCGTATATCCGAAATGGCGGGGAATGAGAGCCCTTAACAGTTGACGAATCAAAATCATTAACCAGAATAAATCAGTAATTCTATACGTCTCTCAAATACTGTTGTAATGAGTTGGACGAAGGAATACGGACGGCGCTATGGACTAACATTAAGTCTAAAATGACCATATCTTTTTAATCATCGTTACAGAGCGGGAGCATCCGCAGGATACCCCTCCACTCCATCACAGTGACCTTCAACTCCTATTCCTACCATTCCACTCATTTAAGCAAAATTAGTCTTACCATAAACTACAAGCAGCAGAGTTTAAATAGCAGAGTACAAGCAAATAACGTAGTGGCAAAAAATTGCGACAATTCCACCATCCCATGGTATGAATTGGAATACAATATAATTAATCCCCAAAATTGTGAGAAATGATTCAACAAACTGTTGGTTTTCTTTTCCTTTATCTCCGGGCTCATTTCGTTTTTTTCTTTTTTCCTCATAAACTTCCCCTAGCAAAAAATACAAGCATTATTAAAATACAAGTAGCCAAACAGGCTTTAAAATAAGTTACAATTATAATGATTAAATGAAAATTACATGAAGTTACGTTTAGTAATGGGATCCCATTGCAATACATACTTAGTCCAAATAATGTAACGTTGCAAAATTACAGAATATATAAAAAAAACTTATCTTAAAATGTTTTCCTATACATGACCTGTAAACTAACATGGCAGTGTATATATGTATATATATACACACATACACACACACGCCTTCTGCCAAGTCATAATGTTCTCATCGTGAGGTCTTTATCCATTATCTCTCCCAAGACGAAAGAAAACCCCTTTTATAGTCCGGAAACATGTTGACCAGGGTATTAAGGAACATTCCAAAAAGTTTCGTTGGTTCGAGTCCAGTAACATTCAAATCTTGAATAACGTCGAAGATAGCGTCGGACGGTTGCTAAACGCCATCCATAGACGTTGGAAGACGGGGGGAGGGGCATCGGCGGGTTGAGGGGTGCGGTCAGCTTCAAGCCTCCTCGCCGAGTCTGCGCTCGCCTGCTGAGGAAAACACGCAGGTAAGATAGGAATTACATAATTATGTATAGAATATATTTTATACCTGCGTGTTTTCTTCTTGGGAGAACGAGTATTTGGATTTTCTCAGAGTTCTCCCATACCGCGAAAATGAATTGCACATACGTAGGGCTGCCTTTTGACCTCGACGACCACTGAGCTGCGACCTTCATCATCGCTAACTGGTTTCACCAATACCGATTCTGCGATCGGGTTTTCACCATGTTCAAAAAGCTCGTCGGCACGAGCGGCCTGTACGAAGGTTCCTTTCGCGCGACGACCAATTGGGAATCATTGTGGTGGCCTGCTCTGGTGCTGCATTATTCAGTACTAAGGCCATCTTGTGCATCGACCAATGGCGATGCGTGGTGGGAGACTGCTGTAGTTCTATGCACTTTTATTGCAAAGTGCAAATACAGTTTACCCAGGAAGCGATTAAATATACCTAGGGACCTGGATACACTTTTTTAAAGCGAGATTATTAACTAAAATGTTTACCTTTTGGTTTTTGGAGATAGGACTATATAATTTTATTTTAAAATAAGGGAAATTAATCTTAACTTGCAACCTACACACACACACACACACACACACACACACACAAAGAATTTAAAATATTCCCACTTGTCGACTGACTCCAGCCGACTCCAAAATCACCCCAGAATGACTCCACCACCATCACCACAACAATCACCACCACCTCACGTGATTAGCCAGCTGCAATCATGTGGCAAGTCGGTGATTGGCTGGTCGTGTCCACACAGTGTATTAATGGTGTAATACGATTGGTTCAAAGTCAATATGACGTCATAGGGCTTACATACTCGTATATTATAAGCAGTAGGGAGGTCAGCTGAGAGGCTTAGTTTGACAGCAGCTCCCGTGAAAGTTTGACATTCTCTGATAGCTTCTGCATCTTCGCATCTGTCTTATTGTGCATCTGCTATGACTTCGGGTACTCTAGAGCTAATAGTAGCCACGGCAGTGCCATCGACTTCTTCGAGAGGCATTCCTATAGTAGCAATGCCATTGACCTCTTCAGATGGGCTTCCTACAGTAGCACCATTGTCATCTGCTATGGGCATGGTAACAATGTGACCATCGAATTATTTGAATAGGTCACCTATAGCAGTGCTGCAATTAATGACTTCGTCAAGGCTTCGCTGCTGTTACTGTGATAGGTCCTTCAGCAAAACTTGCAATGCTCGTCTTCATGAGGGAACGGCCTGTACGAAGAGACCTTTTAGCGCAATGAAGCATTGCGATAATGAGCACATGAAGTTTATGCAAGGTGATTCAATAAAGGAACAAACTGAGATCTGCAAGGATTCGTCTATTAGGAGACAGCAAGTGTTGCCGGCAATACCTCCTACTATACATCGATGGATACTGTTTCCGCAGACGATTATGACGAGACAGTTAATGCTAAAGATGGGACGAGTGCAGTACAGTCGGTTAGTGCGGAGCGTACACTCGCAAGGCGTTCGCGTGAAGTCGAAAAACTACAAAATAATCTACCATCAACTCTAAATACGGTTGAACATACGATTCCTGCTTCAAAGAAAAGTTAACTTGATATTGAATGTGAAGCAGGAAGTGAAGATGATCATGAAGACAGTATTGATGATGACTATGACGACAGTGATAGTGTTGAAGACGATGATGATTCCCTCGACGTTCCCATGCATTTCACCATCGAGTTTCCTTCGACAATTGATGTGAAGAAGGCAGAAGACGTCGAGTATACTGACTATATGTTTACCGAAGATCCCAACAAACTTGTAAACGGAATAAGATATTTGCTTGATAAGCAACAACGTGGGGATTAATCGAACATGAAAGAGGTGGTTTCGATCAAAAGAGTACTTAAGGATCGGAGTTATATTACACGATGCGATGAACTGCTTTCTTCTGAAAATTTAATTATAAAATAATAATACATCATTATAATAAAATAATAGTTTTTTTCTTTATTTTCGTGCATTGTATACTTCCATTGGCCTTAAAGTTTTGAGTAAAATTATTAGAAAAATATTTTTTTAATATATTTAATAAATTAAACCTGTAGTCATAGTCCTGCGTCATGCATGTAGCTATACCACTGATTGAAAGAAATATTTATAAAAAAAAAAGGATGGAAAATTGCAGGTTTTTATGTCCATAATTATAAGTGCTGACCGCGTACTTGGCAGTGAAATCGAGACATTAACGCAGTAGTCAGAAAGATATTATGCTTGTTGATTTTTATGTATTTTTTCACATGGTTTTGTTTTCAAGATCATTAAAGGTCATTGGGTCAAGGTCGTGTTAGTCTGCATATAATATGGTGGTAGTATTCTGTAATGTATTATGCTTGTTGACTTTTATATTTTTTCTCAAGTTTTTTGTTTTCGAGGTAATTCAAGGTCATGGGGTCAAGGGCAAGGTCGCCTGCATCCGATATGGCGGCAGTAGTCTGTAACATAATATGCTTGCTGACTTTTAAGTATTTTTCTGGAGTTTTTTGTTTTCGAAGTCATGCAAGTCATGGGGTCAAGGATGAGGTTACCTGCATCCAATATGGTGGTAGTAGACTGTAATGTAATATGGTTGTGTATTTGTGTGTATTTTGTATCGGTTTTTTGTTTCCAAGGTCATTCAAGGTCATGGGGTCAAGGTAAAGGTCACTGACTTCCAATATGGCGGATATATGAAGTCTAGCAATATGGTGGTCGCCGACCAAAATGGCGGATGGGTATTGGTGAGGGGTGACCTCCAGATATGTAAGTATATTTTTAATGATTATTAATCATTTTTAATAATGATTTTTTGAATAAATTTAATACCATTGTGGTGCTCGCTACGTCCTGCAACCAGGACGACGCGAGAAATGCCACGTAACCAAGAAAACCACCAGTCGTATGAAACCAGCAAACAAAATTTGAGAACAGTTACGCACAGTACCTCTAGAAATTAGAAACACACGCACTTTATAAGAAAAGCCTTTGTATTTGAAAATATTTTCAGTACAAATTATGCAAAAGCACCCAATATTTGCAAAACACTACTTCCGCAAAATATACTGCTGCAAAATTTCATTTGTTCATTAAAACTGAGTACATTCTGGCTATTCGATACTTTAATAGAGAGAGAGAGAGAGAGAGAGAGAGGGAGGGAGGGAGAGAGAGAGAGCGAGTACACTTCCGAGCTAAACAAGCAATATTAAAACATAACTTAAAACATCATGACACAGCATGAAAATTAAACTTTGCATAAGGCTAAAAAATCGCAACTTTTAGAGTATATTAAAAACACTAACTCCTTTTAAGTGTCTCATGGCACAACATGCTAAATTACCTTTTTCATTAATATATGTGTTTGGGTACTTCCCGAAAATATTTGTTAAATGGTGTAAAATTCTTATTCAGGTACATTAATTTTCTTTCTCACTAGTATTGATTAAAATCGTGTAAGAGATTATTCTCCTTTTAAGTATGACGCTAAGTATTCTATATAATTCCTATACTTAAAATATCTTTAAAAGTTACTTACTTTTAGGACAAAGCAAAACTATAAAATGCTATATATTTGCTTATATATATATATATATATATATATATATATATATATATATATATATATATATATATATATATATATATATATATCAATTCATGACTTTGGTTACCAACCTACACCAAGGCTGAAAACGCATTTTCTTAACATTACGTTGGTTACAAAACTAAGGCTGAAGCAAAACCATTATTAACATTAACAGCCTTTTGTTATTAATTTTTAATAAATTGAATAGCCATCTCCAACAATTTGTCTAGACCTACCAGGATAACTTCTACCAGCTACGTGGACGGGCAAGAAGTCCATTTTTCTACTTTTAACCTGGCCAATATGGGCCCTACGACATGAGAA
Source organism: Dryococelus australis (assembly GCA_029891345.1). Classification (NCBI taxonomy): domain Eukaryota; kingdom Metazoa; phylum Arthropoda; class Insecta; order Phasmatodea; family Phasmatidae; genus Dryococelus; species Dryococelus australis. The sequence goes on along the minus strand of CM056993.1, from coordinate 63,408,531 downwards.
AGACTTAGCTTATGAAGTGTCTGGAAACCAGCAGCGGAGTCTCTGCCAACCAGTCGGCCGCTTGTTCAATCTATAGTACAAGTTTGTGGTGGGAAACCACACGACTACTTTTGAGACAAACAGTAAATTTTGAATTTAGCCAATAGCAAGCATCGACAACTTCCAGAAGGAGTTAATTTCCCAGAAGTAAGGTCCTTGTGGCGCCATTTATAATGCGCACTGTACGCTGATACACACCCCTTTCGCTACACTAGCGTCCAAAGTGGCAAGTCAGAGAACCTTGTTTTCCGGGCCGCTCAGATTTACGGCTGCCTTACAGCATGACGGTCTGCCGCGGCTCGGGCTCCGATGAACAACACGTAAACGTATATCGTTCATCGTGTACGCCACAGTCCCAGTTAACGTAAAAGTTAATTTTTATTGCGTCGCACAGTTGCACACAAGTCTTTTGCGTATTTCCAATTCTAGGAAAATAAACTTCGCTGGAATATTGTGCTGTGCAGTGTAGGTGGTCACGCTAGAACACGGGACGTCGGTTGTAGCGCCGCTCGCAGTCAAGATGGGAGGTGTAGTTGGTAATTTTCCACAGTATATGAGCCTCACGGTCTCACTATTTTTGGGGATTTTTTTTTTTTTGTAATTTTTTGTAATTTTTTGTGACTTTCAAAGGTCAAGGTCATAGGTCCTGCTCTCCTGACACCTGGGTATAATTCATGGAGATAATACGCTACCGCGAACGCCTGTAGATTGAAAGGAAATAGTATATTCGCGGTTTATTTAAACGTTTTAGTAAAATATTTGAAAAATTGCCCCATACATGGTGTTTAGTTGTTTCCTAAATATGTTACGTATCACAAGCATTTTATACTTCTGACACCATAAAAGGATCTTATTTTCGGTTAAATTAAACATTTAGTTATATTTTGGGGCCGCGGTGGTGTAGTGGTTAGACTATTCGCCTGGCGGGGTCGGTGGTCCACGGGTTTTCTCGGCCTTTCATTCTGGCGTTGCTCCATACTCAGCTCATTTCACCCACGTTGGCTCTCAAGACGTCGATGTTAAGAGCCATCCATATCTCTTCACTCACTTAAATAATTACAACATTTCGTTTGTAATTAGTATGACAGTATAAACAGAGGGAAACATATGTGTTGGTAACACCTAGTATAGCCTGTTCACTGTAAATTCGTTGTGTATTCCTCCGCCGCCTGTAATATTAACATTGCCATGGGCATCATCACTTAGACATGCGTCGGTCAAATAAAACTGTGAAATTATTAAGGAAATATATAATTTACAAATATGCTCACTTTTACACTTCGATGCATTAAAAAAACCGGAAAGCGAAAGAAATAATTTTAAGTTATCACAATGATTTCCAAACACTTGTAATTCGACGTTAAGATATGGAACTACTTCCTATTCATCGTTACCAACTTTACTGGGCGAATGTCACTCAATGCACCCATGGATACAGAGTCAGTGACTTTTTTCTAAGGTTCATTTCTAAAGTGGTCACTTTAATGTGAACTTTAAGAAATAGTTCTTATGCACAATATTGTCAAACTGAGTGCGCACGAATGCGGTGCGTTGTTCCTTTGGTGTAATCTTCTGGACTCGTTCAAGCTTTGTTTCCACGAGGCGGAGGAATATCCTGGAAGTAGAACTCTAGCAGGGCTTAAGGAAAGTAGGAGGCAACCTTGAATGGACTATAGGGGGAATAAATGTACTTGTCGACGAGCGCCAAGAGCAGCGGCACAGGGGAGATGATTATAAGCTCGCTGCGAGACGTCGGCGCCTGGCTGGACGGAGCGGCGCGCCAGGCCCGGATGGCGGCGTCGTCCTGGGGTTGGCCGTCCTCTCCTCGTGTCCCCGTCTGAAATATAGCTAATGACTTATTTAATGTAAACGATCTGTTTGGCGCGGACAAACAGCGGGGGACAACCGACGATGAAGACGTGACCGGGGGAGAGAAGGACACTGCTCGTGGCGCCTCGACGGTTTGTCGCCACCACCCGCGGGGAGGAGGGTAGCAACTGACAAAGAGTTGCCAACTTGCTGCTTTTCTCACCAGATCTGGTGGAGTGGAGGGATTTTTGGGTCTTGAGAGCCGATGAGGGTGGAGCGAGGCGAGTGTGGGGCAGCGCTGGAATGTAACGGGAGATACCCCAGAAAAAAACCCGCCGACCAGCGGTATCGTCCGGCACGATCCCCACGTGCGAAAATCCGGGAGCAATTCAGTCCTCAGTCGGGAATCGAACCCGATTTGCCTTGGTAGGCGACGAGCACTCCGCCAGATTTGGTGATTTCAGATGGCCTAGTGGCCTAAATATTATATCTGTAACAAGTCAAAAACTTGGTGATTTCCTGTAAAAATCTGGGGGCAGTTCTCGTGGGCTGAAGGAAGAATAGTTAATTTTTCTTTTGTTAATTGATCATCAAACTTGTGTGTCTTCAGGTTCGTTCATTTCTCCGGAACATACGATGCACTCCTGGAAAGAGCATGCGAATGAATATCTTGAGATGCATTTTACATGTTCGGTCACATGTTATTATCGCTTTGTAAGTACTATTGTGGGAATAACGATGCGGTTTGGTACCGTCATAAGCGAAGATCTGGAAACATGAACACTGGAAAAGTTCTTGCAGTGTCAATTTATACAGGTTGAGATAAATGCGCGTTTGCATGTACTTCTAGCGAACATATTATCGAAATATTTCTGATGGGATTTTTTCTTTTGCTTTTCATTTATGTTTCAATTTCTGCACATTCGTATTTATATAGTGGGAAGCAAATGTAACGAGTAACAATAACTAATACATCAAGCTGCTGCAAACAAAAAATTTATATTTTTAGTCTGAATAGGCTGGTGATTTTTTAATTTTGATTTAGAGACTTTTTCTCATAAAAGTTGGCAACGCTGGCAACTGACGCAGTATTTTGCCAACGGCGCCAGTAGTCCGGCGGAAGTAACCAGCCGGTCCGGGCCAAACAAAAAATGACACACGCGCGCACACACGCGCACACACACACATAAACGCACGCGCGCGTGTTGCGCACGGACATGCCTCTAGAAAGGGGAAGGAGCGCAAGAAACCTCCACACCCTCCCCCTACCCAAAGCCTAAACGCCTTGGACGACAGAGCGCTAAGGCTTATTCACATTGAAGATAACATAGAATAGGGAGGTATATACTAGCGAAAGTGCCATGTATTCAAATCGAACTATTTCGCTAGCGGTACCTATCTTATGGGGACGGAACTACGAATTGAATGAGGTTTCCACTGTATCGATTTACATTACAAACGAGACTTTTCAATCTATCATATCCGATTATTGCAATGCTTCATAGCGTACAAATTGGATAGCTATTTTTTTATTTTTCCACTCTTTTATTATTTTCCAGTGTACAATGTTGAATAAATACTGAGCGTTAGCATTTAAATAACCGCACAGGATATAAGTGTCAGTGTTTATTTACAATTGCGTATATTTTATAATTTAACAAAATAACGTCTGGTTTTGCATCAATACATTCAACACGTTTTCATCATGTGATGTGTGAGATGTAAAATTTCATCCATTCCAGTCGAGAACAGGGCGCAGTTTCTTCCTCGCATTTTGTAATTTAAAAAAAAAACCATCACTCTACAGCACATTGAAACAACTATATGTAAACATCATTAAAACCATGCGCATCGCTGTTCTACTCTGATTCTAATTGGCAGGAGAAAGACACGTGACAGTCGTTACTATAGCTGTCTATCTTTTGGGGACTTCTTGAGATCATAAAGGAATCATTAGGCCCATAAGTATTTTCTTCCCCTGTAAGTTAACACGGGGAGCGTTATGTCAACTTTGCGTTATCTATGCGTCGAACTATTGTATAAAATCGTAGCTGTACAAAAAATACAAAAATCAATATAAAATAGTATTTACATACAAACCCCGTATCTATCAAAATTTATGTTCGGTGGTCGAGTGGTTGTGGTAATGGACTCGCGGTGGTTTAATAAGTCTTCAAATCTCGATTCAGAAACTGATTTTTTGGTTTTTTTTTTTTTTAATCTTTTTTACATTTATAACGCAATTGAAGTTATGCTTTTTTTCCTCTAAAAACTTTATTAGCAATGTAAACATAAAATTTGAGAGATTTTACAGGTAGTTCTGAGTAATTCGTGAAACGTTCCTTCCTTTAAAAAAAAAAAAAGTGCCTATAAACATTTAGCTATTTATAATACCAGTTTTATTCCTAATTTCAGTGTTTTTATTTCAATATATTTATTTGATAGCCGTTAACAATAAAAAGACATGCGTCAAACAACGAGAAGACAAGTGAGTAAATAATTGTATCTAATCCGTTGGTTATGAAGTAAGCTTTTTAATTTCCAGTATTATCATCACGCCTCAATTTGTGTGAGTTAAAGATATCAATGTCATCACTGATAATAGTTCTATCCTCCAATGCATTCAATCTAAATTACCGAAATGGTGGAAGGTGGGCATCATTTTTCAAGTACAAGTTGAGTTGAGAGATTTGGGCGGCCCTTAACAAAGAGGACTTGAGAGTCGATGAGGGTAAAATGAGGTAATAATGGAGCTGCGCTGGAGTGAAAGGGTGGGGTAAACGGGAGAGTCCCGAGAAAACGCGCCGACCAGCAGAAATCCGGGAGTGACCCGGCCGAGGATTGAATTGAACCTGGTTCGCCTTGTTGGGAGGCAAGTATTCTAACCGCTTAGTCCACAGCGGTCCCTACAAGTACAAGGAGACGTTATAGGAATACGAATCGTTTAGGGCAGGTCAAGGCCTCTCGTACTCGCGTTCGTAACCAACACGCAAACAAGTACACAACATGCTTATTGTTTAAGAATCTCGTTTCCTCCCAAAACAAGATGCGTTCTGGATGTGGCTCGCGTGTCCATCGTATAAGAGACTATGAATACCAACCTGAAAGCAGAAGTTGGGTGAATATCTCGCATGGAAATTCTAACTTTACGTCGCGGTTAATTCAATGTGAATACAGTGTTGCGCGACCTATACACGTACTGTAAAAAAATTTTGGGGTATAATTCCCTTACGTGAAAGAGAAGCTAACTATCTCTACATGTAAGGTGAAGTTACCACTTAACTGTAAAGTAAATTCACATAACAAATAAAGACTATTCCCATTATCGTACGGAAAAAGTTCCTGGCAAAAGTGGGGGGAAAATCCCATACAAGTAAAGGAAAATGAACTATATTTTATAATAAAATTATATTTAAAAATATCCTGGTGTATTTGTACTGTTAATTTTTTATTACCTTTATACTCCGACGAATAGTAACCAAAATCTCAACACTAAAATCCTTAACTATTGCTGGTGGGTTGGCGCGAATCATGCTCCTCTTGCGCTATCCATTACACCACGATGACAGCGTGAAAGCATCAGTGAATATTAGCATGTTGAAGGATTGTTTCTCCCCCCCCCCCCTGGGGTTGTTGAGAATGCAAAAGAGATGCACGTGTCGCAAGGTAATTTTCCATTACCATGGACGTGAATTTTTCTCCAGAGTGCGGTAATTTTACCTTATCTGTAAGGTGAAACTGTGTTTCACCCACAAGTTTGCGAATATTACATTACACTTGTCGGGTAATTTTCCCATTGTTTTTTACAGTGTGAACATGAACGACAACGCAGAGTTAAGGGTTTCGCCTGGCTGCAGCTGTTTCGCGTTTTCGACGTCTCGAGACAGCGCAGCGCCAGCGGTAAGGTTGACTCCTGCTCGCTCACCTCTATGCCTCGTCTCCTCTAAGCGCGAGGCGTCCGACTAGCGCGCAGTATTTCCGTCGGCGACTCTCCTGGACGTGACTTAGGGCCGGTTGCACCATCGTGGTTCGAAACTCGATCTGAGATCGTATCTAAGGTCGACACTGCAAACTGTTGCATCATTCGAGTTCAGAGCTGGACTGGAGATCGAGTTTAAGTTCCTTTCGAACCGCCGAAATTGGTGGTTCGTAATCTCGATCCGAGATCAGCAGTCTTCGTCGACAAATGTAGTTTGAAAATACGCCAACAGATAGAAGAACTACGTTCGATTGTTTTCTTGGGAAATTAAAACAACAGTATTATTCAGTAAAATTCGTACAACAATAATTCACATAAAACAGATAAAACATCGCACATCTAGTTCTATCTGTTATGAAAAATACGCCTACTTCCGTGACGTCATATATTACGAACCAATAGCAAAATTTGTCTCATAATTGATATCGATCTCTCCTAGATCGACAAATCGGAGATCCAGAATCATGAAATTCCGTTGGTGCAACACATACATTGGAACAAAGATCAAACCGTATTCTGGTTCGGAACTAGGATCATTCGATCTCGGATCGGGGGCGATGTTGGTGCAACTGGCCCTTGAAAGCGGCGACACTAAAGAAAACTTTTCGAAAGTTTATGTATAGAGAATCTAGCAGCTAAAACTGATTCTGAAAATAAATCCCTGGTGTTGAAGTGAGAACTTGAAACTTTTATTTAGCCACGAAACGTTTCTTAAATACTTTTCGTGTTCAGGCGCCGCTACAAAATATCTAACCGTATTTTAGTCACGTGTTTTGTACAAAATCACTGCCACGCATTTCATGCTCCAGGCAGACGGATTCCTTAAGGGGCCTGTATAGTTGTCACGTGGTTCTCATTGTAATCCGTTTTATCTATTCTAATATTTAAAAAAACTATAGAATGTTTTAATGTAAATGTTTCAGGACAGCAATAAGAGTTGACATTTTTTTATCTATACATAGTATAAAACAAAGTCGCCCGGCCGCGTGTGTCTGTGTATTCGGCTAACACTTCTAAACTACTTGATGGATTTTGGTGTGGTTTTCGCCATGATTTAGAGAATTTTTTGAGGAAGGTTTAGTTATATAATACATATTATTTATTGTAAGGACGGTAGAGAAATATCAACGTTTTATAATCAATTTGGAAAAAGCCACTTTTCGGGCGCTTACATGGCTTCGCTGACTAAACCATAAGGGATACACTAAATTAATGTACTACAGAATTGCAGATCTCAAAAAGGTTTACAAAAATCCACGACGGCATATGTTTATCTTTTAAGGATGACCCATAGTAACCATTTTTGTCTTTATAAAAATAGGGTTTCACTTACGAAGACTTTGTGAACAACACAATATTAATCCTATGTTAGTTACCTTTATCATTTTGTGTATATACTAGCTGTGAACCTAAACAACGCCATATTTGTTAATCGCACCTGAGCGTGCCTGGTGGGGGGGAGGGAGCGCTATTTAATTCATAAATGTAGTAGTTGAAGAGTGTTCGTCAGTGAAAATCGCTGTTTAATAACAGTCTGTTTATAATTTTTATTCTTCTGTAAAAAAAAATTTTTTTTTTTTTTTTAACTACAGAAACGATACTGTGTCTTTCCCGGACAGACTGCTGTGTTAAAACACTCTAGTTAACGCTTAGATTTCTGAGGAAACAGAAGACACGCGAAGCCTGTTTATGCTATTCTCCACCGCCGTAGCAATAGCTCCCTTACAACTGACCGGAAGTGACATTTTCGAGTTTCAAAATTATTTTAGTACGGAGACCCTTTAAGTATAGTCTATTCGTGGTTTCTCCACTCTTTCCTAACCAAACATTTGAAGAAAAAAAATACCCCACATATGACGTCTTTGGTTGTTACCTAAATATGTCATTTAGCACAAACGTTTTATACATGTGCTCATATAAAGGTACCGGATCATATTTTTGGTTAAATTAAACTTTTACTTATATTTTATCTGTATATTAAGATATTTATTTTATTACTAAAATTAATAAAAACAGGGGGAAATGCGTGTATTGGTAATGCCTGGAAAGAAATAGTTATTTTGCAAAATGTTCTTACACAGAGTGCGCACGAATGCGGTGCTTTGTCTCTTTCGTGTGATTTTCTAGACTCTGTTAACCTTTGTTTGCGCGAGGCGGAGGAATGTCTTATAAGTAGAACTTCAATTGGGCTTCAGAAAATCTGGAAGCGACCGTGAGTGGACCGTATGCATTTTAACTCCAGTGTGGACGAGCCTTAACGCGGCGGGCGGGTCGCGACTGCCGACGACGCCCGTCCTCCTGGCGTCGCGACGCGCGCCGCCCGACGCCGATGACGACCGCCGCGCCCGAGACTCCCGACAGGCCGGGGCCTCCGAGGGACGCCACCGCCCCCCCCCCTTCCTCCTCTCGTCTACCACATCAAAACAAGTCGGGGTCGAGCAGGGAGAAGAATCAACTGATGTAACCCAATCGACTGTGAACTCGAAGTGGGGAGAAAGGAGAGGGGGGTATTTTTTGTGGCATGGGGGATGGAGGGGAGGTGGAAACTCTCCAGAAAGATATTATGCGCCCCCGCGGAAGCCACGCCAATGAGCGGTCTGCACCCTCTGCACCTTTTTATACCACGCCTTCACCCTTAAGGTCCCCGTCTAACTGGCGCTTGAACTCCGTTATAGCCTGTCCACGGTAAAGTGAGCACTTTATAGGCCCTAGTTACTTTTTTTCTTTCAGTCTTTTTCTAGCCTTAAACTTTTCTAGCCTTAAACCACCTTTTTAAATAAATATTGCCATGCACGTAATAAACACAGTGTCTATATTCCACCGCACTCGGAAGTTAACGTCTAAGATTAAAACAAGATTTAATTATTGACTATTATTCCCAATGAGAGGGCTTTCAAAAGTGCTCGCTTTACCGTAAAACAGCCTTTAATAACTCATGATTTTTCTGCGAAACTCTTAAACGTGCGTCCAATGTGTTGGTCTACTAAAAGAACACACACATCAGACGAGAGCTGTTGAGTGCTTTCAAAAGTCACGCATAGTAGAAACACCATTTCTGAGTACTCTTAGACGGGTTTTAAAAGAGCTGTATCTAAAAATACTCGCATCAGACACATACAAAACTACTTAGTGCCCTGCACTGAACCTTCCTACGGGCTTTACGCCAATAAAATAATACGGTCACATCGAAATATCCTAAGGTACACCAGTACACGCAACGGGACGAGAACACTGCACGCCATTTCATAAACTTCATTCGTAGCGGCGATGGCGCACTTGATGAACGTGGCAGTTCCGGCCTTATTGCTCCCTGGATTCTGTACCTGAAACGCGAAAATAGCTCCAGCCAGATAACCGACCGCCTTAACTGATCAATTTTTTTTCCAGAAACTGTTTTAAAATTACCCAACGGTGTACCAGTTAGGCCTTAATGTATATTTCTCCACATTAAATACCGAGTTGTATGACTACTAAAATATTATTTATGAAAATAGACCTTACTAAGGCGATAGAAAAAATGTGCCACATTTTATATAAAATTGTTTTTTATTTATTACAAAAAGGGTCACTATACTGTACTAACTAACAAATGGTTTTGTACTAACTGCGAAATTATTTAGTAACCAATATATATTTATCAGAACTTATTTAACAAAATAATTTGTAGCAACCACTTATATTTTGACACTGCAGTTTAATGATGGGTATATTATATTATAAGCATCAATTCTCCGACAAAAGTTTTTTATTTTTACTGCTGTTACCCTCTACAAAAATTTACTGTCTGTCTGGTTAACATTATACGGGGTTCCCAAAACAATATATAATTTATTTTGAATAAAATGTTATCTGATCATCCGCCGTGCTATGTGATAAGACCCCATCAGTTTTACTGTAAACGATGCGCCCTTACGAATAAAGCGAAACAGACGTAATATTGGGGTCTCATTAGGGGATTTGAACTTCATTTTAGATCAATGGTAATGCCTTTTGAAGAGTATTTTAAGGCCTACAAAAAATGTTGTGGAATTTTTCTGAGTTTTATACTAAATCAGAAGCTTAGAAGCTGGAATGTTCCCCGAAGTTTCAAAAGGACTGGAAAGTTTGCTAAGAAGCTAGCACTGGACTGATAAATTCCTAGTGCTCTTAACGAGCGATATCGTAATGCGTTATATTATGTAAAAATTTGCTCTTATATAGCACAGGAACGACACTATATTCAGGTCATAAAATCATGCAACAAAATTAAAAAATATAACGCAGTCAGTCTGTTCGACTAGCTATTATTAACACACGCAATTGTATACACATAAACTGAGAAAAGTCTGGGAGAGGAAGTGTGAGGATGTTCGGCGATTAAATGATAGATTGAATAAAGATAGGGATGTAAATAAAATACAGCTGAACAGTCCATGTTTTACCAAGTATTCGAACCCAGAGACTCGTAACGCCTTAGCGACCTCGGCAGAGAAGACCACCTAATGACAGACGGAGTGCTGTAGTACTGCAGTTAAGGGAACCGTTGGCAACGACATATATTCTAATCGCGGTTTCTTCACACTTATAAAAATCAAACATTTTGAAAAATCGTCCCATACGTGACGTGTTTAGTTGTTTCCTAAATATATCGTGTATTACAAGCGTTAATACTTGTCTTATCATAAAAGTAAATCATATTTAGCTAAATTGAACTTTTACTTATAGTCTATCCTGAAATTGTAATAGTCCATTTATGACTATATGAATAAAAACAGGGCATAAATAGACGCGTTGGTAATGCTAGAAAGAAATATGTTGTTGTTTAGGACTTTTTAACGTCCGCCGTTTTTATACTTGAAAGCTTGGCAGGGGGCGGCTTACAGACTAACTTATAACCTACCTTAAATCAACATCCATGCCTTGCCCAGGATTCGAACCCAGAGCCTCCCGAACTCCAGATCGATGGCGCACCAATCGAATGCGCCACGGGAGGTCAGCTAGAAATAAATAGTTCTTATGCAAAGTAATAATACTGTTGCACTCGGACGCCTGTTTGGTGCACTGAGTTCGTGTGGGATGGAGGTCTTAATAAAAGAATTAATGAAACTAAATTTGATTTCTAATTTATTCACTCCGCCTTATTTACAGCATTAAACTATCTGTCTCCACTTTCACTCTTTTTTATTTGACAGTGGGCGCGATATTTAATGTATATTTCAACTCTAACTAACTTCCTTCTTAATTGTCTCTGTAGGTTACAGTCAATTAACTCATACTCATTATTAACATATGTTAACTCTATTTGTTGCCATCATTTATAGTGTCCTTCACTCAAGCATCTAGTCCAACAGTCCAGCCTGCCAGCCGCACCCTTTACTGCTTGATACTCGCAGTCGCAGACTTCCCTTCCGCGGTCCTTCTCATGCTACTCGTCTTCTATAGCTCGGAACTCAAACACTCATTCATTCATCAACTCCAACTCAGCTCAACTCAACTAAACTCAACTGCCGACCCGGAGGCCTGTTACAATATTTATAGTTTTGGCCCTGCCATCTGGAAGGTTCAAAGCACTCCGAGTCGCGCTGAGAGGATGAGGTCAGTAATTCAGAGCATTCTTCAGATAAACGCAGAAATCAATACCACCAGGATTAGCAGAATGCGCTGCTAAAAAGAGTGTCGTTTGGGCTCGCTTTCTGTAACTGATAAGCGGCCACCATCGCTTGCGCTGCCGCCGCTATCATATAACGATTCTCTGTCCTCTTCGCTAGTGCGGGATGCGAAGCCTACGTCAGAGACGCGAACCGGCGACACGTAACAATAGTCAATTGAATACGCACGAATCCGGTGCGTTGTCACTTTGGTGTAATATTCTGTAGTTGGTTAAGCTATTTTTTTTTGCAAAAAAACGAGGAATATCCTAAAAGTAGAACTTCTAGCAGGTCGTCAAAACAGTTGGAAGTGGCCATGAACGGCTTATGTCTTGCGTGTGCGAGGCGAAGGATCGCTGTAGCGCTATGGCCCCGTCCGTAATCAACTTGGCTTGAATAACATTACTTACAAAGCATAACAAGCGCAACAATCTGGTTACAATCGGCATTAACGTGAAATAAGAAACCCCTTTCTAACCAATTAGAAAGAGCAAACGAGTAGGAAACAATTTTCCCACGCAAGAATTTTTGTATGGATAAGTTGGCTACAGCAGTTTTTGTGACGTTTCATATTATCATTCGCCGGCGTTAACAGGACTGCCTGGTTCGTCTACTATACCCTCTCGTTATGCGATACCCTCTCGTTATGCGGGTTGCATTGCAGGCCATCTTCGTGCAATACACAACGATAATCAAAGCGCTCTCGTATTACGGAGCGGCCCACGAGCATGTTTATAATGGGCAAGGGGAAGATAAGTAGTGAATGAGTTCCAGTAGCACAGCAGGTAAAGGACTTTGTCCTATGACTAGTAAAATAAAGTAGAAATACAAGATGTTTCACCTTTGTGCCTCCTCGCTGGGTTATGGCCACGTGTTGCTGAGCTAGTCTGTATAAGGCGTGCGTTTGGGTGTAGTTTTGTGCATTGGCGGTCTTTTAGACCCAGAGATTAATTATATAACATCAAAACAAAGTTTGTTCAAGTGCAAACTAACCTAGCGTCGAGACTGTTTCGAAAACCGCAAGACATCTCATTTGCCACTTTCACTCGCAGCAAATAATGTATAATATATATGTAAACACAGAACTATTTTTCAACTCATGTACATAATTCAATTGTAAACAAATTTTATATATGCCGGCAATAAATGTTAGCGTTACATATAAATGGAATATAAACACCAACCGCCTTCACCAGTGTGAATGTAATTGTGGTAGAATTTCCTACAAAAATTCATTAATTAACACTCATCGTTTTTAAAATAAATTTCAATTTGCATGCTGTAATTCATATGCGATTTTCCTTCATAAAGGGAAACCTTGTTCGCACCCACAGTGTTGGCGACATCGGTTCGCTGTGACTGTGGACAGGCATTGTTCTATCTAAAGAAAAAAACGTAAAAGAAATACACATTTTAATAATTATTTTCATCTGCGTTTGGGCTACAATTAAGAGTTCTTGTCTTATCTTCAACTCTGTGTAGTCAGCACATCAATAGAAACTTCTATTTCAGAAATATTTGCGGCGTAAGATTTAAGTGATTCACCCGGTATATGAATTAAAATAACCAATTTCAATTATACTTTTTTTTTTTGCTGACAGTATCTATTACGAGCATCAAACGTGCATCTACAATTCCTATTCAATCACGTGTTTTGTATGACAGTACCACACGAGTATGAGGCTTTTATATCACTTCAAAAACCAATGATCCAATTTTCAACCAAATATTGTTATACTTGTAATACTTTACTAAGTCTTGTAGATGCACGAATCATCTTTATTTATTTTACTTTCAAAATTTTAACATAACTAAATTTTAAAATTCAAAACATCTTTGAAATAAGTATCAACTGCACTGCACAGACCAATGAAGTTATTTAAAATCCTAATACATAAGAACATGTAATAATGTGCGCAATATTCTATTTTAAATATATCATCAAATGACCCGTTACAGAGAATATTAATTAAAACTACAGCTACAATTGATGAGGCAGTGAGTATAAGTAAGTGATAGCCTATATAATATATTAACCCTTTCAATCACAGTGGTAAAATATATAAGACGTTTCCCAAGTAACTGGTTTTATTTATCAGCTCTGCACTTAGTAGCCAGAGTGTATGAAGCAAATGAAAAAAATGAGTGTTTTTAAATAGTTATCTGATACCAGGAATATTGAAATCGAATATTCAACATTCCCCTTGAAGGTATTGAAATGTCTAATTTATGTTTTCAACGTAGTCAGGTGATTATTATATTGTTGCAATTTTTTTTATTCATTCATTTGCGTGTATTTTGTTTTTTAATGCAAGCATTATTACGTTTATTCAATTTTGTGTGTCTGAATTTTGGAGGGGAATTTTATCGCTTAAGATTTAAGCGTATTCATTTCATAAAACTGTCGTTACTAATGGGTATGATCGGATGTTGGCAGCCCTGGACTATTATAAATAACGGCTACCAAGAACCTTACGCACAAGCGAGTTATTATAGTTTTAATGTGTGACAGAACGTAATTTTAATACTGTTATAGTCACGAACATGATATTCGTCTGTTGTGATACGTAAATTGATGGCTTCAGCTGTGGTTGAAAGGGTTTTAAAAGATTTGCAATTAGCCAAACATACTGATTAATTAAACAATGCGGCAGCAGCTTAGTTCATCTTCTTTTCTTCTTTTGTTTCTTGAAGATAGCCTTAGCCTGTGCTTCGAGGACATGTTGGGGTTCTCTCATAATCCAACCACGAGCTCGACGAGAATCTACAATTTTTGGAAGGAGACACTCCATGTAGAATACTGTCAGTTTCGGAAGCATAATTTCCTTCCATATATCTTTCCTTCTCTTCACTTTGTCGATCAACAAACCTGGGCACATGCAATATGTTTTCATAAACTTTATTGTTTACTGACATTTTCCTACAAGAAATTTTTTATATAATGTTACTGAGACGTAACCATCTATTACACAATTGGAACACTGCATGGCTATAATCATGGGTCTCTCTGGCATGTTAATTTTGGCGTAGACGTGGTCATGATTGGCGATTTTAAATAAAAAAAAGAAATCAAATATTTATAACAAACATATTTTATTTTCAAATAGGTTGAGTGTTGGGGTAATACCACAACTTGAACAATTTCACTTCAGATTTCGTTAGTTTTTATAGCACGATGTTTTTTCCTGCACAAAATACAAATCAAATTAATTTTCTATCTACTAAGTACTAATTGTACCAAAAAATTGTTCCCTGGCGATTATTTCCTGATATAAACTTGATTATAATCCTCAAGTACATTTTGAGTCTATAATTGCCTGCTTATAAAATTCGCTATACGTGGGCAGAAAAAAGCAATTAAACAAACCCTTATGCAGCAATTTGTGGGGGGGGGGGGGAAATGTGTTTGGTAGAATATCCATATTTTTTGTGAAAGTTTATTAATTAATCCAAAAAAGTAATGTTAATTTCTGTACTTTAAATTACTATTATTATTTAAAACAAATGAACTATGGCTAATTTCTTATTACAATTTTTGTGAAATAGCATGGCATATAGGATTAATATTATGTATACATATATATACACGTGAGGTCACACAGTGGTGAATTGGTCAGACCAATCACCTCCTGTAATGGCCACCCGGGTTTGAATCCAAAGGGGTCACGCCATATTTTAGTATGTGGAAAATGTCGCAAACGTTTATGTCCGTTTTTTTTAGGGGTACTCACGTTTCCCTCCCCAATGCATTCCGTTGTTATTTCATCCCTACGTCATTACATTCCGTTCATTATTCTCCCTCCTCTTGACGCTAGCCACCTCAAATCACGTTCGTTGGTTCTGCCTCAAATGGGAACAACATAATGATATATATGAGATATGCTTTCAAATTCGCTATTAATACAACTGAATTGTATTTATATAATCGAATTACACTTTGCTGCATTTAGCCATACTCATAAAATAAATATAAATAAATAAGTTTTTCTTTTTTTTTAATTATTGGCCTACCTTTTGGAGTCCACATAGCAAAGTAACATACTTCTCGTTCTGTTTTGTAAAGTTGGCCTTGAACTTGGTAGGAATATGGATGTTCTTCTTGCAACCTCTACGTGTCATTTTCTTTACGTAGAAATTTAAGCTTTCTTGCACTGAAAGCCTCTTCTGAAGACATGTCTTTTGCTGAGGAAGGACATTTTATCTCCACGATTGCACTTTCTTCTATGACGCCATCAGGGGTTGCTCCAAGATAAGGGTACTCTTTGTGAATAAAGAAACCACAATTTTCCATTCTTTTCCCCCAAGTATTTCACTGACTGAAAGCAATGCAGCAGTTGCCTCCATTTCTATACCCCATCTTGTATCTGAATTTCCAGAGAATGTCGGGTGGCGGATATATTCTACTACAGAAGCACAAGAAGTAGTGGTTCGCATTTTACATATTTTACGGAAACATGACGCCTGATACGTTTTCGTCTTTGCTCTCTCCATTCTTGTGAAGTAGTTTGGTATTTTGTGTTACTTTGTATTGCCCTTCTTCTTTCATCGGGACAATCTTCTTGTAAAGATCTCAAATACTTTTATTTTAGGACTGCAAGCTTATCATCAGGGGCGTCTGGTAAAGGCGCTGTTGCATGTGGTCTATAATGCTCATCTGGGCCTGTGCCACTATACTTCAGTGATCTTTCTGCAACTGACTTCTTTCGGCGTTGGTGTAGTTTAGTGCTGGACCTGTTCTGAGCAATATATATCTTTGTAAAGACTCCATGACTCCTATTAATCAATTTTTTGTGTACAAGTCTATGCAATTCACTCTTTGAGTTGTGCGCCACAACTGCACACTGACTTCTTCCCTGGACATACACATATACTCAATTGTGGCAGGGCCTTAAAACCAATACAAAAACTCTCATGGCACATAACGAGAAGGATACATATTGTGCAGTTAAAACCTATACTCTCAAACAAATTCCAACAAATAAATCAAAATAATTGGGGAAGATAATACAAGTTTCTCTGTAAATACGAATCAGCAGATACAATCAGTGAAATATTAATCACTGAAAATCCAGTAAACAAGGTGTTACCGACTGGCGAGTCACTGAATGCATTGTCAACCAGTTACTAAGTCAGTGAAATTCACTGAAAATAAGTACGAATCACCTTGAAATCAGTGGCATTCAGTTACTGAAACAATCAGTATGGTTTCACTAACTTCAGTGGCTCATTTTTGACCGAAAGTACTGAAATTTCGCTGAAGTAGTTGATTTCTCACTGATTAGAGTTTAGAGTGTACGAAAATGTGGATTAAAACATAATGTAAGCATAATCGCAGGTCATTGGTGTTTACCCGTGGCGACACTTTCGGCCGGTTGCTCGCACGAATTCCGCTTTCTAAAAACGCGAAGAAAAAAAATCATATAGTGGGTTGATTGCGTTTATCTATATATTTTTTCCTTCTCACTACCATTGTCGTGTTCTTAGATGAACAAGTAAGGCTGCCGCCTTACGTATGAATGCACAACGTAATTGTATTTTTTTTTTCGAATAATACGTTTTTTCTTATAATTCCCTTGCTGTAATACACTGACGTGACATTTCATTTTCGCGTATACTATGGAAGTGGCAACAAACAAGTACAACGTATATTCATGAAAACTACATATAACACTAATTACTAACGTTATACGTACAGTTAGCAACACGTTTTTCAGTGATCAGATAGTTAATGTCACATTGTAATACGGAAGTCGGATTTATACCAAAAAAATGAGTAACATTTTATACCTGTTTTCGAAAGAGCAAAATTTTTTTCACGATTATCACCTTACCCACCAAGTTAACACAGACGAGATATTCCTGTGAGTTAGATGGTATATGTAGGGTCAAAAAACTATGATATTAGTTAGCGCAATAAAAAATTTTGTCAACTAAGTTTCTTTTGTCCCTTTAACTTGTGTGAAGAGGGTTTGCAAATATTGCACGCACATCTGTATTTAAGTAAAGCATTTATTTAATTTCGAGACTATCTAAAATTCCAAACTTATGACTGAATAACAATTACTTCTCCAAACCTTGTCTTACCTATATGCATTACTTTACTACAGAGGCATTAAAACACAATCGCACTTAAAAATTGTCAGAATACCAGTATTTTACAGTATAACAATCATCTCAACTTAAAATTGAGTTGTCAAGTTCTGGTTTATGCAAATCATGAACCATAAAGATTATTTTATCCGCTATTATATGTATGTTGACGAGTGTTTTGTCAACATTTATAGTTTTACGTAACTTGTATAAGAATTATTTTTTGCTTTAAATGTATTATATTTTAATATGCTTTACAACAGTGTCCATGTGTGAATGTAAGGAAAACCTAATGCCTTATTTCTCGATGAGAAATAAAGAGAAAGAAATAAATAAAAGATTTTAATTAATTTCTTATTATTTATTACAAATGTTTCATCCGTTTCAAACGTCTCGGAGTACTTTCAAGAATATGCAGTTTCAAAAATCTTTACGTAGCGCCTTTATTCCCGGTTGCTCGCATACGAAAGACCCATTTCGCGTGTGCGCCACTAGACTAATACTAGTTCGAATACAAACTTCGTAAAGCAACTCATGGGAAGTGTTCGAGAATAGCAAAAGATCATTTAGTACTCCTTGTTTTAGACTAAAATACAATTTGAATAACATACTCATAATTATTAATATTACAAAAACTATATGTGAAAGAAAGTAATATCATACTTACAAAGACTTCAACAGCTTGGCTTTCCGGGCTCGCGCCGCTATTCTTCTGACAAATTTACGCCGTGTTGATATGGTTAATCTTCTGCGGGTAGTTATCTTTGCCATTGCGAGTAAATTAAATTTTAGCGCCCAAAGTTATTTTCCTTAGAAGACCGCACAAAATAATGTTTACATTTTAAAACACTGCACTGCGAGGCACTATAATAAAGAATGACAGATTTCGGAGTACTCACTTCCTTACTATTCTCAAGGACAATCGTCCCGTACCCTCACGAACCACAGCATGCATCATCTGGCAAAGTAATGGGGGATTACAGCCTCTCCCTCGGTGGACACTGGTGACTCACTACCTGAACCTGGCAAGGCAGGTACACGGCCGTCTTCCCACCAATAGTATGTACGCTCTCCTGTGAATTTAGCCCCTGCACCAAATATATATTTTTTAACAATATTCGCTTTTGTGGCGTTCCTGTTCAAGATAAATATATGCCACCGCTGACTTTTTTGAGCAGAAAGATACATATTTCTTGCCAAAAGAAACCTTTTGTGCCATTGATGTATAGCCCGTTTTCTGAAAAGATTCAAAAATTAAAACTTGAATTTAAAAAAAGTTACACACAAATTGATATATTTGGCTATAGCCTCAGCTTCACACTATCATTTCTCATACATAGGTTTTTATTTCAAGTTTATATCTTTGAAATTGGCTTCTCTAAATGTAATTTCATTAACATGTATTTCCCTATACCCAGTTCTCACTGATGTCAAGCCAGGCAGCAGCCTTAAGATACTCAAAGATGACCATCTTAACGCCAAGTCACGCAAATAACGCCAAGTAAGTCACGACAAATACTAGTTGTGGACTTTTCCTCCTCAAATACAGGTTTTTACTTCTTTATACTATGCATGTTATGTGCGCCATGTCGATTATGAACGGGGCCTGAGAGCAACCCAAGAACGCGCACCACATACCTTCACGCGCAAGGAATTCAGCTGACATGCAATCTGTTCGTCGGCAACTCCCTCTGCACTTCCAGCGGTCACATTTTATGGTGTAATAGTAGACACAAGTGTGTTGTGCATCCTAAAACTAACTTAAATATCCCCATACACCAGAATATTCACACCTAGAAATTATCGTGAAAATGCCTGTTTGGCTGTGTCTGTCTTTAAATATAGCGCATTAAGGACAGAAATGAAAAACTGAATCTAGTTCTCGGACGTGAAATATTTCTCAGATGCTATTCGTTGGAAGGTATCACTCATACATACACACTGAGCATTTTGTTTCTCAGGTATATGGTACCTTTGGTTTCAAACGGCTACCCTGATGTAGGCCATTCACTGTAAAGTGAGCACTTTGGAAAACCCTCTCATTTGGAATAATAGTCAATAAATAATTTTATTTTAGCCTTAGGCGTAAAATTCCGAGTGCGGTGGAACATACACACTGTGTTTATTGCTTACATGGCAAATATTTCTGTAAAAAGTTGGTTTAAGGATAAGAAATCGCTGAAAGAAAACAATTACTAGGGCATCAGAGGTGCTCATTTTACCCTGAACCTCCTATAACTAGGCAGCCTCTATAGCGAACATGTTGACAAAGTTGTCTATCAGCAAGGCGCTAACGCATGCGCTCTTGATCTGAGTGGTCCTCGACGCTTTTAGAGAAAATTTGCTTCTGTATG
Source organism: Dryococelus australis (assembly GCA_029891345.1). Lineage (NCBI taxonomy): Eukaryota > Metazoa > Arthropoda > Insecta > Phasmatodea > Phasmatidae > Dryococelus > Dryococelus australis. The sequence goes on along the minus strand of CM056993.1, from coordinate 63,388,633 downwards.
CGCCTCACTAGTGCCTTATTCAACTGTGGAGGAATATGTTCTCAGATAATGTTCTTTCGTGACGGTCCGCGAAAGATTTAAAGTAAAATAATTTTTTGCTGGTGAACTTGTGAAAGCGGATAAGAGAGATACTGCGAAAATGTATTCCAGCTGATTCTTTGATCAGCGGACAATTTATTCTACCTTTTATGTCTGAACGCAGAATAACATAACCTGTATTTTGGACTAAATTTCTTTAACCCTGTCTTTATAAGATAAGTAATTTTATTATTAAAATTATTATAATTTTAATTGGTTTATAATGCAGTTAATTACTTAATAACGCTAATATATAGTATCATAGAATTTCATAAAAAACATTCTATCTGAAAAATATTTCATTAGCAATCGCTACAATGATGCGAAACTGAATGTTTTCTCTATAGTAGACTACATCTTTCCTATGCTTAATTTTCCTATGAGTGTGATTTATGTTATCCTCGTTACTTTATGATATAATATATAAATATTGTGCATGCAATTTTTGGTTAAATTTTATGAATAAATGTTTAAATTTAGCAGAATTATTTGCTTTAAGATTCGTCTAATATAAATAAATTAAGATAATATTATAAGTTATTATATTTCACAAATGACAAAAACAGTTAAGAAACAGGACATATTTTTTAATGAAACATTGTTACAATTTGCCTCAAAGTCAGTGGCCAAACAAAGTTCATTAAGGGATGTAGGGTTTAATTAAATAAAAGAGTTATAGCCCATTCAGGTTTCTTCGGCCTTTTTGAATCAAACCTTTGAAAAATCACCCCATGTATTACGTATTTGGTTATTTCCTAAATATGCCATGTATCAAGCGTTTCGTACCTCGTACATACGTACATATCTAATTTTCCGTTGAATTGAAGTTTCGCCTATATTTTATTTATAGATTATAATATTTATTGTATAATAAACACGAATATAAACAGTGATCAAAAAATCTGTGTTGGTAATGCCTAGTAATAAATAGTTCTCATGCAAAATAATCTTACAACTGAGTGCGAAGGAAAGCGGTGCGATGTCATCTGGTGTCATTTTCCAAACTTGGTTAGGCTTAGTTTGCATGGGGAGGAGGAATATTCTGCAAGTAGAACTTTAGCAGGGCTTCAGAAAAGGCCGAAGTAACCGTGAATGGACTATAATTATAATTTCCTAATTTTATTAACAGTAACTACAAACAAATTCTCTCAATCCAACATCTCACAATAAATTGACTTGCTGTTGACAATTAATTAATTCAATCAATACAATTTACAATTACCTCAAAGAAATTAATGAAATGAAATAATTAAAAATCAGTCCCAATAGACAGTGTAACGAAACATACTCAATTGTTTAAAAATAATAGTGTCCAAATTTGACCATTCCAGTATTTACAATGAAGTCCGTATCACATGCCCATACAGTCCCCCCTCAATTTAGCCCAAATCCCACCAGTCCGCAATGTTCTAGAGTTCTCCGAGCTCCCTCGTGTACAGTAGCCTTAACTCGTCTGTTTTCATGCCCGCTCTTCCATTCGCACCACAAACTCCTCTCCCGTCGTCGCCTCGCAGCCTCCCGTCGTCGTCCGGCCTCTTCGCCGATGTCTCTCCCTGCACCCCGCGTCCCTCAAACTCCGCACTCAGCCAGATGGCTTCCACAAAAAGACTGCCGACATTCCAGCTGTGGCTTGTATTTATATGATCGTAGGCCATCGTCCAGAAATCTATCTAAAGTCTCCTAGTTACCAGAACATCTTGCTCATTCTCTAAATTCGTAGGCTTCTCCAGCAGAGGGGGAAGGGGAGAAGCTGTGACGCCAGCCAGGTCACTGCTGTCAATCATCCCCCCGTCCCCGGGCGTGACAAGGCAGCGAGCGGGTCTGCCTGGTGGATGGGGAGGATTGAGGTGGGTCACCCTCATGGAGCGTGCGTCTATTGCGAGTGTCGGCGCGTAACAATATGTTTAGGGATCTATAACCGTAAAGAAAAACTTAGTAACAATTAAACTGATTGTTCTTCAAAACAAGCTGCTATGGTTGAAATACTACTCGCAGCACGGAAAAAATATATTTAAGAAGCTAAAATCGTACACTGAAAGTTCCGTATGTTAGGTATCGATTTAAATTTTTTATTGAAGAAAGTTTATAACTGTCAACCAAATGCAGGAAAATATTTTACTATAAATTACAAAATCGGGAATCGTTCAGTTGCCATGTTATGTAAAATTGATTAATGATGTTTGTAAAAATTCTTTAATACATCTTGGTATCCTTATTTATTTAGAAAAATTGAATTAATATAAACTATAAAGTAATTTAATTATTTTGGCAAAAATTATTGCTTGCTTATTTTTAATGATGGATCTGAAACCCGAAAGATGCAAAAATATGGTTTTTAAAATATCAATTATGACAATTTTGCTTATTTTTTGTTTTTAAAATATAAAAGGAAATAACATATTTCAAATAATGAAAACTATAAAATATTTATAATTGATGCATAATTCAGTGTTTTAAGTTCATCTCGTGTTGCAGCCCACAACACATAGAGTTTAATTCATATCATGTTGTAGTCCACAGCCAACAGAGTTAAGTTTAACTCGTGTTGCAACTCATAAGCTATGCAGTTGAGTGCAACACGTTAAGATCACATTTCACTATTTTTTTATTTGGTTATCTGAAAGAGCTCTCGAAAAGTGCCCCCTTAAAGTAGTTATTAGTTGTCAAATCATTATACTTTTCAAAATATAACACTCAAAAGTCTCAATTTCCCGAATTCTGCAGTATACTAGGCTTTGCCCCTAGATTTTTTTTTTTCAATCAAATTGCATTTAATGCAATCTGTATGGTGTGCAGAACATATTGATTCAGTATGAGTGCGATTTATAAACAGGTGAGCGAGTATTGGTTACTCTGAATTTTGTTGAAAATAGGGGCCAAATTTGTCGTAAATATATTTTTGTTCATTCAAGCGATACTGTTAACATTCATTTAATAAATAGTTTAAACCATAAGCTGTAGATTAAAAGTTGTTTTTGTTCTTTTCGTAGCTTGTAACACATGCACACTATAACACTCTTGTATCGGAATTTGAGTGTTATATTTTGAAAACTGTAAGGATTTAGCAACTAACAACTGCATTAAGCGGGCATTTTTCGAAACCTCTATCGGATAAACAAATTCAAAAAAAATAAAAGAGAAATATGACCTTAAGGGGCCCGCCTGCCTGACGACCGAACTGCGTTGCAGTGTGTTTGATAAGCAAGGTTTATTTTTTACGAAACTGTAAAACGTGCATCCAATGTGCTGAACTACGAAAAGAACATAAAATTCAGACCATGCCTGTCGATTACATTCAAGACGTCACGCACAATATAGGTTCGCCACTTAAAGCTCCACAGGTACACGCAGTATGACGAGAACAATCTGCGCTATTACAGAGCCCTGCACTTAGATGCGATGGCGTACTTGTAGTGTGTGCCAGTGTATCCCTTACAGCTCTTGCGGTTTTCTGGTTCAAACGCGGAAAAAGGCTCCGAGCAGGTGCGTGATGTTGTTGAAAGAGCGGTTGTCCAGGTAAATCTTGTTATTGTATAGGTTCATTAGACATTACTTTCAGCGTGTGCTTCACTCACATCCCGACAAACAACCCATTTGTCGGCAGTAGTGCGCCGCCTCACCATCACGGTTACCCTCTCTTGTATGCTGAACATCATGGAGAATTAATCACCTGTAACAACAGAACAAGTGTTTAACTGTTGTCAACGCCATTACATTAACTCCATTAACAGTTATTGGTACGATGCACTGCCATAGATATAGCGCCTATAACTGCCCTGTTTTTAGAAAATTGTAACTTAATTTACGGAGACACTCTAACATCCTACTGTTGCAGATCTAATTGGAGAGAAATTCAGATTCTCGGTAATGCATATCACAGTCTTGGGAGGGTCAAAGGCTATGCTCATTTATGGCCAGACATGACCTTGAAGCATTTTCAATTATTTTTTATAGTCTATTCACGGTTTCTTGACACATTTAGAATCATAATTTAGAACAATCAGCTCTGAATGACGTGCCTCTTAGTTCCTAAATGTTTCATGTATCAAAAGCTTTTTTTTTTAACTCGTGTTAACATAAAAGTACCTCAGTATTGGTTAAATAGAAATTTTACTTTTATTCTATCTATAAATTATAATATTTCATTTATAGTTAATAGGAATAAAAACAGTGAGAAAATAAAAGTGTTGGTAAGGCCTAGTAATAAATAGTTACTATGCAAAATATTATTACACTGAGTACGCATGAATGCGGTGTATTTTTCTAGACTCGGTTAAGCTTTGTTTGCATGAGGCGGATGAATATCCTGGAAGTATAAATTTAGCAGGGCTTCAGAAAAGTTTGAAGTAACCGTGAATGGACTGAAGGGATTCCCCTCAACGCCTGGTGATAGGGAAACTTGGACTGTTGTAGCGGCCGCCGCGATGCTGAGAGGCGGCAACAGGACGTCGCGGATCCAGAGGCTGCCCAAGTTGACGCTGGCGAACGTGCTGGCCGGAGCCAAGGTCGGCTTCAGCGAGCAGGAGTCCGTGGAGGTGCTGAGGAAGAAGGTCCGGCTGATGATACAGAGCGAGTCGACAGAAGACGACAGCGACGAGATGGCCGTCGATCTGTTTGGTGAGTACACAGCACGGCCGTAGAAGACAAGTATGGATACTAGCTGGAAATTTGACGCCTTTGTCGGCCCATTTAGTTCATGAACCCAGCCACAGAGCGCTGCTACCAAAGTAGTGCTGTTTGACATGGCAAGCATAGAGGAAGCGAATGAAATGTTTTTCTTAAATGGGAAATTTACGTTCATATCTCTATGTTATCCGTATGCTAGTAATGCTAACAGCACTGTTTTGGCGGCCATTTCTTTAACTAGATGCGTCACTAAGGGCGTCAACTCGCTAACATTATTAGATAAGCGAGCGTCCAGACCTGTCTTCTATGGCCGCGCGGTCCACAGCAACGTTTCTGGAAACGGCGTTATTCCTAAAGGTGGACTCACAATCGTCCGTCCATTCTGCGATCACGTAATTTTCAACCAATCGCGGGACAACTTTTTTTCTCTATTCGTCCACCCATCAAATATTTACCATACTTTAACTTTCGACGGACGGACGGATAAGCCACTCCCTTCTGACGGCATTCCTTAGATGCGAATACGCCCTTTGAAATAAAATGCCAGGCGGTGAATCTGTGTTTATTTTCATTTGGAGGTAAATTGAGTAGTTTTCAATTTAAAAATAATTCAGTAAAGATTCTCATCATTTAAAAAATTACTTCGCCAAAATATTTCTCTCATGAAAATGTATTTCCAACCAAAATTTATCTCCAACTAAAGAAAGGTCGCAATATTAAGTTGTCACGCCGGAATTTTGCCATACAGAAAAATTGAAGGCCGACGGATGGTTCTGAATCGTTTCCAAGTGACAGACGAAAAAAATAGACGGATGACTCCCAGACGGGCGGACAACTGACGGGTGCGACGGACTACTGTGAGTCCACCTTAACTCACTTTTTATGCACTACGACGTAAGTGGAGTGGCATGGACGGCTCTTAAGAGGATTATTGTACATGGAGCGTGAATTGTGTTTGAAATAAACGTTGTTTTACGGATCTCTTTTACGTGCATCGTATGAGTAGGACGCACTTGAGACGAGGTAGCAAGACTACTTGAAAAGCAACGCTCACGTTGCAAACACCGCTGTTTTCGAGCTCTCCAACACAGCTAACAACTGGTTTCTTACTCCGCCTTGTCGTAAAATGTACTAATCGGAAATACGTTACATAGTTCCAGCGGTACAACGGGAACGCTGTGCGTCATTTCCGAACATCGCGTGCAGATGCGCCTTGATGATACGCGAATCAGTGTCGTCATCACACCCTCGCTTTTGTGCCTCGAGTGGACAAAACAACTCCAGGCAGATTAAACTCTTAAAATTGAGGACTTGAGAGCCGATGAGGGTGAAGCGAAGTGAGTACGGAGCAGTGCCGGAATGCAAGGGCGGGAGAAACGGGAGATTTCCGAGGAAATAATAACATATTTCGCATGGTAACCAAACGAAAAATATAAAATAATTATAAATAATGGACGCGGGCGAACCAGAAATATTTACTTTGTATCAATTGAGCGAATTCGAAAACAACACCACGCAAACAATTTCAACTACGCTTATGTCCATTATAGTTGATTGACGATAACTTCGGCCTTTTCTGAAGCCTTGCCAAATTTCTTCTTTTGGTTACTGATTACGTATCCTTCCGCTACACGTAAAGATAAACACTGCCATGTGACTTTTAATTTTATAACTGTCAAATGCGTTGGTTACTGTTTACAGCTGTCCAAAGAATTATGTCGTACTGCAGAAACCATTTCCTACGAATGTTCACAATTTAGGCATATCACAATATTTAGGTCAGCTTTATAACTATTTGTTACACACGATATAGCACGTTATACATAATACACATTAATATTTAGCCACAACGGTGTTTGTTACAACTGTGGCGGAAACAACAGTAGTATTTAACCTGTTATTAATATGTGTTTGGAATAAAAATTAAAACGAAGGGACAACCAGTCCAACGAAACGACACAGTAAATTCAAGCACGCAACTCGTGTCGCTTATTTATTGTACGTAGCATCGACAAACGTAAAAGATAGTGGTGAACATGCAAACACACAGGCCTACCGTAACATTTTTTTCCGGTAATATTTAGATGCATTGGTACTTACTGGTTTGTAGGTTTATTTGATTATTTATTTAAATTTATCTGGTTGGACTTAGTATTTTTTTTTTTTTTTTATGATTGTGGCAGGCATTCAAGTCACAGAAACGTACGCTCGTTACATAATTGTGTTTCTAACACCTAGGGCGAAGGTACAACGTTGTGATGAACAGACGTGAACATAAATAATTAACTTTGACATAACATCAGTTCATGGTTAAAACGTGTAAACTTTGCACATATTTGAAATCCACACACATCTGGCCTGCGCAACGATTACAACACAGCCACCATAGACGGAAATGACGGCTACGCCCTTGCATACGCGGCGATCACAACACTATTAATTATCCCTGCCGTGGAAACACATTTTTATCACATCATTGTAACTTTCCCAGGATGTTTCAAAAACACGAGTACGACCTTGACGCTTCGTTCAGAAACACGCCGTGTCATTGACATGTCGCCATACCTCTGCAAATCGTAAGGTAAGGCACTATAAAAACGGGTATAATCGCCCGCCTCCCGCCATATTGGAACAAGAGCATGGCTAGGGCACGCCACGGACTAGGGGAAGTTTATCAAATTCTAGATTCTCCTTTCCACACTACGTCTGCCAACCTGCTGGATTTGTAAGTGTCGCGCAACGAGCTGTGTCGCGCCATCGCATCTAAAATATGTCGTTGCATCTAAATAACATATAACACGTATTTAAACAATAACATCTCGTTTCAATTGTAAATTACAATCTCAAACATTATTATTGTTGCTGTAATTAGTATTAAATGTGCTGAAATTAGAAATAACAAAATTTATACTTTTCCTTATATACAAGTGGTATGCTCTTCCCGAGAGAGAGAGAGAGAGAGAGAGAGAGAGAGAGAGAGATAGAGAGAGAGAAAGACAGAGATATCGAGAGAGAGAGAGCGACACGATCTGTTTCGCGTATTGAACCTTTATTCCGGACGGAAAAAAAAACACCAGCCTACTCACGGGAATTTGCGCGGATATTTTTAACTGTAGCAATGAAATGTATTTCCGTCAGTACTATCTAACAATACAAATATATCAATTGGCAACGTTTAACTTACAAATAATATACATAAAAAACGAGGTTAAAAAATATTGTAACTGTGGAGTATTTCTTACCAGCCATTGCCAACACGTCGCTGCTCTCGCTGTTGTTAATTCACATTTTATATGAAATAAATATTACAAGTTATATAAGATACTAAGGTGCAGTCTCATTTATTAAATAATACAGTATTCTAAAGTTAATCACAGTGTTAGATATTCGTGGAATACAAGTTATTGGAAAAACAGGTTGACATATTACGCCTAAGGTGATTTTTCAAAGGTTCGATTCCAAAAGGCCGAAGAAAGCGTGAATGGACTATATTGTTCGATTGGAGAAATGCACCGTTTAATTATAATTAAACTGCGTAGGATACCGGAAACCGTAAATTATGTATCCTTCTTCGTTTCGGGGGCCACGGTGTGGGTAGTGGTTAGACTACTCGCTTCCCACCTAGGCGAATCGGGATCAAGTCCAGGCGGGGTTGCCCCAGATTTTCGCACGAGGGAATCGTGCCGCACGATACCGCTTGTCGACGGGTTTTCTCGGGGATCTCCCGCTTCCCACCCCTTCATTCTGGAGCTACTCCATACTCACCTCTTTTCATCCTCATCGGCTCTCGAGATATTGATACTAAGAGCCACCCAAATCTCTCTACTCTCTTTAATTATTAGTTTCTCGAACGGTCGTATTGGCTGAGACTCATCATACACACGATCGGAAATAAAATCCCGCCAATGCCGACAGGTCTGCACGTCGGGGTCGCTTCCTATACGACACGTACTTAACGTACGTTAAGCGTGCCACAAGGGCTACCTACTTTCATTTTAAAACTTACTCATTCAGAACGCACTCGACCTTCATTGTGGACCACGCTTTAGGCACTCTGCCGTTCGACGTTATGTCGTTTGGTGCTTTGCCGTTAGGTCGCTCTGCCGTTAGTTATTACTCTGTTAGGCAGATATAGAGGCACTACTCCATAAGGGAATGTGCTGTTATGGAAAACGCGAATTTCACTCCTGAATATTTACTTTATTTGTAATGTTCTACATAAAGCATGACGACGACTGACTCGTACACACACTGACCACAACAGTATACAACAATGCGAGACACTAAACGAAATGCAAAATAATAATAAACTGAGGGAGATAAGGGTTCTGCACACATCTGAGTATATGAGGATGATGTTGCAACAGCAGTAGTACGTATAACGAATTTTCCGGGTAGAGTGCCGACCCTAGCTGCGCGATTTGCGATCGTCCAAATTGAGTACTAAATAGAAGTGCTTACTAAAAATCAGAATTATTGCCCCTTTAACACCTTTATAACACAAAACAGTGTGAGAACTGGAAATTATATTCACCTTAGAGACGCTTGAAGGTATTCTGACGAGCCCAGCCCCGTCCAGACTGTAAATAGGAATACACACACACACTTGATCTTACCAATCTGAAGTGACGTGTACCATTTGTACATTCGACAACACAACAGTCTGGAAGTAAAAACACTCAGGGACAGAATAAACACACACACACAAACAGGAGCACTAGGAGAAAAACTTACTACTACTACGAAATGACAGAAATAGGCCACTGTGTTTGAAAAATATGCGGAAGTTTAGTTGAGCCCCAAATAACTTGACTTTCCCCAAAAAAAAATATTCATTCAAATGGCAATACAAATTAGCAGGTTATCTGTGGCTCCGGAAATATTATATTTTGAAACACTAGTGCTCTCGTGATGGTTAAGAATTAAACTACTTTAAATCGTTCAGAAATCACGCCAAAAAATTTGTATTCTTTCAAAAATAATTAATTTAATTAAAAATGTTCACCATCGGCTAATGCCAGAGCAAGGATTCCGTTCAGGTTTGCCGCAGTAAATGTTGAAAAAGTCGCGTACGTACGGAAAACAGCATGGTGGCGTGAAAAAAATGTTCCAGAAGGTCGCATGAACGGTGTTAGGTGAAAATTTTATTTGGGATTTCCTAGTTGGAATTAGTGGTAAAACGTAGAAGTTCTGGGATCTTGAAGTTCCCTATGGTCAGGTCCGCCGACGGGACATATTTCCGGATGTGCAGCAGCCCTAGATGACGTCTTCGCACACGGCTTACGGTGATAGCATCCAGTTCAATGGCACTTCACACGAGTTCTAGCTAACCTCTCTGAAAGCTACGCGAAGGGAGGCAAATACGGGTATACTTCTTGATGTTGTTACAATTTCTCTCTCTAGAAATTATGTGGGCTATACCAAGTTTGTTAAGGGATGGAGGTTTTAATAAAATAAAATATTTTATTATAATTTTCTTGTTTTATTTACCGTAACTACAGCAAAATTCTCTGAACTCATATTCTCACTATAAATTGAAATCTCTTACTGTTCACAAATGACACCAATTAATAAAATTTATAATAACGACAAAGAAATCGATGAAATTAAATAATTAAATATCAGTCCCAACAGACAGTGCACCAAACTATTTATTTATTTTATAATTTATGCGTCAATATTTGACAGTTCGAATATTTACAATAAACTCAGTATTACACTTCCATTCAGCCCCACCTCAGTTCAGTCCATGTCCCGCCAGTCGCAATGTTCTAGAGCCTTCCAAGCGTCCTCACGCACAGTAGGCTTCACTCGTCGGTTTCGCACCCTCTCGTCCATTCAAGCCACGAACACCTCACTCGCCGTCGTCCCGCAATCTCCAGTCGTCATCAACACTTTACTTCGCTCGCGCACACTCGCCAGGCGGCCTCCGTCAAAAACTGCAGGCCGCTGGGTTGCGGCAGAATATATAGTGTCTTAGGCCGCTACCTAGAATCTTCCCCAACTCGCCTGATGCGTCGTGGAGGGCTGAGGCGCCAGCCAGTCTCACCAGAACATTCTTGCGTCATCGCTAAACGTATCGGAAACTCTGGCAGGTGAGAGGAGGTCTGTGAAGCCAGCAAGTCTCGCCGCTGTCGGCATTCGCGGGATTCCCAGAAGGGGAGCAGACAGCCACGAGCGCATCGTTCCAGGAAGAGGGGAGGGCGAGGGGGGTTTCCGATTAAGGCGCGGGGCAGCTGAGTCGGCCAGCTGCAGCACGTAACAATATAAACACCTCGCGTCTTCGTTTCTAGCAGACGGCCTGTATTTTCAGGGGTGTGAACTCGATCTTCCCTACGAAAAATCAAAATTTAATTCCTAGTGCACAACCAACCTGGGCTGGCTGCCTGACGTCGCGTAACAAGACGTCCGTCTTCTTCATTGAAAATTAAACTTACGGACGTTCTTTTAACACTGGCCAATCACGAGGGTTGCAATTTAAATTCATCTATACTGCCACTGCCCGAAGCATCTAAAATGCGTCGTCATATGGCCTTGTAAGTACACGTACACAACATAAAAACAGGAAGACACATAAATATGGGGCCAAAATAAAGATACTGTTTGAAACAAAATAAATATTACGGACTCGGTTTTAAAACAAATAAATATATTTTGCCACGAAATAAAATAAATCATGAGAAAAATAATACTAAGCCTGTTAAACTTAAAAATTTTGTGTTAAATATTATTAATTGTTATAGTTCACAAAGCGTGTATTACACATTCCAGTTCAATATTAAAAAGGCACGCCAATCCGATGATTACCAAATAACCTCTTTAGCCATCTAATTGTGTAATTACGCACTAGAAGTCATAAACAGCATTCGTAAAATATATAACGCACAGTGTGGCCAGTAAATAGTGCTAGCGTCTCTTTAGTACGATAGACGTGGCTGTTTACATTAGGGAGAACTTGCATGTGGCACGGAAAGTAAGGTCGACCACGGCCAGACTAGAACATAGAACCTTGTTTACATTCCCTCAAGGAGCATAACAAGGGGTTACTCACTCTAAATCGGAATTAGTTAGTATTTATTGATGTGCCAGTTGAAACTGCTCCACTCGGAATCTGCAGAATAAAATTAGCTAATTCGTCAGTTAAACGAAAACCACTAATGCAAACAGCAGAAAATCAGATATAGTTGATTAAGAAATAACCACCATAATTTTAATTTTATTTTAATTTTAAAAAGGCGCATTTCAATTTGAAATAAATTAAGCAGAATTATTTGGCCGCCGCACAAAAATATTGCATATACAAATAGTTGTTGATGTGGCTAAGATCGAACCTCCTCCAAAAATTTCAAACGTATTCTCCTCTCAGTTATCAGTCTCTCTTTTGCTGCTGTCCTAAAGAATCTCGAATTTTTCCTACTATACTTAAAGATATAAAGGCTAACAGCAATGAGTTAGGTGATGTAAACATACTTCATACACTCTAAATATATACATAATCTCTGCGAATGTTTATAATTAGTCTACAGATCAAATGGGTTGGACTCATTGCGTCAGTCGCTTGACATTTACAATGGCGGTTCTCCTACCAAGATTATAAAAATAAGAAGAAAATCATCTGACGAAATCCGGATGACACGAGCTGAGAGAGATATAAATGCTCTTATGTGTCATGTATCTTTTAACTCATTTAACGTAAAGAGTAGTGGCAATGGATCCGTTTTTTTATTAAATCGGGGCCCTGCTGCGAGGCCTACTCTCACGCGCTTCATTACTGCACCCGTCCGTATGTCATTTTAGAGAGCCTGTAGCCTCGCAGCAGGGCCCCGATTTAATCCAAAACCGATCCGCTGTCACTACTGTAAAGGACCGCACTTTTAAATAGTTTTGGCCTATTATGCATATTTATTAGAGACTGAGGAACGGAAATGAATTATGGTATGTATAAATGCACCACCCCGGCAGTCACCCGGAGTGATTTCGGAAAATCATGGAAAGCTGAAATACAAGGCTGACTAGAGCGGAAATCTAACATTAGTTCTCACAGCTAATACTTCGGCCAGTAATCCTTCAATGTGACGCGCAGAAATCGATCCGAAATCGTTTATATTATCAGCAGGCTGAACTCCGAAAGAAGAAAACGATACCGCACAGTACTGAATAATTCACGGGATATATTATACTTGGAAATTGCAGTCCCTTACTGAACACTTGATCAGTATTCAGTGGAATATTTCGCTTTTCTGTGAACCGATTTTCAAATTCTTATTCCCATGTCACTGAGATCTAAGAAGCCATAAACAACAGTTTTCGGCAAAGCCAGTTTATTTTCAGATATCGAGTTGCCAGTTAATTTGCTAACACATCATATTATTTACATTATTTCCGTTGGAATGTTAACTACGACTTGCACGTATGATAATTTTTTTTTTTTACTCTGCAGAATTTTACAATAGGAATTTGAAAAACTACCTTCAAGCATTCAAGACACGCTCCCAGGAAATTTAATTAACATGTTGGGTATTTTAATATAATTTATTACGCCATAGATAAAGTTAACTTCTTAAATAGGGACAATACACGAGTAAAGTAATTACAGCATTACAAACGTGTTTTCTTGTTCCGGCACGGAAAAAATAACAAGTACTTTTATACAAATAAAATACTTTCATGAGTTTGAATGTAATTAAACTTCATTAAAAATTGGTTAAAGAAATATAAAATCATCTCAAAGCACTTGTTTACAAAACAGTATTCTAACCTCAAATCTAATCTACGCCGTTTTCGCTAGTCGTGTTGGTATTAAAGCGCTTCAGTGTTGGGACACGGAGACTGGTTGTGCGCAGCCAGCGAGATCTGTCTACCTCATCTAACCTTTGAACACTTAGCATCGCAATGCACAATACCGGCGAGATATATTCTTCTTGTGTTTTATGTGCACTCCGTATGACAAGTCTGAGTGGGCAAAGTATGAAAGCCCCTGGACACGACCGTTCTTCTCTAGAAACCTTAACAATGTTTCGCCGTTTGTTTCTTATTTAAAGGGTGGAGGGAGGAGGGGGGAGATGTTAAGGTGGAGCGTAGTAACAAAATTCAAGGGCAAAAGAGAGCAGGAGTATCAGAAAAAAAACTTCCGGTGGCAACGTCCGCCGCGTTACCCACGTGCGAGAATCGATCGTGTCCTCGCCGGGGATCGACCCGAATGACATTACACTGGATTTACACAGGCGCGGCTGCCGCGACGCGACAGTTGTAACATGATGGGAAGAAATTTTTCAGCCAATCGCAAACAACCAGCACGTGACGTCAACGCAACAGAAATGTCGGACACGCTTTCAGAATAAAGCCTGTTCACGATCAAGTGAGCACTTTTGAAATCAACCTTAGAAAAAAATCACTGGCCCTGCCTGTATATATTTCAAACGGCGCACTGAGTGATATGCGTCCAGTAAAGTTGGTCACGAAGGATGGAAAGTAGTTCCATATCTTGACGTCGAATAAAAATTTAAATTATTTCTTTCCCTTTCTGTTTTCTTTAATGCACAAGCGTGTAAAATGAGCAGATATTTTAAAATATTTACTTTCCCATTAATTTAAAGTCTCACTTGACTGACGCATGGATAAAGTGCTGAGGCCCGTGGAAATGTTAATTTCACTTAAGGTGGAATAAGATACAAGGTGCATACAAGTAGATCTTAAGCAGGGTTTTCAAAAGTGCTCATTTTACAGTGAACAACCTATAGAAATGAGTGTAAGTTTCTGCTATTACAGTGACGTCATTGTACGGTTGGAAGTTTTGGGATGAGCACGTGACCAAAACAAATACATTTGCGATTGTTCCGAATGTACCTCATAGTCGCAAACATTATGACATGTTCCAGGATTAAATTTTAAGCGAAGAATTCTTGATTTTGAAAGTCCAAAAGTACCCAGAGCTGTACTAACCGCGCCAGAAAATGTACCGGGGAATAATCAGCGTCGTGAAAAGCCCAGGATGGATATATCTCAGCAAATTGTACGTTTTTACATTTCAAACATAAATCATTTTACGTGCGTGTGCGAATTGGTACGTCTGTGAGCGAGCACGTACGTATGTTTATATCAGTTAATGTTTTTACACTCTGGGAAAAACAGGCGGTCTTCTGCATTACATATTGTACATGTTACAAGCAAGTCTTCTAACTCTAAAGCCGAAATTTTGAACGATATTAACAGTATATTATTTAAGAAAACATGCAAAATTGCTAATGTCGCTCAATGTTTATTATAAACTTGATATTTGCAATACTTACTTATTTAAATTCAACATTATTTTTCATTCCATGTTAGGCATAAAGTTTTGTGGAGCTTACTTTTAATTCTTTTGCAGTGTTACAGAAATATCTCTTGCAATTAGTTTCTAAAGAATTCGTTGCACAAATGCTAATATAGTCTATTCGTGGTTTCTTCACACTTTTTGAATTGAACCTCGTGTATGATGTGCTTGGTTGGTTTCTAAATATGTCGTAGCCTATATCACAAGCGTTTTATGCTTGTGTCAACATAGAAAATTCTGTTTTTTTATTAAATTGAACTTTTACTTCTATGTTAATTATAAATTATAATAATTAATTTATAATTAATATGAATTAAACAGGGATAAAATAAGTATGTTGGTAATGCCTAGTATAGTTTGTTCACGATAAACTAAGTACTTTTGAAATCAACCGTAGAAAAAAGTAACTGCCCCTGCCTGCGTATATTTTAACGAGTGTCCTAAGTGATATGCGCCCAGTCAAGTTGGTAAAGATGGACTGGAAGTAGTTCCGTATCTTAAGGTCGAATAAAAAGTGTTAGGTAACCATTTGTGATAACTTAAATTATTTATTTTGCTTTCTGTTTTTTTTTTTTTTTTTTTTTTTTGTGAGTCGAAGTGCACAAATTTGCAGATTTGTTAAATCTTTACTTTTCTAATAATTTCGCAGTTTCATTTGACCGACGCATGAATAAAGTGATGAGTGAGGCCCATGACAATGTTAATCTTACATAAGGCGGAATAATACACAACGTGCATTCAAGTAGGTACTAAGAAGGGCTTTTAAAAGTGCTTATTTTACCGTAAATAGCCTATAAGAAATAGTTTCAATGCAAAATATTATTACACTGAGTACGCACGAGTGAGACTACGTTAAGCGTTGTTTGCACGAGGCGGAGGAATATCCTGGAACGAGAACTTAAGCAGGGCTTGAAAAAAGTAGGAAGGAACCGCGAACGGACTACACGAAGTAAAAACTTAGGTTGCTGGAGGCGGTTTGCGCGGCCTTTCTCGGCGGCGTCCTCGAGATGTGCGATGTTTGCAGACCGGCGGCAGCTGACTTGCGCCTGCACGACGTCCGACTGCGTCTACAACAACGTCACCACCTGCACCACCGGCTACAAGTGCTACACGCAGTACCTCGACAAGATGGACGGCTCCGACCCGGAGTCCAGGGGCTGCATCTCGTGAGTACGCCACTGCAACTGCTCCCAGCCCGGCCGGGAGCTGCTCCTGCTCCTCTTCCCCGCGTTCAACGTTCGAGTAAAGTAACTGCATATGGAGCACTCCACCCGACCATACAACGTGAGGAACGCATCAAAAAGTGCCACAGACACTATAAAAATTGTCAGAAAAGTTCAATTTATGCTGTATATGAAAGCTGTATATAATTTGCAACATTAGAAAATATTTTTTTTACATGTAAAAAATTAATCTATTAAAATAGTTCGTATCTTAACCAAATTTATGCATATTTCCATTCTGGATGCTTCAGAAAGTAAAATTTGCAAGAAAATTTTCGTCATGGAATATCGTCATATGATTGTGTGTATGGAAATTGTAATAATAATGTAGGGAATCATTTTTGTAATTTATTTTATGCGCGTCCATTTGTCACAAACATTTATCGCTGAAACTGACGTAAATAAAGTTAATTATAAAATTGATATGATACATTATTACTATGATTTTATTACATTTGATAACAGTAAAATTATGACGATCTTTCTTGAAGATTTTCTTGTAAATCCTGCTTTCCGAAGCATCCAAAATAGAAATGCGCTTAAATGTTGTTAAAAATGCGGACTCTATCAATCGATTAATTTTTTTCATTATATATATATAAGTAAAATATTTTATAACGTTGTAAAATATATACATTCTTCTTTCATTACAGCATAAATTACACTTTTCTGACTATCTTTATACTGCCTGTACTACATTTTTTATGAGTTCTTCATATTGTATCGTCGGGTGCAGTGCTCCATATGGTGTACGAAAATCATATATTTGTATAATTGTTGTCCCAATTTGTTTTAAAGATGATTTTTCGACAATTTTTGGTTCGACAAGATATAAATAACAATTTTGAATACCTTATTACATGGTTAAAAATTCTCTGCGTTCTTTATTCTCGGAGCTCTGATCGAAGATAAGAAAAAATGATAATTTTCTTTCTTCCACCAGTGCTCCGAGAAAAATGAAGGCATTGAACATCTAACAACGTAAAAAGACGTTGAAAATTATTATTTAAGTCTTGTCAAGCCAAAAATTTCGATAAACCGTTTGGAAAACGACATATCGAAAATCGCCTAAATATACTGCTTTTATGCACCATTCCCCTTAAGTGAGCGAGTGGAGAGATTTGGGCGGCTCTTAACATCAAAGTCTTGAGAGCCGATGAGGGTGAGGAGATGTGAGTATGGAGCAGTGCCAATTCAAGAGCGGGGGGAACGGGAGGTCCCCGAGAAAACCCACCGATCCGCGGCGTCGTCCGGCACGATTCCATTATGCAAAAATCCGGTTTTTACCCCACCGAGAATCGAACTCAATTCGCCTTGGTGGGAGGCGAGTAGTCCAACTACATGCATTAAATATATGAACAAATAATGTAAAAATAATGTGGTCCGACAACACGAAGCCATTGACCAAAATAAAAATATAAGGACAATAAGTATTTCCTAGAAAGAGTACAGCTGTAAGGGTGGAAAGTCACAGTTGCATGGTTCAAACTATGACTGGCCATGTAAAAAAAAAAGTCTTACTACTGCACCACCGGAAACCCTACCGCGTTTGAGGCTTAGAAGCAAGGGAACGGATAAGGGTGAGATTGCCACACGCATGAAGAGCTCCATCGCCACTATGCACAGGGCCCTGATCTTGCGTGCAGTGTTCATATCGTGCTACCTATGGGACCTATGGGACCAACCATATTGTTGGTGAATAGTCTGTATCAAGTTTCAGTGCAGGACTCTTGAGTATTTTTTTTTTTTACGCATCTGCTGCTAATATTTTGATGTACAGCGTTTTGAAAAAGTCATTTTTAACTATGTTGGAGTGCTCAGAAATGTTTTTTCCTAGGTTCCCGATGTCGTGAAAGCATTAATATTGAAGTTCAAACATTATAACATAGAAAGCAATTATAGATAAATCCTGAAACCATAATTTACTGATTTTAGTCTATAGTTTCTTATTTGAGACTGAGAAAGAATAAATAGTGAGCTAACCTTTATTACGGGTGTAAATACGACATAAACAACATGGGAAAAATATTGTGGCTTAAAAAATATTTGATAAGATGTCCCCCACGCCCTGGCAGCCCTCGTTTTCAAATATTTGACCCTGAAAAGTCTGTTACTGAGAAACAAAATGAAATCCAAGATGGAAGGAATATTACCTTCTTAAGTGTCTTTTCATTTTGTAGATCAGCATAGTGGGGACAACTTTAATTGTTTCGTTAGAAAAAAAGGACGCGGGGGGGGGGGGCTGTTCAAACATTCCTCAACGCAGTACAAGCGCCAGCCAGGCACTCGGACTGAGTTGCAGTGTGTTCGAAAAAAATAGTTTTTTTGAAGGAACTATGGAACGTACCCCCAATATGTTTACAGCAGTAAAAAAAAAAAACACACACCAGACGAGGACAGAATGGTACATTCAATATCTCACGCATGAAGCAAATAATATTTTGGAGCCCTCCAACATCATTAAAAAAGGCTTTCACAGATTACTGTATCTGGAACATAGCAGACACAAGCAAAACTACGACAGGAGCCTATTATGTACCTTGCTAGAGACTTACCACCAATCAAATTATGGGATCACCGCTTGAAGACGCATAGGTACACGCAGCACAACGATAACACTGCACGCCAGTTCGGAGCCTGGAGTGTAAGGGCGATAGTCAGTGACGTTTATTCCATAGACACAAGGTAAGCAATGCTTACCCTATACATATTAGAAATGATTGACCTGTATAGTTTTCGCCATAACTTCAAATTTAAACACATTTAGTTCTGAGTTTCCCGTTTCCGATTCGAGAAACAGAGTTTTTGTAACTCCCGCACTGTACACGCATAATGCTGCTATCTAGTATTTATTTCCACAAACGGGAGCGACTAGCGATGAATCGAACTCGTAAGCGAGTTACCCTGCCGCGTTCCCTCGGCAGGGTAAGCAATTGTTCTGTTTGCGTCCTCCAGTCCTTCTTTCCTTGGAAAGTGGATGAAAGTGTTCGGGAAGACGGGTGTTTTCTTAAAATTTGTAATACGCTCTCTAAATAATATTCAGCTTAATTAATATTACATTCATCTCGTTTCCGTTTTTATAACTGATGTTAGGTATTAAAAAATGTTAAATACATGTAGATGATAAGTAAGTTGGAAGTTACGTTTGTTAGTAGAATTTGAAATTGGAACCACAGCCCGGCACTAGCAAATCTTATCTAAACCCCTCAAATTTGTGGGACTATTATATTGCTTATCCTGTAAAAATCTCACTACACGCCACTAGCGATAGGGTATTTGAAGCGCGTGGTGTTGCAGCCCTCATCGCTACCACACTTTTGAGCCTTAAACGCGGATGTAGAGAGAGAACTCTAGGAAGGCGCTCTTGAAACTCTGTCGAGACTCTCCTTTTTGTCCGCTGTATATCATTTCCGTCATGTGTAGGAATTAACGTTGCCATAAACCTAATGACTAGAGTTCCTGCGCCGATGAGATAGCGACATGAAATTGCTACAGTGATAAATACGTTACTCTTACTACCTGGGAACGCCTAATGATGGAGGTCCATGCTAAAATTAATAAACATAAGGTTTGCGGTTTTTCCCTTTAGAAAAAATGAACATTTCGATAACCACGTGTGTTTGTACCCGTCACTGTTGATCATCCAAGCATGTACATCCCATGCTATCCTAAAGAGCAGGGAATTTCTCTACTTCACATAGGCTCTCGAGATCTCTATGTTAAGAGCCACCCAAATCTCTTTACTCACTCATTCTCCACTTCACAAATTAAATCTTCTGTATTTACATTTGCATCTATTAACTGTTACAATGTATTTATTTTCTCTTCCTTTTTGTCACTTACCATAATTATGATAATCCACACAACACACGTTAACACAACAAATCACACCTTGTCAACACAACACAACGAACGTATTGAGGTTATGTAACTTTCAGCCATCAGGGACCCAATTTTTGAAACTATCGGAGTTATTCCTCTAGAGGAATGACGTCTTTCCGCTATCAGAATATCTATAGCCAATTTTTGAACACTCGATAGCGGAATTGTATACCGGACTCGAACAATGAAGTGTCGAAATAATTCCGACAGCAACGTAGCTGTCAAAATCGTCATTGCTCTATATTTGCATTTTAAGCCCATTGAGAGACGCAGGAAACTTGAAAATAGGAGAGAAAAACTTATACCACACATCAAATTATAGCGGCGTTGGAAATATTAGTGAAAAAATCGTGTAAACAAAGTTAAGTTGGTACGTAAAAACTGATGGAATTGCTGCAAATAGTATGTATAGGCTGTTCGCGGTAAATTGAGCACATTTTAAGGCCCTCCCAACAGGTTTTAATGACAAATAAATATATCTTATTGCAGCATCAGCCACTAAATTTTGAGGGTGGTGAAATATATACACTGTGTTTGTTCGTCACAAAGCAATGTTTATATTAAAATGCAGCAGGAAGATGGAAATAGGATGAAAAGAAAAATTTAGAACGGCCTTAAAAAGTGCTCACTTTACAGTGAACAGCCTATACCAAATAACACGAAACTGCTGCAAGCACAAAACAAATAAAGAAATTGATGAACAATTTCTTATCGTTTATAGTCATAGCTGGAATGTTAGCAAAGTTTTGTTGTAGTAGCCTATGTTTATACCAGCAAAATATATAAATTTTAACAGTGTAGCTATTCAATTTGCTATTCTCATTTGATACAATGTGGTTAAGCGTCCTACCTTTCTTACTTGAATAAAGTTATGATAACTTAATTAAATTTAAAAGCCACTTAAATATATTCTTAATAAAATGGTCCTTATGTAGCTGCGATATGTGTTAACTATCAATACGTTCTTTTACGTGTATACTTATATTCTTTGGCAATTATTAGCGTAATTACGTCAATACTGATTATTTTAGGGAAAAAACAAATCTTCATTAAAAACAAGAATTCCTGTGGATTACCTACTTCTGAAGATATTATTTACAATATCTGTGGATTACAGCCTTTTCACTACAGTAGATAGTTAAGTTTTTTTACGGTAGTTGCAATTGCTTATCCCTGATTACAATAAAATATGCATGTGTGTATTTTAAAGCGAAATTTCCTGCGACAACATATTTAACGTGATTGGTTCAGTTTCGGTGACGAGACACGAAATGAAACGATGCTAAATGTAAAATCGATTCTTAAAAATCCGATACTTTCCATTTCGACAGCCGTTACAGTCGTCTCAAAAATACGTGTATTGTAATTCCGACACTCGCTACACGGATGGAAGTATCGGATCAATCCGCTAGAGAATTTATTCGCAGAGATTCAGAAGTCGGGCCTCTGGAGCGCAGTGGAGCGCTCCGCTAGTCGCTGATGTAATAAGCTGTACCACAGCTCGAGCGCTGGCAAATGAAAGTTGACCGTGCAGTTGCTCGAGCTGTCAACTGTCGGGAAACTGTTGCCTGCCGGAAAAATGCCGTTGCCTCATGTAATAAGCTGCACCCCAGCTCGAGCGTTGGCAAATGAAAGTTGACCGTGCAGTTGCTCGAGCTGCCAACTGTCGGGAAACTGTTGCCCGCCGGAAAACTGCCGTTGCCTCGTGTAATGGCTTTCGTTAGAACCAGTGCTTCTCACGATTTCCGCCCACTATAGCCTGTTCATGGTAAAATGAGCACTTTTGAAAGCCCTGCTCAAGATCTACGTGTATGCACGTTGTG
Source organism: Dryococelus australis (assembly GCA_029891345.1). Classification (NCBI taxonomy): domain Eukaryota; kingdom Metazoa; phylum Arthropoda; class Insecta; order Phasmatodea; family Phasmatidae; genus Dryococelus; species Dryococelus australis. The sequence continues at coordinate 63,366,689 of CM056993.1, read as the reverse complement.
TATTCTTCCGCCTTGTGTAAAATTAACATTGCCATGGGTCTCATCCCTTTATTCGTGCGTCGGTCAGGTGAAACTGTGGAATTATTAGAAAAGTAAATACGTTACAAATCTGGTTATTTTTACACTTCGGTGCATTGAAAAAAAAAAAAAAAAACAGAAAGCTAAAGAAATAGTTTAAGTTATCGCAAATGGTTATGCAACACTTCTTATTCGACGTGAAGATATGTAACTACTTTCCATCCATCGTTACCAACTTTACTGGACGCATGCCATTCAGTGCACCCGTTATAGAATATATAGGCAGGGGCGGTGACTTTTCTAAGATTGATTTCAAAGCTCACGTTATCGTGAACAACCTTTAGTTGCTCGCCACTCGTGTGATAGCGGCCTAAGAGAAAGCTACAACGGTGTCGTTACAATGCTTTCCCAAATTAAAAAGTTATAATTGTGACACCTTCGTTGTTTCCTTTGTGTGCGTCGGCGCCCTGCGCATCAGAACAGTGCGAAAAAAAAGGCAGGTTGTCCCATACCCCGCTCTCCGCGACATATCAAGCACCTACTCCTGGACCCCTAGTAAAACATAGTCCGTAAAATTAGTGTTTCACAGTGTTGCCAGGTCAGTGGTTTTCCCACTAATTTTGATGGCTTTCTTAACTCCTGCATTGGGAACATTACTCTCTCAGTGGTTAGTCTTTCTGGTGGTTCTTGGCACCAGATTCTGCAAGGATTTTTGAAATCTTGATTTTCTTATAAATTGTTATCCATCTTTAACGTATTCCTTTTAAGTACTTGAACTAGCACATTCAAATTTCACGCGCTTGTATTTCCAGTATATCAGGTACACCTTCTCAAGAACTAGTGTAATTTTTGCTGAACGAATTCCGTCAGGTGTAGCTACACCATTTGAAAGATGATCCACGCTATTTTAACCACCGAAACTGGACAATTGGCGGGAATGTAGCATATCGCTCTCGCCCAGAAAATTACGCTCAGGAAGCCAGATCTACCTCACCAGAATCTTCCATGTAATACATTGTCGACCTTCTCGAAATCCAAATAATGCGTTTTGATACCATCATAACGTAACCATTACGTGACTAACAATGTGCACTTGAATGGGTACTGCTACAAGCACAAAACAAACTAACGTAATTTATTGTAAATATTCCAGTTGTATTTTTTGTGTAAGTACTACTTCAGGAATTATATTCGGTATATGTAATAGTAATTTCGTGTACAGTTTATTTTCCTGGAAATTTTCGGGACTTTTGATATTATAGTTTTTTTCGGTAGTTTTTTTTTAAAGCTCCCTAGTGGGAAATTAAATTCAAGACCTTGCAACACCGACGTTTGCCCATATACGCGTATCTCAGCAAATAAATGTTCTGGGAATACAAGGTTTTTCCAGGAAAAAAAAAAAAAAGTTTATCTATAGCCACCAAATTTTACTTTTTATCCTATTAAATATGTGTGTTCAAAAAGAAAGAAATGATGAAAAATGTGTTGTAAATTGCATTTTTAGGACTTTCATGCGCAGTTAAAAAAAATTAGAAAATTACATAGTTCTTATAGAGTCAAATACACGCAGTCCCGTCAGATTGCCTTTAATAATTTCTCTGTTATTGACGTACAAAGAATGTAAAGAGAAATTTGGGACATCCGGTATTTGTAAGGGCTGGTCTAACATAATAAAGAAAATTATTTACACCATTTACCACAAACGATGCCGGAAATTTCGTACACTCTTTCATAACTACTTTTAAGGCGCGTGTCACATGTTTCGGAACTCGCCAGACAAGATTATTGTTGGGATTTAATCGAGAATAATCATTACATTACAATACAGTTGGCTCGTAGTTAACCGAGATCTTTTGAAAACCTCTGTTCAGTTCCTGTATCGTCCCATCCGCGAGTACAGAGTTCGATTCTTAGAAGCTTAAGTAATCTGACAAATACTAAGTAGGATTATTTTCACTCTTTAACTTCAAATATGTTCAATTAATTGAAGACCAGCTAAATTAAAAATCTTCCGACCAAGTTCCTTTACGCCAAAGATCGAAATTAAACGCCTGGCAGTACAAACTACTGGAACACAGGTGAGTACAGCAGGTTGCCTGTAGCAGCAGGCAATGTTCGAAATGTACGCGGTACTGCTGGAACCCGAGTGTAAGTGATACGACAATGTATCGGTGAATACACTACACGTATTTTTTAATATAGCTGACACGATATGTTCAAAAAATATACAGAAATATATATTTTATAGCTAAATTTGCGATACGAGTATTTTCAATTTTTTATATTTTTAATAACAGATTTTTGACATTGATATCACTAAATGAGTTACTGTTATTAGCGGGATATAGGCCTACGCTATATCGATGTTCGTATTATAAATATAAACGTAATAACTATATTTTACTTCGAGTTACAATATTTTGCGGAAGTGAAATATTACAGCGATAGCGATATTGTTAGCATGTATCCGTGTACATATGGGCAAAATGTACGACACTTAAATTTTGATCACAATAGTCCTGAGATATTTTTTTCGTAACTTGAATACACCTACTTGCATTAAATTATGTTGAGCATAAGATTTATCAAATTTAATAGCTATTATTTACGTAAGAAATTAGCTTATGTCTATGCAAGAGGTACGATTTATGACAGACGGTTGGCAAAGTAACCGTGCAGTTGTTGGAGCTCAAAAATTGTAAACTATGCATATGTGGCTTAAGTCTTTGTCACGCTTCAAATTTTCGCCTTCAACTATATTTGACAATAACATCTCAAGACAAATTACGGCCATCAATTTTTTTCCATCCAACAAATTTTATCAAATAATCTTGAACGTGTTTGAAATGTGTCACATTTTCAAATTTTTTTACTGGGAGAATCTATTTTGAATTATTATTTTTAAAAAACATATTTTCATAGCGAGATATTGATTTTGTTTTTCAATGCATTTGACTACAGGAAGAAATGTAAGGAATGTTGTAATTTATTTTCACTTCTTTACTAAATTAAAATTTTATTTATCACAGATTTTTCCTGCACAATGAAATTGAATGCCTCTGAGTTCGTAATATTATTCACTTAAAATAGTAGTCATGCCACACAGCTTCTACATAAATCAATTATCTTCATATCTTACTTCGTTTCCAGCAATTGTTCGTTATTTTAAAGTTTCATGACGTCCGTTTTTGTCGTGCACGATTCAGATTGGCTGAGCCCGCAAAACATCAAATAAATTTTAAGAACCGGTCCAATTTCAAAATGTTCTGGTGGAAACTGAAACCATCCAACTTTTACAGCAAAAAATTGGGGCGTTTATGGCGTTAAATTGCGTATAACTGTAAACTTTAGCCTATGAACTGATCGAAAGTTTACATTTTATTTGACTGACACACTTAAAATCATTAGGGTTTGGTTGGTGAATCTGATGTTGGGGGGCACGGCCGTTTGTTCTGCGTGAATACGTCTACGTTCACGCGCTCGGACGTCTTCATATTTATTTTACGTTCCCGGCACAGTTTCACTCGATCATATAGTGTTTTATGGGTATCACTGGATTACTTTTGAGACGCTCTTTCCAACCGTTTACGATTTCTGTATTTCGACTTGGCTTTTTTTACGAGTATAGGCCGACATTATGTTAAATTTTCTTAATTTTTTACGTTAAACGCATACAGTTTTACCATAACCACGTCACACGAATGTTTTTATACACGAAATCGATTTATCTTCAGGAGAGCTGTCGATTGAAACTCAAACGAGCATCGTAGCTTCTCCTTGTCAAAAGTTATACTACGCGGAAGTTATGAGACTCGGCGAAACGAACTCAAAATTGGGCCACGCCCCTTTTCCCCCCTCCCCCTCCACACTGCCACGCGCGATGCTTTGCAGTCCTCACTCAACGTAACATATTCTTTGATATTTTGGCAATCGAGTGGTGTAATGGAATTTAGAATGTACACGGTATAATCGGAGCTGCAATGCCAAACTCCATCCCCCGATTTTGTTATCGTCGGATTTTCTGGATTGCCACCCACTATAGTTGCAAATTTAAAGACGTATTCACGTTAAAAGAATATTTTTACTGATGCTATAACAGCATTACGTGAAAAGTACGGCAAATATTCGTGTTTATTTAACATAAAAAGTTCCAGTTACCACAAAAAAATATGTAATTGGGCTGTGTACATTGACGGGTACTGCAGAAGCTGTGAGTAAAGCCCGTCCTGGAATCACAGTTTCAGAAGTAAAATCAAATCAGATGCACTCACGTTTACCCGAGTGACAGCAAGTATTGTGTGACAAGTTTTTCCACAGACACCTCCGCATCTGTTTGCATGCAGGCTCGGTTGGCAAGTCTCGTAGACGCTTCCTCCGAGGCTTGTGCAACATAAAAAAAAAAAAAAAAAAAAAAAACACGTATTGTTGTGACCGAAAAAAAGCAGTTTGTTGGTGGCCACAAATTATTTTGTGGAACCAACGAAATGTTTTGTCATTTCGATATTTAGTGGCAACCATGAGGATTTTTTTGTCACCAGTGAATTAAGTGTGTTGGTAGACAACAATGTGTTCGGGAATCACAGGAGAATTATTGCAATTGTAGCAGTAATACTGTTCAGTGGCGTTTACAAAAGTATTTGCGCAGGTTTGGTGGTTCGTTTGGTTTTTAACGAGTCTTTGACAGAAGGGTCGGGAAAAGAATCAGGCAGTGTCTTTATTACGGAACCGGCCATCACCTAGAGTGATTTCGAATAACTACTGAAAATCGAGATCAGGATGGCCGGACCAGGAATCGAACACGGGCTATCCTACTGTCTTGCACTTGGTCAAGCACAAGGGTCATGCGTGCCAAGACCTGGACACTCTATCTTACGGGAAATTTGGAATCATTTTATGTGCAGCATAAGTGATCATGCAATACATCCCCATTTTTTAAAAGAACTTCCCTCGCCGATTCGTTCGTATCCCGATGCAAGAAGACGGACACGTACAAATATGTTGTTATGGCAAGACCAGAATGTGGCCACTTCCAATACCCCAACACGCATGCGCAGAATATAACGGACATAGTTTTGCAGTCGCAGCAAGCTGTTTTAATCTGGATGAGAGGAATACTATTGCTGCCAAATAAATATTCGGCGGCAGCCAATAAATACATTTTCAATAAACAATTATGCTGGTGAGCACTAAATGGCTCAAGTGCTTGTCAATCAACGTATTACATTGTGCACTATATAGTTTTAAAACGGCAACTAAATTTCGCCTTGAAAGGCATCAGCCAAACAGTTTTTGTAACTACTAGTAAATCTTTTCTTTCGTAGTTCGAAACATTCTATCGTGGCGGCACATAATGGATAAAAATTCAGAAGCGTAATGGCGTGGCGAGTCCGATGTTGAGCGAACCCGATCGATTGCTGATTGGCTGCTATGGAAACGGGCCTCGAGTCTGATTAGGTTTCACGCCTATAGCATATTCGCTATTGGACGGCTACCGTCTGATAAGTCAGTCTCCAAGAGCTGATACAGTGAACGATATCCCGCCATATTGCTGGCCAGTAAGGCTGTTTTTCTGACGCGCGTAGCTGTATGTATTTCGCAGTTCACGTCGCCATTTCACTTAACGGGAATCCCTGTTAAAATTTTGTTGACACCTCAATTTCACGTCCGGATATAAGAAAGCATTGTGGCGGGCACCCCCAAGACTGCATTACACATTCAAGGGTATATGCTGTTCGTGATAAAGTGAGCACTTTTGAAAGCCCACTCATTTGGAACAATAGTCAATACCTAAATATATTTTGTTGTAGCCTTCGACGTTTACTTGGAATCCAATATTTATTTTAAAATGTGGTTTAGAGAATAAAAAATGGCTAGAAGGAAAACGTAACTAGGACGTCAAAAGTCCTCACTTTACCATTTACAGTCTATAGCTGAATTCCTCGCAAATTATATCTGTAACAGTAGGATATTACTACACGCAAGGTAAACTCATTGGATTATATATATATATAGTCTATTCACGGTTTCTTCACAATATTTAAATCAAACCTTTAAAAAATCACCTCATATATGACATGTTTACTTATTTTCCAAATATTCAATGTATCACAAGCGTTTTAACACATCTGTTAAGATAAAAATATCTTTTTTTTTTCGTTAAATATAAGTTTTATTTCAATTGTATTTATAAATTATAATATTGAATTTATATAAATAAAAACAGTGAGAAAAAATCTGTGTTGGTAGCGCCTAGTAAGAAATAGTTTTCATACAGAATATTATTACAACTGAGTGGGCACGAATTCGGTTCGTCATCTTTTGGTGTAATTTTATAGACTTAGTTAAGCTTGGTTCTCACGAGGCGGAGGAATATCCTGGAAGTAGAACTTCAGCAGGGCTTCAGAAAATTGTTAAGTAACCGTGAAAGGATTATACTTACAGATGCCAGCTTGTACATTTCTCCTTTCCCTTAAAGAAGCTGCCCAGAAAAACCCAATAACTGCTGTTTTCAAACATATTCACTATTTTATTTTCTCTTTGAAAGTATTTAATAGGGTAGAAGCAAAAAGTGGCGGCTGTAGATTAGATAATATATTTAGTTTTTGTTTTACCATTCCTGGGAAAAAATCTTATTTCCAGAGAATGTATTTGCTAAGAGACGCGTATATACGCAAGCTCTGATTTTACGGATAATACTTTACTATAGGCTGTTCACAGTAAAGTGAGCACTTTTGAGATCGACCTTAAGAAATGTTAGCGTTCCTAGTTGCATATATTATAACGGGCTCACTAACTGAAATGTATCCAGTAAAGTCGTCAAATACGGAAGACGAGTAGTTCCGGGGTTGAACTTTGAATTAAGACTGTTAGGTAAACATTTGTGATTATAGATGTTATTTATTTTACTATCAGTAATTTTAATGCATATAAGTGAAAGAATTAGTAAAATTATAAAACATTCACGTCCGCAATAATTTCACAGTTTAACCTTACTGATGCATAAATAAAGTGATCAGGTTAATGGCAATTACATATGGTGGAAGAATACACAATGTGCATACAAATATATCTTAAACAGGGTTTTTGAAATTGCTCAGTTTACTGTGAACAGCCTTTATGGCCTAAGCTAGCTGTGAGGTTATTAGAGGTGCACTTTACTCTCTGTGTTAGAGCTGCCATATTGCACAGTTCGATACGAAGTCGGTATAATTTGACTGTCCTTCCTATCGTCTTCGAATAGTGTAACGCACTGTTATAATGTTGTACAAATCATCTGCTTTAGTACATTTACATGTGTAATGTATACAAGTGGATGATCAAAAACAGTTCTACTAATAGTGAGTGGCGAGTGAGAGACTGTGCGACCGCGCGCGCGCGTGTGTGTGTGTGTGCATACTGTGTACTAGTGCTACCTATCTCTGAGATTCGTAACCTGTGTAACGGAAATTTTTTTCTCTTGTGAATGCAATGGGGAACATGCACGGCATTTTTGGGGCACCATGTATTGTGTTCAAACCACATGCTTCCAGCAACCGTTACGTTGTAATGCTACATGCCAATGTCAGTACTTTGTGTAGAGGTTTATATAAATAAGTTATTAAATTTCCTGCTACTATACTTAAGGCTGTTCACGATAAAGTGAGCACTTTTGAAATTAACCTTATAAAATAGTCACTGTCCCTACCTGCATATATTTTGACGGGATCACTGAGTGAAATGCGTCCAATAAAGTTGGTAACGATGGATGGAAACTAGTTCAATATCTAAGCTTCGAAAAAAATGTTTTGGGTAATTATAAGTGATAAAGTAAATATTTCTTACGCTTTTTTTTTTTTTTTTTTTTTTTTTCCCCCATCGAAGTGTAAAAATATAAACAGATTTCTAAGATATTTATTTTTTCAATGATATCACAGTTTCACAGTTTCGCTTGACCGACGCATGAATAAAGTGATGAGGCTCATGGAAATGTTAATCTTACATAAGGCAGAAGAATACACAACGTGCATACAAGTAGATCTTAAGCAGGGCTTTCAAAAGTGCTCATTTTACCGTGAACAGCCTATAATAATATATATTGGGGTACTAAGTATATGCATTACATTATATAATTTCTTTGTTACAAGAATAATCTCATTTTGTCCAGTGTAAAACCAAGCTCCAGGGGAGGCCCTCAAGCTACCTTAGTACTCCTCCCCCTAAATCTGACACTTATATTTTGTGCGCAGTTTGAGGAAGCAGATAGTGTGATTTGAAATGTGTAGTTGGCAGGCGTGTTGTGCGTGGTTGTTGCAGGGGCAACACGCCGATCTTGTGCGAGAACCGACACCCGGTGCTGGTCGCGCGGGCTAACTGGCCCTACCTCGTGTGTTGCGAATCTGCGGACATGTGCAACCAGGGGCTGCTGCTCCTACCAACCCTCGCCATGCAGCGTGGCTCCAGGGCGCAGCCACCCCCCACCTCCGCAGGTCTCCGCCGCTTCTTTATCACTAATTAGCAGGGGCGTATCCAGACATTTTTTTTCAGGGGAGGCTTATGAGTATTAATATTGTCACTAGCAGTACATCGTTCACAAGTCACAGTGGAAGGATAGAAAAGGAAACGAGGATAGGATAGGAACTATTTATACAAACTCGCTCACATTTTTAAGAACTATGTACTTGACTATTTTTCCCCCGTTTATTCAGAAAACAAATTTTGACGTATAAGATGTAACCATATGTGTGGTTAATAACAAATAAATGAATATAATGATGGCCATTTTAATATAGGATGTAAAAAAATGCTTGTCATGTGGGTAATAAGAAATATATAAATATAGTGATTGACATTTTGATAAAAGGATTTAAAAAAAAAAAGTGTCATTTTGGGGGGGGGGCTGCAGACCCCTCAGCCCCCTTCCCTGAATACGCCCCTGCTAACTAGCAACCCGCCCCAGCCTCACTCGGATACGATTTACAAATATGGCGTTGTTTAGGTTTACAGCAAGTATATACACTAAATGCTTAAGGTAACTAAGATAGGATTAATACTGTGTTGTTCAAAACATCTTCGTAGGTGAACTTTAAAATACAAAAATGGTTACTGTGGGTCATTCTTAAAAGATAAACATATGCTGCCGCCGACATTTTTGTAGACCTTTTTGAGATCTACAATTCTGTAGTACATTAATTTGGTGAATCTCGTATGGTTTAGTCAGCGTAATCCATGTAAGTGACCGATAAGCGGCTTTTTTCCAACTTGATTTGAAAACGTCGAAATTTCTCTACTATCCTTACATTAAATATTAATGTATTATAAACCTAAACCTTCCTCAAGAAATTATCTAAATGATGGTGAAAAACGCATCAAAATCCATCAAGTAGTTTAGAAGCCTAAGCCGAATACACAGACACACGCGGTCGGTCGACTTTGTTTTATACAATGTATAGATATACTGTCCCACTTACCAAGGCCACGGTGGAACGAGGTGAGTATGGAGCGGCGCTGGAACGCAACGTTGGGGGAAACGGGAGATCCTCGAGGAAATCCGTCGACCAGCGGCATTGTCCGGCGCGATTCCTCTGCGCGGAGATCCAGGGAGTGACACCGTCGGGAATCGAACCCAGTTCGCCTTGGTGGGAGATCCAGAATCATGAAATTCCGTTGATGCAACACTTTTATATTGAAACCAAGATCAAACTGGATTCTGGTTCGGAACTAGTATCATTCGATCTCGGATCGGGGAAGATGTTGGTGTAACCGGGCATAAGTGCTGTAAGACGGCGCCAGCTAGACTACGTTCCCCCTTATGCTGGTTGCCGCATCACACAGCACTCCTCTTTTTAAAAGTACTTCTATAGTACCTTCCAATGTTGCCAGCCCTACATTCTACTGCACAACATGCACAGCTCTTTAGAAAGTACCACACAAACTACCAAAGTTTTCGCCAAAATTTCATTTATGTTGTGTACATCTGCACCATCATTGCCTTTATTTTACCTGCTATAATATCAATTTAATTTTTTTTATAAAATGTTTATTTAGCCAAGAGGCCACTGTAGTGGTGTAGTCATCAGACGACTCAACTCCCACCCAGGCGAACCGGGTTCGAATCCCGGCGGGGTCGCTCCCGGATTTGCACATGTGGGAATCGTGCCGGACGATGCCGCTGGTCGGCGGGTTTTCTCGAGAATCTCCCGTTTGCCCCGCCCTTTCATTCCGGCGCTGCTCCATACTCACCTCGCTTCACCCTCGGTTCTCAAGACATCGATATTTAAAAGCCGCCCAAATCTGTTCAATCGCTCGCTCACTCACTCGCTCTATGCCAGATCAATATTTGATATCTAATGTCAGGTTTTAAAGTTTAACTACGAGAATTTGCAAAAAAAAAATTCCAGTATGGATGGGCTCTCTCCACAGCGCCGATCAAAACCTCTCTGGCCTCAAGCCTGCACATACAGTAAGCAACACTTCTCATAGCCATTTGGCCCTCCGGATCATAAAATCTAGCGCTAATAAAATATTAACATAAAACACATTTCCTATATAAAAACAAACACTTTAAAACATAACTATTTCGTCTTAACTGCCCCTACCAAGGGGACGTTTACGATAGATATATTTAGAATTGATATTAAAATTCCAAAACATTAAAATCCATAAAATTATTTAAAACCTACTAAATTGTTAGAACATCAAACACAATTATACACAATATTAAAATCGTAAAATTAAAACTTGTTAATCTCTTTCAGTAATTTCTTATTCGTCGCTGCCTGCACAGCTGGCACGCGCACTCTATCTACTCTGGTGTGTTTGCAGGCTCCGGTACGCCGCCGCGACAGTGGTTGTCCGGAGCGGACAAGGCAGCCGCCGTCACACCCAAGTTGGTCCTCGGCGTCAGCCAGCCCGTAGTGCTGTCCGTACTGTCCGTGGGACTGCTCATCCTCATCGGCATCATGGCCTTCGGATTCCACGTCCTCAGCAGGCAGAGGTACTTCTCCCTCAGATCTGTTTATACTGAGAACATATTTCGCTTGTTGTTGATTGTACAATTTTGAAACCAACCAAAAAAAATAATAATAATAATTCCGACCATGTTTCAAAAGGCAAAGATTGAGATCCATAACTCCCCAATTAAATTTTGTAACCAGCCTCTGAAAAAAATTCCAACAATGTCTTTAAAGTGAGAGATAGGAACCCATACTTGCCCAGACAGCCATACCACGCTGGCAAACTGGTAGTGCTATGATTGCCATGGTTCGGCCAGCACTTGGATGGGTGGCCTCCAAGGACAACCACGTAGCCGTTGACATACATACAAACTTAGGTAGACTCATAGACTAAAGATGGGGTAGACCGATCTCGCTGGCTGCGCACAACCAATCTACGTGTCCCAACATTGAACTGCTTTTCTGCCTACACGTCTAGTGAAAATGGCGTGGTTTGGATTTTAGGTTAAAAAACTGATTTGTAAACAAATGCTTTGAGATGAATGTATACTTCCTCTGGCCAATTTGTAATGCAGTTTGGTTATATTAAAACTGGTAAAACTATTTTATTAATATAATAGTGCTTGCCATTTAAAAATTAAGATATAAATAATCACGTACATCACTGTTGCCCATGTGACTTTGGCAGTTGTGTAGGAGTTTTGTAGGATTGGGGTAGGTCAATGTTGGATACATGCGCAGAAGACGAATAAGCGGTCTAACCTCTGTCCCAAACTGGTTCACAAGGAAACACCTGCTGGGATCCTTCCTTGCTAAAGGACATGGCTGATTCCTTCATAGTTACTGCTTCTCGCTTCGTCTCTAATGACCTCGCTCTACGAAACTTTGAGGCTGATCTCCCGTGGCGCAGTCGGTTGGCGCGCCACCTATGTGGAGTGCGGGAGGCTCTGGGTTCAAATCCCGGGCAAGGTATGGGGGTTTAATTAAGTTAGGATATATAGGTTGGTCTGTAAGCCGTCCTCTGCTAAGTTTATCACGCATAAAACCGTAGGACGTTAGAAAGCCCAATACAATACGAGAAGTTAAGTTTTGCTCATAGTCTATTCACAGTTTCTTCGCCCTTTTTTAAAACAAACCTTTGAAAAATCCCCCCATGTATGACATGTTTAGTTATTTCCTACACGTGCCACATTTCACAAGCGTTTTATACTTGTGTTCATAAAAGTTTTTTTTTCTGTTAAATTAAAGTATTATTCATATTTTATCTATAAATCATAAAGCTTCATTTATAAATAATTTCAATAAAAAAGCAGTGAGAAAACATGTGTGTTGGTAGCGCCTAGTGAGAAATAGTTCTTATACAAAATACTGTTACACTGAGCGCGTACGAGTGCGGTGCGTTGGCCCTCTGCTGTAATTTTCTAGACTAAGTTAAGCTTAGTTTGTACGAGATGGAGGGGTATCCTGGAAGTGTGGCGGTACACATGGGGCAAGGCAGATGGTAGGGGTTAACCTATGAAAAGCATTCACCCCTCAACAACACCACAAGAAAGGAAACGCCCGAGGGCCAGGTTGCGGTGCGATTGTGCATAATTAAATGTTAGTAGCGTACAACTAACGCCTAACCCAAAATTCAGTTTCTTGCAAATTATTCCACACTATAAACACTAGGTATGTATCAGCAGAGACTTAAGTTTTATGCAATTATTAGTTAATGCAAATATGTATTTTGTATATTTTGTTATTTTATATTATTTTCATTTTCCTACTTCGGATCCCGTAATAAAATTAAACTACAAATTCATTCATAATTAGTGGCTATTTTGGCAAAGAAACAGAACACGCACGCTACATAGCCTTTTGGCTTTCAAAACAAAATTAGTTACAGTGTTCGTATTGCCACTCTGAAATCTTCTAAAATAAGTTAACACAGAAAATTTAAATCGTTTCCAAAGTGAACAAATTATTAATCTGAATTTCGAAGGTCTTTCCAAAGTTTATATTCGAAGGAAAATAGCACATGCACATGCGAAAGAAAATGAAAATAAATTTGCCCTGGTGATGCACGAGTTGCAGATCAGGAACGCATCTTCGATTGGGATGTTCCCTATAACAGGAAACTAATTCATGGAGAAAGGGCAGCGAGGTAAATCCTCCAAAGTATGACTACGCCTCAACTCCGAAGCCACACAATTCAGGTCGTCATCATAGGCCAATCGGGTGGAACCGCTGAATCAAATTATTAAGGCAATAATTAGCAAATGCCGCGACAGCCACAAAGTACAAAATGCAACATGGAAAATTAGTTACACCAAAAAACATACCTTTCGCGGTGAAAGTATAACTTTTACGTCAGGATTGTAAGATTACAAATTGCAGTAGAACGTTAGATGTCACATTCAGTTCATGTTGATGAGGAAGAAGGTAGTGATGTACCGGAAATCGTCACAGAGTAAGATCGATTCGAGAGGACCAGTACCAACATTAATCGAGTTACATTTCGCGACTTCTAAAAACTTAGTTATCACGAATTACATCAAAATGATAAAGGTAATGGAATTCGTTATTAATTTTCAAATACCACATTATACGGATTACTAATACTACAAAGAGTTACATTTCGCAACTTCTACGAAGTTAGTTTACACAAATTACATTCAGACCTTTGCGATGCCCTTGAAGCCAAGGACATAGAAAGGCTGGAATTATCCCAATCCCAGCAAAACCAATGGCACGAAATGTCAGCAAGTAAAATCCATTGAGCAGAGCAGGAAATGTTCAAAACATTATGAAAATTCATGAAGTACAAATAGAAAACTTGATTTTTATCTCCCCCCCCCCCCCCCCTTCCCAACAAACAGCACATTATTTGCGGAAAATTCGCCATATGCAAAAAACCTATTTCAAGAGAAATGCAATATTTGAGATGAGTATATAAATATCTTTACAAAATATTCTAGAAAAATACTCGTAATATTACTGCCTCATGCAGCTATATCTTTAATACCTTCCAACTTACTGCAAATTTCAGGTACATTTAAAGTCAGATTAATCTACCAGTATAATCTTCCTGGTTAAAACCACACAAAATTCCAATAAAACCATTTTTAAAGTCTACTATATTTTTAACTTGACAATCTTTGATTTCTGGCTAACAGGCAAATCCAATGGCCATGAAAAAAAACTCCTTTTTTACAAGTAAAAATTCCAAGTGGAAACATGAAATATTTTTTGACTTGACAATGCCTTAATTTTCTGGCTAACGGCGATCCAAAGGCAATGCTAAAAAATACTTTCCATTTAAATAATTTCTCTTGGCTAACATGTACATATTTTGGACAAAGGCCCTTAGTTAAATTTTCCATTCCACAATGCAATTAGATTTGAGATTTGAGATTGCAATTAAATTTGCCATTTAATATTTCGAGTTTTCTTAGTATGGTGACAGTAAAAATATTTTCAACGTATTAAACCTCTAGGCTGGCTGGACAAGAATGCTTCTCAAAATTTATACCTCACAAAAATATTATTTTAAAATTTTCCTCGCGTCCCACTGACCAAAGGCAACTGCTCACGAATAGTGAGCCTTAACCTCCGAGGAAATTTTACTACTTGCAAATCCATCAGGTTCCTGCTCTAAAAATGACTGCTTAGAAACCATTCTCAGAACCCTAAGTCGTTCTTTTGTCACATTCCAATTTGAAACATATTTGCAAAATCATGATACTTTGAAATTTTAAGCCCTTTCAGGCATCTATCCTTACGTTAAAGTGACGTCATGACCTTCTCGCTTGAAGAGCCTTATATTTTAAGGAGGTCTATTTACCCATACATAACTTATGCGGATGCTCCCTCGAGGCCAAACGTCTGACCACGACCGAGCATTTGCAAACAGTATAAATATAAAATCAACTCAATTAAGTGTTAGAGGGGTGAATACAATTAATTCCCCAATAACAAGACAATATTATTCTCCTTTAATTGAATCCACCAATAGGAGCATATGTGCCCAAATATGGGACACCATAGTAGTGGGGTGTAATAAAGTTAATTAGGCTTTAGAGGTATCTTCAATGGAACGGACAATCACTGCCGCTTTCTTCAAAAAGTCCAAATATGGCAAACACTGCGTCACTCATCGGCGGAAAGTTCGTGATTTTGAACTGCACGCTAGCTAGAGCGCATGTGGCGTCACACCCGCCAGCCGGCGAAGAAGGAACGCTAGCGCTCCACGCCCCTACGCATGCAGGTGCTGGAACTACTGTGCCTCTAGTGTTACTTGAGCCATATATCACACCTGTTGCGCCGGCACCGGGCGTGAATCATTATTAAAAGGTGCCGCGAAAACGGGTTTCCATCCGCGCCGGGCTACACCAGAAGCAGCGTGCGGCAAATAGGTTTACAAATATGTGATTTTAAGTGTGTTTCACTGAGTCCAGTATATAAATTTAACTTCCAGTACTTTTCCGTACGTGCAGCAAACCAACTTCGGACGTTGTCGTGTTGGTCGAGTTGAACGGGGGTGGACTGGAGACAACAAAATCACGTAGTTTTAGATGCAGTTTTCTCAACATTTAAAGTAAAACAAAATTAAAAGGTAACATAATTAGTTATTAATTTTCAAATATCACATTATAGGAAATACTAATATTACAAAGAGTAAGCATTCATTTTTTATGCTATGTCAAATCTTTGACATACTGGTTGGCATAGCTTAAAAATGAATTTTATGAACAAAACGGGATTTTTAACCTAAGATAAACGATACATTATCAAACAAAATATTTAAAAAAATTAAAATACAAAGAATATTGGTGGTAGTTAATACACCATTTACTTACTGAGCCACTGATCTAGTTGATGACATCAATATTATGAAGTGGTTTTGTATATAATTCAAAATAAGTTTCCACAATAATTGTTTTTCCTAGCAAAACTGAAATATACACATGAGACATAACAATAAAACAGGATACAATTATAAGTATAAAATCATTAACGAATTAAGTTACCACAGTAACAAGTACTTAACAAGTACTTTATATTTAACCAATACTTTGACATAAAATGGGATATCTGGAACTGAATTTAGCGGTTTTATTGCTTCCTAAAAGCGGAATCCGAGTCACACACTCACACAAAAACAACAGGAAATGCGCAAATTAGGAAGATGGGCCACCAAGGCGGCACAGAAATAGTACTTAAGCAGGGTTTCAGAAGAGCCGTGAATCGATTATACCTCCTTTCGTAATGTCCGCTAATGTTTACCTGCCACAAATTCTCTCAGAAATCAATACGAATTCTAATTTGATCGCGCGGATGGACTTCACTTCTGCATCCTACAAATGTGTAGTTGACCCCAGTATTTCCACGCCTCGCAAGCCAACCGTCATTTGTTTTATTTTATTGTAGTCAATGTAGTGGCATGGTTTCTTCCAGCTTTTATGAAGGCCTGCTTAAGTTATCTTTCACACTATTCCTTCAGCAAATGCAAAAAAAAAAAACGAAGCTAAATTAAGTCTAGAATATCACACCAAAGTGACAACGCACTGCATCTGTGCGCACTATATATAATAATATTTTGTATGAGGATTATTACTTAGTATCCATTACGAAACACATATTTGATCAATGTTTTTAAAAACATTATCAATTAAAAAATAACCATTTCTAGATAAAATATGTCCAATTTAGCCAAAAATAAGATACTTCTACTTTAACAGAAGTATTTACCGCTTGTGCTACACAACATATTTAGGGAGCAATCGAACACGTCATAAAAGGGAGATCTCCAAACTTATATGGAAAAAGTGTAAAGATACCACGAATAGGTTATAGCTTGGCAAGCTAGCATCCTTCAACCATACCAGTGAACCACCACATATACATAACATAACGTTAACTTCCAGTAAGCAAAGAATAATTTTGCAATTTTCTCTGTGAACATAAATGTCGTAACAAAATAACTTTTTAATACAATGCAAGGGTTCAACTGAAATGAACTTTGTATCGCCATAAAATATAGTATACGCAGAGTATAAATTATCTAACACATTGTTATATGTTGGGGTTTATCACTACCGTTAAGATTATCAAATTCTGTTTTGTAATCTTAGGTACTGCTGCGTTATCCTGAGAAAAGTAACCTGTTATTTGTCTCCTTTCAACGCTTCTTCTACGTTTCTAGTAATGCGAATATTTTTTTCTGCGTGGAGCTTCTTGGTTGCGGTATTTTGTGAACAATTCATTCCGAAAATTATAGTGTAATTTCTGTGACTATTGCGCCTAATGATATGTGTAAAAACAAATTTACGTAGGCTAAAATACTTTAGGCGGCGAGGAATATGAAACCAACCACAAATAAAATCAGACGCGTCCAAAATAGAGTCCCGAAATAAAAACAAACTAAGGTAATCTCTAATTAATACAAAAGGACTCGAAAAACAGTCGTCCTCCAGCACACAGGTTCGGGAACAACTTCTCATAAACATACTGCTCCAGCACCGCAATAACTACATTCTGAACTTTTTTTCAGTTCGGTTATATAAATGTCAGAAAATGGTACTAACAGGCTGTTCAAGGTAAACCATCGCTTTTGAAAACACTGTACATTTAATTTTTTCCCACTTTAAACTCCACTGCCATGTAAAAATCTACGTTTCCATGTGCCTAATAGTTTTATTCATTTGTCGGTCAAGTGAAAATGCGAAATTGTTAGGATAGAAAATGTAGGTATTATTATAGGCTGTTCACGGCAAAGTGAGCACTTTCGAGGCACTAAGGCCCTAGTTACTTTTTCCTTTCAGCCATTTTTTTTAATCTTTAAACCCATTCGTTAAAATAAATATTGCCATGTAAATGACAAACAGTGTGTAGAGTCCACCGATCTTGGAAGTTAACATCTAAGGCTAAAATGAAATATATTTATTGACTATTATTCCAAATTAGAGGGTTTTTAAAAGAGCTCACTTTACAGTGAGCTCACTTTACAGTGAATAGCATATAGTACCATTTTCATACTCTAATGTCTTTACAACAAGAAACACCAACTTCAGTGGTCAATAATGTAAAGATTTGATTCACTGAACAACGTAAAATCTTAGAATATAATTTTATTATTTCGTTACCAAGTTAACTGGGAGTATGTATGAATGCCAGTGTGTACTTCAGCATATACTTAGTTATAGGAGCAGCGGTTTTTTGAAGAGTTTATTTCAGAAGTGCTCACTTTACCGTGACCACCCTATAAGGTTCGTGTACATGCGCAAGTATTCTTGGCCAACAAGTTGTCCAGGTGACTTGCTGTGGCATGTCCATGTGGACAGATTGCTAGCGCTAGTTGTCATGTTGGCGAGTGATGGCAATAACTTGCCGAGCAAGATCTTGCCTGGGCATGTCCACTGCAGCGGGAATGGTAAAACTTGTCGTGTCCAGACCCACGCATTTCCATTAATAGCTCGGAAGCAGTGAGCGCAACGCGTAGCCGCTGTGTCGGTTTCAGTATGTCCGAAGAAGAAGAAAAAATAGAAACAGAGGACATGTTGGGTTAGAGAGTGGATAAACAGGCGTGGGAGGTTAGGTGCATACACAAATATTATCAAAGAGATGCAGATTAAAGATGCACAACAGTACAGGAACTTTACGAAGATATCCGGAGTACAAGTACAGCTTCTAATTCATAGAATTGGGCCAACTGTATCCGAGATGGATGCATCAATGAAGAAGGCGATTTCTGTTCACGAACATGTCTTGATCACTCTTCGATTTTAACAAAATGTGCGTGGATATGAACATTAGTAGTAACTCATTCCATTAATTGTACCCTTCTTCAGTTATGCTGTAACAAACCATTGTCCATGAATGTGATACAGATGATGCGTATAACAGCCTGCAGTATGTATTTCGTATTCCCATATGTACTATTGGAAGAATAGTCAAAGAAGTGACGAAGGCTATTTTCGACTGCCTGGAAGATTTTCTAAAGGTAAGAAAGAACACTGTCTCCTTAATATAATTTGTATTGATAATGCCTCAGTGTACTTCTTTACAAAGCTTTTAGAAAGTCAGCACTTAATGCTATTCATTTTCGGAGGACATTTAGAAAACCATAATGCATATCATGTGAACTTCCCTGTACTTCTAGATATTCGTTTTTATTGAATGAGAAATCATGGCTGGGAGATGTGGCTGTTGTAAATAACTGAATGACACAGAGGGGGATGGAGTTGTTGATGGTGACACTGTACTTGTACTGAACCTTGTAAGGTGCTCGTAATCATTGTCAGTGAAATCATCTGCAGAGGAAGGAGCATTCTACTGTTTTCTTTTACCCGTACGTGTTGCTGCAGAGTTGCGCCTACTTCCTTCTCTGTTTATTGTAAGTCCTCTTCACATACTTACTGGAACATCGCTCGCAATATGGAAATAAATTATACAAGTAATAGGTCAGTGTTCTCTGTGAAAATTGTTTTATGCGTATATTAAAAGCACATAAGCTGAATGTAACGAACGATAATGTGTAATTATTTTATTTTTCCAATGGTAATTTTACTGATGTGTAAGACGTTTCCCCAGTAATAATGCAATGTTTCCATTATCTACCACATAGAGGATCTTATTGTAGACATTTGTCATGTATAAGCTGTTCACGGTAAAGTGAGCACTTTTGGAAGCCCTCTCATTTGGAATAATAGTCAATAAATATATATTATTTTAGCAGTAGACTTTAACTTCCGAGTGCATTGGAATATACACACTGTTTATTACTTATATGGCAATATTTATTTTAGAAACGTGCTTAAAGGATAAAATTACTGAAAGGAAAAAGTAAGTAGGGCCTCAAAAGTGCTCACGTTACCATAACCAGCCTATAGTAGTGGGTGGTACTTGCATTGAAGCCGCATGTCACATGCCCGTAAAAATTAACTCAAGTGAATATTGGCATATCAATTCCATAATATGATCTCAATAAATTGACAGTTTTTGCCTGATAAGCACACGCAAAAGATTCTTCAACGGGACTAACAGACAAGAAACTGTTTCATCGTCATGAAAGATAAGAAGCCCTATTAATTTAATAATAGTCTTTACAATGTTCGCAATCGCATACACCTTTTGTATAGGCCTAAAGTTCGATTCATTAACTTTTTTTACGCAGAAAATATGTATTTTGTAAATAATGTTTTCGGCCTACAATTATTTGTGTGTGAGACAGAACAAAACTTAATTTGGTAATGTTTTTAAAATGTAGATTACATGTTTCTTCTTTGTTTTACAGTTCGTTGCTACAAGAGAAGAATGGTTGGAACATGCGAGGAAATTTGAAGCAGCAGGAACTTTCCCCATTGTTTAGGAGCGTTGGATGGAAAGCATGTAGTAATACAGGCGCCTAACGATAGTGGAAGTTATTACTACACTTATAGAGGATCGCACAGTATTGTTCCTTCTAACAGTCGTGGATGCCGAGTGCGGTTTTACGTATGTCAATGTAGGCTGCAATAGGAGGATACGAGATGGCGGAGTGTTCGCTAACTATTCTTTGCATAATGAGTTAGAAGCTGGCTCTGTGCAATTGCCGCCTCTTATCACTCTACCAGACAGAAGACTTCTTGTGCCCTTCTACTTCTTTGCAGATGATACATTTTGTTATGGTCAAGTGATACGGGCCAAATATCCGAGCGGCTGAGCGGGCCGTCCAAGCCTAGCGACAGGGAGGCACACCGGAGCGTGGCCAACCTATATAAGAAGGAATGAACAAGGCAAGGCCAGGGGGCCGCCACTGCAGAGACGCCGCCATTGCAGTCCGACATCACCGCCAGCCGACGACGAGGTTCGGGAGCTGAGACGCCGCCGTCGAGAGAGACGAGATGCGCCTGCGTCCGTCTGGCCTTCCATGCGGATAGGGCCTCACCGATCCGTTTCTGAGAATGTTTAATACAGTGGTGAGTCTATCTGGTTATCCGGAGTAGTAGGGTGCTGCCTTAGACTCCGCTTCAGGTAGTACAGCTTGATGATTAATGCCGTCCATCTGACGGTGGATTAAATATTGCTGTCATCTCAGTAGTTCAATAAATGTCATACATTTTATACTGTTGTTTTATCAAATTTATTAATAATCCCTATTAGAGATAGCCTCAGTATTACAATTTGCAATGCGACCATATATTATGAAGCCGTATCCCTACAGGGACCAACCCGCTCCAAACCACATATTTAATTATGGGTTATCACGTGCACGACGCATTGCTAAAAATGTATTTGGTTTAATTTGCAACAAATTTAAAGTATTACGGAAGCCCATGAACATATCTCCGTCCACTGAAGACTATGTTGTTCCCGCCATATGCGTGCTTCACAACTTCTTACTTACAAATGCTTCACGCGCGAAATACCTTTGCCATCACAGAGAGTACAGATGATGACGTGCGCAATACACAGCCTGGTGACGCGTGAGGAAGGTTTCCCAACAAATACATTTTTTTCCATTGCAAGGAGGAGCACGTCAAAATATGGAAACTTCACAGGAGGACGTAAGAGTAGAACTAAAAGAATACTTAATGACTACCATGGGTGAAATTACCTGGCAATATCAGTATATTGCCAACTAATGGTTTCTCTAATAAAAGTGCATGAACATTTAACTTAAGAAGTGAGAAACCGTCTCTCTTGCAGCCATACAGCGGGAGACAAATTGCATTGCATTGAAAAAAAAATGCAATTTTGAATGTGTAGTTTTCTTCTAATGCACATCCACTCTTCCTTTTCTTCCTAATTTTGCAGTTCTTAATTAGCCTGTAAAGTTAATGCAATAATTTTTCAATGTTGTTATATTGTGTATTGTATTAATGCACTCGTTTTTATTGTTTTAGTGTCACATTCAAGAGTCATATTAGTTATAGACCCATTTTTTTGCGATCCGTAAAATTTTCTTTTTAATCAAACAAATATGTAGGACCTATATGTCCAATAGATCTACACAAACACAGCATTATTTAAATTCACATAATTATGTTCTCAAATCATGGAACTCTGTTTTTACTTTCGCAGCTGTTGTTCCAAATATTTCTCCAATTGTTTCCAATCTTGCCGACTTCTTCCCAAGATTACGATACTCGTAGATCCGGCTGTCCCACAGACAAGGTGACTCCTCAAATAATTGAATAAGTTTTACAATTTCTTCTCACAACCACTCACGCTTTCCGATAGCCACGCTGTGCTGCGGCGATCAACTTCCTTCAGCAAGTGAAGTGCTATACGAACTTATCTCGTATAGCGGCAAGTACATCCTGAGAGACAAGTCACATGCATGTTTACGAGCAAGGTCACGAGCTTGCTGCTATTTGCCACCGAATCCGTGTGCTCTTGTGATATAGGCTGTTCACGGTCAAGTAAGCACTTTTCACGCCCTAGGTACTTTTTCGTTTCAGCCATATTTAATCCGTTAACGACCTTTTTAAATAAATATTACCATGTAAGTGACAAACACGGGGTTTGTATTCCACAACTTTCGGAAGTTAACGTCTAAAGCTAAAATAAAACATATTTATTGACTATTATTCCAAATGAGAGGGCTTTCAAAAGTGCTCCCTTTACCGCAAATAGCCTATAGTCAACTTTCCGGGGTACACACACGAGCAAGAAGCACTTGCAGCAGCAATTATAGTACACTTGCGATAGAAAACTTGCCCGTGTACACGCACCTTAACACACATTCAAACCAGTAATGCTGTAGTTATTATCAAAGTATTAACTGGCATATTTTAATTTTCGAAAAAAAAAAAATTTGCGTTATTCGTTAATACAACACTCAGATAAAGGCTTTTCACGATAAAGTGAGCACTTTAAAAAAGTCGTTGCCCCTGCCTGCATATATTTTAGCGGGTGCACTGGGTGACATGCAACCAGTAAAGTTGGTAACGATGGATGCAACATAGTTCCATATTTAAACGTCGAGTAAAAAGTGTAAGATAACCATTTGGCATAACGTAAATTATGTATTTCGCTTCCTGTTTTTTTAAATGTATAACATTTTAAAATGATGAAGATTTCGAAAAATATTTATTTTCTAATTATTTTACACTTTCACTTGACCGACACATTAATAAAGTGATGAGTCCCACGGCAACGATAATTTTACATAAGGCGGAAGAACACACAACCTGCATACAAGTAGATCTAAAGCAGGGCTTTCAAAAGTGCTCATTTTACCGTGAACAGCCTATAGCAAGATCTCATCCTCTGAATAATGATTTTGAAATAGAAGTGTTACGTGTTGTAAGTCTGTGTCGCTCCCCTTGCCCCTCACACTCGAGCGAGCGAAGGAGTGTGTCAAGGCCGGAGTAGTGACCCAAGTAGCGCGCTGAGATTTAGAAAGGCGCAAGGCCACTGCGATAAGACTATCGGGAATCTCGCCACCTTCTGTCGTTGAAAAGATTACGTCTAGGGTTATATTTGTAAGAATGTTCTGGTTATCACCCCCACCTCTTTCAGCTTGACTCAGGGTGTGGGGAACTTAATGGGTCGGGCCAGCGAGATTATTTAAGCCGCGACGGGCTTCCGAGTCGACAGTCTGAATTCGATATTACACGATACCTGCTGCCGTACTTGGTTCTTGTACAAGCTTCTATAAGCCCTGGTGTACGAGCCGGTATACCAGCCGCTGTATGAGCCGCCATGGAATATTCATATTACACGACAGCAGTTCGCGTACTAGCATTTGGCACCCTCGGTGGGTGCGCAGTGTGTGGTTTGTATTATAGGTGAACCCCATTCGTAGAACTGCTACCAGTTAGTAACTTGCGTAGGCATATAAAAAATACTAACTAGCACATCTTAATATTGCTACATTACTGTTCGCGTTTTACATAAATTATTTGCTTGCTAGTATAATACTTTCATTCATTTTCTTGAAAATGACGTGCAGTCCCTAGAGTACGAGTGTGTTGTTTTTAATTTTGACAAAAATTACTGACCGGTTGCAAAATATAGCTTTTTTTTCTATACGCACCGGGATATTAGTCGCATGTAAATTTTATGATAAAAGTTTTTAGGGTCAGATGGAGTTTTGAACTCACGCCCAAGTGATACGTGCAATTCGCGGCCGCCGCCATCGCAACTTTACCACTGTACCGCCAGTTTTCACGTTAGTTCTTGAGTGTATATACTTAAGATACCATACATTTTTTAAATTAATTTTTTCATGCAGTAGGTAAAGTTTTAAGTATTTAGAATGGTTTTAAATAGTAATTAAAAGTTGCATCGCCAATATTATTGGCCATTGTCGTATTTTAAATCTATTTGAAAGAGTTTCAACCTCACGGATGTAAATTCAAGATGGAGGCATCATTTTCAGTTTCTTCATCAACTCGTCTCAAGTAGTAGCTACGGGGAGCGCCCTACGCTCTGAAACTGCAACGTGATTGGCCAGGTACTACAGCCGGTATGGAACCTGCCACGGAAAATAGGACAGGTCCAATTACCAAACCTGTGATGAAATCTGGCAGCGCCAGGCGAAAAATGCCATGACGGGTGCCGTACAGGCCGGTATAACGGCAGCTATCGCAGACTTTGCACGAGCTTTTACGAAATCTGCTACCGTGTAATATGGCCTTAAGGCTCATTTCACACTTTACGTCTTTTTGCCCGTGCGGGCATACTTTCGGAGACACTTTTCGTACTTGATACGGGTGTTTTGCTGTCCGCACCTCGCACAGACAAGTATTTCCCTTCAGTATGGCGTTATGTACGATGGACCGCAGACGCAGAATGATAGCGGTGCTATTCTTGTACAACCGTACATGTAAAAATAGGCGTAGTAGGAGGGTTTGGGTGCAGCCCATGTTACAGAAAAGGAGTGAACTCGGTGCATTTCGTTTACTGTTCGAAGAACTGAGACATGATGAAATGAGTCTCTCTAGCTATTTCAGAATGTCACGTGCATCGTTCTATGAGTTGCACGATCGTTGGCAAGAAATTTTGCAGCGACAGAACATCAATATGAGGAATAGCATACAACCACAAGAAATTGTTTTAGTAACACTCGGGTAATTTAATAATTTATTACATTATAAGTCACAAATATTAACATACGTTTTTTCTTTGCAAACAATTATTTATATAGATTGTGCGGTGGATGATGGAAAAAATTGGTTATGAAAATTATTTAAATGTAAATGGAAATAAAACGTTCAAACTTTTACGTTTAACATGCAAAGTCTATGCTGCAGTCTGTGTACTGGGAAAAAGAAGAACGTTCTGACATTGCTAGCGATGAACTATGAAATATTTCAGCTGTTACGGATAATTCTTGGTGCTGGTACATGAAACTGGGCTCTGACTGCAAATTTCAACGTATAGCTGCCGAGGTGTGCTGTTGAAAATGAATGGTGTTCTGATCTGATGTATGATGGCGTGGAAGACCAGAAGTACGTTCTGATGTAGTGGATGGGTCACTGAAAATTGAGGGATGGGTACTATGTCGAAGGCCTGCTTGTGGACTGCAGCGTTGAGGTGGATGGAGGAGCACTACGCTGTAGTCGTTTGATTAATTGTAGAACGCCCATTTGGAAATCCACAATCCGTTCTTCATTAAATTTTTTATTGATGGAATAATTCTCTGGAAAAAATGATAATGCCGATCAGTATCTGTATGTAGCTCCTACTGTATTGCTGCTAACATTTTCAGTGCGAATTCGTCTAGTTTACGTTTCATATTTTTTTTAATTTTGTGTGTAAGTACTTGTCACCACCATCTTGTTCCACTGAGTGTTCCTCTACCTCTGCGGTGCTAGAATCTGTTTGCCTATGTTCAATAGATTTTTTCAAGAACTGCAATTGTTCGTTGAAAATATATTTTCTCCATTTAGGTGCACCAGCACCGGAGTTTTTCTCGTCCCTTTCCTTTCTACAGAATTTTAGCCACTGATAATATATATTAGTCCATGTCTTGACGACTTATTTACCTATAAATATAAAACATTTGGCATTCAGACAAACAAACAGAAATTGGCATCCATGCTTTACCCAGGACTCGTTCTAGGCACTTACGTGTTATTGTAGACTGATGTATGCTAACTTTACCACACTATGTGTGGGTTAAAAACTTCTATACGTGTTAGAAAGTTTACCAGAAATCTTCTTAGTTACATTTATTAAACTTATCATAGTCACAGTTTAATAGGGCAACGTTACTACTTCGTAGACATAGAATTTTGAACTGAGTGAATAATTATCGCAAGGTTCACGTTACAAAAAGGCCTAAACAATATAATCGTAATAGGCATATTTTCCTAACCTACAGAAGCTAAGATAAAAAAAAAACAATCCAAATTGCACTTACATGCAATAATGCAAGATAGTAAATCTTAATGTAAATCAAATTGAAATATTATTTAATACTTGATTTAACCCCCAAAACTTTCAGCAATATTATAAAATGCTTAGTCTGAATACATATATATTAAAAGTTGTTAGCTGGCTAATAACTGTTACCGAAGCCAACAAGACTGTCTGTCCGAATTCATCAAGTTTGGTGCCAAGGGTATGTGAAGTATGCAAGGATGCAAGTACGCAAGTACATACCTGAATTCGGACACGGCCTTAATAATTAAGATTGCATTTTTCCTCTGATCTACCCTAATCTATTGTTTTATGGTGTAGGTCCTAGGTGAGACGGGAGCTAAGTGCGTCTCAAGGCTAAGCCCAATACGTCTACAATGGAAGAAATTCATGTAAGGAGGCATGCATCGCGGCAGAGAGGGATTGGGCAGCCATTGCCCGCGCGATTAGAGCCATGAATACCTTCCTGGGTGTAGCCTACCTGTAGCTAAACTTATAGCTAACTATGAAGGGGGGTAAAACCAGCATACGCACCGTAAAATAACCTTTTTGACAGAAAAAAAAAGTTGAAAACATCCTACATGCGTTTATAGAAAACGCTACGGAAAAAAAAGATGTGTAAGAATCATAATTTTTATTTGTGCTGAGTTCTGAAATACTTGTAGAGAGTGAGACAGTAGCTTTCGAAATTAAAAGTGCAGCAACGCTATACATATTCTTTATTCGGCAGATGGACCAGAACCAGTGGCGATGCGTGCTATAATTTCATAGGCAAGCTACTGTGTGCAGGGACCGGAACCCCCCCCCCCCCCAATAAAAGGGGAGGGGTCCAGGCGTCCTACCCCGGGAAAATTTGGATTTCAAGATGCAAAATGGTGCCATTTAAACATTTTTCCGTTCGAAAAATATAAACTACACCACTTGTAAAAAATTAATATTTTTTAACATAAAATTTGCCCGAGTGAAAAATATTACAAAGATACTTTCATAAAACCCGGAACTTTGTGCAATTAAAGCAAGTCACTCAACATAATTGCCACAGTTTTCTGATTCTTGTGTCTCATCATGACCACGGAGAGGCAGTTCCTGTACACCCAAGAAACAAGCAACATTATTAAACACTTCAAAATGTCTCTGCTTCTTTTAACTTTTTCGTTATGTCGTTGTGTGCTTAATTGTTTGCATCTATCTAGACCAAAATCAACTTTATTTTTACTAAATTCTTTAAGAGTCAAAAACGAATTTATGTGAACTTCAGAACGCTCGTGTTTTTGAACAGCATTGCACAGATTGTTAACGTCAAAATACCCAGTTGCAGTCCACATGTTAACATATTTTGAAAACAATAAAAATGCCCACCAAAACAGTTTGTTTAGACTGTTGAAATCAGCTAACCATGAGTGTTTCTGATAAACATTTTTTCTTGCGTGTTGTCGTGATCGTAAGTTCAGGTGTCGACCTACCCTCATTTATGATGGCACATCTTTCCTGAAAAGTGAAAGCACTGCTGGGAAAATGCTTTACTCGTAATCCACACACACCACACTTATATCCACATGTTTCTGTTGCACTCAATCTATCTACTCGGTTCTCAGTCTCACACGGTAATTTTATAATTTTTATGTAGGATATACATAGCGCACGAATATGTATAACATTCTCAGCACCAGAATTATTTTTAATAAAAACAATACTATTCGTGTTGTGCGCGCGAACTTGCCCACGCATGGATCTAGTTACTGTAAACTACACCACGCTAACTGCCTGCGGCTAGGCCAGCTTCGGCTATGTCCGCTTCAAATCGGCGAAGAAAGCACTACCATCGTAGCTTCTAACACAGGTTGACACAGCCATAAGCCCCCCGTCCCTCCCCGGGCGGTCTTCCTACCCTGCCCCCCTTCCGACGGCCGGGAAACCAATGCGACCGCCTACCTGCTGAAAGCATTACTTACTGCGCTTCCAAACATCTTGGTTTTGCTAGCGAACGAGTTGTTTTCTTATAATGTACAGTATTGTTTCCCGAGTAGAATGTGTACCGCATGAGTCAAAAATTACCTTGAAGTAGTCTAAATATAAGTTATAATTTAATATTAATTTTGAATATAACATTGTCAGTAAACTGTCTGTGCAAACACTGGTTGCCTTGCTTGCCCTGACGAGACGCCACTGACCAGAACTCTCCCAACACAGCAACACGGACGTTTTGAATTGCCAGTACGATTGTCAGAATCTCGCGTTTGTTTTCCATCCAGCAGGCTCAGGCCTTAAAAAAAAAATCCTTATTGATATTATAGTTCCGTTAAAACCGCTCCGTCAGAGAAAGTTCAATTAAATTTCCATGCGCTGCACGCTCTTAGCTTCTACGGACCAACGAGCATACAAGTACCAGAGACGTCAATCAAGGCAAAGCATCAGAACGTTTATTTTTTGCCCAGTGTAAATGTGCTAATGTCAAAACAAAAACAAATTGTGTTCACGGGTTGGCACTACTACACGTGAACAGTTTTCAGCATAGCATTTCAATCGTCTAATTCCACCCATTTTAATACAAATGTGTTCAATATTCAAATATAAAATATGTAGAATTACATCCAGAAATAAATGGCCATTGTGAGCTGTCGAGTATCAGTACACAGCGTCAAATAAAACCCTAACTAGCTTACATCAACGAGAATGCACGACC
Organism: Dryococelus australis; assembly: GCA_029891345.1. NCBI lineage: Eukaryota > Metazoa > Arthropoda > Insecta > Phasmatodea > Phasmatidae > Dryococelus > Dryococelus australis. The sequence continues at coordinate 63,337,721 of CM056993.1, read as the reverse complement.
GTACGAGAAAGTAATGTTCACATCACCACCAATATCTTAAAAAGAAATGTGGATTTATATAAATCATTGCACTTCAGTCTCTAGAATTGAATCAGTATTACTATATTTTTATTTTCGATTCCGTTGAAAAATATTCATAAAACGATAAGCAGTTTAAATTATATTTTTAAAAAATTCCGTTTTTATATTGCCGATATTGGACTGGGCAATTAAACAATATCGAATCGGAAATAAATTAAGCGTTCTGTTTACTCCTATCCAGTGACTAGCAGTTGATGCACTGGCGACGACGGGCGATGAAGATTTAATCACGCGCCGTTCCATCGGTATTTGACGAAGGAAATCGGAGCGAAGAGAGTCGGAGTGCTCTCTGTATTCTGACTCCTGAACTATTAAAATGAGGGAACGCTGCTCATGAGGTGCTGCTATCTACTGGCGCTGCGACGAGTGTGGGAAGAAAGTTGCGGTCTGGGAACTCTGCCAAGTAGGAAGCCGCGTTCATCTGAGCGATCAGCGGCGAGACGCTGAAACGAGTTGTGATTAATGTATACGTTCTCTACGTGCTGAAACATGTTGGCAGAAAAGCAGTTCAATGTTGAGACACGGAGATTGGTTGTGCGCAGCCAGCGAGATCTGTCTACCTCATCTTTAGTCTATGGTCTGCGCAGATAAGGTTGAGATTGGCTCCGCTTTATCTGCGCAGACAACTTGTATAGTGCAGAAGCAACTAGCAAGAAGCTCTTTGATTGATTGTTGGTACCAGTGACGTAACACATGGAAAAAAAAAGGGGGGGGGGAGAATAGTATACTTTTCCGCTCTCTAAATTTAGTAAAGAGCGCCACAGTTAGAATAAATGCGCACCCAAACTGTTTTCTTCACCAAGATGTGTTAATATATTCCATGCAATCTTCTCATACTTACACATTTATTCATCTTCCCTCTGGGTTTTAGACTTTTCTCTGTTTTTTTTGCCGCACATGCTCAAAATATAGGTTTTCATCACATACACGTATAAGTGCAAGAAATTCTTGAGAGTGATGCCTGAAGCCTTGCGCCCCCCCCCCCCCCCCCCACCTTTTAACAAATCCGCTAAGCGGGGGCCCAAAGGCGTGCATCCTAAGTTGGAGACTTTTTTCGCCACTAGTTGGTGCTCTCTGTTCTGTATGTGTTTGACGTGATCTGGGAACGTGCGAATACACCTTTGGGGCCTCCCTAGTTAGTTGCCACTGTTAGCAATTGTGTATATTCTAATTTTTAAACACTATGTAATATTTCAATGTAAATCTTTTTTTTTCAGGAAATAAATGAAAGTGGATATTTTACTGCCCATTCATAAATTTGGCTATCAAAACATAAAATGTGGTCGTTGAAAAATGCCAAAGTAAGTAAAAAATCGCTGTAAGTAGCACAGCCTCTGATTAAGATTTTCATTCTTCTGTAAAACAGTGTTTTAAAGTACAGCGACAATGCTGCATCCTTTCTAAACAGATTGCTGTATTAAACTCGGTGGTCAGCGCTTCAGATTCCGAGGTAACAGAAAACGCACGAAGCTTGTTTATGCTATGTCCTATCACAGTTGCAATGCTTCCGCACACCTGGACGTGGACTTGAGGCGTTCAATATTGTTTATGGGCTGTAAACGGTGATATGAGCACTTTTGAAAGCCCTGCTTAAGATCTACTTGTATGCCCGCTCTGTATATTCTTCCGCCTTTATGTAAATTAACATCGGCATGGGCATCATCACTTTACTCGTGCGTCGCTCAAGTGAAACTGTAAAATTATTACAAATGTGAATATTTCACAAATCTGCTCTCATTTTTACTCTTCGGTGCATTAAAAAGCAGAAAGCGAAAGAAATAATTTAAGTTATCATAAATGGTTATATAACACTTTTTATACGACTTAAAGATATGGCACTACATTACATCCATTATTACCCATTTTACTGGGCACATGTCACTCAGTGCGCCCGCTAAAATATATGCAGACAGGGGTAGCGACATTTTTTATGGTTGATTTCAAAAGTGCTCACTTTATCTTGAACATCCTTTACTAGGTATCCCCCTTAAGTGCTTTGAGATGTCGGCGCACTTTCTCTGACCGAGTTGTAAATGCAGTTTACGATGTTATCGTGCTACGAAATATGTTTTTACCACCAACACTATTATTATCATCAAAACAAACGACAAGCGGCATGTCACTGTTTGGATACGTGATTGTGCCAGTTCTTACGGTGTCTTATCAGTGTCTAGGTTTTGCGTGATACGTGATTCTGCACCATGTGATCTCGCTGGCCAATCTCAATAGGGGCGATGTATTAGCTGTGATTTTCATCGGGTTTGTTCTTATTTTCGCGATGTCATCTGTGCTCACGTTTTCAAATGTAATACAAACTAGGCCAGGTTAAATTTTTTTTTAATTAGTTAGGGAACTTTACACTGCTTACACTTAATTATGTTTCTCATGGGCATAAAAATGCTTGCATGAAAGAGAGAATGTTTACCATTAAGTTTGCACTTTTTACTAGGCCTACTTCATGAAATACAATTTAATCTTCCCAGCAGAACAAAGTTCATTACATACGATTTATTCCCATATACACGAAAAACATTTGTACAGCTCTCTGCGACGTTTCCTTCTGCATGTTATAACGCTTTCCTAGTGGTTTTCAAAGTTTTTATAAATCACGAACGCCATATTTTAGCAACCTGTTCTAGCCTCACCGACGTCGAGACACAAATTCGCTCGTACAAAGTGAATTTTTACACTTTTCAATCTGAAAAGCAACGATACTTTATCCCCGGTATTTTTATTCAGTACATAAAGGTTGCGTGTTTATGTGAAGCATCATAATATACCTCCCGAAAAGACCACATTTTACGTACACGTGAAAGTATAACATGACACGTGTTACGTGAAGTCATAGTTCTCCCGACTTAAGAATTGAACAAGGTTGAATGTTTTGGAATGTCTCAAAGTGATACTACCCGCAATAACAGATATGAAACTAACTTATTATTATTTTAAAAATTTCCCAATTGTACAGAAAGAATTATTATTTTTTTGCGAAAACATTCTACCATAACAAATTAATATTTTTTTATAACAGTTACAGCAAGGTCATTGTATTTCTGCTGTGTAACATATATATTTATCGTTGTAGGTAAAGGCTGTTCACGATAAACTGAGCACTTTTGAAATCAACCTTAGAAAAAATTCACTGTCCCTGCCTGCGTATATTTTAACGGACATAGGCTACTGAGGGGCATGCATCCAGTTAAGTTGGTAACGATGGATGCAAAATAGTTCGATATCATAAAGAAGAATAAAAAGTGTTGGGTAACCATTTGTGATAACTGAAATTTTTTATTTTGCTTTCCAATTTTTTAATGTATGGAAATGACGATGAGGCCCATGGCAATGTTAATTTTACATAAGGCGAAAGAATACACAACGTGCATACAAGTAGATCTTAAGCAGGGCTTTCAAAAGTGCTTATTTTACCGTGAACAACCTATAATTGTGTATGTGTGATGTTAATGTCAACTTTGCCTGGCCTTAACGTGCCCCGGAAGTTTTTTTTAAAAAGGACTAACTTAAGAAATTTTCGCATAGCAATGATAAGTGAAAAGTTTCTGCTAATTGACTCTCAAGAGGAGACGTAACAACTTGAAAATATTGATTCGTTATGTTGAAAAGTAGCTCATTTAACCCAGGTATTCTTGTGTTCTATAATTAAAGGACTGCGGTATCCAGTACAGTTTAGGCCGAGTCTCAATTTAAAGAATACTTTTTTTCGAAAGAGCAATCTTTCGCACAGTCTGACGAGAGATCTCTCACTCTGTGAAATTGAGACAACTACGCTTTCTGTGACGTCACTCTCACAGCTGATGCCAAAAGGCACGAAATCATAATTTTGGCCATAACTATTAGAAATACTTTGTTCAAAAAGTTTCATATATATCTATACCATTACCGGAATAATTGTTATTAGGGAATAAAATACTATTAGGTTTTTTTATACGTTTATGTCCTGTTACAGCATAATAACTGCACACTATAATACGTAAGTGGAGGAAAATGCACATGATAAAACCGAGACAGTCACAAATTTAGATATTCATATATTTTTGAAAACGTATACTGTAAGGTAAATTATTTCGTTGACTAAAACCGTTACAATTAGTCACTTACGGTTAAAATGCATTACGATTGTCGCCCAGAAAACTACTATAACTTTATTAAAACGTTAAAACACTCTAAACATGGTGCGTAGTCAGAGATCGCGAAAGAACGCCAGGGAGAGCCCCATTTCGTGCTCTTTCCATGCTTTCGCTCTTTAGCGCTCTCTAGGAATATTCTCTGTAATATTGTATCGTCACGAACGTGAGAATTGTAGGAGAGAGCGTGGTTTTTGAACGTAAATATCTGTTTTGTATCGCTATTTCTTATCTCCGGTATGGTCTAGTGGCTAGGATACCTGGCTCTCACCCAGGAGGCTCGGGTTCGATTCCCGGTACCGGAATGTAACTTTTTTTAATTAATAATTTAAGATAGATTCTAACTACCTCAGTTATTTCAGCAATGTGGCAGAAACCACTTGAAACTGCGGTTTAAAGAACACTGACCGGAGCTGAGCCCAAATTGGTCACATTTTGGCGACAAGCTACAATGAGTAGAGAAGTATTTGGACAAGCCCAACGAAAAGGAGAAACATGACAAAATCATACGTAAAATGTGTGTTCTTTGTAGGAAACTTTCCTCTTATTTTGATGACGCTCTTCATTTACCCTCTTTGTAGTTTCCTTCCATCACACTTTAGGTTTAAGTATAAGTGAAAATAAAATGCTAACGGAAGTTGAGCACAAAATAATTATTTGGACAGTCCTGTTCGAACCGGTTAACGAATGCAAAATGTTGTCCTGTGCTTACAAGAGCCTTTGAGGGTAGTTCGTACACTGTACTGAATCAGTATACATCGCGTTAATGCATCAAAAGGAATGGGGAAGAAAAGGAGATAAGTTCCATTCGAAGAAAGAACAACAATAATAAAATTGCACAATCAAGGTAAGAATTACAGAGAAATATGCAGCATTATCAGGAAGGCGCCGTCTACTTGAATATAAAATAAAAGAAACGTACAATATAACATTTACTCCAAAATTAAACACGGTCAGACCGGCAAACGAAGCTTTCTGCCCGTGATAAAAGCTACATTCTTCGATATGCGAAGAAAAACCCCAGAATAAGTGCCATTTCTGTACCTCAGAGAGCCCGAAACACAATTGAAAAAATGTGGATTCTGAGGACGTACAGCAAGAAGAAAGCCACATATGCATGAAGAAAACAGGAAGAAACGGCTAATGTTTGCGAAAAAGTTCCAAAATGAACCCTCGGAATTTTAGGAAAAAGTTATTTTCTCAGGTGTGACCAAGATAAACCTGTATGGAAGTGGTGGGTATTATTATGTGTGGAGAAAGAAGAATGAAGTTTTCGAAAAATAGAACATTGCTCCATTTGTGAAAAATTGAGAAAACTCGGTAATAATTTGGGGTTGTGTGAATGCTAATGGGATGGGTAACAGTGATGTTTATCGACGGCATTATGGAATGAGACCAATGTCACAGAAACGTGGACTGCGTGACAGAAGTTCCAAAAAGATAACGATCTCAAACACAGAGCATATTGTGTTCGACAGTGGATCCTCTATCAAACAACAGCGCTTCAATCCCCGGATTTAAATCCGATAAAGCACCTGTGTATGTGAGCTAATGACAAAAGTATGGATACCTCATCACTCCAACAGAAGAGGATTGATTCGATGCAACCAAGAGGAGTGGGCAAAAATGGACGCTAGCATTTGTCAGGCACTTTTGCTAAAATGCCTTGAAGCAGTAATTGGAGCCAAATGCTATCAGACGAAGTATTAAAAGGGACATGTGTATTCTCTGTCGATGTTAATTTATATTTTCACACGTTTATTTTGTTGCAGACAGGTTGCTTGTTCAGTTTATTTTATTCTGTATGTACCAAATTATTGAAAACATGTGTGTACACAAATGAAAATCGCGCTATGTTCCTAGCTAACTGCATAATGCAAAATATGAAATCATCTGCTTTGCCGTGGAAAAATAAATGATTTTATTTTTGTTACAGGTGTCCTAATACTTTATTTATCCACTCTAGCTTCTGTTCTCATTTAAACTGTGTATTGGAATCTTGGATTTGATTGTAGGAAATACTTGAACACATTGCAAAGGCTTACCAGTTCTACTGATATACTTCAGTGAAATAACTACTATTTTCCGGTACCAGGAGTCGAGCCTTCTGGGTGAGAGTCAGGTATTCTAGCCACTTTTTTTTTTCAAAGTAGACTTTATTGACCGACACATTTTGCCGTTGGACATAGCGTGCGTGATGTTTGACAGTGTGAGTGTATTATGCCACGTGACGAGCTCTATTAGTAGACCGACCTGATGACATCCACAGTACCTACACATGTGCGCGACATGTGAACTGAAAATCTGCCGCGGAGGAACCGGGGCGCGAACTCCCGACCCTCCGGCTACAAGTCGTCCTCACTGCCCCCGAGCTTAGCGGGACAGGGCACCCACTGAACTGCACCGGATTCGTAGAATTCGGGATATTGTGGTTAAGTGATAGAGAGTATCTGGCTACGCGGCACCGTATTAGATTCGCAATCAGGAGGTCGTAGGTTAGATCTCTTGACTATTACAATTGGAATTGATTTCCGTAACATCCCCTCATCCCAATGTCAGGCAAATACCAGTGTAGTTCTTCATGTGAATCTCCTCAGTCTTAGCCTGTACGGCGCCCTCCTACCTAGAGATATTTTTCGCTTCTGATGCACAAAATCTATGAAGCGATAAGGGCGACACGGGCACGTGCAGCAAGTACTCCGACGCCTCTACGCGCAAGGCTCCTAACTGGCGTGTACAAACTCTCCGTCGTGCAAAATTTCCAAAGGGTAGTTAAGCGTTGCCCCTATAAATTTATTAGTGGACAGTTTGTAGCAAAATTCAAAGCAGTGCTCTATACTAGTTTCATAAGTATTCGTTCAAATTATTTTAAGCTGCAATGCCATTTTTACCAATGTTGAAGAGTTTCAAAACAATGTTTTCAAAAGGCGCTATAATTTTAAAGTTGTATCCCGCCCTAGCCTGAAAATTTTTTTTTGGATGGAAAAACAGCTTGCACACGTAAAATAGTTTGTTATAAAAACGTGTAGAGCCTATTACAAAAACACTGAAGCCCAATTTGGGCTCTAATAAGACGAGCGCCTTGCGATTAGACATTCTACCTACATAGTAAACAGGGGAAAGAATATACCTAGATTGAACATTTTGTAGCTTGTCCGTGCATTACTGCCGCATTACATAAATGTTCGTCTGTTACAATAATGACAAATAGCGAATCACAGTGTGTAATCACTTGAAGAAGCATAAACAGGTTCTTTTAAACCAAATGGTACCCATGTCTTGAGGTGATTCTTTATGCAATATGTGGACATAAATATAAAACGACTTATAGATTAAGGTGATTATTGAGTAAGGTACGCACCCTTAATGCAAGAGGTTTGGGAATGCTTTTATGAACATAAATAAGACACTACGCGTTATTAAATAACACATTTTGGCACAGCATTTAAATGAACGAAGCTATTTAATGTGTATTATGTTTTGTTTGGTATTACCATTCCTCTAACATTAGTAAAATTGGGCATGACATTATAATGTTCGAAAGCAACCTTTTATTGTAACGTTCTCAGACCATCGGTTATCTTTGAGATTCCCATTTGAGTCAGTTGTTGAGTTAAAACGCCATGCAGCTATGGAATCTGTTTCTTGAGGTAAGCGGTTTGTCTACCGCGCGGGCGCATTACAAAGTTAACTAATCCAGTGCACTGTTGTTGAGTCGGCATTTAGGTGCTGCATGTCTTTTCAGTCACACAGGTACCGAGTGAAAACTGCAAAATAACGTTAAAAGTAGTAATATCAAATCAATTATAAAAGTAACAAAATAACATAGTACATTACATTACAGAAATTTGTTGGAATTACTAGTCTTTAACATTTATCAGTATTGCTATTGTGTTCATTTAACACAACGTGTTACAATAATTGTTCAAAGTTGCCACCTTAGAAGTTAGCACATAACTAGCCTCACCGCAGGGTTTTCCGGGTTCTTCCGAACATGTCTGGTGTGTGTCGAATTAAGATTCAGACGTCCGCGGCAAAGGACCCTGTTATCGTTCTACACGAGTTTCGTAAACCAGTCTTTTCAAATGTCACCACGGGAAAAAGTCAAGCAGACTTAGGTTGGGTGAGCGCACAGGCCATTCGATAGGTCCGTGATAGCCAATCTATTTACTGTCATATGTTGCTTTTCAGGTGTTCCCTTGCAGTGGTGTGGCTATGTGCTGGAGCATCATCGCGTTGAAACCACATGTCCCGACTGACAACGAGTGGTACGTCTTCCAATAACACAGGCAATGTCTCAGACAAAAGTTCACGAGACAGAGCTCCGGTCAACCAATCAGGAAGCACAGTTGGTCCTACGAAGTGGTCATCGATGATGCCACACCACACGTTGATTGATAATCTCACCTGATTCGCTCGTGCAGACGTAGCATGCGTATTTTCCTTAGTCCAGATGTGTGTTGAATGGCAATTGAATTTCCCTCCCTGGGTGAAAGTTGCCTCGTCAGTGAATAACACCAGATTTCTGAAGCGGCGTATCATAGCAAATTGTTGCAAAAACTAAACGCAAAATTTATGTCGTCTTGGCAATCATTCGGGGACAAATGTTGTACACGTTGTAGCCGAAACAACATTTGCAATTGCACGTTGTGCCTGTACTAGAAACAATAAACTGCTACCTACCATATGTAACGTTCATAAAATAAATGTAAATTACATGTTGAGAAAACATTGGCGCAAATCATAATAAATGCAGGTTACAATCAGAGAAAATAGATATTGTTTATAAAAGCCAATCAGAGGAACATTCCTACCGTTTCTACAACAAGTATTTTAACTAAATAAATGAAAGTTTTTTTAACATATTTGTGAACTTTGTGTTTGCCATTAAATTATAAATATACCTATTACAACATAGAGACGTGGTTGAATCAATATCTCTTATAGATCAAAACATTAAATGAATACGACACTTCATTCTAGAATGTCTATTAATTCGTTATAGTGAGATTAAATAAAATTAATTCAGAAATGCATTATTCCCAATTATAAATGGGGCCCCGCGCATTATTTCCTTAGATGTGAAAATAAACATTAAACACGAACCACGCTAGCCGGCGATCTCCATGCTGTAACTGGGAACGGCCTTTCCAACACTTAAGCCGACGGGAAGGCGAAATTTGGCAGTTCCAAATTAAAAGGGGAGAAGCAGAAGCATGGTCAGGGAACTACTCCAGGAACTATAGTCGCTACGGGATACCCTCCATTGAGCAGGGATCAGGAGACGCTACGGGGAGATGTGCATACCAGCACACTGCCGGACACCAACTTGACAAAAAGACACTATTTCACTCTGTTGCTCTAAACTACATATTTACATGTGAGGTGATAAAGCGTACTTCAGCCACTACATTCTTCGTGGAAAGCAGAACAATTCCAGTTGCCGAGAAATGTGTCTAGTCGTCACCAAGTCCAGTGTAGCGAAGTAGTCTGGGAAAAGCACGTTCTACGTTAAGTAACGCACGAAATAGTACTTAGCCGGCGGAAGAATACACTGAAATTTAATTGCCAAACTGCCGACGGATGGCATGGAGATGAACAAGTGCTCTTCCGTATGGTGAAAAGGGCGATTTTTTTCCCCCCCTGTGGCGAGGCCTACAGAATGTTGACACAGTGAACATTTACCGTGCTGGGAAACGGCATTTCAAGAGTTCAAGCGTAGCGGAAATGGAAAACGCTGTAACAAAAACAGTCACGCCAGCATCCGGAGCATCCGATAACATGTGTTGCAAGCGGGGGCCTTCTCACAGACATGGGCTGCATGGAATCCTTCTCGCCTGCCTGCTTGTTGGGATATAAAGCTAAATTGTGAAGTCCCAGGAAAACGAACAAAATTGTCACAAATCCACTGAATCACTATCGCCAAATACCAATTACAGTTACATAACGACCCAACGTGTACTAGTCAAAGGCGCATTATTCACAGCATCGAGAACATCGTCTTCAAGTGCAGGTGTCCTCATGGTCGGCACACGACTTTCTGTCTTCTTTGCCAGCAATGAACCGGTGCCTGGAAGCCGCTGGTGAAGTTGTTGGAACATTTGGTGGCCAGGATAATGACCTCTCTGCGTACATCAGTGGTGCTGATCTACCGTTGCAGTTAGCAGCAACATTCGCTAAAAGTATACCGGCGAGCTCTAGCGAATTGTATTGTCCTATCAGAACACACTGCCACGCGTAAACTACAAGCGATGTACAACACTGGAATACATTTTGTATCTTGTCGGCAGCGGTACAGTGTATTTTTGACACTGTCGGCAAACAGTCAGCCGCTAGTCCATATTTCCATCGAGCCGCTTCCGGCAGAAGACAGCGGGCCGGTATCGGCTGGCCGGAGTTTGTCGGCTAGCTTTTGCCGGTCCAATTCTGGCCCATATTTTTCCGTGTCTGATGCGGAGGTTATCAAAAGCAGGTTCACAATGGAACAGGTTGCATAGCTGCAAGGCGTTATAGCTCAATATTTGATACAGATGAGAGCTTAAAAGAGAACCGATGGTCTGAGAGTGTCACATCAACGCAACCTTTTTTTGTTGATCTGAATATGATAGGCATCAAATCTGTCGGAAATATCGATTAAAATACATGGTTACAAATTTCGAACTTTACACTGATGCCACGCCCAATTTTACCAATGTTAGAGGGATGATATTACCAAACAAAATCCATGCATTCAGCAACTTTGTTGACATTACATAACTCTTATACCAGAGGTGTGTTCGCGTGGTTTGCTATTCTGCTAGTTTAGTGCTATTTTTGCTAGTTGCCGTTCGTGTTACCGGAAGCACTCTTTTTTTTTGTACGCTGTTCGGGTGGCGGTAGCAATTTCAATTTGTACTAATAAAAGCAGCTATTCCTGCTCTTGCTCACCGAGGCACAGCAAATATATCAAAACAGGCAAGGTGGAAAAAAAATGGCTACCAAAATAAAATTACAAACGTTGAAGAGTCTTGAGAGTGACGATTGCGAATAGTAATTAGCTTTTACGCAGATTGATGAAGAGGATATATTTCGGTATCCTGTAAGAAGTGTAGAAGGAAATAAAAATAACTAAGACACATTAATTCTCGAAAGGATAGGTATCTTGAGTAGCCAAAAATTTTAATACACGTAAATTACACAGAGAAAATAATAATTATAAACATTTTTTTAAATAAAATTTTGTTTCCTTATTTTGGCGTATTAATTTTCTGCTGTTCGTTGTACGTGTCGTCCTGCCGAGAGTATCTGCTGTTTTTGCTACTTTGCTGCTCGTCAGAGTTATCACTTTCTCTCAGATAGTAGAAAAAGCATACCACGCGAGCAAACCTCAAGTTTTGTTGTTTAATATCGCGTAGTTTCTTATTCGTGTACACAGAAGCATTCCCAAAACTCTTGCATTTAGAGCGCGTGCCTACATTAATAATCACTTTAGGCTATAATTCGTATTACGGTTTTGTCCCCATTTTGCGTATAGAACCACTTCTCGACGTTTGTACCATTTGGTCTGAAACAACCCGTATTTGATAAACATCGCACATCGCAGTTTAGGAAAAATATTTTGTTCTACTGAAGTTGAGTGATGCGAATAAGCAAGAAAGAGGTATAGCGGTTGAGAAAAGTCGGAGAGAGCGCGAAAGACAGGGAGGGAGCACGAAATTGCGCTCTCGCTGGCGCACTCCCCACACACTCTGACCACGCGCCATATTTGTTTCAGCGTTTGAATGAGATTATAGTAACTTCCCGGGTCTAAACCATATCGTATGTGACAGTGAAGCACTGGTCACTTTTTATTCACTTCTTTCGGACTTGACAGTCAGAATCTTGTCTAGACTCTGTGCATAAAAGGGAATCTCGATTATTATCGATCATGGTCTCGCGAACTGCTTCGTGTACACTGACCCTGTTTACACCTTTCCACAGGAACGATAAGTTTCCCAAACCCTGAACGAGCTATTTTAGGCTAGTTCCAAGATCAAATGTACACTCAGGTTCTAGTTTACTGGAAAATAACTTTGACTTTCTGACCTAACCTCGTAGCTAGTTTCTGGCGCTAAAATAATTAATTAAAAAGAAATATAAAAATTAATATTTTGTTCTTGTCACTTCAATTTTACGTTACCAGAGATCTAACCCTATCTTCCTATGCGAAATTCGGATACTGGATATGGACTCGAACAGGAAGATAACGGGAAGATTACCATGTATAGAAAAGGGGGGCAGGTCTACGTACTTGTTAAAGCTACTTTACGTAACGAGTCGAAGGAACGGGGTTGCTAGAGTTAGCTCCCAGCTAAGAATCGAACCACGCCTCTCTGTCTTGAGTCCGGTTTTTTTTAAAGTTCACTTGCTTGTGGCTGGAGCGCCTTAACGTGTGAAATATAACATTACTAAACCAAAACACGTGTCGAGCCAGCAACGTAATACGGTTAGCACACAAGTGGCGTGCGTGCGTCCTGCGCGAATGTATCGAATTAAGAGCTCTTGTAGTCAGTCGGTAGTCTTCTATTTGCCTCCTAACCTTGGCATTCTGATAGGTGTGAGGACGCTCCTTTTCTTCCCCTTTCGTGTTGGAAGCACGTAGCGCGGAGACGGTAACAGTACGTGCGCGAACTCGGGAAAAGCAAGTCACACTAGTTGGACGTCTTCTCTAGGTACGCGCACCGCCAAACAAGTAGAGTCGATTGATTCGACAGCTCGGAGCAGATGTATCGTTTATTCGCGACACGTGTAAACTATCTACGTCCGTACCCTATCTCACTGCCGAGCTGTGACCAGGTTCTCGAGGACACTACAGTGAGTTTCACAATGCTGTGATCTACCAAGCTGCTTCCTGCGCTTGACTGGAAACCACCCCAACCACGACAGTATTCGGGACGAGGACACGAGCAGCGAGTTGTTAGTAAAACAAGAGATTCGTAACAATCGGGCGCCGCGTATTTAGGGGGTCCTGTCGCTGACCTGCCGCCAGACAGCTGCCACCTGACTACGGACCGCAAGAGGGCGTTCTGTTGCCGCCGATTCTGGCACTTCTGCACACAGTCTTCGGCATCATTAACAAGGTGATATCGTTCCAGTGAGTTCGGGTAGAGACTTTATTAGATGTTGATATCGTGGCTCCCCCGCACAAGAGTAAAGTAAAGGTTGTACGAGTTGTGTCAATTGTATTTTGAGTGTAGTTTTATATAAAGGCATTATACACAACGTTGCCTTTAATTTAAAGCTACACCATCTGTCTACGATTATCTCCCTTTTGAGTGCGGGACCTTCCCTTCTGGAAGGGCCACAGAGACAAGCCTTGCTGGATCGAGAGGGGGGGCCGCGGTGGCGCGGCGGCTAGAGCACTACGCCTCCAACCAGGGCGAGCCTCCCGGACAAGTCACTCCCGTGTTCCGCACGTGGGAAACGTGTCGGACGATGCCGCAGGTCGGCGGGGTTTTCTCGGGGACCTGCCGTTTCCCCCGCCCTTGCATTCCGGCACTGCTCCATATCCACCTCACTTCACCTTCATCGGCTCTAAATACCTCGATGCTAAGAAGCCATCCAAACGTTTCCAACGAATCGTGTGTATGTTATGTGAGCGATACCCGTTCCGATTCACATCGTGATATAGCATCCTCCGTTTCGGAACGCTGATATGCACATTCACACGCACGCTGAAAATTCGCACTGGATTTCCGTTGCATGTTTGTAAACTCCACAGACTGTCGAAATCACCGAGGCAAAATAAAATTTGCAGACGAACTGTTTTTGTAATCATGACAAAGTTTTATTGCACCAGCTGTTGTGGAAAAAAAATGTTAATGTACGAAAACATTATTTTCTCATTTTGGTTATTATTGCTATTGTTACTAAATATTTCGGCTTAGTATAGTCCTTAAGAAGAATTGGGTTTTTAATTAAACAAAAGTAGAGACTACACTTTTCCAGTAGATACTAGACAAAGGGTTAAAGGTTAGCTTAAATGCTAACAATAAAACTGCTAATTGTTATTAAATGTATTATATTGCAACAACTAATGTCTGATCAATGAAAATGGCTTCCGTCAAACATTTACTATCTGTAGGTATGTAGGTAGGAAGGACATAGCGTCCCGTTGACTGTGAAGTCACTAGAAACAAAGCAAATTGCTCAGATATGCAGGAACGGGTAGAAATCGACCATTACCTGTAATAAGGAACCACCCCAGCATTCGCCTGGGTTTATTTCGGGAAACAATGGGAAACCGAAATCAGGATGGCCGGACACCGGATTCGAACGCAGGTCCTACGGGATGCGAGTCTAAAGTTTAACCACTGCGCTACCTCGCTCGGTATTAACTTTCTGTGTCACAATGATCGACGCAATATATTATCAAACTTTTTCATAAAAATTAAACAGTAAAATATCTGATAATCAACATCAACAATGCCCAAATCAACAAACTCTCCTCACAGTAGAGTCCATTCCTCTTTACTTCCAACTTTTCTGAAGCCCTGCTGAAGTTTCACTTTCAGACTATTCCTCCGCCTCATGCAAACAAACCTTTACTAAGTCTGGAAAATCACACCAAAGGGACAACGTACCGCATTCGTGCGCGTCTGTTTAATAAGATAGTGTATAAGAATCATTTCTTACCAGGCATTACTAACAAATATACAATTGTAAATGAAATATTGTAATTTTTTAGATAGGCCTAAATATAGGCAAAAGTTTAATTTTTAAAAAGAAAAGAGACTTTTTGGTTAACAGTATTATAAAACGCTTGTGATAGATGCCATATTCAGGTAACAAGCAGACATATCATATCATACACAGGGCGGTTTTTCAAAGGTTTGTTTAAAAAAGTGTGAGTATAGCATGAATGGAATATATACTGTTCACGGTAAACTGAGCACTTTTGAAATCCCTGCTTAACATTCACGTGTATGCGCGTTGTGTATTCGTCCGCCTTATGTAAAATTAACACTGCCATGAGCCTATTCTCTTTATTAATGCATTGTGAAATAAAACTATGACATTATTATAAAAGTAAATATTTGACAAACTTGCTAATTCTTACACTGACATGCATTAAAATACCAGAAAGCGAATGTAATAATTTTGCGTTTTCACAAAAGTTTATCTAACACTCTTAATTCGACGTTAAACCATGGAACTACTTTCTCTCCACCGTTACCAACTTTACTGTGCGCATGTCACTCAGTGCGCCTGTCAATATATATGCAGGTAGGAGCAGTGACTTTTTCTAAGGTTGATTTCAAAAGTGCTCACTTTATCGTAAACAGCCTTTATACTGCCGTACTCGTGGTCCCACGCAACAATGATTATCGACGCCTACCCTGATCTCGCGTTCACACGCCGCCGTAGAGGTGTCTTTTAAGTCCTCGATGCTTTTAAGTCAGCGCGTGAGTGAAGAGACTTGGGCGGCTCTTAACAGCGACGTCTTAAGAGTCGGTAAGGGTGATTGAGGCGAGTATGGAGCAGCGTTGGACTAAAAAGGTGGGAGAAACGGGAGATCCTCGGGAAAACCCGCCAACCAGCTATTTTTTGGACATGATAGACGTGGATTTTAAGAGGGATCTCCCGTTTACCCTGCTCTTGCATTCCAGTCCTGCTTCATACTCACCTCGTTTCACCCTCGTCAGCTCTCAATATCCCGTTGCTCCTCCATAAGTTATTAAATAAAAGTACAGAGGTTTTCGCCGAATTACAGTTATTTTAAGGGTATAAGAGAGTTCGATGTGCAGTTAGGATTTATGGGTGACTCACAAATTGTTAAACATAAGGTTTTTAGGTCGACCACGGTTAACGTAAACCTAAAGGCTGTTCGCGGTGAAGTGGGCACTTTTGAAATTAACCTTTGAGAAAAAAAACACTGTCCATAACTACACATGTGCCACATTACACATTCACATGCAGCCTCCCAGGCAAGTAGGTAGAGAGTTAGTAAAAATAGTTCCAAGACTTGGCGTAGTAGTTGTACTGCGACTGTAATGTTCGAATATAATATATGGCCACTGTAGTTGCTGAAGTTAGTCTATATTGTTTTATACTCATTAAATAGTTAATTCGTATTTTAGTAAAACATTAACATTCCTGACAATTCCGCGTTTTCAACTGGATGAGACCATAGTGCTCAAGCTCATAACAATGTTTATCGCAAAATGTCAAAAGGATTCTGCATGAAAAGAAAATTATATCCCATGCAGGGCTTTCAGAAGTGGCCGATTAACCGTCAACAGCTTATATAATAAACCTCGAAATTTAAGGCTGATCACAGAGGACAAACCTAGTGAAATTTGCGGGGCCATGGTGGCTGAGCGATTAGCACGGTCGCCTCCCACCAAGGCGAACCGGGTTCAATTTCCGGCCAGGTCACCGGATCTTCGCAAGTGGGAATCGTGCCGGACGATGCCGTTGGTCGGCGGGTTTTCTCGGGGATCTCCCGTTTTTCCCGCCCTTTCATTCCGGTCTGCGCCATATTCACTTCAATCACCCTCATCGGCTCTCAAGACCTCGCTGTTAAGAGCTGCCTAAATATCTTCACTTCACTAGTAAATTTTGCTATAGGCCATTCACGCTAAAGTGAGCACTTTTGTAAGCCCTCTCATTGTAAATAATGGTCAATTAATAAATTTTATTTTAGCCTTAGAAGTTAATTTCCGAGTGCAATAACATGTCCACACTGTGTTTATTACTTATGGGCTGTTCACGGTAAACTGAGCACTTTTGAAAGCACTGCTTAAGATCTACTTGTATACACGTTGTGTATTCTTCCGTCTTATGTACAATTAACATTGCCACTGGCATCATTACTTTATTCATGCGTCGGTCAAATTAAATTGTGACATTATTAAGAAAGTAAATATTTAACAAGTCTGTTCATTTTTACACTTTGGTGCATTAAAAAAAACCAGAAAGTGAAAGAAATAATTTTAAATTATCAGAAGTGGTTACCTAAAACTTTTTATTCGACGTTAGGATATGGAACTACTTTCCATCCATCGTTACCAACTTTACTGGCCGTATGCCACTCAGTGCGCCCGTTTAAATATATGCATGCAGGGGGAGTGACTTTTTTCTAAGGTTCATTTCGAAAGTGCTCACTTTATCGTGAAGAGCCTTTACATAGCAATATTAATTTAAAATGGTGGTTAAAGGATAATAAAAATGGTTGCGAGTAAAAAGTAACTAGGGCCTCAAAAGTGCTCACTTTACCGTGAACAGCCTATAATCGGAGTAGTTAAAACCAAACATATGGGCATTGCGGGTGAATCAGAGGGGTTTTTTAGCGTACGCGACATGTGGAGAGCGGTAGCCTGGCCAGTCGACACTCGTCCACAGCCTCGCAATACGTTCGAATGCTGGAGTGACATCAGCGGCGCCATGGGGTGGCGCCGACGACAGGGCGGGCGGGATCTTGCCACGTACTGGCAGCGCGGCTCAAAGGGGCCCGCGGCTTCGCCTCATCTGCATGCGCGCGCACGCTCATCGCATGCATGTCTGGCTTCTCCGCGCAGCAGGAATCACTTTGCCCATGCGCCCCTCCTGCCGCACCCCCCCCCCCCCAAATCTCTTCCCTTCATCTTGCCGCCAGGATCACACGGGATGCGAGGCTCGACTGCTGATGCTGCCGTCCCTTCCCTTCCTCGCTGCCCATAAATGTTCATTTGCGCCGAGACGTCGAGTTGAGTTGAGAGATTTTGCTGGCTCTCGACAACGACGTCTTGAGAGCCGATGAGGGTGAAACGAGGTGAGAAAGGAGCAGCGTCGGAATGCAAACGGGAGATCCCCGAAAAAAAACTCGCCGACCAGCGGCTTCGTCCAGACACTATTCCCGCATGCGGAAATACCGGGCGTCACCCAGCCGGGGATTGAACCCGGTTCGCCTTGGTGTGAGGCGAGTAGTCTCACCGCTCAGCCACTGCGGCCCCATTTGCGCCAAGGTAGATCCTCCCAACAACCGCATCTCTCCTTTCACCAACCACCGAGCGCAGTGGTAAACCTTTGTAATCGCAATCTGAAGGACCCGGATTCGATTCCTGGTCCGACCATCCTGGTTTCGGTTTTCCATGGTTTTCGGAAATCTCTCCAGGCGAATGCTGGCTTGATTCATTACTACACTGTAGAGTCCATGGCCGATTCCTTCACCATTGCTGCTTCTCTGAGTAACTATATCTGTCTCTAATGACCTCGGGAGTTATGCCCTACTTACCTGCTTTTCCATAATCATTATTTTCTCTCTGTTTGGCATAGCCATATGGTCAGTAAATGTCAGTTCGTTGCGTTATGTAATCATCGCTCCCAAAGCGCATAAGCGTAACCAGAATTTCAGTCAAATGGGTGCTGTGGGTTCCAGAGAACGAATATTAATGTAAAGATCCTCTGGATTCATTTCATTTAGATTGATTAGTAAAACGCAGAGTACTATATATTTGGTATATTTCTTAACTCTGACATTACCGTTATTTAATTAATTAATTTTGTTTGACAGTAGTGGGTCAAAAGCCCCCCCCCCCCCCCCCAAACACCTTGCAATTCCCCTCCCCACTTTTTCTCTGAACTTCAACATAGCTGATGATGTGTTTGATATGTACACTTCGTTTTGTTAGGGGCAATGTTCAAATAAGTCATTACAAAATTAGCTGATATAGGCCCCTACCAAAGGATGGTATTTTATTTTTGGCACCCCCCTCATTAACTTTGCCGATATACATATATACTCAATTATACAAATCTTATTACGCTCTATTATTTTAAGGAATACAATTACTAATACCCGTCCTAAAGATAACAAGGTATTCGAAAAATAATTGAGCAATTACGTACAAGTTTGTTACTAAAAGCAAGCAATGCTGTTTAAGTGCAATACTGAACATGCTCTGATATATAAATCGCTTGTGCAGCAGATTGAAGATGTGCCTATTCTTTTCAACAAATTACAACAAAAAAAAAAAAATCTCTATGAAAGAGAAAGTCCGAGCTACATACAGTTAATCGATGCAATCAATACAGATAACAATCGCCTCAAAGAAATTAATGTATTCAAGTAAATAAAATTACTCCCGATAAAAATTATATTGAATTATTTCATAAAATATATTTCCATGTTTGACTGTTTCAGTATTTACAATAAAGTACGTATTACACATTCGCATAATCCCACCTCAACTCAGTCCACATTCCACTAGTCCAGAATGTTCTAGTGTGCTCCGAGCGCCCCCCCCCCCAAGAACAGTAGCCCTCTACTAGTCGGGTACCACGCCCACTCGTCCATTCTGACTACACACCCTTCCGTCTACCATCGCATCGAACCCTCCGCCGCAGCCCGCTTACGTCTCTCGCTGCACCAGACTTTGACCGATTGCTGCACTTCAGCCAGATGGCTACCACGAAGACTGACTGCTCTCCGGCTGCGAGGTCGTATTTTATAGTGTCGTCGGCTCTGGCCCAGAACCCTCTTTACATGTCGGGTTGCGCCGAGGGCAGAGATTCCTAGACGATTCTTGCTCATCCTCTCAAGTCGTCGACTGCACTGGCTCGGGGAGGAGTAGGGGCTGTGACGCCAGCCAGGTCAGTATTAATCATTCCTTTGACCGCCCGCCGGGCGACGTATTGATGAGCGGGTAGACGTGGAAAACTCCCCACCACGCTGGGACCGCGCGTAACAGGTAACACGGCACCCGTGTCTGGTGCGAGACTCTGCACATAACATCATTGTTGGTCATTCATTTTATCCGGTAGTGAATGTAATGTATTTTTGGGAAGATGATCTATTTAATATGTTTATATTAGTTTCTAAATATTCACAGCAAAATTGTGGATGTAAAATGATTATTATTTTATTCAATATACCGTGATGTTTTCTGATTGTTTTATAAGCTTAAGCATTCTCTAAATTAACAGGCCTTCGACCGTCCGAAACATCGGCTAATTATGCTCATTTTAAATCGAGTAGAAGGAAAGTAAAGTTTGCGAGAACATGCATACGTATCTAATAAGTTATTTGCAATAATATGGACGTTTTGCGGTATCCACATGCGACATATTATTATGGCAGAAGTGGCACAGAGACAATGTGGCTGAAAACTGCAGCGCTGTCAGCGTGCCATTCTCATAGCAGGATTGGGGAGGTCTTGGCGGCTAGTAACATCGGGCTCTTGAGATCTGATGCGGATGAAGCGAGGTATGGAACAATTACACATAAAAAATTCGTCTGCGGGTTAATCACGATTATTAATAACACTGATCGTTTAAAGCGAATCCAACAGGCGATACACATAATTGAAGTTGAAACTGAAACACTAGTTTATAACAAATATTGGAGAAAACTTTCAAGATGGAACATTGAGCGTCTGGATATTGTGTAACGGAACAAATATCTGTAAACACCACAACACCTGGCTGTCGCTGTCGTCATATAATTTCATGGGAATGATCACGGTCATTACGCATATTTCTACTTAATCTGCATGAAGTTGTAGCATACTTAGGATTTAATAGATTGATTATTAACCCGCATGTCCCAATTAAACATTATCAAGATTCTCCAGTATTTATCTAAACATAATATAAAACAAAGTTGCCTGGCCGCTTATGCCTGTGTATTCGGCTAAATCTTCTAAACTACTTGATTTATTTGATGCGGTTTCCAACATCATTTAGGGAATTTCTTGAGGAAGGTTTAGGTATATAATACTGTTACGCGCTGCTGCCCGGCATCCCTCCCCTAACCAGGGGTTGCCACCTGATCCCACTTTCTGGGAAACCCGTGAATAATGGACAGCGGGCTGTCCTCTCGCGATGGTAGGCGCCTTCCATGCATCACGGCCCCTCTCCCCTACTGGAGGTTTCGCGGGTCTGGAGACGACGCAAGAATGTTCTGGTGAGACTGGCTGGCACCTCGGCCCTCCGCGACGCATCACCGGTGTTGGGGAACATTCTAGGTGGCAATCTAAGACACTATATATACTGCCACAACCCAGCGGCCGGCAGTCTTTGACAGAGACCGCCTGGCCAAGTGTGCGCGAGCATAGTTTGTTGTGGACGACGACAGGAGATTGCGGGACGACGGTGCGCGAGGTTTTCGTGGTTCGTGGCGTGAATGGACGAGAGGGTGAGAAACCGATGAGTGAAGCCTACTGTGCGTGAGGATGCTTGGAGGACTCTAGAACATTGCGACTGGTGAACATGAACTGAACTGAGGTGGGACAGAATGGAAGTGTAATATGGATTTTATAGCAAATATTTGAACTGTCAATTTGGACACATTTTATAGAATATCTGAATAGGTTGATACACTGTCTATTCGGACTGATCTTTAATTATTTTATTTTATTGATTTCTTTGTGGTAATTATAAATTGTATGAAATTGGAGTAGTAAGTTGTGAACAGTAAGTGGTATCAATTTACTGTGAGATTGTGATTTCAGAGAATTTTGCTGTAGTTATTGTAAATAAACTAAGGAAATTATAATTAATTATTTTATTTAACTAATACCTCCATGCCTTAACGAACTTGGTGTAGCCCACTTAATGTCTAGAGAGAGAAATCGTAACAATACAAATATTTAATGTAAGGATAGTAGAGAAATGTCGACGTTTTATAATAAAGTCGTAAAAAGCCGCTTTTCGATCGCTTACATAGCTTACGTTGGTTAAACCATAAGAGATACACCAAATTAATGTACTACAGAATTGTAGATCTCGAAAAGGTCTACAAAACAGTCAGCGATAGCATATATTTATCGTTTAAGGAAGACGCACAGTAGCCATTTTTGTCTTTTAAAATTTGATTAAATATAGGGGTTCACTTACGAAGACTTTGTGAATAACACAGTATTATACCTATGTTAGTTACCTTAACCATTTAGTGTATATACTTGCTGTAAACCAAAACAACGCCATATTTGTAAATCGCACCCGAGCGAGGCTGGGTCGGGACGATAGTTTGTAATAAACAAGTGCTGCTTCAAGTCCTTCTCCAAAGATAAGTACCGGCCGTTGGATCCACTTTAGATCACAGGTTATATATATATATATATATAACCTGTGATCTAAAGTGGATATATATATATATATGTTCCCTACTTATTTCTTGATGAACCTGCAGCACACTTTTGCCGGTCTAATTGAGAAACATTCTGTATATGCAAACGTATGTGTATAAACCTACACTGTAAAAAAAATTTTCTGGTAAACTTCCTAAATTGTAATGGAAGTTTTTAACCTATAGTCTGTATGAAAATAATATCACACATATAGCTGCAGATATAGGGATGTTTAGCATTGCTACTATAAAAAAGTTGGGAACTTCCCTATGGATTGGACTGTTTCCTGAGAAAATGTAGGAACGTTACAGTGGATTTATAGGAGAAAACATTACCATTCCTGCTTTCTCACTAAGCGTATACACTGGTATGGTAAATTTCCTAATGATTTCTTATATGAGCGTTTTCCCGATCCCAGACATAACAAATTTGGTAGCACTGCATTACGACCTACCAAAGACGAGCCATTCGTAACCCGAATGTAAACAAAGCTACGATTTTTTTTAAATTGTACATAGAGTTAAACGAAAAGTTAACATTACGAGCTCCATGTTAATTTCATGCATATCGGCCTTAAGAAGGGAGTTAAACGCTATCTTGGTTCTATTGATGATGTTTAAGTTAAATTTTTGGAAATGTCACTTCGATAGGGTATAGAATATAATTTAATTATATTTCAGAGACGATTATATTTTTACTCCTTGTATTTACTGTCGCTTTTCTAGTCATTCTCAGAAGATATCATTAATTCCCATCCATACCATATGGTAAATAAATTAATGGTTGCCATTGATATTGCAGTTATACAATTATTTGGGTGATACACTAAGACTTGTCGAAGAAGAAATTTTAGTCATGATTGCTGAATACTTTTATGGCTGAAAAATTTGCAACCCCACTATGATTTCTCTCTCTCTCTCTCTCTCTCTCTCTCTCTCTCTCTCTCTCTCTCTCTTTTAAGTGTCGCAGCGACCTGTGGCGCCCGAAGTTAGTCGTGCCTGGCCTGGTCTAGAGAGTGAGTATTTTTCCCCTGTGGAAAATCTGGGTTTGTAGAACTGGTAATGTGAGGAGCAGCGCTTCCCTGTCATGTTTAAGATTACTTCTACTTCAGATTAAGAAGTTCAATTATTAATAGTTTGACAAACAAGAATTTTCGCCACTAGGTAAGAGCTAGTGTCGTATGTGTACCAGATTTTTTCTTCTACATAAAAAACAGAATAACTTTAAATCTAATATAAAATAATTTCGTAACTAAGTAAAATATTACTCTTTCATTATTCACGTAGCTTAAAGTGAAGTGAAGATATTTGGACGGCTCTTAACACCGAGGTCTTGAGAGCAGATGGGGGCGACTGAGGTAAGAATGAAGCAGCGCCAGAATGAAGGGGCGGGGGAAATGGGAGATTTCCGAGAGGGTCCGAGTAGTAAGAGCGGGAGGATCCTAGATAACCTTTTCTTTGACCTCGACCTAAAACCTTTCAGATGTAGTTCCATAAGATTAACCTAGGTCCGAAATCGCTATAACCATGCTATAGTATGCCGAGCTTGGTATGCACCACACCCTGTCCAGAGTGGATGAAGCACCTCTTATAGCCTCTCTCCACTCAAGGCAACCCAAGGCTTCCTGGGCCACCCCTGTTGGTCCCTTAACAGATTGGGCAACGCCGCCCGTTCCCTATGGGTTGCCGGTGTCCTCGTGACTGGCGAAGGGTATCTGCCATGATGGTTGGACCAATAGCTGATACCAAGGCTCGACCACTTGGCAGGGTGTTGGACCACTTAGCACTCAGGCTGTTGGGGCCCAAAGTCTGTATTTAAAATAAGTACAAAGACATGGAATGGAGTGTGGCTAACCCCCCCCCCCCCACCCTTTTCCGGTTCAGGGAATTGGTCACGTAACACCTCGGTGGTCGAGGGAGAAATGGCTTGGTTGCAGTGATGAAACTATTGAGAATATATGACTATATATGATATAAACTCCCCAATCCCTGGTGAGCCGCAACACAGGGGAGGGGTCCCGACTGCTCTCTTGTGCCTGGCCGCTGGGGTGGTGGCCATTATAGGTCATAATAATTCCCCGCCATTAAGGGTGTGGCTCCCAGGGAGTGGAGTGTGACCGGCCCTTCATTGGGTGTAAGGCTATGCCCAGTGAGGTCATCTCACCCACTTTGTGGAAGGGAATATTCTTGCCACTCCATTCGGGGCATAATGTCGGCCATGAATAACCCACAAGTGCTATGGAAATTAAGTGGTAGCACAGGACGATCAGTTGGCCACACCAGGAGGTTCTCTCGGGTGTCCGATCATAGGGATGGAATCGTCCTGGTAGTGGTTGACTCCACATGCTGGAGGAGGTCTGGAGAGATTCCCACTATCGATGACAGATGGGGCGAGAGCGGCAACCTTATCCAGTTGTGCCCTGGAAAGGCACTAGGGGTACGGATAGAACGCCGGCCAGACCAGACGCTTGGTCTCTGCAGGCGAGGATCTTAGAACCTTTGTGGTAGAGGGGGCGACGATGTGCGGACATGCCAGGTATGGGCTTCGGATCTGGCCACCGGTCGCATTAATCTTGGCCACCTTACGTTGAGAGGACGTGATTCTTCTCCCCCGCCTATTGGGAGACCGAAGAGCAGTAAGGCTGTAAGTCTAAGAGCACTTCGTTAAAATACAAAATACAAGACAGAGGGGTCCACTATAACTGTACTTTCTAACACACCTTGCTGCACAATCTGCTCCACATCCACATCCAGAATCTGCTCCACAATCTGTTCCACAATTGAGGTGCTAATCCTGTGCCGTGATTGGTCCACACATAGCACCTCAATCTCCTCCTCCCCCATCTGAGATGTTCACCTCCTGGTATGTATTCTGAATACCTGATAACACTATAACTCCTCTCCCCTACTTACACCCCATCCACTCATCATCCTCTTCTTCTCAGATATTGTTAACACCCTCTCCACACCTCACCCCTACCCTCATTCCCAGTGACATAGGCTGTCTTCAGTTACAAACTTGACAGATAGGCAGCACTGCTGTCGTCATAGGCAATCACCATAGTTGTATAGTTAATCCACCAGGGGCGCTAATGTCTCTTGATGCCGTCATCGGCCGACAGGTAGCACACAAGTTCTCACAATGCCTGCCAGAGATCGGATGGGTCACTCGCACTCCAAGAGCCAATCTTGGTAATGCAATTAAATGTTATTATGAACTCTGAGATCGGCTGAAATCTTAAGACAATCCTCTCCATCATATATGTAATGCATTAGTATACTATTAAAAACTTCGCTTATGGTGGCTATCGTGACAGCTGTAGAACAAGGCATTTTAAATGTTGTATTTAAAATAATCATGTAGACTAATGCGAGCATTCAAAACTAATATGTAGTATATATCATGATCGAACAGTCGTTTAGTTAAATCATTATTATATTTTTTTAAAATAGGAATATAAGTAATATTTTATATGTAAAACTTAAAAATTGTCAAAAATACATATATGAAGTGATATATTCATGAACTCGTACTTTAAAGGAGATTTCCTCTAGAGACTGACAACAACCAAATATTAAAAATGTATTTTTATAAACAAAAGTTGTCAATTAAAAATTAGTTAATATTTTTACGAAACAATCATAACCGATTGACATATAAGAATATTCGCATTTATTAGACACTTAAGAACATATCGTCAGAAAAATTAATATGTAACTATAACTATCGCCATCTTGAATTTTAGTAAGCATAGAAGCAATCTTTTTTTTTTAAATTTATTATGTAGCCACTCCGAACATCAAATACAACTCATCGTTTACCTTTCAACAGGTCATTTAATTCCCAAACCCTTTCTGACAAGGACAATTTTGTGTTAAGGCCTTTTATAAACACAGTCATAATTTCCGATCCATTGTTGCTATAGTCATGAAATGCATAACATAGACACCAGACCCGACATCCATTACAGTGGTAAGGTCATTTAAGCACAAAGACCTTTCTGACAAGGGCAACTTTAACTTAAGCCCTTTTTAAAAACAGTAATAATTTATTATTTATTGATGCTATGGTCATCATATTCATAACCTAGACATAATACCCGACATACACCATAATGCTTAGCTCAATTAAGCGATAAACCCTTTCTGACAGTTTAATTTGAGTTAATCCCTTCTATAATCATAGTTAATCATAATTTCCGATCTATTGATGCTATAGGGATAAAATTCATAACATAGACACCATACCCGACATCCATTCCAGTGATAAGATCATTTAAGCCCTAAATCTTATCTGACAAAACTAATTATGCATATAAGCCCTTTTTATAAATGTGCTCATAATTTTCGAACTATTGATGCTATGCTTATCAAATTCATAACATAGACACCAGATCCGATATCCATCACAATGGCAAGAGCATTTAAGCCCTAAGGCATTTCTGACAAGGTCAGTTTTGAGTAAAACCCTTTTTATAAATGTACTCATAATTTCCAAACCATTCTATTATGGTCATAAAATTCATAACATAGACACCAGACCCGGCATCCATTATGGTGACAAGGTAATTTAAGTCCTAGGACCTTTCTGACAAGGGCAATTTTGAATTACTAACTGTTAATGTTATGGTCATCAAATTCATAACATAGACATCATACCCGAATTGCATCAAGTTGCTAAGGTGATTTAAGCCCTAACACCTATCTGACAAGGTCAATTATGCATTAAAATCATTTTATAAGTATAGTTATTTATAATTTCCGAACACTTGATGCTACAGTCATCAAATTCATAGCACACACATCAACCCCAACAACAAACTAGACTACAAGGTCAAACACACAGAGTGGCTACATAATAAATAAAAAAAGATTGCTTCTATGCTTACTAAAATTCAAGATGGATACAGTTGTAGTTACGTATTCATTTTTCTGACGATATATTCTTAAGTGTCTAATAAATGTGAATATTTTTATGTCAGTCGGTTATGATTGTTTCGTAAAAAAAAAAACTAATTTTTAATTGACAACTTTTGTTTATAAAAAATACATTTTTAATATTTGGTTGTTGTCAGTCTCTAAAGTAAATCTCCTTTAAAGTATGTGTTCATGAATATATCGCTTCATATATGTTCTTTTTGACAATCTCTTAGTTTTACATACAAAATATTACTTATATTCCTAACTTTTTTTATATAATAATGCTTTAACTAAATGACTGTTCAATCATGATATATACGACATATTCATTTTGAATGCTCGAGTTAGTCTACATGATTATTTTAAATACAACATTTAAAATGCCTAGTTCTACAACTGTCACGATAGCCACAATAAGCGAAGTTTTTAATAGTATACTAATGCATTACATATATGATGGAGAGGATTGTCTTAAGATTCCAGCCGATCTCAGAGTTCATAATAACATTTAATTGCATTACCAAGATTGGCTCTTGGAGTGCGAGATACTCGTCTGCTCTCTGGCATGCATTGCGAGAACTTGTGCGCTACCTACCGGCCGATGAC
Source organism: Dryococelus australis (assembly GCA_029891345.1). Classification (NCBI taxonomy): domain Eukaryota; kingdom Metazoa; phylum Arthropoda; class Insecta; order Phasmatodea; family Phasmatidae; genus Dryococelus; species Dryococelus australis. The sequence goes on along the minus strand of CM056993.1, from coordinate 63,309,905 downwards.
GGCATCAAGAGACATCAGCGCTCCTGGTGGATTAACTCTACAACTAGGGTGATTGCCTATGATGACAACAGCAGTGCTGCCTATCTGTCATGTTTGTAACTGAAGACAGCCTATGTCACTGGGAAGGAGTGTATGGGAGAGGTGTGGATTGGGTGTTAACCATATCTTAGAAGAGGAGAATGATGAGAGGTGGGGTTGTAGTTAAGGGAGAGGGGTGATAGTGTACCAGGTATTCAGAATAAATAACAAGATGAGAAGAGAGCCTAGAATCTCGCAGCAGGAGCCCATTTAATTCCAGAAGTAATCACAACACAGCTCTGGTGGGGGAGGAAGAGAAGATTGAGTTTCTGTGCTTTGACCAATCACAGCACAGGATTGGCACCTCAATTGTGGAGCAGATTGTGGCTGTGGAGGTGGAGCAGATTGTGGAACAAGGTAGGTTAGAAAGTACAGCGATTTCGGTCGTAGTTAATCTTATGAGACTATGTCTGAAAGGGCAAGGTCAAGGTCATAAAAGGGTTATCTAGGATCCCCCCTCCTCTTACTGGCCTTCAACCAATGGCATCGTCCGGCACGATTCTCATATGCGAAAATCTGGAGTGACCCGACTGGGAATTGAACCCGGATCTCCTCCGTGGCCCCCCACATAGCTTAAAATTTTAATTATAAATTACCTTTCGGAACACTGCTCACCTAGCGGCAGAAATTTTCCCTATACTATTCGCTCCCGTTAGAAATCACGTTATGTTCCTAAGCTGAGTGGAATAAACCTTAGCCATGATCCAGCCTTTGGTTCAGAACTTCGTCGCGTCGAACCCGGGAGTTAGCAACTTGTAGCAGGCGTGTAAGGCCAGCGGGCAGCTAATCGTGCGGGTTAATCGCAGGACAATGTTGTGGCCATGGGATCGTCGGCGGCCGGGAATACAGAGCAACTGATGTGGAGCGGAGTCTTGGCTAGCAGCCAAGCTCCCTACAGGTACAACCTTGCACCGATCACTCACCGGTAGCTCGGCCACAGGTTGTTCCGAACAACGCTCTTCTGCTGTGAACGCCAATATCGCCTATCTCTGTTCACAGAGATTCGGTAGTAGAGACATTTGCTAGTAGTTTCGAAAATAGTTAAAACAAAAATCACCTTTGCCAGGACGAACATCCGCCTTCCTGAACTCACAACATCACAGTTCAGGGCCCATTAGAAGCCCATATAAACTATAGTATCAAATTTATATGTTAACCTATCAATCATTATCCCAATACTCTCTGTAATAATATCTCTCTTAACAGTGTTTCTCAATCGTTTTAATTACTTAAAAAATGTATTTCTTTCATATCTCTTTAAAAAATAATTTGCAATATCATCCTTCAAAATTAAATCCTCTCCCCCCAAATAAAACATTTTCATTTAATTTAACTGATTGTGTATCAGAGTTGACGACTTTTAATTGGGATCAATGTGGGGGAGGGGGGATTAAAAATATGTCCAACGAACCCCTTTTCGACTACTACCCGACAAGAGGAATGAATAACGTTATATAGGAATTTTAAAATATAATAGAGTTCAGTCATGATCAATGGCTGAGCACTGATCAAATTGGTAATTTCTTTGTTGTTGTTGCTGCTGCTGTGAACATCGTGGTAACAGGGGTGCCATTTATCGTTCGCTCTCACCACCCACCCAGGCGAACCGGGTTCGATTCCCAGTGCAGGGTCACTCCCAAGTTTCCCCACGTGGGAATCGTTTCGGTCGATACCCGCTGGTCGGCGGGTTTTCTTGGGGATCTCCGGTTTCCCCCGCCTCTTCTTTCCGGCGTTGCTCCATGCTCGCCTCGCTTCACCCTCATCGACTCTCAAGATCTCGATGTTAAGGGCCCACAAATCTCTCCGCTCCACTCACTCATGCAATTTTCGAGAATGCAGTGTGAGCATCGCTAGCTGTGCGTAGCAAAGTTTACGAGATTCTGATACGTACGTGAACATTACACTTCGTGTCTTTAAAACTTCCACATCATGTGTTGTTTGCATAATGTAATTACAACCACGAAGAACAAGGTCAAGAGTTAGTATTAAAATTGATAATAAGCCTCTATTTGTAATAAAAATTTCTAATTCGTGTAATTTAAAATGCATTATATTAAATTGTGAATATTTTTTCTCCTAGTATTTATCCTATTAGTCCATTCACGATTACTTCCAACTATTCTTAAGGCCTGATAAAGTTCTACTCCCAGGATATTCCTACGCTTTATGCAAACAAAACAGTAGTAGGTGCGTGCTAGTTGTACTTCACTTTTGATTACTCATATTATCAATTTTATGTCGAATTGATTAATCGGATTAATTATTAATCCGATTTTAACCCAATCAGATTTTAATACGATTTTAATCCCATGAAAATTTTAATACGATTTTAATCCGATGAAATAATTTTGATTGGTTGATTTAATTAATTAATTAATTTTAATTTGTTAACTCTGTGTGGATTGATAAGTGTATAGTTTGGTGTAAGAGTGTGCTAAAGTACTTTATTTTATTTACTTATTATTTTTGGAGAATGGCATGGTAGGTCGTCACTCTTTGAGGTCTGGCGTTGTACTGAGGTGAGATGTGTTGGGGAAGGGGTACATATGTGTATAGGGTCTTAATTTTTTTGAGAGTGGCATGGTATGTCCTCACTCGCAAAGGCCTGTCGTTGTACTGAGGTATGGCTGTGTTGGGGAAAATGTGTAGATAGGTATTGTGTAATATTCATTTTCAATATTAATGACTCCCATCTGTCAGGCGACTGAGGGCTATGACACGTCTACTTAGATTGTCGTCTGGTAGGCGACAGAGGTTATGGTGCATTTAATGAAAATATTAGTAAATACGTAATGAATGAAACGAAAAGACACGTGAATATGATTTCCTTTGCGCTAGTAATATGATTTAACAGAGGACTCTTTGAATCGCAAATACAAATTTCAAACGAATTACATACCCCACCTATTCTGGTGTCATAAATAAATCAAGTAAAGAGTTATAGCTACAATTTCTCTATAAAAATATAATTTAAGACAGAATAAATTTCATGACTTGAGTTAAACAGCACTATTCCTAAACACATTAACAACGGATTTGCAAACACGTACCTTACGTCCATTCGATCGGGAGGTTGCTGTAGGAATAACCTCAGTATAGGATTTGCGGAGACTTATAAGCTGTGTGTCGGGAGGGATGTTGATCGTATGCGATTGAGCTCTATATACGCGAAAAATTGGAAACCTTTCGGCGAAATAAAATGGTTAGGAAATTGCTATTGAAAAGAGAGGTGAATACGACTTACGTCCAAATACACACAACTATGTGACTATGACAAATGGATAACAATTGTGTTTACGACACATGTAATAGATGAAACTAATATTTCTCTACAGTCATCTGAGCTTACCTCCTCAGCATTCCTGATGGAATACACTATCTTAATGTTCAAGATGGAAGCACACGTTCAAAATATGCAAACTTACTAACAAAGTGATAAAAAGTAATTAACAAAGCCAAAAAGGTATCCTCTTTCTCTACCAAGCTAGGTGTTATAAATTAACGATGTCCAATTTAAGCACCTCACCAGCTCTCAATACCGAAACGCACAGGCAAGTAGACACACAAAAATGTACGTACTAAAATACCTTACATATCAATAAAAAAAATGTCATGTTTACGAATTCACTGGTTTATATAAAGCCTAACGAAATATTTCACTAGAAATTTTAAACGAACAAAGATGTTTAGATTTTCAGAGTTTGTATATAGTATGTGTGTGTTATAGCAGCAGACCTCTTCGTGTTGATTACCATCAGTAGTAATTTGTTTGTGTGCTGAAGGTTTTTAAGTAAAAATAATAAAGTTTTATAGAGTTATTGTTAAAATAGTTTTGTTACAAGCTTAAGTCGATGCACATCGTCACTCGACGCTGTAGGGGCGAAAGACATCCTGTAGCAGCAGTAGTCTGCAGCTGTGTAGAAATGGCCTTGTATACCTGGTAGTATAATGGTATAGTCCACTTTCCCCTTTCCTGGCAAGCTTACGCTCTCTCACCATGGTGTTCCAACTTCAACTGTGTCGACGGAATATTCTCGAAATTCTACAAGTTCCTCGTTTCTTATTCCGTTTCCAATTCATTAATATTGATTTTCTCGACTACTTCTACATTTCCCAAATCTGTCAATTTTCAAAGTTGTTGCACAATTGCTGTTTTTCAGTTCCAGAGTTTAATGTGCATTTTTTAAATTTGTTTAAATCCAAGTTTTAAGCGTAATATAACAGTTTTGTATTGCCACTATCACTTAATCATTCACAAACACTCTAATCATTTCCTCTTCTTCATCTTTCACAGTCATGCAAAGTTTAATATTATAAACATATTATCCAATAAATGATTTGAGGAGATAAAATGTTTTCATTAACAAGCCACATTACTTGTTAAAAAATTTTATTTTTTCAAAAATCATCCTTAAAACTATATATTTACAATTCTTATGCAAAGTTTACAACAAAGATTTGAAAAATTTTTGCAAACATTTAAAGAAATTCTTATTACTACACTTACTACCTTCATACAAGTCTAAAACAAATTTCGTATTTATATACTAAAACAAAGTTTTCAACAAATTTCATATTTTAACAAAGTAAGTTCATATATACAACAAAAACAAGAACAAAATATTCCCACACATTATTTTAAAAAATTCTTCTTTACATACTATATACAAGAACAATCTGAAAACTGTATACAAAAACAAGAACAAAAAAATTTATATACAAAAATTAAGAACAAACAATCTTCTCCTTTTAAACTAAAAAATCTTGAGCATTTTGGTGGATGTCTTAAAAATTAACCATCTACACTGATTATGTATATTTAATGACACACTGGTGGGGTGTTCGTAAAGATACGCAGTTAAGGCATTCTCTATTACATAATGTGTCACATCTGGGTATTGATTCTGCCAGACACACACCGAGAGCCTAAAACACACACACATACATAGCTTTAAGATTTCAAATGATGATATGTAATCCCATGTTGTGAATGTAGTTAATTTCTTCCTTCAATAATGATAAAAGGAGTTGGATCGAAGACACACTCTGTGCAGTTATGAAGATAGATGTTCACAGGAGCTGTAGTTAGACAATAATTTTGTCTCGAGTGTAGGGATATTTATGCAGGAGATGCTGCAAACAGTTGTAGGTGGTGCAGAAAGTTGTTTGTAGAGATTGCAAACAGCTGTAGAGTTTGTGCTGCTATGTGTGGTGCTGGCAGATGGACATCATTGGCAGTGTGGTGCTGGTAGTTGTTGTGTAGATGGCTGGGCTGTATTTATTGTGGTATTGAAACTAATGTAATAGGGAAAAAAGAAAAAAAAATTGTTAAAGATTTTGTAGTGCCCCCAGGGTAAGGTCCAAACCTGACAACACTACCTTGGTCACACATTCGGTATAGACTTTGTGACCATGCGAACGAAAGTTATAATTGGCCCCCAAAACCCTGGTGCAGTTTTCGAGGTAATCTCGATAATCCTCGTATCAAAGCTTCTGGAGGATGTTAGATTTTACATCCTTCGCCTTACGTATATACATTGCACATTCGCAACAATGTATGCATAAAGCTTGGGATGTACATCCCATGAAATGTGTGACTATATGGCCAGCACATTCATCTTTCATAACTCCAGTACAGCCTTTGTTCTCTTGGGAGAATCCTTGTGGGTTAACGAATGCATAGTTAGATGTATCGAACCATGCTCTTAAATCTGGGTCAATTAATTTATAGACGTCATCGCAAGCAACAGAAGACCAATTAATCGGTACAATAAAGAAGGTGCAAAGTTGGTGGAGAAAATTTGGTAAATATGTACTAATAGTGAAATTTATACAGTATTAATTTTGAAAGATCAAGAATGGCAACACCAGTGTACAAAGGTTTGTTAAACATAACAGAACTCTTTGACATCTCGATAAGGACTAAATTCTCATCGATTATCTGCCTTGCCTGGAATCCAGGACGACTTATAAGATCTGCAGCCCCATATATCATGTCATACCTGGAAACGACTCTTATGTCCCTTTCCTAGCGGACATTCTGCAAAGTTTTTCCATGTATGGAATTATTCATCAACTTGAAAAATGATTTCTCGAATTCGTTCACAGCCTGAGCACACTTCTCAATGTTAAAATCGATGTACTGCTCCATCCATGCCTTCTGCTCAAAGCATAGAATGCGATGAAAACAATCAAGTTTAGCCCCGTACATCAAATAGTGCTTCAGTATTTCCCTGTGTATAATATATTTCGATGCCATACTGGGGTCGTTATCTTCACCCATGTAAATATTATTGGCTTCTGCATGCCTCTGGAAACCTGAGTAATGCTGCCTCTAACCCCATGTTCTACAAAAAAATACATGTCTGGGTCACTCAACAACTCTAGCCGTGCACATGTCATTGTCAATAAGGCGTGCCATGAAAGAGATGGAGTTGTGACGTACATGGTGGGTTTAAGACCGTAATGAGCCAAACATACGGTCCTGAAATTCTCAAAAACATCTACCAGCAAACAAGCATCCCCACATAAATAGTGAATGGCAAAAAGCAGCAAGTTTTCTCAGTTGAACGCATCCCACTCGGATTGAGCATGAGCATAATCCTCATCGCTAATGCCTTCACCTTTCATAACATTATGAAATGAGTCCTTTTGTGGGACTGATGTACACATCAGACTGTCTGGAGACTTACCAAAGTCATAAGGAAAAATTCCCTTCCGTTTTGCCAATTCAAATTGGGTGTTGTCTGGAAACCTCGTGTGGATGATACTCAATTGTGCAGGTTGCAAATTACCTGCCAAAGTTTCCAGAGAGATGATCATGAACTGGAATGAATCAATAAAATGTAATTTGAAATATTGCACATTTCCATTTAAATCATTCCCATTGGGAATTCGTTTGGTAATGAATTGATATTTCTCTAGGGTCATTCCAATCACCTGGATTTTACATGTGTTTTCGATTACCACAGCTCCATTGGGTTGTGTTACATGATGTTCAGCCAATGGCTTTATGAGAAAGTAAGCATCATAATTTTGCAGGTTATGAAAGACAGTGACAAGTTGTTGTTTGGGCAGCCTAAAATTCAAGTTGCACTTATTATGTGCGCGACCTCTGATTTCGCCGTCAGATGGTCATGATCGACCACAAAGTCATCTGTACCAATCTTTTCCTTACAAATGTGACAACATTTCTGAGCCACCAACCTAGCTTCATCAGCAGGGTTTTTTTGGCTTCATTGGAACAATCATACTGTAAATTCCTGCAACCCACTTTGTAAGCTCAACTAATATATCAACTAATTGGTACATACAATCAGCACCCACAAACTCGAAATAGTTAGATAAACTTGGATTGCATGGACAAACCAATAAAATACTACAAGCATATGGTCCATGTTGGTTGATGGTAGTTGTATTACTCATTTCATCATTAAGCAAGAAAGTAGACAAGGTTTTCAGGCAACTTTCAACGTCGCAATAGGCGATGAAACCCAATCTCTGCTGTTTGCTGTAATCCTTAAATTCCAAGTAATTAATGGACCCAGTAGGGCAAGTTCTCCGAACAGCTTTTTGTTGCTGGCAAAGAATAGTGTGACTTGCAAGTTTCTCCTCACTAACAAAATACTGGAGACAACGATTGCAAACGAATTTCTTATGACTATGTTTACTCAGCTGACTAGCAACCAGCCATGATACATTTCTAATGCATACAAAATGCAAATTCACAGCATTGCCACTACCTCAAATGGCTAAAACATTTAGGTGGCGAGCTTAAAGTACAGGAGAAATATGCATCGGTACGATAACCCCATCTTTTTCGCAAGCTTCGTCAATTATATTGCTATATTTGTCCACCACACAGTAGACATTGATAGAAATAAAATTGTTCTCCTCAAACATACAAATATCCTGTATGACTACAGTTGTTGACAGACCTTCAGTATTCAAAACATCACAAGGTTTTGGATATGGAGTAATTCTGTGGGAATTCTGTGCAGCAGGAAGCAAAGATGCTACAGCGGCGTAGTGGAAACACATTCCCTCTGGGCAGTGTACATCGACACAAGCCTTCCTATCAGCTACAAACTTTGGTAGTTTAGTGTCTGCAGCACCTATGGTGAATGCCCTGTATTGTAAGACATGGAGCTCCATGTATGCTATCAGTTGCTAACTGCAGCCAGAACTATGCACACCAAAATCTTCAAGTCTGTTAGTTAAGTAAGGCTTAATTCTCTTATCATTGATTATGGCAACATCAGAAGAATGGGGGACTGGGAGGGATTTGCTCTGAAAATATAAAGTTTCTGTATTGCATTCCTCCACCATGAGGGATTTAACATACTTACACACTATGGTAATGCAAATTCTAATAGGCCATGGTGATGCCAATATCAAGTTTAACAAAGGGTCCTTACACCTTAAGAAAAAACCTTCAAAATCTGTGTCAGTATTAACGCTATTGTTAACTATCTGTGCATCAGTTAGCCTACCCGCTGGAGAATCGGAAAACGAAATACTTTCCGATTCCCTAGATTAAGTCATTCTGACTGACTCGAAAGTCAGTTGTGAGACGGACAAAGCACTTTCCGAATCACACGAATTTTCAGTGTCAGTTAGAGATCGACCTTTTTTTGTTTGGAGGAAGCAGATATGATTCGACCTTTTTTTGTTTGGAGGAAGCAGATACGATTCGACCTTTTGTTTGTTTACGGTCTTTCCATGAGTAAATCCATGCTCGAATTATTCAAGTAGAGATCATTCAAGATCGAAAAGCCTTTGCTCAAGCAAAGAGACAATGTCTTGACAGCTTGTGCTAGACTGTCTTTCCATATGTGATTGAGACTCTGAATCGCTTATGATAAGAACTTCTAACAAACTGTCAATACTTTGTCACTTATATTTACTCATTTTCGCTCCTTCCTAAATGTTTTTCTTGATATCTGATAAAACCAGAATCAACACCATAATAAATGTAAAATGTCTTGTCATTGTGAAAAAATAAAAGAACCCATTAATCACTTACTATGACATATCGATGTATGTAGCTGAAATAAATGTTTGGTTAATAACATCCTAGCCAAAGGTAAAAAAAAAAAAACTCTTTTTTTTTCAATAAATTTATTTTAAAATTGGATTTTTTTTAAATATAACTCTTATGAAGGGCTAAGTTGTGTGTGTTTAAAAAACAGCACAGTATGGTAGTTTTCAACAGTGTGGGATATGCAAGAGCCTTGGTATTGGTTTACAAAAGATACAGTGACATGGGTATAGCCAGTTAATGAGACAATAGGAGAAGCAGATAGTAGGCTACAGCTTTTGTCATGTACCGTGGAGCAAGATGAGAGATTGGAACGTGTTTTAGAAAATTGTGGCACCAAGCACTAGCATACAGACATGTTCCCCTTCCCCCACCCACTCCCCTTCCCCCACCCACTCCCCTTCCCCGCACAGCTCCACCACACATGCACTGCAGTCGCCTGCATGCACAGCCAACAGGGAAGTCCACAACTTCCCCTCTACCACCCCTCCATCAACTCCAGCCTTCAGCTGACTGAGTCCCTAGTCAATACTTCAGTATACAATACACCGCACTGTGACACACTCTACCTGCCCAATCTGTCTTTCCCAGCTACATGTTTCGTAACAAGCATGCATACTGCGTTTACAACACAACACAACATTGAATTCAAGTTAAGCCAGTTTTTGAACACAATTTGTTTAAAAGAAAACTTTACTTATTAATTAACATTTGTCGACTTTAAAAGTAAATATTTCATGAATTGAGGTAAAATTACTTTTCAACATTAAACATTTTTTTCAAATATACGATTATTAATTATTTTTGTCTAAAAAGTTTTAGCTATGGGAATAGTATTTTGCACTCTTACAACTAAATACTTAATTCACTTGCACAGTAATTAATTATTAAAAACACTCTATTACTACTACTATTAAAAATTACTTAAATTTTTAAATAATGAAAAAAGTTTTTTTTAGAAAATTTAAACGTTTTATACTTTTACAACTAAATATGCAAATGACATACAAACTAAGCAAATAGCATATAAATTACTTAAAACTAACAATGTTTTTAAAAACTTCCCACCCACCCCTGTCTGCATACATTCCACAATCAGTAGAAATACTCAGGTCCAATTATTCATCAATCATACATCCTTTTCAAAACAACAACACTCTGAAGACTCAGGAGCTAGGGCTATGCACCCTCTGCTTACACGAGGCATAAGCAGCTTAGTTTTCCGTTTGTGTTAGTCATTCTATAATCCACACCCAAGCACACAACACACCTGCCCAGATGGTCTTCAAATACTTGAAACTACTTAAAACTAACATATTTCTTTTTTAAAACCTGGTCAATTAACAAAATTAATAAATTCTAAAATTTACACTATTTTCATTCAAATTGTAAAAAGTTTAATTATTTGCGAAGTAAGTTCAATGAATTTCATTAAAATTATAAAAAAATTCGTATACAATTTGCAAAGAAAGTTTAGTGAATTTCATTCAAATTCTAAAAGTTTGTGAAAATTTCATTCGAATTGTAAAAAGTTTAACAATTTGCAAAGAAAGTTTAATGAATGTTATTCAAATTAAATTTTTTAAAGCAAATACTGAAGAAATGTGATAGTCTTTTTTTTTTTTTTTAACTATTACAGAAAAATTTATACTTATCAAAACTCGCGATACAAATTTATAATCAATTAACAAACAAGAATTAAAAAGACCCTAAATGTTAAGCTTATTTTACTTACATAAAGTCTAGTACCAAATGTGGTAGTCGTCGAACGAGACCTGAATCCAGTTCAGGTAGGTGAAGGGCCGATCGAACCCCACTCAGGCAGCCGAGATTCCGGACAGGGACCCGGAATCCCAGGCGAGCGCCGGGGTGGCAGTGGAGCTGAAGGTCGGATCGACAGGTTCCTTGACCCCACAACACCGGCCGAGATGCCGTCAAAACTCAGGCAAGCAGCAAAGGGGTGACAGTTTCCCCGAATACGAGCCCCAATCACCATCGCGAACACTAGACGGCAGTTCCAGTGGGTGGAGGTGAGGGCGAGACCAGTTCACAGAGTGGACTGGCAGCACGTGCACTGGAGAGGAATTCCTTACTCCGTGCTGAATTATTAGCAAATGAATATGTGCGGGCAGGACCTCCTATATATAGGCTAGACACCCTCCCTTGTCGAAAAATTTCTATGTTGCTATTCGCCTCAAATCGATTTCAATCGAAGAATTAACGTAATTTGAAACTGTTATAGATAGGTAAAATGTAACCAAATTTATGAAATTGAAAGGATTATTTCATGACCGAACTTGTTTTTAGCTTTTAGAGTGCACACTTTGAAATTAAATGTGGAATATGAGCATTTATTCGGTTTTAAGCGGTTATATGTGATTTGAATTACATTATTATTTGACGATTTCATCCATCAACTAATTTCTTTTTCAACACAAGCTATTTTAACCCTGAATTTATTGCATTTTTATGTACACAAACGAATTTCTGTTTCGATTATAATTTAATTACATGTTTCGTTCATCACGCCTTGATGGAATGTTATGTAACTTGTAATATGTTTAATGATTACTGATTTCAAACATGTCTTAGTCGGGATTCGAACCCAGAAGCTGCAAACTAGATTGCAATCATACATGCTCTAGCCAGGATTCGAACCCAGAAGCTATAAACTAGATTACACTTAACCATGCCTTACCTGGGATTCGAACCCAGAGCCTCCATACTATAGCATAATCTAATTACTCTATGGAGGTTGGCGAAAGAATAAACAGTTCTTGTGTACATAAGGTGTGTTGTAAAATAATAATATGTTTTACAACAGATATCTTTTCCTGGAGACTGTTTCAAACATCTTTAGCTGTTTTAACCAGAATTTTGGCACACAAATAGGTATATCTGTTGCTAGATGTTTTCTTATTGTTTTTTCATTACAACACTCGTAAATAAATTTACTGACAAATCCTTGCAAAATTTATACAAATACAGTTGGTTTCACAAATTAGCAAATAATTTTGGCACAAGTCAGTACAGGATGCTCCAAAACATAACACATATTAGAAAATTGTTTCAAATACATATTCACACACCATCAAACAATTAAGTACAATTTGATCCAAAAATGTATGTACAACATTCATTTAAACTGTACACTAGCCAATACAGGATGTTAGAAAAAAATATATATACACATTATTTTAGTTTATCCAGACATAACTTCCAAGTAATAGCACCAGTGAGTAGAGGGTGTTACACAAATTTATGTACATTTTTACTACAGAGTGTTTCGAAATATATAAAACATTTCTTAATCTATCCAAACATAGATGCACAAGGTGTTTTAAAAAATCACAAACATTTTTAATACAAGTTATAAGCTATTAGCAACTTTGGTAAACAATGTTTTCAAACACTTTCATAATATTGGATCTAAGTCCTCTTCTTGAACTTTACTTTAGAGGAAGGAACATTTCTTATGCCCCTGCCTTTATCCTGTCTGTTTGAACCTTAAACGTCTTTACATTCAGGGGAATGTAAAACGACACTTTCAACTAAGTCTGGCTATGCTGCAACATAATGCGAGTAAACATATTCAATACCAGATGAAGAGATGTTGTTGCAGTCATGTAAAACACAGGACATTTGGTCGTGTCACTATATTGAATCAATTCATTTTTTTTCATTTCCTAGCAGAAAATAAATCACTTTAAAATGAAAGACACTGTCGCAAGTTTCCTTAAGCTCATGGAGAAAACTGTTACACCACAGTGCATAATTTATATTAGACTTTCCTGGTTTAATTCTACCATAAGAGTTTCCAGGATGAAAATATATGTTACTCATCTGCAATCCAATACTCAACTGTGATCAATTAGTAAGGAACAATGAATGTATATTGAAAAAAAATCATCATCTAACATTTAAAGTTAAAAAGCGATTGTGGACTAAACTATGTTTTTACTAATTGTATAGCTCGATGCACGCAACATTCTGAAGAAACACACCCAGTGCGCAATATGTAACCAAACGTTTTGCAATGGTGATATGAAATATGAACATTATTGTCATATTCTTCAAAATACTGATATGGCAAAACATTATCTCCTAGATAGATAAGATGGTTTCAGCATAGTTCCCTGCAATATGTTGTCACTACATATTTGCCCTTAAGCTTAAGATTTCACTCTACTCTGTATGGTCTACAGTGATTTACAAAACATTTCGAACTGTTGCAGTTAGTTAAACTGGAATCAAAACTACATTGCTTATTATGTACTGACAAAGGTTCAGGCCAGTATGTATACTTAAAATGAATGTTTGACTCACACATTTCCTTAACAACATGTGAATATGCTATGCTATAAGTTACAGAATACAAGACCTTTTAAATAATCACATTATTGCCAATTGGTGAGAACATTATTCTGGATTAGCCACTTCACACGAATAGATGTTGCATATTGACAGGAATACTAAACCTCCTTGTTCGAAAATAAAGTTGTGGATGTCTCCATCGCAGGTCTCCTTCCAAGGGACGATAATTCCTTGGTGAGGTCTGGTGAGTTGATAGGCGATTACTCTGTTTCCCCGTTCCTCTTCAAGCTCCTTGGTAAGGCTGGCTATCATCAATTCTTCTAACATAGATGGCACTTCACTGTTGGGGAAGAGATACCTTACAGCACAATCGTTGCATGCTATGCCTTCACCAAAGAGAGTGCCGAGGATGCTATCGAAAGTATAGCACCAATTTTCTATATTGTTGCATACTTGAACTTGTAAAATACCATCATATGGCTTAAAGAAAATCTACTGTATCATATTTGCAGGACCTTGTATATGTCTGTAGGCTTAAAGATGCTAACCATGACTGACAATTTAATACTAAACAATCTCCTTTATATAGCTGTTGTGACATAATTTAATTGCTCTTACTTAGCCACATTTTATGGTTTCACTTGCTACAGGGAGTATTTAATTCTTGGTTTCCTATGTATGTTAAATTATCCTTGTTACATTGTTCGCTCCATACTGTAGGAATAGAACAAAAACATTCCTGCTTCATGATATATTTGATTTTCTTGAATGACGTACATTTCGTGATGTGTCCAGCTTGAGCTTCAAATACTAGTTGGTTCTCACTGCAAGGTAACTATCTGTCAGGACCTAAATTATAAAAAGGACAAAATCTTCGCCCAAACAAACATCGAAAACTTTTCAAGTATAATCACTACTCATTAATGAGAAATGCCAATGTTCTTCTCCGTTGCACATCTGAATATGTAGTGGACTATCTTCTTCAATTATAAACCACACTCGCCTGTAACCTGGAGTAACACTAGTGTAATTAAATGACTGGTAAAACCTCTCCATTGTAACTGAAGCTCCGGTGTACGGTCCTTTCTTTTTATTGCTAGATTTTCATCCAGTTTGGGATAATATTACTTATTCAACGACATCTTGGTTAAATCGAATTTACAGACACAAACATTGCTCTGCCAAACTCCACAATCCCACATTCCACAAGGCAACATTTTAATTCGGTTACTTCATTTAATTTGCATGGTGTGCTGATTGTTATTACATGTTTCAGTCCACAAGGTAGGGCTGTCGTAGAATTCTCTACTTAATTGATATTTAATTTGTTAAAGTCCAGGTTCCTTGGTTATTTCTTCACATACAGTTTTAAAACATAGATCCCCAGAAGAACAGGGTAGTTCGCTGTCGGGTCGCATATTAAAAACCGAGCAACCATCTTGTTCATAACACAATACTCATTCTTTATATGTCTTTCCTTCGTAACTTTGTGAAAAGTTCCAGTGTTTATCTCTGTTGCACATCTGGAATTGGAAGTACATGTTGTTTAGAGACTTGAACCACACTCTCTTGTAGCCTGGAGTAACTCTCTTCTACACCTTAGCGAGATTGAAGGTCTCTTTATTTCAAAGTCTTACACTGGTAAAAAAAACCTGTAACAAACCATTTTTCGAAATTATTATCTTTACATGTAAGTAGGATGTTGACATAAATACTCTCAAATCTTCTCTTTTGCATTGTGAACAAAACATTTTTTCTCACACTGATTAGTGTTATAGCATTTTACTATCGAATTAATACTCGAACAGTCATGATATCTTCTGATGTTTACTACTTCTGCATTACTTAAACTTTTTAAAATTTCCTTCTGTATTTTGCCAAGTACATATATGGAATAGTCTTCGAGGAGCGCATCCTTCACGTGCTGGAAACGGTTTTCGTTAGACTTATCACCAGAGTCCCATTTTAAATTGTTTATTTCGTAAGTTTGATGGCGAAATATCATTTTAATTTCTGGATTTAAACCAACCAAGGCATGGGAGATTTAAAACTTAATACTTTAGTGTCATTAGCATCACTCACATATGAAATGGCAAGTTCTATAATTACAAAAGATTTGTCTTGATAATTTCGAATCCTTGCGCATAGCTCATCATTATTATGTTTATTCTCTTCCATACACTCAAGTTTTACAGTATGCACAGAAACTATCCAAACATTTTTACAAGATCTCAGTGGTTGCCTCAGAATCCACTTATTCAACCCTGGGATCGTCCATCACTTAATCGGGGATAATCCTTGCTTCTATTAGGTGTTCCAACCTTCGCAACATACAATCCCTCCGCATATGTTGCTGATTCTCCTCATTAACGAAAGTGGGCATTCCATTTGGGCAGTCTTCACACGGAAGATAATAGACGATATCCTCGTCTGCTCTTAAATGTTCAGGAAGGAATGGATAGACAAATTTTATTTCGTGAGCCACAAAAGTGATGACAAATTCTTTAGGCAGCACCCCCAATTGAGAACAGTCTAAACTCAATATCACTTTCGCCTTTCCATAGGCTAGAATCGCATTGAATACTTCTACGCACTCCTCATCACATTTATCACAGGAATGCCCTTCGTGCATTATACCCATTGCGAGATGCTGCAGAGAGACTTAATCCCTGTAGCTGATTGACGTAACTCTCGATGCTGTTGTGGACCCTGGCGTCGTTCTCGGTGGTGTGGATGCTTGGCGTAGCTCTCGGTGGTGTGGATGCCTGACATCGTTCTGGATGCTGTGGACGTCTGGCATCGTTGTAGATGCTGTGGACACCTGGAATTGTTCTAGATATTATGGATGCCTGGCGTCGTTCTCAGATGTAATGCAGACGCCTAAATCTTGGTACTGCAGACTGCTAATGCAATGCACACACATGCGTGCACATGATGTAACCTCGGCAGCTGATGACTAACACTGAAAAAAAATTAATTTATTCCTCCTTATATAATATATGGATTCAAACTAGCTGCCATTTTCCTTTAAATTTGATTAAATTTGGGGTTTTATAAAATTTGTTGAAATAACGAATTTTTTATATTCTAGCGCCAATAGAAGTCATTTCATGCTGGATTCGTGCCATTTTATTAATATTACATCGAGAAGAGTTTTTTTTTAATAAAAATTAGTTTATGTTTGTTCAAATATACACATTTCTGCTATATTTGATAGATGGGATATCGAAAAAAATAACCTTGTATGAGAACTTTGCTCATGTATAGAAATTCTACTTGCAAAATATGTTTTTCTCTGCTACGTACAAAATTTTAATACATATATTTTCCATACTTAAAACCTTTGACTTGTGTACAGCATAAATTTTAGTAAATCGAATGATATGTGTTTTGAAAATGGTGTTCTTTGGAAAAACAGGAAATTTAATAAGTGAAAATATCACTTGTACGAAATTATACTTAGTTATAGGATCCTGGATTAATTTCCTAAAATTAGATTACTGTGGGATTTTTTAAATTTATTTGAACTTTGCTGGAAAACAGGATAAATCTTAACTTAAAATTTCTTGTCAGTAATCAGGTTAAACTTAAAAATGTCTTAGAAACAGCTTATATTGTCATTGAATTTATTGGATTAAAGACATTTGGAATGCAATTCTTACGGTTGATGAAATAGTTTTTTTTTTTCAGCGTGACATGAAATTTTATTTTGCTGGAAACAAATACTCCAACAAGCTAGTGTCTGGGGTTCGAGACTACAGCAGCCATTTTCTGGCCAAGTCAATGCTCTGGGAGAGTTCAAAATTCCCGGCAGGAGAGGAGTGAGGCAGACAAACAGCCCTCGAGCTGGACAAACAAATGCTTGTTGGTTAGGGGTGGGGGGGGGGAGGCCAGGGTCGCATAATGTGGTAATGGGAGGATCTTTCCAACAGTTGGGCAGGGCACAGCTCCTTCCAACCACTGTTGAGAGTCGCCATTTTAGTCTCTCGTCAAACCTCGGCCTGCATACCTCTTCACCGCAAGCGTTCGGCAAGCTGCCGGCCTCTCGCCCGACGATGGAGGGTATCTGGACTTCTGTGTCGGCCAACGTAGACCTACCGTACGCCTGACTGCTAGTCGCGATTATCGTTAAACCCTTTCTTCAATTATCTGGCTGGAATTCAAACCTCGCTACTTATATTCGTAAAATACATTGGAAACTATTTAACCTAAGCTTATAATTAGTTTTTTTAAAATAATCCTCTATTGTGTGAATTCCTGTACGAGTGTTAACTACGGGATTCGCTAAACTTTTATTGCGATAAGTTTTCGATGGAGCTTGTGTTAAAATTATTCGAACCATTTTCGTTCAGACATTTACGTGATTATTTATCATGTGAAACGTTTTGTTGTAGGTATAATTCACAACGCCTATGAATCGTGCGCAATTCGTTTCCTTCATTTGGAAGTTTGCGTGCCTCTATTTTTTTTGTTAATAATACGTGTGATTTTTCATTTGGTTACGATTTTTTTAATGTGAATTTCTGAAACTGATCTCGCGAGACTTAAACAAAATTTTTCGGACCGATGTTATGTGTTTACATACGTCTGTATTCGTTTTTAAAAAGTAACTTATCATTGATTTTATAGTTTTTCTTCGATGAAGTTTCTGGAGCTTCAATGGAAGTTTTATTGCTCATTAAAAGTGAATTATTGAAATGGGGTAAGTTTTTTTTTTCCAGTACTTGTTCGTTGTTTAAAAATTCTAGTGAAATATTTTGTTAGGCTCTATATAAACCAGTGAATTCGTAAACAGGTCTTTTTTTTTTTATTTGTAAAGTATTTCAATAAGTAAATTTTTGTGTGTCTACTTGCATGTGCGTTCAGTGTTGAGAGCTAATGTGGTGCTTAAATCGGACGTCGTTAATTTATAACACCTAGCTTGGTAATGAAATAGGATACCTTTTTGGTTTTGTTAATTACTTTTTATCACTTTGTTAGTGAGTTTGCATATTTTGAACGCGTGCTTCCATATTGGACATTAAGTTAGGATATTTCATCAGGATTGCTGAGGAAGTAAGCTCAGATGACTGTAGGGAAATATTAGTTTCATCTAGTACATGTATCGTAAACACAATTCTTATCAATTTTTCATAGTCACTTAGTTGTGTGTATTTGGACGTAAGTCGTAGTCTCCTCTCTTTTCAATAGCTATTTCCTAAACATTTTATTTCGCCGAAATTTTCCCCATTTTTCACATATATAAAGCTCAGTCGCGTACTATGAACATCCCTCCTGACACACAGCTTAAAGTCTCCGCAAATCCTATACTGAGGTCATTCCTACAGCAACCTCTCGATCGAACGGACGTATATCAAAATCATTTAACACCCTAAGACACGTGTTTTCAAATCTGTTGTTAATGTGTTTAGGAACAGTGCCATTTAATTCAAGTCATGTAATTTATTCTGTCTTAAATTATGTATCGATAAGGAAATTGTAGCTATAACATGTTACTTGATTTATTTATAACACCAGAATAGCTGGGGTCTGTAATTCGTTTGAAATTTGTATTTGCGATTCGATGAGTCCTTCGTGTAAATTATATTACTAGCATAAAGGAAATCGTATTCATGTGTCTTTTCGTTTCATTCATTTCATATTTACTAATAATTTAATTAAATATGCCGTAACCTCTGTAGCCTGCCAGACTACAGCCGAAGTAGATGTGTCTTAGCCCTCAGTTGCTTGACAGATGGGAAGGAACTCAATAACGTTGAAATTTAATATTACACGATACCTATATACACCCCTTCCCCAATACAGCCACACTTCAGTACGACAGGCCTCCGAGGGTGAGGACGTACCATGCCACTCTCCAAACAATTAAGACCTTCTACACATATATTCCCCTTCCTCCAACACATCACATGTCAGTACAATGCCACAGCTCAGAGAGTGAGGATCTAGCATGCAACTCTCCAAAGATAAAAACTGAAATAAACTGAAGTACCTTAGCACACTCTTACACCAAACTATATACTTATCTATTCAGACAAAATTTTAAAAAATATTAATTAATTAAATTAATTGGATTAATGAATCAAAATTATTTTACTGTATTGAAATCGAATTTAAAAAATTTGATCAGATTAATAATAAATCCGATCAATCATTTTGATATCAAATTGATAATCCGATTAATCAAAAGTGTAGTAGGACCGGCACGCCCCTATTACTCAAAGCCTAGCAAGTCTAGAAAATTACACCAAAGTGACAACGCACCGCATTCGTGTGCAGTGTAAATGCTGTTCACGGTAAAATGAGGCACTTTTGGAAGCCCTGCACTGAGAAAAAGGAATTGTCTAAACAACCAAATAAACAATGTTGACATTTATTTTGCTGTTTCAAACCAACTATTGTTAAATCAAACACTTGGTTGTTGAAGTAAATGCAGTAATTTTTTTGTTTTGAACAAATAATTTTGTTGGTGTATTTTTTCAAATCAGAGGAATGTTTTGCTGACTATACCATTTTTTTTTTTTCATTTATGGTATGCTCAAATATATATATATATATATATATATATATATATATATATATATATATATATATATATATATATATATATATATATATATATATATATATATATAGCAAAAATTATTTATTTGTTTTTAAAATGCCTACACATGCTTGCTTTTACAAAACGATTTATTTAAATCAACTATATATTTGCCAAACTATTTTGTCATGGTAATTTTTTGACTCGGTTTTAAACCTTTCTTGAGTACAAAATATTTTAACTTTTTTATTTTAATTTTTTATACACGATAGAACACCCACACAACGAAAATTAAAGACATTTTCATTATCTCTTTTTATTTTAAACGGAAAGTACAGAAAACTAACGTGGAAATTAACGGTGAGGTTGCGTGAAATTTACGGAAAGTCCGTTTCTGAAAATCAATGTGTCCGAAATTTTACGGAGAGTTTACGTACACTGGTGGATAAATTTTTACCTGTTTTTTTTTTTTTTTTTTACCTGTTTTTGAAGACATGTGTAAGTTCTGTTTCTATTTTTTGCGTTCCTATTGTCAGTATGGATTAATTCCTGTGACATGTCATAGAGTTTCAAAACGTTCGTGCTATTCTGCCCTTGTTATAAACATAAACTAGATTTAAAGTAATAACATTACTTCTATTACGTTTCCGAGGCGTGTTCCGAAATAACAGCGCCCAGAAACAAGTAGGAGTAACAGCTGAGTGGGAGGACAGGCAGAAGAAACAGTACTTTAACACGCTAATCTTCACTATTAATATCACGTAGTTGTGGTTAGCGCATCGGCCTCCCGTGATAGACATCCGTGGTTGGCGCCCACTCTCCGCCAAGTATCACGGGTTTTAGAGTTAGATTTCAGTTACTATTCGCCAGAGGATACAGGTGATAAAATAAATTAACTTTACTACTACGGTAATACTCCGTGTATTTTTAATATAATTCTATTATAAAATATTTTTTTACAATGTGGTACACTTATAATTAAGTCGAATAAATGTATGTTTGGTATAACTAAATTATTCGGTAAAAAAAGAAAAGAAATCTTACTAGCCAAGCCAAATAAATGCACGTTTGTTTTAACACAGGCATATATTTGGTTCGACAAAATGATTTGGTTAAAAGTAATTGTTTTATTAGTCAAGCCAAACAGATGCTTGGTTGTTTTAACACAGACATGTTGGAGTTAAAGATAATTATTTGGTTAAAATAAACTACTGTTGTGGTTCTGCCAAACCTGTGAACTGACTTGATTCAGCAGTGTATATCGGTTATTATTACAGTAATATAACATTGTTGAAACAACTAAATAAGATGAAATAAATAATTTTGTTGCGCCAAGCAATTATCTTGATTGCTACAAGGAAAATCTGCCATTTGGTTGTTTCAAACAAATTCCATAAGATTTTATCAAATGTTGTTCTCAGTGCGCTTATAATCTACTTGTATGCATGTTGCGTATTTTTCCGCCTTATGTAAATTTAACATTGCCATGGACTTCATCACTTTACTCATGTTTCGATCAAGGGAAACTGTGAAATTATTAGAAAAGAAAAAATTTTAAAAATCTGCTCATTTTTACACTTCGATGCATTAAAAAACACAGAAAGCGAAAGAAATAATTTCAGTTATTATAAATTGTTGCCTAGCACTTTTTATGCGACGTGAAGATACGGAACTACTTCCCATCCATCGTTACCAAATTTACTGGGCGCATGTCACTCAGTGCGCCCGTTTAATCATATGCAGGTAGAGGCAGTGACTTTTTTTCCGAGGTTGATTTCAAAAGTGCTCACTTTATCGTAACAGCCTTTAATGATATTTTCATAAGTACTAGTTCTTACTAGGTATTACCATCACACCTATCTTCTCCCTGATTTTATTAATTTTAATTATAAATTAAATATAATTTTCATGTAAGGTATAAGTGAAAATTCAATTTAACTTCAAATAAAGTACGTTTATATTAATAAGTGCAAGTATAAAATGCTTGTGATAAATGAGATGTTTAGGAAACAAAGAAGCCCATCACACATGGAGTGATTTTTCAACGGTTTGATCAGAAAAGTGTGAAGAAACCGCGACTAGACTATTGTAGAGTGTGTGTGTGTGCTTGTGTTGCAGCGTGCGGATGCAGCAGCGCTACCTGCGGGCGCCGGCGGGAGACAGCCCCCCGCTGCTGGAGGTGTCATCAGCGTCGTCGGAGGAGACGCCCAAGATGGAGCAGCCCCGCTGAGGCGCCGCGAGACGCCCGTCTGCTCATCCACTCTCACAACCACGACGCCTCACTCGCACACTCCGTCGCCACCTGCCGGATGACCGGGGAGTTACGGGTGGGCGCTGCTTCGTCGCGTAGCAACCCGAGATTTGCCAAGTGCACCCCCAAGTGCTGGCTCGTCAGTTAGGCTGGAGTAAAGCAACTGCCCGACTATACAATGTGAAAAACTCATTAAAAAGTAGCACAGACACCATAAAAATTGTCAGAAAAATTATGCTGTATATGAAAGAAGAATGTATATATTTTGCAACATTATAAAATATTTCACTAAAATGTACTTTTTATCGTTTTTAATAGATATCCAAGAGTTACGGTTTTCGAACATGTACACGGTACGAAAACCCTTCAAACGAACAAACTCGTTTAACGTTTGCTTCGTCGTATTATTTCCAGTGGTAACGATTTCGTAACAGTTTGGGCAAACTCGAAATCGCCTGTATCGTACGAGCATCGAATCACTCGTTATTCCGATGGATCGTCGCCGTATTTTTATTATCCCCGACAACGAAGGGTGATCGAGCAGTCCACGGCATGTACACTTTATTTTTTTTTTTTTTTAATTCAAAGTCCACATGCCGGGACCCGAACTCATGACCCTTGGATTGTGAGTCTAGAGTGCTAACCACTACACTACAATACCCGATCGTTGTAAAAATGAGGTTGGCCTTTGCTTACATTAAATTGTTATAATGCCTACTTTAAAAGCTTTCTTTCTGTATCATTAACCAGATTTAAGCGCATTTCCATTCTGCAAGCTAGAGAAAGAAAATTTTGAAAGAAAATCTTCATCGTGGAATAACGTCATAATGTTTACTATTATTGTGTGTAAGAAAATTGTAATAATAATGTGGGATATTATATTTATAATATTTTTTATGTGCGTCCATTTGTCACAAACATTTATAGCTGAAACTGACTTAAATGAAGTTAATTATAAAATCGATATGGTACATTATTACTATTATTTTATTACACATTATCACAATAAATATTATGACGATCTTTCTCGAAGAAGATTTTCTTGGAAATTCTGTTTTCTGAAGCAACCACAATGAAAATGCGCTTAAATTTTGTTTAAAATATACACTATTTTAATCGATTATTTTTTTACATTTTAAAATAATATTTTAGTAAAACATTTTATAATGTTGCAAAATATGTACATTCTTCTTTCATATACACCATAAAGCGCACTTTCCTGACAATTTTGATAGTGTCTATGCTAATATTTTTATGAGTTCTTCACGTTGTATAGTCGGGTGCAGTGCTCCATTGACAGTTGCTTTACTTCAACCTTAAAGGGCAACGGTACACGAAACCCGTATATTTGCCTAATTTTTTGTCACAAATTGTTTTTCTAGAGGACTTATTGAAATTTTTGGCACGACAATGCCTAATAACACTTTCTAACACCTTGCGTTGTTAAACATGCTCTGCCTTCATTATTCTCGGACAAAAAAAGAATACTTTATGTCCTATCTTACATCAGTGTTCCGAGAGCAGGAAAGTCAGAAAATGTCCCACAGTATAAGGTAACCAGAATTGCTATTAATGTCTTGCAATGCCAAAATTATCAATTGACCCTCTGAAAAACAACTCACGACGAACATGGGTTAAATATACGGCTTTCGTGCACCATTCCCATAGTATACATACAGGACTTAAAGGCGGTAACCTTGTAATGTTATTGTTGGAAAGTCGGTAGCAAAGTTCAATACGTGCTCCTGAAGTAGTTCCAGTTGTTTACGGGCAGTATGATTTAAGATACAGCAGACTGCAAAAGCTATTTCTAAGGATGTTGGAGTACTCCAAAATAACATTTATAGAATGCGCATTACCTATAAATCCCAAATTCGTCCTCGTTTTTTTTTTTTCGTAGACTATGTAAACATGGTAGAGACACGTAGGCCTATAGTAGTTACATTTAAAAAAATGCGTGTTTCAAGCATTCTGCAACGTAGTCCATCTACCAGATACGCGAACTGCGCATTCACTTTTGGAGTTTTAAAAAAAATGTTGTAAAAGCTGTTCACTATAAAGTGAGCACTTTTGAAAACAACCTTAGAAAAATGTCACAACCCCTGCCTGCATATATTTTAACAGGTACATTGAGTGACATGCGTCCAGCAAAGTTGGTAAGGATGGATGGGAACTAGTTCCATATATTAACGTCGAATAAAATGTGTTAGGTAACAATTTATGATAACGTAAATTATTTCTTTCGATTTCAGATTATTTTATGCACTGAAGTGTAAAAAGGCCAGATTTGTAAAATATTTACTTTCCTAATAATTTCATTGTTTCACCTGATCGACGGATGAATAAAGTGATGAGGCCCATGGCATTGTTAATTTTACATAATGCGGATGAATACACAGAGTGCATACAAGTAGATGTTAAGCAGGGCTTTCAAAAGTGCTCATTTTATCGTGAACAGCCTATAATATTATATACCTTGGAGTTATTTAATAGTGGAAAAAACGCTTATTCGCCTACTGTAATAGATTCTATTTGGCATGGTTGATGGAGTCGTAGTGCAACTAAGATAAATTATAATCATGTTACGCACATACTGTTATCCGATTGAAAAGATAGCCAAATGTACATGTGTTTTAAGTCTAGCTTATAATCAAATGAATTCGCGAACTTTCTGGGTCGCTAACTACAATCAGTGCAGGATGTTTCACTTCTAGTCTGTGGGGGAAAACAGTGATTCCGCACAATACGGACTTAGCTTTAGTTGGGGAGTAAATGTCTGATTTCAAACAGTTCAATCAAGTGGTATCTTGCGCTGTAAACCGCCTGTTTCCAGCACTTCGGTTACACTCGGCAAAGCTCGGGGTTTTTTTTCGAAGCGACCTCATGAGGCAGCGTGCAAAATTAGACTCCCTGAAGTTTACTTATGACTGGCTGACATCACGGTTCATTAAACACTTATGAATCCGCATTAAAAATATCCCTGTTCAGAACTGTATGTAAGAATGTAATCACTGAGCGGAGTACACGGAGCGAAAACTGATATTATTACAATGATTTATAAAAAATTAATAACATGTCTTAAAGTCATAATAAAAGTGCAATGTTTTATTTAGCGAAGACTAAAACTCTTATTCTTTCTTAATAAATTTAACACTTTAGAGCTACGCCTATTATTAGCGTTACAATTATATTTTACGTTTTGGTCAATTTTATCTCGCTGAGTACTAAACGATGGTTCTGGGGGAAAGATCGGTATAAACAACTAACAGTATGTTCATCTGATAGTAAGCGTGTTTTTTTACTTAAAAACATTCATTTTGCTCCTGTACAGCCACACAGGCACTCTCCCACTTCAACACTTTAAAATCCGCTTATAATATTCACTAAGTTAAGGCGGATATTCTATTTTCCAGCCAATAAACAGTTTTTCATCGAGGAAATGTCCTGCCAACAGCGCGGCGAAGAAACGCCTAAGAACTATAAATTATTTTAGAACACATTGACACGTCTCTCAGGAAATAGAGCTTACTCTTGGAAAGTGTTGGCCAAAGAAAACTGCCAGTCGGAAGTAGAAAGATCAGTTGAACACACAATCAACTTACGTACCCGCATGGACAAAAAAATAAACAAAGCAAGAATTTCAGAGGTGTTTAATAGATCTTTCAATGTTCAACGACGCACCTGTGATCCGCTGGCGTATGTAATGGCGTCGTTATAGAAACGTCATCACCTCTATTACGTAGCGTAAACAGTGTGTGTACTTCGGGTAAATGTATTGCCTATAACGTGATGAGTGTGCGGACATTGAGGGTTTATATATTACCTGTAGAGTTAAAAGTGAACTTTCGCGATAAATGTATTAAATATCGACCAAAATATTTGACGAATAGATTTTATGTCAAATTTTAATTCAAAAATATCACTGTTGTTATAGTTATGTTATACTTTCTAGGTCATCGTTTTTTATGTTGTGTGCTAATGATGTACACTCAGTGTCGGAAAACCAACGATGTAATTTTGTCCGTAAATATTATTGCAGTCGGACGCCTTTCAGTGTTACGTAATACCAAGAACTTGTATCTAAGAATCACATCCATGTTGTTTCTTTTAATTATAAAAGTTCATTACGTATTATGAAAACGCGATAAAATGACTACCGGCATTGTTTCAGATTGCAATATTCAATAACTTGTACACAAAATGGCATTTTTTAATTGTTGGTTTTATTACTGGCTTCTGGAACTTATTCCAAGAGAGAGAGA
The DNA here is from genome assembly GCA_029891345.1 of Dryococelus australis. Lineage (NCBI taxonomy): Eukaryota > Metazoa > Arthropoda > Insecta > Phasmatodea > Phasmatidae > Dryococelus > Dryococelus australis. Next base: position 63,283,416 of record CM056993.1, on the reverse strand, counting down.
GAACCAGAACTGCATGTATCATTTGCGCCCACTCACGACCCGCGTAATAGAAGCCTATATTATCTGAACTGTCAGTTCAAATGACTTAAAAGCATCTTGGAACCTTTGGGGCATCCCAAGAAAAATCTATGGAAAACACATAAAATTGTGTTTTCAATTTTGTCTAATCAATTACAAAATGGACCAAAAAAACTAGCCTCAAACGCCATGGCCGTGGTACACCCCTTTGTGTAACGACTAAGTAAGTGTGACTGGGCTTTACAAGTAGACGCAGAAGCAAAAGAAATGACACAAGTCGAATGCTAAAACTGAAATGCCATAAAAAGGAAATTTCAGTTGCGAAAATACGAAGGTTGATATGTTTTCCGAAATACGGTCAGAACGTTAGTTTAAAATATTACACACACAGATGGAAATCAATTATATTTGTCACTTAAGCTGTGTCCTATTTCGAAAACTGATTCACGCTAAGTTAACACTGGCCTCGTAATTATAACTTTGCGTAAAATTCAGGTTGAAATTGTGACTACATCGTAGCTGTAGTCTATTCACGGTTACTTCCAACTTTCCTGAAGCTTCGCTGAAGTTCTACTTACAGGATATTCCTCCGCTATGTGCAAACAAATCTTAACTGAGTCTGGAAAAACTACAGGAAAGGGACATCTTACTAGGCATGACCAACACACCCTGTTCCATCTGTTTTATTGATATTAGTTATAAACAAAATATAATGTACGGACGTTACATAAATAAAAAAACATTTTAACAAAAAATAAAGTAATTTTATATTAACTCAAGTATAGAACACTTGTGATAAACGGCATATTAGGAAACAACAAAATTCGTCATAGACTATAGTGGGCAATTTTCAACGGTTTGATTCAAAAAGCATGGAGATGCAGTGAATAAACTATATATATAAAATGGAAATAAAACTAGCATGCCATTCAGTAATTTGTGTGTCCGCAAAGCTATCAGGGATCTGTGTATGGATATATATATATATATATATATATATATATATATATATATATATATATATATATATATATATATATATAACGATAAACACACACACACACACATACACACACACACACACACACACACACACATATATATATATATATATATATATATATATATGTGTGTGTGTGTGTGTGTGTGTGTATATATATATATATATATATATATATATATATATATATATATATATATATATATATATGTGTGTGTGTGTGTGTGTGTGGTTTATCGTTCATATGAACGCTTGTTTCATCATGTTTAAACTTTTGCATGCATGTGCTCATGATAACTTAATCTCCCACTTGTTACATCTAATCTGATGCCTATTAACGCAACACACCCCATCATAAATGCAATATGTATCTGCCTTTACTTTTGAGTGTGGGTGTCCATACTGCTTATTTATTTACTTCCATAGTGAGACAGCCTGACGAATGAAGAAACTTGTTCTTTCTTTCTTTCTCTATCTCTCTCTCTCAACACACACTCTCTCTCTCTCTCTCTGTGTGTGTGTGTGTGCGTGGGCGCGTGTGGGTATGTGTGGTAAAAATGGAAAATGAACACCCAGACGCAATGATCCCACATGAATAAAGGTTTTATCGAATAAGTATACAGGTTGTACACTGTGTATGATAATGATCACTGGGTCGTACACCTATGGACAGAGGCTCCAGAGCGTCTTAAACAACAATGTCAATACTTTATGTAGCCTCCTTTAGCGACGATGTAGTCCTGTAGTCGTGCGTAGAGACGATCATAAAGGCGTAGGATGTCATCTTGGGGAACAGTGTTCCACGCTAATTCCACCTGTTGTTGCAAATGGTGGAGGTTTGTTGCCGGTATTGCCGACCGCGCCAAGTGCCGTCCCATCATGTCCCACACATGTTCAATGGGGGACAGGGCGGGGATTGTGCTGGCCAGGGGAATTGACGAACTCCTTAGAAAGCGCGTTGGGTAACACGATACGTGAACACATTAGCATTATCCTGCTGGAAGAGGACATCTTGGCGTTGTAGGAACGGCAACAAAGATTATGATCTGAATGTAGCGTTCACAGTTCAGTGTTCCTTCAAAAAACACCAGAGGCGTATGGTCATTGTAGGGTATTGCTCCCCAGACCATGATGCCAGCAGTTGGTCCTGTATGTCACTGTCGTATACACTCTGGTTGTTGCTGCTGTCCTGGTCGACGCCGCACTCGCAAACGACCGTCGCTGGCGTCAAGGTAGAATCTGCTCTCATCACTAAACACAACTCCGCGCAAATTATCCCTCCAGTTACGTCGTTCGCGACACTATCCGAGGCGGGCTGCACAGTGACGAGGTGTGAGAGGAAGCCTGGCGAGCGGCACCCTTGATCGTAACCCTGGGTGCAACAGTGGCCCCAATCTGTGCGACAGTCGCCATGCTATCAGCAATGACTGTTCGTCCTGTGCTGTGGTTCAGGTGGGAAAACGTATGCCGCTACCTTCCGGAACCAGGTTGACAAGCATGTGCACCATTGTTGGACCACCGGCACCACCAATGATGCACAGCAGACACCTCGTGTCCTTTGCATTGGGGCGGGCAATTCTTCGGAAGGATCATCCAGCCTCCCTCAGGCGCACAATACGACTTCGTTCAAAGTCCGATAATTGCACTACACACATGTCAATACTTGAAACAACAGGCTACTCTTTCACCGAGTCAACTACTGTTGTATTGAACTCAGCGGTGTTATGCCTAGTACGTGGTTCCTACTCTATCCACAGAACAGCACTGTTAATCATTGCATGTACTGCCCTCTGTCAGTGCTCCATGCGCATATGGTGTTTCTACGTCATCGTTTCAGTAGCGGTCAATTGTCGTGTTCCACACACGCACGCACACAAACACAAACACACACACACACATATATATATATATATATATATATATATAAGAAACTGGCATCAGAGCTATAATTAAACATAAACCATCACTAAATCTAAACATTCAATATACTGTCTATAACTGATTTCGTGGCTTACCAGTAACCTTATCTCCATATTGGATTCTTGGTTTTTCCAGCTTGGTTATGTTTTTAAATAGCAAAATGCCATAACGGCTGAACTTCAAACTCGTATTTATGTCACAATATTGATTTTGCCAAATTCTGACAGATTTAGGTGACGTAATTATGAGTTTTTAGTTTACTTGTCTTGTTTGTACTTCAGTGTAAGGTAAATACAGCAAGTTGGGTATAGGGATAATTTTGAAATTTTCTATTAAAAAAAAAATAACCAAGCTGGAAAAATACAAGAATCCAATGTGGCGGGGGAAAGTTTCCCTTAAAGTTTGAAGCTTCCTATAGGAGAAATGATTCCAGACCTTCCACCCGAAATATTTACTACGAATTATCTTCAAACTCGTCCATGCAAGACATAACCATGCGCACGTTATAAGCCACAAATGTATTTAAAACTCTCATTAATATAGTTTATAGTACACTGAACAGGTGAGTAGGTGGCGTTGGAGCAAAAACAAATAATAATTATCTTCTGCCAAAGATGTTTTTCACAAAAATACAAAGTTGTCACGTATCTGAAATATCAATATAACATTATTTAACCATTCCCTTTGGCAGCCCACAACTTGACAAAATATAAAATTTGTACTTCTGTCTCACTGAGGCATTGTGGGCAACTATAGGCTAGTCACGATAAAGTGAACATTTTTTGAAACCCTCTCATTTAGAATAATAGTCAATAAATATATTTTATTTTAGCTAAAGACGTTAACCTTCAAGTGCGGTGAAATATATACACTTTGTTTATTACTTACATGGCAATATTTATTTTAATAGTGATAGATCGATAAAAAAAATCGCTGATAAAATTACTAGGGCCTCAAAAGTGCTCACTTTACAGTGAACAGTCTGCACTTAATGTTACAGCTATACTTTCTGGTGGATATGAGTAACCGAATTTGCGATGTGAAAGCAGTTCAAAATTTATTTCAAAATATATATTGCAAAAGTTTTATTTTTGAGAGGACTTTATCATTACTGCTGCAGCTGTTTCATGTACGAACTTTGTAACTAATGAAACCACTATTACAATAAACGAAAAGAGTGTATAAAACGGTATTTTTATGTAGCTCCAGGGTTCTTTCGTAGCTCGAAGCGTAATAATGCAACGGAAAAACTTGGACAGATTTGATGTTCTACCACTTAATCTATCAAGACGCCAAATTTTTCAGAGGTGACTATTTCCCCCGATGTCGCCGTACTTCCGTAGCTGGAACTTGAACAACAGGTCACGTGATGGCGTACCGCTACTACTGTTCACGCCGTTGGAAATATGTCCGGCAAAAGCAACGTATAAACGGTACAGTACCTGAAAAAAAAGTTTTATAAAACCTGCAAGATAAAATAAGAAAAATTACGAAATATTGATTTAAAAATAGAATTATGTGTTAATTTTGTCACTGAAATAATCGTTATCATAAATCTTAAGACCTGAGCATTTCCTCGTACATAAAAAAATTAGTTTTAAACTTACAGAACTACCAAAATAAAAATAAGAAACACCAAGAGTTTTTACATAAATTCTACACATAAAATTTGGCGTATTGTTTTATATTTTCTACTCTTCAAAACTATTAATAATTCTTTGATAGTATTTTATTTTCAAGCATTGAGTCAATACCGAAATTCTGCGTTATATTTGGTAGATAGTATACTATAAAGTTATTTGCAGAATTGAATCTAGAATGACATAATCTGTTAGTTTTTAAGTAAACATAATAGCTTGCAATCTTTTCGTTACTTTACGCACTAACAAAAGAAGGAAGGGAACTACAATAAACGTAAGTATTGTGTCACCCTACTTGTTATATAGGTTGGGGGCACATATTAACAAAACACGGGGATCTAGTTGCGGTGATGGTGCATGTACTAGGGTTAGTTCAAGCATAAAAAAAGGGTAGAACTAACATTCAGCACATCATAACAAATTTCTAAAAATATGATATGTTCAATTATTAAACTTATAACATATTATTCACACAAGACACTTTGTAAGTAGTGAAATTATTTTTTACTATTGTTTATGGACTCAGGTTATGAATTACCATTAAAAAAATAAAATGGTAGCTTTACTTTGGAAGGACATTATTTATTAAAATTCTCTTATATTTTTGTTTTTTGTTTTGTTTTGTTTTATTGCATCTGTAAGATATTTTTTAATACATAGCTGTATAAAGATATTGGACAAGTCAAATTACAGTATACAAAGTTTATACACTGGACATACTACACGCACACATATATATGTGTGTATTTTGAGTTGTTAATAAGGTTTCCACATATCTGATATTCGTAATATCTTGCATATAATATCAATAGGTTAATAAGATCTCAAATACATATAATTTTACACTTCTATAATATAGTTGTTAAGTTTTATATACAATTCTCTTTATTATCGGGAACCCAAGCAAACATTGCAAAAAAAAAGTTATTTTCCTATTTAACAAGACAAAAGTTACATACGGTAATGTTGCCGAGCAAAGGTTGTGCCAAGAACAATTTGTTATGCAAAAACCAAACAAAAAAATATTTTCAAATTTCATCTTGAAACTTTTTTGGTATGACCAAAGAATATGAACAAATCACGCGAATTTACCAGAAGTTTATAACGAAAAGGCTGCATGGGGAAGCAGAGTCCAAAGAACGATATTTCAATGTTGAGGTCTAGGTGTTAGTAACATTCTCCATGCTTAGTACATTAATATGAATGGCCTGTTTGAAAATTCAGGCTTCGCCCGCAGCCGGGACGATAGTGGAATGGCCGAAAATTACATCAGAAGGAGGATGGCACACCTCATTTACAAACTGCTAAACCGAAGCACTCAAAGCTCCGTGCCTAGGGCGGTAGTCGGTGACCGCCAAGAAAACAGATAATACACAAAATAAGTATCTCCCGCCACAAAAAAAAACAGGAAGAAACATCGATGGGAAAAATATGCAACAACTTAAACTTACCTTTCGCGGTCAAAAAGTAATATCTACCCCATAATAGTGGGAATCAAAAGCGAAGATAATAAAAATAAAGATGTGCTACATGATTATCAAGTCGTGAAGAAAGAAAACGGGGTGTCCGGAAATCGTTATGGCCAAGAATCGATTCAGGAAGTCGCACAATCGATTATATAACATTATAAAATTATTTACTAACATGTGACATTTTATCACACTTAAAATTTGTAAAATGGAAAACTTAGTTAAAACAGTTTATTACACACAATATATAATTATTTCTCTCTCATTACACAGCATTTACAAAATTTATACTTACACAAAATTAACTTTCAAATATAGAGACAAAATGGTTGGCGACTATAAAATTATTTTACTGAATAAGAAAACGTTCATTGCTTAACAGTTTGTTTAACAAAACGAGAAGAATTTAACAGAGCTCCAACGGACATACAAAATCAATTATACCTTATTTAATTATATCACTAAACATATTCATAAATAACAAAAATGACAACTTTGTTGGACTCGTTTTTTGAACAGTTTCAAAGTTAAAAATTTCTCAAATAGATTCTTCAGAACTTACAGGAAATTTAGTATAACGTTAAATCTTACCGAATTACAAAAATATATGTAGCAAAAAAATCACAGCATCTCTAGCTGAATACAAGTACAATAAATTAACGAGACAAGTACTCAATAAGGTTAAGTACACGTACATGACAAAATTACAGAAAGAAAAACTAATTGCTGAAACTGAATACTGATGTTTTGTCACATGGGGAAAAGTGATAGTATTCCAGAAAGGAATACACATTCAAACAACTTAACAGAAACAAAAGGTCATGGGATCCAGAGGCTCCGGCGAAATACTGACACACACACACACACACACTAAAACCAAAGGTATAACAACATCTCAAAAGATGGCGCAAAAGGTAAAAATAGTGGCGAACCAGAGTCGCAACACTAGCAAAAGACCAAGACTAATACTAATGTTTAACAATACGATTAAATAAAGTTAATCATCAAGGTTAGTAGTGGAATATTAAAATCTCAAAAAAAGGCAAAGACAAACATATTTGACGACAAAATTAAATTTGATCTTAGTATAGTTTAAGATTTTTAGTAACACATTTTAAGTGTTCAAAAATACAAATAAACAGAGGTGACGAATTTAAGGCGGCACAGTATGATACCAAAAAGACTTGAAAAGTACACATCACACATCACAGAATTAAGATATATTTAAGTGCGTATTATTATTATTTTGTGGAACTACGCATGTGGGAATCGATGCCGCTGGTCGGTGGGTTTTCTCGGTGATCTCCCATTCTCCCCGCCCTTGCATTCCTGCTACATACCCACCTCGTTTCACCCTCATAGGCTCACAAGATATCAATGTTAAGAGCCGCCCAAATCTATATAAAACACACTCCACTCCACTGTGGTGAAACTAAGCACATTGTACAGAGAGATAAGGTATAGTCTATTTCATGTAAGTGTGGTAAATTGTGACAGTTCTAGAAAAGTAGCACGGCCATCATGTATCCTTCCACCACAGCTGTTTTTGTCACTGAAGGAAAATACGTTTGTAAATAAATGTTTTGAGTCCTATTAATACATGCATTTTCCTCTTTCCTCATGTTCCGTATCGTTGCAGACACTGAAAGATTAACGTTAGCTAACTTCCGTCCAGTAATTAATGTAGGACATTACAGCTAGGTTGGCATTCCAACCTGTTTTATTTATGTAATAACAAAGTTAAATTTGTGGCGTTCTGGTTATTTTATTTCAATGGAAAAAGGAAACAATGAGAGGATGTAGGGTCGGGGTCTTTAGTTTAACGTCTTCCATGAGACGGCATTATTTTGATGTTCTTACGAGTGTGTGGTATTTTGAGTTGCATGTTGTTTGGATGGAGCAGTGGAAAATTTTGCTCGTATGGAACCAACATCTAAATGATTTAACTTCGAAAATTCTTAACTTTAATGAAAAAACAAAACGCGATGCATAAGTCGCTGTTCGTATTCGTACATATGCAGCTATATATAAGTGGAAAGTGCGGCTTTTCCAGACCACGTGCATTTCAATAATTATACTGCCGGTTTACAAATACATTTACAAAACACACTAATTTACTCTTTGTGAAATTCGCAACCTCTTGAACACGTGTTTTGCTATGGCAATCCTTTCATATTTACATCACTAAAATCACGTTTGTTCGTCACTGGCATTAAATAATTTATTTGCAGAATCATTCAGTAAAATCAACACTGCGCACGTTTCCTGAAACCAACAAACTTAAACTTAGATACGTAAATTATATTTGTGTCACTTTCACTGCGGACGGCCGTAAGGAAAATGGAAGTTAACGTCTGCGGCTAAAATAAAACATATTCATTGATTATTATTACTAATGCGAGGGCTTTCAAAATTGCTCACTTTGCAGTGATTAGCCTAAATGATAATTAAAGCAGGTATACTTTGCGGCACAGTTAATGGTGTTGCGGCACAGTAAGAAAGCCACAGGGATACGCCGGAAAACCGCGTAGCCAAGCGGAGTTTTGAGAGGTTCTGTAGATCAGCAAACAAACTGCGCGGCAGCGCGGGTGGGGAGGAATTAGGCCAGTGGCCTGGATATAACGCACGCACTCTAAAGGTGCGGCGCTTGACGTCATCCGCTACCCCAGGGACACAGGGCGCGTGACAGGCGCCGAGCAGGGAACCACGAGGAGCGAGAGCCCTCGAACGAGATCAGATTTATGTGAAGAGAGTAACTGGTCAATGGTAAGCGAGTCCCTCGTCGAGAGTGTGAGAAGGGCCTTGTAGCTTCTGGCTGAAGAGAAGTCCCAAGTCTGATAGTATTAGAATTTGTGAGTGATCAGCAAGGCATTTTATGTAGTCTGTTTTGTAACCTAGTAACAAATACTGTATAGTTCTAGTAGCTTTGCAGTAGTGTGTACGACGCACTTCTGGCGCACTTTCGCCCTTATCGGCATCGGGTATATGTGGATAACCTGAGAGCGGTCTCGCCCAGTATAGGAAATTTAGCTGGGTGACCCTTATTGACATTGGGTGCCCATTTATTCAACCTGGGAGAGGGTGGCGATGAGGGTTAAGTTACAGACCGCAGCCACTCCGATCCCAGGTTGAATAAATGGGCAACCAATGTCAATAAGGGTCAGCCAGCAAAATTTCCTATACTGGGTGAGACCTCTCCCAGGTTATTCACATATACCCAATGTCGATAAAGGTGAAAGTGTGCCAGAAGTGCGTCGTACACGCTACTGTTTTTTCATTTTGACTGTATTAAGAAAAATTCTTATTGAGTGCTTATCATTTCATGTTCCACGTCCTTCGCAACGCGTAACAGAAAATCTGAACACCCCCAGTAATATTGAAGGCTGCTTATACAATGTCCATCGTGCTAGAGTACACGATGACCATGAACCGTGCCATAAAGAATACGTCATTTCATTTTGATATGTACGCGTTTGTAATGTACACACGTTTAATAGTGAGTCAAGCTTGACAGTTAGTTATGTTGCGGGAAGCGGAGTAGAGGACAACCTGCCCAGGAGAGACCTTTCTTCGCGCTGCTGGGTTGCGCAGAACGCCAGCGTTAACGATGAAGGTCCCGTGTTTCCTTAAATTACAATGCGAGAAAGACGTGATGCGGCACCTTTGTTGCTATCTATTATAAGTAGGGACATGAAAAGGTCGCGTTATTTTTTGACGTCAAGCTAAAATTCGCAGTATTGTATAGGCTACACTCGAGCCGGCATAGTTTCTTCATTGGCTGCTGCTTGGATGTTAAGTCACTCCCATGCTGAGTGAATTGCGCGTGATTGGGGCACACGATTGAGAAGTGTTCATTTACTGGATCAGAGTTACCCGGGGCGTGCCAAATAAAGAATAGGTCAATGTCACACGTATTCCATAGGACAAGTGTTTAAAGTTTAAAATGTTCCGAGATAAAAACGCGAATTTTGCAGGTCTCTAGTTATAGGCTGTTTACGGTAAAATTAGCACTTTATAATGCCCTGCTTAAGATCTACTTGTATGCACGTGTATTATTCCGCCTTGTGTAAAATAAACATTGCTATTGGCCTCATCACTTTTTTCATGCATCGATCGAGTGAAACAATGAATTTATTAGGAAAGTAAATATTTTACAAATATGGTCATTTTTATACTTCTTTAAATTTAAAAATAACAGAAAGCGAAAAAAGTAATTTACGTTACCACAAATGGTTACATAACACTTTTTATTCGACGTTAATATATGGAACTCCTTTCCACCCATCGTTACTAACTTTTATTAGCGCATGTCACTCAGTGCGCTCGTTAAAATATAGCAGGCAAGGGCAGTGACTATTTCTAAGGGATTTTCTAAGGTTGATTTCAAAAGTACTCACTTTATCGTGAACAGCTTTACAAATATTGGAGGAAATATTCAAGATGGGATACAGACTGTATAGATAATGTGTAAAAGAACAAAGATCTTTAAACACCACAGCACTTGTATGTTGCTGCGATTAAATAATTTCATGGAAATAATCACGATTACTATCCTTATTTTGACTTAATTACCGTGATGCTGATGCAAACCTGGGACGTAAAATATGGATCATAAATTCACATGTCACAATTAACTGTACACAGACTGTATGCAGACACTCGGTGTTCAATCGTACTCAAGTTGAGAGATTTGGGCGGCTCATAAAAACGAGGTCTTGAGAGCCGATGAGGGTGAAACGAGGTGAGAATAGAGCAGCGCCGGAATGTAAGGGCGGGGGAAATGGGGGATCCCCGAGAAAAACCCGCATGATTCACACATGTGAAAATCCGGGAGTGACCCGGCCGGGGATTGAATGCGATTCGCCTTGGAGGGAGGCGAGTTATCTAACCGCTCAACCACAGTGGCCCCTGCTCAATCATAAATAATTTCATCAGTATTTGCAATAAACTAGTAATTCAGGTCCAACTTCGAAGGTGTGCACCGCCCTTTCAATTCACTTTAGACCATAATGACGTATATATTTTACTTATTTTTTCGTGATTCTCCTGCTGCCAAGATTTGTCGGTGAGATTGGTTTAATTAAGGTACAACCTGTATAGCCGCAAACTCAAACACATAAAAATGCTTAAGCAATATATTTTTTTTAACGTAAAGTTTCACTTTGTTTTTCTGGGGAAAAAGATTTAGAACCCTGTTTTACTAGTTTACGGCAAGGATGTGTGACGCCATTGAGTTTGACCGAGTCGAAATCTTGCTCTACATCACGGCTAAAGATATTCTTTTTTTTTCTCAGTGAACCAGTTACAGTTAATTGTCCGGTCATTGCAACTCCGTTCACAAATATACTACAATTTCAATTTGAACACACCAGAATTATTTTTTTCACAGTCACGTTTCTTTAATGACCAGAAAGAACATACAATTTAGCGTCGTTTCTCTGCGATAAATGTTATAATCAGCATCTCCCCCCCAATCTACTTCGAGTCATTTGTATACTGTGCTTTTGGTTGCCGGTTTTCGATTAGTGACATAGCGATTATATAGTAGGTGGCGAAAGCTTCGAGATATTTAGTACCGAGCATGTTAGTGAGATCAGATTTGCGATAGCATGTAGTTATTATTTGTTACATAGTTCTTCTTCTTCGTGATTACCTGCTGAAGGTATTCTGTTGCTGTTTTACTAGGTATGTCAACTAGTAGCTTAAAAACATAGTTTAGTCAAAGACGAACAATTTATTTCTTCACAGGTGAAGTTTAATTCATTTCACACCATCGCGTAACGGTACGTCTAATTACATTTGGTTGAGCCATGTGCGGTGGTAATAGTAAATTCAATGTTTGAGTAACTAACTCAGAAAATCTATTGTATCACGTACCTGTATGTACGTATATCTATAAAACCACATGATAATGTATTGTTTGACAGAAAACATTGAGTAACATATTGTGTCAGTTTTTTACTTAGGGTTCTCACTTTATTAAAACCAACTTCCTACTGTACTACTGGGTATAACAGAAAGGATAGTGGATTTCACTCAAACTTCATTAATTAAAATTGTTAGCAGGAAAATTTAAAATGATGTTTAGTAAAATTTAAAGATGCTGAATATTTATTAGCAGGTCTGAGAGATCTCAAATATTTGACTCAACCTGTATTAGGAGTTTAATATCTTCAAATATCCACCATTCTTACAGGAATTATTTAAGTCTGATAAAATCTGAAAAATTATTAAATTAAAATTATTACTTCTTTATGTATGCTTAAAAAAGCTGAAATAAGATTGTTACTATACCAAACAACTTTACTTCTCACGTCTTTAAAATACGTTTATACGTCTTAACTGGGTGCAAGAAACTGTCACGATCACTGGTAATTGCCCAAAAGTCAATAGAACTTGTAAGTTAAACCCAAAGTTTATTGCTCTAGATAACTTATTGTATCAATTCAAAACTGTTTCCCAGGGTTGATGACGTTAGTAAATTTGTTCCGGTACTAGCTTCAGTTCGTACAGCAGTGGACCTCTGGATTGTATCATATCAATGAAAATCCAAGTCATCACAATTTAAAATGTGCATAAATGCAAAGTATTATTCCGTAATGACACTTCTAAGTACTTCAACAATCAAGTCATACCGCGCCGGTATTACACAAAAGACGGCATCACCTCATACGTGGTTGGCGTCATCATCTCTAAGATGGCGTCTGGCGCTAAGCGGCGCCTCAAAAATAGGCGTCGTCTGGAACCACTCAGAGAAAACTAATTGTGACGACTACGCCCTCTTATTTTACGTGGTGCGGCGTTCCTACTCAATAAACTTACTTCTGGCGCCGGGGATTAAATTAATTTAATCCCAGCGAAAATTAGTCGCGGCCTTTTCAGTGAAGAATCCGACCAAAAATAGTCACTTCCGGTATCTCCGTCGAACGAGTAACTAAAAACCTGAAGCGACTTCCGGAAAAAAAAAACCTAAAAACCTCAAACCAAAAACACAAGAAAATTAAGCCATAACTAAACAAAACTGCAAAAAAGGTAATTACAAAGGAAAATTAAACAAAACAACTTACAACAAAATAAATTGTTTGAAAAATCAAATTTAAGTTTTAAGTTTAGAAATTATTACTGATGAAAATACTATACATACAAAATAGATCTGTGTATTACAGTTGTTATTAAATCTACGTTAGTACAAAGTTAAAATAACTGTTCGGGGTCATCAAAACAAAAGTATTAAAAATATAACTATTTTGAGAAAAGCAAAACCAAAACGAAACATTAAATAAATATTTACGGTAAACATAAGCTGTTAAGGAAAAATATATAATAGACTTAATATACCCATACACTTCTTACTGAAAAACCTTGTAGTTGAAACTAGTAGATACTTTTCCCTCATATGCAAACAAACTACTGTAGTCTTATTTTCAAATCATAAAAACAGTATGCACTTTCTTTAGTATCCTCCATATGTGTGCCAGGTGACTAGCTGCTACTGCACGGGGAAAACAGGTTTGGTTCAAACTGTCCTTTCAAATGTAAACGCCTGGTTTATTAAAATTATATAAAGTTTTATTTGACATTTACAGCGTGTCATGCATACTAAAATTAGATAAAATTTTAGATGTTTCACGAAATATGCGTACTTAATTATTGTAGGTGGCACCAACTCTCAAAATGGCGGATACTAGAAGTTAAAAAATAACTTAACGCGTTTATTAATTACGGTCAATGTATCAAGCAGCTTAATAAGTACGTGGCAATATTTATACACCACACTCGAATCTTTCTTTGCAAATGGAATTTGTTAAAAAGCGTCTCGTTTTCATTTTACGTGACATGTACCCTAGTCCTCTTAAAGTTAACAAATATGATGGTTTGCTTAATGTAGCAGTCTTATTCTCGCTATTGCATCTCATAAGTATTATCGACATCACTTATAACTAGGCTGTATGCCATATGGCCAAGCGGTAAAAAATGATTATTTTCATTGCCAGCATGTGAAATAGAACAATTTAAAAAATTGCCCGCAAATTTTGTTCCACGTATCCTGTATATATTCATCTACTTCATGCGATTTGTTTTATATGGGTAAATGAAGATTACAGGATGAGGTCATGCCAGTCACTAAAATCCAAAACACGTAATTGGTATTCCTAACCTAACGGTATAGGCTGGTCACGATAAAATGAACACATTTGAAACCCTAGTTACGTTTTTTTTATCAGACATTTTTTATCATTCCGCCACTTTTTAAAATAACTATTTAAATGTAAATATTAAACACAGTGTACACATTTCATCCGAACTCGAAAATTAACGTTTAATGCTAGAATAAAATATATTTATTGACTATTATTCAAAATGAGAGGGCTTAAAAAAGTGCTCACTTTACCGTGAATAGCCTATACACTTATATACGTGGTTAGCGGTTAATTGAGAACTTTTGAAACACCTGCTTAAAATTTACTTTTCTGCTCATGTTGCGTTATTCCACAATGTGCAAAGTTTGCATTATAATGTGCCCGATGACTATTCATCCGTTAGTTAAATGGAAACGTGAAATTGTTAGAAAATTTAACGTGCTACTGAAACGCCAATTCGTACTTTGAGGCGTATAAAGCAAAACCACCGACATATTTGCTATCAGCTTGAACTTGACACTTCCAGTGCAATGCCAAAACTTAGAAATACACTAAATTTAGCATACTCCCGCTGGGATCCGAAGAACAAACTGGTCAGCTTATTCAGCAGACATGAACTGCACAAAGAATGCGTGGTCCTTCCTCGAACAAGCGATTTTAAACCGTGCACAACCATCATTGACCATTCAGGGCTTATAAACAGCCGTATGGGACGATTTTCCTCAGGAAATTCTTAATGATCTTGTTTTTGACATGCCTCGTCGGATACAAGCGTGCCTCAAGAATCGTGGAAGTCCTAAACGGTATTGAAGTTTGTCAATGCATCTAAGAAGACCTTTATTTTGATATTGAAACTGATGAGATTCCTTTGTTTACGTTGTTGTTCAGGTAATGCCTTTTGTTTGTTTCATACTGGGATGTTGTCTACGAGTACCCATTGTGTTTTATTTCACTTACGTGCTATTATAAGTACACTATGGAACGTAAAATGCTTTTATTCAATATAAAATCCTGGATTCTGATATATGCTAAACTTTTTTAGGGCAGTATATTTTACTTAATCCGTTGCCAACGTAAAACGTGTATGCTAGTGTGTAGCTTACGGTAGCATCTACGCAGTAACCAGTGTCTTTTATTTTTCAATGTTGATTTCAGAAGTGCTTTCTTTACCGTCAACAGCCTCTAAATAATTTAAACATTTGAAAATATATTTATCTGAAATAATGGGTATATAACATAAACTGCATCTAGTATAATGACACACGTTGAAACAGTCTTTGTTTAAAACATCGGTGTTTACAAATTTCGTACAGACGTGTGGAAATTTGGAATTAACGAAGGAACGCAAACTGTGGGTGGTATTACGAGTCTGTACTGGGAGGCTGCTCCTGCCGAAAAACCTGGGCGTGTATACAATACACACTGGCGATTAAAATGTATCGATAAAATATCGAGGATCTTGGGAGGATTTCCTGTCGAACGTACTGGATATGGGTAGTTCTTGTTCCGCATCATTACCTCCTCGTTACTGCAGCAGACAAAGGAATGTTGATTAGAAGTAGCGTGGAGCGAGACGAGGCGATAAAGCGGACGCACGGGAAGAAGCGGCGTTATTAAAATCGGTGACTTATAAAAGACCCTAGAAGCATGGGGAAGGGAACGGTAGAGGATGGTCGATGGTGGAAGGAAATGGGTGAAGGGGGAAGGACAAAGGCAATTTAGTAAAAAAGGAAAGAGCCGTAAGTCTCTCGAGAAGTATCATAAGAGCGCTGCTAAATGACATAGCGTGTTTGGAGGGAGAGGCTAGTTGCTGGTTATTAAACCCTGGGGGGGGGGGGGGGGTTGGAAGAAAATACACGTCGGTAGAATTTCAAATATGGCAACTATCCGATATTAACTGCGGACCGAACTCGGTAGGAATTTTCGGAAACAAGACGTTGAAGGTAGGCGAAGAACATAATTACAACGCAACCGACAAGAATTTCAGGTATTTCTCCTGTGTCATTCCCCGCTCAAAGGTTAATTCCAGAAGAGAAAAAATGTTCCCTTATTTTCAAACGACAAATAGAGAGCGGTTTTCTTAAGGCTCCTGCCCGACTGCGTATTTAAACAGTGGTCGTGTACCGTAGTAGCTCGGGTGCTGGAGAAAAAAGTGAAAATTAATATAGGTGAAATTACCGGTTTTCTGCATTTTTTTCTCATTTTCAAATGTTTCGCTGCCATCATAACTGCTTGAGTAACGAGACATCGTATTACTGACCACAAGTTGTTAGTTTGATTCCCGGCTGATTAATTAATTTTCATTAACGGGCCGGTTTAAGTAGAGTCAGCTTAGAAATTTGAGACTTAAATCCGAATCAGCAAAAAAAAAGTGCATCAAAGTACTGTTATCACCAAATGTCTACTATGATGCATGTGGCTTCAGTTCGCTGAATTATTTTTATTATATTATGATTTTCTTTCAAATTGTGTTATTTCTCTACGCTAACATACACGCACAAGGTTAAAATGAAATTTAAGGATATGCATGAAATTTGGCTTCACTAAATTCGTCGATGACTATAACTGTGAGTCAGTATTGCTGGCATACTTGGGAACAAATTGATGCAGTTAATATTTAGGCAAATACACTAAATCGAAATGAAGTAATTTTAACTTGATTTTTAGTGTGTTTCCGAAAGGAAAGACTTGCTAATTTGAACGCCTTCCGGCCTGTGTCTGTTTGTAAGTGTTTACGTGCGTCCTAAAAAAACTTCCTAACAAATGCACTAAACTGCAACGGATTTCTACTACAGATTGGGAAGATCAATATTAAAAGTTTGGCAAGCACGAACATTTTCGCTACTAGGTAAGCACTAGTGCAAGAAATGTACCAGATTTTCTCTATTTTCTACGTTAAGAAACAGGATGTAAAAGAATTTTTCTTTTGTTTATTTACAGTTTTGTTTGTTTACATTTTACCATGGCAGTTGTGTTGCCAAAATTTTGTTTTATTTATATTTATTTGCCGCAGGTTTATTATGCTATTAGTTTATGTTTATTTATCATATTACTTTAAATTACGCATATAAAATTAGTATTGATTGAGTTAATTATTTTAAAATCGGTTTCACAAATTGTCTTTTCACGCATGTTAATCTTTAACTTCTTGCTTTGTATATGTATAAGTTATTCTTATTGAAATTTCTATGGCGGACGAGTGAAAATTACGTGTAATGTATAGAGCATATTGACTGCATTCACGCGTATTATGCTGAATTATTTCTATTTATTTTAATAACTGTACTAGGTATTAAAATCCTTAACCATGTATTGTTAATACAATAACATTTTTTTTTTGTAATAATTACATCACTGTTTTTATTTAACAAAACCCACTATTCACGTTCGGACGGTATTTGCGTTTCTCCCTTTCTATTTGAAGACCTTACACTGCAAAAGAAAGTAGTATATCGTGTCGTGTGTTCAAATTATATCCGTGAGCCCACTTTCTACAACGATAAAACCATGTACTCAGTGGCGGGACGAATTACAACTTACGTTGGCACGACTTACGACATAGCTTGTTGATTTCGACGCTGGCTATCTTTTGTCCCGTGCGTAACTCGTAATTGCGTTGTGTTTCAAACGGTTTGCATGAGTTACAAAGTTGCGGTTCTATTGCTTCGACGTTTTCGTGACGGCTTTAAGTAGTTCGACCGTGTCGCGTGGATTGCTAAGTGACGTGTGTGCGTTCATACGAAAATGTCGTTGACCCATGGGGTAGCCTTTATAATTTCATACGTGACAGCCGGAACTGGATTAATTTAACCGTGAACAGTTTTTACCGACTATAGTGACGTTTAAAGGTCACGTACGTATGTGTATATGACAACTTTGTAACGTTTCCGTGTAGATTTAAAACGCAATTAATGAATTTGCCTCGACGGATCTGTGATTTTAGCATTACTGCTCAACAAGTTCCAAGAAATGCTGCATTCTAACCAGTAAAACTCATAGAATAATAATGTAGTAAAACGTACATATGCAGTAGAAATTTTTATTAAAACCCACGAGCGGGTAACAAATTGTTACTATCAGGACCTAAAATAAGGTTATGTATGCAGTTCCCATGCTGCATACGGCACAAATGAAAGACTGCGTTCGTTTTCAGTGTTTTCTCATTGGGGTTATGAATTTGATCGACGAATCATTTTTATCCCATAGCACTGCCTGATGCCTGCTTCAACAGTAAAACAGAGCTGAGATTTGCAGGACCGCTAAATATCGTATATTTTTTTATTATGATTAGTATGAACATATTACAATAAAGTTATGATTCTGATGCTCAAATGCATGAACACCATTATAAATTTATGTGTATAATTTCCACATTACAAACACTAAAAATAGGTATACGTTCCATAAGTTTTCATGTAGTTAAGAACGAAATAAACGTATCACGTCAGGCCGTGTCCGAAATAGCAGATTTTGTTGAAAAAATTATCGTGTAACCCGATTCAGTATACAAAAATGGTGACATATTTGGTAATTTGGCATTTCGTATTTTACATCTAACGGATGTTAGCAAAAATACAAAATGACAAAATCAGCCCCATGTTGGTTGTTACCTTCAAAAAACATGCGTAAATATTATTTTTTTCTTTCTTTCTTTCTTTCAAATAACTCTCTATATAAAATACACTACGCATGTTTTAAAAAGCACGCAAGTGTTGTGTTTTGTTTATACTTTTTGCAACAAAATATTTTTAAATCTGTTATTGCATAATTTATTATTATTTTATTTACTAACGTATTTGCAGCATTCCAGCGATGATTCTATAAATATTACGTCAATTTTAAGTATTACATTTATCTCAAAATTAATTTTCACTGTTAATGTAAAAATGCGTTTCCGCGAGGGCTAAACAAATGGCTGTTGACAATGTCCGAGTTGAAAATTACGAAATGACAAATTTGTGGTTTCGGACACGGTTTCAGACTGTTAATAATAATTAGTATTTTTATTGTTCTGTACACAGTTATTTCAAACTGCCAGTGAAACAGATAATCGTACTAAATAAACCCTGCAGGTGTGTGTGTGTGTGTGTGTGTGTGTGTGTATATATATATATATATATATATATATATAAAGCTGTTGTAAATAAACACTTCACAGTGTCTCCATTTGTTTATAGCCTCGCCCGGGGCGGTGAATAACTAACCACGGCACATCCGATACCAACTCAGGACATAGAGAAAACCCGTTCACAAATACGTTCCGCGAGTTAAGGATTAGTCATGGCTTTTCAATCGCCAGAAATGGTAGCACATACGTCTTGCCAAATTGAACGTTCTGGAATACCGGTCAAAGCCCCTCTTCTCCATACGCACTCCCGCAATGAAATATTACAATTTCCAGAGCGAAACTCCGCTAAATACTAAGTCCGCTATTCCAGCAAGTAAATTCAAAGTCCCGCGTCACTTCTGCCAGAAACTTTTTTTTTTGTCGGCCTAAATAGGCTAAGTTCAAATTCACCAGAGAATTCCCCAGCTCGCCACTCGCCTTACATACCCGGCAAGCAACCTCTCCCTAGAGTCGCAGGTCAGGCCTCCAGAACCACTTCAACAGTCAAACTCAAGCTTTTTTCAATTACATTGTTCTTCAATATGAATACATGCCTTTGGCGCGCCTTACAAGCTGCGGGCCACAACCCGCCGTACGTATTTGTGTTGCAAGTAGAAGCAACGACAGGCGTTACTCGTATTGCAAGGTTGAAGCGTCTGGCAGGCGTTGTATGCGCGTTGGCTGGAAAACATGACAAGTACCAATATTAACCCTCCAAATTAAAATATGGTAACATTTTCACACATGTGACGAAACTCCTTCCGTCACAATATCTGATATTATTCAGACCATCAACCATTGTTTCATCAGATTTAATAAGGCCTGCTGCTGTATTATTCTTCCCCTGGAAATATTTATTTAACAGTTCAATAACATCCATCATCTGTTTACCCATGAGCAAACCCAGATACATTTCTCCATTTCAAAATATATTAAGCAAAACTGCTAGCTCACTCGCAACCATTTTCTAACAATTCTTTTAATGTTTCAAGAACGAGGTCATACCTGAAATATTTCCAGCAGGTCCTTGGATTGCATTTTCATGGATTTGGGATATTTAGCTTTCGTTTTTGAAAAGAGGATTCCCAATTGATTTACTTATTCCATATCGTTTCCCGCTGTCCTAGAACAATAAGCAGCTCAACTTCATTATTATTTACAACGTGACCCACAGTGAATGTAGTTAGCCGAAGGTTGTTTCTTAATTATATTACACTAAGCACCCTTATTGGCTCCAGCCATGTTCGCAGTTCCGTCGTAAATTTGTCCCCGAATATTCCCAAGGGAAAGTTGCTATCTAATGAGAGCATTGCAAGTTAGTGATGCTATGACTTCTCCGGTGGTAAGCACAGTTTGATATAAGCCATTAAAACTTTCGTGGGGATCTAAATTATCATCACACCAACAAATAAAGACACGCGCTTGCTCTTCTCCAGAAATACGTCTTGTACCATCACATGTCATAGAATAAACCAAAGGGCTGCTTGACTGAATTCTTTCTATGATAGCAGCAACTATTTCATTTCCTAGGATCTGGATGATTTCATTTTGTGTAGCAGTATATGGGTAATTTTGTTCCTCAACAATTACATGGAATTTCCTCCATCCTACATTTCCTATGAAATTAATTTTATATTATATTAAAACTATCCAGCACCTACTGGGAAAAATATGTTAAGAGTTCGAGAATTATTTGGGGGGATCACCCTCTTATCACCCATCCACAGCCATGATGTCATGATCGAACAAAGCAGAATCTTTTACCTGCGCTGCAAAGAAGACAACACTTTATCTTATCATTTTTTAAAGAAATATAAAGATAAAAAATATAAACGCGCAGATTTTATTTTTATAAGCACAACTGGGCAATACAAATGCACTCGTGAAATCGGCAATTGTCTAAATATAGCTTGTAAAAAAATATTAAAATTAATATTTTATTGCTGTTAACAACTTTTATACACATCTATCAATAACGTTTACCTTATCCACCGAACTTGATGTTTGTGTCAATCGTTTGAATTTTAAGGAAGTTATAATAACAAATAGTGCCCTTTCCTGAAGTTAAACCAGGTCGACGTATCTGGGAGAAACACAAGCGTTCTTTCATTAACCAGTCACCCCTTAAAAACATTGGTGTTATCAAGCACAGTCTAAGATCTGATCCTGTTATATTAGCAAAGAATGCTAATATTATTATTGGGCAAAAATTCAGTCTCTTGTTCTCTGCGCCAAATAAACACTGTTGTTATAGTCCAGCTTCTTCAAGCAGTAATGTGACTGTGATACGATAAGCTATGGTATTTATTTGTGACTGGCATTCTGCATCGCATTACTCACCACTATGCGAAGTGAAAAAAAAAATGCTTTGCTGTTGGTTTTGTATAATTCTACATTTAACTACTGGCCATCAGACAACTTCAACGAACATGGTTATCTTTTAAGTGCTGCATTTTTATTCTGTAATGCTGACCATGGGATGGCATACATACTGTTACGCACCGACTCCCGCACTAGATGCGGTCCCGGCGCTGTGGGAGGTGACCCACTTCGACCCTACCATCCACCCAGGCAGACTCGCTCTCCGCTACGTCACTCGGCGGTTGAGAGAATTATTGACAGTCGACCTGGCACCAGTGTCCCTCCTCTCCCAACCGGAGGAGTCTATCACTTCAGAGGATGAGTAAGAATCTGCGTCCTCGGTCGACGCAACTCGACATATAGAGAATATTCTGGACCAGAGCCGACAACACTAAAAATATCCCCCGCAGCCAGAGAATTGGCAGTTTTTTGTGGTATCCATTTGGCTGGAGTGTGGTATTCGGGTAAAGTCTGGTGAAGCCGGAGATGTCAGCGGAGAGGACGAATGACGGTGGAGGATGTGAGACGACAGCAAACGAGTAAACGAGTGTGTCTGTAGTGTGTATGGACGAGAGGGGGTGGAACCTGACGAATAGACTGCTACTGTGCATTGGGAACTCGGGGCACTCTAGAACATTCCGGAATGGTGGAATATGGACTGAATTAAGGTGGGACTGTATTAATGTGTGAATCGGACTTTATAATATTGTATCTGTCAAATATGGACATATAGCTGATAAAGTAATTCACTAGGTGTTGATACGCTGTTTATTGAGAGCGATTTTATTAATTTGATTGCACTAATTTCATTGAAGTCATGGACGATTATGTAAATACTAATTGTGAAAAAAAGTGGTAATCATTTATTGGAGTCGAGAGTATTTTCTTTGTAGCATTTATAAATAAATAATAAGATTATTAATCACTTTATTTAACCAAGACCTCAATCCCTCAAAGAACCTGGCTAAGCCCGCCGACTTTGAGAAATTGGCAAATAACGAAACGTCTAAAAATGACTTACGCAGATGCACACGGCAGTGTTACAACTTGTTAGCGGCGTCGGAATCATTTTTGGTTAAAGGTGTCGTAGAGAGTTTGTTGTCTCTCCCTAAACTTTAGTTCTGAAATCCATTGTTGTATTTACACACACAGGCACATTGCTTCCTCATCACATATTTTTACAGAAAATACGTATTCCAATATAAACACTAATACGTGATGCTATTATTGATATAAAATTTTTCATTATGAATTTTAATTTACGTAGTTTTCTTGTAGGGCCACGTCGTGAAGTCTTTGACGCTCCCAAGAAAGACTATAGTGGGACCACACGTCCCCCTTCCCTTCCCCCCTCTTACCAATGCTCCTGTAACTTGTATTACTCTACACTTAACAAACTTCAACTTTCATCAGTGACATAATACTATAGTAGTGATCAGATACGAGAATATATATATATGCCTAAAGAAGAACTTCAATTAAAGTATATAGAAAAAATCACTAACTGAAAACCAGACAGTTAAAATTTGTGTTTTTTTTTTTTTTTACTCTCCGGAACTCTCGTCTTGACTGGATGCGACAGTTTGAAACCGGAAGCAATGACGACTCTACTCACCCTTGCCCCTCTCCCCCTCTTCTCCTCCCCCCAGATCTATCCTTCCATCCGCACGCACTTACCAGGGATGTTCATTGTTGTAATTTTGCCTGGAAAAAAGTTTTGGCCATGCTCGGATGATATCGCCTAGTTATTTCCCCCAAAGCCTTGCATTTCAGTGTGGTCGCATGCAGCAACTTCCTGTCACAAAGGTGTATGTTTAGCTTGTTGCAACGTGCCACACATCCTTGCGACACGCACGCGATCCCTTCCGCTACTCTCACTGTCCCAGACCACAACCGCAAAGGACTGTATATTTCCAAGCAGGCAGCGTTATGCTGGCTGGAGAAGTCATGTCCCCGCCCAAAGCTTATGATCCCCGCCGTCATCTTAAAAGTATACGTTGTAAAAAGTCTTTCTTTGCTGGGGCCGCCATGCCGTAGTAGTGGTTAGACTACTCATCTCCCACCAAGGCGAACAGGGTTCGATTCCAGGCGGGGTCGCCCCCTGATTTTCGCACGTGGGAATCTTGCCGGACGATGCCACTGGTCGGCAATTTTTCTCGGGTATCCCCCCCGCCCCCGCCCCCCCAAACATTCCGGCTCTGCTCCATACTCACCTCGTTTCATCCTCATCGGCTTTCAAGACCACGATGTTAATAGCAGCTCAAATCTTTTCACTCACTAATTCACTCTTTCTTTCCTGAAACGCATTATTTGTTACCACAAAGAAAAATTTGTTTGAATATGAACAACTGCAAAGTAACCTTGCTACAAACATTTTTTGTTTGTTATATATATATATATATATATATATATATATATATAGTAACGGCTATGATAACTTTGCATTGTCGTTACAATAGTTCAGCAGACTTCTATAAAATGTTTCATAATGAAACCTTAACACAAAATATGGAGAGCAAAATTCCCATATTAGCATTGACAAGAAGGGCACCTTAATACAATAATAATCTTAAATGCTTTATGACGCAAACGGGAGCCGAATACTCCGAAACGGCCCCAGCCTAGCCATTTAATACATCGGAAATTTAAACCCTCTCTCTACTGGGGAAGTAATATAGCATCACTGCGATTTCCATAATCAGTTGGCTTATGCCATAATAGCCCATCTAAAACCTATATTTAAATCGACGCATGCGCAGGAACTAAAAACAGTCTTTCATTTCTTTCTTGTCTTCATTATTATACGTCTTACAACTCCGCCGGCGGCTAGGGGAGGGAGACTAATCAAGGAGCAGCGACGTCATGAAGCACGTGATCACCCAGTGGGTAGCGCTAAGGGCGACACTCGCTGCGCCCGGCAGTGTGAATTTTGACGTGCACGTAGCCGACAGGCTGCCGGACGGCATCCCCATTTGTCAGCGTCGGTGATCGGTGTTTCGGCAAGGATGGAAAAGTTCACGTCAGCAGAAGAAACTTACAACTTCAATTTAAGATAAAGGGTCCCCTTTTTCAGGCTGCATGTAATTATTTACACTGTTTTTAATGAGGCTGGACCCTCGGGGATAAATTGCCTTTTGACATCTTCATGCGCTGCTGTCACACCAGGTGAAGTGTCTGCGAGAGCTCACGAAATCGATAGTGGTACGTATGTCGAGGAGTGGCCATCTCGCATGCTGTCTGGTTTTAGTAACCGCAAGAGATAAACTGTATTGTTTTTTTGTAGGAAATTTTCCAGTCGTGGGTCGTAAGGTCCTTAAGGGGGACGCCCAGGCGTCTCACGAGCCATTTCCTCCGCCTCATTTACACAAAGCTGAACAACTCTGGAAATTTTAAGCAAAGGGACGACGCACCGCATTCGTGCGCACTCAATTTTTTAATATCGTTTCAAGATGCCACAGTTCGTGAATGATGGAGGTAATGATAAAAACTAAATAACTAAACTTGATTTTTAATTTATTCACACATATATTACTTACAGCATTAATTCATCTATCTCCACTATTATTGCTTTATATTCCAGTGCGTGGTATATTTAATATCCATCTAAAAAATTATTGAAGTCCTTCACAAAGTGTCTGTTTGGTTGCAGACATTTAACTCACACTAGTCAATTAACACACACTCATCGTTAGCACATGTACACTCTGAGTAGTAGGGGAGCAGGGGTTCTACGCGCTTTTGATTGATTGAAAGGGTTAAATTGACATTAAAGGGTTAATTAAATTGATTGAAAGGATTAATCAAAAATTTAAATGGTTAGTTAAAAAAGGATTAAATTTTAATCCGATTTTAATCCGGTTAAAAAATTCTTAATCCGAGCAAATTTTTTCTGTGTGTGTGGGTATACTTTATTTTATTTCTTTCTTTTTTGGGTGGGGGAGGGGGTACCTGGAGCTATGTACGATGTTGACGGTGTGGTGTCTGGAGGTGATTGACCAGAGTGGTGGGTTTCAATGTCCTATATAGATGTAGAGTTCAGTGCAAGAGTGGGCCAAGTGTCATCTTTTTATAATTCTTCTACTTTTGAGGTGTTTGGAGGGATTTTGGTGGTAGATAGGCGAATTTTAAGAATATATTTAACACACGAGAGACGTGCAGAGTGTTTAAACAATTTCTAAGAGTGGCCAAAGCGTAAATGTTATGTTTTTAGGTGGATGTAGCTAATATATAGGCGACTTTGAAATATGCGATTTGCGTGTTAAACTATCTATTTTCGGAACATAATTAAACATTAGAGAATTTCAGAGTGTTATACATATGAATAAATGTCATGCATCGAATCGTAAAATTCCAAATAACTACGTGAATAATATGTGGAATTACGGGAGTCTTAAATGTAACATGAGTCTCGAGCTTAGAAATGTAATTTACACAAGAGAGAATTTTAACTATGTAAATAACATCTGATGTAGATAAGTGCAAACTGAATAACGAAATCCAGCTAGTCAGTATGAATAAATAACACATTAACAATTATGTTTATGTAATTCACTGCACTTGTTAACTCAAACAGTATTTTTGTCTACCAAACACAGAAATTGAAAATCTTATCGCAAAAGCAGTATATCTATCCGAAAAAAATAAGTTGACACGTGAAAATTTATATTTTCCAGATAAAATACTACATAAATTACGGCTATCACAATAGAGATGAATGAAGGTGAGATGGTCGCCAGTGAATAGCTTGAACTACCCCACACGTCGGCCGCCAAGTGTGAAGTGTTTATGAAGGAGCTGATGACTAACACGTCCATCTTCCACAAACGTGCATGAGCGACTGAGTATGGTGCCGAGTGTGCAGAGAGTTTCACATCAGGAAGACTGTCTGCTTGTAACATCCCCTCCCATCTCCTCGACTGTGTGTGCTGCGGGACTCTGAGGTCAAGAAACCAGCTTGCACCTTCTTTCCCTTCTCGATGAGTACAACTGCCTACTTGCATGCACATCGGGATGGACCCTGCCTGCCATCCCCCCTACCCTACCCCTCAGAGCTGGTCCGAATCCAGAGTTACATGACCCTGTCCAAGCACCTCCACGCCCCCTACAACCCCTCCTCTGCAAGCTCTTGGGGGTCAGTCACCCAGGCTGCCTACAAATGTCAATTGTCGCAACTGATTCAAAATGGTGAGATATGTCTACTTGTGTTCCAATCAGGTCCTGCTCGTTCATAGACACCCCCCCCCCATCCTACACTGCACCCCTTATCCAGAGTAACTTACCCCAAGGTCAAGAACCCAGAACATCCCTCCCTCCCCTACTCCCGAAGCTGTATTTGTGTGAAAAGCGAGTTTTTCTCCAAAAACAAGGCTACGCACCCCTCCACCACTTTGCTATTCAGAAAGCATCTTTTCTAGTGTTGGTTCCCCTGCTTCAACTTACCGGCTCTTTCACCCTCACAGAGCTTCCTCGGTTATGAACGGAGATTGCTTCAAGGCCAGAGCGACGTTTTCCCTAGGGAGGTAGCAGTGGATTTGAACTGACCTGGGTTATTTCCCCTCTCCCCTACCAAGTGTTATTTTTGCTCGGACATTGAAACTTCCTCCTATATTTCGGAAGGCAAGAGCCTCGTGCATTCCCAGCTAAATAAAATTTCACAAATACCACCAATAAAACTTGATTTGCCCTTATCACTACGAAATATGTTCCAAATGTTTTTAACACAATAAATTCGATTAAAAATATTAACAATTTTAAGTAAAAATTTAAGTTTAATCCTGTAAACTTACAAGACATTTTAAACTTTATAACATTTTCAGAAAACTTTATACTGTTTTCCAACAACTTTTAACTAATCACTGATTAATTTTCATATCAACAGAGCTATAAGACATAATTTTAACTCGTTAAGATTTGACATTGAAAGAACACCGGTTTTCAAACACATATCTTTATTCAAGTATTAAATATTACTTTGTAAGCAAATACTCAAGTTAAACTTTATTTTCAACCATTAAAAACATATGTTAAACAAACATTTTGTAAAAGTTGTCTTAGTCTCAATCCGGGGTATATTTATTCGTCTAGCAGACAAAAATACGTATTTCAAGTGTAGACTTCTCTGGGACACTAAAAATTTGACTATACTATCGTACAGGAAAATATAATCCCACTAAAGATTATTATTCTATGTTGAGTAAAAATCAGTTCCAAATTTATTTGGGGAAGGAAGTCGACTACAACTATGAGTTTTTACAAAAGATATGGTTATGAGTCATTTTAAAACCTCGTGTAAAATACCAGCTAACGGATAGCAAAGAATTGAGTGTATGCGGGAGCTGGCGAAACTTTGGTCTCAAGAGCCGATCAGAGTGTATCGTGCATAGTTGAAGCAGACTACGCAGCAAAATTTGTGTGGGCGGGCCAGACCGAGTCGCGAGGAGCTGGCAAGGAGAGGGAATGGTTCAGAACGATGCTGCAGTCCACGCCATGCGCCACTATCGATACCCGCCCACTTCCATCTGCCCGAAAACATTCCCTTCACGCAGAGTCTGATGCTCGCCGCTCCACCAATACAATAGGACTAGGAGGGATAACTACTCCCATCCCTCTGCCCCCCTGTCGCACCACCAAACTTCAGTCCATGATGCACATTGCCCTGGCTGCAGCACACTGCCACTAAACACAGCGCTTAGCGACTTGTCTCGCTTCGCCTATTTTTCCCTGCACAAAACTTTGGTGTTTTGCAAAAAGTGAGAGGACTGTGTTTACGATATTAAAAACATTTCATTTTTAAATCTTACACTGTAAAATTTCAACACTGTCAAAAACATTTATGAAATCATTTACACCATCAAAAACTTTTAACTATTTTTACAGCATCAAAAAGTTTTTTGGCATGGGGAATACTATTTTGCTCTCTTAAAACTAACCAATTTCCAAGAACTGTATCGATACAAGTAAAGAAATATAATGTATCATAAACAATTACGAAAACCAGAGAAGTATTCTAACAAAGAATTATATCACATTAAATAAAAAAATGAAATACTATATAAATCTAATTCTGTTAAACAATATCCAAATTCCAATAAATATATCATGCTACAAATGAATTCTAAATAACATTAAACAGAATCACATCCCAATGGCTTTAAGTTGAAAAATTCAGCAAATAAATATTTGAATTCCAGGAAATTAGAGCAACAAATTAAATAAATCACATCTTAAATGTCTTTAAGCGGTAAAATTCCACGAGATTTTATCCCGATTCCAAGAAGTGTAACATAATATCAATCAAATACATCGCATTTCAAAGGAATCTATTGCAACAGAATACCGACCAAACACATTGAATTACAATCCATACAAAACATACTCAATTAATTATCATCTAAATGTGAATATCATCACAATTAAAAGGATTTAATCACAAGGGATTATCAGTCAAACAATAATCCAATAAAAAGGGATTGATTACACAATAAATTATACAGCCAATCCCCATCCAGGGGTTTATTAAATCAAATAACACATAAATGTAATTTAAAATCTTATGTTTAGTATAAAAGCAATTTACAAATTTTGTATTACAATATTTTAAGATCTAAATTTTTAACCCAGGAGTCATGTGCTTTTGAGAATCGTCTCCATCGAACCAAGGACATGTCTTTCTTCCTTTTAGTGATTTTTTCAACCAAATATTAATTTGGAGAACTGACTTTTTGCAGTTCATGTTCATATAATCCATCTTTTATTGGTTCTTGGTCATATGTTTCTATGTAATATTTTCTGGGATGTGTTTGTCTAATTGAAATTATTTTTAATATTTCAAAAGACCAATTCATGGTAAATTTTTTTCTCAAAGATCCCTTTCTACTTCGAGATACGTATAAATTCCCCAACTTTGAACTTTGGTTTTCTTTCATCGATGACTTTAACAATATTATAAACAGTTTTCATTGAAATATTATCCATAACTTCTTTGGGAGCCATCCTGATAGTTCTATGATATATGGAATTATAAAATTTAACTATTTCAGGCAAAACATCAACCCAATTGTAAGTCCCCCTAGATGTGAAATGTTTATATATTAACTCCTTAATCGATTTGTTGTAACATTCCACAACAATAACCTTAAGCTCCGAATACATTGGGTAGTGATTAGTACCATATTCAGTCATTAGTTTCTAGAAAGGTGTAGAAAAAAATTTAGTTCCTCTGTCAGTTTGGAGCTAATTTTAGTTTCTCTCTTTCAAAACGATATTCATTGCATCGGTAACCTGTTTCCCAGTTTTGTTTTTCAAAGGTATTCCTCGACCATATTTGGAATAAACGTATATTACGGTTAAAATATACTTGTATCGAGCGACGGCTGCTGAGGGAAGACTGCGGGGTGCAGCCCTCCTAATAAGATCTCATAACGCATACCTCTACTTATCTGCTACTCAGTAAATAATACTGCATACGAATACGGAGGTTATTTCGCAGCCAAAGCTTTTGCTCGAACAAAAAATGGTTTCCTGGAACTTGACAAGGCTACCAAAACTACATCTTTTAGTAGCACACTTTCACACTCCACTCTTTTGCAGTTGTTAAACACATTTCTTAACAATGCTTGTATTTATTTAGAATATTTTTTATTTATAGATATTGTTTAAACTCGCGTGAGCTTCAAATATAGTGTGTAATACTCTGAATAAATTTGTTGTTAATTAATGATGAGCTATGAGCATCGGTCAGAAGCAGGATTGAATTGTTGTTCGTGTTGTGCTGTGTAAATTTGTAAATAATTGTTAATTCGGTGAATAACATTTTAAATCTTATTACGACAAAGATCTTCAATTATGAGAATAAACTAAAGCTACAGAATTTGGGACCAGCAAGGCCACAGTTAAATATAATTCAACAATGAAGCCCAGGTGGTAAATTGTTAGTATACGAGAAAATTCGACGTAAGTACATACAATTTCGCGGACTGGCTATGTGGGTGTGAGGTTGGAAATGTATCGTTATGTTTAATTTTTTTCCAAATGAAACCTAATGATCTTGCTTGGACTGTTAATGGGGTAAAATATTTAAAACATTTGGGAGACAAAGTTGAAATACATAAATTATGTTTCCAACATATAAAAATGATATAAAATTTCATTTTGCTTGGTAAGGTGAATATACATTGCAAATTAGATAACGCATACAGGTTGATGAATGGATTTTTTTTACAAATATATTAATTAAGATATGCCACTTTCATCCCCTAATTTAAATTTGACATGAATTTTGTTGGTACTGTAGGCTATGTAAATTAGTATTTGGTTTCAAAAATATTTGTTTTAGTATATTATAAGTTATTATCATCATTAGTATGGTAGAATTGGTATTATTATGTAATCTCTCGTCGTCTTGTGTAATGTACCACACCATGTAGGTACCGGTTGGAAGGCATATAACCTACACAAACTTAAAACAGATACATACCTGTGGTAGTGATTAGATCTGAACCAGTGGCCACAGCATGTTGACCATTACAAATCAGGCAATGATACATTTTTCTTCAAACAACCACAATTATTTTTTGAATTTTGCTACATAAGCTACACTTACTTATATTTATCACTGTGCAATTATATTTGTAATGATATGAGTTAGGACTGCTACAGCCCTTCCAATTTCAGAAGTCCCCAGCTGCCACTGCTTGTATTCCTTATTGTATTTTGAAAGCAATGTCATTTCACACAAATCGGCTTGAAAAAGATCATTTAAACCATGAGTTATAACTCTTCTCCTAGGATATCTTATCCTTGCAGGAGCGTGAAGCTCTTGAACAATTTTACTAAACTTCATTTGTAGTATAACCATCTTCCGTTAACTCTTCAATAATCGAAACAATTTCGTTTGTACGTGAATTATCCCCAGATTCTCTCGAACTGATGACAATTTTTAATCTATCGACCAATTCACTACGATTGTTCCAATATACAGATGAAAAACGGTTGTTAGTTTCATCTTTATATATTCCACTTCCAACTATATATCCTATTAAATGTGTATTCGGATGGTTTACATCTCCTGAATGAATATTAACATTCGTTCGACGAATAAGTTCTTCATATTTCTGCAAATCGGTGTCAGAATATCCATTTCAAAAGTTTTTAAGCAATGATTCAAATAATCCTTCACTGGTGTTAGTTAAATAATCACCTATTTTGATTTTATTCTCAGGTAAAAATTTAATTACCGAATCTCCCAATTATTTTCATGTTGATAAATACCAAAGATCGTATCGCTCGTAGACGTAGATAGTTTTAAAGCTAAATAACTTTGCGTTAATTGAGAAAGGGATTACTTTTTCTTTGTTAAAGCTTAATTATCTGTTTGGATTTCCAAAGCTGCTTCTTTAGGTTTATTCAACACAGAATGCAATGTCTCCATTCTAGTTGTAACATTTTTAAATATTTCTCCGTTTAAAACATCCCATTCCATATGGGCTCGTTAGGCTAGCAAATATTTATCTTTTACCGCAGATATAACGTTATGTAAATCCGAAACAGACATGTTTGATTAAGGTACATTAAATTCAATCTATTTATATATTAATTAAGTCGTTCCTTTTTAACTGTTGTAGTAGATCAATTACTTTGTCCTTTTACAATATGATCGATTTTACTTGAAACAACATCTAATTTTGTTAAAGTTTCAGCTTTCAAATCATTAATAAAATAATTGATTCATGTTTCCAAATCATTATTTTGTTTTCTCAAATATGTTTGCATAACTAAACCAAATATTTTATTAATCAACTCATCTATTATATATTAAGTTATTTGTTCCATTCGTGTTTTAACTTGTTTTGCAATAGTAGCGTTTACCACTTCATTAATAACAACTCTTAAGTTTTCTTGCATTTTTGTATGTTGTGTTATAAAAAATATGTTTGTCATATTATTAAAATCCTTACTAAATTAATTTAAACGTTATTCTGTTCTAAATTCATTACTTTGCGAATCAGTGCTAATATTGCTTAAAATGTTTGCAATTACACTCGTGTTTTATAAACATTATCATTCAAATCAACTAACTTTATTAATTTCTCTTGAACATCATTTGATTATGATTTAAATATGTTTAGCATAACAGCGTTTAAGTCTTCCATGTAACGTTTATTTACCACATCGCTATCTTTCACATCCATACCCATATTATATAATATATGTCCGTTCAAATCACATTTATACCCTGGAGACAACCTCGGCGCTTAGCTTTTCACAAAGGAAGCGACCAAGGACATTCCTGTCCCTGGAGGGGAGAGCAGTTCAGCTCAATGGTTTTTCAACCATCGAGACTTAAAAGGTCAAAATGTCTTGCTAGTTGTATGAAAATTCTCTAGCAAAAACATGTTGTCCTCTACTTGATAAAAAATAAATTAATATTCACTTTGCAAACTCCATTACACAGGAAAATATATATACACAAGATGTACATTAAAATGAACTAATATTTATGAACAAGTATTTACTTCCCCTCACACGCTAACATTTACCAGAAAAATTCGATGGAAATATCTGATAAGATAGAATTTTTTTATCATATTTAAATCATGATAGGATACATTCATAGAAAAATATATGTATATGTTTAACATAAATAAGATTCTCAATATACGAATTAAGAAAAACGAGAACCTATTTACTAAAATTGAATCATATAACTTCTCTTGATTTAGATAAGATATATTGTGAATAAAAAAAAATCATTTAAAAGATTAAAGTAATCTTAGATATGGTTAAAGCGGATTATAACAGGGTTTTTCTGAGGATAATATTACTTTCTTATTTCGTATAAATTATATATCATTTTATTAATTATGTTGCTCTCTAATACATTGCTAATCATTTTTAATGGATTATTAAATGCACTTTATTTATTTGTTATGATTCAGAAATTATTTTACTGATAAATAAATGTAATTCATTTCTTCGAGCTGGTTTAAAGATATCTGAAAGTCGGAGGTGCAGGAAGAGAGGGGAATGGGTGTTTGAACCTCTAACTTCTGGTTGGAGGGGACAAATTAGGCTTCTCGAAGGTTTGAACTGGGAATTTGAAATTTCTATAAATAGGACGACTTCAGCCTCTACGCCCCTTCCACTTTTTCCAGTTGTTAGTCAGTTCGGTCCGCTTTGTGATGTCACAGTCATATAAAGACTTCTTAACTTATCTACGCAAGATTTTAACAAAGAGCTTGATGATTTTGATTGGGAGTATTTCAATAGACTAATCAACGGTTCGGATGATGAGTTTACCTTCACATTGCAAGCAGTGGTGGCATCATTCTCATCATCTACGAGAGTGTCCAGAGCACCGTCAACCACTGTGTCCACATCTTCCAAGTTTGCAGCACCATCCGCCACGGTGCCAATGTCTAAGAGAGTGTCCACAGCTACTGTGTCCACATCTTCCAAGTTTGTAGCACCGTCCGCCACGGTGCCAATGTCTACGAGAGTGTCCACAGCACCATCAGCTACTGCGTCCACATCTTCCAAGTTTACAGCATCGTCTGCCACGATACTCCCATCTACATAGTTTGGAGCTTTAGACTTAAGAAGAAGAAAAACAGGTAAGCAACAACTGTCAACACCCAATATTTTCTCCTGTTGTAAACCGTTATATTTAACGTCTCCCTCTCTAAACGTCTCTCCGAAAGTTGTATTTACCAATGATAATATGTTACAGGAATAAGACGAATTTTTAAATTTTAATTTTGTTGTATTACCTGCTCCAAGTAAGCAATCTATTGAAATATTGTCTCCTGAAACACCTCGAAATAAATTAATTTCTGTCCCCGCCTATATTCAATACGTCATTGCAATAAATAATTTATAGCCCAATCTCATTACCTGCTTCACCAGTAGTTGTTATTCCAGTTAATAAACGTAAATTAAGCTAAGGTCTTAACCCTAAACGTAAATTGTATTGAAAATTCACATTTTCAGTGGTCCACTGTAAAATTTGACAAATTTTTTCATTAATAAAATATTGTAATCATTTTTCTTTTACTTGTAATAGGGTGAAAAGTTTTTACTTTTTAATTATTGAAAATATCAAGTTCTGGCGATTTATAAAGAAAATTCATTGATTTGTAACAATTTTAAGTAAATTTCATTCTGGTCTACATTTTTTTTTTATATCAGTCATTCAGTTCTAACAATTTTGTTACAAGTTTAACGAAATTCATTATAATGTTTAAGAATTTAAAGACTAATCTTTCATTTTTATAAAAAAAATTTCATTCAGGTGTAACGATTTTGAAACATTCCGTTTTAAACGATTTTCGAATAAAAATCATTCGGGTGCAGGGATTATTAAAGTAAAACCATTCATGATGGCAATTTTTTAAGAAACTTTATTATTATTATTATTATTATTAATATTATTATATTATATAATAATATGAATTTTTTCACTCTAAATACCTTTTGACATCCAAATGGTGAACGGGGGAGATTTTTATGGTTAAAAAGCCTGTTTGGTTTATACATGTAACTGATAGAGTAAATTAAAATCTTTGAAGTTGTATCAGGATATGGTACGATTAATATTTTTACAGTTTTAATTATGTAAGATAGAGATTTTTGGTTAAAAAGGCCTGTTTGGCTTGTACATGTAACTGATAGAGTTAATGGATTTTTTTGTAGTTGTACCAGGATATGGTGCGATTAATATTTTTACAGTTTTAATGGCATAAGATGGAGTTTTTTTGTTAAAATAAAGCCTGTTTGGCTTGTACATGTAATCTTTAGAGCCGCGAGTATTTTGCGAATTCATTCGGAGGCGAAGTAGACTCCAAATACTTGTTCTTTTCTCCTATTGTTGTAATTGGACGATACTTCTTTAGACACGCCCCATTTAATTGTGAATCAGTAATAAGCAGGAAGCAGTTGTGTGAGTGAGTATTTAACAGTCCTGTACAGAGATTTCACCTGATCACAGCAACCAATAAGCAAATGATAATGTCTCGAGTGTATAGAAGGCTGCCCAGCCTAGCTTGCTGCCAACTCAATCCGCGAAATACTCGTGGCTCTACTGACAGAGTAAATGAATTTTTTTGTAGTTGTACCGGGATATGGTACTATTAATATTTTTACAGTTTAGTGATGTAAGATGGAGTTCTTTGGTTAAAAAAGTCTGTTTGACTTGTACATGTAACTGACAGAGTAAATGAATATTTTTTAAGTTGTATCTGGATATGGTACGATTAATATTTTTACCGTTTTAATGATGTAAGATTAAGTTTTTGGTTTAAAAAAAGCCTGTTTGGCTCGTACATGTAAATGTTAACATGATGGCCAAAAAATTATTGTATTTTCTCATAATTTGTGATATAATATGCATTAACATTTTTGGTGTGTAACGTTTGTAAGAAGTTAGAGCTAAACAATGTTTGTATTTTATTTAAGGTTATGATTTACCATGAAGTAATTATGTTAAGTTGTGATGTTTTTCAGAAGGTAACGGAAAAAAATTGTTGTATTTCATTTATAGTTCTGAAGCAGTATTTTTAATACCAAGATGTAAAATTTATTCTGTCTTGAAAGTGATTATGAATTTTTTTAATAAAACATTTTCTCTCAAGTTAAAAACAAATAGTGTGAGTTACTATTTATTTCTTTAATAGCTTATGTCAATAACTTTTTTCAATAATATCTTACGTAAAATGAGAAAACAATGCAATGAGTAGATGTCTATCAGTATTGATAAGCTGATGACTTGTATTTAAATGTTTTTTTTTTTTTTTTCTTTCACAAATAAGAAAAAACATACAATACTTGCATAGACTTTGAAGGGCTGAGGGGAGATTATAAACAAATTATGGAGAAAGTCAAACGCAGCTGAATGAATGAAGTCTTGCAAAGGAATGAGGCACCTAGAGAGTACCTTGAGAGGACCTTGGTCCACTCCAGCTATTCAACTTGGAGCAGGACAAGAAGGTCTGCTGGCCAACATCCCAGGGGAATCTATTGAAAGCTAGGCTCTAATACCTTCACAGAGGCAGATTACAAAAACCTCTGTCCCTCCTTGCCTACAATCTATGTTTACGCCAAACACAGTCCAGCAAATATATATTTTTTATATATATTTTATTTTACATATACACAGATTACAAGATTTCCTGTTCAAGATTCGACACGATGATGTCTGGAGAAGAAGATAAACATAATATATTTAAACAAATATATAAATTTAAAAAAAATCAAGTCAAGTTATGTAATAATTCCAATATATTTTCTTGTTAGTAAAAAATTACGAATAACATTTAAATCGTTATTTTCCAACTCCGAAAAACATTATTTTTGCCTGTATTCATTGTGTTTCATTAAACTTACGTTGGGAGTGTTAAAATATTTAATAAATTCAAATATATACATTTTATGTCATATGGAATACATTTTGCTGTTGGAAAATGTTTGTTTAGAAATAAAAATAGAGGGAACACATTGGTTAGCAAGCTCGCCTCCCCGAGCAGGCTAGAGCATAAAAACAAATTATTCCGCAATGTGTAGATATTATGTTAGCCGTTGACATTGATACAGGAGTTTTTATAGGAGATCTGTCTTTCTCTCTCTCGTTTCCCCTAGTCTCACACGTGCACGTGACTCGATGCTTCTCCCCTTGCTTCACCCTCATTGGCTCTCAAGACATCGATGTTACGAGTCGTCTAATTCTCTCCAAATATTTTTTTTCTGTCCTATACATTGAATTGATAGTGAAAACATTTCTTAACACGTTAATACTTGTAGGAAACATTTTTAACCAAGTGAATAAAATATCTCTTGTTTAAATACTTGTAAAAAACAGTTATGTTTTAACGAGTGAATAAAATAAGTCTTATGTGATTTTTCAAATCTTAGTTTGCTTGATTCAAATGTACATTTGTAGTTTTTGGAATGTTAAATCTAGGGCTTATATTGAGAACTTGATTTCAGGAACTTGTAATTTTTTTTTTCACTGTTTATATACTCAACCTGTTGCATGAGGTTGAAGGGATTACGAGTCGGGCCAAATCTCTTGGGGCATGCATTCAGAGGGCTGCAGCTCAAAGCACAGAAACCAGCATTAGAAAAAACACGTTGTTATTACTCTAGCAAGGGAGGGCACGTTGTCTTGAAACAGGTACTGCAGGGATGCCAACTCACAAAAAATACGAAAAAGCATTCCCAGGGCTGATGCTAGGGTGTGTAAAACTGGTTTTTGCAAACTCCATGCTCGATCGATAGCGGAGGTCTTCAGAAAAAATTGCCTTCGAGAGTGGGGGTGGTAGGGGGCACGTTCCTCTGGAGAAGGCCTGGTTCTGAGGGGTGTATATGAGAGGGGATGGTTGTCATTGTGGAGTTGGAGCAGCTCCGAAGACGAGGGGTGCATGTTAGGGTGAGAGGGGGGTGCCTGCTCCTGATGTGCATGCAAGTAGGCAGATGACGCCATCTTGAATAAGTTGCGACAATTGACATTCACTGGCAGCCTGGGTGACTGACCTCCAGGACCTTGCAGAGGAGGGGTGGTAGGGGGCATAGGGGTGCTTGGACAGGGTCACGTACCTCTGGACTCGGACCAGTTCTGAGGGTAAGGTGTGAGGGGGTGGCAGGCAGGGTCCTCCCGATGTGCACGCAAGTAGGCAGTTGTCACCGTCTTGCCTTAGTGCCAAAAACATTTCACGATCGCGGCCAGCTCGGGGCAGTGTGCACTGGTGAGGGGCAGGCAGGGGAAAGAGAGTGCAAGCTGGTTTCCTGACCTCAGGGTCCTACATACACACACTGCCAAGGGAGTGGGAGGGGGTGATTTCAAGCAGACAGTCCTCCCGAAATGAATTCCGCACACTCGGCGCCATCTTCAGTCTCTCATGAATGTTTTTGGAAGATGGATGTGCTAGTCGTCAGCTCGTTCATAAACACCACACCTCTACACACTTGGTGGCCGACGAGCTTACGAACGCGGGGTAGCTCAAACTATGCACCAGCGACCATCTCACCTTCATTCATCTCTATAGTGATAGCCACGATTTACGTAGTATTTTATAGGGAAAATATAAATTTTCGTGTGTTCACTTATTTTTTTCGGATCGATATACTGTGCTTGCGATAAGATTTTCAATTTCTGTGTTCGGTACACGAAAATACAGCTTGTGTTAACAAGTGCAGTGGATTTCATAAACATTTACCGTAATTTAAACACAGTTGCCTATCGGACGCGCTACACGTATCTACTCACAGCTCGACGTACGTGCTACTCATTCATACTTCGAACGGACCTATTTTAATATTTCAGGTATGTGATTGTGTCTGGTTTAAATTGTATTCACAGGCTGAATTGTGTAAAATTGTTTATGTGTTATATATTCATACTAACTAGCTGGATTTCTTTTACTCAGTTTGTACTTGTCGACATCAGATGTTATTCACGTAGTTAAAATTCTCTCTCATGTAAATTATATTTCTAAACTCGAGACTCACATTACATTGAAGACTCACGTAATTCCACGTATTATTCACGTAGTCATTTGAAAATTTCCGATTCGATGCGTGTAAATTATTTATACGTAGAACACTCTGGAATTCTCAAACATTTAATTGCATTCCGAAAACAGACAGTTCAACATGTAAATCGCATATTTCATAGTCGCCTATCTACAATCTATATTCATCTAAAAAACATAATATTTACACTTAGACCACTCTTAGAAATTGTTTAAACACACTGCATTTCTCTTGTGTGTTTAATATATTCTTAAAAATAGCCTATCAACCGCCAAAATCCCTCCAAACACCTCAAAATTATTAAAAAATGACCCTTGGCTCACTCTTGCACTAAACTATACACCACATATAAGACATTGCAACCCACCACTCTGGTTAGTCGCCTCCAGGACACCACACCATCAACATCTTAAAGAGCTCCTGATACCCTCTCCCCCACCCAAAAAGAATAAAATAAAATAATGTATACACATACACAACATTTTTTGATCGGATTAAGATTGTATTAAGAATTTTTAAATCGGATTAAGCTCGGATTGAGAATTTCTTGATTGAATTAAAATCGGATTCGAATTTAACCCTTTTCATTAGCCCTTTCAATCAATTTAATTAACCCTTTGATATAAATGTAAGGCTTTCAACAATCAAAAAAAGGGGTAGAACCCGTGCGCCCCTACTACTACTCTGCCTGTTGCCATCATTTGTAATGTATTTCACTCACGCATCCACCCCAATAGTCCAGCCTGCCAATCACACCCTTCACTGCACCAGTGCTCGCAGTCGCAGATTTTCCTCCCGCTGGTCACTTCCCTCGCCGCTCGTCTATCCCTCAAGGTCGCTCAATCGTCCAAACTCCAAACACTCATCAGCTCCCGGCTCGGAGGCCAAGCTTGCTTTTATAGTATCAGCAGCAAAGATCTGGAATATTCGCCTCACCCCGAGTCAGACTGAGAAAGGCAAGGAAGATCAAAATTAGAACATTCTTCAAATAAACCCAGAAATTCAGTATGTCGGGTGTCAGGAGGGCGCGAGCCGCAAAAGGCGTATCGCGGCGCCACGCGCGGTGGCAAACCTTTGTAAGCTGGTCTTTGTCTTCGCCGCCCACTCTTGGTTTACGCTCGTGACCTTCACACATTTCCACTCTTGCAAACGATGCAAAGCAGCTAGCTTGTAACAATATTTTCATGAGAACTATTTCTTACTAGGCATTACCAAAACTCATATTTTCTCCCCATTTTGATTCGTGCCAATTATAAATGGAATATTATGATTTAAAATTTAAACATAGGTAAAAATTAAATTCAACAAAAATAATATACCTTTATTTTAACACAAATATAAAAACCCTCGATTAATTACGTACAGTAATTAGGAAAGAACAAAACGTGTTATAGATGGGGTATATTTTCAAATGATTGATTAAAACGTGTGAAGAAACCGCAAATAGACTACAACCGTGAATAGATACCGCCAATAGACTCATAGACTAAAGATGAGGTAGACCGCTTATTCGGCTTCTACGCATGTACCCAATATTGACCTACCCCAAGGCAATACAACTGTCTTCGTATGGTCTACAGTGATGAAAGTGTTTGTTTATATAGTTAATTTTCAAATGACAAGCACTAGTGCATGAATAAAATACTTTTACCGTCTTGATTATAATCAAACTGCATTAGAAACTGGTTAGAGGATGTATACATGCACTTCAAAACATTTGTTTCCAGATCTGTTTTCTAACATAATATCCTAACCGTGGCGGTTTTGGTTGCCGCATTGGCAGAAAAGCAGTTCAATGCTGGGACACGCGAGATTGGTTGTGCGCAGCCAGCAGATCGGTCTACCCACATCCTTAGTCTAGACTATGGTAGATAGGCAAGTCGAGGCCTGTGCTTTTAAGTTCGTGAACCCGGCGGCGGCTGGCGACGACCACTATCGCCGGTGTTTGCTTGGTTTCTGGAATGAGGACTGGGGGGGGGGGGGGTGACAGCCGGCGTCATTAGCGGCGGACACGCCGGTTTTTCCCGGATGGCGGCGCGGCGAGCCATGGGAACTTCCTGTTCCTGCAACGGGTGGCGCCAGCGCGGCGGGAGCACTATCTGGCGGCGGGCACCGCAACTACCGCAGGCAGCTGTTTCCCCCTCTTCCGCTCTCAACTCCTCATTCTCTCGCGGCGCGCGGACAAACAAAAGTGCAGCTGCTGCGCCCGTGGCTCTTGCAGCCGGCTTCATCAAAGCGTCCGGATTGGGGGGGGGGGGGGGAGCCAGGCCCTCGTAAAGCTCGGTATACTACGATTTGAAACCTATCAAAATCACGTCTGGCCATAATGAAGCTGGGTTAAGTATTCCCGGGTAGCTGAATCCCGCTAATTAAATCTGCAACAGTAGTATGATATTACACACGATGTAAGTCAATGTATTACAATAAACTATAGGCTCTTCACAGTAAAATGAGCACTTTTGAAAGCCCTGCTTAAGGTCTACTTGCATGCACGTTGTGTATTCTTCCGCCTTATGTAAAATTAATATTGACATGGGCCTCATCACTTTATACATGCGTCGGTCAAGTGAAACTGAAATTATTAGAAAAGTAAACATTTTATAAATCTGCTAATTTTTACATACTGATGAATAAAAAATTTCAGAAAGCGAAATAAATCATTTAAATTGTCACAAATTGTTACCTAAAACTTTTTATTCTACGTTAAGGTATGGAACTACTTTCCAGCTATCGTTACAAACTTTATCGGGCGCATGTCACTCAATGCGCCCGTTGAAGTATATGCAGGCATGGGCAGTGCCTTTTTTCTAAGATTGATTTCGAGAGTGCTCGCGTTCCTGCCAGTGAACTGCGCAGAAAATCCTAAAATGCTATTTGTTTTAACCATATGTACTAACTTCCCCTCACTTATAATGTATTAAAAGTAAAAAACTGTCGATTGTATAAGATTGTTTTTACATTTCCTGAAAGAAAAAAAAAAGTTGTCTTCCCTGATTATTTATTTACTGAAATACGTGTATACGGCCAAACATTGATTTTACAGGCACTATTTTACTATACTGCATTCGCGATTACTTCGCACTTTTTGAAGCCCTGATTAAGTTCTACATCCAGGATATTACTCCGCCTCATGCAAGCCAGCTTAGAAATTGACAGCAGAGGAACGACGCACCGCATACGTGAACACTCAGCGTAATAATATTTTGCATAAGAACTATTTCTTACTAGGCATTACCAACATACCTATTATATCCCTGTTTTCATTATTATTACAAAAATGGCAATGTAATTTATATCTTAAAACAAGTATAAAACGATTGTGATGCATGACATATTTCGTAAAGAACCAAACACGTAATACATGGTGTGGTTTTTCATAGGGTTTGATTTTCAAATTGTGAAGAAACGGCGAGTTTTCTGTAAGTAGAGACCTGAAGAATTCGCGAGTTCGATGACCTGCAGACTAGACTCTACAGTCTTATGTGCTAATATGCGGATAATAACTGCACATTCGTTGTCTGCTGTCACAGTGGAAGGCGACGATTTGACCAGCGTTCTCAAGGAGGCGTCAAACATCGTGTGCACAAATGGCTAAAGTTATATAAACACATGTGTTTTGAATCCTAGCTTGTTTCAAAATTAATCCGCGAATTCTTCAGGTCTCTATCTATAGGTAGTTCACTCAACAGATTGGCTTGATTAATCCTGAAGCTGTACACCTGGTGTAGAGCGAATCATCTACATAATATAGATATAGGTTCTTTGAACCGACAGTAGCACAAAAGCCGTACACACGTATATTTCGAGACGTTTTATATAAAATAATTGTGTTCATAGTTATGGCGTATAACACCTGCAGAATAAGGTGGTGCTACATGCATGTATAGACGGTTCACAATAAACTGAGCACTTTTGAAAGCCGTGCTCAAGATCTACTTGTGTTCACGTTGTGTGTTATTTCGCTTTATATAAAATTAACATTGTCATGGACCTCATAACTCTATTCATACGTCGGTCAAGCGAAACTGTGAATTCATTATAAAAGTAAATATTTTACAAATATGCTAATTTATGTACGTCGATGCATAAAATGACAGAAAACGAAAGTAATATTTTAAGTTATCACAAATTATTACCCAGCACTTTTTATTTGACGTTAATATATGGAACTAATTTCCACCAATCGTTACCAACTTTACTAGGCGTATGTCACTCAC
Source organism: Dryococelus australis (assembly GCA_029891345.1). NCBI lineage: Eukaryota > Metazoa > Arthropoda > Insecta > Phasmatodea > Phasmatidae > Dryococelus > Dryococelus australis. The sequence continues at coordinate 63,240,020 of CM056993.1, read as the reverse complement.
TGTGCCCGTTTAAATATATGCAGGCAGGGGCTGTGACTTTTTGTAAGGTTGGTTTAAAAAATTCTCACTTTATCGCGAACAGCCTAATTCCTATGCAACTTGCTAAAGCTCACATGATCGCACCGCCTTGCTCACGAGGCGTTGTACGCTGCAATTTTGAACACAATTATTTGATATAAAAATACATTTCTTGATATAAGCGTATAGGGCTTTTATCTTACTACTGGACCAATATAGGAAAGACGTCATTGATACTTTCGGAGTAAACAAATCCTCGTTTGCCTTTTCTAAGTGGTTCAGTTTACCTCGAGTTCTGATGGAAGATATATATCTTGTGTCCTCTTGTCGGGATCATGGTTTGCGTAAAAATCATGCAGCGCATAAGAGTGAGGTTTTTGCATATTGGCTGTTCACGGTAAAGTGAGCACTTTTGAGGCCCTAATTACTTTTTTATTTTAGCAATTTTTCCTTTCACCGCCTTTTTGAATAAATATTGCCACCTACGTAATAAAAACGGCGCGTCGATTCCGTCTCACTCAAAATCTAATGTCTAATGCTAAAATAAAATATATTTACTGACAATTATGCCAAATAATAGGGCCTTCAAAAGTGCTCACTTCGCCATGATTAGCCTATATATTTCCGACGAAGCGTTTGTTTAAAGAACATGTATCGCGATAATGCTACATTAGGCAAAGGTCGGGAATATGTGGAAGATGAAGAACAATTGGGTCACCATTTAACTTCAAAAATTAATGGGAATGATCTAAAAATTATTGAAACCGTGCTAGAAGATTGACGTCAATCAGCGGTATCTTCGGAAGAACAACTAATACGTTCTGCATCAATACAACCTCTCTGTTAAGCAGTTTTTAAAGGGCAAACGCAGCTCCGTACCTGAACTTCTCCCACGTTCGCCAAATCTGGCACCGTGTAACATCTGCCTGTTCCCAAAGTGAAAAGTGCATATCGAGAGGAACATATTTCCAGTCTGTCGGAGAGATGTAAAAATAAGGCAAGGCCTTCTGAAGAGTATGACAGATGACGCGCTGCATCAGTGCCTTGAAAAGTGGAAGTTACGAAGTGATTGTAGAGGTGTTTAGGTAGAGTAGCAGTTTAACCCTTTCACTCACGGAAACATATATAATTTTAGGCATTTTAGAGAACAAAATTTAGGTTTGGAGCTATGTTAATATCAATATAGCACTCTGTAGTATAGAGTATCACGGCCAGATAAATGTCCTAATGTTTAGTGTTGTAGTTTAAGTCTATTTGCGGTTTCTTCGTGCTTTTTTTTATATCAAACCTTTGAAAAATCACCCCATGTGTCACGTGTTGAATTCTATCGTAAATATGACATGTATTAAAAGTGTTTTATACATCTGTTGACATAAAAGTATCTTATTTTTGGTGAAACTGAACTTTCACTTATATCTCATCTATAAATTATAAAATTTCACTTATAATTAAAATGAATAAGTACAGGGACAAAATATGTGTGTGGTAATGCCTGTCAAGAAATAGTTCTCATGCAAATATATGATTAAACTGAGTGCGTATAATGGGTTGCGTTGTCCCTTTGGCGTGAATTTCTAGACATGGTTAAGCTATGTTTCCGTGAGGCGGAGGAATAGAGTGAAAGTAGAACTTCAACAGGGCTTCAGAAAAGCCTTAAGTAACCGTGAATGGAGTGTAGCGGCAGCAGTTCTTATGCGATTACGGAATATAATCTCAACAAGAGTGATAACTCGCACGTCGAGGAACTTCCCTTCGTATACGTCACGAAAGCCACTTGTGCAGCGTCCCGTACGTTGGATATTGGGACTGAAAGAGTCGACAGTTCATCTTAGTATTTTAGCACAGCTACAGTGTTCTCACGAGTAGAGATATTAGCTTCGAGTGTGTGAAATTATAAAATATATTCGTAAAATTAATTTCGAATCCCTTATTTTCGAGTTACTTCTTTAAAATCAAAACTTCCATACACACGTCAAGAAGTTATTAGTTGTGTAAAAAAGGCGGTTCTGGGACACCTGGCTCCTGGCTCGGGATGGAAGGATGGAAAAATTTAAGTTAAGGTATCATCACAAACGGCGGCCATTTTGCCAGCCAGGGCAACCCGCCGCCATCCTGTATTTCGCTTTTTTCCCTTTTCTCGTCCAAAATGGCCGATTTGGGGTAAAAACTGTTATTTTTTCCCTTTTATGTGGAAAAATTTCCGAAGTTCTCTCCCGGCGACGGCAGCCTTCTTGACAGCCAGTGCTAATTTGCATAATCCAGGACTGTGTCTGTTTGGTTATTGTAAATGGTTATTGTAAATTAACTCATGTCATCATTAACACACACACGTTCAGTCTATCTGTTGCCATCATATTTCACTCACACATCCAGTCCAGCCTGCAGCCTTACTATTAACTGCTCTGATGTTCGCAGACACAGATTTTCCTCCCACTGGTCCTTTCTCTCGCCGCGCGCTTCTCTTCTCGCTAGTCGACTATCGCTGAAACTCATCCATTCAACAACTCCCGGGCCGGAGTCCCGACGCGCCTTCATTAGCCTCTGGCCTTGACCTGGAAGGTTCACCGCACCCCGAGTGTAGCTGAGAGACACGAGGTCAGTAATCCAGAGAATTCTTCAGATGTCTCAAATACATCCGATACCCAAGGTCGGGAGCGGTAAAAGGTACCAGCCACGCCAACAAATCTATCACTGAAGGTAAGGTTACTTTTACTCAGGTTAGGAACCAAACGCGATTCCTTATGGGAGAGTGTGGCATAGGTAAAATTTCCGCCGCTAGGTTCGCAGTGTTCCAAAAGGTAACTTTTCATTAAAAGTTTAAGCTGCGTGAATTATAAAAGAAAAAGATCTTACTCAGTTACTAAGTTATTTTATTTTTTACTTATGATTATTACAATTATCTTGTTTTTGTAAAGTAGAAAATAGAGAAAATCCGGTAGACATACGACACTGGCGCTTACCAAGTGGCGCAAAATTTCATTTTGCCAAACTTTTAACATTGATCTTCCCGACCACTAATAGAAGTTACCTTGCTGAAGGAAATACCAGGAGGCATGCGGGCGTGTTGCCGACGCCCACGCCGCAGCCCGAGGTGGACCCCGCCTGGTGTGGGAGGGGCGCGGCAGTCGCCAGTCGCGCGTGTGGTGCGCGGCGGGAATGCAGACCGCGTAAAGGGCGCGTCGGGTCGCGGAAGTCTCCGCACGCGGGCAGACGCCCGCCGAGACGAGCGGCGCCCGCGCGCTGCGTCCGGCCTACTGTCCGCGACCTCCCGGCTAGGCAGACACACTCCTCGCCCTTCCTCTCACCCCCTCGTGCTGTCGTAAATAATTAAGGTATCTGTGCCTACAAAGCCTGCAGCAGACAAGGTGTTTAAATTAAGAATAACAGTTTCGGACAAAAAATTTCCAACGCGACTTTCTCAGAAAATACTGTTTCGTGTGTGTCTATATATATATATATATATATATATATATATATACACACACACACATGTGTGTGTAAAATTTAAATCTTAATGTTAGATGTTATAGAAAAACATTTGCAAGTTTTCTTAATGGTGAACTTATTGGGATTTTCTCTCACTATATTTCCTATTTTTGCTTCGTGGCCGCAGGTTCGGTAGGCAGCGCCCTCGAGGTAGGTGTAAACTGTTCACAGTTAACCGAACACTTTCATACTCATTCATATAGAAAATTTTTACTGTATCTATTTTCATACATTTCAACAGGCACGCCCGCCGACTGGTGTTCATACCCAGTAAAGTTGGTCACAACGGGGGAAATATTGCTCCACGTCATAAAGTTGAATTAAAATGGTTAAGTTAACATTTGTGAATACCGAAATTTTTTTTTTTTTTTTCGCTTTCCGTTTTTTATGCAAATTACGCGTAAAAATGAGCAAACCTGTGACATGTTTACTTCTCTAATCATTTCATAGTTTCACTTGACCGACGCATGAATAAAGTGATCGGGAACATGGCAATGTTAATTTTACATGTGGTGGAAGAATACACGATGTGCATACTATTAGGGCTTAAGCAGGGATTTCAAACGTTCTCAGTTTAACGTGAACAGCTTATCTACTCTCTTACTATGCACCGTCTACACAAAGTCTGTTGCAACTTTGGTATAAACGCACGCAAAAGACAATACGCAACAGAAAAACGACAGTATACAACAAAAACGATACCCACTGAGTAAAATTTCATTACTTTCAACAAAGGTGCTCAAACATTTTTTCCTTAAATGTGTATGTTGTTTCGTTTTAATTGTGAGTTTTATCACCTATTGTTTAGTAAGAACTTCATTTTTATGTAGCTGCCATTAATTTGTAAGTAATATTAAATTTTCTGAATTATAATAAGAATGTGAAAATTATAAATAAAATGGTTTAGTGCAAGAGAACGCAAATATACGCCAGTTGCATTTAATATTTACTACCTCTCAAGCAAATTTTAACTGTGGCATTTATGTAAAACCGGAGTGTTAAAAATTCAACCAAGTTATATTCATGCCACGCAAAATATTTATTTTGGAGTAAAATCATGTGTCTGTTGAAAAAACTAAATGTAAACAATACGTCCAAATCAATGTTTTAACATGTCGTTTTTAACAGCCCACTGTACTATTTGCTACTCGGTGCAGATGATGCGAACAGGAGACGAAAATAAGTTGACTGTTTTCAGCTCCCGGTATGACTCATTATATATATATATATATATATATATATATATATATATATATATATAACACAAGTAATTGCGACTAAAACGAAAGTCCTTATGGTTTTCTTCATTAGAGAAATAATTGACTTAATTGAAGAATAACAGTAATCTCCAGTATTCCCATGCACAAATACTAACAAAGATAGCCCCCCAATGAGTGAAGGACCCAGAAAATTTCGTTATAAAGTACCGCACCCACACTTTCCTGGAAATGAAATAAATCGGGACAGAACCAACGAGCTCCCGAATGCATCAAGTCAGAGCCTGGTATGCAACCGCATGACCAGACACATTCTGCGTAATACTGGTAGTAGGCGTATAGGCTATTCACAGTAAAGTGAGCACTTTTGAAATCCCTCTCATTAGGAATAATAGTCAATCAATATGTTTCATTTTAGCCTTAGACGTTAACGTCGAGTACAGTGAAATATACAGTCTGATTTTTTTTTACTTACATGGCAATATTTATTTTTTAAAATGCGGTAAAAGGTTAAAAAAAATTGCTGAAAGAAAAAAATAACTCGCGCTTCAAAAGTACTCACTTTACCGTGAACAGCCAATAGGGCTCATCGTAGAGACCTCATTTCTGTAGGCTGAACTCTCGTTCGCTCTTCCTTAGTGCCCAGGTTTCGTTGCACACGGTACCATGAACGTTGCGGTCACTTTGCATAACTTCTTGGCTATATCCATGGCCGTAAGGAATCACCTTCGGATTTCGAGGCTGTAGGTTCACATATTGCGTAAGCCATGGATGTCCGTAGACTGTATTCTACTTAACGACAGGTAACAATTAGCAAACAAGCCTTCGTGTATTATGGCAGTCGCGACATATTCTAAGATTATAGTGGTATAATTCTGAGTGTTTATAATATGTGCGCATTTAAGACACAAACGTCACACATACACGCACAGGTTTTTTATTTGTTCGTTACTGACAGTCCTTTGTCTGAGAATTGAATTACATGTAACGCAGGACAGCTGGGATTTGCATTATTAGGAAATCCTTTTCCAGACAAAAGAATTAATTGCGCAAGCTGACAAGGCATTGGCTCGTCCCACTGGGTGTGGCCAAGGGCAGAGCTTGGTTCGTATCACAATCACGCAGCGCCACTGGAGACGTCACGTGGCACCGCTAATGGTAAACCACACTCTCCCAGCTGTACATGGCGCGCGTGTATTCTGTCTAGACTCCGGCTGGCGCCTCAGCAGCAGTCTCCCAGCACAAACATCTCTTCGTCCGCAGCAGTCTACACCCGGCGACCGCTTTAGATGGCAAATGCTGTCTTTCCATATAGCGCTATGATTGTAGCGCCTCGAACTGATTTCGCTCCTTTGTGATTTCAACCTGCAGTGTATACTTGTGAATGGCGTTGCTTTGGCTGGTCAACTGACTGAAGACACACTTCATACATTCCAAGTGATAGCACATATAAACATTGCCAACGATAAAATCAAACTCAATGGATAACTTGTCGGTTCTCAGATTGGTTGCGGCAGAAAATAGTTCTAAGAGCAGTATGATATTTTTTAGGTGAAGTAATTTAAACTATTATATGCGTCATTTATATATATATAAACTATTATATGCGTCATTTATATATATATAAATGACGCATATAATAGTTTAAATTACTTATTTATATATATATAACAAAATACTTGTGCATGCAAGATAAAATGTGCATGCAAGATAAAATGTGCTTGCAGCTTGTAAATATGTTTATTTGCTATTTTGTTTGGGGTGAAACCGTATTAAGTAACCGGTGTTGTTCAGGTTGGCAGAAGTGGCCGGGCTGAAGTATCACCACATGCTTGAAAAAAAAACTCAAAAGGAACGCTTTTACAAATTAAGCAGTAAATGTTGGTGAATAACACATTTAATACTAAGTGTAAATAATTACCTAAATTACAATTGCATGGATAAATAAATATTACATTTATTATGTAAAAACAAAGGTGGTATGATGATAATAGTTGATTACTCATTATACATGTTTTAGTAGTTGTAAAACAAGCAGCCATCTTGGATTGGATAGAGTGAATGAGATATGTGGTAGAACTATTGACTAAAGATTAGGTAGACCGATATCGCTGGATGCGCAAAACCAATCTCCGTGTCCCAACATTGAATTGCTTTTCTGTAAACACGTCTAGCGAAAACGGCATGGTTTGGATTTTAGGTTAGGAAACTGATTTGGTAATAAATGCTTTGAGATGTGTGTATACTTCCTCTAACCAGTTTGTAACGCAGTTTGATTAAATTCAAATTGGTAAAGGCTGTTCACGATAAAGGGAGCACTTTTGAAATCAACCTTAGAGAAAAGTCACTGCACTATTTTAACGGGTGCACTGAGTAACATGCGCCCAGTAAAGTTTGTAACGATGGATGGGAAATAATCCCATCTTTTAACGTCGAATAAAAAGTGTTAGGTAACAATTTGTGACTATTTAGAATATTTCTTTGGCTTTCTAATTTTCTCGATGCATCGAGGTGTAAAAATGAGCTTATTTGTAAAATATTTACTTTTCTGATAATTTCACAGTTTCACTTGACCGACGCATTAATAAAGTGATGAGGTCCAGGGCAATGTTAGTTTCAAATAAGGCGGAATAATGCACAACGTGCATGCAAGTAGATCTTAAGCAGAGCTTTCAAAAGTGCTCATTTTACCGTGAACAGCCTATGCCAGTATTTTATGCATATAATAGTGCTTGTCATTTAAAATTTAAGATATGAACAAACAGTTACATCACTTTTCACCATGTGACTTTCACAGCTGTGTATAATTGGGGTAGGTCAATGTTGGGTACATGTGTAGAAGACGAATAAGCAGTCTACCTCATCTTTAGTCTATGGGTTGAACAGAGAGTTCATCTCACAGCGCACGCGCAAAATCCTTGAAGTCGAATAACCGTAATTTCGCATATATTGTATCCAACTTAATCTAACAAAAATTACAATTTTTGGAGAACCGCAGTTGTTCGTCAGAATGTGTGGCAGATGTCCGAAGAAGCACTTGCGAAGACAAGCAAGTGCGCGCAGTGGAATGTGATGAGAGCGGTATATGCGCAAAACAAATCGCCAGACAAGCAGATGCAAGAAAAAGGGGTGGTGGAAGGGTTCCAACAACACACATCTGTGAACCACACATAAAAATAAATGAAATGAAGAAAGTTAATTAAACGTAAATACAAAAATCTAGTAACAGAATGAAAGAATACTGTTCCGCGCTCGCTGATTCGCAACCCGCGTGAGCGAGTGGAAGTGAAGTGCAGCAGTTATATGATAGCGGCGGCAGCAAGCCAAAGATCTGTTTTGAATGAACAGGCGAGCGATAGGCCGGTGGTTGCGTATCTGTTACAGAAAGCGAGCTGACACGATAATTCTTTTTGTGGCGCTCACTGCTGAGCCTGGTTGTACTGACATCTGAGTTTAGCTTAAGAATGCTCTGGATTACTGACCTCGTTCTCTCAGCATGACTTGGGGTGCGTTGAACCTTCCAGATGGTCAGGGCGAACGATATAAAAGTGTGACAGGCCCCCGAGCCAGTAGTTGAGTTGAGTAGAGTGGATGTGTGAATGAGTGGCTAAGTTCCGAGAGATAGAAGAGACGAGCAGCGAGAGAAGTGACCAGCGGAAAGGAAATCTGCGACTACGAGTATCAAGCAGTGAAGGGTGCGGCTGGCAGGCTGGGCTATTGGACTAGATGCGTGAGTGAAAGTAATTACATATGGTGACTACAGATAGACTGTACAAATATTAACAATGACTATGAGTAAATTGACTATAATCAAACAGAGACAATTAAAAATGACGTTAATTAGAGTTGAAATAGACATTAAATATTGCACTCGCTGTTAAATAAAAAGAATAATTGTGGAGACAGATAATTTAGTGGCGTAAATAATAGCTGTGTGAATAAATTAGAAATCAAATTTAGTCATTTTATTTATAGTAAATATTGTTCTGTTTATTTAAAAAAATATTTGTATCACCATAATTCTGATTCAATCATTTTCTTTAATATTTAAATTACATTTTCGACCTATTGCTGATTGCAGTAATGGATTTGGAATATTTACCTGTGCATAATAAATTATTTCAAATCCATTTTATTTTTAATGCTAGCTATAGTTTAGTATCTATATGGTATATCGATCTGCCACTTTGTAATATGATTACATAACTATGCCTCTTTCGCTTTTGCTGCTTATCTTATAGACAAAACTCGTTACTGTGTAGTAAAAAAAACTCATTAATGTCGTACAACGTCATCAAAAAACGTAAATTAACACAGGAATAAGAGGAAAGTACTATAGCAGTTTTGCCCAGAACTTCTACCTATAATTCTTAACTCCCATACTGTCTTCTTACTCAGCTTAACTGCTAGATCGTTTGTCGCCATAATTCTCTATTTATAAGAAATAAAAATTTATAAATAAAATGTAAAAACAGATTTACGGGATAAAGCGAAATGTGCTTAAATTACTGGGAAACCATATTTAACTTATTGTTATGACGATAATTCTTCATATAATCACCAAAACATTTTTTACATGTTATTGAATATTTGTACTCACTATTTTTGTTAAGAGAAAATAGTTTTATAGATTTATTCTCATTACACACTTTGCATGATTCTGTTGGATAATTATCATGTTAATTTTCGTTTAGAATATCTAATGCTGTATTGTTTAATTTACTATTTTTATGCTTTTTGAGAGATGTATTATAAACAAATTTTCCACATTCACACATTACTCTCTCTCTTTTTTAAATTCATAACTACTGCTAGCATATTCACTATAACATTTTTTACAGATTTTAAAATGTTTATTTTTTGTGTGTTAATGTGGTGCAAAACTTTCTATGTTTAATACTTTGCCACACTTTTTACACTGCTTGCATGTGTTATTTTTTTTCCATTTCGAGCATATTTTCCAATTTTATTTATTAAGAAAATTTATTCAAAAGATAATTTTTTTTTTTCGTTTCTAAAAAATGAGAAAATTGCTTGAAAAACGAAAAATTTTCTTGATTTTGTGTAATTTTGCTTTTTTTACCTTGTGCCAAATCCTACACGCTCATTTTGGGGACAATTGAAAAAAATCTGCTTGTCTTTACATAATTTTGGCTTAATTTACTTGCTTTTTGATGACCTGAATTGCTGCTTCTAGCAGTTGAGAACATTGCTTTATTTTGGCTTAAATGTGCTTGCTTTTGAAGGAAAATTGATTGATTTTCGGTGAAAAACAAGAGGTGAGCCAGGATCCCCATTATACATCTACTACCACGGATCTGTTTTTCCATTTTGGAGCAGTCATTTGCTTGAAGGGTAGTTGTAAGGTGATTGATGTAGTCCTTATTGTGGTCTCCTCGTAAATCTTCCTGGCCCTGTGTATCAGGGTTGAAATAACTGTTCTCTTCTGTAATGGCAATTATTTGCGATAAAACGACACTGAAGGAAGAGATGTGTTATCTCATAACTGCTCTTCCAGCAAATAGTTACTCGAAAATGGAAGTAAACAGCACCATGAAGTCATCTTAGAGCAAAGAGGACACCAAAAAGCATTCCAACAAGAGTGTCATCCCTTACCAGCTGGCTTGAATTCTCTGGAAAAAAAAATCGGGGTTGGCTGTGTTGGTGACACGGCCGTTTGTTTTGCGTGAATGCGTCTACTTTGATGCGCTCGGACGCCTTGATGTTTAATGTTATGTTCCCGGCACAGCTTCACTCGATCATATAGGGTTTTATGGGTACCACTGGATTGCTTTTGAGAAGCTCTTTCCAACCATATACGATTTCTGTATTTCGACTTGGCGTTTTGACGAGTATAGGCCGAAATTGTGTTAAGTTTTCTTCATTTTTTTTAAGATTAAACTCATACAATTTCACCATAACCACGCCACACAAATGTTCTAATACACTAAATCGATTGATTCTGACGAGAACTGTGGATTGAAACTTAAACGAGTGCCGTATCTTCTGTTAGTCAGAAGTTATACCTACTACGCGGAAGTTATGAGACGCGGCCAAACTAACTCTAAATTGCGTCCCTCCTCCCCTCCCACCACCCCCCCCTTCCACAAACACGGCTGCGTGTGATGTCTCGCAGTCCTATTCTTTGATAGTTTGGCAATCGAGTGGTGTAATTGAATTTGTAATGTAGACGATAGATTCGAAGCTGCGATGTCAAACCGTATGCCCCGATTTTGCTGTCATCGGATTTTCTGGATTGTCTCCCACTATGGTTGCAAATTTAAAGATGTATTCACGTCAAAAACAATAGTTACACAATTCTGAAACCGATAAACAATATAGAAGGTGCTCTCAATTCATTTAAAGACAAGACCCGAGCAGAAGCCCTAGCTGGTGTATACAAAGTTCCCTGCACTTGCGGCAAGGTTTCCATAGAACAAACTGGTAGGAGAGTCATCGCCAGGACTAAGGAACATATCAGGGACTACAAACAAGAAAATGTTCGGTCAGCCTCAGCAGAACACTCGGTTGCAACTTCCCACAGTATTGAATTTAACAAATACAATGCAAAAAGTCAATGTCCCAAAATACTAGAAAAGATACATACGAGAAGGCCATTGTAATATTAAAACACCAAGCCTACAATAACAGGGAATATGGATTTAAACTGAGTTTTCTTTGTGCGCCGCGTTTCAAAAACAAACTGGAACAAATGACACAGGCGAGCTCGTCCTTGATTGGCCAACCTCTCAGTCAACCAGAAGGGAAGCAGACAGGCATTTGCCAAAAAAGCCAGCCAATCAGAAGGAAAGCAGGCGGGGATTGGCCAACATCTCCAGCCAATCTGGAATCACCCCTGCACAGCCCAAGATATATAAGCGCAGGGAACGCTGCAGTAATCAGTTCCAACTGCTACTTACCCCTGAGGACGAAGACTGCAATGTCTACCAAAACGTCGTGAAAAACAACGACTTTGATGCGGCTACATGCCATAAGCCAAGAATATACATCACCTTTATTTGAAAATGCAACTCTCTGTGTCGTCTTTAGCCACAAACTATCAAATTCCAAGAAAATCTGCAGAGGCATTCGAAAGTTAGTAGCTAAACAGGCGCACTAGCACACAATAATCACATAAGTTAATTTTGTTATGAGCTAATATTTACATCAGATGTACACTGAACCGCTGCGCGTTTAGTTCTGGATTCGAGTGCCAGATATGTCAAACTCTTTTTATTTACAGTAATTTTTTAATTGGACTGAGATTAACCTTTCAGCGGGTTGGGCGAATAAGATTTAGCAACAGAAAATATGCACAAGCGTAATAATATATTATCAGTAAACAATCACATGAAAATAAAAAATTATGTATCTGCACATAAAAACGCTGATAATAATAAACGTAAGTTAAACAATTTCGTCATCGATATCATAAATCCTCTAGGGACGACTATCCACAAGGACAAAATATGCAAAAATTTTGCCCAATGAAGATTGTTTATATCAATTACATATAGCCACAATAAATAATGCAGCACTTTCACGAAGCTCTCAAATGCTGTTCAGACTATAGAACAGCAATGTACAGTAAAAATTATGATCAGCTAAAAAAAATTTAAGTTATACGCAATAAAACACCTTGTATATACAATCTACAGACTTTTAAATGTACAAACATCGCACTCAATACAACATTATTCTATATTTTCCTCTCTCCCAAACCACGCGGGACACAATGGTTGTTTCCGCCCAACCTCAATTTCCTGGGATGCTGAGATGCGTCGTGGAGAGGACTCGTTAAATCGTTACTGCTCAACCACGTGACCGTCTTCCCAATAGTGTAGTACTAACATTAAAACGTTCATTTGCTCGTAAAGAATGCTGGACATATAATGCGCGTGTCAAACTGTGCGGTGGTCCATTGGGCTAGGCTACTGTTCTTGATTGAGTTTTCAAAAGTTGTGTGAAGGACAACTTTAGAAACATTTCTCGATAACCCTTCTATGATGCCACTCATCCACCTTGTCCAAAACGGATGCCAGGGTCTCTCCCCTAGAACCATAACACAAACCCAACCTAACCCACTCCTGTTACTATTTGAAGGTCGAAATGATATTGTAAATGTTTCGACATTAGTGGTACACTAATATTGAAACATTTACAATATCATTTAACATTTTTAAAATACTTTTTAGTGAGTTATGAACTTCACTAGAAAGAAAAAAATTGTTATTTTCTAATCACGTATAAATCAACCCGAGCACATATACTGCTGTCATTTTTTTTTAACTACGAGAAGAATACTAGACGGTAAAAACTCGGTATTATATTTCGCTTTACATGAAGTATATTTTGTCGTGTCTGTAGTTTACTTGTACATACATGTAAATGCTTGTGAGTCGTGAAGTAATAATAGCATTCACTGACGCAAAAAAAAAAAAAACAAGGTTAAAAAGACACGCCAGTTGAAAGAAAGGAATAAAGGAAATATAAAATACAGAGAACTGTTTGCTGCTTAAACATGCCCGTTATGTACTGTTGAACATGCTGGATATTTTATCGTAATCCTTCAGTTGTTGTTTGTAGCGTGTTAACGTCCCAGGCATATTCAAATAATATTGAACTACATGATGAAATATTGCTTTAAGTTTTTGAGCCTGTTTTTAAAAGAAGCAATCTATGCATTATATAAACAAGTGACTTATGCAAACGCACATTGCTTCAGCGTACAGAATTTATCTCACATATTACCATCGTATCAGTGTGTCCTTTCTTGGTAGCTTGGTCGTAATAGAGTGCATATGGTTTAAACCCTATTTTTCGTCGGACATGCTGCCATTTTCGGCCGCTCCCTACCGATACAGTAATTCAGGACACACTTTTGGTCTGCCACCGATCGACTGGACTTTAGTGCCGCCAGCTTCCACTTCATTCCGACATATTTACGGCAGCCATTCCTGGCACAATCATATCCGAGCTCTCCATAAATATTCGTTTGCGTCGCGTGTGCTCCAACGGGAGAAGGCAAAACATCTGTTCCTACCCATGGTCCACTCGAATATGATTTTTTTTTTTGTTTGTATTTCTTAACGATGGCAATTCGCCGTCGATACTAGCACGGCGGGAGCCGTTACGTTACCAAATTTATCATGTCAGCTTTAGCACTTCTACACGAACCTCCGTACCGGAATGAAATTGCTTCAAGGTCTTTCAAGCACTTCTGAAAGCCTTGCCTAGTTTCTGGCCGCAACCAGCTATGTATCTTTCCGCCACGTGTAAAAGCTATCACTGACTGCCGCGGGCCTCATGACATTTATCCATGCGCCGATCTATGGAACTCTGTGAATCTCTTTAAAACAAAATGAATTCAAATCCCTAAACTCCTAACCTAGTACCGAGTGTGCAAAAAGAAATAAATACCGGTGGTAAACAGTTTAAAAATTAAACATTAAAATGACAAACTAATAGAAACATATTTCAAAACTAGGCGCCGACATTAGTCACTGTTCAAATTAACATAAATGCAGTAACAGGCAGAAAGGGTTTTAAAAAGTGTTCAATTAACCGCTCATCACCTACACACTACATGACGGTACATTTCCAAATTTAACTTCTCATAATTCAAGTATTCTGTGAATCATCTCTTTCACGCCCATTTTTCACTTTGCAAGAATCTCCACCGTAATTTGATGACACCATTAGAATTCCATCATGCCACGATTAGATTTATATTTTCATTCTTGTGACGTAAGGCTAATGCAAATTTGCAGCAATTGACAACGTTCAGTTTAGATAATTTTATTGAATTATTAATGATCGGAAATCCACAACGAGACAAATTTTTTGAGAGAACATATTGTGCTGTCCCAGATTCTAATTTTTTTTTTTTTTTTTTTTTTTTTTGCGATTTGGTTTGTTACCACACCACTCCTGGTGTGCATGCATTTGAATTATTTCATTCTGAATTTTATTTATTTTTGCGGCGTGCGCTGCTGGCCCTGGTTGTATTGAGTATCTGCGTCTATCTGAAGATTTTGTAGTTTTCTAGTGCCCAAGATTCTGTCGGCATGACTCGGCGTGCGTCGAACTTTCCAGGTCAAGGCCAGCAGAGTAAAAATTGTGCGACGAGACTCCGGCTCGGGTGTAGTTGAATGGATGAGTGGCTGAGTTTCTACGATAGACGACGAGCGGTGGGAGAAGTGACTAGCGACTACGAGTGTCAAGCAGTGAAGAGTACTGCTGGCAGGCTGGAGTATTGGACTAGGTGCGTGAGTGGAAGAAATTACAAATGCTGGCAACAGACAGACTGAGCGTGTGTAGGTATGTTAATGATGAGTATGAGTTAATTGACTACAACGAAAGAGTGACACTGAGAAGGATGATAGTTAAAGTTGAAATTGATATTAAATATTGCGCGCACTAAGAAATAAAAAGAGTAAGAGTGGAGATAGATAGTTGAATGCTGTAAATAGTAGCTGTGTGAATAAATTGGAAATCAAGTTTATTTATTTTATTTTTTATTAAGATCGCCATCCATCACGAGCTCAGATCCGCCCCCCAGGCGTCCATGTGACACTGGTGTCAGAAGTCGGATGGAGGCAATTATTGACTAAAAAATTGTAAATAAAGTTAGACTATAGACTATAATTTGAATAACTGATTGTGAAAATAATTAAGACTTTTCTGTACAGCCATCACTGTGTACATGTTAACTAGAAAAATGTCGGCAAAACTGCAACCACTGCAAGCATTAATTGTGGGATCAAGAAGTCAAATATGAGAGCAAGTGCAAGCAAATAAGTAGCATGAAAGAAAGTATAAATGAAAATGTAAATACCCAAATTAGAGCTGCATCGAAACTGTAAATAGAATTAATGAGAATGTAGACAGGATAGTTGATGATAAGGTGCTCTATCGATACTCGACTTAGTGTGCTATGGGTAAACAGTACAGAGCTGGTGGTGTCAACACGGAATGATCTGTTCTCCCCAATTTAGCCGTCCAGTAGTCTGTAGTCAACCCACTTTGCTGCCCGCTTATAGTGAAACTGTCATTTCAGGCAGATGACAAGGAAAGTTTGTCAGACATTTGGGTCTTAATAAGCAAGCAGAGAGGATTGGCGTCCTGCCAGGTAAAGTTTTTGCACCAACGACTGTGGTCTTTTCTAGTTCCGACATTTTTCCAGTTAGGATGATAAATTTGTCCAGTAGTGCCATTCGTCTTGAGGAGGGGGCCGTGATATACGTTTTCAAGCAGATCATACAGGTGTTTCCTGTTTTATCCCCAAATTCTAGAGTAGAACAAGTAGAATGTGATTTACCAAAAGTACTGGGAAACTTCTAGAAAGAATGAAAGAAAAACTTAACTGGCGACAGGAGAAGTCTGCCGCTGAACTACTGCAGAGAAAAGGGGTTGCCTTCTCGTGTGGACCAAATGTCCTTTGAAGGACTGATGTGACCTGCCACCACATAGTTACAGGAGATGCCAGGCCCATAAAGTAACCACCAAGATACTACCGCTAGCTTCGCACAAGGCAGTTGAGGGAATTCTAAAGGAAATGAAGGAGTTTTATGTGATAGAACCATCAGTTAGTCGATGGTCATCGCCCACTGTTCTTGTTAGGAAGAAAAATTGCCCGCTGAGGTTTTGTTTACATTATTGCCAGCTCAATAATGTGACAAAGAAAGACTCTTACCCACTTCCAAGGGTAGACGACACATTAAACATCCTATCAGAGTCACAATGGTTTTCTACTTTGGACATGAAGAGTGGGTACTGGCAGTGTGAGGTGCCCCCAGAGGATCAAGAGATGACTGCATTTTGTGTCCAAGAGACAGGAACCTGGTAGTTCAAAGTTGTGCCTTTTGGGCTATGTAATACCCATGCTAATTTCGAACGCCTGATAAAAAAAGTCCTGCCTGTAGATATTGTCAAGTAACCTAGATTACATGGTTGTAACAGGAAGGATATTTGAAGAGCGCCTATCTCGCTTAGACTCTGTATTCCAGAAAGGGGCCAGCCAACTTGAAACTGGTTCCTAAGAAATACCACCTGTTTCAAAAGAAAACAAATTTATTGGGACATGAAGTGTCGGGATTGAAGCAGACTCCGAGAAGACAAGAGCGATAAGAAATTGGCTGACACTAACTGACAAAACCGAAGTGGGGAATTTTCTGTGATTCTGAACTTACTACCATATATTTATACCTGGGTTCCTCACGATTGCCAAACCAGCCACTAAATGAACCGAATGAGGCCAAAAACAGTTTTTATTGGACCACTGAATGTGAAGATGCTTTTAGTAAACTAAAGAAAATTCTGATACATCCACCAGTCCCGGGTTTCCCGAAAAGTGAGGGTGTATTCATTTTGGACACTGGTGCTAGTAATGTAGGTATTGGAGCTGTGTTATCTCAGGTTCAAGATGGGAAGGAAAGACAACTAGAATATTTCAGTAAGGTATTCCGTAAGCCTAAAAGAAATTACTGTGTTACATGCAAGGAGCTTCTGGCCATGGTGAAGGCAATTTCACACTTTCACCCCTATCAAAACGGCAAACGTTTTATTCTAAGAACCGACCATGCTTCATTATGCTGGCTACTAAGTTTCAAGAACCCCGAGCATCAAATAGCCCGGTGGATACAGCATCTTCAAGAATAAAACTTTGAAATACAGCACAGATCTGGATGCCTTCACAGCAATGCAGATGCACTGTCTAGGAGGCCATGTGAGCCATTCTGTTGTCATTACGAACACAAGTAAGAAAAGAGTGGTGAATCGCTGATGGTTCGGAGGACAAGAATTCAAGGTTCGCTATCTACTGATGGGTCACCTACCTGGAGTGATGAGGGTATTAGGAAAGATCAGCTGAATTATCCCACATTGCAGCGTTTATTAAAGTAGAAAGAAGCTGGCTGTTGGCCAAAATGGGAAGAGAGAGATCTAGCCTGAGCGCAGCAGTCAAAGTATATTCAGCACAATGAATTCCCTCGTACTGGAAAATGCTGTACTTTAGAGAAATTGGGAAAGCAATAATAGAAAACACACATGTTTACAGTTGATCCTTCCAGTTATGTAGGGTTCCAGGAAGTCTTAAAATAACTGCAAAATATGGCAGCCAGTGTGCACTTTGGTGGTGATAAGGCCATCAACAGAGTCGGACTGAGATTCCACCGGCTTTATTGCCGGGAGTATGCTGAGAAGTGGTGCAAATTGTGCGACACCTGCACTGCGAGGAAGGGCCAAGGACCAGGTGACAAGTCACCTCCAGAAATAGAATGTTGAAGCCCCATTCTAGAGGGTGGCAGCGGATATTCTGGGACACTTGCCTGTCACAGAGGAGGTAATCGGTATCTCCTGGTGGCCCAAGATTATTTTACTAAGTGGCCTGAGTTCATTCCCCTCCCAAATCAAGAAACACGTAGTGTGGCCGATGCACTTATAGAGCATGTCTTCTCGAGGTTTGGGGTACCACTAGAACTCCATTCTGAGAAGGAAAGAAACTTTGAAACTGTAGTTTTCCAGGAGGTGACGAAAATTCTGGGGATGAAAAAGACTAGGACTACAGCCTTACACCCTCAGTCGGATGGAATGGTCGAGAGGCTTAACCACACTCTTGAGCAGTACCTGTTAATCTTTGTGGCAGACAACCAAAAAGACTGGGATTCAAAGGTATCATTGTTTCTTCTTGCTTACCGCTCAGCATTTTACGAGTCTACAAGGGTAACAACATAAAGGCTGCTGTTTGGAAGTGATCTACGCCTTCCCAGTGACCTGCTGTTTGGCCGACAAACAGAAGAGGAAGCTGCAGACCCTGATTATGCCAGCTAAATACGTAACAGACTTGTTGGTATCCATTGTTTGGCGCGACAGCACCTAAGAATAAATAGTGACAGTTTCAGCGTGTAATGAGAAACAGCGAACAGTGGAGTTTTTTCCCCCATATATCCACAGTAGCGTTTCTTCATTTACTAAGGAAAGAGTCAAATGTCTAGGTAAGTTTCCAACTTTGTATATATAGCGACGCTAAACATTACTATATTTTCAGCCTGGTATGCGGCACTATTCCCGTATAATGTACAAGTGAAGAACTTACCTTATAGTTCAGGAAGTTTACTAGAAATTCTTCCTTAAAATGTATGGAGCTCAGCCTTGAGATGCAATATGTCCTCTCCTTAACTTGAACCTCCTCTAAAACACTTAGTTTCAGAGTACGTCACAAAAAAATGTTATTTCTGAACATAACTCTTGTACGTCTTGGAAACAGTATTTGTTTAATAATTTATAATTCCGTACACAAAACGAAAGATAACTAAAATGAACTGGAGGTTACTGATAAGTTAATACTAAGGACTGTACGCCCTCAGCAAACAGTTTCTAGTCGCCACTACCCTAGGAACGAAGGAAATTCGACACTAGATGAATTGTTTCATAGGCTCAGTCCCATTAAGTATTAGTCCACCCAATTTTTTTGTGTAGAAATCTAGTCACCGATTGACCTCCCTAAATAAATTGAAAACTAGTGGAGATTTCTGCGAAATGGTTCAAGCAAAGTTTGTATTAGATTAAGGTTTAAATAGCTTATTGCGTATGTGAGAATAAATATACACTTTCCAAACCCGAGAATATATATATATGGACAAGATATTTTACATATACGACTAATTTGGAAATATTAAAACAGTTAGGTTTTTCAATCGAAACTTGTAATTCGTATAACAGCACTGCCTACACGTTATGTTACAAATAAATAAATAGCGTAACACATAAATAAAATGATATATTAAAATGTATTATGGCTGGTCTTATGCGTAAATTGGGTTTATTAACTTAAATAATATAGCAAGCCTCACTCTATACCAAAGTTAAAAATACAACTCATACCACTTTAACAATAAATATATTAAACACGGATGGTCGCATAAATATAAAAACTATAAAATAATACTTCGCATTACATTTTTTTTAGCATTTACAGTTCAGGATAACTACCCACGAAACTGTTTCAGTATGCTTATCCGCTACTTAACTCTGGCCCTGGTATAACGAATTATGATATATTTAATTTGTTGTGTGTCCTTGTGAAGGAATCAGTTTATACTATTCTTTCACGCCATCTTAACGGCCACTCGCATGTTTTTCTTTGTAAACGAGTAGTATTTTAAATCATACACGCGTTTTCTCTTAACCCAAGAAAATAAATGGCATTTTTAAGGAGTATAAGCGTAATGAGTATTTAGTGGACCATACTACTCAATTTTACTACATACGAGAAGAAGCATCCGTAATATTTTCAGGCGTTTCCTATTAGCTGAGATCAAGTGACGTCATTAAGTTCGGGTATGGTCGAACACCTTCGTTTCTGGTAACCACCCAAACTAAACTTCACGAACCTGCAAGAGCTTTCAATTAAATGGACTGAGCATACAAAATTTTGTGAAGTTTATAATGTCTGCTGGATCGACTGGAGTAAGTGGTAGTGGTGATTAACTTCTAGGCGAGTCTGTGCATTGTGATGTGTTAAATAGACACAATGTATGGAGAGATTATAGCCACACGTTTGGACGTTCAAATTAATACTGTAACACCTCTGATATGTGTTACAATATTACTGCCAATCTCATTGGCTATAAAATATTATTTTTCAAATATGAAATATAAGATATGAATGTGTAATGTAATGACAAAATATCGTTGTATATGTGAGTGAGTCTGATAGATTATATTAATGATATACCTCGGCTGAACTCTATGCTGCCAAGCTAAAAAATCGGTGTATTCATCCAAATTTCTAGTACCTCTGTAGTTAGAAAAAATTGGATAATTGATTTTAATGAACACACAGAGAAGTCTTAATTCAAGTAAATCAATAGAAACTAATAAAATTACTTTGATTTTAATACTGGTGAACTAAACCCTTTTCAAATTATATGGTGCTTTTGCAGAATTTTGGTTACGAAATATTATACTATACTAATTCTCAAAATTACAAGCAAAACCAGCCTGCATATTGCACATAAACCGATTTACCAACATTTCACTTTATTAGTTCTGGTGTCATAAATACACATACATTTGCTTGAGGAATTATACGACTTAGATGTGTCGATAGCGGAAAATATCCGCAACTCTGCCGATGTCGTGGAGTCTGGTGTAGAACCCAGGAACAGCTCTCCCGCTCACCACGGACAGCACATCTCCTGGTGGTGCTCAGCGAACTCGTCCTCTGCGGGCCGGAACAGCGGAGGTGTGTGAAGAATCGGAACCTCGCCAGAATCCGCAGCCAGTAGCACTCCTCTCGCAGAATTGTCTCTCCGAACACCAGACACCGCGTCGTCCTTGGCGAGAAGCCGAAAACCCCGAAGTCCTCCTTTACTAGGCCGTCCTTCCTTCCGGGCTCATCGTACAGCTTATGTCGAATTACTTCTTCTTTTAAACATGTATAGGCTCAGCATTTTCAATAGTGTGTGAATAATTATGTATCTCCGTCGTAAATATCAGATTTTGCCAATCAAATATTATAGATTATCTTTCATACTCAGGACTGACTTCTTTTCTGAGCTGGCCTCTCACTGATTTCAAATTATAATGAACAAGTTTTTGTTGAAAAAATTAAAATGTGATAGGCCGGCTGGTGTGGCCTGATTCTTTTGAGAAAACAAAAGGTAGTGCTTGTTACAAAGACAAATACTCATGCAAAGGAACCATAGATAATCATTAGACTTACATAGCTTATACAACACAACCGTCAAAATAAATAAGTTTATACATATCACATTGAACACACGCCAAACATTTTATACATCGTATTCAAGTTTGGCATTTAAATCAAATTTAAAGTCATAGAATAATCATTATAAAGTAATAAATATTGAAGTGTTACAGCATACAGCCCAGAATGTCTAAATTTTCTTCCAGCAGTACTCCCCCTGTACATTATGAAATTACCAATTATGAATTTAGCCCTTTTCGATTTATATCTTAATACTACAGTCGGAAATACCTGGAATTTATGAGGCTTCTCTAAATATGAGTATTTATGAAAGTATGAAACCAAAGAATAACAGTCATGTAGTTTGTCACTTATATTTGCAATGGTACGTACTTTTCTTTTTGCGGTTTACACTCTGGAGGTAGAAACATACAAGCTCTCAGAATATGAGTGGTGTTGAAATGAAGAGTGTATTGCGCGAACAGGGCACATTATAAGTGGAAAGCTTTTGCAGGTTCCTGAAGACAAACTTTGCAGAAACCGACACACATAGGACAAAGAGTTTCTGAATGCGTGTGGGATAATCATGCAGTTAGAAGTTATGTAAACAGTTAGGCATTTTAATCTGAGATGTAAACTGATACGTTAATGCACACTCTCGTCATTTACTTTTTTCCTTGATAAATGCATGGTTTTTTATTACAAGGATCATCATATTTTATAAGGAATTTGAACACATTACAATAACCTTCTTTGGATGTAACACGATTCCTCAGAGGCTGATCAGTAAATAACACCAGATGTAAATGTTTTGCCATAGTTTTATAAGGAAGTTATTCACATCACTTCGAGCCTATTTCATTAACAGGGTCAACGATAACGGCTTCTGGGTAGCGACTTCATGCCAGCTGATATTTTGTCTCACGTACATGCAAGGAACTTGTGGAGGTGAGGTCAATCAACTGCAGTTGAACCAACGCAACGACGCAAAACACCAAGATGTCTAGATCTGATTCCGTTTACGTCGAACTGTGTTCTGTAAGGGGCTTTCGCTCGCCAAGTACTATGCAGCCTGAGAAGCACAATGCAAATGGCGTTTATATGAGCGCTGCTATTGTGGATGCGATCAGATAACAGGACGAAACAATGGTAACTGCTTGCTGGTGTTTTTACGACAACTTACGTCATAAGGAACTTCAAACACGTTCACCTTTACATTCGTATTGCTTCTCGTGAGTGTCAGCTAGTCTACTCTCACAAAGGTTGTATTTCGGAATTTCGGGTTGGTATCACACAATGGGAAACAGTTATTCGGACTAAAAAAAATTGTTTAATTAGGACCAAGCAATGCAAAACTGCAATTTTGAATGAATAACTTCATTAAACGCAATTTTTTTTACCCAAAAAATATTCAATAAATTATGGATAGCGTCTGATTACTTCTGAAATATCGCGGTGCAAATTTTCCCAAGCCTCTTATTCTGGGTGCAATAAAATTTTATATAGTTTCAATGTACGTCCGGTGATAAAATATTTTACGACTAATCTTCATCACGTTCATATTATTTTAAAGTAACGAAATCTCGGGATGTTCTCCATCAAGTTGTGGTACTCTCGTGTATCATTTCTTAAAATAAAGTTGTTAAATTTTAGAAGTAAGCCAACGAAAGACTTCGGCTGGCAAAAGTAATATACATATGATATGTTTATCAGATTTTGTTTTCGGTCAACGTCAAATGTTCTTTTATTTGGCACTCTTCAGTGAAGCATTTTGTTGGCCTAAACAACTTCTTCTCTCACTGAACGTGGACACTAGAATTTAAATTCTGAGTCTTGTTCCTTGCTGATACATATCAGCATCGCAATTTGGGGAACGCGTACTACAGTAACTACACGTAGTTCCACGTATGCACCCAGGTGTTACTACAAGTGAAGCGGATGCAACAGGTCAACATCCTTGATCTTAATCTTTCACCTGAAGGTTATAAATGCAGTGGTCTCAGAGTCGCGGCCCAGCGCTAACTCTCTTGTGGTCAGTACGAATGATTAAAAAGCCGATAAAAACAAAATTTTTCGAGTATATTATAACGCACTTTGTTCTCCAACTGGCCACTATAGTGCATTCACGCTTTCTTCGGCCTTTTGGAATCGAACCTTTGAAAAATCACCCTAGGTGTATTATGTCAACCTGTTTTTCCAATAACTTGTATTCCACAAATATTGAACACTGTGATTAACTTTAGGGTACTGTATTATTGAATAAATGAAACTTTACCTTAGTATCTTTTATGACTTGCAATATTTTGTTTCGTTTAAATATAAATTAACAACAGCGAGAGCAGCGACGTGTTGGCAATGCCGGTAAGAAATAGTTCACAGTTACAATATTTTTAACCTCATTTTTATGTATACTATTTGTAAGTTAAACGTTGCCAATTGATATATTTGTATTGTTACTTAGTACTGGCGGAAACACATTTCATTGCTGCATTAAAAAATATCCGCCCTTATTCCCGTGTGTAGGCTTGTGCTTTTTTTTCCGTACGGAATAAAGGTTCGATGAGCGAAGCAGAGCGTGTCGCTCTCTCTCGTTTCCTCTGTCTCTCTTCTCTCTCTCTCTCTCTCTCTCTCGGGAATATCGTACCACCTGTGTAGGAAAGGTATACATTTTGTTATTTCTAATTTCAGCACATTTCATACTAATTACAGCAACAATAATGATGTTTGAGATTGTAATTTACAACTGAAACGAGATTTTATTGTTTAAATACCTATTATATGTTATTTAGATGCAACGACATATTTTAGATGCTATGGCGCGACACTTACAAATCCAGCAGGTTGGCAGACGTGGTGTGGAAAGCGTTCCCAGTATGGCGACGGCGGGCGATTATACCCAGTGGATTACGACTGGCAGTGGTGTGGCGACGTACAATGACACGGCGTGTTTCTGAATGAAGCGTCAAGTTCGTACTCGTGTTTTTGTAACATCCTAGGGAAGTTACAATGTTGTGATAAATATATTTCCACGGCACGGCAGGGTTGATTAATATACTGTAAGGAGTGTTGTGGTCGCTGCGTGTGCAAGGGCGTAGCCGCCATTCCGTCTATGGTGGCTGCGTTGTAATCGTTAGGCAGGCCTGTGGATTTCAAGTATGTGCAAAGTTTATACGTTTTAACCATGAACTGATGTTATGATGAAGTTAATTATTTATATTCACGTTTGTTTATCACGATGTTGTACCTTCGCACTAGGTGTTTGAAACACAGTTGTGTAACGAGCTTACGTTTCTGTGATTTGAATGTATGCAACAATCCCAACAAAATACTAGGCCCACTCAGATAAATTTAAATAAATAATAAAATAAACCTACAAACCAGTAAGGACGATACCAATGCATGTATATATTAGCGGAATAAATGTTACGGTAGGCCTGTGTGTTTGCATGTTCACCGCTCTCTTTTACATTTCTCGATGCTACGTACAATAAATAAGCGACACGAGTTGCGTGCTTGAATTTACTGTTTCTTTTCTTTGGACTGGTTGTCCCTTCGTTTTAATTTTTATTCCAAACACATATTAATAAGAACAGATTAAATACTACTGTTGTTTACGCCACAGTTGTAACAAACACCGCCGTGGCAAAATATTAATGTGTATTATGTGTAACATGCTATGTCGTGCGTAACAAATAGTTATAAAGCTGGCCTAAATATTATTATAGGCCTAAATAGTGAACATTCGTAGGAAATGGTTTCTGCAATCTGACATAATTCTTTGAACAGCTGTAAACATCAGCCAACGCATTTGACAGTTATAAAATAGAAGTCACATGGCAGTGTTTATGTTTACGTGTAGCGAAAGGACACGTAATCAGTAACAAAAAGTTGAAATTCGGCAGGGCTTCAGAAAAGGCCGAAGTTATCGTGAATCAACTATACGTATTATTACAATATGCCTGAGGGGCGTATATGATTTCTTGCGGGATGGAGGTCATAATAAAAAACTAAATTTGATTTTAATTTATTCGCACAGCTATTATTTACAAAATTAAATTATTTGTCTCCACTATTACTCTGTTTATTTCACAGTGAGCGCAATATTTAATGTCTATTTAAAATATTATTAATGCCCTTCTTTATGTCTGTGTTTGGTTACTGTCAATCAACTTATACTCATCATTAACACATGTTCAGTCTATCTGTTGCCATCATTTGTAATATCTTTCACTCACGCATCCAATCCAGTAGTCCCGCCTGCGGTTGTACTCTTCACTGCTTTGATTTTCGCAGTTCCAGATTTCCCACTCGCTGGTCACTTTTTTTCTCACTAGTCGTCTATCGCTGAAACTCATCCATTCAACCGCCGGCTCGAGGCCCAACGTGCTTTTTGTACTCTGGCCTTGACATGGAAAGTTCGATGCGCCCCGAATCACGCTTAGAGAAACTAGGGCAGCAAACCACCAGAACATTCTTAAAATTCTTAAGATACAGTAAATACATAAACTCAATACACCCAAGATCGGCAGCGCACGCCGCAAAAGGATAAATGTGTCGGCTCGCTTTTTGGTAATAGATACAGTAGCTCACTTCAATATTCGGCCATCTAGGATTATCGCAGTTTCATGCCCGTATATTACAGTAGAAATCTAGATAAACATAAAACATATTGCACAATCATTCTTGTGAGCTTTAAATGAAATGCAGCAGTAGCCAATAACTGAAATAGGCAGTGCTAGTTAATGAAACACGATATTTTGTCCTCGTGTGCTGCATAAGTACGCCATTTTAATATTCGGCCAGTCGGGATGGACGCGTGACACAGGCGCGATGCACGTTGAGTTCGCACTTCGTGTCATTCCCTGCACGCTCTCTGCGCTGAGAGGTTGTATTGGGTAGCTGTTGGCTGCGCCGGTCAGACAAATGGGACGTAGGAGCAAGAATACAACGTTTGAACAGCGGCAGCTGGTAATTGTTCTTCATTTGAAGAAGAAATCTCAACGAGAAATTGGGAGCACTTGAATCTGCCGAAGTCCACTGTCGGAGAAATCATAACAAGGTTGGAGAAAGAAGACAGAATAGATTTGATACCTCAAAAAGGACAGCCAAAGAAACTAAGCGATAGGGAATAACGTCTAGTAATCAGGTAAATAAAAAAAGATCTGAAAATTATTGCTTGCAAACGTACCATGGAAGTACTCAATGAGTGTGGCTAGATCGTCCATCCAGAAACCATACGACGAGTTATCAGAAGAGAAGGTTATAATTGCAGAGTACCTAGAAAGAAGCCTTTTATGAATGAGGTGAATAGAAGAAAACGACTTAAGTTAGCAAAATAACATGCTGACAGAGATGAAAGCTGGTGAAATGATGTGATTTTTGCTGTTGGCACGAAAATGAATGTTTTCGGTTCTGATGGCAGGGTAACAGTATGACGCAAACCGAATGAGGAGCTAAAACTTGGGAACTTACAACCTACTGTGAAACACAGTGGAGGCAGGCAGTATTATGATCTGGGGCTGTTTATCTTCAGCAGGTGTTGGAGAGGTAGTGCGTGTCGATGGAGTAATGATAAGGAAGACAACCTCAACATTCTGAAAGCTAACCTATACAAGAATGCGGCCAAACTGGGAATTAGGAACACGTTTATATATTCTACTAAGATAATGACGCAAAACACAATTCGTACATTGTCAAGAGCTGGCTTTTGTACAACTGCCCCAAAGTCATTAACACACCTCCTCAATCACCCGACCTGAATCCCATAGAAAATATGTGGGATGAACTCAAAATAAGACTGAGGACTACTACAATTAGGTCTACAAAAGAATTGGAGAAAAGATCCAAGGACGAATGGAGTAATATTGCCTGTGAATGTAGCAGGAAAATAATTGCTAATATGCCGCAACGCCTGCGAGACGTAATTAAACAGAATGACCAAGCTACCAGATACTAAAAGACTGTTTGTTTAGTTTGCAAAGAGGATTATGTTTGAGTTCGAACTATGATGGCCGAATATTAAAGTGGCGTACTTATGCAGCATGGGAAGACAAAATCATTTTGTTTGTTAGGTTTCATTTATCATTTCCGTTATTGGCTACCTCTATATTTCATTTGAAGAACACAAGAATTATTGTGCAATATGTTTTATGTTTATCTTAATTTATAATGTAACACAAGGCCACGAAACTGGGATAATCATCGGTGGCCGAATATTAATGTGAGCGACTGTATATGATTCTTGGATTAACGCGTGCCTGTAATTCAAAACATTCCATTGACTTGCCGCCGCCGCTATCATATAACTGGTGTCCTACACTTCCACTCGCTCGTGCGGGATGTGAAGCAGTGAGCGCGTAACAATATGTAAACTTCTATCTTTATTTCAGTAACGTTTCTGTTTTTCTTTTCCTGACATCTCCACGCCAACAGAAGGGCTATATTTATATGCTGACACGTTGATTCTGTATACTTGCTCCTGTATTTCTATATCATTCCACTGCTGAATATTTTTCATTTTATTGTAATAAAACCTTTATCAACCAAACAATCAATCAATAACGAACAAAATGAAAAAAAAATTGTAGGATTACTTAATAAAGTTACTTTCACCAAAAGTAACATTTTAAGTATAAATTCTGATAAAGCTATGATCAATTTATTAAAAAAGGGAAAATACTTATAATACGTTTTTACAAGGCGAGTAAGCAAAGAATTTGTCTGTACGTGGAAAAAACTTATCGCTTGGTTCATAAGGCTCACATTCGCACAGCACAAACTGATAGATGAAAATAAATGTGCAAAGTTACAACCCACCACATTGAAATATCGCATGGAAGAGAGAGGACAGTGCTATTAATAGCTACAGCCTCAAGACAGCTTGGCTACTTGTCGCGTCGGCTAACAGCAGCTTTTGCAGTGAGACTTGGACACAGAAGGATTATTTGAACTTACCATTTGGAGCCCTGTGTAAAATTAGAACTATTTTTCTATTAGGGATGTTAAATATTAATGTGGTCGCCACACTTCGCTCAAAAATATAGAACGGCCTTTCTGGTGGTCTGAGTTTGACAACGGTGGTTTAAATATCATTCACATCCGCACAGTGTGGCCGGTCGAAGTAGCATATTAACGTGCAGAAAACTGAGAGGTTTTCGGCGGCAAGCAGAGATATCTGCCCTAGTCGAAAAACACACTTCGTAGTATGATGAGTTGTGTGCGGTAAATATGAAGGCGAAGTGGAAACGAAAGTATCCCGAGAAAACCCAAGTCCCACGGTGGCGTCCATTACACCACAAACGTAAGAAAGGAATTCCTGTTCGAAAATCTTTCTTACGCCACGGTTTTTTGATGCAATGGACCCCAGAGGCAGTGGCTACTGAGCAACCACTGAACCATATTTGTGTACCGAAATACAGAGAATCGTTCTAAAATAATCATAAAAGCCAAATTACTTTCTTGTTTGTGGGTACTTACACTGTGAAAATGAATCAGTTAAAACTATTCTAAATCGGCGGACTTCGGCTTTGAATCAACTATGACTGGAATCAACGACAGCCCACTGATTATTACAGTAAGTGAGTGAGGAGATTTGAGCGGCTCCTAACAGCGAGGTCTTGAGAGCCGATGATTATTAATTACAATGACAAAAGTTCTCCGATTTAACAATATTTTTCACTGAAACGTAATAAATCCAGAATATAGTGCACTGGTCCCGACTGAATTCCATTTATTCGCTTGTCGATAGCCGCTCACCTACTAAACTACGGTTTAGTCGTACGAGCGCTGTACAAGTCGAGTCAAATCCATTCTGCACGGTGATCGACTCACAACTGAATTATGTACAGTAGACGTCCATCATACTGTCATTAGTGACGCAACCACACACTGTGTATGCCAGCCACGCTGGGGACGTACGATGTCTCGTGATAACATCGCATAGTTTTGAAAAAAAAAATAGATACCCTGAGTTATACCCCAATCCTCCTGTGTGTTACGTACGAAGATAAACTGTGCAACAATTCGCAGCAGAAACTGGTGACCTCTGTGGACATTGTTACGAAAGCATCCCGCTGTGCAGGGTACAGCTTATACAACAAAGTTGGAAAAGCAGGCCACAAGAAGGTTTATAAAACACAGAGTCAAAACGACGAGCTGCAAGATCGTACAGCCCGTTCACTACAACACGTCATACACCCCGTTTCACTAAGCTACAGTGCCTATATTTGAAGCACGTCTCGGTTAGGGGCCACGATGGCTGAGCAGTTAGACTGCTCGCCTCACACCAAGCCGAACCGGGTTCCATTCCCGGCCGGTTCACTCCGGGTTTTCGCAAGTGGGAATCGTGCCGGACGATGCCTCGGGAATCTCTCCCCCCCCCCCCCCCCGGCCTATTCATGCCGGCGCTGCTTCATACTCACCTCGCTTCGCTCTCATCGGCTGTCAAGACCTCGATGTTAAGAGGCGCCCAAATCTCTTCACTCACCTCACCCACGCCTCGGTTCTGGCTTGCCACTCTCAAGAGTATTCCTCCGCGTTCGGCGCAGCCACTGAAACAGAGGAATGGCGCACGGCCAGCTGGCCAATCGGCGTGCGGGCACGCTCACATCAAAGGAGCCGCGTCGCTATCCCCTACTACACGGTTACGTATTCCGTAGCAGAGGCGGCCCTGTGATGTAGCGACCCGGGACCAAGTTCACACAGGTTAAGGACCCTGTGTATAATACATTCACGGTTACTTTACACTTTTCTGAAACCCTGCTTAAGTTCTATTTCCAAGATATTCCTCCGCCTCATGCAAACTAATTTTAACTAAGTCTACTAACTAAGTCAGTTGTAATGATATTTTGCGTGAGAACTATTTCTTAATAGGCGCTACCAACACACATGTTTTCTCGCCATTTTTATTTGTATTGTTATAAGTGAATTATTATAATTTATAAGTAAAATACAGGTAAAAATTCAATTTAACGAAAAATAAGATACGTTTGTGTTAATTAACAGAGGTATAAATGCCTGTGATACATGGACTATTAAGAAAATAACTAGACACGTCATACATGGGAAGATTTTCAAATGTTTTATTCAAAAAGTGTGAAGAAACTGCGAATAGCTTATAATTGAAGTTGTCACGAGGTTCAAGTCCCAGTCTGAAGCGAGGGAGAGATACGGGCGACATTAGCACGCGTGCCTGGCTACCCGTCGCCCCTACGCGAAAAACTCTGAACTGAATTGCAGTGTTTCCGTCGTGGCGCCGTACTTAGCGAATGAGGTCGGTATAGGCTGTTCACGGTAAGATGATCACTTTTGAAAGTCCTGCTTAAGATTCACTTGTATGCAGGTTGTGCATTCTTCCGCCTTATGTAAAATTAACATTGCCATAGGCGTCATCACTTTAGTCACGCGTCGGTCAAGTGAAATTGGAATTATCAGAAAAGCAAATTTTTTTTAAACAATTTCTTATTTTTACACTTCGATGCATTAAAAAAAACAGAAAGCACAAGAAATAATTTTAAGTTATCACAAATGGTTATCTAACACTTTTAATTCGACGTTTAGATACGGAACTACTTGTTGCTAACTTTACTGGCTGCATGCCGCTTAGTGTGGGCGTTGAAATATATGCAGGCAGGAATAGTCACATTTTTCTAGGGTTTATTTCGAAAGTGCTCACTTTGTCGTGAACAGCCTTTAACACTGCGACACAGATGTAACTAGAGACGTATAATCGCACTCTTCTCTTGACGCTGAACACTTCCGTGCCCATTGTAGGTAGACAGTTTGTCTACGCGTTGCACAGCAAGGTTTGCTTCTGTTGGGTATTGTACACTGCTAGACTTAGCAATCTGTCCGAAATGACAAATTCGTTATTCTGTAATTTGTCATTTTGTAAGTTCCAATTCGGACGTTGTCGATAGTCACTTGCTTAGCACTCGCGGCAACGCATTCTTACATGAACAGTGAATTTTTTATATCTAAATTTGATGCTTAAAATCAAAGTAATTTGTCTACAATCACTGGAATGCTGCTAATATGTTGATAAATAATAAAATAATAGATGATGAAATAACGACTTTTTTTTTTTTGCAAAGTATGTACACAAAGCACAACACTTGCTTGCTTGTTAAAACAAGCCTAGTTAATTTAATGAACAGTTACTTTCTTTTAAAAAATGTTTTAATTACGTATTCACGTATGTATTTTGAAGTTAAAAACCAGCATGGCGCTGATTTTGTCATTTTGTATTTTAGTTAACATCCACTAAATGCAAAATACGAAATACAAAATTACCAAATACGTCACCATTTTTGTATACAAAATCGGGTCACGTAATTGTTTTGTCAAGAAAATACGCCATTTCGTACTAAGTGCCCAATTATATTATTCGAGGGTATAAGCTGTCCACGGTTGACTGAGCACTTCTAAAATCAACCTTTGAAAAATGTCACTGCTGATACCTTCGTAAATTTAATCACTAATCAAAGTAATACCTACCAATCTAATAATTGTTATTAATATAATTTTTGAAACTAAATTAAAAAAATATTCCTCTTGAGCCCTCACTAACAATACGTCACATATAATGATAAACAATAACATAATCTCGTATATTGATGTCGTCCGATTCACAAATACATCAATATTACAGTTACACACAAGAACAAAGAAACTAAGGGAACAACACCTACACTGTACAACACCCTACACAAACAACATTACACTGACACCATCACAACACAGACACAGTATTCAAACACACGACGGACATCTCACGAAAACGACTACAACCGTCGGCCCCTCTGTCTCCGGAGAGGTTGGCGGGGTGAGGTTTCAAAGGTGGAGGCAGAGCAATTTTAACTTTTGACATTTTAAAATTATAATGTAACGTTTTAATTTAAGATTATAAAAAAATATATAATTTTAACATTTAACTTGTTTTTAGTTTTTATAACACAACAAAATTTATGTTTAGACTATTTTTCAATTTTATTTTAAATTCTAGTAACTAAGACCACTTATGGCCGTCAGCTGGGTACTGGTGCCATTTTAATGTGTTCTCTTCTGCCGCTACCTTCGTATATTTCAACGAAAACGCTGACTGCCACGCGCCAAGTAAAGTTGGTAACATCAGATGGAATGTAGTTCCATGTTTTAAAGTTTAAATTCTTATTGTCCTTGTATTTTTGGGTTAACAGCATATAACTGATTTTCATACAGTGATGCTGTTCTACATTATGACTGGTTCGTGTCACTGATCACCGAGCACAAAGCTTACATCTTATATTGTTTGAGATATCGTAACAAGTTCTTTGCCAGTAAAAGCAAAGCACGCATCAAAATGTTTCTGATTTTTGCAACATCACAAACCACAATTTAATTTGGGAATGAAAGGTACAAGTAAACTGCGCAGCAAGGTCTAAAAATACGATTTCACGATTTTTTTCCCTTCCTTGAATACACGTAATATGATAAAGTATACCCCAAAAAATATTCAATAAATTATGGATAGCGTCTGATTACTTCTGAAATATCGCGGTGCAAATTTTTTCAAGCCTCTTGTTCTGGATGCAATAGAATTTCATAGAATCTCAATGTACGTCTGGTGATAAAATATTTTACCCGTCAAGTTGTGGTACTCTCGTGTATCATTTCTTTAAAAATAAAGTTGTTAAATTTTAGAAGTAAGCCAACGAAAGACTTCGGTTGCCAAAAAAATATATATACATATGATATGTTTATCAGATTTTTGTTTTCGGCCAACGTCAAATGTTCTTTTATTTGGCACTCTTCAGTGAAGCATTTTGTTGACTTAGACAACTTCTTCTCTCACTGAATGTGGTCACTAGAATTAAGATTCTGAGTCTTATCGTTCCTTACTTATACATATCAACTTCGTAATGTGGGGACCGCTTACTGCAGTAACTACACGCAGTTCCACGTATGCACCCAGGTGTTAATACACGCAGTTCCACGTATGCACCCAGGTGTTACTACACGCAGTTCCACGTATGCACCCAGGTGTTACTAAACGCAGTTCCACGTATGCACCCAGGTGTTACTACACGCAGTTCCACGTATGCACCCGGGTGTTACTACAAGCAGTTCCACGTATGCACCCAGGTGTTACTACACGCAGTTCCACGTATGCACCCAGGTGTTACTACACGCAGTTCCACGTATGCACCCAGGTGTTACTACACGCAGTTCCACGTATGCACCCAGGTGTTACTACACGCAGTTCCACGTATGCACCCAGGTGTTACTACACGCAGTTCCACGTATGCACCCAGGAGTTTCTACACGCAATTCCACGTATGCACCCAGGTGTTACTACACGCAGTTCCACGTATGCACCCAGGTGTTACTACAAGCAGTTCCACGTATGCACCCAGGTGTTAATACACGCAGTTCCACGTATGCACTCAGGTGTTACTACAAGCGAAGCGGGTGCAATAGCTCAACATCCTTGATCTTCATCTTTCACCTGAAGGTTTAAACGCAGTGGTCTCAGAGTCGCGGCCCAGCGCTAACGCTCTTGTTGTCCGTACGAATGGTTACAAAGCGGATAAAATCTATTTTTTTAGAGTAGATTATAACGCACTTCATTCCCCAGCTGGCATCTATATATTGTTACAAGATGCCTGAGGGGTGTATCTGAGTTTGTGAGTTAGCACCCAACTGTATAGTATACAGAATTCAATACAAAGTAGTAAAAAATTGTAAGAAAAGTGCGAGCGAGTTATATTGCACGTGTAAGAAGAATGCGAATTTTTATACCTCAGTAAGAGTTTAAATACCTCAGTAAGGTATTTAAATCTTTAAAAAAATTTAGTAAAAGTCTATTTTTAATATAATTTAAGCATATTTCCATTTTAGATTCTTCAAGTAAACCTTTCATAGTAATTACTCTCGTTGTCTGTAGCCTAATTTTATAAAGCTTTAGTATTTATATATATTTTAAATAATTGATTTCAGGCACATCCAGCTCAGCCACCATAGTAATCGTTTTTATGATTGAAATAAATGTACACACAATTAATTATTAAAAATATCTTTGACACTAGTACCAGTATTTTCTTACAAATAACCAAAAAAAGTATTGTCTCTCTCCTACTTGACGAAGGTATTCTCGCAAAATGCGGTTTCTGAAGCACCCGGAGTGCAAATATGGTTCAATTTTGATCAAAAATATAATCAATAGATTTTTAAATATTTAATTTAGTAAATTCTAGCATAATATTGTAATATTTACAAAATATGCGCATTCTTCTTTCATACATAACATAAACCGTACTTTTCTGGCGATTTTCGTGGCGGGTGTACTAGTTTTCAATGAGTTCTGCGTGTTGTTCATACAGCTGTATGCAGAGCCCGATCACATTACCCCAACTAAAGCTGGAGTCACAATACCCCAACGAACCCAACACAACAACCCCGACACGACAAAATTTGAGTAGCAGCGAATAAAAAGCAAGGTCACTGTGACGTCAGTCAGACAAAATCGTAGCCCCGACAGCCCGACAAAAGTAGATTCTATTTCTACTTTTCCTAGCGTCGGACTCGTCGAGGTACGCAAAAAATGTAAATATAAAATTAGAAAACAAAATTTCGTACGTATTTACCTACTGTAGTAAATAATAGATTAACTTTCCGGCAAAATAACGTTCCGAATATTAAAAATAAATACTTTTTAAATCTCGTATAAATTCCAATATTGACAAAAGCAAAATAATCATTCACTTTATGGCAAGTTTCAAAAAGTAAATATTGGATATTATAAGGATAACTAGCCATTTTAGAATCTTTCCAAAGCCAACGAACACCCTTATCGGGCAGATTTCGCCCGAACATTGTGGACACTGAATAAATATAATATGAAATTATGTCTAGCTCTGACGTTATGCTGAAGTGTCGTGTCGTATCCGTACTAGCGTATATTTTCAATATAGATAGGCAGTATGTACTTTGTTGTATAACAAAAATTTTAAAAATTTCTTGCAAACAGGCTATACATATTATTAAAACATATCCGTTGTAGAGAACTTCCCCTAAAAAATTCGTGATTTATACATTTAGTTTGAAACGCCTATCTTAAAAATTAACGCACTGAAGCGAAATTACCTGAACATGGGATTTCCTATTTCAATTTCGCAGCTGGCAGCCGGTAGGCCACGGCCTTCAAAATTTGCATAACAGCAGTGCAACGCTAAATACCTGCAGCAGATCGATTATGACCGCGACGCAAGGAAACGCGAAGAGGGTTGATGATCGCAAACATATCAACGTAGGACTGCTTCAGTTATGAGTTTGCGACTGCAAACACGGTCGCAACATTATCGCGAGGGTTACGAATGGCGCAAACTATTTTGCATGTCTAAGAATCACAGAAACATGGCCGATATTTTACATGAGTTAATGACTTCGTAATCTCAAACATGTATACATAAATTTTAGGAACAGTCTGACTTGTATGTTGATCAGTGTTTACGCTTTGCATGTTAGTACTCCGGTTTCATTCCGATTGCAGCCTGACAGGCGAATATTAACCAGTTAAGCAAGACCCCATACTCCTGTAAAGGGAACAACCGGGTGACATTCACATTTCATTTGAAGATTGAATACGAAATACGGCAGAAACTTTTTTTATTACTTTCGGATTTATATTTTGCCTTTCGACGAGTTGCATAACAGATTGAAATCGAGTCTACAGCGTCAAAATAAAAGGATAAGAAACTATATTCAAACTTTTTGTTTTGTTCCTATCTTTATTCGTAGGGTTTTGTTTCGTGATGCAGACTGTGCTTCAACTAACAAAATTAGCGATTCGACACCTACTACAAAATTCCTCATCTTATGGTTACAGTTTCTCTCTCGAAATTCAGTGGGCTAAACCAAGTTCGTTAAGGGTAGGAGGTATTTATTAAATAAAAGAGTTAATTATAATTTCCTAATTTTATTTACGTTGACTGCAGACATAATTCTCTCGACTTAACATCTCACAATAAATTAATATCACTTACTGTTTACAATTAATGACTTCAAGTATAGACTGTTTACGGTAATGTGAGCACTTTCGAAGCCCTAGTTACTTTTTCTTTCAGCAATTTTTTATCCCTTAGCCACGTTTTTAAAATAAATATTGCCATTTAAGTAATAAACACAGTGTGTAGATTCCACCGCACTCGGAAATTAACGTCTAAGGATAAAATAAAATATATTTATTGACTATTATTCCAATTAGAGGGTGTTCAAAAGTGCTCACTCGCCGCGAATGGCTTATAATACTATTTACTTATAATTAGCTCAATTAAATCAATAAAATTAAACAATTAATAGTCGGGTTTCACACACTCTCGTTCATTCACATCACGAACACCTCTTCCGTAGCCGTACCGCAGCTAACTTCGCGCCCGCACTCAGCTAGATGACCTTCACCAAAGACTGCTGGCCGCTGGACCGCGGCAGTATATATATATATATATATATATATATATATATATATATATATATATATATATATATATATATATATATATATATAGTGTCGTAGGCCGTCACGGGCGTCATCACTTTATTCGTGCGTCGGTTAAGTGAAAAAATTAAATTATTAGAAAAGTAAATATTTTACCAATCTTCTCACTTTTACACTTCGATGCATAAAAAAAACAGAAGGCGAAAGAAATAATTTCAGTTTGCAGAAATGGTTACCTATCACTTTTTATTCGGCGTTAAGATACGGAAATACTTTCCCATCCATCGTTACCAACTTAACTGGTAGTGTGTCAATCAGGGTGCCCCTTAAAATATATGCTTGTAGAAGCAGTGACTTCTTTCTAAGGTTGAATTGGGAAGTGCTCATTTGCTCGTGAACAGCCTTTACTCTGCACGGTGCAGGCGCGTGCAGTCTGGGGACGTTGGGCGCAAGCCAGTCGTGCACGGTGAAGGCCGCGCATATGGCCGGCGGGTAGGACCACGCCGCGGTTCTGCGGGACGCGAGTGCGCGTTGTCCGCCGCAGATCCGGTCCGCTGGCGGCCTGACGGCTTCATTATGCCCGCCCGGCCCGCACCCGGCTGCCCGCCATGTTTAATTTATCGCGGGGGACGTGTGGCGAATTCGATCCGCTCAACCCCGCCAACTTTAACTTCTCGGCGTGCGTGACCGCGCTTCGCTAAACACCGCGCTTTGCCTTCTTCACAATCCGCCGAGATCTAGCCCGTACTTGCCATTTTTACCGCATTGTCCCCAACTTACTTTGCCCGCACAACATACCATTACCCAGACACGAAGTGGAATTGCGGTTTTATTTAGAGTTGTTACGAGCTTAACTTTTTTATAGTCATACTCATACAAGAAAGGGTTAGGGACGTAACAAAATGTTAAGTGGGGACAGGTGTTTATCGCGAAAACATTAATGGCCATACTAGAATTCAATACCCTGCGTCCACAACCACAATTTCTTTTGGTTATTGGCCAGGTGTTTACGTGAGATGATATGTTCTTATTTGACTGGGCCAATCTTAATAAAGAGCTCGGGTACTGAACGTCCATGATTCGCGGACAGACACTTAAGGCACGTGAAATTTAAAATCATCCAACTACGAAAGTGCATATTAACAAAAGTGTTTTGGACTACAACTGGTCCTGAAATCTTTTCGTGAAAATCACCCGTCTCTAATAATGAGAGATGATTTGGTAGAGCATTATTGTGAATGATTGGGTTTATTAAGCATGATGAACAAACAAAACGTATGGCATTATTAATTACTTGGAGAGTTTATATGGAATTTAATATATAATTAACCTGTTATGAAATAGTTACCACAGCCTCTACTATGACAAAGTAACTGGAATGTCCCCACCTTACTCATGGCTCCGGAGGCTGTTTCTGGTAGGCGGCTATCGGCGATCGGACACATCCATTTATGCTTGAGCTTCTCTCGTTGATGGCCTGATGAGGATACGACGACGCGCCCAGCGTCACGCTGTTCTATATCGGCGCGTTGTTTGGCATACTCGTCCCCGATTGCTGGCCGGTGGAGGGGATTTTTGCACCTGACTTTTATCGCAATAAGTTATTGCAACTCCGCTCTCGTCCTGGTTTAATGTTAAAAAGGCGTGATCGGGCAGGCTGTCTGCTTAAAAGCCTGATCACGTCATAACAGTGGGTTTAGAGTAAAACTTCAATCCGGATTCTACTTGGAGTGGACAAAAGAATCCCGATTGAAACTTTACTAGAAACAGACCCGGACTTGACTGAAGAAGGTGCGAATGGAGTGAAAGAGTGAAAAGATTTGTGCGGCTCTCAACAGCAAGTCCTGAGAGTCGATGAGGGTGAAGTGAGTTGAGTATGGAGAAACACAGGAATGAATTGGGGTTAGAAGGGGGGGGGGAGATCCCAAGAAAACCCGCCGACCAGCGGCATCGTCTGGCATGATTCTGAAGCAGGAGTGAAGTGAGTAGCCCACTCCAGTTGGCAAAGTGGACTGGAGTGTCGATCCGGTTTGAAAATTTAGTCTAAACACTGCCGATGTGAGTGAACTGTGAGTGAGAGCAAAACAGATGTCGCCATTTTGGAAGTGTATTGGTCGCATGTTTGCGCGTAGGGAGTTTTAAAATTTGTTTTTAGAAAATTATAAACTACTAGGGCAATTATGTCAACAAAGAAAAAAAAGGAAATGCAAAAGGTTTGGACCGAATTGGACGTACGGTTTTTATAAGCGTAATTTTGAAGAAACAAATATTATACGTAGTTATACTATGTTATAAAATAAAAATATAGGAAGTAAGAGATTTTTTATTTTCGAAGAGTAGAAACAACCGCTAGCTTCACAATAACTCCGGAACAAAAATAGTTTACCTACCGTCTATTTATTTTCCGAGTATCAATAGTTTTCTACTTCACGCACTTTCAGAAATATGTCGCTACGCATCTTTCAGTCCGTGTCCACTTCATTTTCGCATTTGTTTACGTGTCAATCTGGATTGAAAACTTTACAATAAAGGCGACTTTCGATCCATGTTCGCCCCGTGTTCTCTACAGCTTAACTCCAGTCCGAAGTTTTACTCTAAAAGTAGTAATTGATGTGGGCATAGCCGTTTCCTGATTGGCTGCGCAAGACTCTGGGAACGGGCTTTGTATCTGATTGGCTACTGCATGCCGTGAAAGGTTCGTTATTGGACGAACAGCCGGCTGGAGAGTAGGTTACGAAGCGCTGATTGGCGAACGGGGATCCAACGTTTTGCTGGCGTGTGCAGCGATATAAGCGTCTGTTTCATCTCGACAATAACAAGACATCAACATCAGGCAAATAACTGTACACGACATTAACAACACAAACACGACAACATAACAACAGCAATATCAACAGCACAACACTGACGCCAATATAACACAACACAGACACCAACACAACATAACACGGACACCTCAACAAACATCGCCAGCCCTCTGGCTCCGCTTAGGGAAGACATTAGGCTAGGATGAGGTGTCCAAGGGAAGGAGACACAGGCATTGATTTTAACATTTGACTTCTAGTTTATAAATCAACGTAGCCTATTCTTTTAGAATAAAACTAAATTTATCTTTTAGCCTTCTGTAGTTTTAAATATCATACTATCATGGTTGCTATTGTGCTCCACAATACACCATACGTATAGTTTTAGGGTGTAGCTTCTACACTAATATCAACTGGTAGGCAAGGCGTGTAATACACTGAGTTAATCCGTTTCGTAACACAATACTTTACATACAATATTCAAATTAATTGTGTGACTTTAATTGACGCGGGGCGCTACTTAATGATATTAAATTTATATTTAATCGGTCAGCAATTACGCCTTCTTGACTCAAGCTAATAAGGACAGTCCCCACCTGAATCTTGAGGCCAGAGGCTGTATCTGGCTCGTTCGGATCACGACGCGCGACATACCCAAGGCAGCGAGCTCTCCGCTGCTCGACGTCCCGACGTGGAACCTCCTTCCGACGTCTTCGACCGCTGTCGTGTTGCAGTCTTTTGACGCAATCCCCGGCGTCCTGGATTTGTTTGAAGTCTAAGGTCGGTTTCATACCGCGACGTACATGACAATTGGTTTAACGCCCTCTTCATGTTGCCCCAACAATACCTACAAGTTTTATATTTCTACAAAAATTAATTTTTAATTTAGATTTTTAATTTTCATAACTGCGACCAATAATGGCCTTCAGTGGGGGACAGATGATATTTTAATATGTTCAGTTCTGTTTCACCTCAGCATTCTTAAGAACTATGCGCTGCAGCGTACTTAGTATGTCGAGCGGCTCGCGGTTTACTAAAGCACTTCCGAAAGCCTTGCTTGAAATATACATTTCTGCCAGTTATGTATCCTTCCTATCCGCATGTTAAATAACGTTGTCGTGGCTCCGATCGCTTTATTAATGAGTTGCCAATAAAAAACTTGTATTCGTCAAATTGTCTGGAACGCGACATCTTTCTGGTATGCGAATTGTTGTCATCCGGTGCATAAAACAAACAGAAAATGCATTTAAAAAAATTAGTATCTAGCAATACAAACGTCACGCTTTTGATATGGCATTAATACGAGGACCAACATTCCCTACATCGCTGCCAACCTTATTAGAAGTACAAACA
Organism: Dryococelus australis; assembly: GCA_029891345.1. Lineage (NCBI taxonomy): Eukaryota > Metazoa > Arthropoda > Insecta > Phasmatodea > Phasmatidae > Dryococelus > Dryococelus australis. The sequence continues at coordinate 63,198,959 of CM056993.1, read as the reverse complement.
GCCAACTGTCAGTTTCAATCTATCCAGTTACACGCAGGGAATTTTTTCCCCGAAAGGTAGATTTTGTAAACTCAGTATTCCACACTGAAATAATAAACATAAAAGCTGGAGTCACAACACCCCGACGAACCCGACACGACAAAATTTGAGTAGCAGCCAATGAAAAGCATGGTCCCTGTGACGTCAGTCCTACAAAATCGCAGCCCCGACAGCCCGACAAAAGTAGGTTTTGTTTATACTTTACGTCGTGTCGGACTCATCGAAGCACGCAAATAAATGTAAATACAGCATTAGAAAACAAAATTTCGTTCATATTTCCTTACTGTAGTAAATAATAAACTAACTTGCCTCCAAAATAACGGTCCGGTTTGATTTTTAAAATAATTTTTTCTTTTGTATAATTTCAAATACTGTCAAAAGCAAAATAATCATTCATTTTTTCGTGAGTTTTGAAAAGTAAATATTGGATATCATAAGGATAACTTGCCGTTTTAGGATTTCCCAACAGCCAACTAACACTCTTGTCGGGCAGATTTCGTCGGGGTATTGTGAACACTGAATAAAATATAATGTGAAATTCCGTCGAGCTCTGGCGTCGTGTCGGTCTGTCGTATCGTGTATCGTCGGGCTATTGCAACTCCAGCCTTAAGACTCTCGTCACAACACGGACTATGCTCATAAAGCGGTTTGCAAATATTTCTCCGTGATTTATCGCTTGCGATAAGGCTAGCCGTTCTCGCAGAAGAACAATAAATAAGCAATACTCAGGAGCCGTAATCCTGCACCTTTTAGCGTCCTCGCTAACGACCGCGCAGATGAATGTGTTTTCAAAGGGAGAAACATGGCTTCATTCGCAAGCTGGTCACGAGATTTAACTCCTCAAAGTTGAAATCATAGGACTTTGTCCATGTTTAAAGACCGTGGCACAATTGCCAGTTTGGTGGTGGTGGTGTTTGTTGTTGGTGTGGTGGTGTTTGTTGTTGGAGTGGTGGTGATTGTTGTTGGTGTTGTAGTGTTTTGTTGTTGGATTGGTGGTGTTGTTGTTGGTGTGGTGGTGTTTGTTGTTGGTGTTGTAGTGTTTGTTGTTGGATTGGTGGTGTTTGTTGTTGGTGTGGTGGTGTTTGTTGTTGGTGTGGTTGTGTTTTTTGTTGGTGTTCGAAGTGTTCTACGTCACAATATTCCGTGTTGGCGTTGGTGTCAATTGTTTCACGGATGTGCCAACACATAGCAGTCATTTCTTAAGAAAGGCGTATCAATTATTAGAATTCGAATTTTTAAAATTAAGCGGACGAAACTTTTACTGCCGAGATTTTAACCTTAAGAAAAAGGAACACTAAAGTGAGCCATATTTAAACATTATAAGTTATAACTTTATGCTAAAAAATAATAATATTCACATAGCATACTCAAATTAGTCTGTACTCATGAAATGTCTTCATAAAACCTGCAGACTAAATAGACTCGTATGATTTGGTTTATATTTTATATTATTACACATAGTATTTTTATATCAAATATTGCTGGTTGGCGGTTGCTGAATAACATCTTGTACTGTCAGTTTGATATCAATATTTTTTTTTTTTTAATTTTCACTATTATTTTCCTGACTTGCAAAACTTTTCCACTGTCATTCTTTCAGAACCTAAAAACGCTTTCTGGTTAGTCGGTTGTTAGTCAAATTTTAATGCATTCCAACTGGCTATAACACCAACCACCAACTGTGAGTTGAAATGATTTCAAAATTAATCACCAACCGTAAATTGTGCCATCTTACTAACAGCGAGGTGTGAGCGTAAGCGCCGATGAGGTGAAAATGAGGTGGAGATGGGGCGTCTACGGAATGCGAGTATTCTGAGAAAACCCGCCCGATAACTACCGCCACGTTTCCACGTATACAGCAATCCGGGTGACCCCCACGCGAATCAAACCCTGTCGCCTTAGTGAGAGGGTAATAGTCTGACCACCACACCACCGCGGCCCCTTCGTTATACGGCGAACTAATGAACGAAGTTGAACTGATCTAAGCTAGTTCGACTGAGTTGGAAACGGGCAGCGGTGATTAAAATTGTTCCAAGCTTAAATGTGATGAGGAGGGGGGGGGGGGTAGGGTTATACGTTGAGATCCCAAGTCAATAAAAATACAAACCACAATTTCTAAAGGCTGCTGAAAATCTGTGGGATAAAGGTATTCCGGAATGTCTAATCCAGGGCGCACCCACTGCCGTTTAATATAGCCTAGCACTATTTGAAAAATGGGAAAGTAAATATTTTACACGAAATCTGTTGTGAGTATGCGACTTGTAAGCACTTCGTTTGGTCTAAAATACATTTATAACTATCCTGAACTTATCTAGGACAAATCAGATTTATTTTCAGCATTTCTCACTATTTTTTATTATTTTATAGGTGACAACCACGTTAGAGATTCAAGCTAGTAATTAAAAAACTGTAGCTGTAGCCTATTCGCAGTTTAATGACGCTTTTTGAAACAATCCTGTGATAAATCACCCCATGCACGACGTGATTGTTTGTTTTCTTAATATGACATGTGTTACAAGCATTTTCTACGCATGTTAACATAAAAGTATCTTTTTTTGTTAAATAAAATTTCTTATATTCTGTTTTTAAATGTAATAATCTTTCATAAAAATTAATACTAATAAAAACAGAGAAAAAGGCTGTGTTGGTAATATCTAGTAAATGCTGTTCACGATAAAGTGAGCACTTTTGAAATCAACCTTAGAAAAATATCACTGCTCATACCTGCATATAGTTTAACAGGCGCACTGAGCGAAATGCGCCCATTAAAGTTGGCAAAGATTGAGGGAAAGTAGTTACATATAATAACGTAGAATAAACAGTGTTTGGGCAACCTTCTGCGATATCTAAAAATTATTCATTTCGCTTTCTGTTAATTTTTTTTTAAATGGATCGAAGTGTAACAATGAGCAGATATGTAAACTATTTACTTTTCTAGTAATTTTAAATTTTCACTTGATCAATGCATGAATAAAGTAATGAGGCCCATCACAGTATTAATTCTAAGTAAGGTGGAAGCATACACAATGTGCACAAAACTAGATCTTCAGCAGGGGTTTCAAATGTGCTCATTTTACCGTGAACAGCCTATGAAAAATAGTATTCATGCAAAAAGGGTATTAAGGTGAGTGCCTACGAATGCGGTGCTTCGTCCCTTTGAAGAAATCTTCTAGACTTGGTTAAGCTTTATTTGGATGAGGCGGAGGAATATGCTGAAAGTGAAACTTGAGCAAAGCTTTAGGAAGGTTGGTAGTAACCACGAATGTACTCTACATATATTTGAGGATGCTGCCAGTAGAAGAGATGTAGAGAGACAAGGATCCTTGTACCCGAGCGAGTGTGATTTTTCTATTTTAAGGAAATATAGCAGAAAAAAATAAATAAATTTCTCCTGCAGCAGGTTTCGAAATTTTTGCTGGAATTGAGATTGTTATTGCTGTACCATTTAATAAGGTATTAAAGAATATTGTTTTAAAATAATTTTGAGGGTTACAAATACTATGTTGTAACCCTCCCCCCAAAGTATGGGTGGATGGCGGAGGGTTAGAGTGGAGAGATTTGGGCGGTTCTTAACAGCGAGGTCTTCAGGGCCGATGTGTGTGAACAGAGGCGAGTACGGAGCAGCGCCGGAATGCGAGGGCGGGAGAAACGGGAGATCCCCGAGAAAAACCGCCGACCAGCGGCATCGTCCGGCACGATTCCCACTTGCGAAAATCTGGAAGCGGACCCGCCGGGAATCGAACCCGGTTCGCCTTGGTGGAAGGCGAGTAATAGTATAACCGCGAGGGGAGGGGGGTGGGTTACAATGTACCCATGTACCCTCGGTTCTTCACCCTGCAAGCACGTAGCCAAAGGAGAGGTTCTGGGGATACGGATACTTCTTGAAGGTATACACGTCCTGAGAAGACTGTAAGGAAAAAGAATCGTCAGAAACAAAACTTGTGGTATATAAAAATTTGAGTGACCAACTACTTTATTGCTTATGAATCGGTAGCTGACGTCACCCTTATAGTAATTTCCTAGGCTACGTTTTACTTCTTAGAGTCTGTTATTATAATTGTAATTTAAATTTTTTGAAATAATTATATTTTTATACTTGACCTCGTGTAAACTGATTTAATATGCTTTGCAGTCGCCACGGAGATAGTATACTGAAGATCACATAGTATGAATGAAAGTTGGCATCTAAAGACATAATATGCATTTCAGTAGAATAGATGCAAACAAATTTAAGGAACTTTTTTAAAGTTCAAATTTTTTATTGTTTTATTAATTTGTTTCAGTTACACACGGGAAACACTTATTAAGCTTTGTGAGTTTAATATAGAGTACAAAATATCTTGCAAATTTTTTGGTTTGAAATTTTTATATTTCCAGTATTTCTTCTCTCCCCTTGAAATCATTTTCCGTTACGCCCCAGCTACTGCGATACCCTGATATGTGATCTTCGAGCTGACCGCACGTTTACCCAGACACTATCCAGTTCTACTAACAGGCTTGTGAAATGTCACATAAGAACACTCAGTAACACAGCTTGTTAACAGTTAGCTGAAAACTTTTGAAATCAACACGAAGAAAAATTCCCTGACCGTCACTGCTTACAGGTTCACAGAAAAACTTCAAGCTTCAACATCCACTGTAATGGAGGGGGGATATGAACAGTAGGTGTCCATTTCAAGATCTTGTTTAAAGTTCCTTGTTCAGAATTACTAGCCACTGAAATGTATGTCTTTTTTTCCGATGTCACGTGATTGAATCACGCAATACTTGTCATATACATGATTTTTGTAGTAGCAGTAAGTAAATAAGTGAACTGTTAATTCTGACACACTTCATTGCAATACTTTGCAGTATTGTCGTAGAAAACAGACAATGATAGACAACTTGAAAACAAAAATAAAATAAAAGTAACAATCGAGCCAGTGTTGGCTGTTGTCAATGGATACGTGAGTAACGTACTAATAATGCCGTAAAAGGAATCTAGTGAGATGTCGCAAGGAAAACATGATTAAAAAAATTACATCAAGAGCGCCAGTGTAAGTGAACAACAGACATCCTCTACCTTTACTCTGTTGGTCGTTCATGGTGTTGTTCTTGTATTTTCTCCTCTTTTTATGACATCCTGTTAAATTCCTTCCGTGGAATTAACTCATTGTTACAGTGTTGTAGACAACAGCCAACACCAGTTCATACTGTGGTTTTTATGTCATTATTTCTGTGTCCAAGTTTTCCTGTCATATTGGGAGTGTTCTGTGACTTACAGAGAAGTGTTTCAATGGTGTCGAGTTCAAACTAATGGTTCTGGTAATCAGTACTAGCCAATTAAATCTAAGGAGATGTTAATTTCTTAACGGGACTAAGGAGAAACAACGGGCTGAAAGAATAAACAAAGCAGGTCTTTCGAAAGTGCTCAGTTTAAGGACGAAGGACAACCACGAATCAAAACTTTCTGCATCAATACTTTTTCAACTATTAGGAAATGCAAATTGTCAAAGGCAATCTTTCTTCCTCTTATATTATCTAGGCTTTGGGAAATAAAGTTTAGCCTACAGTAAATAATAACTAGAGACCTGCAAAATTCGCGTTATTATTTGGCGGCAGACTGAACTCCAAGATGCTGTATGTTCTACTGACTATCGCCATTGGCAAACAACTTGTGTGGCTCGTCACGAGGACACTTTAAGGTCAATAGGAAAGGCTCCAAGGTTCAGAAACCAATCTCCAGTAGAGCGGTCACACAGGTTAATGACGTCGTATGATCGCCAATAACCATGAAACCACGAATTGCTCTCAATTAGGCTCGGGGGCGTGAATTATAGCTTGTTACCAATTAATAACTCTTGCATGTTTCTAATAATAACTTTTGACCAATCGATCAATCGAAGCTTATGAAAATTCTAACCTGATGTGTACAAGATGAGGAGTCATACACAGGCCTGCTAAAATAAGGATGGAAAGGCTGTTATAGGCTATTCACTGTAAAGTGAGCACTTTTTAAGGTCCTCCCAACAAGCACTAACCAAAGAAAGTCTATTCGTCGAGGTTTTTTCACACTTTTTTTAATCAAACCTATGAAAAATCATCCTATGTATGACGTGTTTGGTAGTTTCCTGTGCATGTCACATCTCACAAGCGTTTTATACTCGTGTTTACTATAAAAGCACATAATTTCTGGTTAAATTGAACTTTTTCCTCTATCCTATCTATAAACTGTAATATGTCATTTAAATTAATATGAATAAAAGACAGGTGAAAATAGACGTGTTAGTAACGCCTAGTAAGAAATAGTTCTTATGGAAAACATCATATAATTGAGTCTGCATGAAAGTATCACTTCATGAGAGGGGGCGCCACGAGAACAACAATGTATAGTCTATTCGAGATTTTTTCACACTTTTTTATTCAATCTTTGAAAAAACACCTCGTGTACGATGTGTTGGGTTGGTTCCTTAATGTGCAGTGTATCACAAGCAATTTACACTTGTGTTAAAGTAAAAAGTGCCTTATTTTTGGTTAAATGTAACTCTTGCTTACAATTTGCCTCTAAATTATAATATTTCATTTATAATCAATATGAACAAAAACAGAGAGAAAATAGGCGTGTTGGGAAATGTTTGATAAGAAATAGTTTTTATGCAAAATGATTAAACTTAGTGCGTACAAATACTGTGCGTTGTCCTTTTGCTGTAATTTTCTACACTCGTTTAAGCTTTGTTTGCATGAGGCGCAGGAATATTCTGAAGTTAGAACTTAAGAAGGGCTTCAGAAAAGTTCGAAGTAACCGTAATTCGTATTTTATGTATAGCTGCACCAATAACAATACTGAATAGTAACTGTCACACATGACTAATATGTGTGGAAATATGTGAATAGGAAGCAATATGCGTGTGTAAATATAGCCGTAATTGATTTCAAAACAAAATTTTAGGGAGGGGCGTATTTTGCAGCACCAGAGACGCCAGATTGTGAACAGGACTTTGCCCTCACCCCCACTTAAGAGAAAGTGATTCCAGCGCCCTTGTACTGGTGTGTACGGATGTGCTTACAACCGGTTAAATACAGTGTAATAAATTGTTTGTACGTTTAGATACGATTATGTATTATTGGTAATTAAGTTGCTAAGATTTTTATTAAAACACCATACTCCTAAGTAAATTTGAGCAACAACATGTCGATTTCAAATTGTAAAACTAATGTTGAATTTTGACAAGGAGGTACTGTCGACTTCGTGCTTATTACAACAATGGACAGAGACGAAAATTTCGTGTATTTCACAAAATAATGTATAGTAAATATACAATATTTGTAGTGTTACAAGAATTTTTTCTTGAAACTCTCTTCTAAAGAATTATTTGTCAAAAGTACAAAACTTGTTTGCTGGTGCCGCTTTGCTATACGGCGAAACAGCAGAAGATTTGCGTATCTTAGTGCAGGTTTGCAATTGAAAATTTTCAACTTAATAATTACCTAGCAACTACTGATCACGCACACGGAGTCACGTCTTATTTACGGTTCACGATTCGCATGATGATTCCTAATTCCAGCCAATCAACACTCGCGATGAGCCTGCTCTCTGTACGTTTCGTTGATAACTAACCGCTAATTTCAAACTATTTTTAGTTACATCAGTCTTCAGGGCTGATATGTTTTATGAATTAAGATCGCAATCATAACCAACACGCTAACACATATGTAATTTTAATATTTTTCAGTACTTGCTTTATAACTGTAGGTACCAGTTTCTCGTCAAACATAATTTGCTACCACGCTCTTTTTTGTCACTGATATAGAACTTTTACTTAAAATATAAAATATGAAAATTTATTTTAACACTTAGGAAAACCCAAGAGCGCACATGACATGTTAAGATCTATTGTGAACCAAGACACTGATTGACAAAGATTTTGTTTGTTATATACACAACATGCTTCTTAAGTTGAGGCATAATATTTAAATCACAAACCCACCCTTACACGTGCAGTGATTGTGCAATCTCTGGTTCACTGTTAACTTCAGAAAACTCTTCTTCCCGTGTTATTTATGTCCGTTGAGTGGCCGTCAGTTGCACTTAAGCTAGTCTTGCAACTGGCCAAATACATTTATTAGATATCACCAAAAATATTATAAATAAAAATATGTTAACTATGACATTTCTTGTACTTGGCTGTTAAAAAGAAATGAATTCAAATGGTCGATGATTTAAATATTGCAGGACGTTTTTAAACTGTAAATGTAAGTTTTAAACCTACGCGGTGAATGGAAAAAGGCATATTGGACTGTGTGGCATAATTTTTGTTTCCTTGGTTTACATTGTCTTGTTTTCAGTGACAGTTGTAATGTCGAAATTTTGCTTGATTTATGTGTATATGCTGAATGTTTATGTTATTAATTTCTGTCCTTTATTAATTTCACTATGTTAAATTAACTAATTCATCAGTGTTTATCTTAATTAATAATTCAGAATCTTGTATTGGAAATGTCACTGCAATGCCTATAAATATTTAATGTCTTGCTTTGTCTGCGTACGTAATTTTTTTTTTCGTAATCTCTCTGGCGGAATTGATAAAATATATGTAACTTTAATATTAGTGAACTGATTTTGTTAGGAAAAAAAGAATTTTTATGTTTGGTTTGTACTCCGTTAAGTGTGGTAATTCATTAAAAGAGTAACGCAGTATTTAAAAGATTTTGTTCGGCAACTTCATTATTTTGGATTGACTTGGTGTGCAAAAGAGGTAATTCCTGTGGATTGACAAGGAGAGAACAAAGATTTATCGCTCGATCAAGAATTTAATTTGGAATGTCATATTCCAAATTTGAGGAATCCAGCCGATCTACTAAGGGCTACTAAAATGGTAAATTTCAATCAACTATTTTAACTGTGCGGACATATTCAGTTATAATTTTTGGGGATATACAAAATTTAATAGTAAATAAGTTGGCTTGGAACAAATAAAATATGCATGGTTTTACGAACTCTATCTTGCGGTGAAAACTTACCTACCGCCCAGAAGCCCTTATTTACTCGAGTTCTGCCACCGCTTGTCGAAAACCAGTTTGGTTAATGCTTGTATGCTAAGGTATGTTGTATGTCACAAAATTGCGTTATCAACCTTATTTAATAATTATGATTTTTATTAGAATTTAATATTTAATAACCCAACTATATAGAATATACACTCGATACCAAATATTTGGTAACTAAAGTTGTGGACAATTTCAAATATTACAAAATTCTTATGCCCAAACTGTTATTTGTTCACATTCTTATATAGAAGTCTTGGCTTTCCTAACGTGGTGGCTTACAATATGTTCCTATCCACTACAGAATTCTTGGCTTGCGCAACATGGTGGCCTATATTATGTGTAACTATGTTTGTCATAGGCACTGTTACATACTAAGTCGGTTGAAATGGTTTGGGACATGTGGCGTACTATAAAATATTTACATTACTGTGATTTTGTAATAATGTGACTACCTCTTTATGTCGTAAATTTAGATTGAATACAAAATTATAACTGGTCGCCTGAATTTGGTGGGTATCAGTTAATAATTTTTTAAGATAGGACACAGAAACTGAATTTTTATGTGGTGCTATCTTCCAAAATGGCAGACAAATGAGTTTATGTAATCGCTCATTTGATGTGTTCATAGATATTCGTTCAGAACTATAACACAGTGGCCTAAATGTCAAAACTGCCACCATTTTGAAAATAAGTGCCAAACGTGATCGAAAGCTATAAACATATGATACCCCTATTAAATACTATAGGTGGACCTACTTTTGTTAAATTAGGTTGTCGGGTTTAAAAGTCATTAAGGGGGACTTACATCCCAGACAGATAACCAGGTGATTGCATAACACTATAATAACAAATATATGTGATACAAATATTAAATACTCCTACAAATCTGCACGCGTATGTAGTAACATTCAAAAAAGGTTTTTATAATTATTTTATGTCAATGTATAAATAGTTTTTTTTATGATATTATTCATAAATAAAAAACGTGTCTCCCGTTTTTTAAATGGACCAACAATATATATAAATTAGAGAACAAATTACACTTTTCACCCTAGTAATTATTATTAAAGAAAATTTATCTATTTTAACATCTGCTGGTCGAGAAGCATATACTTAACACCTATTCTTCATAATCGCTTTTTTTTCTGCTGCCATAATTGGCAGCTGCACACAGTGCGGTAGTCTTGATCAGATGAGATTGTGGTACTTTTGTTGAAAACACATTGCTGTAAGTATTCAGTAAGTGCTTTTTGATTGAAATAAATAGTCACGGACAGTTAATTTTTCCCTCTAAGGGTTAATTTAAGGTGTTCCATTAAATGTGAATCAGCAATACCGAACTTCAATGGCGCTGTGGTGTTAGCAGATTCAGAAGACTCTCCCGGTAACAGCGGTCTTGTTAGTAATCACCATTCTGAGGTTTTAAGGCGAAGGCTGCAATAAGTTTTTATGTTTCCTCGCATGTGAGTTAACTAGTGTTCCTTCATTTTGTTCTCGCTGCCATGGGAACATGCGCATGTTTTATGCATAAATCATAATTGGCGTAGCAGTAACAAATTTAAATGACGTGAAATTACCGCTGCCGCTACGCCCCATAGCAGACGCAACTCGCAGAAGTGTTCTTCCACATAATGCAAAACACTGCAATCGGCGACTGCGAAAGCATTGCGAATCGCGGCGCTGGTATTACGAGACTTTACAGCGGTGATTTCCTACGAAATTACAGGAAGTTAGGAAACACGTTTAGCGACGACATTCCGTGATGAGGAAAATATCGTAAGGAGTTCACTTAAGTTGGTTCTCACTTATTATTTTATCATAAAACAGTTCACATGTTCATCATATTTTGATCCCCTGCTTAAATATCTAAGTTTAATGTCTTTTAAAATATTACCATATAACAGTGTTCATAAGTTTTACTGTTAATCTGTGCAATTTATATTACATAGAGAACAGTATTTATTTTTGAAGAAGTGGAGATATGGTGAAGGTAACCAGGCAGAGGTTTTTGTTTGCTTGGAATGTTTTTTTGGGAACAATTCTTGTAAAGCCACGAAATGGATACTCTTCTTCTGTAATAAGGCTTGATGAAAAAGTTATGCAGTTTCTATTAACGCCATGCCGAGCCAAATTATTTGAGGATGGAGAGGATGTCCTGCAGTCCTGTAGGACACTGTCCACTCCTAATGACGGCTACATCTACGATGGCGTCTAGTTGGACCGATGTTGCTGTCCAATTTTCATAACATTTAATTGAGCTCCATATTCATCTACAGATTTCGTTGTTATGATATCATATGTTATTTGGGGAACATTCTTAATTGTTTTCTAGACAGTCATCATATTCATATTATCATATTTTCATATGTTGACAGCAGACAGTATTTCGTTATTCTTTTGAATTTTAATTGTAAGATTGAAGGGCAGTTGTAATGTTGTGGTGTGTAGTGTTAGAATTGTATATTTATTAAAGATTAAAACTTTATTTTACATGTGCTTTCTGTAGGTAGAGCCTATCTTAAAGTTGCATTATTAAATAATTACTAGTACAAGTTACTACTCTTATGATCCTAGAAAGCATGATGATTTAAGGAGATATTTCTGAAGATAAATCTGTTTTTCATACTTTTTCTTGAATAGAACTACCAAGTAGATGTTCTCAAATATACATGTGAAAAGGCACCCGCATCTCTATATCCATGAATTATACTCTTATAAATAATTCTGTATGAAACACTGCAATATGCAGACGGAATTAAACAAGACATTTCTGAAATGGATTTTTTTAGGAGTATTTAGTTAATCACCGTCATCATCATTTACTTTCCTTAACCATCCTCTCCTCTTCTTTCTGTCCTTTACTTTCCCTCGCCATATTTAATTCTGGGTTTTTCTAGCTTCGTTATAACTTTAAAGGAGAAAATTCTGAAAGTGCCCTTATACACAACTATAGTCCATTCGCGATTATTTCCAACTTTTCTGAAGCACTGCTAAAGTTATATTTTCAGGATATTTCTCCGCCTAAAGCAAACAGATGTTAGTTAAGTCTATAAGATTACACCAAAAGCACAGCGCACCGCATTCGCACGCACTCAGTTTAATAATACTTTCCATACGAACTATTTCTTACTAGGCATTACAAATACACGTATTTTCTCCCAGTTTTTATTCTGCATTAATTATAAAGAAATATTGTAATTTATGAATAAAATACAATAAAAATTTAAATTTAACAAATAAGATAACCTACTTTTATGCTAACAGTGCTACATGACATATTTATGAAACAAATAAACACATAATACATGAGGTGATTTTCCAAGGTTTGGTTTAAAAAGTGTGAAAGAACCGCGAATAGACTATAGGTATTGACCTTATAGGCTGTTCACGGTAAAATGAGCACTTTTGAAAGCCCTGCTTAATATCTACTTGTATTCACGTTGTGTAATCTTCTATCGTATCTAAAACTAACATTTGCATGAGCCTCGTCACTTTATTCATGCGTCGGTCAAGAGGAAATGTAAAATTATTATAAAAGTAAATATTTTACCAATATACTTAATTTTACACTTCGATGCATTAAAAAAAAATATCAAAAGCGAAATAAATAATTTAAGTTAACACAAATGGTTCCCTAACACTTTTTATTCGACTTAAGATGTAGAACTACTTTCCATCCATCGCTACCAACTTTACTGGACGCCTGTCACTCAGTGCGCCCGTTAAAATAAGTGCAAGCAAGGACAGTGATTCTGAGTTTTATTTCAAAAGTGCTCACTTTATCGTAACAGCCTTTACGAGCTCGTATTTACGTCACAATATTGATTTTCCCCAATTTCGGCGGAATTGTTATTGTGCCATAATTATGCGTTCGTAGTTCTGTCGTTATGCACGTACTGCTGTGTAAGCTCAATAACTCAATAGATAGGTATAGGAGCACTTAGGGGTTATTTTAAAACGAAAACAAATTAGAAATTTTAAAGCTCCAAAATGGCTTTGGAAAGTTTGCCTTTAACCATCTGGTACAGTTGTAATAGTCTAAGTCAGAATACAAATTATTTTATACGACATACAGTAAAAAATACGTTGTACAGTCAATTAAGTACGTGGACTCCATGGTCGTGGATACCTATCCAGGTGCAACTGCCCACGAAAGGCACCAGTCAATCCACGAATGTACTGACTGTTTTATATACTAACTAGTAATTGGAACACAAAACTAATACTAAATGCTGTACAAATTGAATTGCTGTTTTATGTTATGTAACTAATTTTAAAATTAATTATTTGTTTACCAAAGATAAAAACATAATATTTATTTGCTTGTGTTTGACCTTCCTATCTCTTCATACATACCATTTCCTTCCCCCCTCGGGGAGTTAAAATAATTGTAAATATGGGGACATTTCTACAACACATTTAATTTGGCGAGTATTTCTTAAATGGAAAACAACAGCGCGATGACTGACGCTGAATAGTTGAAGTCCTAGTGTCTGGATACTGATCATGATTTCTTTCTAGACTTGCAGAATCAGAAGTTGTCGGTGTTGTTATAGAAGATGCATGGCTGGAGTTCGTTGTTGAATGTTTCAGGTGATGAACTTTCTGTGAGATTCGAACGAGGGTAGAAATGTATTCTTCGTGGAGTGTCAGTGAAATTGTACTACGTGTTAAAAAGTTGGAGCAAGTTGGAGTGGGGATTCCTCTGTTCGCTGAGCCTGCACACGATCGACATGTCGCTTGAAGCATTTTCCGAAGTAGACGATCTCATAATAGTGAAGGTCTCCGAGGCGCGTCAGGATTGTTGCGGGAAGCCATTTGTCCATGCGTGGATTTGCCTGAAAGGAAATCTTCAGGTTGAGGAGGTTCGAATGTGCGAAATTAATTTGTGACTTTAGCATGTTGTTCCTCCAAAATTTTAGTGTACGAATCGTCGGGCCGGACAAGATCTAAGCATGCACGTATATTTCGCCCTAATAACAGCTGTGCAGGTGAATATCCGGTAGTATGGAGCCTTTCGATACTGCTGTATAAACTCGTTTAGGTTCTGCTGTAAAGAATCTGATTTGGTAGGAATTGCATTGAGAGCACCCTTAACCATCTGATGGTTCTGTATATCCATGAGTTGAGGGATGATATGGAGCTATAAGATTGCGGTACTTAACAACACTAATTTGCTTAGAAACATTTAGAACTTTACAGAAGTGAACGGTGTAGTATTATCAGAAACTATGGTGACCAGAGCACCATAAATTGCAGACATTTCATCAAGGATCGCAGTAGTTGTCATGGATCTAGTGTTTTTAACCTCGAGCCAATTACTGTAAGCATCGACTATGATAAACAGCATTTTGCCAGCTGCAGGACCTGCATAGTCGATGTGTATGCGTTCCCAGTCATAATTTCGAAGTTTGGGTGAATCGTGGGAGTGTTTCATACACTCACTACAAGAGTTCGCGACGAGCTCGATGTCAACATTTATACCTAGCCAGTAAGCAAACGATTAAGCTATGACTTTCATCTTCACAATACTTATATGCACTGCATGTAGGTAGTTGAGGATCGATTGTTGCAATGTGGATGGTACGATTATTCGGCGGTCAAAGAGCAAACAGTCGGCGATTAGAGTGTAGTTTACATCTGGTGCCTTGAATGCAGAACGTGCGAGATTTCGACCTGACTCCAACAGTTGAACTATCTTGTCTAAGTGAGGATGTCTTCGTGTCTCTCGAACAATGCTCTTGGCACGAACTGGTAGTTGTTTAATCTAGCAGAAGACGAAGTGGTCAAAGTCACCATAGTCTGTTACTAAAACTAGTGACTTTTCGCGAAGAAACATGAGTACATGGTGTACTTCAATACTATAAGCATCCAACATCAATTTGTCTATTACCATTGGTTGCTCTCTGCTTGAGAAGGTGTTTTCATACTTGACCGGGCCACTCAGAGTTAGGCAACATCGGCACTGCTCCTACGTAATTCGTGTGCAGACAGTTAACACGTGTCAAGAAGTAATTCAGCCAATCAAGATAGGTAAATGACTCTACAGTGTTTTGAAATATAACTTGTCTTGAAATCTTTTCGCGAAATCTCACTACCCCTATCTATTACTTATCCCTATTTTTCTGGTGTACAATTGTAGACAGTATTAACAGTTGTTGGTAGTGGTGCACGAGAGCAGTAATCAGGATTCGCATTTGATTTGGTTGGCTTAAAATAAATGTAATCAAAGTTTGAAAGGTAGTCCTCATAATTTGCCATTCGACTGATACAGAGCACTGGAAATGACTTCTCTAGATGCAAAATATGTGTTAACGGCTTACGATCCGTAATAAACGTAAATTGCTGAGCTTACAAATAATAAACGAATACAATAAGAAAACAATTTCACAAATTTTTTCTCGTAATCCCACTCTACTATACATTCTCGTCCGAAAAAAGTATCAAAATCACCACTGACAACATAAAGGTTGTGTCTACAAGTTTTCTGGCCGATTGTGACATACTAGTAAACTGCTAATATACGAGGTGACCTGTGTAGCTT
This sequence comes from Dryococelus australis, assembly GCA_029891345.1. Classification (NCBI taxonomy): domain Eukaryota; kingdom Metazoa; phylum Arthropoda; class Insecta; order Phasmatodea; family Phasmatidae; genus Dryococelus; species Dryococelus australis. The sequence continues at coordinate 63,183,349 of CM056993.1, read as the reverse complement.
GCGAACTGTCTATTTGTCTTTTGAAAGGAGAGTGTCGAGATTTTAAAGTGCGTAAAGTTTTCTCACTAACTATACAACAATATGCACGTGAGTCCAATTCCATCTCTATATTTTTTCCATCAATCTGCACATTGAGCATATGCTTACCCAATTGTTTCACTGTGTAGATGTCCTGGACTTTACTGAATCGTTGTAAAGTGTCTACGTTTTCTGACGGTTAGGCATCATCTGTAATTTTATCAACATTTAGTGTTGACTTGTTTGACTTGCAGACCTGGGCGACGTGGCTCCACTTGCCACAGTTAAAGCATCTGTAGCTACGAAATTGGCATTAGTTGTCCTCCGCAAACATTGTGTAGGTGACGAGTTTTTTCTTTGTATTTAAATTTTCCATAATATTTATCACGCGAAGGTCTTAGATGTGTGGGTCTTTTTTTTGTGTTTTGTTTTCTTAGTTCGTAGAAGGGCATATCCTATTTTATGCATTACTCCTGATGTGGTTGATGATCCGGCAGTATTTACTTCACTGGTCGTGCTGTGTGTTGCTTCTATTGTGTGGGCTATCCCACATGCCTCTGTAATTTTGGACGGATTTTCGACTATAATCGCATTGCACATCTCAAGAGAATTGAGACCACGTAAAATTTGTTCAATTAACACTCTGCCCAAGAATTTGTCGTATTCGAAATGATAGGCTCCTTGTTTTATTGTTTTAAAAGCAGATCGAATTTGTTTATATCTTAATTTTCAAAAGAAAAGCCTTTCCATCAATATTATTTTAATTTAATTGCGTTAAGCATTCACTCTTTCAGACCTACTTTAATTTACGGTCCCAGGTGTTGCAAACAAAAAAGTTTATGACGTGTGCTGTACTTAAGTCGACACAACAATTGTTTTGCTGTCACAGCCAATGAGCTGTAGGCAATATGTTCGGCTACAGTTACATGAACCAATTATGACCTCGACCAGTAAGAAGGTTTGCGAATCATTCACCCAAGGTAAGATCATTGGTCATTGAGCTTCGTAGTGTGCAGTACAGGCCAAAAATTACGTGCTCGCGCGTAATATACACAATTGTGCAAATTGTGTTTGAATGGGTTTAAAAATGGTTAGACGAACTATACCAACATCTCAAAGCACTTGTTTACATAAACGGAGCTCTAACCTCACGTCGTTACGGTAGTCGTATTGTCAGGAAGGTAGTCCAATGCTCGGACACAGAGAGCGTCTGCTGCGCACTCTATGCCTCTACGGACGATGTCAAAGAGGCCGGCGAGGTGGAAATGCTAAAGACGGGCGCTGGGAGCGGAATCGGCCATCTCAGTGAGATAGCGCGGTGCGGCGGGCCGGCAACGAACAAGACACACGACGTCTGGTCACGCGACTTCCCCACCGCCTGCAGGTGGCGGAACTGGCATGTGCGTGTCGCTCTACTCGCTGCGTCTGCCGAGTGTAACCATAGACTAAAGATGAGGTAGACTGATCTGGCTGGCTGCGCACGACAAATCTCCGTGTCCCAACATTGAACTGCTTTTCTGCCAATACGACATTGAAAATGGCGTGGATTGGAGTTGAAGTTAGAACATTATTTAGTATAGTAAACAAGTGCTTTGAGATGTATGTACCAATTTGTCATGCAGTTTGATTAAATTAAAATTAGTAAAGTTTTTTAATTGGTGCCAAAGTGCATGTCATTTAAAAATCATAATATAAACAAACACGTCCGTTATTGTTGACCGTGTGACTTTGACAGTTGTGTTCCTTTGGGGTAGGTCAATGTTGGGTACATGCGCAGAAGACGAATAATCGGTCTACCTCATCTTCAGTCTGTGGTGTAACCGGACTGTGGGCTGTCTGTTCACGGCGTCTTAACTCTTCTTTGTACCAGCCTACGAAAAACCGCCCTCCCTGTGGCATGCTCGGTTATTTCCTAACACTGTTGTAATGTTTCATGTTTCGGGAACGAAAAACGCTGAGTCCACCCGAAGCTTTCGCCACTAATCAGAAAATTACAGTTTCTGCGGCAGTTAAAGAGTGGCAGAGAGCTGCGCGTTTTTTGCGCGATAACGCGTATCTCGGTAAATAAATGTTCTACAAATACGACTTTTTGCCAGAAAAGAAAAAATACAAATGTCGCATTTTTAAAGCTTCGTTATGCAGTTTACTTAAGCGGTAAGAGAAAAGTAAAAAGATACTGGCGTAGTTTAATCTGTGCGCTTTCATCACGTGTAATAAATCCCGTATGTTACAGATCTAAATTTCACAGTACAGCGTCCTTTGGTTTGTTGCGCCATTCCAGTTGAACCTTCGTCATTCTGCGCCAGACTGCCCTGCTATAGTTGTGATGCTTACATTCATTTCAATATAAATAAGACGGACCCAAGGCGTGTAGCGCTCTCCCAGAAATGCATTCTCTTCTCCTACTAAGCTTAACTACTAACATGCTAACAAAACTGTTCAAAGGCTCAATGTGGATCCACACATTCGTAAATCACATCACGCCGAACAAACATAGGAGATAGCACCAACAGCCAATGAGGGAGCTTCTCGACGCTTCTGCGTTATCCGCGAGCCAACCTCAACTTTCCCGCACAGGCAACACCGATGTTACCCACAATTCAGTGCGTTGCGTCCAAGGCGACTGAAATGGCGACCATCGAAGGGGATATATTGAGCCTTATAATTCACGTTTGTGTGACGCAATGTAAATATACACAAATATGAAAAAGGACTAAAACGCAATTCCTAGTAGCTGATGAGCAAAACCAAATAAAGTTTGGAATTATGGATACGCAGATAGTGCAGAATTTCTGGATACGTGTAAATGCCTTCCGCTGAAAACCGCTTGATCTGCCCTGTTTGGTTGGCATGATCCCCAAACGTGTAAATCTACCTTCACACTGGTGGAGCAGAATTTGGAGGTTTGCCGTATAAAAAAAAGTATTGTCACTCCTTTTGTCCATCTTGAAAAGATTCATTTTCTACTCCTCGCCAACACCACTGAAGCGGCGCCAAGGAGTTAGCTCTTGGCCGCCATATTGTCTTCTGGGTCCTGACTTGCTACTGACATGTACCCCTCCTCCCTGGCATAGGCCCTTCTTCCCCAAGTCACGGGAGATGGGGGGAAGGGGGATAAGGTAGAGTCGTCTTTCCCTGCCCACAACCGTGAAAGGTGAAATACTCCCGTGGGGGTACACGAGGGGTGGAAGAAAGTTCACGGTTCAGTCGAGCCAGCCAGTCCCTCGGCGCGTACTCGGCATTTTTAAATTGAATATGCTTTCAGAAAAGCTCCGTTTATAGAACCCTGCCGCCACAATGTTTTTTTGTGCTCTTTGTTCTCTTATTTCCGCGAAGCAAGATATAGTCCTGGGCCAGCAAGCCGCTGGCAGACATATTTGGCAGGAGTGCCAACATGAGCATTGTGGATTTACAACCTTTTAACGGTCAGAGTATTGTTCGGCTGCATGTTTACCGAGTTCTTTCAGTCACGAGGTAACATTCCGTACAAATTTTGGGAGGTCCAGGTTTAATTTCTATCAGTTGCAAGCGGGAGGGTTATTCCCAAATAGTTTTCCTGTCTCATCCCAAATGAGTATCAATTCGTAGGTCATAAAAAAATTAATTTAATTATTTATTGCGCTTTTATTTTCTGTGGATGCAGTTAAGGCATAAGTTGCCTTATCTACCACTGAACTCATTGTACACATACATACATTCTATATATAAAATCAAAAATTAAAGTAAAAAGAAAATTGCATAAATCAATATATCTAGCTGTCATGATTAACTGGTAAAGGCTATTCAAGATAAAGTGAGAATTTTTGAAATCAACCTTAGGAAAATGTCACTACTCCTGCCTGCGTAAATTTCTCGGGCGCTCTGAATGACATACGCCCAGTAAAGTTGGTAACGATGGAAGGAAAGTAGTTCCATATCTCAACGTCTAATAAAAAATGTTATGTAACCATTTGGGATAACTTAAAATTATTTCTTTCGCTTCGTGTTATTTTTAATACAGCGAAGTGTAAAAATGAGCCTATTCCTTAAAATGTTTACTTGTCTAATAATGTCCCAGTTTCACTTGACGGACGCATGTATAAAACGGTGAGGCCAGTGGAAATGTTAATTTTACATAAGGTGGAAGAATACACAACGTGCATACAAGTAGATCTTAAGCAGGGCTTTCAAAAGTGCTCAGTTTACCGTGAATAGCCTATAATGTGATGTACACTACACTAATATAACAATCCATAATAATTATCTAACTATACATATTTCAACAATTGCATGTAAATAATAAACTGGTATTACTGTACAATATTAAGAATGGTATGGTAGTATTCAAGAATCGAGATTTCAAGAACATTTCACTCTAAATAAGACTAATAATAATTCAGTTAATCGATCCCTACGAGACAATGCTTAAGCTCTACATATGAACTTGCGCATTCTGTAAATAAACTCCGCATATAACATAACGACATGTGGTGATACTTTATATAAAATAAATCTAGGTACTGAATTACCTACGTAAAATACAAAGTAAGACAAATCGATAGGTCACAATCTCGTATTAAGTTGACAAATACTAACTTACACAAAATAGTATTTTCACTATTAATCCCTCGAGCTGATACAAAATTGTTGATAAAAATTACTTTTAAAAACTCTAATACACTTATGTATACATATACAGAATGTGTCTAAATTCCCATTACATATTCTTAGGGTTTGTAGTGGGGACTAAGACGGTTACGTTTTGCATAGGAACTTATATGCGGAAACGAACAGTTTCCCCGCGACAAACAAAACACCACCACATCACATGTTGACCCCTCCCACGTCTGCAACATACTGTACGTTGTTTTTCTCCTGGGTCCACTTACAAGAAGGGCTCGATGTGACGACCAGTGACGTCTTACACAAACACGGCACCTACATGCCATGTTCTGGTACACACGATCACCAATACCTGGACGTCCAAGATCCACCGCAGCCATAACCCGCGCCAGCAGTTCTTTTTCTGATTCCCAAGAGTTTTGGTAAATCAAGTCCTTCATGTGGCCCCACAGGAAGTAGTATAGCGGACTCAAGTCGGGTGAACGTGCAGGCCAAGAAATCGGGCACCCGTGAGAGTACGTGGAAGACAATGCGGGTGCCAATGACTAGGGTAGTACGTAATGTCCCGTGTCCGCGATAGGTTTCTTTACATACCATTCATATGATGTTGTACGCTGCCGGGAGACTCGTCGATCAGTTTACGTTCGTAGCTGCTGTAGTGCTTGTGTTTAATTTGTGATTATCCTTCTTGATGTGAGGTTGAGCTGCAATTGTTTGCCAGTGTGTTGCTGTTGAACATGGAAAACTACGTGTTTAGGGGAATACGCCGATATGATGTTATTGTACGGCGAAGCTCGCTGCAATGGGAGGGCTGCTCGTCAGCTGTATGAGGGACGTTTTCCACACCGCCAGACACCTTCGCACACCCTCTTTACCAAGGTTTACCAGAGGGCCTCGGGGACTGGTACATTCACCACCATCAGATAGGACTCTGGTGCTCCACGGCGGCGGCGCACCCCCGAGTTCAACGAGGCTGTTCTCAATGCAGTCGAAGAGGCCACGACAACGAGTACTCAAAACATAGCACGCAGACTCAATGTGGATCACAAAACTATCTGGCGCGCTCTGCATGAGCAGCTGTTTCACACCTACCACAGCCAGAGAGTACAGGCAATGCTTCCAGAGGATCTTGCGCCACGTGCCCACTACTGTAGGTGGTTCTTGCACCATTGTGCTGATGAGCCCAACTGTCCACGGCGCATCCTCTTTTTCGATGAAGCCAGGTTCACCAGGGTAGGTGTTTTCAATTCCAGCAACAGCAATGTTTGGGCAGATGAAAACCCGCGTGCTACGCGACCTCATGGTTTTCAGCAACGATACGGTATCAACATGTGGGCAGGGTTTCTTGAGGGACATGTTATTGGGCCATACCTTCTTCCACGTACACTCACGGGTTCCGCGTACTTGAATTTCCTTGAACACACACTGCCTGGGTTTTTGGAATATTTGTCACTGCATGTACATCAAAACATGTAGATTCAGCACGAGTAGTTAGTAAAGGCACACTCGGGGGCACTGGCGCCTGCCGCAGGAGCCATCTTAGATTCAGTGAAAAAAAAAACCGTGTTTTTCGCACAGAAAATGCCTAAACACCAACAAATTTGAGCGAAATTGCGGAATATGGATGCGAATTTCTCAATAACCCCTCATTGTGGTTTTCGACTCATGTGGGATGTGGAATGTGCGGCCATATTGGAGCAGAACTTCCGGCTCTACTAATCCCATCACTGGCTAGCAATATGGCGACGATGCGAAAGTGCTGGCTAGCAAGATGGTGGCTGCCAGTTTCTGCAATGTGGCTGATGTTGCGGAATGTGGCTGAAAGTGTGCAATTATTGTGCAACCATGCCCGGCGGCCATCTTGGACCAGAACCTCAGGCCCTATCATTCCAGTGCAAGGGTTCCCTCGGCATGCTGCTGCACTATTTGGACGCCATCTTGGCATCTTGGCACTGACCAGCAGGCAGCAGATGGCAGGTCTGGAAGCATTACCTGTCGATGCTGACTGGCAAGATGGCTGCTGTCTCCCTAAGACGGAGCCCCAATGGGGTTGACTGGTGGCTGTCTCCCTAAAAAGAGCCCCACTCGATGGCTGGAAGCTCCCTATGACGAAGTCCCACCAGCGGATGGGGAAACATTCCGCCCTGCCCCCCGCTAGTGACTGGTGGCTGTCTCCCTATGATGGAGCCCTACTTGTGTCCTTATGACAAAGCCCCACTGCCTGCACCAACAGAATCTAGAAGTAACCCACTCTGTCCCTTGCCAATGCCACTGACTGGCGTCGGTGTTCCTAACATGGAGCCCCACCCGATCGTCGGTGTGTGTCTCGAAGCCCCAATTGGGCTGACTAGTGGCTGCCTTCCTAAGACAGAGCCCTGACTGGCAAAAAATGACGGCTGTGTCCCCAAGACGGAGCCCCAACTGAAAGGTGGCTGTCACTAAGATGAGCCACTCCCGACCGGCGGCGGGCGGACATGTTGGCGGCCAGTACAATATCTGTAAGCTTTACTGTACCTTCCATAAGTACCAGCACGTGCATTCAAAACCCGATAGCCGCCATATTGGCCCTTGCACAATCTGTTCTCTGGGTGCTTCCAACCAATATTATAGTTATTCCTTCCTACTGAAAGTGTGCACTTCCCGCTCACGCCATCCATCTAGAGGGGGAGACCTCATTCCAGGTCAAGTATAACCTTTTCTTACATAAAAGCATAGTCGGATGTAATTTCCGAACCGTGTGAGGTACAACCACCAAAATCAATAATGTATGTATAACCTCTGATGATGAGAAGGGATACAGGGCCAAATATAGCCTATTTTTACTTATAAGCATAGTTGGTTGTAATTTCAGAACCATGTATGATATAGTTGACAAATTCATAACATAGGCATCACACCCGACAACAGAAAGTACCATAGGGTAAAAATGGCTCTATGTATACTTATAAGCATAGTTGGCTGTAATTTCCGAACAGTGTAAGATATTGTTTACAAATTCATAAGAAAAGCATCACCCCAGATGAGAAGGCTAGAAATGTCAAGTTTTGACCTATGTTTACTTATAAACATAGTTGGCTGTAACTTCCGAACTGTGTAAGACAGATGTGCACAACACGCAGCCCATGGACCACATGCGGCCCCTACGCCTGTGTAATGCGGCCCCCAAACCATTTTTAGATTTTTTGTTGCAAGGAAAGTTTGTTCAAGTGAATTGTAAAATCTTAAACCAACACTTGTTTTGTGTTTTGTTTTTCTTTTAATGTTAAACCGGAGACATTAATTCGATGCTGGTGTACGAAAACAACTCCCATTATCTACTACTTGGCAGTTTTTTCCTTCCTTTCTTTTCACATCCAAAGACTCAGACGGGCAGTGAGTAATCGAATCGTCTTCATTGCTTACTCTTCCAGTCCCAATCGATACCTGCTTATCAACAAAGCGTTAACTATTGCCAGTCATTTGTACAGGTTAGTTTATCATTTGCAGTTACAGCTATTGGAGGTATGCATTTTAGTGTGTGTGCAACTTATGCGGTTAGGTGAAAATATTAATCTTTCTTTTCCTTGTGAGTGCTTTCAAAAGGAAAACGTCACTCTCAAAATACTCGAATTGTAAGAAGCGAACAATTGAAAGTAAACATCGCGTATTCCAAGAGAGATGGGAACTTGCTTACTTCTGCTGTGAAAGCAGAGGTAAAATTATGTGTTTGATCTGCAGCCAAAATATTAGTGTCGCGATGGAGTATAATTTAAGATGCCATTATGAAACACACTACCTCAAATACGAACAGTACCAAGACAAATCACAAGAAGATAAAGTAGGGGACTTAAAGACTGCAATTGGTAAGCAACAGTCTGTGTTCAAGAATTTAAAAGCAGATGGTAAAGTCTTTGTGAAAGCGAACTATGCGACCGCAGAGCTGATAGCAAAGAACTGTAAATTTTATAGTGACAGTGGATTTGTAAAGCAGTGTCTCATGAAAACTGCTGAAATTGTGTGTTGCGAAAAAAAATAAAATTTCAGAAACATTTCCTTGTTGTGAAATACAATTGCCAACAGAGTTGATGACATCGCATGTAATTTGAATGAACGGGTGCTGGTAAAAGCTGAAAGTTTCGTAACTTTTTATATTGCAGTTGATGAAAGTACAGATTTCAGTGACGAGGCACAAGTATCTGTTTTCATCCGCATATGTGATAAAGACTTAAATATAATTGAAGAGTTACTGGGAATAGTTTAGCTTAAAAATACTACAACCGGTGAGGATATATTTGAAGAAGTACATCGTCTCTTGAAAAGGTTTAATCTTTCTTTATCAAAACTAGTGTGTGTAGTAACAGATGGAGCTCCTTCCATGACTGGGAAGCACAACAGATTCGTTGCTAGGTTGCTGGCCAAGCAGAAAGAAGTCTCTCCTGAAAGTCAGTTACACCACATTCACTGTATTATTCATCAGGAAGTACTTCTCTTAAAAAACATTACAAATAGAGCACTTTTTAGAATATGTAAAGAAAGTGGTAAATTTTATTCGCTTCTGAGGCCTGAATCAACGTCAGTTTTCTGGTTTGCTAAAGGATGTAGAAAATGAATTTGAGGGCCTGCCATACCAGGCAGAAGTTCGTTGGCTTTCTTGTTTTAATGTTCTGAAACAATTTTGGTTTCTTCATGAGGAGAACAGGCTGTTTTTCGAAATGAAAGGTGAATCTGATGATCAACTATGTGATGATAACTGGCTTCAAGATTTAGCATTTATGGTAGACATGACAGGGCATTTAAATTACTTAAATTTAAAGCTGCAAGGAAATGATCAGCTAGTAATTTCAAAGTATGATCACATCAAGGCTTTTAAATTAAAGCTGAATCTTTGGGAAGTGCAACTGAATGGTGGAAACTTAATTCATTTTCCTACTTGCCAAGATTTCAGAAAGTCCCATAGTGCGTCTGATTTTAATCAGTATAATTTTAACATAAATTAACTAATAAACGAGTTCGAAAGTAGGTTTGAAGATTTCGAAACATCTGAAAATGATTTCTCTTTATTTAGTGATCCATTTTCCTTTGATGGTCAAAAGGCAGATAGCAATGTCCAAATGGAACTGATTGACATTCAGTGCTACAATGTGCTAAAAAATAAGTTTAATGAATTTGGGATCCCTAAGCTTTCTTCTTATTTGCCAAACCAGTGCTCTGAAATGTGCCAGTTAGCAGCTGGAATACTAGCAATGTTTGGATCTACTTATCTCTGTGAACAGTTATTTTCACTTATGAAGGCAAACAAAACTTCTCATAGATCAAGACTTGCAACATAACATTTATCCTCCATCTGAAAATAGCATTGTCACAAAATCTGGTGGCAGACATTGAAACATTGATTTAAAAATAAAAAGGTGTAAAATCTCAAGTAAACAGTAAGTGTCTACTTTGCTCTCCACCAGACAATTCCATAGCCCATGAAACAATGATAATAATGTCACTGTAATGTTTTTTGTTTCATCTTGTGTGCAATTTCTATTTTTTTTCAAATAATATTAAAAGGCAATAAATATGACATATTAGGATCCAGTAAAAGTAACAAGAAACACTGTTTTCTGTTTTTAATTTGCTGAGCCTATTTTTTTTTGCTATGCGGCCCTTGGACCTAAATTTATTAGTCGAATTGGTCCTCTATACAAGTTAAGATTTGACATGCCTGGTGTAAGATATAGTTTGACCTATGTATACTTATAAGCATAATTGACTTAATTTCCGAACAATGTAAGATATAGTTACAAATTCATAACATAGGCATCACCCCAGATGGCGAGAAGGCTCACAAGGTCAAGTTTTACCTATAAGCATAGTAGGGTATAATTCATGAACCATGTGAGATATAGTTGCCCAATTCATAACATAAGCATCACCCCAGATGACGAGAAAGGATGCAGGGCCAAATATTTCCTGTCTACACATACACATGGATTTCCTTTCACCTGGCATCCCAGCAGGGATTTTAACTCTCATGCACTAACATTCCACCATAGCATTCACCTGGCGAGGTACCGAGTCTCGTGCTCTATCATTCCACTGCTGTCCCATTCCAACAGCGTTTACTCCTTCCAAGATCCATTCACCAAATGTCCTAGCATCTCGATAGGGTCGAGTCTCCACCTGCACGATACGAAGTGAGGCATGCCAACTGACACTAGGCTACAGTTGCACCACACACATGTTAAGTTCGTCCTAAGCACACGACAATAGTGCCCGAACTGTTCGACCGATAGTGCAGGTCTCGCCAAGGGATGGTACAGAACTCTAGCAGAGAGAATGCACCAGGGCTCCAGGGTGGTAGACCAGCTGAGTCATACATGTACAAGAGGAATTCAAGTAGTACTTGCCAACCAGCACAAGCATTGGGTGTTACAATGATGCTAGACACAACCAGGCTGTCCTTACGAACGAAACCATCACACGCCAAGAGAGAGACGACACCACTACACACCGAGGCACATTTACCAATCAATGCATAGTGGAGCACTGTACATTAGGCAAAAAAAGTGCTAGTCGTAAGAACGCTAAAGGGCAACATATCGATGCAAAGGAAAGACAGTTATAAGTATTTACCAAACAGCATAATCATACAAGCACAGAGCACATGTGAAACGATGCTAGACAAGACCAAGTCAGTACGTCAGAATGAGCTCCTTACAAAATCACCACATGCAGCCATCACACACAACCCTAGCAGCGGCCGACACAACTTGCATTGTGCTACATGCAGTCTCCGACCTACACTCACGTACCGAGTCTTCAATGCTCAGGACAGTCATGCCCTGTCTCTGGCCTGTGCTCGTGTACCGTTCTTTCAATGTCTTAGACGTACTTTGTCTCCAATGTACATTCATGTACTGAACCTTCAACTACAGCCAGTCGTGTCCCCCATCATTAGGACACAAGTCCTTAGTAGTAGCATGTCCAGACATGACTAGTCTCTCGACACACACTCATTGTTCGTCATGTACTGAGACTTCAGTACGTGTAATGAAGGATATACGTTCGCAATGTCTCAGCCATGGCTAATAATAAACACAACTAAACTGCCCTGTCTCGCATATGTTCGCACTGTCGCAGTCATCACCGATGTTAGACACAACTAAACCATCCTGGACAGAATGCATTCCACATGGTTTACTCCTTCCGAGATCCATTCAACTGGCATATCAGCAGGGCAAGTCCCAAACGGACTAGCATACAGACGAATTTCCTGGTGGGGATTCGAAAAAAAAAATACATTCGAGCCAAGGAGGAGGGATCGCAACACACATACATGTGCTTCAACAGTGCATATACTCTGCTTTTAGAAGACACAGAGCACAGGTTTGCCTTAACAGGCCGCACATCTCATTGTGGTGAACTCACTGGAAGCAATGACTATCCATCCTTTCGACGCCTGCTATATATTACCTACCAAGAAACTTGCAAGTACTGTAAGTAAATGCCGATGCTAGACATAACCAGACCGTCCTGGGAAAAACATATTCCGTACGAGCCAAGTGAAACAAAACTGGCCAACACTAGCAGCATCAGAACGCATCCGACCTACCACATGAGCAACGTGAGACTCTGTAAGGCTACTTCAAGCAGTCAATCAACAGCGTGAGCATCGTGCAGGCAGGTGGAAGGATGATAACTAACACTAGTTGTGACAGAGAGACAACAGGGTGGCAGAGACCAGTCGAGTCACGCATGTATTTCCCCTTTTACAAAAGAAATTCAGTTATACAGTACCTAGTGCCAGAACCGTACGCACATATGAAACTACATGTAAACCACTAGTCATGCAAGAGAGACAACATCACTACACGCTGGGACAAGAACAGCAAACAGTACATATTTTGCGTACAAACCATTTATAATGCTAGAACTGTGTGCACCATTACGAAACGAATTACCCATGAATTGCTCGACACAAATGCACGAACCTTCTAATGACGAGTAAGGAGGTAGCACAACATACACATATTCCAACTATGCATGAACTCAGAGTTAGAATATACAAAAACGTAAAGAGCAGAGGTTTACCTTAACTGGTGTAAGAGTAAAGACCTGTAGGTTGCGAGCATATCTCGTCATCGTGAACTCGCTGGAAGTAGAGACTACAATGACCATTCTACCTTTCTGCACATGGTATACATTACCAAACAAGGAATCAACTCGACACCTGTAAGTACATCACCACCACCATTGACAAAACATACATACTTGTTATATATGCCTTTGAGTGCCTGGAATGCGCACAGTAGGAAGTGTTCTGTCTGTTTTTTGCTCAAATGAGAGAATGTATCGCATATTAGTATGCAGTCATGTCTGTAAATAAAGGCAAAGTGTATAAATTATGTCTACTCTATTCAGCTAACAAATCCCCCTCCCCCTGCTAATATTAGGTCCCCCTCCATCACTAGAGAGAACTTACCAGATTTTGTTTATGTCTGAAAGAGAATTAATATAGTATCAAGTCTCGAACTCAGCTCCCTACGAACAACTATTTGACACAGATGCTCTCATCATCTTTGTTTCTCCAGTTGATCGCTAGAGTGGAGATTGTGGGCGGGCTCAGTACATGAAGGCAGGTAGGGCTCTCGGGGGCCCAGAGAAGGCTCATAGGGGGCTCGTAGTGCCTCATAGGGGGCTCATAGGAGGATCAACAGGGCTCAACAGGGGCACAACAGCGGCTCAGCAGGGGATCAACAGAGGCACGACAGGGACTCGTAGGGGCTCGACACGGGCTCTTGGGGGCTCAACATGGGCTCAACAGGGGGCTCAGCAGGGGCTCAACAATTGCTCGACAGGGGCTCATAGGGGATCGTAGGGGCTCAACAGGGGCTCAGCAGGGACTCGACAGGGGCTCAGTAGGGCTCTTGGGGCTCAGAGAGGGCTCAACAGGGGCTCAGAGAGAGCTCTTGGAGGGCTCAGAGAGAGATTGTGTGACACAGGCTCATCGGATTGGGGGAGGAGGACATTGCAGGTGAATGTGTATAAATACTCATCTGGCAATAAGTGCAGATTATTGTACCGAGCACATTCATCATGGACGTGTTACTGACAAAATTTAATGGGGAATCAGTCTACCGGGGGCTCAACGAACTTACGATTGGGAAACTCTATCTAGCAACGGAGTTCCAATGGGCCGAGATTACTTATAGAAAATGTGTCACAAGTTTGCTGGACGGCACATTAAGAGTGCGGCTACCATCTCCCTATGTTCAACTAATATCGGACACAGATATGGTGATGATGAACGAGGCTGACATTCATATCAAGATTGGTGGTATCAAGCCAATAACTAATGGCAAGACTATGCATGTCACGTGTCTTATTATACTTTAAAAAACTTCTCGATACATGTAAGTAGTGTCACACTTATCATGTACACGGCATTTAATCCTCTGGACGTAAGCAAGTATGAAGGTGTCACGATCGTCTACCGCCGAGTTCGATTCCAACCACCTGGCTGTCTGTAACAAGTGGAAAGCTGTACCGGGCTGGAGCACTGGGTGAGTCAAACTGAAGGAGGATGCCTAGTCCTCTTTCCAACACCCTGCCGTATTTTCGCCTGTCCAGTCTACTATCTGCGCCCAGAGTCCGAACTGCCTTGCACCACAGTTGTAGTATGAAAAGGGGGAGTCTGGTGCAAATGCAGCCTGCAGCCAGATCTCCAGAGCAAGGCGGCCATCTTGAATGGCGTCGTGCGGAACTTCCTGCTCTGACATTCCTGTTTGGTGGCGGCCATCTTGTCAGCCAGTATGGCCTTGACCTCTGGTTTTCGACCTCAAATTTGGTTTTCAAATTCAAATTTCTATTTAAAATCCCAAATTTGAATTTTCGATCTCAAATTTTGTTTTTTATTCCGAATTTTGGTTTTGTGTGTCTCCGATGGTGTCCATCTTGGTTTCCACTTCCCGTTCTAGCATTCCATCGTCGAGGGTTTCCTCGGGATATTCCCAAGTTTTATTCCTTTTGCATTCCACTTTTTCCTCTCTCTTTTCTTCTCGTTCTCTCTATTCCTCTCTTCCTCTCGTTCTCTCCCTCTTCCTTCATTCTCATTCTTGGAGGGATTTTCTCATATTCCCTCCATCGCCCTCGTCGTCCATCTCGTTTGTTGTCTGCTGGTGTCGGCCATTTTGTTTGACGTCCATGTTGTTCCATGTCCTATGCTGGATGCGGCCATCTTGTTTGCAGAACATCTTTGATCCCCACATCGGCCGCTAGTGTGTGTGCTTGCAGCCTCTTTGAATGCTTGAGTCGCGCAGTTTCGTTCCGGCGACCATTGAGTCGCCAGTACGGTGTGCTAACCACAAGACTTCCATCGCATGTTGACCAATAGTAGTTTAAATAAGGCATATATGAGAGTGCGCGCTCGTCGGACAGACTTGTAATCGTGAAAAAAACTATTCGTCTGGTACTTATCTTGTTTTTCGTCATATGCTGAAGTCATCCATCTTGATCTACTTATAAGTATAGATGTCTGTGGGACTGGGACTGGAGGACAGCCCGACCACCATCTTGGATGATGTTACAGGCAGGTAAATGCCTATGTGTCTACTTATAAGCATAGTTAGTTGGAATTTCCGAACTTTTTAAGATATAGTTGCCGAATTCATAACATAGGCATCACCCCAGTGAGAAGAGATGCAGGACCAAGTATGTCCTTTGTCTACTTATAGCATAGTTTGCTGTAACTTCCGAACCATTTAAAATGTAGACACCAAATTCATAACATAGTCATCACCCGAGATGACAAGAAGGGTTGCAGGGTCAAGTATGACACTGTCAACTTTTAAGCACAGTTGGCTGTAACTTCCGATCCATTTAAAATAGAGACACCAAATTCATAACAGTTATCACCCGAGATGGCGAGAAGGGACATGATGGCGAGAAGGGTTAAGTATGTCATATGTCTATGTATAATCATAGTTTGCTGTAATTTATGAACTGTTTAAGATATAGCTACCAAATTCATAACATAGACATACCCCCATCAACAAAAATGGTCGCAGTGCCAAATATGTCCTAAGCACACTTATAAGCATAGTTGGCTGTAATATCTGGATCATTTAAGATATATTTGTCAAATTTATAACATAGACATAATCTATGATAACGAGAAGGATCGCAAGGTCAAGTATGTCCTAAGTACACTTATAAGCATAGTGTGCTGTTATTTTCGAATAGTTTAGGATATACACTCCAAATTAATAACATAGTCATCAGCGCCAACTTCGAAAAGGGTCGTGGAGGACAAGTATGACCTAAGCACACATAAGCATAGTTAGCTATTTTCGAACCATTAAAGATATATACAATGACTGATAGATATGTAAGTACATCGCAAACAACAATTAACACTTTATGTATATCACACGAGCATCGAGTGCTGTACATTATATCAGGTGAAAATTTGCCATTGTGAAGTGCGGAAAGGATAAGATCATCACTACTATACACCGATGCAAAACAGATATAAAAAACATAATGTAAAGGAAACCAGTTATAAGCACTTACCATTCATCGCATACATCGAGCATTGTACGATGTGTTAGATGGTGATAAGCAAGACCGGGCAGCCCCTGACTAGTACAATAGAATAGCAAACGACTTCCTTACGAACTGAGTGAAAGGAAACCGACAAATTCGGAGTGTAACTAACACTAGCACCAGAACATGTCCGACCCGGCCATCGTTGCACGACTAAATAACATCGTGAGATAATCTGTAAGGCAGCCCAAGCGGACGACTGACAGCGCAGGCACCATTCACGCCTCGCCAAGACGAAGGGATGGCACAGAACACAAGTCGAGAGACACATCAGATCTCCAGGGTGGTAGACCAGTCGAATCATACATGCGCTTTTCTATTACGAGAGGAATCAACTTATACAGTATAGACATACAGTTTATTCCATTGTAAATACACAACATTTATAGTGCTAGAACTAACTACAAGCACATACATACTGTCAAACCATTAGTAGCACAAAAAGATGTTGCTGCTGCGTGCTGATCTGAACAGTTATTAAAACAAAATGATTACAGCCATTCAACAACCTGCGTATATTACACAAGCATCGAGCGTTATGTTAGGCAAAAAAAGTATTATTGTGAAGTGCGAGAATGATAAGGACAACACTGCTGCACACACTGGTACAAACAGATATAAACATAGTTATATGCATGTACCGACCATTGCAATCGCTTATTACACATGCGACAGGTGCTGCACGATATGTTAAAATATGCTCGATAAGGCCACACCATCCTGGTCAGTACAACAGAATAGCAAACACTTTCCATACGAATCGAGTGAAACGAAACCGTCTGACTCAGCCATCACTAGCAGCACAACGCACACGTCGTGCCCAGCACTGAGCGATCGACTAATCTGCAAGACATCACTATAAATGAAAATAGTACATGTACTTATTTTGAATATGTATAATTTCAACCATTAGCTTCGCAAGAGAGACGTCGTCGCTACACGCTGAAACAAACAGATGTATAAAAAAATCATAAGAATAAATAGTTATAAGCATTTAACAACCTACACAAGCATCGAACACCATATGGTACGTTAGTCTAAATAAAAATAGTTTCACGAAGCCGAGAAGCAGAGGCATTATAATGTTAACACTGCTACACACTCATGCAAACAGATATAAAAAAACAAAGGTAAAGGAAAAAAGTCATCAACATTTACCAACCAGCGCAATCGCATATTACACACATGCGTCGGATGCTGTACGCTGTGTTAAAAATGCCAGACGATCTTAGGCTATTCTGGTCAGTACAACGCCTTATGCACGAACTAAGTGAAACGAAACCGTCAGATTCAGTCAACACTCACATCACTGGCAGCAGGACACGTCCGACGCGGCCGACGTTGTGCGATCAACTAGCTTATGTGGCCAGCCAGTGACGCGAAAACCGTGCAGCTCTCGCCAAGTCGAAGGGATCGTACAGAACACTAGGCGAGAGAGATATGTCAGGCTCCAGGGTGGCAGACACAAGCACTTCCCTTTACGAAAGGAATTCAGTACAAGGTAACAATTTATTTCTTTCAAACATTATCTATACAGGTACTTATTAGGAATTTATACAATTTATAGCATAAGAAACATGTATTTAAGCCATTAGTAGTGCAAGCGTGTCGACATTGCTATCTGCTGTGGTAAATAGATTTGAAAAGCAAAATAGTTATATGCATTTACCATCAAATGCATATTGTGGGAGCATCGAGCGCTGTACATTGGCAAAGTACGGGAAAAATAAGGACAACACTGCTACAAACTCTTATAAGCACTTACCAACCATCCCAATCGCATATTACACATGCATGTCCCTTAACGAGATGAATTCAGTACAAGCTAACCATTTTTTTTTAAATACATTAAGCTGTAAATATTACCATGTCTCTAAAATATCGCTTCGAATAAAGTGGTGATGGTAGAGGATAATGTTTTTGTCTGCCCTACTTACTTTCAGGTCTGCATAAGCAGTTCATTCCAACACACATCGATCCATATTGCTTTTTCTCTAGCCGAGAGGGCATAGTGAAAATGACGACATGCTGTTCTAGCGGTCAGAATACTTTATTGGTATATGGAAAGATGAAATCACTTACAACAGTCTACAAAGATATCATGAGTGCAAATGTGCCTAAAACATTTCTTCTCGCACGACACGAAAAAAAAATCCGTCCCTACCTGCCTATCTGCAACAGGACAATGTGATTCTTGGCTGGTAAAGGTAATGATATCGTTACAGTCACGGCACATCCCAGGAGCTGGTGTAAGACACAAAGAGAGTGAGAAGCAAATTAAAAATACAAGACACCTCAAACATGGAAAGATGAACGAGTGTAAACAAGTTAAGAGGTCAACTTCACTGGCTATACAGCGAACGAGTGGATGAGGTAACATATTTCCGTCCAACAACCATACAGACGTATGCATCACAGCCAGCAGGCATCTACTGAGCCAACCTCGTGATGTGCAACACAAACTAGCATACAATATGAACAGTATACAAAATGAGCATTGTGTAAAACAGACGTAAGTTCGTCGGTGTGGGTGACGATGGCGGAAAGCAAATCGCATCTACAGCGATCGCGTACTCTACTACAATTTGAAGGAGGAATCATCAGACGAAAACTTGCCATCTATAACACCACCACCGACATTGTCGTCGTCGGCAAGGGACTCTACAATGTTGCTATTGCGGAAATACTTTTTAGTAACAGTGGTAAGACACAGGGCATGTAAGTTTTCAATACATGTTTAGTTCAGCATACAAGACGTACCACTGTGATGTTGTGTTCACCTGTAGTGATGCATTGTAAATGCATAGCAAGAAGCACAAAGCTAATGTTTGTAGTTCATGGGGAAGCGAGTACGAGTATTGGCGAGTCTAGACATTCGCTAACAGCACAAGTGCCAAAGATATCATGAAGAAGATAATAACTGACCATTTGCCATCGCCTACAAGACCTACCAATGTGATAACTACAGTGTGGTAGATTCGAATACATAGCGCTTGAATGCTCTCAGCCTGAAATGTTCTACGAAAGAGCATGCGTCAAGTAGTATTATGTCAAGTCTGTCAATTAAGACAAAGTGTATAAATTACTGCACCTGTTATTTAACATATGCTGATATTAGTTTCATCTCCATCATTCAGAACATTCTCACATCACTAGGGTAAAAAAAAAAAAAAGAAATTTGTCGGAAACAGAATTAGTTTTTATTTTTGTATAGTTTCAAGTCTCGAACTCAGACCCCCTAAGCCCTACCTCACCTGAGAAGATTGTTAATTCTGTATATATCGACAGTTCATAAACAGAAATCACATGTAAAGATAATCGCTCATATACAAAATATACACACACATAAATTACCCACACGTAATTTCACACTTATTTCAACTATGTATGTACTATGTTTTTAAAAAAGACTCAAAGAGAAGAGGTTTACCTGACGTAGCTACTTGAGAAGACTTGGAGACCACGAGCACAGCTACCGATGCGAACTCGACGATCGCACAGACCACAATGATCGTTCTGTCTGTCTGTACACAGTATACATTAGTGACCGAGAGAGCAACTCGTCACTTGCACGTACACTGCCCTTGACGAAATATACTTAGTTTTTCTACATACGCTATTGAAATGTACAAGTACTGTAATTACGTCACCCTTGAAAAATCATGCATATTCTATTGCAATTTATAGGAATTAATTCGTGTACCCTGATAGACATTCGGAGACAGTGCACCATCCTTGCGAATAAGGTATCATAGGTTCGATTCTCCTAGAGAGTCAAATCATTTCACAGGTAAAAATACAACATGATACATAATTTAAAAACTTCTGTATATTTAAGTATCGAACACGTCATGTTCCGATCGCAATGAACTATCAAACAAAATATTTTTGTACATGGTAATACTCAATGTATGTTCATCCCAATTACTTGCAGCCTGCCATGAATTTATATATAAGTACGTAACAAGCAGGTCACAGCATGACAAACCAAGATAGACAACACGAACACAGTATTTTGACGAAACGTTATTTCACAATAACTAGGTACGCGATCCTCAATAATAAATTATCCATCTGTAACACTAACTGCATTGTCAACAGCAAGAATATCTGGAGAGTGGCTCCTTAAATCATGCAAACATTAAAGTAGTCATTGCGTGTTCGCCGTCAATGATAGTCTGAATAGTCAACAAGAAAATGTATGTCGGCCATCGGGGAAGTGAGTGGAATAATTACAGCAAGTCATTTGTTACTTGCGAAACATTTTATAAACATGTGCATAGCAGAAGGTACATTTATTAGATAATAGGAATTAAAAATAAATAAATAAATAACGTTATTATTTTTTATTAATTAACATGCAAATTCACACACATACATATGTCATTCAATATAGCCTACAGCTCTAAGTTTATCAATAATCACATTTATTTCTTCGCCGACACAAAGATATCCATTTCTCTGTAGTGAAACCAACAGCCACAGTCTATCAACAAGGCCATTGGGGTCTTCAATAAATAAGATGCAACTTTTCGCAGAAGGTTCACGATGCATGTCGTCTGCATCTATGTTCGTCTTCCATGGTGGATAGGTTGCAAGATGTCTCTGGACCGGAGTTCTAGGTTCGAATCCATGGTTCTTCTGTCCCAACTTCAAGTACATTTCAGCAATGCGTTTGTGCTTTTGCTTTGTAGATGTTGACACTTCATCATCATCAGCAGTAGTGATGTACCTCTGTACTGGAGTACTAGGTTCGAACCCATGTTTCTTCCGTACCAACATCAAGTAGGTTTCAGCAATGCGTATGGGCTTATGCTTTGCAGATGTCGCCACTTCATTAGTAAAATAGTTCACACCATCGCCAGCAGCAGTAGTCTTGGAGGTCACAGCACCCTGGACAGCATCTTCGTTTTTCACTTTACATGTTACCGGTGCAGGGTTGTTGTTCACAACTTCTGGTGATCTATATGGTTCATAGTAAATGCCTGCAATGCTCGTATTTCCTTCTTCGCACACTGGTTTGGAATATGATGCAGGCCCGGCTAATGTTATGGGTGCTCGTATTATCGTTACGACGAATCAGCAGGAAGACTAGCCCTGTCGTGCGGTAATGCATACTGTGTTGTATCAAGCAAAGGTACGTGACCTTTACATGTACCATCCTGTCTCTTTAGATTATCGCTTCTACCAAATGTCACACTACACGTATCGCATGTTAGTATTCTAGAGGTTCGTCCTTGTACACATTTGCTTTTCTCATGACGACGAGCATGGCAGCTTTTTCTGAAAATCTTCCCACAGGAGCAACACTGTTTTCCATCCGAAGAGGAATGTACAGCCATAGAGACATGCTCTACAATAGGCTTTGTATCAGCTTGCGCCATCTTCATGTGATGTAAAACTGAAGTTCTTCCCACAGCAACAGCATACTAGGTCTAGCCTTTGGGCTCTATAGTTATTAACACACATTACACCGGCGAGACTTAAACATTGTACCAGTCAATGTAGCTAATCCTTCACCCAGTGGGACTGCACATCGAGTAGGCAACTTGCCCTGCGCTCATTCCGTCAATTGCTGAGTGTCAATCCGACACTGTATTCCATCTCGATTCAAGCGAAGGGTTGTCTTTACATTATCGCTTCTACCAAATTGTTGTTGCACTACATATGCTAGTATCCTGGAGGTCATACACAGTGCTGACCCCTTGCGGCTGCAAACCAATATGGCGGCCTCCAGCAGACAATATAGAAAAAGATAGACGTCAAACAAGTTGGACGTCAAACAAGTTGGACGTCAAACAAGTTGGACGTCAAACAAGTAGGCCGACAACAGAAGACAACAAACGAGATGGACGACGAGGATGATGGAGAGAATATGAGAAAACCCCTTCAAGAATGAAAGTGAATGAAGGAAGAGAGAGAATGAGAGGAAGAGAGAATGAAGGAAGAGAGGAAGATAGAACAAAGGAAGAGAGGAAGAGAGAGAATGAGAAGAAGAGAGAAAGGAAAAAAGTGGAATGCAAAAGAAAGAAAACTTGGGAGGGTCCCAAGGAAAACCTCGACGATGGAATGCTAGAACGGGAAGTGCAAACCAAGATGGACGCCATCGGAGATGCACAAAACCAAAATTCGAAATCAAAAACCAAATTTGACACAGTTGCATATGAACTGAACCACCCTGCTGGAATTACCCCCTGGACCTAGTCTTGTATAAGCAAACAGCGTACGACTATCATGCAACATGGCGCAATGACATGTGTTCTCCGCTCACCTATGAAGTGTTTCTTGCTGCCAAGTATAAGAAGCAGCTTCCAAGCTTCGATCTGCAGTCATTGTCAACTCAGCTTCCAGCAGTAGGTGAGTGTCGATGCCATTCCAGCCAACAGCACCACCGCCACCAGGTCGACGCGACTATATCGGTGCATAGATGCATTCCCACAGACATCTCCCCGGCACCATCATTGGTAAAGACACGGCCTGCCTCTCCAGCTCTCCAGTATGGAAGCCAACCTGAGCAGGTTAACGCCAGCAGCATAGGAAACATTGAAACAGCTTTTGATTCAGTATAAGTGTTGCATCATGTCCGACCTCGCAGTGGTAGAGAGATTAACTTCATGTTTGTTGTGTATAACTTTTACCCGACAACATGGCAGTAGAGACCTAAAGCAACTTGTAAATTTTTCATGTTTGATGTGTGTATAACTTTGCATTGAGAGAGAGACTTCAGCGGGATAAAAATGTCAGAGACATGCTATTACTTGTAATAAAATGCTTTATATATGAATATATTTCTTCACTGCCATGTGTCCCATAATTATAAGAACACATACCCACATTCTTAGTATCTGTCTGGTGCAGAGACGCATACAAAATTGAATTTGCAGAGTTACCACTGAGAGACAGTTATGACAAAAAATGTTGCATGTCATGTCTGGCGAGTGAGAATTCATTGTCTGACATATACCCTATTTCATCTCCTCGCAAGACAAATATAATGGTGGTCGTGTGGTCAAGGCATCGGACTGGTAACCCAAGAGTAGCCGGAATTATCCCTAGTACCACCAACTCCTACGTGTTTATTATTCATCAGCTTGCCATACGTTGCATTACTCATTAGCTTGAAAAAGTCCTGCTCGAAGGCGTGGCAGCCTGGCGGTGTTCAGTTCGATGTATGGCTTTAGCAATGCTATGTACGACAGGCTGATGGAGAATAAACGTGTAGAAGATGGTGCTAAGGATCTTTCCAGCTTCCCTTGGGTTACCATTCTGGTGCCTTGACCACACAGCCACCATTGCATTTATCCACTCACTCAGAGTTAACTGCCACTGGCCGCCATTGTCGTCGTCAACGTACTGGCTGCCCGCCCACCACCTGCTAGGCAGTGCGAAGACTAGATTGACAGAGCAGATGGTGGATGTAGCCTTCAGCTACCGACACCATCGGTCGACCACACCTGGCTACCTATCGAGAGGGTTTTTACGATAAAATGAGCACTTTTGAAAGCCATTGCGTGCACATTGTGTATTTATTCCAACATATGTAAATTAACACTATTGGTCAAGTGAATTATTAGAAAAGTAAATATTTTACCAATCTGCTCATTTTTACACGTAAAAAAAAGTATGTGCACATTTTGCGCTGTTTGGTAGCAGAATTTAACGTGTTGACAAAGGCTGTTCGCGATCAAATTAGCACTTTTGTACACATTTGGTGTTGTTTGGTAGCACGTGCCTCTGTACTGTTTCGGTCGGAGGGGAAATCGTTTGCTATTCCGTCCAGCAGTTTTACTGTGATAACTACGATGCATGCATCGAATTTTACTAATCTACTCATTTTTTTACACTTCGCAGCGAAGGCAGGTGCGCAGCTATCCTGGGCCAGCTATGTCGTAAACGCTAACACCGTCAGCATTGACATCTGAAGAGACGCTGCAATATCAAAGTATGGAAATACTATTTATAGTACCAGGTGGTCCACTGTGTTTACCTGTGTTGATAACCTCTATACATAATATCCAGTGTCATTCATCAGGAAGCGAGTGCAGCAAGACACCAGCTAACACATAGCAGTAGGTACATTCCTTAGATGTTAGGAAAAAACACATATTTATTTTTGATGTTTATTTTTATTTTTATACATAACCAAAACATACACACATATCATTCAATAAAGCCTCCAGCTCTGAGTTCATCAATAATTGAATTTATCTCTCCGATGACAGACAGATATCCACTGCTCTTCAATGAAACCAACCACCATAATCTATCAACTAGATCATTGGGGTCTTCAGAGTTGCCAGACTTTACACGATACATGTCAGCATCTATGTTCTTCTTCTTCCATGTTGAGTAGGTTGCAAGGTGCCTCTGGACTGGTGTTCTATGTTCGAATCCATGTTTCTTCTGTCCCAAGTAGGTTTCAGCAACACATTTTCGCGGTACATCTTCATCAGTAGAATCATCACCACGAGCAGACTTGGAGGTCAGATTGTCATTCTCAGAAGACTTGTCGTTCTTAGCATCCTGGCTAGCATCGCCGTGTTTCACATTACTTGTTATCAGTGCGGGAGTGTGTTCATAACCCCTCACGATCTGTATGGTCCATGCACTTTCATAGTTCCTTCTTCGCACCTTGCAGGCCCATGTAATGTTATGGGCGCTCGGACTATCGTTAGTTTACATGAAGTATCAGCAGGAAGGCTAGCCTTGTCATGCTGGCTCGTGTCGAGCAAAGGTGCATTACACGTACCAGTGTGTCTCTTTAGATTATCGCTTCTACCAAATGTCGCACCACACATATCACATCTGGAGGTTGGTCCTTTTACACATTTGCTTTTCTCATGACGACGAGCATGGCAGCTTTTGCTGAAAATCTTCCCACAGGAGCAACACTGTTTTCCTCCAGCTGTGGAGGAAAGTGTACTCATAGAGGCATGCTCTACAGCATCACCTTGCACCTTCATCATGCGAAACAAAACTTAAATTCTTCCCACAGTAGCAGCAGGGATCTAGCCTTTGTACTCTATACCTGCCAACACACAGTTCATTACCGAGATTTAAACATTGTGCAGTCCTTCGCCCAGCTGGACTGCAGACAACTGCGCTTATTCCTTCATGTGTCAGTTCGACACAGTCTCGAGCAAAGGGTGTCTTTACATTATCGCTTCTACCAAAGTTGTTGTTGCACTATATATGCCAGTATCCTGGAGGTCGTACACAGTGCTGACCCCTCCTGGCTGACCCTTCCTGTAGTAGTAGTAGTAGTGCTATCACTCACACTATGTGTAATTTTTGCTGTTGTAGTAGTTTCATTCTGCTGGTCGGAGATGTCGTTGTAGTAAATTATGCATGTACTTACAAAATGGTCTGTATGAATTCGTTCCCAACTGTAGCCAGTCTATCCTTTGTAATGTCCAACCGGAACCATTTCCCATTTACTCTTCTTCCTCCATGCAAATATTCTGTATACTAGCTTCAACACTATTTTCGATGTAGTGTGCATTATGCACAGGGACATTCGAGCTCTTGAAGGCTATCACACTAAATTCATCATCATGTGGTACTGGTTTTGTATATTGACATTCTACCCATATATTATGTTTTAATGCTCCTTTTTCCATCTTATCTGTAAATTGATCTATAATATTCTGCTTCATATGCTTAAGGTATGTACAAATATATTTTGCCATACCTACGTCTTCATTATACCACTGAAAGCAGATTCTTTCAGTGTGAACCCATTCTCATTTGGTACACTTGCAGTGTGTGCTGGTGTAGGTTTTTCATATGTACAATTTTTAATATGGTTGTTCCTCGCCTCTCTGTATAGGTTTTCCATTTTGGTATATATTTTGCATCGCCTTTCGCCTGGAACGCTTCCTGTTGCTTGATAATATGTGAACTCATGGCCACACTTATAACATTGAGTAGTGTCAAGGCCCCAGCTCGTCTTCTTAGAACATGCTCCAGGTTTCTCATGTTCACGGGCACTGAAACGCGTACTAAAGGCCTTGCCGCAGTAGCAGCATAAATATCTCTATTTCTTCGGAGAATTATACATGTCCAAGATCGGTGTTGCCCACGGTGAGTGTGTGCTAGTATCCAATATAACAGGTGCAGACCATACTCTTGATGTTTGTGGAGAATGGTCTGCAAAATCCACATTCGATTTTGTAGGTACCTGACCTTCACATGAATTTTTGAATGTAGACCTGCATCGCTTAGCAGACACGGGAGAGAGTCCATCACATGTTGCAAGATGCCTTTTTAAGTTATCATGTTGTCCAAATTGAGACGTGCACTGTTCGCATGTTAAAGTAGATTGTGTCGTGTTCATAGAACAACTATTTTCAGGTCGACGAGCATGGCAGCTGTTGGAAAACGGTCTCTTGCAGAACTGGCACAAATGGCTTTCTGAATTACATTCCATCTTCGATGTTCACTCATCGAATAACAACAACACACTGACGATTCCGTCAATCCCATGTGTCGTATATATGCATATTTCTACTAAAGATCTTACCACAGTAGCGACACTGTTTCCTCTCCGAAGGATTGTGCAGGTCGGAAGTTGATGTACCATTACTCGATACGGCAGGCACCTGATCGTTACAGGTTTGTGGTACAAGTCTTTGCACTTATTCGTACGTATTTTTCTATCTGTACGAGTGAAGAAACCTTTACACTTATCACATCGATATCCTGTGTGATATGGATTCACCTTGCATTTATGCTTCATATGTCTCTTCGTGTTGTAGGTGCATGCAAATTTCCTGCTACAGTAGTTGCATGGAGCTGATCCTGCGATGGTTGGGCATGATCGCTTTAATGTCGTTGGCGATTTATTCGCAGTTATCCCCCCAAATATAACATGCTTTAATCTCAGCAACAACCAACTGACATGTACAGGAAGAAGTTCTTTGCATGTTGCAATGTGTCGTTTGAAGCTATCACGTCGTTGAAAATGTGATTGACACTTTTTACAATAAACATAAGCACACTTAATATTGTGAGGGCAACCAGTCTCATGTCGATGGGCATTGAAGCTTTTAGAAAACATCTTCTTGCAGTAGTGACACAAACAACTGTCCTCCATCATCGAAGAAGTATGGATGTCAACTGAGCCAGCCAACCTATACTAAACCATCATATTGCTAGTTTAACTACTACTACTACTATTTTGAGCCGACCACCATCAGGACGACGCCAAAGGAATGCGAGAGCGCACCCTGCCACTGCACCAAGGGACAGAACTGTGACTTTTAGTTGAACCTGTGTCAACACGACCTCGTCAGCTGCTCCAGGTATACATCTCTCTCTCTCTCTCTCTCTCTCTCTCTCTCTCTCTCTCTCTCTCTCTCTCTCTCTCTCTGTGTGTGTGTGTGTGTCTGTCTGTCCTTCGTGAGTTATTAAGAATCAGAGTTTAAAGCCCCTTGCTCTTTCCGACGCGCATTACACCCGCCCCTTGAATGTGGTGTGTCCATAACAGTAGTACATCCTTGCAAACACTCTTTACATGGGAGGCAGTCGCGTATCTCTTCATCCTGTTGTAGATATGCAGGTAGATGTTTGTAGACATATCTTATTTCATGTCGAGCATATGTCAGAAGGAATTCTTTAGGCAAGTATGCAAGCTCAGATTCTTTGCCGTGTGCTGTGAGTGAGTTAAGTTTTCCATATGCCACAATAGCTGATAGAATCTTCTGACCACAAGAACAGCATGCCATCATTTTTTCACTATGCTCCACAATGCATAGCTGCTGACCTCAGATGCACTCTCAAGTCAGTCAGAGCTCGCGAACGACAGACGAACTGTGAATGAGCCAGAGAGCTTGTGTATCTGCATATATATATATATATATATATATATATATATATATATATATATACACACCCTTGTTTTATGCACACACACATGAAATCCATATCTATACACAACAGCAAGGAAGCGAACCTACAGTCTTATTAGCAAAAAAAGGTATAGAATTCGAACCTACGCTCCCCGTACGGGGAACCAGAGCTTAACTCAAGTGCCTTAGACCGCTAGGCCAACCTGACAATGCATTAGTGACATACTATGTATATATACTGAAACAAAACTGTATAAAAGGTGTGTATTTATAGTTTGGCTAAGACTTGAACGTCGAATCGTCGTGTATATGCTAGCCCCTTCCACTGCTTAGAGTCAACTATACTTATATGTAGACATACTTGCCATGCGACACTTCTCACCATCTGTGGGTGATGCATATGTCATGAATTTGGGAACTATATCTTAACTGGCTCGGAAGTTACTGCCAAATATGTCTCTAAGTAGATATAATTGGTCTCACGACCATTCCCACCATCTTGGGTGATGCCTATGTTATGGCTTATAATTAGACATAGGTCAAGCTTGACCTTATGAGACGTCTCATCATATAGGTGATGCTTATGTTATGAATTTGACAACTATATCTTACATGGATCGGGAATTATAGCCAACTATGGTTAAAATGTATAAAAGTAAGTAAGTACACTTTGTCAAGGGTAGCATTCGCCAAGTGACGAGTTGCTTTCTTGGCTGGTAATGTATACTGTGTACGGATAGGGAAGTCGATCATTGTGGTCTGTGCGTTCATCGAGTCAACATCGGTATCTGCGCTCATGGTCTCCAGGATTTTTCTACTACAACAGGTAAACCTCTTTATGTTTTTACATCTTCTAAAAGCATAGAATATTTATAGTTGAAATGAATGTGTAATTGTTGTATGAATTTGTCAACTATATCCTGCACAGTTCGGAAATTACAGTCAACTATGCTTATAAGTAAATATAGAATACATTTGACCCTGTGTCCCTTCTTATCGTCGGGGTTATACATGCGTTATGATTTTAGTGGTTGTATCTCACATGGTTCGGGAATTACAGCCAACTATGCTTATAGGTAAAACTTGACCTTGCGAGACTTCTCGTCATCTGGGGTGATGCCTATGTTATGATGTTGATGGTTGTATCCCACATGGTTCGGAAATTACAGCCAGCTATGCTTATAGGTCATGCTTGACCCTGCATCCCAAGAGTTATATTATGATTTTGATAGTTGTATCTCACACATTTCGGAAATTACAGCCAACTATACTTTTATGTTAGAAAAGGTCATACTTGACTGAAATGGGTTCTCCCCCTCCACATGGATGGCATGAGCAGGAAGTGCACACTTTCGGTAGGAAGGAATAGCTATAATATTGGTTGGAAGCCCCAGAGAACAGATTGTGCAAGGACCAAGATGGTGGCCATCGGGTTGGAATACACATGCTGGTACTTATGGAAAGTACAGTGAAGATTCCAGACATCATACTGGCCGCCAACACGTCCGCCCACCGTCGGTAGGGGGTGGCTCCGTCTTAGGGACACAGCCACCTTTCAGCTGAGGCTCCATCTTAGGGACACAGCCGCCATTTTTTGCAAGTCAGGGCTCTGTCTTAAGGAGACAGCCACTAGTCAACCCCATTGGTGCTTCGGGACATACACCTACAGACGGGTGGGACTCCATCTCAGGGACACCGACGCCAGTCAGTGACATTGGCCGGGGACAGAGTGGGAAGCTTCCAGACTCCATTGGTGCAGGCAGTGGGGCTTTGTCATAAGGACACATGTCAGGCTCCATTATAGGGACACAGCTGCCAGTCAGTAGCAGGGGGCAGAACGGGATGTTTCCTCATCCACCGGTGGGTCTTCGTCATAGGGTGCTTCCAGACATTTCCCCGATGTACGGGCCGACAACATGGCCGCTGGTCTGGCTTCGCGCTGGTCTGGTTGGGGATTGGGGAGACAGCCGCCAGTCAGTGGCCGACGTGCTAGGCACAACAGACTTATGGGTGGTACAGAGAGGGATGTTTCCCCGACATACTGGCCGACAACATAACCGCCGGTGGGGCTTAGTCATAAGCCGTCGATTGGGGCTCTGTCTTAAGGAGACAGCCACCAGTCAGCGGCATTGGGGCTCCGTCTTAGGGAGAGAGCCACCAGTGAACCCATTGAGGCTTCGTCATAGGGACACCGACACCAGTTTGCCAGTCAGCTGCTTCGGCAGAACAGACAGGCATGGGAATCTGCCAGATGTTTCCCCATCGGACTAGCCAGCAACATGGCCGACCACCACCATCTTGTCCCCCATCTAGTATGACTTCCAAGATGGCCAACCTAACAGCAGGAAGTTCTCTAGCCGCTGCGACTGGCCGACAACATGGTCATTCACTGCCACTGGCAGCCATCTTACCAGTTAGTACGACTTCCAAGATGGCGGACAGAGGAGGAAGTTCTCATCCAAGATGGCAGAACATTTCCCCATCGTTGGTGTATTGGCCCCCATCTTGTCAGTAAGTGCATGATGACGAGCCGGAGCAAGTTCTCCACCTGCTGCGACTGATATGGCTGCCGCCGCCATCTTGCCAGTCAGTACATGATGGCCAACCGGACTGAAGATCTCTGGCTGCTGATGCTAGCCAGTGCTAAGATGGTCGGTGGCGTGTGTCCCTGGGCCCATCACAGCCATATTGTCAGCCAGTGGCAATATGGCCGATAGAGCAGGCCTGGCCACTGCGCAAGTTCTAGATGGACGCCGCCAGGCAGTGCGCTGGCCACCATCTTGCTAGACAGTGCGACTTCCTGGTTGTCAAAATGGCCTCTGCTGGCTTACTGGTCGCCAACATGGCCACTGGTGGCATCATCTCTCATCCCTCATGAGTCAAACGCCACAATATGTAGTCATGGGTGGAGGGACACAATAGCTACAATGCCAGCTAGCCTCACCGGTGACATCCCTCATCCCTCATGAGTCAAACGCCTCAATTTCGAGTCATGAGTGGAGGGACACAACCCCCATATTGCCAGTCAGCATCACTGTTGACATCCCTCATCCCTCATGAGTCGAACACCACAATGTGGAGTCACCCAGGAGGGCCTCCATCTTAAGGACACTGACGCCATTCAGCTGGGGCTTCGTCATAGGGACACAGCCACCAGGTGGGGCTCCGTCATAGGGAGCCGCCGGGTGGAGGTCCGTCTTAGGGAGATAGCCGCCATATTGCCAGTTAGCATCGACAGGGAAAGCTTCCAGACCTGCCACCTGCTGCCTGCCGGCCAGTGCCAAGATGGCGTCCAAATAGTGCAGCAGCATGCCGAGGGAACCCCTACGCCGGAATGATAGGTCAGGAGGTTCTAATCCAAGATGGCCGCCGGAAGTGATTGCCAAATAAATGTACGCTTTCAGCCACGTTCCACAAACGTCAGCCATATTGCACAAACTGGCAGTTGCCATCTTGCTAGCCAGCACTTTCGCATCGCCACCATATTGTTAGCCAGTGATAGGATTGACATAGCCTGAAGTTTTGCTCCAAGTTGAACGCACATCCCACATCCTTCATGAGTCAAAAACCACAATGAGGGGTCATTGAGAAATTTGCATTAACATTCCGCAATATTGCGAAAAACATTATTATTTCGGGAAAATCTGTCGGTTTTGGTCTTTTTCTGTGCGAAAAACACGGTTTTTTTTCTCGCGAAATCCAATATGGTGGTTGCCTCCTTGACTCCTGCGGCAGGCGCCAGTGAACCAGAGTGCCCCTTTACTAACTACTAGCACGATAAAGCACCACCTTATTTTTCTCTTGTGGTCCGACGTTATCTCAATCAACGTTTTTGCCAACAGTGGATAGATCGAGGTGGCCCGATTGCTTGGCCTACACGTTCACCCGACTTGATTCCACTAGATTCCTGTGAGGTTACATGAAGGGCGTGATTTACGAGATCCCTGTGGAATCAGAGGAGGACCTGCTGCCACGAAATATGGCTGCAGCGGATCTTGGACTTCCAGGTATTGGTGATCGTGTGTACCAGAACATGGTACGTAGGTACCGTGTTTGTGTAGACGTCGTTGGTCGTGACATCGAGCCCTTCTTGTAAGTGGACCGAAGATAAACAACGTACAGGATGTTACAGACGTGGGAGAGGTCAATACGTGATGAGGTAGTGTTTTGTTTGTCGCGGGGAAAAGGTGCGTTTCCACACATAACTTCCTATGCAAAACGTAACCTTCTTGGTCCCCACTACATGCCCTTACAATATATAATGGGAATTTAGACACATTCTATATATACATATGTAAGATAGAGACGCTCTTTACATACACAGTATAAGAACACGCGAGTAGAATCAGCTGACAGTTTTACAGACAAACATCATAAAATAAAAAATGTCAACGATACATTGTATCGTTAGTGAAGCTAACAGATACGCTATTTGAAGTATTAATGACTTAAATGCTGCTTTAGTTCATGAATTTACATTATTTTTTTAAATGTTAATAGTGATGCTAAAATATATTTCACCTATTACAATACTTTTAAGTAACAAAATTGATGAGGGAGTTGGGGGATGATCAGGTCAAGGGAAATTTCTTAAAAGCTTTGTGTTTTGATTGAGCAAAATAATAAATATATACATATATTAAGTTAGGTCGTGTGGTCTTCAGAATTTTAATTCCAAGGACGTGCTGCAACAGAAAACAAGTGGATTTTCACGCATTTCTGGAAAGCGTAACTACTCGTTAAGTCTCTTAACGAGTCTCTTAACGTTCGTAGAGTTAGGTCGGTGTGCCAGTGTTGATTATTTTGTGCAGTGCAACAAGGGTATGAAGAGTGCGTCGATTTTCTACTTCGAGTAAAGATCTTTCTGTAAATAAGCAACTGACGTGGTCTCGTAACTTTAGATTAAAGATTAATCGTGCACAGGCATTTTGTATACGCTGTAATCTTCTAGCTAAAAGCTCAGATAAATCATTATACACAATATCGCAATAGTCAAAAATAGGCATTATTAATGTTTTTACAAGAATACTGTTAATTTTTTGTGGTAGAAACTTTTGAAGGCGACATATGGAGTGAGTTCTGGTTAGCTCCTTTGCATTAAAAAATTAATTTTTTTATTATAGCTGACTAATGTCTGTAGTTTTTTACGTCTGTCTCACTACTATCCGTAACTCCTTGTACGGCTGTCATCACAAGTGTTTTTTTAGGCTATTCGGACCACCTCTCGCTCCGACTTTAGTAGTAGATAGATCGAAGTACATTCGATTGAAGAATTATTCTTCCCTACCCCTCCCCCAACCCCCTTGTTGCAAGTTCTCTTACCTCTAGGCAGAGTAATGTCCTGAGTCCGACGACCGTGTAATATATATATATATATATATATATATATATATATATATATATATATATATATGTGTGTGTGTACTAAAAACACGTGACAGAATTTTTTGCCAAACAATTTTTCAGTGTACGCCTGTCCTGCTAAGTAACATTTTCAATCAAATGCCACCACCCTCTCTTGACGTCTGTAGCCATGTCAAATATCACACTCTGACAACAAGGTTCCGATTACATATTCCAGTACTATATGAATGTAACCAATAATATCCTAATTTAGTATGTAAGCCTCCCTCTACCCTGCGCAGGGAGCAGAGAGCGATTCCTATGTTCTTACCTGACTTAGCGCTATGACCAAGGCACCTAAGGTAGACTGCAAGACAGTGCACAAGCACTGTAACTTTCCTTTCTACCGTCAACACGCCCATACAAGCACTTCATTTAAGTATGTGGGAGAGGTTGTTAGGGCTAGCATTAGCCACAGACGCTTATGGGATTACCACCCACTGGTGCCCATGTTCCACGGTTCGTGTTGAACGGAATGGCCCTCTCGTAACTTACCAAGTTCTGCACAACACATCGACACAGATTATTCCTTTGATTTATACACTTCAAAAGCCTGTGGAACAGGCGACATGATGACACTCATCACCCCAACCTTAATTTTGTAAAGTGGCTACTCCGGCATCAGCTTTCGTGACACACTGTAAGAAATATTTCTGGTAAATTTCCTAAACTCTAATGGAAGTTTTTAACCTATACGTTGTATACAAATAATATCACACACAAGGCTAAAAATATAGGAATATGTAACATTGCTACTATACAAATTTGGTAACTTGCCTACACATGTGATCCTTTCCTAAGCAAATGCAGGTATAGGCTTTTCACAGTAAAATGAACACTTTTGAAAGCTCTGCTTAAGATCTACTTGTACGCACGTTGTGTATCCCTCCACCTTATGTAAAATTACCGTTGCCATGGACCTCATCACTTTATCCGTGCGTCGGTCAAATGAAACTGTGGAATTTATAGAAAAGTAAATATGTTACAAATCTGCTCATTCTTATACTAAGAGGGGCCACGGTAGCTGAGCGGTTAGCCTGCTCGCCTCCTACCAAAGCGATCCGGGTTCAATCCCCGGCCGGGTCACTCCGGATTCTCGCATGTGGGAATTATGCCGGGTGATGCCATTGGTCAGAGGGTTTTATCGAGGGTCTCCCGTTTCCCCCATCTTTTCGTTCCGGCTCTGCTCCAAGAGTCGTCCAAATCTCTTCAATCACTCTTATACTAAGACGCATTAAAAAACAGAGAGTAAAATAAATAATTTATGTTTGTACAAATGGTTACCTAACACTACTTATTTGATGTTAATATATGGAACTATTTCCGATCTATCATTACCAAATTTACTAGGCGCATGCCACTCAGTGAGGCCGTTAAAATATATGCAGGCAGGGGCAGTGAGTTTTTTCTCAGGTTTATTTCAAAAGTGCTCACTTTATCGCGAACAGACTTTATGCTAAGGTACGCCGCCATGGATGTGTGGGAAAAAAAATTACAACTCGCTGTTTCTCACTGTATTTGTACACTGATGTGGTAAATTTGCGAAATTTTTTTTTAGAGTGCACCACCGATTCCAGGGGTAAATAAAGAATTGGAGATATCGGCACGAACATTTCCGAGGAATGGAGATATAGGAAGTTCAGTGTTGTTCTTGGAGAGCCAACGAGTACAATGACAATACCAGGGAACTCATTGCCTGTTAGTTCCATGGTGTACTTCCATCTCTGCGAGCAATTTGTGGAATGACAAGCCGCCAGAAATAAAATTCTACCGTTAAGCCCCTGTCACAGTGTCAATAAGTTTGATAAAATATAGTTGGACAGTTATTACGTCATCATAACGTAATCAACGCCGCCATTTTTGTCTGAGAAAGTTGGATGGTTTCAGTTTCAACTAAACATTTGAAAATTGGACCGGTACTAAAATTTATTGATGGTCTCATCCAATCAGAATTGTGCACGATAAAAACGGATATCAAGAAACTTAAAATAACGAACAATTGCTCGAAACGAACTAAGTTATGAAGATAATTAATTTATGTAGAAGCTGTCTGTGCATGAATGCTATTTTAAGTGAATATTGCACATAATATTACGAACTCAGAGGAATTTATTTTATTGTGCACGAATCATATCTTACAAATAAAATTTTAATTTAGTAAAGAAACGAAAATAAATTACATTATTACTTACATTTCTTCCTGTAATGGACCACATGGAAAAACAAAAGCAATATCTAACTATGAAAATAATTTTTAAAAAATATTTCAAATTATATTCTCACAATAAAAAAATTTGACGGTGTGACACATTTTCAGACACATTCAAGTTTATTTGATAAAATTTGTTGGCAGGATAAATTTGATGGCCGTATTTTGTCCTCAAATTTTATTGTCAAATATAGTTGAAGGCAAAAATTTGAAAGTGTGACAGGGGCTTTAGAGACGTACTCTTGAAATCTCCCTTCAAAGTTATTTTCAAATTTCCCTCATGGTACTTATTCGCTATCGGGCTCATGGTCATAATTAGCCTTAGATGGAGTTTACCACCCACTGTGGGCTGCACTCTCAAGCAACCCGACCCTGAAGAGAGACCCTCCTAGAATGCACGGCACAATCACTACGGGCCTGGCACCCTCTCTGGGCTGTGGCACCATTCAAGATGGACTTGGACTCACCACCACAAACCGGGAGAAATGGGTCCTCCCTAACACCACATTTCCCTACAGGTCAAGCCTGCTGGATTCGGTGCTGGGCTCTTCCCTGTTCGCTCGCAGCTGCTGAGAGAATCCTTGTTAGTTTCTTTTCCTCCACTTATTAATATGCTTAAATTTAGCGTGAAGTCTTACCCTACCTGAGGTCTATAAGGCTATAGACCCATATTCTTCGCAAGTTTACAAGCTGCGGGAAAATACATTAAAAACTGAATGTTGTTATTTTACGGTGTATGTTACACATATTCGTAATATTCTTAGATTAATTATATTAGTTGGTCAAGATGGAGATTTTTTGTACATTCGCCATTGCGATGCAGTTGTCTGTCATGAACGTGAACAGCACATACCCCATGTTTCGGTTTGATTTTAAAGACGTATTCACATCAAAAACTTATCTAACGGTGGAGAGAAACCAATGGCCGAAATTTCCGGGGCGATCCAGGTTCGATTCCTAGCAAGCTTTGCGCGGGTTTTCTCGAATCACTCCTATGAGCTTTGCCGTTGAATTGCCGTCGCCTTTCACCTCGCCGGCATCGTTTTCAGATTTGTCCCGTAGGTAGAATCCCCTATTTCAGACTATTCTCCCGCCTCGGGCAGACAAAACGAGAAAATTACACCAAAGGGACAACACACTGCATTTGTGCGCACACAGGTTAATAGTATTTTCCATAGAAAACTATTTACAAATACACATATTTTCCATCTATTTTATTCATATTGTTGTGGTGCCGCTTGGCCAATATGTTGCACGGGCACCATACCGGCATCTACGAGAGCACCGCAGCAGGAGAGGCAGAGAGGGGGCGGGCCTAGAGAGCTGTAAAAGGAGTCCAGGATGTAAGGCAGGGGTTGCTACTGTACCTGCCACCTTCCGCACTGGGTCACCGCTGGCGCAGGGTGTCTCCGCGCTGACCGACTTCAACGACCAGGGACGTGGGCCTTGGCGAGGGCCGCTTCCGAGAGCCAGCTTCCTAGAGGGACGACCTCCGTGAGGAGACCAGGGTGGCCTTCTCCGCGGTGTGGGCCCGACGACATCGCACTGAAATATTCCAGCGGTGAGTCGATTTTGGATAGCTGGGACGATCCGAGATCAATTGCCTCCGCGATCATAAGAGCTTAGCAAGTAATTCGGTGATGACCGTATCCCTACTATGAGACATCACTAAAGAAAGATATCGTACAGAATCAGGATTGGTTTTGCCAGTATTTGTAAGAGGCTAAAAAGAAATAAAGATATATTTTGCAGCTGAAGTAAATTATTGATAGTGTGGTAAGCCCTCTAATATATCGTTGGTTGAATCAGACTTTAAAAGTACCTAATTTTCATAGCTACATCCCCTTAATACATGCAGGAATTATTTGATAAGTAAAGGAGTAGCATTCTCCTTGTGTGCGGATATGACCTTTAGTCATATCCGTAACAATATGATTAAATTAAACATTACAATTAATCTATGAATATAATTAAAAATTTCTTTTTAACCAAAAATAAGATACATTAAGGTTATACAGAAGTATAAAAACGCTTGTTATACATGAAGTATTTACGAAACAACCAAAAACGTCATACATGGAAAAATCACTCCATGTATGTTGTGTTCGATTCTTTCCTAAAATATGTCATGTGTCGCAAATGTTTCATACTTACGTTAGCACAAAAGTGCCTTATATTTCATTGTAATTATAGTGAACGAAAACAGTGAGATGATAGGTACGTTGGCAATGCCCAGTAATAAATAGTTCTCATGCCAAATATTATTAAACCGAGTGCTCACAAATGCTTTACATTGACCCTTTGGGATAATATTCTAGACTTAGTGACGCTCTGTTTGCATGATGAGGCGGAGGAATATCCTGGAAGTAGAACTTTAGCAGGGTTTCAGAAAATTTGGAATTACCGTGAATGGCCTAGATACGCTTCCTTCCGACGGGAGCTGCTCGAGGTAGGTTTGTCCAGGTGCTAACAACAGAGTCGCTGTGTCTGGGTGACGACACTCATCCACGCCGGCCGGCGTCATCGTTAGCGGAGTGGCGCAAATTGCAGGGGGGCACTTGGCGGCAGATCGTTAAATCCTTGTGGTGCGACCCCCCTCCCCTCCTCAAAGTCACCAACAGGCGCCCGCAGGAGCGCGTGCCGACTGCTAGCACAGTCACACAGCATCCCGGTGGAGAAGTGAAGTGTGTGGGAGAGGGGAGTGGTGGAGGAGGATGTTAGCATGCACGCCAACGTTCCCCGTCTTCCTTCATTACTACCGTCGAGGTGTGAATTGGCCGCCCCGGGCAGCGCCGACGTGACACGCACAGCGGGTTCGCCACGCTCCCTCGATCCTATCCCTACAGCGAAGATGTTTCCATAACATGGATAGCCTGTTTGCAAGGGATTTTTAAAATTTATGTTTTACTAAAACAGTACATACTGCCTATCTATATTGAAAATATACGCTCGTGGGGATCTTTAAAAAATTCGTGAAGAACACGTTTACTTTAAAATGCCTATCTTAAAAAATATCGCATTGAGGCGACATTTCCTTAACATGGGATCCCCTATTTAAATTCCGCAACGTACGTATGTACGTTTTCTATTGCAGGTATTCAAACAAAAACGTAACTTTGTAAATAAAAATAATAATAATGATTAGGCCCTATTATTATTTTTATTATTATTACACTCTCTGTGCTAAACATTGTGCAACTTTGAAACATTTATTCCTTTACCTGTGTAGTTATTTCTAAAAGAATAAATTTATTATTAAATCGGACATTCTGGTTGGGTGAAAGTTCACGTACTCTGCCTCTCTTTTCTACATACGTACGATAAGTTTGAATGAGAATGGATTCATATGTATATGCATTGTTCAACTTTTATTCGTACGTACAACACTTAGAGAAGGTTTTTAGTGCATCTTTTGAAATCCACTTTCGGAAAAAGAAGTTATCTATCACTACATAAATTTGTACTTAAATGCTGATTGACATACACTGCCAGGCAGAGTAAATGCCACATTATGAAGGCGTGAATACAGGGTCCTGAAACGTGCAGAGAGGAGGATTTACATATGCCTGTTATGCATCTGATTGCCTGTGAGTGATGCAGACGGACGACTAGCGTGTGAAGCCGTCATTCAGGACGTGACAGCCGCGCGATGTAAACGTTTTGGTTGATGCTGAATCTGGGGAATGAACAAGGCCTTTAAGGTGCGTCGTACACAATTCCTGCAAACGGATGAGATCACAAGAGATTTCATAACAGGTCTCCGAACTGCCGGTTAGCCCTTGCGAAGTATCGCGGGGGAAAAAAAAAACCCCAATGTGATGCCACAACCGTCGTCGGTCGCATTTGTTGACAGTGGTTCCAGGAAGGAAATACCCGTCGCTGTAGTGAAACGGGAGGTTCGGAGACGATCGTCAGAACGTACAGATCGTCACATCAGACGCCATGCCGTAGCACACCCACGATCCACATTTTGCTGTGAGTGCCGGGGCGGTTTGGATGCTTCGATGTCAACACGGACAGTATTGCGCCCATTGGCTGAGGCGGGTTTGTTGTCCAGCCGCTCGTTGCAGAAGCTACCCTAACAGCGAGTCACCGTCATCGCTATCTTGTATAGTGGTGCCGCGCCAGAGCTGCGTGGGATGCAGAATGTAATAGTGTGAACTTCAGCGACGAGTCCCGCTTCTGTCTCACCACACTGTTAGAAATAATGTCCGTAAATATTACTGAAAATACCGGTTACAAATTATCCAGTCATCTGCGTCAAATTACGGTCTCTTCGTTTTTTTTTTTTTTTTTTAATAACGCTCTCTCCGTTAAATTCATGGAATGTGTCCACAAACTTGCAAGTTTTTTTTAAATCTGCTGTTTATAAAAAGGGTAACCAAAAACTTTACTTTCGTTATGTGGATGATTCATTGTGTATAAAAATTAATACTTTTGTCCGGTGGTGGGACACGGAAAAGGAAACTCAATAGTTCAACTTACCATCCACTTTTTTTGTTTCTTCTTTTGCCGTTGTTGTTGTTGTTGTCGAAGCTCAAGTTAGACCGACTTACTGACAAATTCCCTGTGCGAGAGGCGAGCCTAGAGTTTTGATGCGAAGGGGCTGGGGCGCGAACCCACGACCTTTCGACTGCAGGTCTGCCACCCTACCCCTGAGCTATGGGAGCAACGCTCTACTGATCTCCCACTCTTTAATAAGAATTAAAGCAGCAAACACGAGATTTACGTAGAATCAGGCATGTACATCTAAGTTTATAGTCATGTTAGAGTGCTTACGATTTTTTATATTTCAGATTTACAAACAAGGATATGAAAAAGAGTTTTATTTTCGTAATATAAATGTAAATATTCTGTCCTGTAGTGGGATTTGAACACGAATCAGTCAATTAACAATTAAAAACACGAAATACTCACCTACCACACCTTTACACGAAGAATTTCGTAAATAAGGAAATTGCGTAAACGTGACGAACGAGCTTGGCTTAGTTTCAAGTCGTGGTAGAGCGCTTGCTATATTTGCGGTTTATAGAACGAGGGTACGACAAAATTGTTTTATTTTCATTATGTGCGTGTCTCACTGTTCTGTTCTATAACGGAATTTGAACAAGAATGAACGAATTGGCACTTCATGAGTGGTTCGCCACTCAAACTACTTAATATTTCGCAAGAAGTAGTATTGTGAAATGGAATTTTATACGCTTCAGGTATCATCTGCATTGTTCGTGTCTCAAAACCAAAGCCATAAGAATACGTAGAGCTTCCGTATTATATATATATATATATATATATATGGAGCTCATTTCTGTTATTCGTCATTACGGAGTGCCTTTCCGTAAATTAACTCTACATCTCTGCAAAAGTTTCCGTAAATCCACAGAAATTTCTAACAGCGCAATTACGGTAACCGTGTAGGGGTGTGGTGGTTTAGGATGTGACCATCGGGTGGATTCATCTGCCAGTGTGGAGCACCGTGCTATCAGCGCCAAAAGCTACTCACGTCTATAGGCGGTTCACGTTAAAATGAGCACTTTCGAAAGCCCTGCATAAGATCTACTTGTATGCACATTGTGCATTCTTCCGCCTTGCGCAAAATTAACATTGCCATGGACCTTGTCACTTTATCCATTCTTTGGTCAAGTAAAACAGAGAAATTACTAAGAAATAAAATGTTTTGCAAATCTGTTCATTTTAACACTTCGGTGCATAAAAAAAAACAGAAAGTGAAGGAAATAATTAAAGTTATCACAAATGGTTGCCTGACACGTTTCATTCGACGTTAAGATATGGAACTATTTTCCATTCATCGTTACCAATTTTACTGGGCTCATGTCACTCAGTTCGCCCGTTAAAATATATGCAGGTAGGGATACTGACTCTTTCCTAATGTTGATTTCAAAAGTGCTCACTTTATCGTGAACAGCCTTTAACACGTACTACGGCACATGAACGGCACACCGCTACGTTGATGAGTTGCTGCGGCCTGTGGCATTGCCGTAACCGCAGGGCGTCCCAAACGCACGATTTCAATAGGTCAACAGAGGTGGCGCAGTGGCTAGGACGCTCGCCTCCCATCAAGGCGATCCGGGTTCGATCCGCGGCGGGTTCACTCCCGGATCTTCGCATGTGGGAATCGTGCTGGACGATTCTGCTTGCCGGCGGATTTTCTGGGGGTACTCCCGTTTCCCCCGTCCTTGCATTCCAGCGCTGCTCCATCCTAGGATCATGTCCGGGGACGACGGGTACTTACGGGTCCCAGCTGGAAAGCCCGTCACTCCGAGAGTGTTGCCTCGCCCTGGGTCCACTCCCCACTCGAGTTTTTTTTTTTTTTTTTTTTTTTTTTTTAACAGGTCAACACCGTTACTCTAGATGGAATTATGTGTGTGTGGCATGAGGGGTAATCAAGCCAAAGAGGGAACCAGATGGCTTCGTGTCTACAGCAAGCCATAAATTCGGAACTTGTCATAACGTACAAACGTAATCTTCGTGTGATAACTACGCAGGGCATATGGAAAACATGATGCTGCAATTTTTGTGTATATTTTCGTTGCTTCAGGCGTTTACGGCAGCATTAAACACACGTACCTCGTGTCTGGCCACAGTTTCACTTCGTCAGAGAATGCTCACATCGAGAAGTGTGCGAAACGATCTAAATTGCAGACTGCGGAACATGTTTAGCTTATGATACCTTCAGTCAGACTTACCATATCGTTGCATGTACTGGTTATGAGTGATACGTTTTAGACCTCGATAAAGCAACGCCAATGTATATTGACACATCAAAGCAGCATTACTCAAGTTTCTAGCCTTAAATTGTTCAAATATGATCCTGGTTTAGTAATGTATGTACATCAGGAAAGGCTTTAGTGGTATGTTGAAATGGGAGACATGCAGTGTTTTGAAAAGAGGAATCACAGTAGGTGATGTGTTAGTGCAAGTTGAGAACTTACCAGGTGTACATCCATTGCCTGAAAACAAAAATAAGTATCTTCCTACAATGATAAAGTTCATCTACAAGGAAAGCAAGCAGTTACACAATTACATACTAAGTTTCCAGTGATCAGCACCCCTGGACATAGTACAGTCAGAAGTGAATTACTACCGGAGATCATTTCTAGTTTTGTCATGTTTGCCATTTTAGTCTATTTTTCTACGAATTGCAATCAACATTTTTTTTATGTACTGATTCACATGTTATGTCAGCCTGCCGTTATTACATAAATAGGCGACGTGTTTCTCATTTTCTTCGCTGATATACAGTTTTAGTACATGTTTCAACAACATCTTTTTGGCACTTAGATCATTAAACTTTTTGGCACTTAGATCATTAAGCTTTTCCACTCTACAGTTGTCCAAAGCATGATTAATAAATTCTGACTCCATTTAAATATAAACAGATGTACTTACATGTATCTGAAGTCTAAATTAACTCGTCTTCAAATGAATTTGCGAAATTTCTGGGTCTCTTATTGAAAATTCAAAGGGTAAATACGTTTCCCTTCCAAGCCACACGAGACATGTACACAATCTAAAACGCACACGAACTGCGAATGCGCTTGACGCAACGAGCCCCGGGCGCCCACGAACATTACTGAGGCTTGGACGCCATTCTAAACTTGTCAGCTGACCACGGTCCACAGAACACTGCTATTGGGGTTAATTATAATGGAACAACCAAATAAATGCTCGGCTCAACAAGTTATTTCAAAATTATTTATTTATGATATGATTAGCTGAGTGGACAAAGTGTTGTCTACAAATTTGTTTGGTATCATAAACAATTTTTCTTCTCAGTGCTGTGAAATGTAAAAGGAAAAATGGTACACAATGTACATTACATATGTAATACGGTGATGTGTAGGCTGCTACAAAGGCCCCACGTAAGGGCCCCAATTTTTACGTAAAAGTTGCGTGCGTACGTAACACGTAACACTGCGAAACTGTAGTGCATGTAACACTCGTAAAGTATACTCGAATACTTCTCTTGATTTTGGAGATGGCCAGTTGTAACTGCCCCTCGTAAGGGCGCCAATTTCATGTTATGTACCAGAACTGTACGAGAACTTCCTGTGCAGAATTGAATAGAGCGAAGTGTACCACACATGCTAGGCTCCAAGTTGGAATAGCCAATTATGTTGTGCGATGTAAACCTTGGTGTTACGTTTACACACATTAATTATGTTAATGAATAGATCGTTGGTCAGGAGTAAATAAATTTTCACTTTAAAATGTAATTTGTGGTTAAATGTGACGGTTGCCCACAGCAGATTAATTGGCTGGGTCTTCAGCATGAACGTAATAATATACAGACTGCCACTGGTTATTATCTTGCACTGCTAATAAAATCTTACTTGCAGATTCTTGTAAAATTATATCTTTAATTCTGCAGGTTAATCTCAGTGACTCCAGACCGGATTAAGCTGCATACGGCACTCACGATCACTAGAAATAGTTTAGTAGTGTGACTGTACTGAGTTTGCATAGATACTTCACTCATCAGAAAAGAAAGCAACTTATTCAAACTAACATACCAGCTCTTAAAGTGTGAGGTGTTATTCATTGTGCCAAAAATGTTTCAGTGCAATTTATAAGTGTGACAGAATACGACTGTCCCAGGTGTTTACTTGTGAGTGCTGAAGAATGCCCGGTTTACACTCAGGCCTGCAGAATACACTGACGTGAACTGCTCACACCTTCTCTCTGCATGCCGTTAAATAGGTACACTATGCGTGTAAGTGATTGCAAAACACATAACATGAAATTAACATTGGTAGAAATAAATGCAAAATAAATGTAGAAAAAGGCAGGCGAACTCTGCTATTACAATAATGTAGGCGACAACACCGAGGGTTCAGTTTGCAATTGGTTCGTTTTATTTTT
This sequence comes from Dryococelus australis, assembly GCA_029891345.1. Classification (NCBI taxonomy): domain Eukaryota; kingdom Metazoa; phylum Arthropoda; class Insecta; order Phasmatodea; family Phasmatidae; genus Dryococelus; species Dryococelus australis. Next base: position 63,138,817 of record CM056993.1, on the reverse strand, counting down.
GATAATTCAAACTTGTTTTGTGCAAACTTTAATTCAAAACTAGTTTAAAGACCCTGATAGCAATTTGAGAAACACTAGAAGCCAGGAAAATTAACCTACACTCGCTGAAAGTGGCAGTACTTAAAAGCATGTTTACTGATATAGCAAGAGTGAGTGAAAGGCTGGCCATGTCTTAGGAATCAACATATCACTGTCCCACAAGTTAAATGCTCAGTGCAAACATAAATCTTTCCAATTATTAGCCTAGTTCAGCGTAGCAATTAAAACTTTCTCAAGGTTCGACGTGGTAAACTTATGCTGAGTTCCTGCGCACTGAATACCAAGATGGCGGAAAGTTCCAGGCTTTATGGCTGTCGATAGAACGCCACTAAAAGTACGTAATGAATAAACAGCTTAAATGATGATGTCGGCCTCTCTGTTGTATTAAAATCAGCTGTAAGCAGGTCGGAACTCGACGTTAGTGCTCTCGTAGAATTACTGGACAGGACTGGTAGCATTTTAGTGGATTTTTACACGTACATTCGCATTTGTAATTTTACACCCTTTTTAATATCAGTAAACCGGTACATACTGTTTTTTTACAGTAATATTGTACTACCTACTGAGTGAAATAGAAACATATGTTATTTTGCACTGATGTACGTCTTTTAATACAACATTGGCGTGGTTGTAAAAGCACACAGGCTTGGGGTTTTAGTGCCTTGCATTATTGAATTTTTATACATACCTTTGCATGTATAATTATACACCCTTTTAAATGTCAATATACCAGTACATTTGTATTTTTTACAGTAAGATTGTACTACCTTTTGAATGAAATAGAACAATATGTACTTTTAAACCGATGTACATTTTTCAATACAACATTGGCGTGGTTGTAAAAATACATAGATTTGGATTTTATTACTTCATATTCGTGGATTTTTACTTCTTGTACTTTCAAATTTGTAAATTTACGCCTCTCTTATGGTTAATATACCAAAACAGCTGTATTTTTTACAATATAATTGTATTATATTATGAATAAAGTTGTACAGTGTTGTAAATATACACGTTCTGTACTTATTTTTACAAATTACACACAGAAAATGTAAAATTAACAAAAGGTTGTAGGCCTACATGTATTTTTAAACTTTTTTTTACAGTGTACGCTACGGATGCGACTTGTGGGGAAAACTTCTACCTCCTAACATCTAAATTACCTATCAAAAGGGGAGAAATCTCTGCTCTCTCTTAATTGCTGGTACAAATAATAACTTATAGATGCCGGGGGAAGTTACTAACACCATAAACTATTTTAAAGTCCTCCGCTAACCCACATACGGGCGAGGGTCCCACCCTACGTGTAGTCTCAGTGATGGCTGAAGGTGGAGAAAGCGCTCAGCTCAACTGTCTGACGCTAGCTTAAAGGAGCATAAACCTGTCAACCAATGGGAAAACGGGATTTCAAATTTGAGGCCAATGAGGACTCAAACTTCAAAAAACCTCCCAAACGAATCACTTTCAACGGCCTAATTCCTAACACACCATAGAATAACAGGTCTCAACACTGTAATACAAAATATAATCACTCGGAAACAATCTCAAAAATGAGACCAAAATAAAATAGAAATTATTTAAACACATATACATACAAAAATAAGAACTAGCTAGCATAATCAAGCAATATATATATATTGCCATCTTAGATCTAAATTAAAATATGCTTACTGCGAAAATTTAATAAATAATAAAAAAAATTGCACAAAAGAAAAAAATTACATGGGTGACATAAGTGAGAAAATATTAACATATAAATATATGCAAAACATTTTGCTGGGTAGAATATAATAATATACAAATAAAATAGATGTTAATAATATGTACACAAGATATATATATATATGAGAGTGTTACAGTGCATGTGTCCGCGTATGGAGTGTGTCAACAGACCAATGATCCGCAGACAAGTTAGTAGTAGAGACGTACAAAATTCGCGTTTGCAAGTCACTGTGAGTTTGGCCGACTTCAGTCACTGGCTGGAAATATGTGGCACAGCTAGGAGAACTCCTGAGCCAGTAATATTAGTTCAGCGATGGAGTGGCCAAACTCTTTGAAGGAGATTAAGCAGGTAGGTGACGTTGATCAAAGTGCAGCGGCCAATGAAACCACGGGCTGTGCGCTCTTGTTTATAAATCAGTGGAGTATATCCTGTCACCAAATGACAACGCGAATTTTGCACGTCTCTAGTTATAAGTAACTAGGAATGAGGTGCTTCCTTAGAAAAAAAATTAAACACTTCAAGGCCACGTACGGCCGTAAGGAGGCATTCTTACGGCGTTGGAAAACAGCATAAAGCTCGAGGTCTTGAGAGCCGATGAGGAAGTGATGTTGGGTATGGAGCAGTGCGGCAATGTAAGGGTGGGAGAAACGGCAGATCCCCGAGAAAACCCGCCGATCAGCGCCATCTTCCGGCACGATTCCCGCATGCGAAAATCCGAGAGCGACACCGCGAGGGACTCGTGCCCAATTTGCCTAGGTAGGAGGCGAGTGGTATAACCACTGCACCACCGCGGCCCCCGTCCGGGAAGTGTTGACGCGCCTGCGGGCGGGGCGACGGCCGTCACGCAACCCGCGAATCGCTTTTGTTTCTTTTTTATGCCATTACAGCAAATGCTCGAGAAAAGGTGTCTGCTGTTATTTTTTGTTCCCGAGCTTTTTTGTTGAGCCTTCTGCCCGCTACGCGAGGTTTTGTATGCGGAAAGTAAGAGGGCAGATAGGGTACCTCGGGACGGCAAACATGCGATCTGAGGCAAGTGTGTGTGTGTGTCTGTCTGTCTCTCTCTCGCTCTCTCTGTCTGTCTGTGTCTATCTGTCTCTCTCGGCTCTCTCCTTGGATGCATCGCAGGACTGAAGAATTCCACGGGGACGGTCGACGCCCAAGGCCGCGTCTGTGAATTACGAGCCGGTGCACTACGTCTTCCATTTGCAGACCTGCCCCCCCCCCCTTCCCTTTCTGCTAGCTGGTGGTGTCTTGTCGCGAGTCGTACCCCTTCGCGCTCGCTGGGCATAATTAACGAATTCTCCAACCCAGACCACGGCACATCCCTAGCACGGTGGTGTTAGTGAGTGAGCAGGGGGGGGGGGGGGGCAGAAGTCTGTGCGGCGGAGACAACATGGGGCATACATTATCTCTGCAAATGACTCTACAGAGTTTAATCGTTATTTTGCAGTTTTCATGGAAGTCAATCAAGAATAATGAAGAAAGGGCTGTCTTGCAGAAATGTTCAAACTATAACTATATGAGAGCAAATGTTTTACCAGAGTGATGTAAAGTCAATTCACGGTTACTCCCAACTTTTCTGAAGCCCTGCTAACGTTCTTCTTTCAGTTTCAGGATATTCCTCCGCCTCATGCAAACAAAGCTTAACCAAATCTATAAAATCACACCAAAGTGACAACGTACCGCTTTCGTACGCACTCGCTTTACGGGAACTATTTCTTTCGTTTTTATTCATAATTATTATATATTAAATATTATAAATATTATGATTAAGGGAAAAAAATGTAAGCAAAAGTTCAAAATAACTAAAAAATAAGGTTCTTTATGTTAACAGAAGTATGAAATGCTAGTGATAATTGACATATTTTGGAAATAACCAAACACGCAATGCATGGGATAATTTTTCAAAGGTTTGATGTAATAAAAAAGGACACAATGTGAAAAACTCTATTTATATCGAGCTATCTCTGACGCCGTAAATTTTCATAATGCTTTCGCAGTGCTCACAAAATAAGGGGAAACCATTATTTAGTATTGTCTACTTAGTTTCTTTATGTTGACTTCCAAAAAATATGTAGAATTCAATCAACGTATCTGAAGGGTGAAGCGACGTATGGAGCAGTGGCGGAATGCAATGGCGGGGGTTGGGGGGAACGGGAGATCTCCAAGAAAACCCGCCGACCAGCGGCATCGTCCGGCACGATTCCCGCGAGCGGAAATACGGGAGCCACCCTAGATGGTGGGAAGAGGCGAAGATGGCTAAGCCATGCTACGGCATGATCTCTCCTAACCTAATTTTTTTCCTATGGTTTTTATAGCAATACATGCTTTTGCAAAGCCCGTTTTATTTTCTTCTTTCGTTATGATCTTTCCTTGTTTGCAGTCGGAACACCATAGTTTTGTTAATGTGAAAAAAAAAAATGAAATTTTTTAATTATTTAACTGCGCAAACCAAAAAAAAATTAATACGTGGTAAGGTTATTGGCATTTATAACCTTTATCGCTGACGATAAAGATATTGTTTTAATTTCACTCTTGTTTGCCAAGTAGTAAAACCATAATACAATATATTATTTATTTATTTATTTATCTACCGCTTCTCACTTCAGAGGGCACCACCTGTAATATATAACGAATACTGTCGTTATGTTCATTTTAGCAATTTGTTCAAATCACTCGTTTTACCGCTGTATTAAGTGCGTACACTGTATTTTATTGTCTTTTCTTAATGTTTCTCTACCCTTTGTGTTAATTCTGAACCATACTGGATAGTATAGTTCATGTTCATTTGCCATAAACAGTGCAAAAATAACTGTCAGTATCTTAACACGTTGTTATTATTTTAAAAACTTTATTTTGTATGTATATGATTGTGTCTGTCCACCGGTAGGATAGGTGGCAGCACTAGTACCGTAATAACGTAAAATATTTGTATCAAAGTTTTGATTTTCCTGGCGGTAATGTGTTACACTTGTTTGCTACCTTTATTGTAATTTATTTAATGTCAATCCTTTGGTTTGTTTTGTCGTTACTTTAATTGTGTTTAAATGCAATATGTAATTTTCTATTGTATTCAACTCTGCGACATGGCTTTTCGATAATTATCGACTGGTCATGTGGCGAGTTTGGAACATCGTACAGTCATTGTCGTGTGTGAAGGACTGTGCTGACACTGTCTTCTACGGTTATTACTTCCACACGATGTAGTTGGTTTTGTACATTTACTAACTGACTTTCAGCTTTTTTATGGCGTAAGTGCTATACTTCACCGCCTAGGTGAGTGATTTGTACTTACCTTTGGTAAGTGGTTTGCGGTAATTGTTTGTTGCATTATCGGTGCTCATTTATTATGTTTCCCTTGTAATGTTGGTAGGTGCGGATCCCCGGTTACACGACCTAGCCATTTTGATGATGTGATCTCAGCCTCGTGCTTTTCAAGTGATAGGACCGCGGCCCACGCTGTGATTTAAGCAACAGTGGTGAGTCGACTCCTCGACCACCTCCTTTTCATCCCTTGGTCAGAAATATGTTCTTATTGCATGTGATTTTTTGATTACTGCATGACACCACGACAGTGGCTGCCTTCAACTTGCTGCACGATGTTTTATTCTGGACTCAAATATCCTTGGAAATGTGTTAAAAATGTAATAATTATCTTCTTAGAGGTCTTGGCATGAAATGACGTGGACAACCATAAGAATTTTCTATTTACAAGTTTTAAGTTTTGTTGGTCCTAAAATAAAATAAAGGAGAAAGCGAGGGAGCTGTAGTTAAAATGTTAAATTTCGGTACGCCCTAAGTTGTTTAAATTTTAAAAAAAATCAGAATATGAAAACATAAAAAAAGGGGCCTGTTAACTGGAAATAGTTTGAAGCAACTGTAATACTCATAACACCAATTATTGTTTTGTTTGAATTTCATATATTTTATCTCTTCTCATTGTGCGTATGTGGTAAGAAAAAAAAAAGGGTCAAATAAAAACCCAAATCAGATAACTTTTTTTTTTATTTGTTAAAAACTCTACAAATACCTACTACCTTTTTTGTAAGTGCACATACATGTGTTAACTTATTTATTGACGAGAGCTCTAGTATGTTGTTTTTTAATGGGTATTAGAAGAAACCCACAACAGTGTATCTGAATGGAGGAAAAGGTAAGAGAGTGGAGTTAGATGTTTAGTAATTATTTTGGGCTGGGTTTCCTTTCTCCATGATTATTTATTTATACACTGAAGGATTACATGTGGGAGTGGAGTTACTTTGTTTCACGTCCTCCTCTGGGGCACCTTGGTGCTTATGTTGGGGGCCAGCAGCTAGAGTTTTCCTTCTGTTCGAAAGCACTGAGCTGTTTTTCTTGTCCCCTGATGTGGAGGTCAAGGGGTGGCTCATGGCCCGCAGACACATAAACGTCTTGTAAAAAGACGTGTAAGAAACGCCGGGCTTCATAAGCTAATATGCGAGATGACATACAGGGAATTAATTAATTTGATATACGAGGCACATTCTAGTTACGCAGCCTGTAACGTCAAACGTCGACCCCGACACAGTTTTCACATCCTTGGGTTCTCTACCCGCTATACTGGATGTCTTTAGCGGCATCGCCAAGTTTCCAATTGCGATGAGTTGCTAGGAACATAAGTGAACCTATATCGATTTCGACTATTAACGAGGAGCAATGCAAGTAGATGGCTGTGGTGTTTCCGAGAACAGGTTGAAATCAGTGGAGAAACAACAATATTGGCTCCACCGAGTTGGACTGATCGTGACTCCGACTTTAGCTAGAAAATTCTTATATATATATATATATATATATATATATATATATATATATATATATATATATATATACCGCAAGTTACCAGTATATCCCCCAGAATCGCAAAAATGTACCCAAAACTCACCTTTATAAAATTAATTTATAATTTCTAACATTGACGAACGCATTATTTTCAAAACTCTTCCTGAAAAATTCCTTACATTCCAGATTTCTCACTCCTCAAACATCCACCGAAGTTCGTGCTCATTAATTTCGCACATCTTGGATACTCCCCATCTCCCGTGTACGACAAACATTTATGATTCTTTTTTCTCTTGCTGCCTCATTGTACTTGTGTGGCCGCCCTCTTAGGTTGCCTACCCCTCCCGCGTCGCGACTTTTAAATTAATGTACACCTTATTGGATTTTCCTTTCGTCATATTCCATTTCTCTTGTTTGCACCCCATCTATCTCGAATTTCCTCAGAATTCTGATGAGAAATTATTCAAGTTCAGGATGTCATATAATTAAATTCCTGCGAGTTCTCGATATTTCTCGAATGGTGGTCAAAGTATTCGAATACTTTTATCCGAGCGAACTAGCTAAGTGATTCACTCACATGTCACACACAACAGTGTCTATGAGCACTCGTATTCGCACACACATGCTACGTCGTTCGTTCCACGCTTGTTCTCGAGTGTTTGCAAAGCCCGGGAGAGAGTATTGTATTTCCCCGTATTATCGTTGGACTTTGAAGAAGTTAATTCATATATCAGAGAATGTAAAATTGGGTGTTAATTTTGTTCATATATTTTAATTACCTGTAAATATTTGTGATCTAACTGTTGAAATACGTGTATTAAAATAATGGAGCTGGGTGGTAAAAAGTCGGTTGTTAAAAAAAATTACAAGATTTTATTTTTTATCAAAACAATGCTTGTTTCCATATTATTGTTTTTATATAGTGGTCTGGAATGTGGAGAGTCTGTAGCTTCACCAGAATTCACCGCCTTTTGATTGTGTCTTCTTGCGTAATATCATCACGCGAAAGGAAACAGATCACGCAGAGGAAAATATATTAAAATCACGTATTTAAATAGACAAATACCACCGCGGGATTTGTATCCAAGCTTATAGTGGAAGTACCCGGTTTTTATAATTATTCGAATACAAAATCTATCGATTCCGGGAATGTTAGATTCTGACCACTACTACTAGGTATATAGAAAAAAAAATATCAATATGTCAAAATGACGATATTATATAAATTATATATCGATATAAAGCTTCTATATATTTCAACGATATTTTATCTAGATCAATATCTTTTTCAAGATATCGAAAATAAATATTTTTACAGTGCTCGTTTAATAAGTTCTCTTTCGCAGGAAATGAAATAAAATAACTACTTTTTTTTTTACTTTGGCAACATGCACCAAAAACAGGCACCATGTTTTTTCTGCAGTGCATCGTGCCGTCAATATGTAATATTTAAAAAAAAAAAATGTCATTTGTCAAGTTCTTTAGTACATAAAATATCGGATTCCGGTTTACCGAATATCGATTGTTTTCTTTAGATATATCGTTTCGTGAAACGATACTTTTATAATTAACCAATACAAACAATATCTATTTTTTCCTCCAAAATCTGCATTCCTAATCACCACTCTCGAGGAACAACTGTCCTGTGGAGGAGGGATGAGTACTGCCGGATGGAACGTTACATGTTTTGGAAATGGCGGTTGGCCGGTCGCAGGGCTCAGCGGAGCGGCACGTTCGCCATGCATAACGAAGCGTGCTGGTCGGACAACGAGGCACGAGACATCAACTTCCGTCGCAGTCGTTCCGCAACGAGACGCCCCGGCCCGCCCCGCACCTCTCCGCCCCTGAATCGTCTGCTTTCCCAGTAGCCCGCTTCAAGTCTCAAGTACACTCGAGATAGCTTGCGACGCAGGCCGAACGCCTTTATGCGAAATGCCCATTTGACCAAATACATGCTAGAAGACGACATAGCTATACTTTTGTTTTAGGCTTAACGACTTAGCATAAAAGCTTTTAGGTTGATGGCCAGCAAAAATGTATTGGTTTATATATTTACAAAATACTGTTTAACTCGTAGACATAAATAAACAAGTTAAACAAAAAAATGTTAGATCGCATATATTTTTTTTGCATAATGGCTAGAGACCTGCAAAATTCGTGTTGTTATTTGAGGATATGTTAAACTGAAAACACTTTTCCTTTGCGATACGTTTGTCATTGGAACAGTCTATATTTGACACGCCCCTGGTAAATCTGCGCCAATAAATGAACGCTCCACAACCGTGTGCCCCAATCACATGCACTTCACTCAGAAAGGGAGTGACTTAATCAAGTTAGCAGTCAATGGAGAAACGACGCCGGCTTGAGTATATACGGTACTGTGAATTTTAGCTTGACGCAAAAATCAACGCGAATTTTGCAGGTCCCTATTAATGGCTTGTCAGAATCACAATTTTAGTATTTTTGGGTTGCACAGATAATAATAATCCACACCGAAATATGACAATATTAGATACTCCATGAAATCTTTAAAACCATGCTATGCAATGTTGTAGCAAATTTTTTAAATTATCTTTGAGGTCCAAAATTTTGCTGTTTATCAATATTAGTAACAACGAAATGGCATTCCTAAACACTGGTTAAATACAACAGTATACTGAACGCAATATAAGCGCAAATTGATATGCAAAGAGTGCCAACTACACGAAACAGAACATGCTCTAATCACGCCTATATGACAAGGAAGCTATAATTAAAGTTGAGGCAACTTGTAAATTACACATAAAATTCATTACACAAAATATACACAAATTTCCTGAAATTACACATATTGTAATGTGTGCCCATGAACTCATTGTATATGTAAGGCGATCAATGCCAGTAGCGGACACGGAGCTTCATGATATTGCTGTCTTGTATATTTTGTTCTGTGGTTAATGTTTTGCTTGAGAATAGCACTAACTTACCTGTAGTTTTTTGTCAACCAACTATGTTACTTCCATTGAGGTTCTCGGCAATCTGAAATAATTGAATTAATTTATCTTCAGTTCATACAAGTTGAGCTTCCGATACGTGAAAACGCGAGGTTACACATTAATTCAACTGAACTGCAAGTCTCCCAACATTTTAATTTCTGGATTCCGCACCTGTCTGTATATTTTAGTGTCAGTTAGCCCTTTACAAGAGGCCCTGGGATGTACTTAATATGAAGACTGAGCTAATGATGGCAATAATCTAAGTTAAAGAATTTTATTTCAATTGCAAAGTTCAGTTCAATAGATATGTGAAGTTATTTGGATTTCATTGCACTATCAGAAGTTTCACACTGCCCACGAATAGAAAGGAAACAAACATTGAGAAATATAATTAAATCGGCGTAGTTAAGCACAAATTGGGAAAGCTGCTCGGGTTGCACCGAAGCCACAGAGTAGGTAAGTATACAGAGGCGAAATGGCACGGCTGCTCCGCTCCTTCGATGTGGGCGTTGGCGTACCCCGTTCTCTAATTGACTTCGCGAGGCTCTGCGAACGGCCCTCGTGTCTGATTGGATACTGCATGCAATTTGATGGGCTGCAGTATTGCCAACCGTACGGAAATTTTGGTACACACATTCAGAAATTCCTTCCTCGAAAAATATATGTAGAGAAATTTTATGAATGTATGTTTCGTACACTAACTGCACGAAAATTTTCACATTTGCATGTTTTGTCTGGTCCATTTATAATACTACAGTTTACATGTTGATCATACGGTTAATGTTTTGAATAATAACCACATTTCAACAAAGGTTAAAAAAGTTAATAAATAAAAAGTAGAACAAAGATATTAGTTTTTAAGTCTTATACAGGATCTCATATTTTAGTTCAGAAATAACGTATGGAATCTAATTAGATTTCTTGATGTATGTAAAGCATTTTTGTTTGTATATAACGCTGAAATTATGTTTATTTGTATGAAATTTTTCTTTACGGCTATAGTGGCTTATTGTGTAAATTCAATTAACAGTCAGTTTAAAATGTGTGTGTTGATATACTGGATGGAACTTAACTCTGCCGACAAACGTTGGCTGGCAATTCCTCATCAAGAAATGAGTCTGAAATATAGACTCAACATACAGCGTAAGTCTATTCCTAAGGGGTGAAAACCGCCCTTGAAAGTGTAGTTGAAGCAAGTGTTTTTAGCTAGTAACACAGCCAGAATGAACTATAAATGTCTGAGTTTCTGGATACTGCATTACTAAACGACGAAGTACAGAGCACAAAAATATGAGATCCAATATTAACCCCCATCCATGAAAAGTGAGGGTTTGGCAGCACATTTGCGCAAATAAAAAAACTGTATCGCTTTGTATGTTATTTCCTGTGAATTTATAATCTACCATAGTTGGTCAACAAAAAGTCAGTATTGTGTTTTTTAAGCTAAATGTCGCCATTTTCGAAAAATTAATTCATGCCGATGAAGGTCACTTGGAGCGATTTCAAAATTACACGGTGGAGAAACGGGTGTGCCTCGAAAACAAAAAACACTGGACAATGGTAACGTCTGCCACATTTCCCAGATACGAATATTTTTGTCGACCTCACCGGGAATCGACTCCGATTCGCCGTGGTGGGAGGCAAGCAGTCTTGGCACTGCGCCACCGCGGTCCCTACTTTCATAGCAGTGCTAGTTTGTTGGGATAAGTACGGATAACACGTGACATACAACATGTTCGCACAATACATGGTGTCATTTAAAACAGCAACATCACGCACCAACAGCAAATATGTTGCTACGTGCCAGAAGTTTTGATTCATTGTGGGAATATTATGAATCAATTTCTCGAAAACAGCGGCATTTAGCTTAAAAACACAAAACTGAATTTTTGTTCCCCATGCACGGTAGATTACATATCCACAAGAAATCACAAACAATGTGATATAGTTACATTTTTATTTGTACAAATGTGCTGCCAACCGCTCACTTTTCATGGATGAGAGGTTGATATTGAAGCCCATATATATATTTTTTTGTACTTCGTCGTTTAATAATGCAGTATCCAGAAACTTATACATTTAGCATTCATTCTGCCTGTGTTACTATTCAAAATTATCTGCTTGAACTACACATTCAAGGGCAGTTTTAACCCCTTCGGAATAAACTGAAACTAAATGTGGTGTATATATATATATATATATAATGGAAGTTTTATATATATGCTGTTCAAAGTAAAATTAGCACTTTTGAAATCCCTGTTTAAGATATACTTGTATGCACGTTGTGTATTGTTTTGCCTTAGGTAAAGTTAACATTGATAACATTGCCATGGGCCTTATCACTTTATTCATGTGTTGGTCAAGTGAAACTGTAAAATTATTAAGAAAGTAAATACTTTGCAAATCTGCATATTTAAACTTCGAAAAAAAAAAAAAAGCGAAAGAAATAATTGTAAGTTATCACAATTAGTTACCTAACACTTTTTATTCGACGATAGATAATGGAACTACTTCCCATCCTTCGTGACCAACTTTACTGAACGAATGTCCCTCAGTGCGCTCATTAAAATATAGGCATGCAGAGACAATGACTTTTTTCTAAGGTTCATTTTTAAAGTGCTCACTTTATCGTGAACACCCTTTAGGCCTATGTATGGAAATCTTGATGACGGTATGGAAATGTCAATCAAAATACGGAAATTTTACAAGCAGTTGGCAACCCTGATAGGCCGTCAAACTGCAAGTAGGTTACGAGGCGTTCATTGACGAACTGCGTTCCAAAATTTTGCTGTCTGGTGACGCCATTTTGCTGGCGTGTACGACTGGAGTATACGCTGTTGTTGCACCCCCGCACTAAGTACTGTGCGCCGAGGCTGTGTGGAGTGGCGCGCTGCAAATCTCATTTTAGCAGCGGAACTACGCGTGCCATTGGTAGTCGCCGCCGAGGAATGAGGACGGAGTTTTAGTGTCCGCCGGAGTAATTCAGGATGAGCTATTTCAGTCCTGGAGTTACTTCGCGGGGGAAAAAAAAATAAAAATAAACGCTCGTGGTCTGGCGCCTGAAGACCGCCGTCAATTCAGCTTCAACAACCGCGCGGACGCGACAAATTCCAGCTGGCTGGCACCTAGCTCACGGATTACGATTGACCTCGACGCACTGGTGTCAGAACTCAAGCCAACATTCCTTCATCTTGTAGTCTGGTATTTATGTCCGCGCTTTATTTTAGCAACAGGCAACGAACGTAGATGTAGTCAGTGCTTTTGATAAAGAAACTCGTGTCCGCTAATTTATCCGACTGCCTAATCCAATCTCCGCCATGAAGCTTATAAGACAATAAAGAGGAAAATGGACAGTAAAAGATGAGAAATCTCATAGCTTCGAAAGTGTGTCTGCCACTTGCCGTGGAAAAGCATTAGACATAATAATTTATAGTTACAAGTGCCACTCCGTAAACCGTTTAAGCCTTAAACGTAAGTTTGGTTTGCTTTATGTGCCGGTCATTATTGCATATCAGTTAAAAGTAGCTGCGTTCTTATATTCAGGAGCCACCTGTTCATTAATTAACCATGAATTTTGTAATTATTTGTTGAAAAATAAGCGTAAAGGTCTTATAGAAGTGCAGAAAAGAGAGGAAATTGGTTTTTCCTTAGCTAATGGTAGTGTGATCAGCTCACAATTTTTTGCCATTTTTAAGATTAAAATCGAGTGTTTTTCATGGAAATTTGAATGTAGGCCCAGTAGTTCACAATCTACCCGGTTTGAGTCATGAGTTAGTGCTAGGAGTGGATTGTTTGGACAAAACTCTAGCTAGCATTGATGTCACACAAAAGGAATTTTTTTTTTTTCTTTTTATAAAGATCAACCTCTATCAGCTACTTCCAAAAGGTTTCATTTCCAGGTGATTACCATTCATACTTCGAATAGTGATCAGAAAAGTCAGTTTATTAAGTTGCAAACAGAGTTTTCTGATGTAGTTACCACCAAACTGGCGCATTAGAAACCGATAGTTTTAAGTCTCAAGGATAAAGAGTCCATTTCTTCGGTGCCTTACCATGTAGCCCCTCCCAAATTAAAAGTATTTAGGAAAATTGAACAGGATTTGCAACGCGAAGACATCCTAGAGCCCTGTGATAACGTTTATTCTATACCGGCGTTATTATTGCTTATAAAAGGTAAAGGTGCAGTATCGAGTAATTTGTGACTACAGAAGATTTAAAAAATATCTATGTTGATCCCTATTCTTTGCCGACAATATAATCGGTTTACCAACATGTGAGACAATCCAAACATTTTTCTGTGTTCAATCTTAATTCCGCTTTCCTGCAGTGTGAATTACACCCTGAGTCACACGAAATTCTAGCATTTGTAACACCCTGGGAACAGTATCAGTGGAATAGATTACCTATGGGGGTGAACTGTGGCCCACAGCCCGTGTCGAGGTATTATTCCATGTTTTAGGGAAATACCAATATGATCTTTTGTTCACCTATATCGATGATGTGTGTCTACAGTGACACTTTTGAGGACCATCTTAAACACCTCCGTCTATTTCTATCTGCCTTGAGAGAAGCAGAGCTTACAGTCAACCCAGAAAAGGTCACGTGGGCGAAGACCTATGTTAGGTATCTGGGGTTTGTAATTACGGATGGGTAACTGATAAGGGATCCCGAGAAAATCCGACCAATAGCCAACTTCCCAGTTCCGGAAAATTTAACAGGGGTTCGACGCTTTCTTGGGATGGTCGGATCTACTCGAAGTTTATACCGGATTTTGCAAACATCTCTGAGCCATTAAATTCTTTTAAAAGGAAAGAGATGAAATTTGTATGGGGAGTTGAAAAATATCAGACCTGTTGCCAATTAAAGGAAAAATCAGCTACGCACCAGTTTTGCATTTGCCCTACTTTTATAGACATTTATTTCTCCAGGTCGGTGCAATTCCAAAGGCGTTAGGCGCGGTGCTTTGTCAGAGGGATAATGATAATTTTATTCATGTTGCTTATGGAAGCAAACTTCTTACTCCAGCTGAACAAAAGTTTTCTGCTTACGAAAAAGAAGTGCACGCTGCCGTTATGGGTATGGAGAAGTTTAGCAATTATCTGAAAAGTGGAGAGTTCGAGTTGCACACCGACAATCAGGATTTAAGCTGGTTTCTGTCTATAAAAAAAACCTGCAGGGAGGTTAGCCCGATGGCTTCTTCGCCCAACACGTCTCAGGTTTACAGTAAAACATATTAAAGGCGTAGATAATAGTGTAGCTAATGCCCTCTCGCGGGTGTTTGATGTCGACGAGTTTTGAGTAGCAACCCCAGATGAGGTAACCGTAGTTCAGGCTGAAGAACCTAACCCGTTTGTTCAAGTTCAACGAGTAGAGTTAGAAGTTCGGTCAGATAGTAAGGAACCAGAACCAGTAAAATTAGTGGAATCTGATAAGGAGCAGGTTAAGTTTTAATAAGATTTTTCTCAAGCTATATACATTTGTCTATATGCATAAAAGAATATGGCGTCATAAGTCATAAAATATATTTGTATGCAAAATCACATTTAAAGTGTTTGGCAATATAGTTTCCAATATCAGCACCTTTCTGAGAAAGACGTTCATTTACTTTTAATACCTTTAAAAGTATCGCAACTTCTATTATTTCCAATTACCACAATCTTAAAATTCAATTTTAAAAATGCATTACATGTAAGATTAATGACTTGCCCAATAAAACATTGTTTTGACACAACATGGATTGTTTACAAAACTCACAAAATGAAAAGCCGTTTATTTGTATTCACTTTAACTTTGACTAAATACATTTATATCACAATCATTAATACCTTGACAAAAATTGTTACCTCAATAACTAGCATTTTATCATTTTACAAAGAATGCTTGGGTAATTTATTTTATCGTTGTAAAAGTACGGCTGCAAAGAAAACAGCAATTTTAACTTTACTCAGCCAACTTGAATTGATGCAGACAAATTCTATCATGCTGTCCAGCAAAGAGAAACGTCTACTTATCTACCAACAGGACATAAAGTACACCCTTTTTCGTATTGACCACAGGGGTCATTACTTGTCATATTTTATACAGAGTAGTACTTAACTTCATATGTAGAGACCCAGGAGCCGTCGTTTTCTCCGAATCAGCAAACTCCGGGTGTCAGTGTGTGTATACATATATATATATATATAACTTTTGGCGGTTAACCCTCTCTCTGATGGGAATAATTCAAAAGTCCCAGGCCAATAAGATTACAGCGAACATTTTAAAATATTTGATAGTGTTCATAATATGTGTAGAAAGACCACTTCCCAGGCGCTGTAGTCAGAGTCTCTCAGCGCCACTAGTTCAATTTCCGCGCTATCACTTCGCCGCTACACTAGCGCTTCCATGCGGCGATTAGGGTAACCAGCCGGACAGGCATACGTCAGTAGTACTGGAAAGTGTCGTGTAAGGTGCGGACGCTATACTGCTGTTCTGCACCGGCCAACACCTTGTACGTAGCAAAGCTTCACCGTACAACTTCAAGTGCTTTATGTTATTAAGGTAGGGAAATATCGTCCAACACACATAATATGTAGAACTGTAGCACCACATGTAAATTTTGCAGGGATTTTCACATGAGAACGGTGATATTCGCCAGGCGTTACTGCGCAGCTAGCACAGCTAGGCCGGGCTGGGAGACGCAGTCAGATCGGGTAGTTGAAGTCGATAGGCGACATTTCCACTTTTTGAGATACCTGTCTCGATCTCCATCTAGTCATTCAACCCCATTGCACTATTCATTCAAATTTCAAGTTGTTACTTTTGAGCTATAATATTGTAATAATAAATTACATTGGCTGACACCTTACTTGTTTCTGGCTAGGTGAATGTTTCTCCTGCATGCAGAGTTTAATACCAATGCCTTCAGTGTAAGTTCCCTTACGGCAATTACTCAAGAGGTTTCCGACAGTGCCCTTAGGACTATTTCCTATGTGGAATCTGCTACCGAAGCTTCTACCTATGGGACTAGTGGAACTCTTATGCTTGTAGTATGGGGATCACGCATACATTAGAAACACACAGTCTAGAACGTTCAGATAACAGAATAAACAAACGGGACTACATAATTTAGAAATGTAACATCTCAGTACAGTCATACAAACGAAACACACAACTAAGAACTAATATTCGTTAGAAATACAGAAAAATGAACAGTCACATCAGAGAAACACAGATGTTAGAACTATCATATGGCAGAAACGCACAATTTAGAACCATATACATTAGAAACATTGTACAACCGAAATTCACAACTTAGAACGTTCATACAACAGAACCACAGATGTTAAACGGTCGTACAATAGAAACACACGCTTAAGAACTATCATACACTAGAAACACACGCACTAGAACTATCGTACATTAGAATCACATAAAATAGAACTTGTTCTCGTTAGAATTTTCTGTTTTGTGTGGTTCTGTGGTATGTGGTTCTAGTGTATGTGTTTCTAAGTTGTGCCAGCCCCCCTATAGGATTACCGCCTTTGGCTTCCGACTGTACACCTAGTTCATTAAGTTTGAAATTCCTCTTATGGGCTGTCCCGCCGGGTGGTCTGCTGTCGCCCGCAAAACTTTCACAGGCCCAGTAGTTCACAGTTTCTTGGTGAGTGAAAAGTGAGAGAAGAAATTTGGACGACTCTTAAAATCGAGGTCTTGAGAGCCCATACTGGTGAATAGAGGTGAGTATGGAGCAGCACCGGAATCAAAGAGCGGGAGAAACGGGAGCTCCCCGAAAAAACCCGCCGACCAGCGGCATCTTCTGACACGATTCCCACATGCGAAAATCCGGGGGCGAACCCGCCGGGAATCGATCGAACCCGGGAGGTGAATAGTTCTCCTTGGTCTCGTTCTTTCACAGGAATTTAAGAAATTCAAACGCCAAAAAATAAAAACTTCCTGAATGAATATGCAGTCAAAACAAATACTTAATTTTGTTTATGTGAAAAAAATAGCCACGTTTACTTCACTAACGATTTGATTTCAACTTATTTACTAACGTGCTCCTATTTGGTGACGAAGTTAGAGCAACAGCCCTGTCGCACACCTCTTCCAGTTATAGGCTATTCACGGTAAAGTGAGCACTTTTGTAAGCGCTCTCATCTGGAATAATAGTCAATAAATATATTTTAGTTTAGCCTTAGACATTAACTTCAGAGTGCGGTGGAATATACACCCTGTGATTATTACTTACATGTCAATATTTATTTTGAAAAATGGTTAAAGGATCAGAAATAGCTGAAAGGAAAAAGTAAGTAGGGCCTCAAAAGTGCTCACTTTACCGCGAACAGCCTATATCAATTTGTATACGCGAATAGTGGGAAAGATTTTGTATGTGAGATTTCTTCATATAGGGAAAGGGTTAAGAGATATTTCCAAACTCAAACATAAGTAACTAATTCCTTAGAAGGCGATCAAAAATAATGTGCAAATTAATATCTCAATTAAAAAAGTGCCACGACAACCACCATACTAAATGAACCTCTCCAGAGCAGAGAGGCCTAGATATTAATCAACTAAAGGATAAACATCCCATGTATGGTGCGGACTGGTCGTTAAACAGAAATGTGGCAGATTTGATATTCTGTCAGCCAAGATACAACGAAAGCTACAGAAAAATAACTATTTCAGTAGTAAAAACTAAAACATGACGGTGGGAATTGCATGCTGTCACGCCACAATCTCAAGTGGTGAAAGTTGCAAAAGAAAAGATTTCTGCCCTTCTCTACAAATTTCACGCACATTCTGTCGGTGGCAACTTTTCAGAAGCAGCGCCCCAGAACCGCAAATCTTTCCGCGATGCTACCAATCTTATTTCGCGCCCCCAAAGTAAGAACCTGCGACGTGCTCGGAAGGAAGAAGAAGAAGAAGAATGAACTTGTTGGCGAGTTTCTCGACAGTGACTCTTCTTTACAGACATGACAACCGTGAAAGATTCTTGAGGATTCCAGGAAATTAGTCACGGAAAACAAGTCCAGACTTCTCCCGCTCCATTCCGCTAAACTATGAAAAGTGAAGTCTCGGAAATAATGGCCGCCGTTAACACTAATGACCGACCCCTCCCCCCTCCACTACACAGAGCTAAGATGCCTCTCTTTTATGGAAGATAAATTACTTTTTTTTCTATACGTGTCTGCATCCGGCAACTAAACTTTAAAGTTTTTTTTTTCACGTATAACCCAGGAATTGAAAAGAAAAAAACTTGGCAATTAAAATATAGGCTGTTCACAGCAAAGCGAGCACTTTTGAAGCCCTAGTTACTTTTTCCATATCAGCCATATTTTGTTCTTCCGCCACTTTTTAAAATTAATATTGCAACCTAAGTAATACACATAGTGAAAAAAATTGGAAAATTAATGTCTAAGGCTACAATAAAATATTTTTACTGACTATTATTCCAAATGAGAGGTCTTCAAGAAGTGCTCACTTCACTGTGAATAGCCAACATATTTATTTTCACCCCACGCAAAAATATACAAGGGTGTAGTGAGGGGGGGGGGGGGAGAAGAAGAAGAAGTGCTCAATAACCAGGTTGCATCTCGCCTATAGGCTGTTGCTCACTTTATCGTGAACGGCCTTTAAAACCCTAGCAAATAAAACCTTTCAAGCCTACAGAACAAAACTTGTTAAGCAATTTAAAAAAAAGTTACGGGGTTATACATTTCAGTTGCCCCCCCCCCCCCGCATCTGTGCCCTTTACTTGTATTAAGGTAACACCCTACCCGAGAGAGGACCGAAATTCCCATGTCCTAATTAGGTCTCAGCTGTTGACAAATTGGCGCCAGATGTCATACACCGCCCGTGCCGCTCGGATACAGAGGTTGTGCATAATGGCGCCATCCTGAGAGCTTAATGATACGTTGTGTAAAATGTAAAACGTCTGTTCTTGTCCACAAGTCAAGCCGAAAAGCTACAGCCCCGCGCTGAATATAGACTATTTGCGGTTTCGTTATACTTTTTGAAACAAACCTTTGGAAAATCATCTCACGTGTGACATGTTTGCCTGTTTCCTAAATGTATCACGTATCAAAAGTGTTTTGTACACGTGTTGACACAGAAGTATCTTATTTTTGGTTAACTTGAACTTTTAATTATATTCTATCTATAAATTATAATCTTTCATTTATAACTAACTAGCGAGTACCCGGCATGCGTTGCAATGCCGCGCAAAGAAAGAAAGTTTTTGTGTTTTAAATCTGTTTATTGAAGTGCTTTTGGATACACAATATTTCTTGTTTATCCGTCTGGTGCGTACACGAATAAGTCAGAAGGTTTTCCGACGCGTGAGCAGGCCACATACAGCTGTCCATGTGAGAAGCATGGATTTTCCAAATTTAGTCCACACACTTGTAGCGATTGTCCCTGTGCCTTGTTGATGGTCATTGCAAATGCGAGTCGCAACGGAAACTGCAAACGTTTGAACTCGAATGGCATATCTGTCGGAATCATTGGGATGCGTGGCAACAGTACATTTTCTCCTTTAAATCTTCCTTTTAAAATTGTAGCTTCGATGATATTGTTCATCATCTTTTTCACTGAAAGCCTGGTACCGTTGCAAAGTCGTGGTGGATTGATGTTTCGGAGAAGAATGATAGGCACGCCAATTTTCAATGTTAACACATGCGGAGGCATGCCTGGCAAATCAAGTGAATTCAAGAATTCAGTTGGATAATTGACAACTTCGGCTTGATTCATTGCAGTATCGATGGACTTATACATTATCGCTTCGCCTGGTATTTCGTTTTGAATGCTGAAATTGATGGCATTGACATCGTTGTTTTTGACTGCTAATATAGTACGTTCACTGAGCCACTGATGACTTTTGTAATTCTTTGCGATATTTGGGAAAATTTTGTGAACCAATTCGTCTGCGGTTGCTGTGATTTTACAGAAGTTTGTTGGCAATGTGATACATTGTTTGGATTCATCGATTGCAATTTTCCCATCCCCAATATCCAACAATTGTTTTGCGAAACATTCAGCGGATGCATCATGTTGTACTTGCACAGGCATACTGGTCTTCAAAGTCAATTTCTGTACGTGTCACCATAAAACTGATGATTTGAGACATGCATTAAGTTCATCAGCGGGTGTTGAGCGTAAAATATATTTTGTCTACTCAAAATCAACTATATTCAAACGATAGTACAGTATAATGTAACGTGAAGTTACAAATTAGTAATTAGTCTTGTTTATAAAAGTAATATTAAACAATGTTTATTTAGATTAAACGTCAATCAATAATCAATTCCCTGATCTGTTCCCGTAGATTGTAGGTTTGAAACGGAACAAATTGTCATATTTTGATTAGGTACGTCATCTTCATTCAGCTGTCTTTTGTAAGACAATAGCTTGTAAAATGGTTGTACTAATCGCAATCGGATGATCGCAATCGGATGAATGGTCTGTATACATAGATACACTCATTTGTTGAAACGACTCGCGCGCCACCTATCGTAAAATGGTTTTACCAACTTAGAAACCTTCGCGGGCGTGCGCACAACTTATCAAAGTTTCATCGCAATCGGATGAATGGTATAGGAACGTATACGGGACAAACAAAGAAACATTCATATATGTATATATGTATATATATATATATATATATATATATATATATATATATATATATATATATATATATATATATATATATATGTGTGTGTGTGTGTGTGTGTGTGTGTGTGTGTGTGTGTGTGTGTGTGTGTGTGTGTGCGTGCGTGCGTGTGTGTG
The DNA here is from genome assembly GCA_029891345.1 of Dryococelus australis. Classification (NCBI taxonomy): domain Eukaryota; kingdom Metazoa; phylum Arthropoda; class Insecta; order Phasmatodea; family Phasmatidae; genus Dryococelus; species Dryococelus australis. Next base: position 63,117,514 of record CM056993.1, on the reverse strand, counting down.
TGAATACGTACAGTGATAAAATAGCTATTTTGCTAATGCTTGGTAAGAAATAGTTCTTACGCAAAACGTTATTACACTGAATGTGCACAAATACGGTGCGTTGCCCCTTTGCAGTAATTTATAGACTCGGTTAAGCTTTCTTTGTATAAGCCGGAGGAATATCCTGGAAGTAGAACTTAAGTAGGTCTTCAGAAAAATCGGAAGTAACTGTGAATGGACAATAGAACCTAAGACGCGCCGCCACTTTGGTTTACTTAAGAGTGATTATGATTATCGCTCATGATGAAGAGGGTGTTGTGGTTACAAAAGCTTTTTAAAGCGGCCAGAATTGAAATACCCTTAATTTTCATTTAAAAAAAAACTCTTATTAATTGATTTATAAAACCATTTGTATAAGTAGATACAAGCGACATATTTATCAGTGCTACAAATATACATGTTATGCTGTCGTCTTTCATAAACAATTTAAATAGTACTACTATTTTGAGAGCTTTGTTAATGTGTGTACTTTTAATGAACTCTGCATGTCATAGACTCGGGTCCTCGGATCCAGGCATTGAAGGCTGTTAACGGTAAACTGAGCACTTTTGAAAACAGAGTGCTAAACAATGTTTCCTTATATTCCCGTAAAATATTTTATGATATAGCAGTCTACAAATGTTGTTTTTTTTTGTTAATTTTTAAAATCCTTGTGATAATGACGCGAAAGTATTATTACAGATTGATTTTGAAGTGTGGGAAAAGAGACGACGTATACGCATATCGCGTGATAAACGCGTGTTTCAAAGTTTCTGTAGCACAGTTCGGAGCGCAGTGGAGAAATTTGGGATGCTCCGAGATCTTGAGAGCCGATGAGGGTGAAGCGAGGTGAGCAAGGAGCATCGCCGGAATGAACGGACTTGGGAAGCGGGAGTTCCTCGAGAAAACCCGCCGATAAGCGGCATCGTCCGGCGCGATTCACGCTTGCGAAAATCCGGGAGCGACCCCGCCGGGAATCAAACCCGATTCGGGCTTGGCAGGAGGAGAATAGTCTGGCCATCACACCACCGCGGCCCCAGTACAGTACGGGCGACAGCTGGGCGGGTGGCGCAACTGTCGTTGACCTTCGTGTTCTACGTTTGTTGGTGAGTCAGACCAACATACAGGCGAGCTGCGGTTATCGTCACCAGAAAAACTCGTAAGCAGCCACCCTGCTGCTGTTGGGTTTATGACACTTTAATAGTGAGGAAAGTTAGATAGTAACATTTACGCGGAACGGATAGTCTTCTTGGAAGTCCCCAATCGTGATATTATTAAAAGGTGACCCTATCACGTATCACAGTGTTCCCTGAAGTCCTGTCAGCTAAGTGTGCCTAAACCACAAATATACTCAAATTATAAGATGTTCACAGAACAGAACATATTAAAATGGCACCAGTACCCAGCTGAAGGCCATAACTGGTTTTAGTTCCGCGAATTTAAAAAAAAAAAAAAAAAAAAAAAAGATATTGGAAAATAGTATAAACATAAAATTTGTCGCATTATAAAAATTAAAATAAGTTAAATTTTAAAATTACAGAGGGTTAAAATTATATTTTAGTTATAATCTAAAAGAAAAAGGTTACGATATAATTACTCTACCTGCACCCTTGAACCCTCACCCAGCCATCCTCTCTGAAGACCGAGGAGCCGACGATTGTTGTTTACGTGAGATGTCCGTCGTGTGTTTGAATACTGTGTCTGTGTTGTGATGGTGTCAGTGTAATTTTGTTTGTGTAGGGTGTTGTACAGTGTAGGTGTTGTTCCTTTAGTTTATTTGTTCTTGTGTGTATCTGTAATATTGATGTATTTGTGAGTCGGACATCAATGTACGAGATTATGTTATTGTTTATAATAAAATGTGATGTGTTGTTAGTGAGGGCTCAAGAGGAATATTTGTTAATTTAGTTTCGATAATTATATTAATAACAATAATACAGTAAAATGAGCACTTTTGAAAGCCCTGCTTAAGATTTACTTGTATGTGTGTTATGTATTCTCCCGCCTTATGTAAAATTAACATTGCCATGGGCCTCTACTTTATTCATGCGTCGGTCAGGTGAATCTATGAAATTATTAGAAAAGTAATTATTACACCCAACTTGTCATTTTTACACTTCCGTGCATTAAAAAAAAAAAACAGAAAGCGAAACATATAATTTAAGACATCACAAATGGTTCCCTAACACTTTTTATTCGACTCTGAGATGTATAACTACTTTCCATCCATCATTACGAACTTTACTGGGCGCATGTCTCTCGGTGCGCCCGTTAAAAGATATGCAGTCAGGGCCAGTGACATTTTTCTAAGGTTGATTTCTATAGTGCTCATTTTATCGTGAACAGCCTTTACAAAAATTGCTATATGGCTGTGTGGGAGAACACGGTCGTGGGTTTCAAGTGAGTACATAACGCGGAAAAATACACAACGTGCATACAAGTAGATCTTAAAAGCAGGGTTTTCAAAAGTGTTCATTTTACCGTGAACAGCCTTTAATGCCTAGTAAGAAATAATTTCATGTAGGGTATTATTACACAGTGTGCCCACGAAGGCGCGGCGATGTCCCTTTGGTGTGATTTGCTTAGACTCGGCTAAGCTTTTTTTGCATGGGGCGGATGAATTTCCTATATGTAGAACTTTAGCAGGGTTTCATAAAAATGTATAGTAACCATGCATTGGCTATAGTCGCGAAGACATAGCGTCGAAGCGGATCGCTGTACAATTCTCGTTCAGATAACCTACGTGTATGTTTGATTTCAAGACGTAAGTCACGTCAAAGATCAAAAATCTTATAGCTGCTAGTAAATAGGCCACGGTTCATAACGTTACTCATTTATTCTGTCTAGCTAATATCGTTGGCTCTCAAATTGAGGATCCAGGTTCATTTCCCGGCAATGCACTTAGGGAGTCAACTTTTCAAGGGGTTTGTTGGATGTAGTTCATCTCCGTACTGTGAATTATTACCAGAGATTTCGTGCAACAACTGCCCAAGATATCCAATATTTTAAGGACAGAAGTATCGTGACTCCCAATAGCCTTGAGGGGCCGCGGTACTTTAGTGGTTAGACTATTCTGGGTTCGATTCCCGGCGGGGTCTCTCCCGGATTTTCGCATTTGGAAATCGCACTGGACGATACCGCTGGTGGCCCAGTTTTCCTCGGGGATCTACCCCACTCCCCCCCCCCCGGGGGGGGCATTTCGGCGCTACTCCACACTCACCTTGTTTCACCACCTTCGGCTCTCAAAATCTCCACTACATTCGAGTCTCAACCCCCCCCCCCCCCCAATCCACCCCACCCACGGCGTGCTTGGCTTGGTCGAGTATAGACCGTTCACGGTTACTTCATACATTTCTGAAGACCTGCTGAAGTTCTACTTCCACGGATATTCCTCCGTCTCACGCCAACCGTATTCATGTCCACTCTGTGTAATAAAATTTTGCATGAGAACTATTTCTTACTAGGTATTACCAATATACTTATTTTCTCCCTGTTTTATTCATATTAACTATAAATGAAATGTTATAATTAATAGATAAAGTATAGCTAAAAGAAATTTAACTATAAATAAGGAACTTTTGTGTTAACACAAGTATGAAACACTTGTGGTACTTGACATGTGTTAAGAAATACCCAAGCACGTCATTCATGGAGTGATTTTTCAAAGGTTTGATTTTAAAAATGCGAAGAAACCGCGAATACACTATAGTATAGGATGTTGATGGTATAGTGAGCACTTTTGAGGCATTAGTTACTTGTCCTTATCAGCTTTGTTTTAACATTTAACCACATGTTAAATACTTACTGCCAGTAAGTAATAAAAACAGTGCGTATGTTCCACCGCACTCAGCAGTTAAAGTCTACGGCTAATATAAACTATACCAGGGGACGGGCCCACGCAATCCGCGGGCTAAGCCGGCACATGCCCGCTCACACATCGCGTCCTGCAGTTTCAATGTGAATATTAAGACTAAAAACTGAAGACGTGCGACTTAAGATGTAAGACTTAAGACCCTACTTACTTCCCATTGGGGGAATGCGGGATATAGAAAGACAACCCACCCCCAAATCCCCCGAAAATCGGTCAAAAAATGCGTCTTGGAGGCAGAAAAGAAGGTGCAAAACGCACCCATCCGGTCACATCAACGCCTCCCAAGAAAGGGGAGGGGGGACAGAGGAATGTCCAAGGGTGTATGATTTTTACCCTACCCTTATATCCCTCAACTGGGGGGGGGGGGGAGGGGGTTCTGCGAGCCCTCAAAAACGGTTGTTTTTTTTATTAATAGTATGAGACATTGACTATTATTCGAAATATGAGGGAGCTTTTCAAAAGTATTAACTTAACCGTGAATAGCCTATAGGGGGCGGTGGCTTGGCGCGAATGTTCCGAGAGCGACGACAGAACAGACAGTAGAGCGGCGCCACGCCGCGCCGGCGTCAGTTTCGGCGTCGCGCCGCCGCGAGGTGGGAGCGGAAGGAATGTGGGTCGAGCGACGTCGACCTCGAACGCGAGGTGCCGGACACAGGGCGGGGGTCGACCTGTTGCGCCGGCGAGGCGCCGCGACGCGACGTGGGCCGGCCGCTGTCCGAGCGCCACCTCCAGCTGGCGCCGGCCCCCGGTATTAATAGCCGCGGCCTTGGGCGGCCTGCGATAGCGTCGCGGGCGTGCCCTGTGCCACTTCCTGCCCGCGGACCCCGGAGGAAAGACAGGCTCTCTTCTCTCTTCTAGATTCTCCTCAGCATATTAAAGAGCATGGATTCAAAATCATCTGTTTCCCCGTAGTATTTTCAGTCATGCACGCACAGTTTTGAACTCAGTTCTTAACTTAAGCCACAGCTATAGGTATAGGCTGTCCACGTTAAAATGAGCACTTTTAAAAGCCCTGCTTAAGATCTACTTGTGTGCACGTCGTGTATTCTTCCGGCTTATATAAAATTAACTTTGTCATGGACCTCATTACTTTATTCAAGCGTCGGTCTATTGAAAGTGTGAAATTATCACTAAAGTAAATATTTTACAAATTTGCTCAATTTTCCACTTTGATGCATTAATTAATAACAGAAAGTGAAAGAAATAATTTAAGTTATCACAACTGGTTACTAAACACTTATTATTTGACGTTAAGATATGGAAATACTTTCAGTCCATCGTTACCAACTTTACTTGGCGCGTGTCACTCAGTGCGCCCGTTAGAAAATATGCAGGTAGGACGGGTGTTTCCAAAAGTGCTCACTTCATCGTGAACAGCCTTTACACGAGGGAGTCAGCTCATGGCCTCAATTGCGGCCATGGCTGCCTTAATCGCTCTCTGCCGCGATGCACGCCTCCTTAGCATCACTACCCTTCCTTTTAGGCGCAGATGAAAATTCTGAAGATATAAACTTGAAACAAAAACCTAAATGTGGTAAGTTGGTAGGTAGTTCGTTTTAACGCGTCGACATCGAGGTTATTAGAGACGGTGCAAGTTGCACAAATAAGAGGGATTGGGGTAGGAATGGGAAGGAATCGACCATGGCCTTTGTCAGAGACCCATCCCAGCATTCGCCTGGAATGATTTCGGAAAACCATGGAAAACCGAAATCAGAATGGCTGGACCGGGAATCGAAACCGGGTCCTCCCGAACACGAGCCCAGCCTAAACGTGGAAAGCGATAATCTCAAGCTCTGTATCGAGGCAAATATAACGATTCGTTTTTCAGTAATTTTTTATTTAATTATAAATTTTACTGGTTTTTCCAGGAAATAGGCTGTACATTTATGATACAAAAGGTTTCGACAGCAAAGAAGCACGTATTTTTGTACTCAATAAAGTCTGTGGTGTTAATGCCAAAAAAAAAAAAAACCGACTGTCATTAACGTGTATTTCCTAAACCAAATTCTCAACCAGGCAATAGTCTTAACACTTAGAAGTAGGGTAGGTTAGGAAAAATAAAAACTGCGTAACCCGGATCCCAGCGCGCTCTTCCACAAGTTGCACTAAGCTTTCCTTTCCTCAGGTTGGGTCCACAACTAAGAGTTAGGTCCGCAATTAAAGGCGCCGCCTACTTTATTACTAAGTTATTGTTAGTGATAGGAAAAATTCTCGAATTCAATGACCTGTAGACTAAACTCCACAGGCATATGTATACTCGAGCCTCAGATGTCTGTTCATTGGCTGCTGCCCCATATAGTAGCCAGTGTTACTTCTCACCTGGCAGTATGGCACTCGCTACTTCTTTCCTTGCTAATATGCTATTGGCTCAGAGCCGTCCAGGGCGTGTCTAATAAAATGCGATCCAATTGCGAAGTCAACTTCAGTGTACACGTGTTTGACGTCTATCTTGTCCTGAAATGAACTCGCGAAATGTTCCTATCCCTAGTTATTGTGTTTGAGAAAATGATGTAAGTAATTGTAGATTTTGTTTAAGAAGATGTTTTAACTTTTACCAAATAACAAGAATCGAAGGATATTTCGATAATTTATGTAACGTATTGAAAGAGACCTGCAAAATTCGTGTTATTATTTGGGGACATGTTAAACTTGAAACACAAGTACCTTTGCAATAAGTTTATCATTGGACCATAACTTATGTGACACGCCCTGGGTTACTCTGCACCAATAAAGGAACACTTCACAATTGTGTACCCCAGTGATGTGTAGTTCAGTCAGAGAGGGAGTGTGTCTTCACGTCTATGCAGCAGCCAATGGAGAAACGACGCTGGCTCTAACGCGAATTTTGCATGTCCCTATGTATTGGAAAAGATATACGAGGTAAACATAAAACTAAGAAGCTAAGAATATGAACTACTGATTAAAATGAAATGTTATAAACGGCGCCCAACGTATTGATGGCAAAGTTGAAAATTGTCTGAAATATAACACACTTTTTGAATCAAACCTTTGTAAAATCACCCCATGAGTAGGGACAGGTGTTTTTAACGAAAATATTAACGGTCATGTTAGAATTATATACCCTACGTCCACAACCGCAATTTCCTTTGGTTATTGGCCAGGTGTCTACGTGAGATCATATGTTATTTGACTGGGCCAATCGTAATAAAGTGCTCGGATACTGAACGTCCATGATTCGCGGACAGACACTTGAGGCACGTGACATTTAAAATCGTCCAACCATGAAAGTGCATAAGAACTAAAGTGTTTTGGAGTACAAATGGTCCTGAAATCTTTTTCGCGGAAAACACCCGTCTCTGTATAGAACTTCTATAATAGAACTTTTTGAGGCTCAGAAGCGCGGTAGCGATAAAGGCGACACTGACATGCGTACCTAGCACCCTATCACCCCTATACACGCAAAGCTCTGAACTGGCGTGTAGTGTTCCCGTCGTGCTGCGTGTAGCCATGAGCCTTACAACGGTGACCCTACCATTTTATTGATGGAATGTCTCAAGTAAAGTCAAATGTAGATCCTTATAATTGTTTCGCATGTTTCCAATCATTATATTATGAGTAGGGACTTGCAAGATTCGCTTTTTTTTTTTTTTTTTTTTTCATCAAACTGAAATTCACAGTACTATATATATATATATATATATATATATATATATATATATATATATATATATATATATATATACAGTACTCGAACCGGCGTCATTTCTCCATTGGTTGCTGTACAAATGTTAAGTCACGCCCTTTCTGAGTGAACTGCACGTGATTGGGGCACACAATTTTTAAGCGTTCATTTATTGGCGCAGAGTTACCCGGGGCGTGTCAAATAAAGAATTGTCCAATGACGCACGTATTGCAAAGGAAAAGTGTTTTAAGTTTAACATGTCCTCAAATAATAACGCAAATTTTGCAGGTCCCTAATTATGAGACACTGCCGTGTGAAGAAGCCGTTTTTAGCTATGCTGGAGGGCTCGGAAATAGCATGATGCTGTGAGAATATTATGTGTGCCTGGTCTGAAGTGTATTTTCTTTTTTGTATATTGGTGTAATGAAAACACGTTTAGTGGTTTGGAAAAAAAAACGCGGATTTCAAACACTTTGCAACGCAAATTTACCATCAGGAGTACCTATAGCTAGGGACACCCGAATTTCGCGAAAAGATTTCCGCACATGCTAGATTTCAATACCCTACGGTCATACCAACTGTTTTCTTTTGCTTATTGGTGGTGTGTCTTTGTGAGATCATATTCTTTTACATAACTGGCCAATCAGGATTAGGTAACTTCAATACTCGGTGTCTTTGATTAGCAGCCAGACACCTAAGATGTGTAACACGGAAACCATCCAATTATGAAAAATAATCTGAGCTAAAGTGTTACGAAATACAACTGGTCGAGAAATCTTTTCGCGAAATTCGGGTGTCCCTACCTATAGCCTGAACTGCGTTGTGTGTTAGAAATACAGAACACGTCATTTGCCTGTTGAGTGCTTTACAGATGTCAAGCACATTAGACCCACTATTTATGAGTACTCTAAAATGGCTAAAACCCTTTTTTTTTCGGGGTGTTGAATCTCAAAATGTACGCATCGGATACAAACAAAACTAATCAAGGGACCTGCATGGAACCTTCCTATAGACTTTCCACCAATAGAATAATAGGGTCACCGCTTAAAGTCCCGTAGGCACACGCAGTGCGACGAGAACACTGCACGTCGGTTCAGAGCCTTGCGCTTAGTGGCGATGGCGTACTTGATACGCGACGAAATGTCGACCTTATCGCTCCCGCACTTCTCGGCTGCAAACACGGGATGAGCCAGGCTTCACCATGCATGGGCGTATAGGGAATTAAATGCTAAATTCGGGCAACGATCTCAGTCTATTTTTGTGGTGGTATTTTCAACTAAAGTTTTTTTGTTAGAGAATGAACGCATCTAGATTTGTAAACCTTCCGAATTTTAATATTTTAATTTTAAATACACTTTTTCATTTTTTTTTCATTGTTACATTTTATAAATAATAAAAAAGTGAATTAGAATTTAAAAAATTAAATTAAAATGTTTACAAATCTTGATGCGTTCATTCTTTAACATAAAATCTTTAGTTGAAAAGACTACCACAAAAAACGCCTGAGGGATCTCTGCCCGAATTTAGCATTTAATTCCCTATATGCCCATGCATGGTGAAGCCTGGCCTTAAGGTTCAGTATAATCGAGCAAAACTCCGTGTGCGGCCGATGAAGGATGGGGGTTAGAAAAAAGATTGGCGACCAACCTGGAGTTGCAAGTAGCCTAGTACCGGTTTGGGCCACCGTGAAAATATTGTGATGTTGGCTGGATAGGAAGAAGCAGAAGAGGAGGGGGTGGGAGGGGTGTTTTTTTTTTTATTAGGCCGACAATGAGCGTGCGGTCACTTGAGCGGCGCTGCTCCCACAGGCAGTGCATAGAAAAAATTATCACGGCCGATAAAACGCCCTGTAAAGAGCGGCCGCGGGAAAAGGCGATGAGTGGCCAGTGCGGAAGGCAGTCTGTCATTTCGTTATCCTTAGAGACAAAAAAAAGGACAGTAAAAAGTCCCGTGATTGTTAAAACCTCCCTTCTAGATTATTTACCCCCCCCCCCATCCTAATAACCCAGAGAGAGAGAGGGAGGGAAGGTGAAAAAAAAAGAGGGGCGATATTTCCACCTTCTGCTGAAGCCACAAATTTTTAAAGTTTTCTAAAAGTGGGGAACCGTGTCGTGGAAATAAAATTATCGGGCAATTATATTTGGGGGGGGGGGTGGGTTTGGATGGTCGGGGGGGGGGGGGGGTGGAGAAGGGATAGGATTTTCCCGCGAGGTCAGGATGGGATGTTTTTAGAGAAGAGAGGAGAGTTAAGCTTAGTTCACGATCGATTTCTTGTCCGTAAGAACAAACGTCTAAATAGACGTGCACAAAAAAATGTGTGGTTCATACTCGTCTTATGTTCAGCTAATCGAATCACACACTACAAGAACATAATTTGTTATTAGTGAAGTGATTTACTAGCAAATCTCATAAACATGACAAATTATTTAAATTATTAAAGGGGAAATAAACACGTGCGATTTCGTTAGATATAAGATATGCGAATATACTCAGTGTATTATTGCATATTCTTCTTTTCTCCTGCAATTCTATTGATTGAGACCTTGCGTACACGTCACTAAAAATATCGCAATTTCATTCACGTATACACGTTGACTACGTTCCTGCACGACCATCATTAACCGTTTCGTAAGAATACCTTCTTTAATTCTGATATACTTGCAGTACGTGTTCATTACGCAGACATTTTTAGTCATGAACTGGCCCTTAGGATTGGTTCACAATAAAATAATCATAGGCATAGAGGACAGGGCGTAACAGGAAAGCAACCACACGACCAGAAAACTTGTTCGAAATTCATTCACAATTTAATTGTATCATTTTTAGCCAGTGACACTTTACAAGTCTGACGTGAATTAGCAGCCTTGGTAAATACCGTGGATAACCTTTTAAACATTTCTGCTATTAAACTATCACTTTGCAACATTTCTTCGTTCCTTTACCATAACTGGTCCTTCATTATAAATAAATAGCGTTAACGAAAATGTTGGTTGGCTGATGCCTAATGCGCCTGCATAAGAAATGAAATATAACAATTTTCCTTAGTGCATTATGTCTGGAGCTCTTATGCACACTACGTGTAATGCGCTGTTGATATAGTCCATTCGCGGTTTTTTCACACTTTTTGAATCAAACATTTGAAAAAACACACCATGTATGACGCGTTTTTTTATTTCCTCAATATGGCGTGTATCACGAGCGTTTTATACATGTGGTAACATAAAAGTACCTTATTTTTTGGTTAAATTTAACAATTACTTATACATGTATTTTATCATTAAATTAAAATATTTCATTTATGACTAATAAGAATAAAGACAGAGATTATAGGTCTTTTCCCACATAGCACTGGATATCCACCGGATATCCTAATTACATCCACAATATCTTAAAGTCATCTAAGTCCTGAAGTGAATCTCTTATGGATATCCTTTGGATATCTAGTAGTAGATATAAGTTTGTACCACTTACTGGATATCCATTAGATGTTACAAAGCCACCAATTGCCATCACTTATTGGTGACTAAATTAAAAAATGTATATAGGATATCTAACATATATATATATATCATTTTTTGGATATTGGGCGGACATTTGGATATCTTTTGGCAGTCTTTTGGATGTAACTTTGTTATTTCTGGATGTATCTGGATATATTAAACGTCAGAAAGTGACATCCATTATACTTTAAATGTATATGTGCTTTATGGGTTGGTAATGGTTAGTAATAAATAGAGACCTGCAAATTCGCGTTATTATTTGGGGACATGTTAAACTTGAAACACCTGTACCTTTGCAATACGTTTATCATTGGACCATAACTTATGTTTCACACCCTGGGTTACTCTGCATCAATAAAGGAACATTTCACAATTGTGTTCCCCAATCATGTGTAGTTCAGTCAGAGAGGGAGTGTCTACACATCTATACAGCAGCCAATGGAGAAACGACGCTGGCTCTAGCGCCTACAGTACTGTGAAGTTCAGCCTGATGCCAAATAATAACGCGAATTTTGCAAGTCCCTAGTAATAAATATTTATCATGCAAAATATTATTACATTTAGTACTCACGAATGCGGTGCGTTGGCCCTCTGATGTAGTTTTCTAAATTTTGTTTGCATTTGGCGGAGGAATATCCTGAAAGTAGAACTTTAGCAGGGCTTCAGAAAAGTTTGAAGTCACCGTGAATGGACTATAATTAATAGGTTCGAAAACATGGAGGTCAGTTCTTGTGTTCACGACCAATGTTTTATGGTTACTGCATGGCAAGCAACAGGGTACAGCCCAGATCACGCCACTGGTTTCAGTTGTGAACCTGGCCTTAACGGGTGGTCCATTGTTTAGTCGGTGGAGGAGGTAGCGGGAGTGTGTGTGTGTGTGTGTGTGGTGTGTTTTCGGGCCGGGCCAGAGGTTGAACTGTCCATCCCTGCTATTACGTGGCTCCGCGGTGTGTGTTTTTCTACCTGGCCAGGCCCCCTTGCCCCCCCCCCCCTTCAATAGTTGCTCTCAGCCCCACCGCCGAATACCTGTTCCCTAGATAACGTCCTCTCCTCCTCCACCTCCTCCAGGACCGCTCTTCCTTGGACTAAGAGCAGAACCGTGTTATTAGCAGACTCCGCGCCGCCAAGCCATCTCGCCAGCCGGCCTTCGCTCCGGGCTCTCTCTCTCTCTCTCTGGGAAGCGGATTTTTACCCCCGAGGAGAAAACCGAACGTAAAGTGAGCACTTTTGAAAATCAACCTTTGAAAACTAAATTTCACTGTTCATTACTACGTTAATGTACAGCATAGGCTGTTCACGACAAACCGAACACTTTTGAAAGCCCTGCTGACGATTGTACTTTTATGCACGTTGTGTATTCTTTCGCATTATGTAAAATAAACGTTGCCATGAGCCTCATCACTTTATTCATACGTCGATCAGATGAAACGGCGAAATTATTAGAAAAGTAAAAATTACAAATCTGGAAATTTTTACACTACGATGCATAAAAAAAAAAACAGAAAGCGAAAGAAATAATTTAAGTTATCACAAAATGTTACCTAACATTTTTTATTCGACGTTAAGATATGGAACTACTCCCCATCCATCGTTATGAACGTTGCTGGGTGCGCCTGTTAAAGTATATGTAGGCAGAGGCAGCGACTTTTTTCTAAGATTAATTCCAAAAGTGCTCACTTTACCTTGAATAGCCTTTATCGATTTGTATGCACATTATGTATTTATTTATTTAGACTTTATTTATAGTGTCGACGTTAAGGCTTCAATGCCTTCCCTCACACTTAACCAGGTATAAAAAATGTACACATACGTAAACATTAAGAGCAAGAAAAAATACTAAATTAATAAGAGGCGAAACAGAAATATGTGAAATTAACATTGTCTTGGGCCCAACCACATTATTCATGTGTCGTTCAAGTGCGGATCTGTGAAATTATTGGAAAAGTTAATATTTCACAAACTTGATCATTCTTGCACTTAAATGAATTTAAAGAAAAATGTTGAAAGAAATAATGTAAGGTTTACAAAATATTCACCTTTAAAACATGGCAAGGGCTGATTTCGAAAGTGCTCAATTAGCCATGAACGAACTATACACACTAGAGCGCAGGCTGCTAGTTAAATTGGCGGCGATTTAATAAATAATGGTTCCAAGACTTAACGTCGTATTGTGAGTGCAAATTTTTAAATTTATGACGACTATGTGAATTTATTTATTTTTTTTTTTGTCTTATACACGTAAAAGCACAACTATAATACATTCACGGTTACTTCACACTTTTCTGAAGCCATGCTTAAGTTCTACTTCCAGGATATTCCTCCGCCTTGTGCAACCTAAGCTTAACTAAGTCTGGAAAATTTCACCAAAGGACAACGCACCGAATTCGTGCGCACTTGGTTGTAATAATATTTTGCATGAGAACTATTTCTTACTAGGCGCAACCAATAGGCTACACGTGTTTTCTAACTATTTAATTGTTATTATTTATTATAAATTATATATTATAAATTATGAAGAAAATATAGTTCACCTAAAGTTTTTTACGAAAACTAAGATGCTTTTATATTAACAGAGGTATAAAACGCTTGTGATACATGGCATAGTTAGGAAATATCTAAACACACCATACATAGGATGATTTTTCAAAGGTTTGATCCAAAAAGTGTACAGAAACCGCGAATAGACTATAGCACGACCTTAAAAAGTACATGGGTCAGATATTTGTTTTTTGCGTTCGAGGCACAGCGATACTAGCGATAAAAGCGCTCGCCAAGCGCCCAACGTCGCCCCTACGTGCAAGGCACTGAACCGGCGCGTAGTGATTCCGTCGTCACCTTCTCATGTGCAAATTAGATCTGCGACAGTGGGATTTCATTACACGCGATGGAAACCCACAGATTAAACTACGACTGCACCGTTTTAAATTTCTCCTAACGTTTAAATCGGCTCTCAAGACTTCAATGTTGAGAGCCGCCTTAATCTCTTCACTCGATCACTCACTCTTAACAAAAAAAAAACCGCTTAGGCAAGCTCCTCTTTTTTTTCTTTTTTTTTTATGATTACGTCTTCAATAATGAGTTTTTATTTTATCTTTTCTGGTAAAAATCCGTACATCTAGGGTATTTATTGAGATAAACGCAAACGCGCAAACAACGAGTGTACAGAAAATATCCCTGGACTACTAACTCTTACAAGCTCTGCACGACCCTTGAGTCAATAAACAAACCTACACGTATATAAAAACAGAATCACGTGCTATTCTGATCCGGCGTGAAACTAGATACCCGCCAGAGCAGCAGCCTATGAGGATGAAACTGCGTGAGTGGGGAGCAACGCCGGAATGCAAGGGCGGGGAGGAACGGGAGATCCCCGAGAAAACCGCCCGACCAACGGAATGGTCTGGCGCGATTTCCACGAGCGAAAATCCGGGGGCGACCCCGTCGGGAGTCGAACCCTGTTCGCCTTACTGAGGGATGATGAGGGGGGGGGGGGCGAACGCTGTAGCCGCTACACACGAACTGAGGTACAGAGCAGCCAGGAAAAAAAAAAGTTGACCGCAGGCCGACTATACACTCGTCCCTCCCTCGTCCCTCGGGATCTTCATTCCTAGGTTGCTCCACCCCCACCTCATCTCACATCTCCCCCGCCTCCAGGTTGGTCGGAACGACAGGTCCATCCCTCAGGTAGGGGAAGGCCGAACTTCTAAGCGCCAGCCTTCTCTTTCATCTCGTCCATCCTCGCCTTTGCCCCAGGCGGGGGGCTAAGTGTGCGGATATGTGTTTTTATGGGTATACCCACGCGATAAACATGATTGGTCTATGGTCGTATTCCGTCATGACGGGTTCACAATAATAATCGCACAATGATTTATATTTTACTTGGCGACTTATATAGCGGCTATTATACCGGCTCGTGCACCAGGCCGTGTAGAAGCTTGTACATGAACCAAGTACGGCTGCAGGTATCGTGTAATATCGGCTTTACGAGTCTCAGATGCACTTCGCTACTACAGAAGACCAAACTCCACTTTAACAAAGGCTATATAGCAAACCTGCACTCTTCTAAAAACTTCCAAACAGGAAATAGTTGCCGAGTAAAACGCGGGCACCACGGCTATGAAGACGTCACTCGACTAAGAAAAAACATTGAAAATAACAGATATAGATAAACACAGAAATTGATGTTCCTAAGGCAGCCTAACACTAGAGAAATCCATAATGCAGACGTTCTCAGCGATCAGTTCGTGGTCAACAAAAATGTTCATATTACAGCGAACATGGACACAGAGCGTGCGATGTAACAGTAGAACAACCAGAAAATTCGTGCGAAATTGATTCACAGTTGAATACTTACGTATTATTTTTAGCCAATGAAATTTTGCGTCGAGTCTGACGTCAGTTGGCAGTGTCGGTAAATGGAATTAACATTTTGATACTCTGGCTGTCTCGGCAAACATAAAATGGAGTGCAAAATTGATTACAGTTACAGATTTAGTGTTACGTTAATAATGGACAGTGATTTATACGAGAGTTTACATGTCTGCTTTTATTTTGCGATCAAAGACGTGAATAACCTTTAAAAAAATTCTGGTAATATACTGTCACCTGTTCTTTCCTCTAAATTTTTATCTTGCGTCATTTTTTCGTTCCATGCATCATAACTATGGTCCTCCATTTTTTACAGCTATATCAAATACGTCGAGAATTTTCTACTCTTCTCTGACTGCCTGTTGTCCTAGTCGTCTACATAAGAAATTAAACATAACCATTCTTTTCACGCGCTATTTCAGGACATCTGTGCACACGGCCTGTCGTGTGCAAAATTGAATCGTTACGTGCAGTTGTGAACCAATAGGCTCGAAATCATGGTGGTCAATAATTCTACAGCACACTACCTATGTACTGTATAAGCGATGGACACAAACACCAAGTTTGTCCCACCAAACAAACATTACTGAGTGACTTATTTAAATGTCGAGGAAAATAAAAAAAACTATTTCAAATATTTGTTTGCAAAATATTTTTAGCCACGTAGAATTTCAGCAGTGCATTTGCGTTTTTGGAATTTTTCATTCAAAATTTTAAGTATCTAATGAATACAAATTTTAATGTTCATGTTTATTAAAGTTTTGTGGCACTTATTCGCAGCGCATTTTGGTTGTTTTGCTAGTTTATGGCGACCCGAATGTCCACGCATGGGATGAAAAGCGATCAACTTATTTGCTTTTGCCTGGTTCGTAGAGTAAGTGAAGAGGCTCTTATCAGTGAGGTCTTGAGAGCCGATGAGGGTGATTGAAGTGAATATGGAGCGGCGCCGGAATGAAGGGGCGGAGGAAACGGGAGATCCCCGGGGAAACCCGCCGACCAACGGCATCGTCCGGAGCGATTCCCACTTGCAAAAATCCGGTGACCCGGCCGGGAATTGAGCCCGGCTAGCCTTGGTGGGAGGCGAGCGTGCTAATCGCTCAGCCACCGTGGCTCCCTGGTTGCTAATAAAGTGACTATAGGCTATTCACGGTAAAGTGAGCACTTCTTAAGTCCCTCACAACAGGCATTAACCACTAATAAATATATATTATTCCAGCCTTAGGCATTAACTTTTGAGAGTGGTGAAATGTTTACACTGTGTTTATTGGCCACATTGCAGTGTTTATATCAAAAAGCAGCACAGGAAGATAAAAATTGGATGAAAGCAAATATTTAGAAAGGCCTTAAAAGGTGCTCACTTTTCTGTGAACAGCCTATAGTAGCATACCTAGTCACACAAAGCATTAGGAAATAGCAGTTAACGTATGGAGAGAGATACAGGCACGTGTGCCTTTCAGGGACCGAGGCAAAGTAAAACATTACTGTCGCTATACATACTCTTGATTGACGATGTCAGTCGACTGTACTTCTGCACTTGCCAAAAGAATACACAGCGAAGAAATTCAGGGGCAGCATTTGTAGACAAATAAAATAGCGTCGGTTAGGGAGCATGTTGGTCACAGGCTGCTGTGTGAACGTGGCCAGCAAAATACAGAGCACACGTCTGTCTTTAGTTTATTAAATTGTAAGGGAAACGCACTCTGCCCCCCTTACCTCCTGCAACAATTTACTGTATCTGCAAAATGCTCATTGTGGACTTTTGAAAACACAGTATGTCAAGAGTAATACATAAAAAATAATATACATTTCATACAGATATTTATGACATATCATCCATAACTGTATTAAATGTTGCCAAACGAAAATTACTAATGATGTTTAGCATTAGACGAAAGTATTGATTTTGATATGTTCACAAAGG
This sequence comes from Dryococelus australis, assembly GCA_029891345.1. Taxonomy (NCBI): domain Eukaryota; kingdom Metazoa; phylum Arthropoda; class Insecta; order Phasmatodea; family Phasmatidae; genus Dryococelus; species Dryococelus australis. The sequence continues at coordinate 63,100,193 of CM056993.1, read as the reverse complement.
AGCTTCATTGTACTCAAGTCAGTCTGTTTTGGAAATGGAATTTTCAAGACATACTGAAGCCTTCCCTAAGTCTAGATTTCGACTATATTATTGGTTGCACTATTATGACTTTATAAACACATCCTTAATTTGTTCTTAGCTCACCTTTCAGTCTAAGAAGTACGGTTCGATAAAGTGTAATGCTGCATTTCGGCCATTATTTTTTCATCCTGTACCTTTTTTTTCCCCCCGTAGTACTTGTATCTTTCAGTACAATAAAAAATTATATCATACCAGTGGTCACTCAGTAGGAGCTAAGGGGAAAATTTTATATGCTAAATGTCTTTACCATATTCGCATTACACAACATTATTTACGATGAAGTAACGTGCTAGCGACAATAACCATAGGCAAGATGATAAAAAAAGAATGCTAATAAAACGACGGATAGTATTTAAAAACCTGTAGAGAAAAAAAAAGAGACGAGCGGGAAGGTTTGTTTATTGGCGACCCAGCGAGCGACAATAAACTTGGAGGTTTATTTTTACGGGCACTACCCGCTCATCTCGCAGCCCCAATTCCTCCACCAAATTGTCGACTAAGTCGGGCCCCGGCCGCAGGATAACAATTATCTTAATTCGTGCTTACCTTGAGCAGAGTTGGTGTGGAGGGGGAAGGGAAGGGGGGGCTAATTGTTCCCTCTGCCTTTGTCCCGCGGGCCCGCGGGCTTGGAGCGCCGTGTTATTACGAGCCCAGCGCCGCTGTAGTCGTCTTCCTCCCTCCCCTCGCGGCGCGGTGTAATGGGACTCGCCACCCCTCCCCCCCTCATCATACCATACTACCCTCCTCCCGGGACGTGTAATGGACTCGCCAGATCTCGTGACTGTCTGTTCCGAGAGACGAGACGCCGCCGCAGGCGCATCGTTAGCCATCTCAACGGTGACGTTATTACGGTACTTCAGTCGCCCGCCCTACTGATTGAAATTTCTGACCGCGTACATTTTGTCCCGCTTCCCCCTCAGCCGGCGAGCGACGCAGTGGAGTGGAGAGATGCGGAAATTCTTCGTTTTCGTGTCACAATTTCAGTTCCGCAGGTATTAATGGAAATGTTTGATTATAGGAAGTTCGTAAAACGGGAAGGGACTTGCCGTTAAAATATAACTATGTCCTGACTTTTTTACAATAAACAGATAGGCCTAATACCCAATAAAATCTAAGCACAAAAATATTAAGCAACTCTGTAAAATTTAAATTTCCTATAATCGTACACTGTCAGTAGTAATTACTATAAATCCGAACTTATGGGGCGAAAACGAAGAATTTCTGCAAAAGGAATGAAGACGAGCCTTGACGTCGAGGCCTCGAGAGTCGGCAAGGATGAAGCGAGGTGCATATGTAGCAGTGCCGGAATGCAAAGGCGGGAGGGGGGACGGAAGAACCCTGACAAAACCTATCGACCAGCGGCGTCGCCAAAGTCCCTTGTGCGAAAACCCGATACCGGGTATCGAGCCCGGTTCGCCTTGGTGGGAGGCGAGCGTTTTATACTGCTCGCCGCGGCCCCGCTTGCGATGTAGTCTGTACTACGTAATTCTACGGTGGAAAATAAATGTCTGTGTAAAATCGCTAATTACTTAACATTGGGATCGACCCCGTGTCCAAGGTCAAGAAGCGAGGGAGCGAAACGGGCGACACACACGCACGCCTAGCGCCTTATCACGCCTACGTGCAAGGCGTGCAGTGTTTCCGGCATAACGCTGCACTGTGCATATTTGATCTGTAACAGTGGTGGGGTTTTGTTATACGCAATGAAAGCCCGCATTTGTACTTTTCTCTTGCGGTTTAAGGAAACTGCATGGACAAACTTTAAAAATGCGATATTTGACAATTTTCACGAATTTGTTTTTCTCTATAAAAATACTTAATATGTTAAAAGTAAAATCATAGAGGCAAAGATAATTTTTTTATATAGCTTTTCTAGCATAAAGTCGCACTTCCAGAACACATTATTACCGAGATACGCGAATACGCGCAAACAACGATTTTCACAAAAGGTGTTTCAAAGCGCAGTATAGCCAATCAGACACAAGACCCGTCCCCAGAGCCTCGCACAGCCAATCAGAGAATGGATACGCCCACAACAAAGGATCTGAAACACGCCATTTCTAGAGACCTGCGAAATTCCCGTTAATATTTAGGGGCACGTAAAATTTTAAGCACACTTATCTTTGCAACACCTTTGTCATTGGACCACACTTTATCTGGCACGCCCGGGGTAAATCTACTCCAATAAATGAACACTTCATAATAGTGTGCCCCAATACTGTGAAGGTCAGTCAGAAATGGCGTAGCTTCACATCTATCCAGCAGCCAATGGAGAAACGACGCCGGCTCCGGTATATACAGAACTGTGAAGTTCAGCCTGATGCCAAATAATAACGCGAATTTTGCATGTCCGCAGCCATCTCGTCTGTGTGTACTTGCTGTTCACGGTAAAGTGAGCATTTTTGAAAGACCTCTCATTGGGAATAATAGTCAATAACTATATCTTATTTTAAGCCCTACATGATAACTTTCGAGTCCGGTGAAATCTAACACGTAGTGTTTATTACTTACATGACAATATGTATTTAAAAAGGTTGTTAGATGATAAAACATGGCTGAAAGAAAAAAGTAACTAGGGCCTCAAAAGTGCTCACTTTACCGTGAACATCATTTATGTGGGAATACTAATACCAGCGTCACGCTGGCTTGTTAACAAATGTCTTAGGTAATATTTCTCAGTGACAAATAGTACTGGGAAATGTTTCAGTAGATGTCACTCAAGATATACCTACCATACCGAAAAAAAAAAAAAAACTTCTTAACAGCGCGGCATTGTAAATTGGGACCGAACTAGAGTCTTCATATATGTGTGTCCACGGTGCTACCACTTCGTCACCTCGTTTGGTCTTTAGGAATCGAATGGAGACTTCTGAAGAAAGTGATTATATATATATATATGTGTGTGTGTGTGTGTGTATGTGTGTGTAAGTGTGTGAGTGTGTGTGTGTGTGTTTGTGTGTGTGTGTGTGTGTGTGGATGACATCTAACCCATGACATGGGTTCGAAACTGTACAAGTTCAAGCCAAATGAATATCTTGTATCCGCTGCTAAATTCTGAATCGACAATAGCATGAGTTTTCGATACAAGGTACCGTTTCACTCTCTGAAAATTTCTTGTTACCGAAAAAAATTTAGTAAGATTAATCTTTTATTTTCGAAAGGCCATCGCAAAACAAAATTTCTTCAAAAGTGACCTAGTTGTACAGTACAATAATGCGTGCAACATTACCGTCAAAAAATATTATTCGAAATGTTTATACCTAACAGTTGAATAATCCACTCAAACATTTGAACCCACGCGACACTACAGCAAAAACATGATGGAAATATAAAACTATTGTGAAAATTGATATTTTTACGTATTGTCATGGAATTTGCAAATATTTTCATGCACCTCGTACTGCGTATTATTCATTTTCAGTGTTTACCCAACGGATAAAAAAAGCGTACTTAAAAAAAAAATGAAAAGCAAACGTTATTGTAAAGCAAATGCCCGCGCGCTTTGTCACACGGCCGCTACGCAAATACAGACAAGCAAACAGTCCATGATCACAGGTTTTCGTCAGTTCAAACCGAGACCGTTTTGTTTTGCGAACGCGGAGTTCGCGTCGAAGATGAAACATAACGGCCGCTCAATGTTATAACTTAGCGCGCCGTCGGGCAACGGATGTTTTCCCTCGAGTCGTGATAACCTCGTAACACTCTAGACCGTTGCGATTGTAATGAGGAGCCTACACTCTAAAGCCGATATTACACGATACCTACTACCGAACTTATTTTTTGTACAAGCTTCTGCAAGCCCTGATGTACGAGCCGGTAAACCGGCCGCTGTATGAATCGCCACGGAAGGTTCATATTATACGACAGCTTGCTGTCATTAAACCGAGGTTATATATGTAGCCTTTTAAATTAATTTTGTCGTATAGTGTAGGGAGTTTTTTTTTTTTTTTTTTTCTTTTTAACCGTGACGAGAATTTGTCATCGCCAATATTAATATTATTAGTCTTTGTAGGATTTTATATCTATTAAAAAAAGTTTCCACCTCAAGAATGTAGTGTAAATAAACTGGAGGCGTCCTTTTTGGGTTCTTCATCAACTCGTTTCAAGTAGTAGCCACGGGGAGCGCTCTACGCTCTTAAACTGTGACGTGATTGGCCAGGTACGAAAGCTGGTGTAGAACCTGCCACGAAAAATAGGACGTGTCCTATAAGCAAAACTGTTATGAAATCTAGTCGTAGAAGGCTGCAAATGCCAAGACGGGTCCCATGCTAGCCGGTACAGTGGCCGCTATGACGGACCGTGCACAAGCTTTTATGGAATCTGGTATCGTGTAATATGGCCCTAGGAATTGTTAGCCTATGGACCCGGTACCGCGATAGTGTAGTATTCAGATAAGTCGTCTGTTAGGTGAAAAACCTGAATCGTTTTCCGGCAGGGTCGCTCCCGGATTTCCGCATGTGTGAATCGTGCCGGATGATGCCGCTGGTCGGTGAGTTTTCTCGGGGATCTCCCGCTACCCCCGCCCCTGCATTACGGAGCTTCACAATGTTCACCTCGTTTCACCCTCATCGGCTCTCCATTCCACTCCACTCCAAATTGACCATGTCAGTGTATACTGTACTTGTAGTGAGAAAGTGTGCTGAGTTGAGTTGAGAGCCGATAAGGGTGAAATGAGGTGATAATGGAGCAGTGCTAGAATGCAAGGGCAGGGGGAAACGGAAGATCCCGAGAAAACTCGCCTATTAGCGGCATCGTCCGGCACAATTCTCACTCGTGAAAAACAGGACGCGACCTGGCCGGGGATAGAGCCCGGTTCGCCTTGGCGTGGAGAAAGTGTGGGTGGTAAATTCTTACCCCTACATCCAGGATAGCATTCCTAAAGCTACGTTCTCTTAGGAAACAGTTATATACATAGGGAAGTTCGCAATTTTTAGAGACGTGCAAAATTTGCGTTATTATTTGGTAACCTACTGGACGTCAATGATATATACATACTTAAATAAAATTTGTGATGTCACTGTCTATGCGGCGTCATTTACCTGTGTGATCGCTTCTCTAATGATTGGCTGCTCAATTATCGCGATTGTAATATTGGCTGAAACCGTCCTTGGGTTGCGCGTGTTACACATGTCGACGAATGGCAGAAGTCAAACGAGCATACATTACCTTGGAGTTCAGTCTGCGAGCACAATCGTGTTTCTCTGCCACAGTGTTCGAGTGACTCTTGCTTCGCTGTAAAATCACTTCTTTCCTTCCCCTTCAATTTCATAGACTCTTAAACCCCACGAATGAAGTAAAATACGTATTGTTCTTACTGGCAATTCTATTAAACTTTTTAAAGGTTTTTGTCATTCGCGGGTGGTAAGTGCACCAATTGCCCACCTCCTAGATGTGCCACTGGCGGTATTTTTTCCATACTAGGTTAAAGTTTAAAATTTCCATTGCTCTTTAGGAAGTTTACCATTGTTTTCACAGTGTAGTAGCGATGACATCAGCATATCATATTACCAGGAGACTATGCACAGTCTACAATTCAGTACCCTGCCATTTTCGGATTGTTTTTCGTTTAGCAGTAGTTTACGTTTCACAACAAAAAAATAGAAAAGAGGATTGTCTGGACATAGGGCATCTCGTAACAGATATTTTTAAGGTTACAGTACTTTGCCCGTTTCGTTTCTGTTGCAGCTGTAAACGTAATGTTACTATTTCTCTCTCAAAATATAGTGTGCTAAACCAAGTTTGTCAAGGGATAGAGATCTTAATTAAATAAGAGTTAATTATAATTGTCTAATTTTATTTACAGCAACTAAAAGCAAAATTCTCTCGACTCAACATTCTCCCAATAAATTGATGTCACTTGCTGTTTACAATTAATGACTTCAAACAATACAATTTACAATTGCCTCAAAGAAATTAATGAAATTATATCATTAAAAATCAGTCCCAGTAGACAGTGTATCAACACCTATTCAATTATTTTATAAATCATATGTTCATATTCGACAGATCCTATATTTACAATAAAGTCCGTATCACATGTTATTCAATCCCACTTCAGTTTAGTCCAGGTCTCACCAGTCCGAAATGTTCTCGAGTTCTCCGAGCGTCCTCATGCACATTAGCCTTCATTCGTCGGATATCACGCCTTCTCGTCCATTCACACCACGGACACCTCTTCCGACACTGTGTAGCATTTGACTTCGCACCCGCACTCAGCTAGATGTCCTCCGCCAAAAACTGCTGGCAGTTGGACTGCTGCAATGTTAATAGGGTCGTAAGCCATCACCGAGAAATTTTTCAGAACCTCGCGTTTCGCCGAAGGTCCTAATTCCCAGAATTTTCTTGTCCAACCTCTACACTTGTCGGCTTCTACACAGGGGGGGGGGGGGGAGAAGGGGCTGTGACGTCAGCCAGGTTTCGCCGGTGTGTCTTTCTCCGCTCCCCCCAGGAGTGGGGGACAAGGCAGAAGACGAAGGGGGTGGGATGAGGTGGTCACCTTCCACAGAGCCGGACTGCGCCGTAATGGGACCTCGTGACCGGTACGAGCTGCAACGCGTAACAGTAAAAATGATTCAAGCATTAATTATAATTTTGTGGTCTCGCATGAGAAAATACAGATAGAAATCCAACCATTCTGGTTTTAGGAATTCTGTAAAGTAGTCCTATATTGAATAATGTTTCAATTTTAATATTAAATCTTGCCAGTAAGTTGTAAAGAGATGCAACTAAATAAACACAAGAAGAAATTTATTTTCAATATCTTTCTTGGTTACATTTATTTATTTTTTTCAAAATAAAACGAGGATTCCTCTTTGCGGAGCTGATAACTGGTACAGATGGTTCAGCGTTGATTCAAAGTATTCAAAATAGCCTCTCGAAGAAAAAAAAAACTTTCCGTAACCGCACGCATATTAAGGATATTGCTGCGCGGCGGCAACGTTTACAGTTAGAAATTACGTTATATTTAAATGACATGATCACTAAAGTGTACAGATGCCAGAGCTTAGACAGTATGTATGTATGGAGGTCGGAATCTCAGTTCCAGGTACATTCATGAGAGAATCGTGCTGACTTGAGAAGTTCACATACACTGTCATAACCCCCATTACAAAACACGTGTGTTATGTCTCATAACCAAACAAGAAGCTCATGTAAGTAAAACAGATCACTTTACAGCCTAACCTATTTTATCAACTTTATTTCTAACAGTAATTATTACCATCAAGCAAAAATAAGTTCATCTTTTGGGACGAAGCTGTACAAAATTGATTCACATTTCAAATTGGGTCTTTTTATAATTCAAGCCGTCACTAGTACTTCACTTTTTAATTACGTCAATAAATAACTACGGCCACCTGTTTTTCGCGAAAAGATTCCGCGACTAGTAGTTGTACTCCGAAACATGTTAGGTCAGAACCAATGCGGTTGGATGGTTTCAACCCGCACTCGTCTGAACTTTCTGCCAGCCAACCATGGACGTTCATTGTCAGCGTGACTTAATTCTGATTGGCCCAGTCGAGTACGAAATATCTTCTCACACAGACTCGCAACCAATAGCCAAAAGAAATTTGCAAGCCTGCACGTAAGAAGTTTAATTCTGGTTTGTGCATAAATATTTTCACGAAAAACAGGTGAAGCTATAAATAATCCTGTAATTTCTACATTTTATAATCTGTAGTGGACAAAATACTGGATATTCTCTGTAAGATAACTCAACATATTAAATTTCAAAATTTGCATCATAGAACTTGAAGTGTATTAACAAATGTAATGTGTAGAGACCTGCAAAATTCGCGTTATTATTAGAGGACGTGTTAAACTTAAAACACTTTTCCTTTGCAATACGTGTGTCATTGGCCATTATTTAGTTGACACGCCCCAGGTAACTCTGCGCCAATAAATGAACCGTTCACAATATGTGCCCCAATCACGTGCCAGCAAGGGCATGACTTAGCATTTATGCAGCAACCAATGGAGAAATGACACTAGCTCGAGTATCGATGTCAAAAAATAACCCGAATTTTGCAGATCCCTAGTAATGTGCAATGTTTCATTGATTTCAAACATAAAGATGTAGCACGGACCAATAGCCTTAATTTAAATATTTATTATAATTTTGTCAGCGAAATATGAAAGGTTGTTGTATTTCTAACGTATATTTAAAGGTGTAATGTTTAAATCAGTGGCCAATGAGATTTCACGCCTCTAAAATCACATAGACACGTGGCGTAACCAGGGGGGAAACGGCGATGTAACTTTTGCAGGGCGATCCATTACGGAACTATAACTTCGTGTCTAATAACTAGGGACGCGCAAAATTCACGTTATGTTTTGGCATCAAGCTAAAATTCATAGTATTATATATATATATATATATATATATATATATATATATATATATATATATATATATATATATACACTCGACCCAGCGTCATTTCTCCATTGGTTGCTCCATAAATCTTAAGTCATGCCCTTTCTGAGTGAACTGCACGTTATTGTGACACGCGATTGTGAAGTGTTCATTTATTGGCGCAGAATTACCCGGGGCGTGTCAAACAAAGAATGTTCCAATGACACACGTATTGGGAAGGGAAACTGTTTTAACTTTAACATGTCCTCAAATAATAACGTGAATTTTGCAGGTCTCTACTAATAATACGATTTAAATAAACGTGGCCTCGTTCGATCCGGTATACGACAACGATGCGAGCGTGATCTCGGGTTAGCACGGCACTTGTGTGGGGCACCGTGACCGGGGGGGGGGGGGGTGGGGGGAGAGCGAATCACGGCAATTCTGGGCGTGGGGTGAAAAATTTCCCGGGAGTATATTTCGTGACTACGGTGTGCTAGCACGCTGATTTTGGTGCCAAACAATTGATCTCGTCAGGATCTGTTGATTTCAGCTATAAAATCAAACTATTCATTTAATTACTTAGACTACATTACATTGCCATTTCCCAAAGAAAATATTCACGCTAACGCAGACGTATCTACGTATATCCCGCGGACATGTCCCGACACAGGCACACCTGGAATTTTTTAATGGATATTTGTGTAGTAACCTGTGTAATAGCAACCTAATGTCTATTCGCGATTTCTTTACACTTTCGGAATCGAACTTTTGATAAATCGTCCCATGTGTGATGTGTTTGGTTGTGTCTTCCAAATATGTGATATGTATTGTTTTATACTTCTGTTAATATAAAAATACCTTATTTTTATTACATTGAACTTATATACTTGTATTTAATCTAACATTAAAAATAATTAATATAAATAAAAACGGATAAAGTAGGTGTGTTGGCAATTCCTAGTATATGTTGTTCACGGTAAAATGACCAGTGAAAAAAAAAAAGTTTTCATATTTTGTCATTTCCATACATAAAAAAATGGAAAGCAAAAGAAATAATTTCAGTTATCACAAATGGTTGCCCAACACTTTTCATTCAACTTTATGATATCTAACTACTTTGCATCCATCGTTACCAAACTGGGCGCATGCCCCTCAGCAGCCAACGCCTGTAAAAATATACGCAGGCAGGGACAGTGCATTATTCCTAAGGTTGATTTCAAAAGTGCTCACTTTATAGTGAACAGGCTTGAAGAAATAGTTCTCATGCAAAATATTATTACACTAAATGGGCACGAACGTGATGCGCTGTCCCTCTGGTGTAATTTCTAGACTCGGTTAAGCTTTGTTTGCATGAGGCGAAGGAATGTCTTGGAAGTAGAACTTAAGCACGGCTTTAGAAAAGTTGGAAGTAACGGTGAATGGATTATATTTATGAGTAGCTGTACCCGTGACTTCGTTCGCGTGGACTTTAGGATTTGTTTACGTATGTTTAAAATAAAAATTTCGCTTCGCTTAGGTTTTATGGAGTTATTTAAATACAACCTGCTATCACTTCGCTCAGGTTGTATGTTTAAAATAGAAATATCGCTTCGTTCAGGTTTTATAGAGTTATTAAAATAGAGCCCGCCATCACTTCGCCCAGGTTTTACAGAGTTACTGAAATACATACCTATATAATTGGTTTGAAATATGGTTACCCTCTTATCAGAAGTAGTTTTATCGTCGCGTTAGTGTTGGTTGTTTGATAATATGTTATTTTACTATGTTTTTCCAAAAACTAATGTATCTTTTTCTAATATGTGTATTATATCAATGATTATTTAAAAAAATTATTGTTGTTTCAACAAAGGTTTTTGACAGTAATTCTTTTGCAAAAAATAAGATATGAAACATAAAGAAAATTATATGAAAAAATTAATTTACTTCATAGTTATTTCAGAATTCGAGATGGAATAAAGAGTAGAATATGAATAGAAATAAACTCTATGATCTTTGAAAGTTGTATCAAAATTGATTCAGCTGTTTAGGAGCCTATTCTGGACAAACATCCAGACAGACAAAATTTTTTAAAAACAGTTATTTATGCATTAACATCATTTATATAGCATATGACTCTTAGATGTTGGTATCAGTTTTGAAATAACAGATATACGACTATTTTATTTATAAGTATAGATTTGATTTATCATTATTGCAAATATTTTGTTTTTTGACGTAGAAAATGTGGGGAAAAAAATCCTGTTCACATGCAACACTAGCGCTTACCTAGAGGCGAAAAATGTTAGTTGCCAAGGTAAAAGCGTTGAGCTTCCCAACCTCAGTAGAATAAACCTTAGTTTGGTTACACTGAATATACAAAGGCAGGGCTGGCTGGTATTTCAGGCCACACACACACAAACAACTCCTTTACGCATGCACTAGAGGCGGAGCGAGTCAAGTGTGCATCTGCGTTCTCCAAGAGCGAAAGTGTTGCGCAATGCAGACGTAGACGCTCGCCTGGCCGACGGGCCTCGCAGACACAGCTGCCGAGCAAGCGTGTGAATACTGATGAAGGGTCGACTGCGCGGTGTTTGCAATGAGGGAGGAGGAGCATCGCACATGAGGGGAGAGAGGGGCTTATAAATAGACACAATGTTGTATTCCTGCAGAATGCAGGCGCCACCATCCCGCCGACTGCAGGCCGACAGCCACTTCAGGCTGCCAGAAATACGTGGTCGTATCCCGTCGCCTCTGTAATGCGCAAACAAGTGTTTTCTGTATAGGCTGTTCACGGCATCTACTGGAGATTCAAGAGGAGCGGCCCAATTTCGCCACTACCCTCGCCAGAGTGATGTACAAGCATCATTCTGGTTGAAGCTTCTTAGACCATAGAAAACTTTAACATTTGATTTTATATTTCCTTTACTTAGACGAAACCATTAATACACAATAAAATTGTAAAGTCAGAGTTGAAAACAATTAAACATCGGTTTTGCGAACTTCGTAAAAATGTGTATCTTGTTATGTAAATCATTATCATATTATCCAGGAATGAATTTTACGTACCATTTTTTTTTAAATAGGCTTAAAATGTGTGTTAAAAGTTTATTTAAAAACAAAATACACTGGTTTACTTTATTCAAAAATGTAAATTGATATATTTCCTCTTCACGTTATGTTCGTTTGCCATGTATTTAATTTAAGACAAGTTTTGTTTAATATACTGAGATTAAAATCGCTTTACAATAAAATAAGAAAAAATAACACACTTTCCACATAACTCCTGTTAGATTCTCGGCAAAATGGCTGCTTGACTTTGTTAAAATTTCAACTTTTCAAAATCGTAAAGTCAATAGTGCTTGACTTAACCTTTGACAGTTCCACTGTGTCAAGTTCTATACGAAACAACATGTCGGAAAGCAAACTTAAAGTCAAATGGTAAAGTTAAATGTTAAAGTTTTGAATTGTGTAAGGGTCTTAAGCCAGCGTCAAACAAATTCAAAGAAGAAAATGTCCCGCCCCCTCTTTACTAGTAATCTCTCTACCCACTTATAAAGAGCATGGTCCCTAACTATCTTTTCGCAAAAAATAGGTGGCCCTAGTTATTTATTAACGATAAATAAAGAGTGAACTAAATACATTTTGTACAGCTTCGCCCCAAAAGACGAACTTATTTATGCTTGTGGTAATAATTACTGTTAGAAATAAAATTCATAAAATAGGTCAGCCTATAAAATGATCTGTTTTACATTCCTGAGATTCATGTTTGGTTATGTGACACAGCAATTTCTTAACCTACTCTAAATTTAAGTGTTATGTGTGAGCCCGCAGGGTTAGGCTTCGTACGCCTACAAGTAAAGGAAATCAAGCAAGGAGACATGTATCGCGGCAGCAAGGGATTGGGATGCCATGGCCTTGTTTCGGCCATGACAACCTCCCTGAGTCCTACTTATAGCTAAACTACTATAACCAAGAAGAGAAAGGGAAAAACAGGCATATGAACTTTCGACAGGAAAGAATTCGAAATTGTTGCACGCATTAATAGAATTTATAAATTTTTCATTTCTTAATGCAACGAATTAGTGATCGTATTTACTTGAAGAACTCATTTCTAACACTCTTACCAAGAATGGGCAAAAACTGCACAAACGCCGTTTATATTAATTTTGTTAGCACACTTACACCAACAGATAATTCTGGTTTAGCTGCGTAACATAGCTCTACACAGCACTACACTGCACAGATTATGGTTGAATGGAACGAAGCTAAGTACTGTATCTGATAGTTTTATGAGAATTTATCAAAGTATTAAAATGGTCAAAAATCAGTTCTGAAGCCTTTAAATTTAACTTAGCCACTCCTTCAAAAAATATAGAATATTAAAAGTAAATTTCTTTAAAACTGGACGATGCAATTCTGACCAAATGAATTTAGTTTCAAAACCCCAGATTTTTACAAGTGGGTAGCTTTTTAAAATTCACGCTTAAAAACAAATCACATCAATGTTGTCCTTGCGCACATTCTTAAACCAAACCTATATACATTGCTAACTGCATAATAGCGTGTCTTCATTTTTTATTACTCTTTGGTGAATTTTTTGTTACTAATTTCTGTGTTATTTTACGACTGTTTTATTATTTATGCCGTTTTTCCATGACTTTATTCTCTATTATTTTTATTGTACTTTGATACGTTAGGATTCAGCAAGTAATTTGAATATTTCTGTTGAGTAATTGTTTGTATGTGTCCATTTAGCCGCTTTTGCTAGGAAATTTTTGCTTCTCTTATGAACGTAATTTTTGTGAGATGTAACCCTATATTACATGTTGCACCAAAGATAGACAAATGTCTATAACCCAGGAGAGAAGAGGATATGTATGTAAGAATCAGAAATATATTATAATAGTTTTTCCAAGAGCAGTTATTACAAAAATTTAAATCCCATATTAAGTCAGGCACAACACTACGAAAAAGAGCTTTGGAATTCAAAGATTTTATTCTATGTATATTAATGCATCTCTGTAAACGAAACTGTTCGGATGCCCATTCAATCATTCTGGATGCCATTATTGAATTTATTATGAAGGAGCAATATATACTCTACCAATAGTAAGAGTTGCGATTAAAAAAAAAAAAAAAAAAAAAAACGGGGAGCTTTAATTTTGCCATAAACAAGGCGGAAATAAATAAATAAAATAATTTTTGGGCTCATCACATTTGTTTCGAAATCAGGCAACTTTCATTTTAAGAAGCAGTGTTTTGAAAGTTGAGCAGGGGACAGGGTTTCTTCGCGCACGCCCGGAAGGAATGTGTGCTGGGCGTTGCGGAAGTGTAGTAGGTTCATTTCTCTCGCCGCTTCGACCGCCACTACTCGTTATAACGCGGCTTCGTTAGCGGCGGGAGTCTAGCGAAGCCCGTTAGCGGCGGAGTCTAGCGAAACCCGCAGCTAGGAGCCAAGTGCGTGGGCGGCCAACAGCGTCGCAAGATGGCTACGGAACGCGACATACTGTTATAGGCTGTTCACGGTAAAATGAGCACTTTTCAAAGCCCTGCTTAAGTTATACTTATATACACGTTCGTTATATCTTCTTCCGCCTTATGTAAAATTAACGTCACCACGGGACTCAAATAGTTTATTCATGCGTCGGTCAAATGAAAATTCGACCTCTGACTGCCTATCTCTACTCTTCCACTTAATATCCTATTACCGAGCGCAATATTTAAAGACAATCTCATTTCTAATTGAAGTACTTTTCACTGTCTTTAGGTATATTTGAAGCCGCGGTTGTGTAGTGGTTTAAATACTCGCCTCTCACCTAGGAGAACAGGATTTGCATGTGGGAATTCTGCCAGACGATGCCGCTAATCGACAGGTTTTCTCAGGGATCTCCCGTTCCCCCCGCATTCCGGCCCTGCTCCATAGTTACCCCGTTTCGCTCTCATCGGTTCCCAAAACCTCAATGTTAAGAGCCGCGCAAATCTCTTCACTCTTCACTTTCTTTATACTAACTACATTCACTAAATACTCACTTATTATTTTCCCCGATATCCACTACTATAGGCTATTCACGGTAAAATGAGCACTTTTGAAAGCCCTGCTTAAGCTCTACTTGTATGAACGTTGTGCATTCTTTGCTTAATGTAAAACTAACATTGCCACGGCCTCATCATTTTATTCATGCGTCGGTCAAGTGAAACTGTGAGTTTATTAGGAAAGTAAATATTTTACAAATTTGCTCATTTTTACAATTCATTTCATTAATAAAACAGAAAGCGAAAGAAAAAATTTTAATGATCATAAATTGTTACCTAACACTTTTTATTCGACGTTAAAATATGGAACTACTCTCCATCCATCGTTACCAACTTTACTGTGTGAATGTCACTCGGTAACCAGTTAAAATATATGCAGTCAGGAGCAGTGACTTTTTTCTAAGGTTTATTTGAGAAGTGCTAATTTTATCGTGAACAGCCTTTATACATTAACACTTTTCCTAACGTCTGCCTCTCGCGCATCCAATCCCACGGTCCAGTCTCTCTCTCTCTCTCTCTCTCTCTCTCTCTCTCTCTCTCTCTCTCTCTCTCTCTCTCTCTCTCTCTCTCTCTCTACTTCCGATACTCGCAGACTACAATGTCATCGCTCGTCGCTCCGAATACACTTGCGGCTAACGGCCGACCACGACTTCAAAAAACCCTCCACACGAAGACACGTCACGACTTAAATAGCTCACTTGGCCTGTCCCATAAGTTCCTTCGCCCTTCCGAGTCACGCTGAGTGGGACTATCCCAAGACATCGAATCCTCCGCGGACGGGAGCGGCACGAGTCCCGGTAGCCTTATCGCGGCATGCGTCAATCATACGCCGCTACCGTTTGTAACTCTACCAGCTCATCCCCAACCATAATGATATCCAAATGAGAAAATATTGGGCAGGAAGGCCAGAACGCGTTGGGCGAGTCGGAGGAGGGGGGGGGGGGGACGGTCGCTTGCCACTGCACGAAGGGATGGGGGTTGTTCAGTTCAGTTAGTGATGGCGATCGAGAGCGGTTGAATGGAAAATACTCTGCGCGAGAGTAGTACCTTTCGAAAAAACGTAAGTCGCGCAGCGCGGTATTTAACAACGCGGTAGTGGAGAGCGAAGTTATCAGTTTGATGTGTACAGCGCCAGAAAGGTCACGTGGTTTCCCTGCCTCCAGCGGCAGGCACTCGGGAGAGAGCCCCCCCCCCCCCCCCGCGCTATCTGTCTTACAATCTCTCCCTCAAAGCTGCACCAAGATTAATTACTCATTGGAACTTCACTATACCGGAGATGCTCTTGGAGTACTGCGCTTCGAAAGCCCTAGAAGCTAAATGTAACAATACTTTTCTGGATTTTGTACTAATTGAAGCCGATCTCCCGTGGTGCAGTCTGTTGGTACGCCACCGATCTGGGGTGCGGGAGGCTCTGGGTTCGAATCCCGGGCAAGGCATTGGTGTTTATTTAAGTTAGGTTATAAATTAGTCTAAACCGTCCCCTGCTAAGCTTTCCAGCATAAAACCGGAGGACGCTAAACAGTTCTACACAATACTAATTGAAACTGACTGCAAACAAGTGCTGGGACCGTACTCTACTTTAACATTATCTCCTTTTACTTAAAAAATACTACATGAACGTGGGAACTTTCATAGAAAGTTTGAGATCTGCCCTTTTCTGGCAACTAGTAGTCAGCGCCTCTGATTGTATACGGGCTGGATTCAATTGTATTTATTTATTTTATTTTTATTTTATTTATACTGGCAAAGCTAAGACTTCAATGCCTTCTCTTACACTTACCAGACATAACATAGTGTACACATACGTAAACATAAAATACAAGAAAAAGTACTTACATTAATAAGAAGAGAAACAGAAATATGATAGCTCAAATAGTATTAAATCTGAAAATGATCAGTGTTTTCATATTATATACGTACATTTTGAGCAAGACTAGAGACAAGGCAATGTTTAAAGAAATTAAAATCAAAATAGCACAATAATATTGATCTACGATAACACAAAATTTGTTTCATAATCCGCATTACCAATCATACATATAAATGTGCATAACATGTAAAGTACCTGAGAGGCAAACAACATATTGAATCTCAGTTCATTAAAATAAATAAACATATCTATAATAAACACTTACATATAGGCCTAATGAAAATTGAATGCAGAAAAACATTAGAATAAATTGACGAATGGACAGCAACAATTTACACATTGATTAAAGTGAATGTACAATTCAACAGTTGTAGGTAAATTATACAAATAGTTGAGAAAAAGTATTAAAAGTACTATGTAGTATTTATGCGTTTGTGTGGAATCATCGGTGCATATTCTTAATGTACTTGATAGCAGAAATATTTACGGTAATGCTAGTCTGAACGATAAATGAACTAAGTGCTCGTTTTAAAAAGATGACCTCACTAAAAAACAACAAAATAACCTGTTCGCGAGAGACAAAGGCCATTATAAACTGAGACAGCAATCATCTCAAGTTGCGTCAGCAGGCGTCGTTGCCTCTCTACCTCATGCGTATCAGCATCTGATGGCGACGGCGTTAATTTGATGGGTGGGTGTAACATCCTAGTCGAAGGTGGCGTCATCTTGGCGCCATGGTGTCCTTCACAGTGTCCTGCTTAGCGTGGAAGTATGGGCTTGATGTCGCACGGTTGTGCACATGAAGTCTGAAGACGACGGTTAAGGGGCCTCCATAATTATCACCTGGGTCTCATTTTAACCAGTTGTGCTTACTCTTAATTTTTTTTTAGAAACGATAGTAGAGACAACAGCGGATTCCAGGAATACGTGTAGAATGACATGTCTATGGAGCGGATAATAGATTGTTCGATTATTCTATTAATCGAAATTCGCATGCATATCGATTAATCGATTAGCAGATTAGTTGCTAATCGACTAGTCAATTATTAGATGATTAATCAAAGAATTTTTATTAATTTATTAGTGTCATAAGGGTGATATTGGCGGAGCAGCATCGATGTGTTCCGTGTGACGTTCTGGAGTAATGTGTAAGAGTGGTATAAGTAATATATTTAGTTTTTTGTTAGGGGATGGAGAGAGAACACGTGGCGGGTTCCTGGGACACTAGACAAGTGAGGTGTGTATGTAGTGAGAACACGCGGCTGGTTCCTGGGACACTATACGAGTGAGGTATGGATGGAGCGAGAACACGTGGCGGGTTCCTAGGACACTAGACAAGTGAGGTGTGGATGTAGCCACAACACGCGACTGGTTCCTGGGACACTAGGAGAGTGAGGTGTGGATGGAGCGAAAACATGTGGCGGGTTCCTGGGACACCTAGGGGAGTGAGGTGTAGATGGAGCGGGAGAACGTGTGTCAGTTCTGGGACACTTAGCGAGTGAGGAGCGGATAATCGATTGTTCGATTAATCGATTATGAGCGATGGCATGCGTGTCACTTCTGGACCACTACAATTTATGTTCAATTAGCCAACTGAAATAAGTACGGATCATTAAAAAATTACTTTAATCAAGGGATTACTGCACGCAACATTAAATAGAATTAATATAGACACCAGATATTAAAATTTACCTGTGATAACCACGAGACAAATTCATTAAAACGACTTACCCCAAACACGACAGAACGGAACACGAAATTTATATTAATATTATTACAAAATTCCTTAATAATATTTCAAACACCTGAATAAATGACACGAAACAGAATAAATCTCACCAAACGAATTTCACACATTCAAAATACGCAAAATTGTTAACGATTAGATTGAACACACAAAATCCTACAACAAACTATTTAAATATGAACACATGAAAAAGATATGTTACACTCACCCAGGAACGAAATAACCGTAGCACACTAAATTACTCACTTATCGCTTATGAAGCCCGGTGTAATAAATTCACAAATAAAAGAAACACACGATTTACAATCAAAATTAAAACTACAAGCCCAGACAAGCTAGAAATCTCTCCCTTATTTAACACATTTTGGACTACGCTTCAGCTAAGTTCGAGCAATGCCAGTTTAAACATTTCTTCATCCTTGTGAATAAAGCTCCGATATTTATAGAGGCAATGGTCCGCTAGTATTTAACATGACCGTACAAGAAAAATACAACCCAGCAGCTATAGTTTTCCTGCAAAAAAAATAAATTTTTGCTACGCCCTTATAAAAGGAGCCGATTGACTGTAAAACTTTTACAGAGTAAGAGACATTTGACTGGAGCATAATCAGATCCGCTACCCCAGTGGCTGATGACCAGCCAATGATGTACGTTGTAAAGCACAGTACGCACGCCCAGTGTGGTGTAGACCAATTGAAGAATGGTAAGTGGGAATACACAAACCAAAAGACTAGACATTCCTGCAGCGGTGTATACAGGTGATTCACTTCGAGTTTGTCTTCAATTGTAGTAAATATGAGCAGACATGAATGTGTTAATAACATCCCACACTGAGCCATGCAGCACAAATATCCAGATGTCATAAAAAAATTCCCCCCTTACAAAAATGCTCTCCAATACTAACATACACATACACGAAGTCACACATACTTCACCCCCATCGTCTTAGAAGGCATGCATCAAGGAACGTAAACATAAATAATAACCCAAAGGTATGCTTTAAAAAACATATAACTAGAATCATTTCACAAACACGTCTTTCGTTAGCTCATACGATCGTCACAATCGTTTGCCTATTCCGAAAGCCTATTGCGAAAACCCGATGCACATACCTCGTTGTATAACACGTTAACACGCAGTACCGCTGTTCTTACAACAGCATACGTCGGCAGATCGTCTCTGTCGCACCGACATTCGCCTAATGCGAAAGCCTATCGCACGCATTTCCCGTAAATTAATAATAAAAACGTTTCAATTAGATAAAAACTAATAATTATCCGAACACGCAAGAGAAAACTGTATGGGATATAACCAATGGTCCAGGCAGCTCGCCTTCTCGGATAGAACTAACCTCTCTAAGGAGCAAGCAGAATATCAGACTCGCCATTTACACCGCGCAAGTCACCCCTCCGACGTGGTCGCCCGACACTGTCAAAGGAGCTGCTCCAATATTTTATGCCTCGAAACAGCTAGGGGAGATGGTAGGGGCAAGAAACACACTCACCTGTCGAGACAAGTCTGCCTCGGCGAGTAACTTTCAAACTCTAGAAACGCATTTCCCAACACGTCTCCAAAGAAACTACCTTTAAAAAATATTTTCATATTGAAATAAATTCTAAAACTTTTATACCCAAATTCCAAAGAAATATTCTGCAAACTAACCGATTAAAGATAACTACAACTAGCGACGGAAATATTACATTATTCAAGGTTCAAACTCGTCGCCACTCAAGACTTAAACTAAATATTTGAAAATCCGTTTTCCACTCTTAAAGCATTTTTGCTATCCAAACATTTTAACAGCTAAGACAATTCTACAATCAATTTAAACGTACATATTAGTATATTTTCTAAATTACACGTTTGCGTTTTGATTTTTACTAAACTATATGTTTTTAACCAGTCTTCGTATAGGCGAATTACTGTCTCTAACAAATAAATATACAGGAAATCACACTGAAAAAGTATTTTCTCATCACTATCATTTAAGTCCGAAGATTAATTAACCCCATAATTTCCTAGAAATGAATTTTAACAGCAGCTCTGTCGAAAACGTATCACAGCGAAAGTTTAAAATTCTCGTAGCGAATACACATAAACTATCTTCGGAAATCCTAGTCGAATGATGCACGGAATATAAAAAAAATAATAGATGTATGCAAACTTCCAAATGAAGGAAACGATTTTGCACACTATAACCTATCACAATAAAAGAATTAGAACTATAACGATACGTTTCACATGAAATATTAAAAACTTACCCCAATGACATGTTTTAAATTATTATTTATTCGAAATTTCACTTCCCTGGGAAAAATAAATAATTCACTTACAGTATTTCACGCATTTCCCTATCGTGAGAACATATCTGTATGATTATGATGGAGATCAACTTAAAAATGGAAATGAGAAAATATAAGCACGATGTAACCGAACGATTTGAATTAAAAAACCTCCAGTTATATGCGCAAAGAAAAAACTATAAAATTATTAAAAATAAATAATAATCACACGTTAATTATTTTACGGAATCGCTCTTAACACAATCTCTCACAACGACAGTTGAAATCCCATAAACTTTCGTAGATCATGTTCACAAACGTATTTCACACGAAAATATTCCCGGTAATTAACGTTTATAAAAAGAAAACCAATATAATTTTATTAACACGCGTAAATAATATTGTGGCACCTATCGCATACTGATCTCCACCATTGTCAAAAGTTTTCGTAAATATAACATGATGCAGAGCAAGGACAAGCCATCTAGACTGTCTGCGTGAGGACACATCAGGTATCGTTTCACTCCCCTGGCCCAGATTCCCCCTAAGTCCCCCGACAAGCCCGGAAACTGATGAACTGCTCCGAACCTTTTGTCAAGGAATGTTTGAGAAATTTCCGCCTCTTGCATCTCGAATGTCTGACAGTTTGCTTCAAACGAATAAGAATTTAAGAAGTCCCACTGAAAAATTACCTCCTAATCACAGAGAATTACATTTCAAATATCTTTAATCCAAGAAAAAAATTCAATGCAAATATAAGCCGTTTTTAAAAAATTATTTTAATCCGGAAAAACTTTATCCCGATTTCCAATAAACTTTCAATAAATTTTAAGTTAAAAGTTTCCAGTAAACTAAAACTACGAATAATTTCACATAAGAGATATTTTCAATATAAACATATTTCACTGAATAAAAGACTGTTTACATTTGTTATGTTTTTAAAGAACGTCACTCTAAAATATGTATAATCCTAGCATTACGCAATTCAAAGGTTTTATGAAGGTAAAAAGTACATTTTAAAACCGTTAAATATTTGTGCATAGCAGAGAAATTATTTATTTTGGGTTTAGATATCTCTACAAAACGAAATTTTTGTTGTATTTGCTATAAGCAAAGTTTGATGTACGTGGGAATAAAGAATGGTTATATTAATTTTTTCTTTTACAAATGAGCCCAACTAAGATTACCAGTAATGTATATATTTGTGCAAATATACGTCAATATCACGTTTCCATCGAAAATTAAACCAATAGGAATTCGTACCGGAGTTGTAAAGTTCCAATGTTTCAATAAAAAAAGTCATATTTTAAACATTTTGAACCGTATAGGATCTTGGGAGATATAATAAACAAACGTATAATATCTAAAATACGTTTTCTTTATGAAACTATGAGTTTTAAAACCAATCTTCACACACGTGAAAAAATAAGGACTGTTTCTAACAAATTCCTTTGGCAAATGATATCATCCAAGATTGTTTGATTTACCATCATACTTATCAGAAATGTGTATATTTGGGTAAATATTAAAATATTTTATTTAAAATACTATATTCCGACAAATATTAACGAAATACCACATATCCAGCCTGAAATGACTTTTATCGAACTTGAAAATTACAAAATCAACGATATTTCAATAAACTTTTTCCCAAGAAAGCACATTTTAAGCAAAATTCAAGGAAAACAGCAAATATTTTACATTCAAGCACTATATAAGTAAAACATTAATTTCCGACTTACAACAAATAATTATATCTTATATAAATTATAAAGCTGACAGATTCAAATATAAATTTTTTTTTTACAGACACAACGAATTTCGTATTAAAAATATACGTTTAAAAACAGAACATATTTCAAATCATTGTTGAAAGTAATATCTGTAACCGAATGAATGCTGAGTCGATGCCTACTCTCCGAATACATTCTACAAAACAGAATTCTAAACGCATATAACTCTTACACATTCCTAAAATGGAAGTACTTCTATTCAGTTAATCAAATATTACATTAAGACGTACTGATTATAAACAGTTTTCCAGTCACCAAACAATCCTCAAACATTTTGATAATTAATTCATATTAATACCAAACACCTTTTCGAAAAGTTTGTTAATCAAACACATATTTTCCAAAGGTTTTTTAGTCTATGAACGATAAATTACGTTTGCTTATGGAATTGCATCTAGCTTTCTCTACAACAAAATCATTTAAATTTAATATTACCAAGTTAATTGCACGTTGGAGTAAACCGTATAGGAAATGTTTTGGAAACTAACAGTTTTGCTGTTTTTGTAAACAAGTCTTTTTTCCGCTCAACTGCTATTTGCGTCTCTGGAAACTCTTGTTGTTTAATTTCAAAAATATTCCATTTCAGTGATTTAATAACTTCTCCAGGTCTGCCAAAATGTTCTGTTTACCATCGAAGAAATTTAATCGCATTTTTACTGCAAGACAATCAAACGGATGGAAACACTACAAATATTGTCAAAGGGAAGAAATGATGTAAACGTGTGTGTGTTTTCGTAAACATCTATTGTTATGATAACATACTTTGTAATACAAATATAGCGAAATAAATGGTTTGAAACTACTTTTTTTTTTGTGTTTTACTGACTTTACAAATGCATTAATTGTAAAATTCCCTTATATTTAATTACGTGCATTTAACAATAAAGGTTAATATAATTGAATTGCTTCCTAGAATTTACCTATTCGTATTAATACGTATTAAATCGCCTTCAAATCACTAATGTGGTTTTATTTAATCAATATCCCGCCCACAAACCTTTATTGTTAAAGGCACGTAATTAAATATAAGGGAATTTTACAATTAGTGCATTTGTGAGCTAACAAAGACGCGTTTGTGAAATGATTATAATTACATGTTCTCATAAACAGATGTTTGAGTGATCATTTAGGTTTACATTCATTGATCCGTGTTTTCAGAGCCGATGAGGGTGAAGTATATGTGACTTCGTGTATATTTATATCAGTGTGGGAGGGGATTTTTGTCAAGGGGAAATTGTTATGACACCTGGATATTTGAGCTGCGTGTATCAGTGTGAGAGGTCATTAAATTAGGGGGTGATTTTTAGCTTGTTTGGACTTGTGGTTTTAATTTTGATTGTAAATTGTGTGTTTTTATTGCTTTATGAATTTATTACACCTGGCTTCTTGGGACGATATATAAGTAATTTAATGTGCTAGGGTTATTTCGTTTCTGGGTGAGTGTAATATATCTATTTCATGAGTTCTTATTTAAATTGTTTGTTGTGCGATTTTGTGTGTTCAATCTAATTGTTAACAATTTTATGTTTTTTGAATGTGTGAAATTTGTTTGGTGTGATTAAATCAGTTTCGTGTCATTTATTCAGGTGTTTGAACTATTGTTAAGGGTTTTTGTTATTATATTAACATGAATTTTGTGTTATGTTCTGTCGTGTTTGGCGTAAGTCGTTTTAATGAAATTGTGTCATGGTTATCACGAGTAATTTCTAATATCCTGTGTCTATATTAATTCGATTTAATGTTGCATGTGGTAATCCTGTGATTAAAGTAATTTTTTAATGATCCGTTCTTATTTCAGTTGGTTAATTGAACGTAAATCGTAGTTGTCCACAAGTGACACACATGTCCTCGCTCATAATCGATTAATCGAACAATCGATTATCTGCTCCTCACTCGCTAAGTGTCCCAGTAGTAACATGCGTACTCTTGCTCCACCCACACCTCACTCCCCAAGGTGTCCCAGAAACCTGCCGCATGTTCTCGTACCATCCACACCTCACTCGCTTAGTGTCCCAGGAACCCACCGCGTGTTCTCGCTCCACCCGCACCTCACTCATCAAGTGTTCCAGGAACCCGCCACGTGTTTTCTCTCCATCCACACTTCACTTGTTTAGTGTCCCAGGAACCAGCCATGTGTACTCGCTCCATCCACACCTCACTTGTCTTGTGTCCCAGGAACCAGCAGCGCATTCTCTTTCCATCCACAAACCAAAAAAATAGATTACTTATTCCATTCTTACACCAACATTAAAACATATATAAACAATTAGGAGCCATCCCTCTGGACAGCTGACTCCAGGACGTCACACGGAACACATTGATGACACTTATGACATTAATAAATTAATAAACATTCATTGATATCAAAGATTTCCAACAATTTAAAAAATTATATCAACACATTATTTAATTAATTTGTTTAATTGCACTGATTAATTAATCAATTATTAATCGATTAATCTATTAGCAATTAATCGATTAATCGATTATCCGCTCCATCTACATGTCATTCTACGTGTCCCAGGAACCCGCCGCTGTCTCTACTAACGATTAAATATCTCAATATTATGTTTTTTCAGTAGGACAGAAATGAAAGCCCATGTTTCGTTTTCCATCCCAAAATTTGATTATTGAATCATAAACGTGGTCGTTCAAAAGTGTCAAAGTGAAAAAAAAAATCAGTGTAAATAGCCTTCTGATTACGATATTTATTGTTTTGTAAAACGGAGTTTCAAGCTAAATTTTTCTAAACAGATTTCTGTATTGAAATCGTATTGTCACCGTTTAAAATTCTAAAGAAATAGAACACATACGAAGCTTGTTTACGCTACTTCACATCGCCTTCGTAAAGGTTCGTTATGGCCAGACGTGACCTCGAGGCGTCGGGGATTCGCCATTTCACAGTAATATACCAGTGTGAAAGCATGTGTGTTGGTAACGCCTAGTGAGAACTACTTCTTATACAAAATACTGTTACACTTAGTGCACACGAATGCGGTACGTTGTCCTTTGATGTAATTCGCCACTCTTAGTTAAGCTTAGTTTGTACGAGGCGGATGAATACCCTGAAAGTAGAACTTTAGCAGGGCTTCAGAAAAGGCTGAAGTAACCGTGAATGGATTATATTCTGAGTTCGTGTGCAAACCATCAACGGCACGGCCTCTTCCGTAGAAATGTGTGACGCATTGGCGCGCACGACCGTAGAGTGGCCGCACTCGCTCGGTGAGAACTCTGCAACCAGGCAGGCGTATTTGCGTAATATTCCGGCAGTCGACCACAATGCCGCTACAGGGTACGTAAGTCGCTTGTAACACTAACTCCACCCACACACGCCAGTAAAATGGCATCACTCGCCACAAACATGTCGGAACCGTTCGCCAATCAGCGCCTGGGAAAATACTCGTCAGCCGACAGCCCAGTCGATAATAATAACAATAATAATAAATCATCTTTATTTGGCGCACTTAAGGCATATATGCCTTCTCTTACACTGAACCAGTTTTATAATTTACATTTCCTTGTTACGGTTTAGAATAAAAAATAATTATAGTCCTTACAAATTAACAAACACTGCAGAAAATCAACAGTTGTTACTATACATCGACGAAAAACGTAATTATATGCTGTTCGCGGTAAAGTGAGCACTTTTTAAGGCCCTCCCACCAGCCGTTAGCCACTGATAAGTATGTCTCATTGCAGACTCAGACATTACCTTTTGAGAGTGGTGAAAGTATACACCGTATTTATCAGTCACGTGGCAATGTTGATATTAAAAAGTGGCGGGAAGACAAAAATTGGTAACACGGAAAAATTTGGAAGGACGTTAAAAAGTGCTCACTTTACCGTGAATAGCGTATTATGATAAATAGTGACATGCATATTTGAGTGGAGATTATTAAGTTTTAACGATTCCATAAAACACTGATTAACGGGAAGGTATTAGGCCAAGATATTCGTCATATACACGCAAGAATATAGTAATTTGCACTAACGCACAAATACACAACTGGACCACAAGCATACACACGTAACAAGAGCTCCCTGGCAAATCAAAAGATAAAATAGAACATTAGTTCGTTACAACAACGAAATTGCAGGGACTTAGGCCCTTGTAATTCAAACGCCTATGACAAACTCTGACAATAATAATAATCACAACACAGAACACTTTAAGCTGGATAAGCGTTTATACTTCTACATACATAATAGTATCAAACAAAATTAATGATTAAAAAAAATATAGATTTAGGAGTTAAAACTAAAATCAGTCACACTACCATTCATTCGACCATACATTCAAAATGCTCCACTTTACGGGTCACGGCGCCGTGACAGCAAGCACTGCACCAACTTCTTTCTGAACAAATGGTAAGAACCCTCATCGCGTATGTTCTGGCTCAGGCCATTCCAATTCCGAGCTGTTGAAACGCTAAAAGAATTTGAAAGATAATTTGTTCGGTGGAACGGGATTAGAAGTTTACTGTCGGATTTTGAGTGAGTGGAAAAGTCATGAGCGCAGGAGAGGTAGCTAAAACGATTTAGTAGGTATACAGGAGTATCAGCAAGCAGGATTTTATTTAGTAGATTTAAAGAGTGCTGTTTCCTTCTGTCATGCAATTTTAACCAGTGGAGTTTATCATACCACACACTGAGATGGTCTCTGGATTTAAGATTAAATACAAAACGTACATGTGTGTTCTGTAACCTCTGCAACCGCTTATTGAGGTGAGCTGCAAGGTCATTGGAGACTACGTTACAATACTCAATTATGGGAAGTACAAGTGCACATACAAGCAGCATCTTAGTTCGCTCCGGTAGAAAAATTTTAAAGCGATTTATGGAATGCAATGTTTTATAGACCTTTTTACAAATATGTGTTGTGTGAGCAGCCCAGAACAGTGTTTCGTCCATTACGATACCCAGATTTTGACACTGCTGGAGAAATTAATAACCATCCCATTAATTAAAATACTAAGCAAGGCAGCAGCAATGACATACGGAGAGCCGATTATCAAACACTGGATTTTTACAGGATTAATTTTTATACCATTAGCTTCAGACCATTTCCTAGCCACATCCAGATCCGAATTCATTTTGTGAAAAATGGATACAATTTAATCTTGAATATACGTACGTCTGAAGAACATATTCATAATAATAATAGTTAACATGTGAAAAGCATACAGATCCTTGAGGCACTCCTTTAAAAACAGCATGCCATTGAGATTTTCTATTTTTCGTTATTACACACTGATATCTGTGGCATAAATATGACTTAATCCATTCGCATGCAATCAGAGAAAAATTGAAATAGCTTCTTAGTATAGCTATGAGTATATCATGGTCGACAGAGTCAAAGGCTTTGCTGAAGTCAATAAATGTCAGGAGAGTAAGCTGCCTAGAGTCCATTGCACGTTTTATGTCTTCAGTAACGTTTACAAGTGCAGTACAAGTACTGTGCTGTCTCCGGAAACCAGACTGAAAGTCATCAAGTAAATTGTATTTGTTTATATGCGAGACAATTTGCCCATGAATAATATATTCAAGTGCCTTAGAGTATAAGCGCAGAGAATTTATGGGTCTATAATCGCACAAACCATTTGAACTCGATATTTTAGGAAAATGGCGCGCAAGAGCATTCTTCCAACAGGCAGGGAAGGTATGCGAAGTTATCGAGGCGTTAGATATGTCGCTGAGTAGGGCTTCAGAAAAGTGTGAAATAACTTTGAATGGATTATAGATATTATATGTGACAACTTTTTCCCCAAATGAAATTTTTTTTTTAATCGCATGATTTTTGCAAAATGGCATTCCAAAGGCTAAAATTTTACTATTTTTGTAACTTAATGTACCAGTAAAATAAATCAAACTATTTGCTGAAAATTTAACAAGGGGGGCTGAAAGGTCTTGTCTTAGTTTATTTTAAGGTGTGCTTAACAAAATATTTTATAAAAATTCAAGGTCAGCCACGATAAAAAAATGTACAGTAGAAGAATTTCCATATTTTCGATATTTTTTTGAAATTGGAAAAACATTTCGCTGTACAATTGTGCTAACGTCTTGAAGTAGTTATTGTCACTTTCTTTCAGTGTTGGAATATATAATTTCTGTTCGAAAGTTTTTTTTATTATTAGTGCATTTATAAAACAGGAAATTTGTGATGTTGACATTTATTTATGCGAAAATTATGCACAAAAACTGATCATGTCCAGAAGTAGAAAAGTATGTGGTACGAATACGAGATATAATCAATTTGCGGTTGCTTCACACTTTTTGAATAAAACCTTTCAAAAATCACTCTATATACAGACGTACTCAGTTGTTTCCTAAATATGTGATCTGCCACAAGCGTTTTATACTTGTATTGACATAAAAATACCTTATTTTTAGTTAAATCAAACTTTTGCTTGTATTTTATGTATTCAAACGAATATGTGATTTATAATTCGCATGAATAAAAACAGAGAGGAAATAAGCGCGTTGTAAATGCCTAGTAAGTAGAGACCTGAAGAATTCGCTGATTCATTCCAGGACGAGCTAGAATTCCAAATACGTGCGTTATATAACTTTAGCCATTGGTCCACACGGTGTATGACATCTCTTGGAGAACGCTTGCCCAATGGTCGCTTTCCACTGTGACAGCAGACAACCAATGTGTAGTTAATATCTGCATATTTGTACATACGACTGTAGAGTCTAGCCTGCAGGTCATTGAACTCGCGAATTTTTCAGGTCTCTACAAGTAAGGAATAGTTCGTATGCAATATACTTAACGAGTGCTCACGAATACGGTGCATTAGGGCCCATCCCTTTGGTATAATTTTCTAGACTCGGTTAAGCTTTGTTTGAATGAAACGGAGGAATATCGTGGAAGCAGAACTTTATCAGGGCTTCAGAAAAGTTTGAAGTAACGGTTAATGGACTATAACTACAGACGTGCAAAATTCGCGTTGTTATTTAGTACCATGCTATACGTTACTGTTATATACATACATACTGAAGTGCAATTCGTGATGTCAGTGTCTACTGGCAACTATACGGCGCCATTTACCTGTGTGACCGCTTCACTGACGAGTGGATGTTTCACCGAGAGTTTATTACTGGCTCAAAGCACACTTGGGACGTGTCACACAGGTTGTCGACGAATTGCAGAAGTCAAACGAGCGTGCATCATCTTGGAGATTAGTCTGCAGCCACAAAATCACGCCAATTCCCCAGGTCCCTATAACTGTATAAGCTATTTTTTTTCGTGGTCAACGCCCTTACGCGTCTATTTCACATCTGTATTGGCAAGTGCTCTATGGCCTTATATACAGAAACGGGTGGTTTTAGTGAAAAAAATTTCACTTGAGTTCATATGCACTTTCGTGGTTGGACGATTTTAGATGTCACGTGCCTCAAGTGTCTGTCCGTGAATCATGGACGTTCAGTATCCCAGCACTTTAATACGATTGTCCCAGTGAAATAAGAACATATCATCTCACGTATACACGTGGCCAATAACCAAAGGAAATTGTGGTTTGGGCGTAGGGTATTGAATTCTAGCATGCCCATTAATATTTTCGCGATAAACGCCTGTCGCTACTTATAGACATTGTAATGGAGGCAAGGAATCATTAGCCGGACGGGGCGGCAGTGGGGTGAGTGAAAGTCGAAGTCAGGGTCGGCGGTGGTCCTCGAGTTTTGGCCGGGCTGGGGAGGGGGTGACCTCCCACGGACTGTCCCCCAGTCAGTTACACCAGCGGCGCCGACGGAAATAAACATCCCCCACGGGGTCCCGTCTGGAGGCAGACCCTCAACGGCCAGACAGGCGCCCGTCTGTGAGGAAAAGGCGTCTACTACGCGAGGGGCAGGGGCCCCTCCCGTCGACAACTGTGGGGGAGCGACGCCTGTATTCACTCCTCCACGCCGCCAGTCTGTTCTTGTCATACCTGCAAGGGCTGGACTCACAAGCATAGACTAAAGACGAGGTAGACAGCTTATTCGCCTTCTGCGCATATGCCCAACGTTGACCCACCCCAAGACAACACTACTGTCAAAGACACGTGGTCAACTGTGGTGAACGTGTTTCTTTATATCTCAGTTTTTATTTATTTATTTCGCCTTATTTTTCTGTGAGGGCAGTTAATGCGTAATTTGCCTTCTCTACCACTGAACCCATTGTACACATACATGCATTCTATATATAAAAGCAATAATTAAAGAATAAAAAAAAATTACATAAATCAATATATCTAGCTGTTATGACGAACTGGTAATGTAATATACACTACGCTAATATAACAATCCATAATATTAATCTAACTATTAATATTTCGACAATTGCATGTAAATTAATTAACTGGTATCATTGTACAATATTAAGAATGGTATGGTATTATTCACAAATCGAGTTATCAAAAACCTGTCACCCTAATAGCAGACTAGTAGTAGTAGTAATAATAATAATATAAATGACAATAACTATTATATTAGTAAAATATTTTCACCAATTCGAATTTAATGAAACTGCAATACAAATTGATTGGACGAAGTATAAAAAATCTCAAAACCTTTGTTTACAAATCAGTTCCCTAACCTAACATACAAAACCATGTCGTTTTCGCTAGACGTGTTGGCAGAAAAGCAATTAAATGTTGGGACACGGAGACTGGTTGTACGCAGCCAGCGAGATCGGTCTACCTCATCTTTATTCTGTGCTCACAATAGTCTGTCGCATCCATCCGTCGTCCATCCTTCCAGCGGTCACGTGATCTTCAACCAATCGCATGGAAACATTTTTTTTCCTGTCCTTCCATCCGTCGCTAAACTAACTTCATTGGCGTCTGTTAACGACAAAATTTTAAGAAATGTTTTTATGTCCGAATTCTAATTTTTGTTTTTTATTTGAAAAGTGTAGAATGGCTAATACGAGTGATTCACAATCTTTTCTAGCTATGAAAAATTGAGTAAAGATTAATTAATATAGCACAGGGACACGCAGCGCACCTTTGGTTTTATTATTACAAAATAGAATGATAAGATTATTCCTGAGTCTCCTAGAAGCGATTCGACAAGAGGAATGACTGCTCATCAGTTCAACAACTTGCGCGTAAAAGCGACCGGATATTTGATGCCCGTACCTAGATCTTTCATTTGTGCTTAGTCGCAGTTATGTGGAAATCGCACTTGTAGCACGAAGAGGCGTTCAGATCTTTATAAATCCGTCCTTTATTGAAAACTGCCCATAGTTCTGTTGGGGAGACACAACCAATAGCATTTGATATAATTTATAAGTTAATTATATTATTAGTTAAGTGTAAATTTTCTTGATTTTTATCAAAAGTGTATTTTTTATAGTTTAAATTGTTAATAGAAATTTTTTTTTTTACCATAATTCTCGAGTGTGTAAATACTAGTAAACGCATGATATGGTCAATAATGCACGCCAGAGTAGCGCGTTGCATATAAGGGCGAAGACCCCTGTTAGCGCATTGCACTGTCGTCCTTGCGCTCCCCGGTTTCAGAATTGCCTCGGAAGCGCAATGCAACTCGAGGTAGAGGAGGGGGTTAAAGTAGCGAAGTTATAAAGTCGACCCATCGGCGAATTAAATATTGCTTTTATTGAATGTAATAAAACATATATACGATAATTTACTATCTATATTGCGCAATTTACCGTAATTTAAAAAAAGTAAAAAAAAAACCGCAGGGGGGCCGGGATTGAACTCGCGTAACCGTCGACAATAGTAAGAAATAGTTCTACTGCAAAACATTATTACACTAAGTGCGCACGAATGCGGTGCGTTGTCCCTTTGGCGTAATTTCCAAGAATCGATTAAGTTATATTTGAATGGTGGGGAGGAATACCTTGGAAGTAGAACATCAGTAGGACTGCAGAAAATTCGGATGTAGCCGTAAATGGACTATACATATTATTACTATAGATAAATAAACCTCTAGAAGGATTTCACATCAAAAGATTATTAATGTCTTTATTAACTGTAGTCTATACCGGACGTTTTGAGATTGGGAACGTGTGACCCGCGAAGCCAGCAGAAGGAGATATGGGCGTGAACATGTCTAACACGAATACGGGGGTCCGAACTGGTTACGTGTATTATTGACATTGCGAGTGTACAATGTTGACAGGTAGTACTGTACAGGTTAACGTATCAGCTTACACCTCACAGGAGTTGCTCAAAGTGACGGGCACCGGCTCAACGCAAGCATGACAACGGAGTACGAGATTCTGTCGTAGTCGTTCAAATATCCCACGCGTGTTGCTTCTGCCGTTGATACACGCACATACTGTGACAATGTAGGGATGACAGAGCCACCTTGTGGCAGATAGGTAAACCACACACACATCATGTTTACGCTTAAATGGCCTTCTGGACCAGGCATCCACACTCTCGAAACGTTCCTAGGTACGGTCCCTATTCACAGTTTAATTTTTTCACGCTTTTAATGAAACATTTTTGATACTAATTAATACGATTTGTGCTGATATGGGGCCAACGGAAGTAAAGGCTAGCAATGAAGGTAATATTAAGTTCGAGGAGGATGATATTAAGTTAGAGGGAGAATGTCAAAGAAAGGAACTCACCCGGTCTCTCACTCTACCGCTCAGGAGGAACGATGTCGGCTCTTGCTCTGGTCTCCAACCACGCCCCTTGATACTCACTCGTCGACTGCCCCTATGCACTACTCCGTAGTTCTGTCCACTCTTTACGCCCCTCTTCCTGTGTGCTGTAATAATTATTTCTGATCGGCTACCGTTGTGTACTAGAGGCGGGCTCTGTATCTGGATTGTTGAAGCTTCAAAGGAATGCCGTGATGTCTGCTGGACCAACATTTTCTAGTGTTCCATAACATTTGATGTTGATGATATGTATGCAATACACTCTGACTCGATGTTATTGTTCATGAGTTTTACAAACTTGCGTTCTTGGGGTTTGCAAATGTTTACGATCGTGAACTCAGGCCTTGCCAGCCTGATCACAATCTCAAACATTCGCTGGTAATTGTGACACGAGCTGTGATTGCCGGAGCCACAACAGAAAGAACTCCCTCCAACGGCTGCAAGGCGTGGCCGTTTCTTGCTCAACACGCGCCCGATATTGAGGTAGGAAGATGCGGCGGACGGCGTCTTCGTCGCCGAGACACTGCACCATGAAGACGCCAAGTGAATGAAGGCGGCTCTTAAGACCGAGGTCTTGAGAGCCTAATAGGGTGAAGTGAGGAGGGCATGGAGCTGCGCCGGAATGAAGGGACAGAGGAAACGGGAGATCCCCGAGAAAACCCGCCGGCCAGCGGCATCGTCCGGCACGACAACCACATGCGAAACTCCGGAGTAACCCGGACGGGGATTGAACCCTGTTCGCCGTTGGAGGAGGCGAGAAGTCTAACCGCTCAGCAACCGTAGCCCCATGAAGACGTCAAGAGGTGGGTATGCTGACAGCAGTAATACGTCTACAGGCATCAGCCTTCGGAATCATGAATTGGAAGAAGACTTCCCTTTTTCAGTATACGTTTATGTAGGTATATTCTCAATGAGTAATAACTCATTAAATTCGTGCTTATATTTGATGATGATAATAATAATTAAAATAACATTATTTCAACACTTTAAAATATTCTTAAACTACACTCAAATTTATTTTATTAATACACCCAGTGCCAAGTATACCTAATTCTGAATTCATCATATATATGAATACGCATCTCCTTTCTTAATTATTTAACGTGTAATTTAAGCCAAAATTTATAAATTACATCAAAATACAATAACCCGAAGAAGTATAACGTCATGCAGCGCACAGCCAATAAGTTATGGGTAAAGACAAGCAAAACTCGCATTATTATTTGGCACCACGCTAGACTTCACCGCTCTATATACGTTAGCGTATGTGTCATTAGTAATAGGGGCGAGCCGGTATTACTTGACTTTTGGTTAATCGGAATAACCCTTTGATATCAATTAAATCGGATTAATTCTTAATCTTATCTTAATCAAATCAATTTTTGTATTATTTTAATCCGATGAGAGTAATCCTTAATCCAATATTAATCCAAAAAAGTGATCAAATAAATTTGATCAAATATCTTTGGTGAAAAGGTATGATCATCTTTCTTTGATGGATTTTTTGTGTGTGTATAGATTGGTGTACATCATTTTCTTTCTTTCTTTTTTGGGGTGGAGAGTGGCTCTGGTACGTCCTCACCATTGGAGCTCTGGTGTTGTACTGGAGTGTGGTGTGTTGGGGAAGGGGTGTATATAGGGAAGCGATGTTGTCTGCACGACGAGTGAGATGTGCTGGGGAAGAGCTATATATGTGTGTCGAGTTTTGTGCAAGAGTGGCATAAGTGTATTTTGTGTCTTGTAGACATTGGTGTAAGATAGGCGAAATTTTGGTTGTAGTATTTAGACAGAAAGCAAAAACTACGTATAGGAAAAACGAATGACGAAACCCAGCTATCCTGTTATTTTTTTTAATTAATGAAAATCTACACAGAGGAGAAACACATCTGTCCAGCTGCGCGGTTGATGAAGTAATGATGCTAGTATAGAATTTGTGGAGATTTATAAGCACGATTAGAGAAATGGAGCGCGGCCGGCGTCTGGTAGGCGAATAAGGTTTATAGCTAGTCGGAAAGAGAAGTGAATAGACAACTATGTGACAAATAGATAAAAATTATGTTTACGATGCACGCACTAATATATAAATCACACTATTTGAAATTTAAAAAATTAATTAATGAAATTGCACAAGCAGTAGAAACACATCTGTCCGGCTGTGAGGTCAGTCAAGGAATAATTTATAGACGTGGAGCTTGCAGCCGAGTTGAACACCCAACTACGTGAATGGATCAAAATTAATGTTTACGAATTAATATTTTCCTAGAAAATTCGTTTACCGCCCATTCTTATAACTCAGTGATGGAATAAACCACAAGTTCAAAATACGCAAACTTACTAACGAACTGATTTGAATACACTACAGCAGTCAACTTTTCACAATATGGAACGATATAGCAGTTCCACTTACCATGGACAATTAAAGATTTCCAAACTCGCATTTTGAATTATACCTAAAACATATCCTATTTCCCTATGAATTAATGATTTATAAAATAATTAAATTTTAACCAGACACAATAGCATAATAGACATACACGTACGTCTCCCTCTCATTTTTACATGTACCTTAAATAATTTTTAAACATGTCCATTCGTTGTGGAGTCTGATGTAGGAATGAATTCAGCATAGCACTTATGTCGACTTATAAGCTGTGTGTTATAGCAGAGGCAATGTCAACCGAGGTAATGGGAAAAACTCCTTGACGTTAAAAGTTTATGTCACAAATATATAAAAATATCTGGATACGAATTAAATGGTTTATATTTCCCTATCATTATACTTTAACGAGTTATTTATCCACGAACAATTTAATCACATCTTCCTGAATGTTTCACATGAAATTAAAAAAAAACTTACTCTGTTGTCATGTTTGAAATTCACAATTTCACTTCACTGGGAAATACAATTCACTTGCACTATTTAACGACGCATGCAGAGAACTGGTTTACCGCTGTGAATAAATGTTTCTATAGCAAGAAGAAGAGTAATTCAGTTTTAATTTCCTTTGAAAATTAGCTCGAGATTCAGCTTGTGTCGAAACCGATGGTATAATTATGATGGAGATTAACTTAACAACAGAAATTGCAAATACTTAATGATAAAATATAATCATGATGTAACCGAATGATGTGAGTATACAAACTTTCTCGATAAAAACCAATACTAAGTTACTTAACACAAACACAGTACATCGATCCAGTCTTAACACACAAAAATGTTTTCCCAGTATAATAAAGCTTATAAAAACTACTGAAAAATATTTCGAAAAAAATTGGTATACAGGCACTGAACCCAGAGCATATAATATCACTAATTTAGAATCGCGGGTCAGGCATATGATATGTCTATGGTCTAGGCCCGCTGGCTTGGTTCTGCTACCCCTCTATCATCGCACGGGTCCCTGCAAAATGATGACATGACCAGTGATATCAGAAGAGGTGCTTCAGAGGACAGAGCGATGAATCCATGGCAAGACTTGTAGTCGAATTGAAGATGGCACCAACCAGCGAGGATGGTTGAAATCTCCAGCGTACACCCCTTCCACACCCCCAGCCTTCCAACTCCAAATTCCAGAATGTGTCTTTGTCCACCTCTTCGGGGAACTGTCTACCTGCCTGACACCCCTCTATCACCAATTTTGAATGCAGCCACTGGGGTTAAGAAACTCCAATCCTTTTTGTCCATTTGAAAATAGTTTGCAGGCCAGAGTTTCAACAGTTTTGAACGTTTGCTGCCAATGAATATATCTTAACAATTCCCACTATTTAATTATTGCACATAATTTGTGAGAAAATGTATAAATACTAGCTAATCACGATCTAGGTGAACGACTCGAATGAACAATTGTATACAAATTTGCCACTAAATTAATAAATGTATGAATACTAACCAAACTACTTGAATGTAACACTTCAGACACTGCGACAAAGAAAAATGATGAAATCAAAACTAAGTTATGTAAATGTCATAACACAAACACAGTTTATCGATCCGATATAATTTAAAAAAAAAACTCTGTCGAAAACGTATTGCAGATAAAGTTTAGAAAAGTTCTCGTAGCCAACACATGTAGACTAGCTTTGGACATCCACATTTACGAATTCTAGCCGAATAATTCACTAATAATTTTAAAAAATAATAGACGCATGCAAACTTCCAAATGAAGGAAAAGATTTCTACATTTAAGCTGTCACAATAAAAATTTAGCGACTCCCATAGTTAACAAGTAGAGAAATGGAATTCAAACATTAATCAACAATTATTATAAATACTTATTTTATTAACAAATATAAAAATATTTTCTAACTCCTATCGTATTTTATGTTACGAAGTTTAAATATGCGAAAAATGGAAATATTTCGAAAAATATTGCTACCAAGACTGTGAGTGAGATGTGAATCCTGAGTAGATAGATGAAGAAAGCACCTAGTGAGCACTGCGGGTAGTCGTCGCAGCCACGTTAAACATGGCATCAGTGTGGAGCCATATCCAGTATGGGTGATCGCTGTAGGCTGGATCGAAACCCCGGTGCTGCTGTGGGTGCTAACCACATACTGTCTCGTAAGATGCTGCTAAATCCCAGGCAAGCAATGGTTGGGCAACGGGTTCCTGAACATGAACATTGAAGTGATACTCCATAGCAGCCAAGAGCAGAGATGTGTGTAGAACCAGTTTTGAGGAGATACTAAAATAGGTTTTTCTGACTGTGGGAGGGAGTTGGATGGCACTGCTACTACTCCCCTCCCACACCGCATCTTTGTTAGTTTCTTCAGCCCTGAAGCAGAGCGCTATCCCAGGAGGGGCGACCTCGCACCTTTTTCAAGGGAATGCAACACCCTGCCGGACTGTCTTCAAGTGACAAGACGGTATCTCTCAGGACAAGGGCTGCTACTAGCAATGCTTTTGCTTTTTGTGTGTCCTGAACACATCCTACCTGTAGGAATCCTGAAGGCTTCGCGCAAAGCATCATACACATTTGCTTTCAGAATAAACACTAAATTAACTTATTTACACAATAAATGCAGATATAAAGTAAATGTAATTTCTAGGTGATTTAGATATCGCGTGCAAAATTGTCTGTGCTTGTTGAAACCTATTTGCTATATTTTACATATGTCTTTAAACCCCATATACAATAAGTAAATTATTTATTTATTTAGTCTTTTTTTCTGTTAACACACAAAATTGCTTAGTCTATTGTGAATATCCAAAGTCTTTACTTTATTAAATATTAACGATTTTGCTACTGTAGATAATATTCCCACGAACTTATTTCACATTAAGACAGTATTGTTCGTTGTTATGGAATGCAGTCAGAGTGATTCATCAACTGTTGTGAACAAACACACACTCATTAAACCAATTAAGAAAAAAGTACATATTCAGTTCACACCCAAATAATTCTGTTCACTTAAAACATATCAATCAATCAGGTAATTTTTGTTTTGTAACGTTGATATGCATTTTTCAAGATATATCTGTAAAAAGGTAACACCTGCGAATAAATAAATGGCCTTCACACAAACAATGTAAATAGTTATGAATCTGGTGGATAAAGTAATACATTACATTTTATTTTTGGGGTGTACATTGACTCACACTTTCTCTAAGATACATATTTTATAAAATTTAAGATCTATTGTTTGTTTGGAGATAAATGAAACACACATTCAGTTTGAACTACATTTTAAATATATCCCATTTTTTAAT
Source organism: Dryococelus australis (assembly GCA_029891345.1). Taxonomy (NCBI): domain Eukaryota; kingdom Metazoa; phylum Arthropoda; class Insecta; order Phasmatodea; family Phasmatidae; genus Dryococelus; species Dryococelus australis. Next base: position 63,061,718 of record CM056993.1, on the reverse strand, counting down.
TTTCAGCAGCAAAATATTGATTTGCATATACTAAAATCACATTCTTCTTAAAATATCTATTTACATATACAAAAATTCACATTCTTATTTATATATCTGAGTTTTAAAGATCTTTATTAATTAAAAAGGCATTCAAGCATAACACATTGCGTGTTTGATGTCATATTTTGTGAGGATGTAGTAAGACATTGTGTTCCACATCTGGGGAACGATGTTGATAACATTTGGTTGATGTTGTAGGAAGATGAACTTGTTTCTCTAAAATCTGTGAGAACTTGTTATTTACAGTGGATTCTAGATGAAGTGTTGGCTTGCTGGCTGTTATAATTTCAGATTAGTTCTTTTACACCACTGTCTGTCAGTTTACTACCTCACTCATGGTACATCTGGAAGTTTAATTTACTCAAAGATGGTAATGTGCCATTGGTGGTATTGCATACAGCAGAGCTGAATTTATTATGATATTGAGCAGTGTTGCAGGAAAAAAAATGTAGACAGGAATTCTATAATATCACACAGGGATACACCACTAGACTGAATGAAGTGCTGAAATACAAGAAGTGCAAAGTTTGTGAAGGAAATTTGACACACACATCATAATGGCATGAGACAAGGTTCACAGTTCAGAGGCTCTACACAAATTCTGGCTTAGATAAACAGGAAATTTAAGGATTTCCAATTGTATGAAAACCTTGAACCAAAAATTTTTACTCTGCATCGGAGCAAGTGAAGACATTTTTGCTCTCCATATCAAGTCTTGTGAGCCAATGAGGGTGAAGCAAGGCAAGTAATGGAGCAGTGCCGGATTATGTCTTCTTATCATCAATTAATTTGTATTACTTAGTATATTTGCCCCTGGTGGTGAACACTCTGTATTGGGAGATATGAACAGCCATGTAAAACAGAATTTGCCAGATCCACAAGTACTAAATTCTTTAAGTCTGATTGTTAAGGAAGGGACTATGGTATTTTCATAAAGTTCACCAAAATCAGAAGAATGCAGGATAGGGAGGGAATTACATTTAAAATAGACGTTTCTGTAATGCCATCCTCTACCATGGAAGTTTTCAAGTACTTACCCAGTATGGTAATGGATACTCCAAACAAGTCGTTGTGATATTTTAGTTAAATCCACCAAAGGAATTCTACACCTCAAGAAAAATGTCAAAAGTCTGTATCACTGTTAAGCCTATCATTAACTATCAACACATCAATTAGCCTACTGGCAAATGCAGTAGCCAGTATCTCATATCTGAGATTAGATTATGAACTTTTCACTGAAGCTGGAACGTCGGAAATCGAATTACTTTTCATCCCTGAATTAACATAGCGACTTTTTTGAGTAAATGCATTAGGTGGAGCTGGGAATGTTAAGTGCTATGCAGAATGTGGAGCATGTGGACAATATTGTGGAGCATGTGGAGCAGATTGTGTAGTAGATTGTGGAGCATGTGGAAGAGAATATGGAGCAGATTGTGGAGCAGATTGTTGAGCATGTCGATGTGGAGAACCAATGTTGCAGGTTTTACAATGTCTACTTAAAGCATCGCTCCAAGAAAATTGCTACTGACTAAAATCACGCTGAAATTGTTTTCTTGAAGATTTCATTCCAAAGGTCGTTCTTTAATGTCGTTGTAAGTTCCACAGAACTACAAATTCTTTACAACAGAAGCAACACAGCAAATACATGATTGCTTCGATACTATTCCAAGACTAGAATGAAACTGCAAGGCATACACCTTTTATAGGTAGATTTAGGCAATTCTAGGAAGCAAGTCAGGTATATTATTCGTTTAAAACACAATATATCTTAAATATATTACATTTACAGAGTTTTATGTATTAAATCGCTTTAAAATTACTAATAGTTTTTTTAAACAATATCCCACACACAAACATTTATGTGTAAACACATTTAGATTTGATTGTTAAATGCATGCAAACAAAGTTTACATAATATGTCAGAATATGAGCATATTACAATTCATGCATTCATACAGTCAGTGCAACACAAAAAATAGTATCAAACTATTAATTTTGTTACATTGTTCTCACATATGGCTTACAGAATACATTTTCTCATCACTGGGTGTTTACAAAAACATTTTTTTACATCATATATTTTCCATTCTCTCCATGGCAATGCTTAAAGTATTTTCATTTATTTGATTGTTATATTTTTTGTGTATTTGGGTGCATGTGAGATTATACATTCTGGTAAATCAGGAAAAATTTCATAAAAAGAGTGAATACACTTGTAGACTTGTATTTGGACACTTATGGTAAACAGGACATTTATTTAAGATCTGGACAAGATGTTAAATCATTAAAATTTTCTCCCTCTAAGGGACAATGGATATTTTTGAAATGAAACAGCCCATCGCACATCTCTCCAAAATGATATATTATTCCATTAGACAAACAAGAGTAATTCACACTCGAGTTTCTAGGGGTGACAGAGATGTAAATACCAGTTGGGTGAAAGAATCACATGTTTGCAGTAGGAACATCACAAAGATAATAAAACTATTTCTTTCTGAGACAAGCTCTAAATGGTTTACTCCAATGTGCAAATAACTTGCTGATATTCAATTCATGCTTCGATTTCTATATGAACAAACAGGTAATTTTGTTCTCTGGTTCATTCATTTTTACGAACTACTGGATTACATACAACCAAATACTTTTTATACTACATTCCACTCATTAGTTTACAATGTTATCTCATCCCAAATAGTGCCATATCACTCATATAATATCCACAGGTGATTCAGGAGGAGAATCATCATAATCTGTTTTACCCATCAGGCATCATTACCCAAGTAGGCATTTATTTAGAGTTTTTCTCTGCATATAAGAATGTCGGATTAGATCTGTGTGTTTTACATAATTGTTTGAATAATGGACAATTGTATCCTTTTTTAATATCTGTTACTTTCCCATTCCACACGCTTACGAAAATATGTTTTTTTCTCAATTCCACCTGCAAATATTTCACAATTATTCAAGTGTTGTTTGCAAATATCTCATACTCCATACATCCACTTTCCCATTTTAAACCATGGTGGTGTTTGCTTAACACCTATTTGTTTTCTTGTATTTAGGAGTAAGATATTTCCAGTCGAAGAGTGCTTTGAAGATGAATACAGTTGTATGATCTTCCATATCAGTAATAGCTAATTCTTTAATGTTAAATTTATCTGGAGGTTTAAATCCGTGTACATTGCAAAATATGTTGTAATGTGGTTCGTATCCTACTGACTCAATTCATTATTTTTACAAGCTTATCGCTTACATTTTAACTTGCTAATCTATTGTGAATTATCAAAGCAAATGTTGGTGTATTTTCTGGAATGGGTGTATTTACAATTATTTAAATTCATGAATCAATTATGTTATTGGTAATTGTGTTGTCTTGGTTGCTTACATCAAATACACATAATGCTCCTCCACTTTTCAAGGTTTTGCGATCTAGTATTGGTGAACTCATTTTGTTAGAATACGATGCCTTAAACTTTGTATACATATTATAGCAAATAAGGAATTCCCCATTATCAAAATTCGTATTAAAATCAACATAGTGATAAGTTTGGCTGTTTAGATATCATTTAGTATTTTTCATATCTCAATTATCGAATAATGATTGATCTGCTTTTAAATTGATTTGTCTGATTGTCTGATAACATATCTCAATGAATCAAGGTTTCTCAGATGAAAAACTTGATTTCACATGCAACACAACTTTTTGTGTAGTTGGGAGAGTTGGAAAGGACTCCAGAGCCCATTATCTGTATGCCTAAATTTTTATCTTTTTGATATATTTTAATTCTTATATTTTATTGCTCCACCCAGCCATCAGACCTGTATAATCATTGTTTACAGTTTGCAAGAGATAGTTTTTTATTGTGGAAGAAATTCTACATCTCTTGTATCATAGATTTCCACTCCATTGAGCAGATATGAAAATCTATTGATAAAATGAAGTATGCTGTTTCTTACTATTTTTGTAGTTGCTGGATTGCTTGCATCAACTTTTTTTTATAGTTCTTCTAAACCTTAAACTTGATTTAGATGGTAGTGTGTAAATATCATGTTTTTAAATTGAAATCCTTAATTCTAATTTAAATGTGTACATACCAATTCGAAATGGTTCATACATTTATATATTTCAGTATTTGTTATTGCATCTTCATATCTGATTGGTTCTTCAACATTAAGTATGTCTTCCATTTCGATTAACCATATATCCCATTTCTTTTAAAAATAATTTGTTGCCTCGTGTTAACAACATTTGGTGTATATCGAAATGGAAACACATGGTTTCTGGGAGTTTCGTTTATTATATTTTTGTGTGACAGTAGAATTAAAATAGGTGATGACATATCTGATGAGAGTAAAGGTTTGTTTGAATTATTATTTTAAATGTTCTAAAGGGATATTTCAACACCAATTTATAGCAATAAAAAGAACTTCATCATACTAATGCGAAAATTACATTTAATAGGAGATATTGGCAGAAGTGGAATATAAAATATGATATTGGTGATCAGTTTTCTCCTGTATATTGGAGCAATCCTAATGAATTGGTTGATAGATTAAAACTTCTCATCACTTCGAGAGAATCTGGTAATAATTCACATACAAACAAAATTGTTTCTATTATTGAAGAGTTGAAAGAAGATGGTTATATCACCAATGAAGTTTAGTAATATTGCTCCAGAACTTCGCACTCCAGCCAGGATAAGATAACCTAGAAGAAGAGTTATTACTAAGATGCTAAATGATTTTTTCAAGGCGATTTGTGTGAAATGACATTGCTTTCTAAATAAAATAAGGTAACTGTAATAGACATTTATTCCAAGTATGGTTGGGCTATACCTTTGAAAAACAAAACTGGGAAACATGTTAGCAAAGCAATCAAAACCATTTTTAAAGAGAGAACACAAAAATTGGTCCAAACCAACAGAGGAACCAAATTTTTTCTGCACCATTCCGGAAACTAATGACAGATTATGGTATTAATCACTATGGAACATATTCAGACCTTAGAGCCATTGTTGCGGAACAATTCAACAAATCTATTAAGAAGTTAATATATAAGCATTTCACATCGAAAGGGACTTACAAATGGGTAAATGTTTTACCTAAAATACTTACATTTTATAATTCCATATATCATAGGATTACCAAGATGGTGCCCAATGAAGTTATGGACAATACTTAGATGAAAACCATTTATAATGATGTAAAAATATCCGATGAAAGGAAGCAAATGTTCAAAGTGAGTGAATATACACAAATCTCGAAACAGAAAGGAATCTTTAAGAAAAAATTTACATTTAATTGGTCTTATGAAATATTAAAACTCATTTCAAATAGACAATCATTTCCCAGACTGTATTGCTTAGAAGCCTATGGCATACAGCTTATAAATGGTGGTTTTTACAAACATGAACTGCAAAAGGTTAGTTCTCCAAATGATTATTTGATTTATAAAATCATTAAAAGGAATCAAATGTATCCTTTGTTCGATGGATGGGTTTCTCAAAAGCACACGATATGTGGGTCAAAAATAAAGTTCTTAAAAGATTGTAAGACAATGTTTGTAAAATTATTATACTAAATAAAAACATTTTGAACTGTATTTTATGTGTTATTTTATTTACTAAACCTATCGATATCAGTGGTGTTTCGATGTGCAATCAATTGGCTTGCTGATTGGATTATCTTCCATTGGATTAGCAGGTAAGTGATATTCCATTACATTTATTTTCTTTTATTTGTTACATAATTGGTTGCATTTTATAGCTCGAAATTGTGATATAATTCACATTTACGGGGTAATCCATTACATGTTATAAATAATTCAATTGGTATCTGTGATAGATTTGTATTTGTAAGACAGTCTGTGTGGGTTGTTGTGTGTTTGATTTGTAATTCATATGGCATTTGTGTTTGACTGGTTTAATTGGAAGTTTGCATTTAGGTGTTAATTTGTTGTATTTGATTTATAATTCAATTTGTTGGGTTTAGGTGTTAAATAGTTGCATTTGATTTGTAATTCAAGTTCGTATTTGTGTCTTGTGTTCTTTAATTACTTTTAATATTACATTTATTGAAATTGGGATAACATTTTGTGTTATTTTACAGATTAAACACATTTAGGGCATGATTCCATTTTAATGTTATTTAAAATGTATTTGAAACATCAATTATTTCGTGGAACTTGAAAAATGTTTCCTTGAGTTCGTTTCTCGGATTAGATTTCTAGGGGATTTTGTGTTTTAAAACCACAGTTCTTAAAAACAGGATAATGTTTCCCAGATTTTTTCAGTTTAATTTAATTTATTTAATTTTAGTATTTGAGTGTCTGGTTAGTATTAATTGCTGCTATTAATAAAGAGTGTAAAACAGTATTCCCCTTGCTAAAAATTGTAATACGATAATTGTTATTAAATTGCAAAGAATGTTTTGACAGTGTCAATTCTTTTGATTATTTTTTTGATGGTGTAAACAATTTTGATGGTGTACACTACCACTTATATTTCTGATGCTGAAAATTATCTTTGACGGTGTACACTAGTACTTTTAGTATTTAACATTTTTCTCTTAAACAAATCATTCTTGCTAGTCAAAATAAAATATAAAAAAACTGGGCTTAAAAATTCGATGCAATAGCGTGAGTTTCAATTTCATTGCAATGCTGTAAACCCAGTCTGCCCACATGTTACGAAACGCAAAAGGTGTGCGCTGGGAAAGGTAGACTAGGCGAGCCAGGTTGAAAAGCACTGTATTTGAGAATGCTAGTTGTTGGCCAAGGCAATGCGCATCACAGACTGAATTCTGGGTGGGAAGGTGTGGAGGGGAATTGTCCAGTCTCCCTCCTGGCAACGCCTGTGCGCAGAGTTGAAAGACAGTAGCGCATGCGTAGTGGGGTTCAGTAGAGTAAGTGGGCAGGGGAACAGGAGCGTGTTTGGATAGTGGCATGCTAGTGGCATTTTCTGAAACACGTTTCATTCTCTTGCCCGCATTGTACACAGCTACCGTGCGTGGCCCAAGCTTTCGGCCGCGGACTATTTTCTTACACTGCTCCGCACGTCATCCTCTTCAGCTCTTGTAACCTGACTTTCACACTGCTCCTCAAGCTCTTGTCTCTCCGCCGCTCGCTACCTGGCTTTGTCCACGAGGGTTTAGAAAGCCTCGTCCCCCATATCTATTGTAAACATGTTGCGCTGTTGAAAACTATGCATGCACGCTGTTTTTTAAACACACAAATTATTTGTTTACAATAAATTTGGAACAAATTATTACTTAACATAGAATTCTAACTTCAAAGAGATTGTAACCGAAAATCTCGCACACAAGCTTATGGAGAAATAAATTCGTGAAATGTGTATATTTTTTCAGCTGTGCACAAATATTTGAAACAGAATGAAGATATAAGTTTACTATTCTTCTGAATTTAATGACATTTGGTTTTAACGTGAGTTTGTTTAACGTAAGTTTTCAATACTCGAAAAAGATTAACTTGTGTATTGCTTAAATCGAATGATGAGTGTTTTTCATTACTTACAAATTTTAGCACGTGAAATGTCTCTTGTATTTAGTTGTAGTTTCCTAGACTAATTGTAATACATTTGCTGGAAAATGGGATAAAACGTCTTCAAAGTTTACAGGATTAAACTTAAAAACAGTTTCTTAGGAAAGGTTTATATATATTGTGATTGAAATTTATTGGATAAAAAATCATTTCTTGGAATTAAAATTCATTTTAACTTCAGGGAAATAATTTCATCATCGGGACTTTGGTAGCAAAATTTTATTTCCCTGGAAGTAAGCCAGGGTTTTAGGGATGAAGAAACCTTCCCTTCTGAACAAGTCAATGGACAGGCAAAAGTGAAATTTTTGTGTGTAGAGGGGAGAGGGGAACTTTGCAATCAGGTCAACATTTTTGAGTGATTTCAAAATTCGCTGGCCCGAGGTGATGTATGGCAGGTGGAGAGCTCTTGTGTATGACAAGGGACTAGAGGAATGATCGAGGGGGAGGGGAGCCTAGCAGAGACGGTGCTCCAGCTAGCCAAAAACGTGTTCTGGACTGGTGGTGGTGGGGGACGCATAGTGGGTGCAAGGAACCTCTCGTCTCGGACAAAGACACATTCTGGACTATGGAGTTGGAGGGCTGGAGGGGTGGAGGGGGTGAAAGCAGGAGCTTTCAACCGCCCTCGCTCGCTTGTGCCATCTTTAGTTCGACGACAAGCCTTGCCAAGGGCGTCGTTTGGCTAGGTCCCGTGCGATGATAGAGGGGTAGCAGAACCAAGCCAGCGGGCCTAGACCATAGACATATCATATGCCTGACCCGCGATTCTAAATTAGTGATATTATATGCTCTGGGTTCAGTGCCTGTATACCAATTTTTTTCGAAATATTTTTCAGTAGTTTTTATAAGCTTTATTATACTGGGAAAACATTTTTGTGTGTTAAGACTGGATCGATGTACTGTGTTTGTGTTAAGTAACTTAGTATTGGTTTTTATCGAGAAAGTTTGTATACTCACATCATTCGGTTACATCATGATTATATTTTATCATTAAGTATTTGCAATTTCTGTTGTTAAGTTAATCTCCATCATAATTATACCATCGGTTTCGACACAAGCTGAATCTCGAGCTAATTTTCAAAGGAAATTAAAACTGAATTACTCTTCTTCTTGCTATAGAAACATTTATTCACAGCGGTAAACCAGTTCTCTGCATGCGTCGTTAAATAGTGCAAGTGAATTGTATTTCCCAGTGAAGTGAAATTGTGAATTTCAAACATGACAACAGAGTAAGTTTTTTTTTAATTTCATGTGAAACATTCAGGAAGATGTGATTAAATTGTTCGTGGATAAATAACTCGTTAAAGTATAATGATAGGGAAATATAAACCATTTAATTCGTATCCAGATATTTTTATATATTTGTGACATAAACTTTTAACGTCAAGGAGTTTTTCCCATTACCTCGGTTGACATTGCCTCTGCTATAACACACAGCTTATAAGTCGACATAAGTGCTATGCTGAATTCATTCCTACATCAGACTCCACAACGAATGGACATGTTTAAAAATTATTTAAGGTACATGTAAAAATGAGAGGGAGACGTACGTGTATGTCTATTATGCTATTGTGTCTGGTTAAAATTTAATTATTTTATAAATCATTAATTCATAGGGAAATAGGATATGTTTTAGGTATAATTCAAAATGCGAGTTTGGAAATCTTTAATTGTCCATGGTAAGTGGAACTGCTATATCGTTCCATATTGTGAAAAGTTGACTGCTGTAGTGTATTCAAATCAGTTCGTTAGTAAGTTTGCGTATTTTGAACTTGTGGTTTATTCCATCACTGAGTTATAAGAATGGGCGGTAAAACGAATTTTCTAGGAAAATATTAATTCGTAAACATTAATTTTGATCCATTCACGTAGTTGGGTGTTCAACTCGGCTGCAAGCTCCACGTCTATAAATTATTCCTTGACTGACCTCACAGCCGGACAGATGTGTTTCTACTGCTTGTGCAATTTCATTAATTAATTTTTTAAATTTCAAATAGTGTGATTTATATATTAGTGCGTGCATCGTAAACATAATTTTTATCTATTTGTCACATAGTTATCTATTCACATCTCTTTCTGTCTAGCTATAAACCTCATTCGCCTACCAGACGCCGGCCGCGCTCCATGTCTCTAATCGTGCTTATAAATCTCCGCAAATTCTATACTAGCATCATTACTTCACCAACCGCGCAGCTGGACAGATGTGTTTCTCCTCCGTGTAGATTTTTGTTAATTAAAAAAAATAACAGGATAGCTGGGTCCCCTTCCACAGGCGTTGCCAGGGGGGAAGATATCGGGATATGTCAAACCCTCCCCCCCCCCGAAATTAAAATAAAATATTTAAATTAAAAAAATGATTTAATATTATATAAGTTATATGTATGTATATCACTTAATGATAAATTGCAAGATACTCTTGATTACTCCAGTGTCTTAGTGCTCTGTTATGTAAGCAAGCTGAATTGTACACTTCTCAATTGCCTGATGGTGTCACATACATTGCTTCACTTTCTGCTAGGCATTGTCCTTTCAGCGTCAAGTGAAGTGTCAAGTATCGCTGGAGATAAGATGGGCCACAAATGTTTTCTCAGCTAAGTGGGACTGCAAGTGACGTGCGCAGATTGGACTTCCTCCTGTAATGAGTGGTCCATAATAACTTCACACTTAGAAGTCTTAGAACTTTATTCTTTTTAATTTAAATTATTTTAAATTTGAAATAAGTGTATCCAATTTTTCTGTTTATAACTTCTCATATTCAATTGGATTTTCTCTCTGTTCATTTATATAATATATTAAAGAGTCTGGACTTTTGATATTTTCAATGCACTGCTATCATAAATAGGAGGAGATTAATGAACATTATGTTGTTCTATCTCTGTGTGTTAGCCCATTTGTTGTAAATAATTTGTTTAGCTAAAAATATGTGAAATTATAATTATTTATTAAAATATATTACATTTATAATTCCTTTTAAGCATGAAGGAGATTTGTAACATTAAGTGATTCTTTCATCTCTATATATTAGTCCACATGATTGTAAACAGCTTATTGGACTATAAACATGTAAAATTATAACTTTTTATTAAATATATAATAGGGTGTTTACATTTCTGTTTATTACCTTGTTAATCGTAAATATTTTTTAAAACTAATAAAATGTAATATTATAAATTTAATTTTTTCAAATATAAGAACTTTGTAAGCACCCTTAAACATGAATGAGGTTTATATAATTTAATATTTTTATCTTAGTATGTTAGTCTATTGATTGTACAACTTTTAGTCAAATATATATATATATATATATATATGTGTGTGTGTGTGTGTGTGTGTGTGTGTTTCAAATACAAAACACTTGTAATCCAACTTATATCTGAAACATGTTTATAGCATTTAGTAGCTCCATCTCTGTATATTATCCGTGTTTATATAATTTTGAAATATTCATGTTTAAAACTTTAAATATTATAGTTTTTTTAATGCAATATATTTGTTATTTCACTTGATTACGAAGGAGGTTTAAAGCATTTGTAGTTATGTCTCTGTATATTAAGCCCATTGGATGTAAATAATTTTTCAACTAATTTTTTCCAATATTTACCTTTAATATTATTCATATATAAAAAATGTTAATTTCCCCCCTCCCCGAAGTAAATTCCTGGCTATGCCCCTGGTTCCGTCATTCGTTTTTCCTGTGTTACGCTTAAACACTCCTCATTTCTCTCGTGTGTCAACTATAAATCGTTTTCTCTTTCTGTTTAATGTCTACGAGAGACAAAAAACATCACTTATGCCACTCTTGTTAAAATCACTTCATATACACCCCTTCCCCAGAACATCACACCTCATCGAGTGCCAGTCATCGTACAGATAATATCGCTCCCCTATACACACCCCTTCCCCAATACACCACACCTCATACGACGCCAAAGCTCCAAGGGGAGGACGTACCAGAGCCGCTCCCCACCCCAAAAAAGAAATAAATAAATAAAGTACACCAAACTATACACACACAAATGAAATCCATCAATGAAATTTGATCACACTTTATCGGATTAAGATAGGATTAAGAATTAATTCCATCAGATTAACATTGGATTAAAAATTGATCGGACTAAGAATTAATCTGATTTAATTGACATCAAATGATTCATCCGATTAATCAAAAGTGAATTAAGCCGGCACGCCCCTACTTATGTCATTTGTTTATTAGCTTATGCAAAAACGAGGAGCCAAAATCCGTTTAGACTAGGCGGGACATGATTGGGCTATCTTGTCGTTACTTGCTTCCAATTGGTTCAAGGCAGCCCAGGGCGAGTAAAAACCAGCTGTAGTCCAATGCCAAGAAAAATTCAAACTCATATGTGTTTGAAGTCTATTCTGTCTAATGATAACGCGAATTTAGAAGCCCCCCCCCCCCCCCGCGAGGAAGCAACATACCGCTGTTAGCTTCTCAGAAACGAGCACCTACAACCACGCATTATACTGCAAGATGGCGCTCTCCCTCATGATGCTCACCTGTAAAGGCGCAACCCGAGCGAGAAATTTCCAGGGAGATGGAGCTGCAGGGAAAAAAGAAAGCCCTTTTCTCTTGGCCTTCTCCCGCGTACCTCAAGCATCCACGTCTCGCTGCGGCAATAAAATACCAGTCGGAAATTACCGGAACAGATGACTCGGGCCGCAGCACACGATGCGATTGTGACGGTCCATGATGGCGTGTTCCTAGGAACATAATTACAGTTGCGTTCCTTGTGCTGTGTCTCATATTGAGGATGAACTGAGGGGAGAAAAAAAACAGTGCGGTTTTACTGCTTGTCCCATCAAGGAAGGTGTTTTGTAAGCCGAATGTGCTAGAGAAACACATTCTCCGGAAGACCCGAGGGAATTAATTCACGACAGAATTGGAACTCTTGAATGCCCTGTTTATGTACGTTTTCCAAATTACCATGTACGTTTTCATCATATAACCAAATATTAAATAAGCGACGCTATAAAATTATTAGAAATATGTATATTCTATTATTAACACCAATTATAACCCTAGCTATTATAAAACAAAAAGAATACTATGTAATTTGTAATTTATCGAACAATAACATTTTAATACGCAGTTAAGACACGGATCTCATTTTCCATTATTCTCTGTCAACATCACTGCACACTCTCAAGTTGGCACTAGCAACGAATTTTGTGCGATTACGGGCAGTATTTTTTTTTTTTTTTTTTTCAAGGGTTGACTTTCAACCAGTTATAAACAATACTTATAGCTCATACATTCCAAATGACTGCTGCAAAATAGATGGGATTATAGAACGCGATTAGTTGTATCTTAGCGTTTAATGGCGGTATGAAACTATAGCATTATAGGCTGTTCACGGTAATGTGAACACTTTAGTAATTAGCCATTTTTTATCCTTCCATCAATTTTTTAAACAAATATTGCCATGTAAATAATAAAAACAGCGTATTTCACCGGATACGAAAGTCAAGGTTTAGGTCTATAGTAACTTATATATATTGTCTATTATTCCAAATGAGAGAGATTCAAAAAGTGCTCACTTTACCGTGAATAGCCCATATCGACAATTTAAGTATGATCTAGTGTCCCATTACTCAAATTGCACGACTTACTTGACACAGACTGGAGGCTTGCAAAATTCTCAGACGAACCAAGAATTAAGGATTTCATTTCACACACTCTTATAATCAGGGTCTACTCCGTGCTTTTAAAGTGGCATTAGGTAAATGTCAACGATAATAAACGTACAGATGTCTCGCAGCGTGACTATGGACACACATGTTTTAATTATCGTTCCCAGCGACCAACCACAATTAGGACGAGCTGTCCAATGGTTTGAAGACGTTGCAGGTGCATATACTTTCACCTAGAAAGGAAGTTGTAACAATGACAATTGTTGTGTAAATGCCGCCTCGTCAAGTTTAGAAAAAATTACACTAAACAAATCAATTAATAATACGCTTATAAAACTTAAAAGAAAACAAAAATTTCACGCGAAATAAAATGTTTCTTCTAGTACTTTTCCCGGACATGCGCGTGGCGATGGAGTATGTTAATTTGCTGGAATGGCGTGACAAAACATATCCGGACAAATACCGAAGCTAAGGTACCAGTTTGTAGTTACTCTTTTATTTGTGTCGATCTCACCGTGGCGTCTAACCGAAGACCATTTTCCGTGCGTCTCGCATTTGTATTCATTCAAAATGATGGCCCTTCCGAGGGGCCGCCGGCACAATTTCGTGAGCCCTGCTTGCGCTGTTTGTGATTGGCTTCGGGACGTAATAACGCGGAACTATCCGGACGTAGTTCTTCCACGGAGGACCTCCCGTTTTCACGTCGGCGACGAGTTCGCGACGTAATTTTCCCCCCGCGACCAATCTTCCAGTTCGGTCCCCCTTCAACGCTTTGTTTGGTTCTGTGCGTCGGCTCGCGGGATACTCGGGAGGAGGCCCAATCAGCGTCCCGGACGCAGCTCTCATCAAAGGCGCCGCCACGTAGGCCCCCTCCCCCCCTCCGGGCCCGGCTACTCGAGTCGATTAGCCCGACGATAAGTAAATATCAGTATGGAGATGGCCCGCGATCCGTAATACCAGGCTCGGGCGGTGGGCTCATTACCATGGCAGAGAAGACGCCCGTCTGACTACCTCCCTCCCCTTACCTGGTCGCGTACACGCCCCTCTGCAGGTGAACGACTCCGGTCAAGGCAAACAGTCGAGCTGTTTCCATCTGGTTTGGAGAGGGGAGGTTGCGGGGAGGTGGTTTACGGCTGATGGGGCTTCTAGTTTTCGGGACGCGCCGCGCGGGGGGGTAATTGGCGGAGATGGGTCCTTCAAAAACCGCCCGCTCGAGAATTTTTTTTTGTTCGGGACGACTAGACGTTCCCGGACAGGACTGTGTCACGGAGAAGGTTGTGTACACAGAGACATAATGGCGTTCTGTGATTGGCGGCTTAACATCGAGGTCTTGAGAGCCGATGAGGGGGATTGAGGTGAGTATGGAGCGGAGTCGGAATGAAAGGGCGGAGGAAACGGGAGATCGCCGAGAAAACCCGCCTACCAACGGCATCGTCCGGCACGATTCCCACATGCGAAAATCCGGGAGCAACCCGAATCACCTTGGTGGGAGGCGAGCAGGCTAACCGCTCAGCCACTGTGGCCCCACCCGGGGAACGAGCGTTGTATCCGACTGGCTACTGCATCCCGAGAAAAGGCTCCCCGTTGGCCAATGAGCAAGTTACCAGACGCTGGAGTGTGCTGCAGTGAAAACAACAGCTAATATAGTGAAGTAACCTACAACAGCACACGCTAGCAAAATGGCGTCGTGTGGCAAGCAAAATGTTGGAACGTCGTCCGCTGATCGGTACCTGATGACCCAACCCACACGCCAGCCGACAACCTGAGCTAGCAGGCAGTATGCAGTAGCTCCTCACCAGAGCCTCGCGTGACCAATCAGAGAATGGCTACGCCCACATCAAACGAACCGTCACGTCATTTCGTTTCTGTGTTCTTACCAACTTCGGGAGTCCTGCTTCGAGAGAGGATGGAGCACCAGACGAACACTTTAAGGACAATCAGTTCTCACCATCTTGGATTTATAAATGTTTTGCCATAGGTTATATTTAAGAATTTTCGACGAAATTGTTTGCATGAGACACCATAAATAATAGCTTCTCAAGCTTCATCAAATGATTACAACCTCCTTACTCTACTTTTATTAATTCTTGACTAGTGACTGCCAGCAATAAACAAGTTTTTTTTTTGCCGGCTTTAACGGAAATGACACTAGCAACACTATTCAAGCAATACATGTTCTACAACATATGCAAAGCAATGGGAAATCCTACGGAATTGTTTATATTGAATTACTAAATAAATATTTCACGTGAGTGATGTAGTTCAACCAAACCATCCAGTACGCCGTATATTTTTACGTGTCATTGCTGCCCAAGATATTATGAAAGATAAATGCATCAGTCTGGCAGAATACTTACTTCAAGTTTTATTAAATACCGTTAGGTTATTCACGGTAAAATGGGCATTATTGAAATCAACATTTTAAGAATGTCACTACTCCTACTTCCGTATATTTGAATTGGACTCACTGAATGACATGCGCCCAGTAAAAATGGTAACGATGGAGGGAAAGTAGGTCCACATTTTAACATCGAATTAAAATTGTTAGGTAACCATTTGTGAGAACTGAAATTACTTCATTCGCTTTCTGTTTTTATTATTTTTTATGCACTGAAGTGTAAAAATGAGTGTATTAGAAACATATTTACTTTTCTAATAATTCCAGTTTCATTTGACTGACGCATGAATTAAGTGATGAGGCCCATGGCAATGCTAATTTTACATAAGGCACGGAAAAAGACACAACGTGCATACAAGTAGATATAAGCAGAGCTTTCAAAAGTGCTCAACGTGAACAGCCTATAACTTTTTTTCGCATTTGCTCCCAAAAACACGCGAACTTCATCAGACTTATTTGGAGTTAATTTGTATCCTCGCTCTTGAGTTAACCTTCCTTTCACATCCTTCCGCCAAATGTAGACACGTACTTACGTTGGTATGGACTAATGACTTGTATCCTTGCGCTCAACAAGCAAACATTAGACATAGTTATAAAAGTATATACATATTATGTTCTTAGTCACGAAGCTTCTCTAATACAAAAGACAAACAATTTCCTCATCCACCAGTTGAAACACTACACTTGCAATACGTTAAGGTCAGGCTTCATCATGCATAGACGTGTAGGGAATTAAATGCTGAATTCGGACAAAGATCTCTCAGTCGTTTTTATGGTAGTGTTATAAACTAAAGATTTTTTTATTAGAGATTGAAAGCATCTAGGTTTGTAAACTTTCCAAATTCTAATTTTTTTTATTTTAAATGAACTTTTTCGTTATTTATAAAATTGACATTTTATAAATAATTCACAAGTGTATTTAAAGTTTAAAAGTTAATATATGAATGTTTTACAAATCTAGATGCGTTCAATCTCCAACAATAAATCTTTAGTTGAAATTACAAGGCTAAGTACAAGTTGTTCACGGTAAGACGAGCACTTTTGAAAGCCCTGCTTAAGATCTAATTGCATGCACGTTGTGTCTTCTTCCGCCTTATGTAAAATTAACATTGTCACGGGCCTCAGCACTTTATCCATGCATTGGTCAACTAAAACCGTGAAATTATTAGAAAAGTAAATACTATAAAAATCTGCTCATTTTTGCACTTCGGTGTATTAAAAAAAAAAAAAAACAGAAAAAGTGAAAGAAATAATTTAAGTTATCACAATGGTTACCTAACACTATTTATTCAAAGTCAAGATATGGAACTATTTTCCATACGTAGTTACCAACTTTTCTTGGCAAATGTCACTCAGTGCTGCCATTAGAAATATGCAGTCATGGGGCAGTGACTTTTTCTAAGGTTCATTTCTTAAGTGCTCATTTTATCGCGAACAGCCTTTACCACAAAAAATGACTGAGAGATCTTTGTCCGGATTTAGCTTTTAATTCCCTATACGCCCATACATGGCCAAACCTGGCCTTAAGACGTGGCACTACTTTTCACAATTCTTGACCAAAGTAAAAGCAAACGTGCAAGTCAATGGATGAATCAACTGACTATAGTCCATTCCCGATTGGAAGCGACTTATGAAAATTAACCTTTGAAAAAACACTCTAGACATAACATATCAACCTGTTTTTTCAATAACCTGTATTCCACAAATATATAACACTGTGGTTAACTTTAGAGTACTGTATTATTGGATATATGAAACTTTACCTTAATATCTTCTATAACTTGTAATATTTATTTATTTTTAAATACGAATTAACAACAGCGAGAGCATCGACGTGTTGGCAAAGACCGATGAGAAATAGTTCACAGTAAAAATGTTATTTTATCCTAGTTTCTTAGAATACTATTTGTAAATTAACAGGTGCCTATTGAAATATTTAAATATTTAGGTAGCCCCGATGGCAACATATATAACTTTTACAGTTTAAAATAACAGCGGAAAATATCGTGAGTAGGCCGTAACGGTACGGTGTTGTTTTATCGAGCGAGAAAGCATCTTAAAAACTATGCTAGGCGAGGCTTGTCGCTTTCTCTCTTTCTTCGTCTCTTTCAACCTAGGGAAATTTCACTTCGCTAGTAAGCAAGGAAATTATACATCTTTTCAATTGTAACATATTTCATACTTATTACAGCAAAATAGTGATTTTTGAATTTGTAATTTACAACTGAAAGTAGATTTTAATGTTTGAATACTTTATTTAATATATTTAGATATGATGGCGGGGCAGTTACCAAGTGAAGTTGGCAGACGTGGCGAGCCATGACATGGTGTGTTGCTTTTTCCAAACGAAACGTAAATTATTCTTAATCCGAAAAATACTTCAAATTAC
The DNA here is from genome assembly GCA_029891345.1 of Dryococelus australis. Taxonomy (NCBI): domain Eukaryota; kingdom Metazoa; phylum Arthropoda; class Insecta; order Phasmatodea; family Phasmatidae; genus Dryococelus; species Dryococelus australis. The sequence continues at coordinate 63,043,682 of CM056993.1, read as the reverse complement.
CACATCATGTTTGTAGACGTTGTGTTTTTTAAACCTACCTAGGATGTTTACGATGTTGTGATAAATATGTGTTTCCACGGCAGTAATAAATATACTGTGACGTGTGTTTCGTTAATTATTGCGTCTGTGAAATGGCATGCCTTTGTGCATCGTGATCGATACGCTGGTCCTGTGCGTAAGTGATTTCAAATATTTAGTTAGCACTATTTATACGTTTTAACTGTGAACTGTTTTTATGACGAAGTTAATTATTCACATCCACGTCTGTTTATTTATCACAACGTTGTACCTTTGCCCTAAGGGGTTTTAAACACAGTCATGAAACGTAATTTGCCACAATCCCAAAAGAAAAATACTAAGTCCAGCCCGTTAAATTTCAATAAACCTAATAAACAGTAAGTAGCAATACATAGAAATATGAGCGGAATAAAAGCTACCGTAGGCGTATTTATGTGCATGTTCACCGCTATCTTTTAAAGTTTGTATGACAAAAATTAGCAACTCGAGTTGCGTGCTTGAATTTAATGTGCCTTTTTCGTTTGACTGGTTGTTCCTTCGTTTTAATATTTATTCCAACTGAGGCCGTCCTTTTAAAGAAATAACCCAACACATATCAATAAGAAAAGGATAATTACAATTAGTGCAGCCCTTTACCTCGCAGTTATAACAGTGTTAAACACAGTCGCGGCAAAATACTAACGTGCATGACATGTATTGAGCTATGTTGTGGAAACAAATATGTTAATGTAAAATTACCGTAAGACGTGTCAATTCAGGCATTTTTAAAACGTCATAAAGCTGACCTAAATAATATTAGAGGCCTAAACTGTTATTATTCGTACGGAATGGTTTCTGGAATATGACAAAATTCTTTGAAAAGCTGTAAGCAGTAAACATCACATTTGACAGGTATAAAAGTGGAAGTCACATTTCAATGTTTATTTTTAGGCGTAGCGAAAGTATACGAACATATGTACTACATACGCGATGGAATGTAAACATTGCTTTCGACAGATGCTGCATGGCAGTCACATGGCAATGTTTGTTTACATTTGGCGGAAGGATACGAAACGGGTCTGCAAGTAGATATTTAGCAGGGCTCCGAGAAAGTTGCTTCCAACGGAGAATGGACTATAGAAGCTATCTGTTCGACATACACCAAATCTACCTTCATTTGACAGACAGGAAGCTGTCCAACAACACATGAACTGATTGCAATTTCCTTGTCAGACAATGTAGTCCATCGGTCAGTTTTTTTTTAAGTTAAGTATATGCACATGCGGATAAGAAGATTTAATGCAATCTTGATTTCGATAGTAAATGTTAATTTTTTCGTGGCAAATAAAGAGCTACTTCGGACGACTTACAAAGTACCTTGAATTTAGGCAACCGCAGAAATTTGCCGTGCTGTTTGAATTGCCTAAATTACAAGCGAAAATGCATGTTTAGAAGACAAGTCATCCACAATAACTAGAGCTAGTAATTTTTCGCGAAAAAATATGAGTATATGGTAGACTTTAATACTATAAGCACCCAACAGCAGTTTTTTATTGCTATTGGTTGCCGACGGCTTGAGAAGGAGTTCTCATATTTGACCGGGCCACTTAGAATTCAGCAATATCGGCACGGCTCCTAAGTGATTCGTGTGCAGACAGTTAAAACGTACCAAAATGTTATTCAGCCAATCAATATATGTAAACGACCTTATAGTGTTGTGAAATATAACTCATCTTGAAATCTTTTCGCGAAATTTCACTACCCCTAACAATATCAGATTCTCGCCCTTTTTGCAGAAATTCTTCGTATTAACTTCAAAATTTCGTATTAATAGTAATTACTGACAGTGTACGATTATACAAATTTTACATTTTACGAGTTATTTAGCAAATATTTTTGTGCGTAATTTTAATTGTTTGTTATCTGCTTGTTAAAAAAAAAGCAGGATTTTTTTTATTTCGTAAAAAAGTCCTCAACTTTTTACAGCAAGCAGATGACACAAATAAAATTACGCTAAAAATATTAAACAACTCGTAAGATGTAAATTTTCTTTAATCGTGCATTGTCACTAATTACTACGAATCCAAAATGATGATGCAAAAACGAATAATTTCTGCAAAAGCTGAATCTTAAAGGAGAAAACCTAGAGTCCTTTCCACCGTCCACTGGCGGAAACGAAGAAAAATTTTGCTGGCTGTGAGTAATTATCACAAGTTCAAAAAATTGCAAATTCAAATTTGCTGAATGTTTACCTACATTTTTTTATAAAATATATGTACTCAAAATTTGTTATAATATATTAAAAACGTTTGGCTATTTGAATAAATTCGCATACGTCACCAATTTCTGGCTCTAATTTAGAATAATTTGCAGTGCTGAAACATTGTTGGACAAAGTCCAAGATGGCTTTATTCTGTCCGTCAAACTTATTACTGCAGTATACACGATGGATAAAACTGAAGTGAACGTTTATTGCAGAACAAATTGTCGAAAACATGTTTGTAACTTGCAGTTTAAAGATACTCCTCATGGGAGTATTTGAACCATTAGTTTATTGGCCAAATTACTATGCTATATAAGCTACAAAACTGAGTGTTTGAATAATTAGAATCTATATAAAGTTCAGTACCATTAATTAACGAAGATGTTCGTTTTGAATTATTAGTAGGGGGAGGCGAAGAGTCCAGTGACATAATTTATTCAAAATGGCGACGTGTGAATCAGTGTACTTGTCCCCCTCTCAGCACGCCTCTCTGGAGGTACTGTCTGTCGACGGGTACCCACCAGGGAGTTCTAGTCTGCCTGGTTTCATCCTCCCTACCTCACCGCACACCCCTACAGTAGGGGCATAGGTGGGTTACTGGTATCTAATTTATTCATAATGGTGGCTATGCAATTGCACTTGCACATGCACCTTTTAACTGCACATACGATTTCATGTGCAATTGCACATGCACTTGCAATTCGGCATATACTTCCCCCACACCCTTCCCTCCCCCCTCAACCACTGCCCTATGTGAGTGCCGGAGATTGGAAGAGGTGTTTTGGCGGGGCATCGTGGGATCGGTGCCCGCCAAGACGGACTTGCAGTGGCCGGTGCTTGGTAAGGAAGGGTACTTATACTTTATTTGTGCACTTGTGCAATTAGCAATTACTTACTGGTAATGAGAGTAAGTACACAAGTTGACTGATTGGCAGCCGGAGGCTGTCTGAAGAGGATGGAAGTATAAATGCATGTCCTGAAGATGTGGAGCAGCTGTATGACAAGTGACGGAGGGAGAGAGGGAAATGCAATTGCATATTGCTAGGATGTGTAAATAGATAATTGCATCGTGCATTGAATAAATAATTATATTAATTAAATAAATTATTTATTCGTGCACTGCCAACCTCCCGTGGAGCTGTCGGTTGGTGCGCCACTGATCTGGGATGCGGGAGGCTCTGGGTTCGAATCCCGGGTAAGGCATTATTAAGTTAGGTTATAAGTTAGTCTGTAAGCCGTTCCCTGGTATGCTTTCCAGCATAAAACCGGGGGACGTTAAAAAGCCCTTTATAATACCAAAATATTCGCGCACTGGGTATGTACGCCCTTGCATATGCAGCAATGAATTATGCATTCATTATTTAATCGAAATATTGCATATACTGAGAGAGTACATCCCACAAGTACAAGATCTAATTACACGTCTTCTGGCCAGGGTAACCAGCTCTCAAGTGACCTCCGTCACCAGTATCAATGGCTTATACCCCCACCGCCATATTGGATTCCTACCAGGAGCTAGGGTTTCATCATATTTTCTCAAATCATATGATATTACTTTTAAGAATATTGTCTCGGGCCCCTGGCCAGTTACATGCCACCGCGCAACTCAATCGCTGAATTTCTCTGAGTTGCATGCCATCAATATTTGTGTAAGGGTTAATTACGTTTCCTTCACATAACAATAAAAATTATTCAGTGATAGAAACTTCGCCCCAAAGTGTCTGACATGTTTATTCGTGTAAACCTACTGTTAAATATATACTTATGTTGTTTATTTATTTTATTAATATTTCCATTTTTACTTATATTAAAAGCATGTTGTAATATTACTATCTAAGGTTAACCTCAACATTGACTCACTCACTCTTTTTTTCTAGAGTGGCTGAAGTTTAAGTTACGACTCTTGTTTGATATATTAGTTCAGCACATCATATTATAATTTTTCTTGAATTTATTTACCCCATCACTGTACGTAATTACCTCACTCTCTATTTTCTCGAGTGTCTGAATTATAAGCTACGTGTGCCCACCCTGTTACATTTTAAGGTAAGTTGAGTAATAAATGAAACAAACATTTAGTTTGAAATACTCTAAGTACTCATCAACCACAAAAAAAAGTATCTACACACACATAAAAAAACATTCTTCTTCTTAAAACATTTATACGCAAAAATGTATATACATCGCTCCTACGTGCAAAGCATTAACTGGCGTGCAGTCTTGCTATCGATAATGTGCCTCTACGAGACTATTAGCATACACCCTACCATTTTATGACGTAATAATAAAAACATATGTTTCATGCATGTCCCTATTCCTTTTTTAATTGTTTTGTACAGGAATGTCCATACTTAAAAATGACCATGGAAACACTCGTTTGAGAATATCACTATCACTAAAACATGCTTTAGAGAGGAATGGAGGAACTGGAAAACTCATGAGGATGCGTAACGTTTCTTAAATGATATTTGTAGGCAACCTAACTAACTCAGATACATTGGAGGGATTTGTAATAAAACGTCTTCTGGTGGAGCTCTGCACGGACCTACCCAGGCGACCATTGTAGCCTCCCTAGTGGCCGGGTGGGTCTGATTGCAGGCAGTTGTGGCTATTCTCGTTACGTATGAAATATTGAGCATTTCAGTGTTGATCTTTTTTCAGAACAAAGATGAAAGTCTATACTTTGCTGTGATTTCGAACACTCCTTTGATATGCCGCATATTTTGCTGGAGCCTAAACCGTTTCATACAAGCTAAGAAAATGTTTTCATGTATACAACCTATTTATTTTTCACTACACACATTGTTACAATCTCAAGTTTAGTTAACAATTAAATTGGGAAAACACTGCTTCATTAATAACAATAAAGTTACACAGTTAATACATAATTATATATATTTTAAATTTATATATATGTATATTTTAAATTTATATATATAATATATATATATTTTATAGATAATATATATAATATAATTTAAAATGTATTGGTCTCACTTGGTGCTCAAGGAACATAGTTTAAAAACTGCTGCACTAGATTTTCCACTGACTACTAGGTATAGGATATTCACGGTAAAGTGAGGACTTTTGAGAGCCCTCTCATTTGGAATAATAGTTAATAAATATTTTTTGTTTTAGCCTTAGAAGTAAACTTCCGAGTGCGGTGGAATATACACTGTGTTTATTACTTACATGACAATATATATTTTAAAAAGTTGTTAGAGGAAAAGAAATGGCTTGTGGGATAAACTCCCGCATTTCCTGTGAAATAGTTGTTTACGCGAATATGCGTATCTCGGTAAATAAATGTACTTCAAATACGACTTTTTGTCAGTAAAGATATAAAAAAAAAAAAAAAAAAAATTACACATGCCCAATTTTTTTACTTTCGTTATATGAAGTGTATTCTTGGAGGAAAAAAAATCGTGAAAATGGTTAAATATCGCATTTTTAAAGCTTGCCTATGCAGTTTCTTTAAGCGGCAAGAGAAACGTACAAATATACGGGCGTAGTTTAGTCTGTAGTCTTTCATCGCGTGCAATAAAACCCCTATGTTACAGATTTAATTTACACAGTACAGCGTTATGCCGGAAACACTGCACGCCTTGCGCGCAGGAGCGATGAGGCACTAGGCGTGCGTGTTAGTGTCGCCCGTATCGCTCCCTCGCTTCTTGACTTTGGACGTAGGGTTCCCACGCGGGAATACTGTGGAAAAAGTAACTTGCCTATCAAAAGTGCTCATTTTTACCCTGAACAGCCTATAACAATTGTTTCCGCTCGAGAAAATGCTACTGTGCAGCGGCGGAGTGGTAGGGCCCAAGCGCCAGCTAACTGTTAGGAGAGGACAATGAACTCCAAGTGTGGGAAAACCTATGACCGTTAGCTTTCTACGTGAGCGCCAGTAACGCTGCCTTGCTCTGGGAATCAAACAATGCGGAAAGGTTAATGGGGTACCCTAGTTGAAATATGCTGTTCACGGTTAAATGAGTACTTTTGAAAGCCCTGCTAAAGTTCTACTTGTATGCACGTTGTGTATTCTTCCGCCTTATGTAAAATTAACATAGCCATCGGTCTCATAACTTTGTTCATAAGTCGGTCAAGTAAAACTTGAAATTATTGGGAAATAAATATTATACACACCTGCTAATTTTTACACTTCATTGCAGTAACCCTTCCACAACCAGTGCACACATTTGTATACATTATGAACCTGTAGGTAATTTTTGATCTGCACTTCAGACTGCGAAGCTCAATGAACAATGATCTCACCTATGGGTAAATTATTCGCAAACCATCTTAGTGGTCTAGGTCATAATTGGTTCATATTAATGTAGCCAAACATATAGCCGACAGGTAATTGGCTGAGACAGCGAAACAAGCGTTGTTTCGACTTAAGTACAGCACGCGTCACATAAAATTTGCTGTTTCCAACACCTGATACCATAAATTAAAGTAGGTCTGAAAAGGTTTTAAAAAAAATTAAACTAAAGTAATGATTTAAGTTATTACAAATGGTTACCTAACAATTTATATTCGACATTAATGTATGGGACTATTTTACATCCATCTTTACCAACTTTACTGGACAAATGTCACTCACTGCACCTATTAAAATATATGCATTCAGGGGCAGTGACGTTTTTCTAACGTTCATTTCTAAAGTGCTCTCTTTATCGTGAACAGCCTTTATATGGGTATCATTATAAGCGGTTGTGTCTACTATAGTCTTTTAAAAACCACGGAATATTTCAATAAAAAGATTTTTTTCAGGGCAGAAATGAAAGCCGAGATTTTGTTGCCCAATCAGAAACTTATGTCACTGAAACACAAAATGTGGTCGTTGAAAGTTGCAAAGTCGCTGTAAGGCCCAGCCTCTGTTTACTATATTTATTCTACTGTAAGACAGTGTTTTATATTACGGCGAAACTACTGTAACTTTTCTGAACAGATGGCTTCGTTGAGACCGTATAGATTAAAGCTAGTGATTTTTCGAGAAAAAATATGAGTACACGGTCGACTTCAATGCTATAAGCACCCAACAGCAGTTTGTATATCGACATTGGTTGTTGTCTGCTTGAGAAGGCGTGTTTATATTTGACCGGGCCACTCAGAATTCGGCAACATCGCCACGGCTCCTACGTGATTCGTGTGGAGTCAGTTAACACGTGTCAAAAAGTAATTCAGCCACTCAAGACAGGTAAACAAGGACTCTATCGCGTTTTGAATTATAACTTGTCTTGAAATCTTTTCGCGAAATTTCACTACAGTCACCGCTCAAAATTCTGTGGAAGCAGAACACGGGCGAAGCTTGTATATGAAATTTTCCATCGCCGTCGCAATGCTTCCTTATAACTGGATGTGGCCCTCAGGCGTTTGAAACTGTTAAATAGGGATTCCCCTAGGGCTACATTGGGGAACTGCAGCATTCATCATTTCCAGTTGTGAGCGCCGATACACTTGCGGACTTAATACTTTCAATAAAACTACTTAAAAAAAAAAAAGAACCTGTGCACCGTAGCACAACTTGCCGGCCCGCCATCTTGATTACTACTGCCGTTTTCTTCCACTTGGAGGCGCCACTGTCAAGGAGGATTGCTGAAGGCACAGGCAATTAAAGCAGAGTCACATAGTCTAGTGTTTCCATTGTACATACCCACGCAGACATCCACAGTCTTCTAATACACAGTATACACTATATACAGATAACGAATACCAGTAATATCAGTTCGCCAGCATTTTTTCCGTTACGAGGGAAATTTTAACATAATATAATCTAGAGGGAAAAGGAAACTTGTGGTATTTGGAGGGAATTTTCGAAAGGCACGAAAAAAAATGTTCTTCTCGTTGTAAAAACAAAAAACATTTTAACTAAAAATAACGTACGAAAGAAGTGGTGTTAACAGTGTTTACGTACCATAATATGTTTAATTGAAAAACACGCATAACCGAATGTATTAGTTGTTCAGGTGAGAGCTATTTTTACATAAAGTATCTAATAGTGGGTTCACGATTGAGAGCGTCAGAGTAATAACACAACGTAGGTTGTATGCATAACATTTGATCACCATGATTTCAAACCTTTTGATTTTCAAACTGAATCTGAAAATCTTGTTCGCATTACAGCATTGAAAGAGAAAAAAAAATAGAATCAACTGACGAGTTAAATTTTCACGTAGCTTCTATGATTTTTTTTTTCAGATAGATTTATTGTAATTCTTATCTGTAATGAGTAGGGACCTGCAAAATTCGCGTTATTTTTGACATCAAGGTGAAATTCATAGTACTAAATATATTCGAGCCTGCGTCATTTCTCCACTGGTTGCTGCATAAATGTTAAGTCACGCCCTTTCGGAGTGAACTACACAATTGTGAAGTGTTCATTTATTGGCGTAGAGTTACCCGGGGGCTTGTCAAAAAAAGAATGGTCCAGTGACCCACGTATTGCAAAGGAAAAGTGATTTAAGTTAAACATGTCCTCAAATAATAACGCGAATTTTGCAGGTCTCTACTAATGTGAAAACTGAAGTTGCAACTTTTACGACGAATACAATATGACAGATAGAGATAACCTTGATGAAAAGTAGTTTCACGACAATTGATTTTTGAAAGCAAGTATCGCTGTTTTGATAAACTTGTATCTAATTATTACCTAATGGTTATTATTTCTAATTGTTTCGTTTAGAAAGGGTGACCTCTGGTGCGAGCACTGCCGAAAAAAACGAAGTGGCCATTGTGAAACAAGTAGTATGATTAGGAATCTAAAAGGAACCACTAGGATTGTTTGCAGAGCTTGGCTTGAAGGTGCAGAGTTCAAGGCTTCATTAATTTCAGTACCTAACAACTCAAGGCAGCGCAAGTGAAATATCTACAATGCCACTTCTGGCGAGGGCTATTAAATCTGTGCCATCATTGTTTAGGTAGTACAGAAAAGAGGTCGAACGCTTGAAGACAAGGTCAAAACTGCTGTAATCAATATTTCCGCTTTTTTCGCAGAACAGAGTGTTACGCTGAGCTTTGTTGACCTCTTAGTGCCATAGCGTGCCAACATTTTTGATAATTCGCAAAAAGCTAAACATGTAACGTTGAATAAGAGGTCAATGTATATCGATTTTTAAGAACATCACTGCACCTGTATAACACATAGAAACCATTAACAGTATCAATAAAGTTCCGTTTCCTCTACTGGTCGATGAAATGCAGGCAGACATCTCTGACACCAAATTCACGTGTTTGTTAAAGCGTTTTGTTTGCCCTGTTCAAAAAGGCGTGAGAACTGAACTACTGGAAATTATACCTCTTGATGCATCAAAGTGTTGTGCTGTTGAACTTTATAAAACTTTTCCAAATTAGTTAGAAGGCAAATAAATCCATGTTAAGAACATTGTTGGTGTCACATCTGGAGAGGGGCCGAAAACCCAGTTTTTCTCACACATGCGTGAGGATGTGCCCAGCGTACTCCTGTCTCAATGCATTTGACATTCAGCAGGCGTTGATTGTAGAAGAAAGGCATGCGAGAAGTTATCTGGATCAACAGAGGAACTGCATCGTGCAATATACAACTATGTATGTGTCTGGAAGAGCCAAAAGTTGTGCACAACTGGCTGATATCCAGTAATTATTTCACATTGAAAGATTGAAAGATTTCAAGCACTCAAACATTCGATGGCTAACGATGCATCAGTGTATATGCAGAGTTCTGGAATTGTGGCCATCTCTAGAGCATTTCTTATTACTAACGGTAGTTCAAGACTAACTTAAAAGTTCTGAATTTATTTCCAGTTAGTTGCAGACTGGCGTGACTAAAGCACATGTACTATTCCTAAAATACTCGTTGAACTTAAATTCTTTCAATGTCCTTTTTAGGCCAAGGATTGTTTTTTGTACACAAGTTGCAGAAATATAGGCAAAAATCGTAAAACAAATATCTAAAAATTTCATGAAAGCGGAATTATGACATATATGGTCACAATCGACTGCAAAAATCCATTCAATTTCGTGTATCTAAATTCACTATACTTGGATCATAAATGTGAGATGTGTGTCATAACATTTCTGGAAAAAAATGTACAATATATCGTAGTAATTTTTAATGACTATTTGCTATTCCTATAGTCTGCATAACGACAACGCCAATTATTAGAGACCTAAAGAATTCGCGGATTCATTTCAGGACGAGCTAGAATTCAAAATACGTGCGTTTATATAACTTCAGCTATTGGTACACACGGTGTATGACACCTCATCCAATAGTCGCTTTCCACTATGACAGCAGACAACCAATGTGTAGTTAATTTCGGCATATTTGTACATATGACTGTAGAGTCTAGCCCACAGGTCATTGAACTCGCGAATTTTTCAGGTTTCTGCCAATTATTCATAAATTTTGTATTGATACAGGCAAACAACGATATAAATCAGCAAAACGGCTAGATAAAATAGCAAAACGACACACACAGAGTACAATTTTAGTACATGGTCCTGTTAAAATTCACCAAATCGGCTGGTAAATCCACTGAGTTGGCAACACTAATAACCAGTTGACAGTCAAGGGAAGATGATTATGTAGAGGGTGGAGGGTGGAGGGTATAGGCTATTCACGGTAAAGTGAGCACTCTTGGAAGCCCTCTCATCTGGAATAGTAGTGAATAAATACATTTTATTGTAGCCATAGATATTTAACTTCCGAGTGCGGTGAAATCTACACACTGTTGTTATACGTGTCTATGCATGTGGGCCTGTTGTGAATTTTTGCGTTTGTTCAAATGTACTATATTCTTGCGTGTATATGGTGCATATTTTTGCCTAATACCTTCCAGTTCGTCAACAGTGTTTTATGAACTAGTTCAAACTTGATAATCACCACTTAAATTTACACGCTGTTCCATCAAAGTCTAGTAACAACTTCTGATTCTCGACAGTGTTTGTTAATTTGTAAGAACTATTTTTTTTCTTCTAAATTGTAATAAGCAAGTGTAAATTGTAAAAATGGTTCAGTGTAAGAGAAGGCAAGATATGCATTAACTACGCCAAATAAAGACGATTTGTTATTATTATTGTTATTATTATTGCCTTCGCATACACACAGAACCTTTGTATACACATAGACCTTTGTATACACATATATACCTTTGTATACACATAGAATTTCACACATTCTCTCTTCCTTAGTTTATAAAAATGACTTAGTAAACAGATGTATTAAAAATTATAATAAATTATTTTCTGATTTTGATCCATGTCTGGAAAGGAAAATCACTTTCAGGGATCTCTACAAACATTATATTAGATAAATAAATAATACTGTATTTCTTCTTCTGTGTGAAAATTGTTAATTATTTTTTCCTTTTTATGTTTCCTTTTAATATGTTCTATTTGTTTGTTCTATGTCCAGATGCCTATCTTGTTATTGTTCAGTGTTGTCATGTGTTGTCATGCCTTCCTATTATTGGTTTTAAAAATACCGTTGGTCGGCATTTTAAACTCTTTAAATAAATAAATTAATAAAATTAATTAATTAATTAATACTTATATGGGAATATTTATTTTTTAAAAATCCTTAAAGGATAAAAAAACTGGAAGAAATAAAAAAAGTAACTGGGGCCTCAAAAGTGCTCACTTTACCATGAACAGCCTATAACGATGAATATTCACGTGAGGACGGGCGCCGTGGGCCCAGAGCGGGAGCGGCGTGCGCTGACGCACAGTAATTACCTCCTTGTTGCGCGGCTTCTCCCTCCACCTCCCCTCCCCAACTCTTCCCACCTTCACAGTAGGGGACATCTGCCGCGCCGGCGCCAGCCACTTGCCGCGCGAGCTTCGCCCGTCTGCACGCGCGTAGTTGGCGCCCCTGACGTCACCGCCCGCGCTCTCGCCTGCTGCACACCCGCCTGCAATAATTATTATTAGAGCGCGCGGAGGGGGTACACCTCCCGCAAAAACGTTTCGCCTCGTACGCGCCTCGCTATTCATAGCCGCGACTTAGTTTCGGTCTCGTCCCAACCGTCCTTCGCAGAACAGTTGCTGCGCGCTACTCTTACCACAGATTCTTCTTTGTATAGGCTGTTCACGGTAAAGTGAGCACTTTTTAAGGCCCTTCAAAATTTTTCCCTTCATCCAATTTCCATCTTCCTGCTGGTTTTTAATATAAACATTGCAATGCGATTAATAAACACAGTGTATACACTTCGCCACCCTCAAAATTTAATGTCTAAGGCTGCAATAAGATATATTTGTTGTTGGTTAATGCCTGTTGGAAGGGCCGTAAAGCGTGCTCACTTTACCGTAAACAGCCTTTAATAGTCTGGTATAGTCTATTCATAGTTAAAGGCTGTTCACGGTAAAATCAGCACTTCTGAAAGCCTCTTCCGCAGTATGTAAAATTAACATTGTCATGGGCCTCATCGCTTTATTCGTGCGTCGGTCAAATTAAACTGTGAAATTATTATAAAAGTAAATATTCCAAGAATCTCCTCTTATTCACGCTTCGATACATAAAAAAAAAAAACACAAAGCGAAAGAAACAATTTAATTAATCACAAATGGTTACCTAACACTTTTAATTCGACTTTATGTTAGGGAACTACTTTTCATCTATCGTTATACATTTTACTGGTTTACCCAGTGCTCCCATTTTGATACATACAAGCAAGGGCAGTGACCTTTTCTAAGGTTGGTTTCAGAAGTGCTCACTTTACCGTGAACAGCCTTTACTACCAACTTTTATGAAGCCCTACTAAAGTTATACTTTCAGGGTATCCCTCCTCCTTATGCAAACAAAGCTTAACATATATACTGTACATTAGTTTTTTGCGCGTTTAAGAGTATCTCAGTGAATAATATTCTGGTAATACGACTTTTTGCCAGGTAAGATAAAAAAAAAAATTATGTAAGCCCGTATAGTTTTGTTTTTATAATAACAGGTTTATTCTAAGAGAAATATCGTGCAAATGGTGAAAAATCACATTTTTAGAGTTATCCCGGGCAGTTTATTTAATATGCAGGAGAAAAATAAAACTTTACAGTCGTAGTTCAATCTATGGGCTTTCATAACGTGTAATAAAATCCCACCGTTACAGATCGCATTTACACGGGAAAGCGTAACAGCGAAAGTACTGCAAGCAGGTTCAGCGCCTTGCGTGTAAGAGCGACGAGGCGTTGGTCGCGCGTGTTATTTTCGCCCGTATAGCTCTACCTCGAAAAAAAAAAAAAATCTCAATGTGACACTTAGAGGCGTCACTTGGATCTTTATTACTTTGTAATTTGTCAGCTGGATCAGTACGAATGTTCTGTAATATTAAAATAAAAAAATTAGAAACTCTCTGTATTTTTTATTACTGGCTATGCGTTCTCTGCCGGGTCTGTGTCCAGAGCCACCCATGTCCCTCAACGCTCCACTTCTTGACATGTGGCATTCCCTAATGTTTTTGGTTACACCTTCACCCCTCGCGATGTGTTTACTGTATTCCATCGAATGAGTAAGCGAAGAGATTTGGGCGGCTCTTAACATCGACGTCTTGAGAGCCGATGCGGATGGAGCTAGGTGAATAAAGAGCAGCGCCAGAATGAAAGGGCGAGGGAAACGGGAGATCCCTGAAGAAAACTCGCCGACCAGCGGCATCGTCTGGCATGATTTTGACGTGCGAAAGTCCGGAGTGACCCGGCCGGGAATTGAACTCGGTTCGCCTTGGCGGGAGGTGAGCAGTGTTCCAGAAATCGTCAGTGCATCAACGTCTCTTGTGACAGAAGTTGCTCAAACTCGCAGGTATCTGGCGTGTAGTGTAATTGGTTCCTTTTCGTAAGCGCCGTGGAGGACCGTGTGACTCGTGCGAGCTCGCCTACGATTTTTTTTTTAATTTTTATTTCTCGCGTTGAAGGACCACTTGTTCGCGGGAGTGAACAGGTTTGTAAAGGTCGTCGGGGCCAATAAACGGACAGGTGTAGCGAGAACCTCGCTAACGAAGTGCCGTTGAAGACAAGGTATTTCTGGACCGCCGGATATATATATATATATATATATATATATATATATATATATATATATATATATATATATATATATCAATGTTTGGTTTACTTGGCCATAGTAGATTCCTACATTTATTGTTGATTTAAGCCTATAAAATGCGTCTGTGGTCTCTCAGTACAGCCGACCTCCCGTGGCGCAGCCGGTTTATGAGCCACCGATCTCAGGTGCGGGAGGCTCTGGGTTCAAATTCCGAGCAAGGCATAGGTGTTAATTTAAGTTATGTTGTACACTGCTAAGCTTCCCAGCATAAAACCGGGGAACGATAGAAAGCCCTTTAAAAATACAATCTATCAGTATTTAAGTAACATCTTAACCCTTTCAGACACATTTCTAATTTACTATTTCAGGCGTTATATTTATTATACATGCTGTACTAAGTCAGCACAACACTTGTTTCGTTGTCACAGCCAATGAGCTGTAGGCTATATGTCCGACTACCTGTGAACCAAAAATGACCTAGACAAGTAAGACGGTTTGCGAATCATTCATCCTCAGGTAAGATCATTGGTCACTAAACTTCGCAGTGTACAGTACAGACCAAAAATTACCTACAGGTGCGTTATGTACACAATTGGGTACACTAGGTAAAACGATTAAGTATAATTACACTGAGAAAACGGTTGTGCGGAATGAAACGAAGTTTGATTGGCACAGCCAAATTAATTGTGTATAGGGTCATTGAAATATTTTTCTGTAGAAAACAAAATTATTTTGTTGTTCTTATTTGGTTGGCTTAGCTAAACATTTCTTTAGTTCTATGTACTGTTACATGTGAGGACGCACGAGGGACGTATCTGAGTTCGTCAGGGATGGAGGTCTTAATTAAAAAATATATAAATAAAAGAAATTAAACTTGATTTCTAATTTATTCATTCTGCTATTATCTACAACATTAAATTCGCTGTCTTCACTTTTACTCTATTTTACAGTGAGCGCAATATTTAATGTTTATTTCGACTCGAACTAACCCCTTTCTTAATTGTCTCTGTTGGTTACAGTCAATTATTTCATACTCATTATTGACACGTGTTTAGTGTATCTATTTCCATTGTTTATAATGTTTTTCACTCGCGCATTTAGTTCAATAGTCCAGCCTGCTAGCTGCGTCCTTCAAAACATTGATACTCGTAGTCGCCGACATCCCTTCTCCACTGCTGGTCACGTCGCTCGCTCTTCTAGCGCTCGGAACTCAGCCACTCATTCATTCATCGGCTCCAAATCCACTCTCGACTCGGAGGCCTGCTGCGTTATTCATAGAGCTCGCCGTGACATCTGGAATGTTCAATGCTCCCCGAGTCGCGCTGAGAGAACGAGGTCAGTAATCCAGAGCCTTCTTAAGATATCGGCCCAAAACAAATACAAGAGTCCGCGGCGCGCATGCGTAATTCGAAACCCGTCATCGCCTTGCCTCCGCCGCCGTCACTATCATATTACAAATCTCCGTCATTCTTTTCCTCGCTCGCACACTGACGGCGAAGAGGCGAGCGCGCAACAGTACATTAAAGAGCTTCGGTTAGTATAAAAAAATTAGAAGCTTAATTGTAATTTGAACGTATAGTTAAGTTGTATTCGAGCACTACGCTTTAACAACCTCAGCGAAAGTGACGGCGGTACTGATTACATTGGAATGTTTTTAAATACACACAACTCAAATACTGGGCAAAGTGCGCAAATAAATACTTCAGTTTTACAGCTTTATTATTTAGTTTCCTGTTGGTTTTGGTTTATAATGATGTTTAGGCCATCATCAAGCATAAATAAATTCACTAACAAAACTGTTGCTATCCAAATTCTCACTAAAAAGGCAGACAAACCGTCGAGCTGTATTTCCGAACGAAGGAAATCAAATGAGTGTAGTTGATTCAACAAAATATTTTGTTGACAGTCTAATTTATTCTGTCCCCAACACCGTGTGTTTTGTTAGATGATCGAAAATAATTTGGTTGCTATTGAAGTTTTGTTTACTCAACAAAATATTTTGTTGGGGTCACTAAATATATTTTTGATCCTGTACAAACAAATATTTTGTTGGCTATATTCTCAGTATAATGTTCGAATCAACTCAACAATAGGTAAACTGAAACGAACATTGCCTGACAAGTTGACATAATTACACCACAGCGAACTCTGTGGTCTGGCGTGCAGTGTTCTAGCCGTATTGAGTATAGCTGTGGGACTTCAAGCGAAAAACCCTATCATTATATTAATGAAAAAAGTCTGTTACATTTCAGACATTCTACAAATTACCATTAACACGTTGTGCACCGTTTTCAATTAAATTAGAAGATATGTAAAATTTCCCAGCCTCAAAATATTTTTTTCATTCAACTATCTTCCTCTTCAGCGCGTTTAACGAATTATTGCCAATCAGAAATCGCAAAAAAAAAAAAAAAAAAAAAAACACGTGTCTGCAACGATAACCCTTTCTGACGCGATTTAATTCCCGAGCTCGAGTGTTGCAACCGTTTAATTGTATGATGTGCACTGTACTTATGTGTCGTGCGTGCTTCTCGCAACCAATAAACGACGTGCTGAGTGTAAGTTGGTGTCAGTATTAACCATTCGGCCGCTGATTTCTCGTGTACAGTGCCGAACATAAATATTCTCCATATGCAACATGTCCTAGATCGTGGTCATGGGGCGAGGCAGCCGCTTATACAGCAGCGAACTCCAGTAAGAGGGCGTCACCGGCCACGGAAATGTTTGAACGTCGTTCGCCGAACAGCGCCTGGTAACCGACCCCACCAGCCGCGGTAGTCTGACCAATAGGGAAACCTCTCGCAGCGTGCGGTATTAAGCCCCCCGTCACGCTATAGGCCGTTCACGGTAAAGTGAGCACTTTTTGAAGCTCTTTCATAAGACATAATAACCAATAAATACATTCCATTGGGGCCTCGGACTTTTGGTTTTGGGTATGGTGAATCTATACACTTTGTTACTCACATGGCAGCGTTTACATTAACAAGTGGTTGACGGATATAAATTGGTTGAAAGAAAAAAGTATCTAGGGCTTCAAAAGTGCTCACTTTACCGTGAACGGCCTATATCAAATTTTTGCCTTCAACTATATTTGACGATAAAATTTGAGGACTAAATACGGCCATCAAATTTTTCTTTCCAACAAATTTTATCAAATAATCTTGAATGTGTTTGAAAATGTGTTACACTGTCAAACTTTTTTATTGGTAGAATTTAATTCTAAATATTATTTAAAAATTATTTTCATAGTGAGAAATTGTCGTTGCTTTTCCATGCGGACCATTACAGGAAGAAATGTAAGTAATACTGTAATTTTTTTTTTTTCATTTCTTTACTAAATTAATATTTTATTTATAACATATTTTTCATGCATAATGAAATAAAGACCTCTGAAATCGTAATATTAAGTGCAATACTAACTTAAAATAGCGTTCATGCCCAGATAGCTCCTACATAAATGAATTATCTTTATAACTTACTTCGCTTCCAGCAATTGTTCGTTATTTTAAGTTTCTTGGCATCCATTTTTGACGTGCACGATTCTGATTGGCTGAGTCCGTCAAACACCAAATAAATATTAGAACCGATCCAATTTTCAATTGTTGGATGGAAACTGAGGTCATCCAACTTTCTCAGACAAAATGGCGACGTTAATGACGTTTCGATGACGTCATAACTGTCCACCTTCATTTGACCAAACTTATTTGAAGCAGTTTGACGGAAAAATTTGACAGTGTGACAGGGGCTTTAAGCAGTCAGACATAAGGTCCGTTTCGTAGCCTCGCGCATAGCCAATCAAATGTTGGGTACACCACTTCAGAGTAATCGCTGCGATATTTCGCGCCTGCATACTTACTACGTTCTCAGCGCTGCAACGCCGCCCTTCAGAGCGCCATCCCCGTTCACTTTATTGACTGTCCTCAAGCTATAGGCTATTCCAGGGGATCGAAGATCTAGAGACTTAGTGGGTCACAAAATTTTAGGGTTGAATGACTTCGCCAACTGTTGAAAAATGAAAATATTGCTCATTAATAAAGGAGGCTGTACATTTTATAAACAATATAATTTTATTTTTAAATATACTTAAGTCACAAGTAAATTAAGTATAATTATTTTTATCATGATTTATAATATATGGATTTTTATGTAGGTGTGCACTGTCAGCGTCTGAGCGTTGAATTGTTTTGTTTCCGTTGTTATGTTTGCTGCTGGAGAAGGTGGAGTTGATGTTTGCAATCTATTGCAGGAACAGGAATTGAGCTTTATTGAATTTTCAAATGCTGATTGCTTAAGAATAAATGGTACAAGAGTTATTGATATCAGCGACAATGCCTTTTTTAAAAGAAAGAAATATGTACAATTAGCATTCTAATAAACGATTGTGCAGTTAACGGAGTAACCAACCCATGTATTCTCTGCCATCAATTGTTAAACACACATTTAGTTCCATGTTACTGTTTGTAAATACAGCATTTAATTATAACATGTTTAACAAATGGTTATTAGCAGTAACTAAACGTCTGTCTGAAAACTGAAATAAATATGTTTAAGAGGTGTATGGTTGGCAGCAAATACTACCTAATAGCCCAAACATAGAGTAAAATAAGATCCCACCAAAATAGCATTGAGCTTCGCCTCTATCTTACGTGCTATGTAGGCTGTTAACGATAAAGTGAGCACTTTTGAAATCAACATTAGAAAAATGTCACTGCTCATTCCTGCATATATTTTAACGGGCGCACCGAGTGACATGTATCCAGTTTAGTTGGTAAAGATGAATGGAAAGTAGTTCCACATCTTAACGTCGAATAACAAGTGTTAGGTAACCATTTGTGATAATCGAAATTATATTATTTCGCTTTCTGTTTTTTTTTTTTTTAATTCACCGAAATGAAACAACGAGCAGATTCGTAAAATATCTACTTTTAAAATAATTTTACATTTTCACTTGGCCGACGCATGAATAAAGTGATGAGGCCCACGGCAATGTTAATTTTACATAAGACGGTGGAATACACAACGTACATATAAGTAGATCTTAGGCAGAGCTTTCGAAAGTGCTCATTTTATCGTGAACAGCTTATAGTTATGTATACAACTGTTCCCATGGCAACAGCAGTGTCTCCTTGTGCTACAGATAACTTTTACATAAACACATTTAGGTGACTGTTAACCTACCCACTACGTTAACATAAAAACGTTTTTCAGGGAAACAACTGTACACAGGACTGCATCTATATATGTTTCATTAATATCTACTAAGGACTATAAATTTTCTCATGGTGACTAATAATTTGTAAGCGCTATAAATTCTTCTTCATCTAAACTGCAATAAGGTTTAAATTTTAAAAAGGATTCGGTGTAAGAGAAGGCAAATATGTATTAACTGTGCCGCATAGGCCTAAAGATGGTTTTTATTATTATTATTGTAGTCATCATAACTGTAAAAAAAAAAAAGTGCACTCGTTCGTTGAATATACTAGGCGGGCCTCTTAATCCTGATGTGAAGTAAAATTAGATGCAGGCTGTTCACGGTAAAGTGAGCACTTTTGGGTCTCTAGTTATATCATTCTTTCAGTCATTTTTTATCTTTTAACCACCTTTTCAAATAAGTCTTGCCATGTCAATATTTAGTATTAATTACCAGTTCCATAAATGTATAGTAACGACTACTGATTTCATGCAGTGTTTGTAAATTTGTAAGCACTATTATTTTTTCTTCTAAACCGTAATAAGCAAGTACAAATTACAAAAATTGTTCAGTGTAAGAGAAGGCAGATATGCCTTAACTGCGCCAAATAAAGACGATGCATTATTATTATTATATCACATGGAATTTTAACTATTATGTTAGTTATTTTGATGATCTAGCTTTGACGTAACTAGCGTCTATAATTTGAGAGTATAAATTTGTTTAACTAGCCTACAAACCATAGATGAGTACCGTACGAATTATTTATTTATTTTGGCATTGTTTTTCATGTAGGTTAGACGGTATTATCAGCCAGCTGAACTGTCAGTCTCGTTTGTTTACATGTAATATAAATATATTTGGTTAAATTTGGAACTGGTAAAGAAATTAATTTCTCCTTGAGAGAGAAAGTTGTCAACATTTTGTTATGTGCAAATATTTTATGTTATAACTATGTGAGGAGACACTAGCTTGCCTATAGAAGAAGACATTTATTTTGAAATAAGATTGTTGAAAATTTTTACTTTTTCTGCGAACATTTTAAATTGTTTAAGGAGATTTTAAGCCATAGGCTATTGGATTTTTCGCTAGGGCTGTGGTGGTCTGAAATGATCACACAGCTAGGAATTTGCATTAATTTATTGATATACGAGGCCGACTAATTAAAAAACCAGGCAAATATGATGGTACGAAGACGTGATGAAGATTGCAAGCAAAGAAGAGGTCTGAGTTCGGACTTGTAAGGAGTAGCCCATAGATAACCCAAAATTGATTCAAAATTTTATTGCTTAATTTGATGCCAGATTATCTGTTGTTGTTGTTATCAGATTATGTTTGTTTAATGTCTTCTAAGCATAATAATTTCCGTATGTGTCAAGTATAAATTTAATGTTATTATATAAATAGTTTGAAGTTAGACAAATAATTATATGTAAAATTCTACATGATTAATTTATCAAGGTTGTACAGTAAAGTAATGCAAATCCATGATATACTGACAAAGAAGATTATTATTTTGTCCTAGTGAAATTGTTTGTTAGGAAGACACGAGCAATGTGTCAGAAACTGTTTTGTTAAAAGAGAATTTACAGTAAGAAAGCTTGCGATCGTCTAGTATGAAGGAAGTCTTGGAACGAGAATGTGTCAGAAACTGTTTTGTTAAAAGAGAATTTACAGTAAGAAAGCTTGCGATCGTCTAGTATGAAGGAAGTCTTGGAACGAGAATGTGTCAGAAACTGTTTTGTTAAAAGAGAATTTACAGTAAGAAAGCTTGCGATCGTCTAGTATGAAGGAAGTCTTGGAACGAGAGAGTCCGACGACGAAGTGACTACGAAAGGACAGCTTGCATCGCCCAGGATCGAGACGAGACGCCAGCCCGGTGTTACACAAGCGCGTGTACCCTCATTCTCTACATTTGTATGCAGAGTTTGGAGAGGTTGACGACATAAACGAGGACTTCTCAACTCCCATGTCGTCAGGGGACCAGCAGCCATCTCGACCTACGTATAGTTTCAAGTAATATCAGATGTTTGATAGTCTGGTCCTGCTGTTAGATTAATTCGTCGAGCCCTACCCTTCCAAACTACTAAAGATTGAAATCGTAAGATCAAAAATTCTCATAGTTCGTTCAATATTTTTAATTAATTGATTAAATTTTCAATATTTTTCCTGGACAGTTATCCTCAAGACCAGTGGTCTAAGTGTAATAATCTCATATGCTCCAGATTAAAAGCTGTTTGAAGTATGTAAACTTTGAACCTGTTAATTACAAGAATTGATTGGAACTCTATTTCCCAATCACATTATGAAATCTCCACTGCTGCGCCAGTCATGTAAAATTTGAGAGATAATTTTCTGGTTTCATTTTTAAATTCAAATTAAGTCACATTATAAATCTGACAGCAGGGTTTTGTACATAATTCAGTATAAAATTTGATTTAAAAGGGTTTTGATTTGTCTTGTTAGTGTTGGCAAATGCTGCAATTTGCTTTCGTATTAAACTTAACTTGATGAATTAATATTTCCTGTTATCATATTTTTGAAGGTGCCTGATATTTCTTAGTACAATGATATAATATTATTTTACTATTTTACTTCATTAAAGAGATTGGCACTATTACAAATGTACACCAATCCAACCCATTTCACACCACTACAGACTACAGCCATGGTTAAATATTAGATACATTTCGCCTTCCCTGTACTTACAAAGTGAATGTGCAAGGACTTTATTACGCACATATAAGCTAGCGAGCTTAATATTTAGGGAAGATCTCGACGTAGAAGAGGATCTACTACATCTGCGTAGCCGTCTACAGTTTGATGTTACGGGGATGCTCCGGCTAGCTGCTGCGTACGGCGATCACGCGCTGCAGCTGGCACCGGGGAAGAACCACCTATCCCCTCCTCTCCCCTTGCTGCTCTCCTCCCTTATTAAAGCCCGTGAAAGATTGACAGCGGCGAGAATGGCTGGCGTCACAGCCCTTACCCCTTCAGCCGCTGAAGAAGGCGACAGGAGGCGCAAGAATATTCTGGGAATTAGGTCATTCGGCGCAACTAGAGAATTAGCGAAATTTCTGGATGATGGCCTACGACACTATAAATAGACAATTTAACTACCGCAGGGCAGCAGTCTTGACTGAGGCCATCTGGCCGGGTGCGGGAGCGAAGTTTGGTACCGACCGCTATACGACGGCCGCGGACGAGGGGTTCTTGGTGTGAATGGACGACAGGGCGTAAAACCCGACGAGAAAAAGCTACTGTGCGTGAGGGCGTTAGGAGAAGTCTAGAACATTGCGGACTGGCGGGACATGGACTAAACTGAGGTGGGACTGACTGGATTTGTAATACGGATTTTATTACGAATATTGGAAATGTCTAATGTGCAAACATAATTGATAAAATATTCGAATATGTTTTAATACACTGTCTACGGGACTGACTTTTATTGGTTTAAGTAGGTTGATTTATTATTTCAGGCAATTACAAATTGTGTTAATTGAAGTCATTAGTGGAAAGAGTAAGTGACATCAATTTATTGTGAGATGTTTAGTCGCGAGAATTTTGTTTGTAGTTGTAAATAAAACTAGGAATTATAATTAGCTCTTTTATTTAATCAAGACCTATATCCCTTAACAAGCTTGATTCAGCCCACTGAATTTCGAGAGAGAAATTGTAACAATATTTCAATCCTCAGATATGTCCGAACCAGCTTAAACAGCACGCAGCTCTCATTAATTAACATTTTATTCTTCACCACGATTAAATCAAAGTTTAATTTTGATTCAGTTTGCATAAAGTTTTGCCCACGAAGATCCGGTAAGAAAGAGACATGTTCTATAATATAGTTTCCAAGCTGAAATATAATTGTTGGCTAGCTGGTGTCGGCCGCAATGTCTATAGTTTGAGAGTTATGAATTATTCATTCTAATCCTGTCCAAGTACTTTGGTACCTAATTGAAATTATAATTGTTTTATGCAAGTTATATTTTAATTTATAATATGTCAGTTCATCATAAATATATCGAAACCTTGCTTATTACATCATATAAATTTTTTATAAAGAATCAGAGCTGCCACTGTTCTCATTTACCGTAGTTCGTCTGTAGTTAGTTATGGTAGTGTTCTGTTTAGCAGGTTTTCCTGCATGCGGTGACACGTTTCAGTAAGTATTTGCCTGGCGGTATTATTGAAATTGAATTTTATTGAGTTTTATTGGTGTTCACATATCTGTTGGGTTGTACTTCTCTTCGTAGGTTCTGCAGTGTAAACCGGGCAAAAGAACACTTGCGTACAGTATCTATTAGAATTTATTATGTTGTATTAAATGCTACATTATTATTATTTTTATTTTTTTTTGTAAATTATTTAACATTTAATATTTTCTTTGCACAGCACATATTATGAGGTTCAAACATATTTTATTGTCAGCATCATTTGGTAATATAGGATATAATAAAAATTGTTTCAACAAATTTAATTAATTGAACAATTTTTTACGTTGCGGTTGTCCTTCTTGTCTATATTTGTGTAGTGTTAATTGTTTGTTGTTGTCTTATGGGGAGTTTGTTTTGTATGTTTTGTGCCAATCTGTTATTGGTCTGTATGCACTGTTAGGTGGCACATGAAGTAGATAAATAAATAAGTAATAAATAAATAAATAAATAAATAATAACAATTATTATTATTATTAAACATTCTGTGTATATTCCAGAGTATTCGCAAGTTAACGTCTAATATTAAAAATAAATACACTTATTCCATATGAGAGGGCTTTCTAAAGTGGTAACTTGCCGCGTGCATAGTCTATAGGAGACTGGTAATGAAGTTAGGGAACAGCGGTTGGGCGGCTAGGACATATGGTGTCTGCGAAGAGGCAGGCGCGGTCTGGGGTGAAAGACAAGCTTGCGGGAGGGAGGCGTGAAAGCTGTGATGGTCAGTGCACCGGGCGGCCTGATAGTCAGGCGGCGGGTGCCCTAATGACTGTGGTGTCTTTTTGTGAGGGGGCGGGGAGAGGGATGGTAGGTGCGACCAGTCTGGCCGGAAGCGGAAACCAGGTCCTGGCCGCGGGATACGGCGGCGCCGGGCTGCTCGACCCCTGGCATCCTGCCGCACCTGGCGTCCGACGCCTACCCCCCCACCCTCCACCCACCGCAGACCACTCACGCTCGAGCCGTGACATGCGGGTCAACCACACGGCGGGGTCGGCATGCATACACGCCACCTATGTCCCCCTTTATTTATTTATTTCGACTTCATTTATACTGGCGAAACCTTCCCTTACACTTAACCTGGTATAACACAATGTAGGTATAGCCTGTTCAAGGTAAAGTGAGCACTTTTGAGGCCCTAGTTACTTATTTTCCTATCAGCGATTTTTTAAAATCTTATAACCAATATTTTAAACAAATATTACCACGTCAGCAAAAAACACAGTGTATATATTTCACCGCACTCAAAAGTTAACGTCTAAAGATACAATAACATATATTAATTGAATATTATTACAAATGAGAGGGCCTCAAAAAGTGCTCACTTTACCGTGAATAGCGTATACACGTAAAAATAAACAGCACGAAAAAAAAATTAAATGAACAAGAGACGAAACAAAAATATGATTAGTCAAATAAATTCATCCGTAAAAATGAATTGTGGTTTCTAATTATATACATATCTTGATTAGGACTACAGACAGGGGGGTGTTTAAAGAAACAGAAATTACAATAACCCAACAATTCGTCTACAATAGCTCAATAATGTGTCTCTTAATCAACACTATTAATAAAAAAATATAAATGTGGAGAACCTACAAAATACCTAGAAGAAAACGAGAAATTGAATTTCAACTCAATAAAATAAATAAACGGATCTGAAATATGCATTTACAGATTAATGAAAATTGAATGCAGCAGTTCTTTGAAACAAATTGACGAATCGACAGCAACAAATTACCCATTGATTAAAGTGAATGCATAAATCAACAGGCGTAGCAAGGTGTTGTAGGAATACCCAAATTTGGCGAAAAGATTCCCGCTCATGCCAGGTTTCGATACACTGCATGAGAAAACATTTTCCTACTGACTGGTCCATCGTGATTAGGTAACTCCGGGATTGAATGTCTGTAATTCGCGCGTGGACATGCAATGCTCGTAAAAGGAAAACCATCCAATCTCGCGAGTGTATCCGGGCTGAAGTGTTATGAAATACAACTGGTCTTGGAATCTTTTCGCGAAAATCTGGTATTGCTATTGATGGGCTCAATCGAATATTTATAGCAATCGAATAATTCGTATTCGAATACTTGTAACAATCGAGAACTTTCACTCGCGGCTTGAATTCAAGAACATTCGAGTACTAAGTAACATACAGCCAGGGGGGGTGGGGGCAGTAAATTCCGTTTCCTGACTACTGTATAAAAGGGTATGAAATTCAAACTGTGCCAAGGACACAGGAAACTGTATCTTTGATATTGAACAAGCAGACTTTATTTTATATATTTACTGTCGTCTTTTTTTACGGCAAAGTTAAGGCCTTATATATATATATATATATATATATATATATATATATAAATTGGCAATTTCGGATTCAGAGTAATTACTGACAATGCACGATTACAGAAAGTTGTTTAACTTTGTTCTGAATTTTAATTGTGTGCTATCCGCTTGTTGTAAAAAGTCGAGAACATATTTATATTTTATGAATAAGTTCTTGCCTTTTTGCTGCCAGGAAATAACAACACACAGTTAAAATTAGATACAAACATATTAAACAACAAGTAAATTGTAAGTGTTCTGTGATCAAAATTTCCAATAATGCCTCTGGGACTGAAATTATGACACGAAGACTATGAATTTCTGCAAAAGTGGTAAATCTGAGCCTTACACGTAACAATTTTTAAACGAGAGTAAAAATGAAGAATTAATGTACATACGACGTAAGTTGTAATAGAAAATTATTTTAAAGTTACTGATAACCAGGAAAATGCATGATAATAAGCATAATAACAATAATAATGACATATTTTGGTCAACTACTAATGAGATAGTGAATGATTATGCGAATAAAAATAAATTATAGGTAAAAACAGTTAACTAAAATGTCAAACATACGATACATAATTATGTGTAACTTCATACGTAATTATAAATGGATCATAAAAAATATGGAATAAAATAACCATTAAATTTGAAAAAAACATAATAATATATGAAAACATTGGAGAACAAGTGTGGAACGAATGGCATAACATTTGAATAACAACTCGAGTACTCGTAGAATCCACATGAGACGTGAGTACTGATGTATCACTCGGCTAGATCACTTTGGCCACCATTCGAGGGGTCTCCAGTAGGTATTCATATAACATATTCCCTCTGCATCATCGTGTTAATTATCCTTTTCAACTTCTGATTCCAGTCAATCAAATATCGCTTTTCTCGTTTTGTTTGGATTTTGTAGATTTATTTCCACGAACTATACTTCAGTATCTCAGTTGATATTCACTGTTACGTCCGACTTTTCTGAAGCCCTTCTAGGGTTCTACTTCCAGAATATTCCTCCGCCTCATGCAAACAATGCTTAACCAAGTCAATAAAATTACAAAAAAAGGGAAAAGCACTCTATTCTTGCACACTGAGTCAAAATTTTTTTTCTTAAGATAAATTCCTTACTAGATAGACATTACCAACATACCTATACTTTTACTGATTTATTCATATTAATTACAAATTAAATATTATAATTTATAGATAAAATATAAATACAAGTTCAATGTAACAAAATATAATGATCTTCTATGTTAACGGAAGTATAAAACGCTTGTGATACATGACAAATTTATTTAGGAAAGGACCAAACACATGATGTACGGGACAATTTTTCAAAGGTTTGATTCAAAAAGTGTGAAGAAAACGGGAATAGACTATACATCTTTATCCACGCCCTACAAGTTCTCAAGTTTATGATGCTCATATCAATGTCAGGTAGTGTAAGTTACGATGTTTATTGTGCCTTTGTAGTCTTAATATTCTAGACATTCATTCGTCTCCTTGTTTGTCAACATAAATGTCAACTAAAGATAGATTTATTCGAAGTATCCACTTAATGAGTTTGTTACATTTCAATTGAATTAGAAGACAATTGACACGTTGGACGCCATTTGTAACATTTCAGTTTAAATCTGAACGTCGAAATTACTAGCTCCTATATTTTACTAACTTCGTTCTTCTTCTACAGCAAATTCATCCAGTTAATAATTCTCTTCTTTACAAACAAAATAATATTAATGTTCAATAAAATCAATCTTCGAATATTAAGTACTCTTTTTAAATACATTTTTTAGCAGTTCTCTCCTCAATCTTAAAATATAAACGATCACATTCTGATTATATGAACTTCCACATGGCCATATTTGGCTGTTGTTGTGTTAGTTCTATTAACGAGAAGATTAAATTATATTTTACATTGGCCTTGCTTATGTTGTCACATGTCCTCTAATTGGCTGTCGTCTGACTACGCCACATCTCCCCGCCAATCAGCGATGGCGAGACGAGAGAGCCCTAGTATATGTTTTATCGTGCATTTGTTTAGTAAGCATTGAATACTTTCTACCCTCTAGGAAATGATAAATAATAACAAACCAAATTATAATACTGAATATCGTTTATAAACAAATGAAATGCACTTACACATGATCTCTATGTCAATAAACTATTAAATTAACCAAAGATTATACTGCATTTAATTCAACTCATATAATAAAGCGTTATTTGGAAATGATATAAAATAAAGTGACAACATAAGCAAGTACTCTTTAGTCATATCTATTTGTCATATCTGTGACCAATGGTAAACATAACTCCTAAAAAACAGCAATGTCACAAGTTCCCCATGCCGTATTTTATTGATTTAATTTTTTATTAGGACTTTTGACTTACGCCTACTGTATTTGGTATTGTATTGAAGTTGGTTGATATTAAAACAAGGCAAATTTAGCCTCAACCTCACCAAACGCAGTTAAAGCAAAAATAAATAAATAAATAAATAAATAGGTATTTTTCCTACACGTACTGCAGTAGGTAATTTGTGTGACATTGTGTATTTTACCCCCTTCATTTGTGATTATGCGGAATTTCGGTCTCTGTTAGTTGGCATAAACGAGATTTCAACCACTTTGTTCATCGAGTATCCGTCCGTCACATGTAAAATTACGTTGGCATGGGCCTAATGAGAAGTATGCATCCGTCGCCGAGGAACACTGTACTTCTATGCTGCTGTTTACCCCAATGCGTGCAAAACAAGACCCAGAACAATGGCCACCATTTTACATTCAATGAAACCTTAGTTGTTTTTCTCTCTCTTCCACTCATGCGTGTGATGTGTTATATCTGGCTAAGAGACGGTATTCAAGCCTTAAGAGTTAGTTGGAGCTGCGCGTCCGTCAAGAAGCGAGAGAGCAATACGGGTGACACTAACACTCACGCCTAGTATCCCATAGATCCTAAGCGCAAGGCGTGCAGTGATCCCGTCGTAACGCTGTACTATGCAAATTATATTTGTAACAGTGGGGTTTTATTACACGCGATGACATGCCACAGATTAAACTACGTCCGTATCTTAGTACTTTTCTCTTGCCGTTTAGGGAAATTGCACAGGCAAGCTTTAAAAATGCGATATTTGACTATCTTAACGAATTTTTTCTCCAAGAATATACTAAATATGACAAAAGTAAAATAATAGGGACATAGATAATTGTTTTTTCTTTATCTTTTGTGACAAAAAGTGGTATTTGCAGAGCATTTCTTTACCGAGATACGCGTATTCGCGCAAACAACTATTTCACAAAAAAACGTGCAGGTCCTTAACTTCGCCAGTGTAAATACACAAACAATAAACGCCAGTCAATAGGCGTAGTCAGGGAGAAGGACATTTTTCAAAGGTTGTTTACAAAAGATTTTCATTAACCTAGAGCCTGGTGCTGGCAGAATAAGGACATAAGGAACTGGTCAGGGGGATGTATTACTCCCCAGGAGAAAAGTAGCTTTGTTTCCACGCCACCGCTTTGTCCAGGTCCTTGGAGGACACTGTCTTGCGGGGGGGTACGCGACGAGGGGTGACGCCTGTCTGGGCGACAACAGGTCGAAGGGGGGCGTATTTATGACGTGCAGGGGTGGGAGCAGCCCCCCCCCCCCTTCTGCTGCCAGGAGTGCACACACAGGCGGCGCCTGTGGCAAGAACAAGACGGGGGGGGGGGGGAGGATGCGATAAGATCGCGACAGCGTCTGTTGTCTAACAGACGGCGCTAAGTGCACTTCTGTGTCTGGACGACATCCCCCCTGCCCCCTGGTGGCGCAGGGGAACAGCGTCTCAAGTCCTGGGTAGTGGCTTCCTGTTGCTCGTCTTTCTCCCCTCCGCCAATCATGGTCCCAACACCCTGCTTCGCTCCCCTCGGTGAAGCTTGAGCTGTTGGCCCGCAGATTCCTTGGCACTTATTTCCGCGATGACTGGCTGGCTTCTGGCAGCAAATGTGCGAGCCGTCGTCGGGGTGGTGATGAAACGTCTTGAGACTCATGTGTGCATATGTTGTGGGAGAAAGTAAAAAAAAAAAAAAAAAGCCAAACAGCAGTGTCAAATCTTTAAAGATATTCGTGCTCCCTCTTTTCCTCCCACCCTATTTACCCTCAACAAATGTTTTACACTGCTTGCTATCAAAACTGCGAAACCATGAAGGACGTAAATAAAGGACCCTACATCAGGGGAAAACTTAAGAGGAGGGCACAACAATAACGTGATTAGTTGTTCAGCCGAATGGCGCAACACGTATGATGACACTGATAAGTGATATACAAGTGGAGGTCGGGAGCCGCTAAAAGGTACTCTCTGTCTCGTGTAACTTCGCAAGATTTTGAGGGTTCGATGGAAGCAGCGCCAATATTTACTTTTCGCTTATGTATCGTTTCGTCATCAGCTGGTTCGTCAAGTTGCGGCTATATATTTTATTAATATGGTCTCAGCTAATCCACTTGTAATTGTAACGCGAAAGAAATGTTACGGTATTTATTAACTGACGTCTGTCTAAAAAGTCGTAGGTTATAAAAGTAAAAGTAGAAAACCTTGCAAAAAAAACTTAATATTTGTTGACTTTTTTAATTTACCAGAGACAGCGAATATGGGTTAACATTTGCGAGACGGTAATTGTAGTTCTTATCACACTTTGAACGTTACAGCTAACGTGTAAGACTGGAAATTCGGGGAACTTGCTTGAAAAAGCACTTTCATTCGCCAACAAACTACTCACAACTCACCATATGGATGGCAGGGTGAATGAGGATACGACGTAAAAAGAACTCAGTTGAATGGATTATCCGAGTTGGGAGCATCGACTTCTGGCGTCGCAGCATGGAGCTGTACATGCTCTGTCATTCTAGTCCCCCGGCAGTCATCTTCCCCGCCATGTTGGATGTCGGGGACCTTATTTATTTATTTATTTCGACTTTATTTATACTGGCGAAGTTAAGGCTTCAACGCCTTCTCTTGCACTTAACCAGGTATAACTCAGTATACACATACGTAAACATAAAGAACAAGAAAAATACTTACGTTAACAAGACCATTACAGAAATATGATAGCTCAAAAAGTAGTAAATGTGAAAAATATCAGTGGTTTCATATTATGTACACATCTTGAGCAGGACTAGAGAAAAGGGGATGTTTAAAGAAACTGAAATTAAAATAGCACAATAATACTGATCTACAATAACACAAAATTTGTTTCATAATCTGCATTACCAATCACATATATAAATATGCATAACCTATATAGTACCTGAGAGGAAAACAACATACTGAATCTTAGCTCATTAAAATAAATTAACATATCTATAATAATAACTTACATATAATGAAAATTTAATGCAGCAACACATTAAAATAAATTGACGAATGGACAGCAACAATTTACACATTTATCAAAGTGAATGTATAAATCAAAAGGTGTAGGTAAAGTATACAAATAGTTAAGAAGAAAAAATATTAAAAATTCTATGGAATAATAATGAGTGTGTGTGGAATCGTTGGCGCATATTCATAATGTACTTGGCAGCACTGCTCTTAACATTTGTTGGTGTTGTAGAGTTCCTCACTTCTACGGGTAAATTATTCCATGCTCGTGCGACAGAGACGGTGAAAGAATTTGTATATACCTGGGTTTTGTGAGCTGGAATATTTAACAGAGTTGTGTTTTTAGCACGCGTGTTAATAGTGTGGTCATCCCCCAAGGTTTTCAGCCGATTGCGTAAGTATTCTGGTGTTGTAATATACGAGGATAGTATTTTGTACGCTAGTGCGAGACTGTGGAGCTGACGTCGTTCGTCCAGACGTAACTAGTCTAATTTATCAAAGTAAGGAGACACGTTATCACGTGATTTTAGGTTGAACAAAAGTCTTACACAAGACTTTTGTATGTATTGAAGTTTGGCTGCCAAATTTTGCGTGATGTCTCCATAAACCATGTCACAATAATCAAAATAGGGAATATCTGCGACTGCACCAATGTTAATTTTCTTTAAATGGTAGGAAATTCCTAGGCCTATAGAGGTTATGTAGTACAGCGTATGATCTCCGACAAACAGTGTTTATGTAACCCGACAATGAGTGTCTCATTGAAAAAAAAGCCTAACGTTTTCATGTCATTCAACAAAAGAATAATCTCACCGGCTAGCACAATATCAGGGAAAGTCAATCTACAACATTAGTTTAAAATCCTACGAGAAGCGATTAATAAAAATTGTGTTTTCGCAGTATTCAATCTTAACTTATTTCTGCTGCACCAAAGGTGTACCAATTCAAGGTAATTATTTATGTACTTAATTAAAGAGCTGATTAGTTTCGGAGACGCAGATGAATACAACTGAAGATCATCCGCTTATAAATGATGATGACATTTTTTTAGCACCGATGATATGTCATTAATAAATAAGAAAAAAAGAAGCGGCCCAATCACACTACCCTGAGGAACGCCTAAGTGCATAGGTTGCCATGCCGACTTTTTACCATCAATGACTACACATTGATGACGACCTTGAAGATTCGAAGTCATCCAATATATTACATTATCTGAGAAATGAAAATATAGTTTAAGTTTTTGCAGAATGATGTCATGATTTGCCATATTAAAAACTTTACTGAAATCTAATAAACCAGTATAGTTACATGACTTCTATCTATTGCCATTCTGATAGAGTCTGCGATATCTATAAGAGCAGTTCAGGTACTATGTTATTTTACGGAATCCGGATTGGTAACTGTCGAATAATTTGTTGTCGTTCACATATTTATACTCTTGTTGATGTACTAGGAATTCTAATGCTTTCGACAAAGCTGGTAAAATACTAATGGACCGGAAATCGTCTGAGACAGTCGCACTGGTGCACTTAGCAAGTGGTCTCACAATGGCATATTTCCAA
The DNA here is from genome assembly GCA_029891345.1 of Dryococelus australis. Lineage (NCBI taxonomy): Eukaryota > Metazoa > Arthropoda > Insecta > Phasmatodea > Phasmatidae > Dryococelus > Dryococelus australis. The sequence goes on along the minus strand of CM056993.1, from coordinate 63,010,761 downwards.
GAAGTGGGAAAGAAACAAGCTGACAGCGAGTCGTTGAAAATATCAGTACTGACAGGTAATCAAATGTGCATTATTTTATGAATGAAACGAATACTAACACAGTCCGATATTTCTGCTTTAGACTTAATGCGCATTATTGCTCTGTGAGTCTCCTTTAGAGATACACGTCGAAAATAGAATAAGTTGCGTAGAGATTAATCCACTATTTAATGATTATTTATATCAGTAGTGTCTGTTATATCCCCTACAACCTGTTTACAACATGAAGACTGTACAAAATAAGGGTTGAAATCTTGTGGGGAAGATTTCAACCGTAACCTTTTCCAAAAATCACCAGAGGTTCGGCATGGGCCAAATGAGTCGAGTGAGTAGAGCAACTTGGCACGCCTTACCAATTGTGTGCATTTGTTGCGCAGCATCCTGTACTGTTCGAAACTGTCAGCTGCAGGGAACATTGGTTCTTATGTCCCGTTTATATCTGGAGTAAGCATTTTCACGCTTTCTCATCAGCTGAACAGTATCATTCGTCAGCCACGGAGCAAGTGGTTTTGTTAGCCGTCTAGTTCTAAGTGGCACCGTCCTGTTGTACAAATCTGTGATCATCTGACTGAAACGGAAAATTTTCTCGTCCAGAGTATCAATCACGTTTATTTCATGCCATTGCATCAGTGCCGCATCGCTGTTCAACTTGTCAGTATCGATATTTTTAAAATCTCTATAAGTAATTATTTTGGGTTTAAATTTAGGAGCACGCAGTTTATATGATAGGAATATAAGATCATGAAATTAAATACCTGGAACAGCGGTCTGCCAGTGCGTCAGAATAAGTTTGGGTTTAGACATAAGCATTACGCCAATCCAGGCTGTGTGGTGAGTAGCGCCAAGCGGGCAGGCTTTAATATTCATATACGACAAGGTAGTTAGTAGCTTATTGGCTTAATTTGTGATAGACAGAAAGTTTATGTTTGAAGTCTCTCATAATAATGCAGTGCTCGTAACCCGCTATCAAATTTGACAACGCTTCTTCAAAGTCAGACAGATCTGCGGCCTTCGGTGGCTGATAAATTACTGCTAATAGAACTTTATTCGGTGGGATTTTTAACTCAATGATGATAAATTCTGGCTTCCCTGCGTACTCGGAGGGTGACTATGAGAGAATTCTCTGTTTAATATTATCCCTAACGTAAATGACCACTCCACCACCACCCTTATTTATACGGTCATTACGCAAAATTTTATAACCAGATAGGCTAACAAGCATTGCTGAAAGGCTAAGCTTTAACCATGATTAACTTATTAAAATCGAATGCATAGAGAGTGGTGTAAAAATTCTCCTCACTTCATCAATGTGCCGCATCAAAGACTCGGAATTGATGTGAGCAACCAACCTGTAGACAGTGAGGATAGGGAGAAAGAGCGTTGCTAATGCACGTCTGAGGGTCAGCTGTGGGGGAGGGACACGTTGGAAACCACGGGTGGCAGGACTCGACAACACAACATCACCGTTAGGAGGGATGCCCATTACAGAAAATTGACAAACTGACTAACTCACCTACTTTGTTGCCTACGATTCCACAAACCATCCCCTAGAAGACATATTTATACAAACGCACATAATGAACACACATAGTATGAACCAACACAGGATAATATTAGACGTTAGTGATTTAAATAATTACTTATTAGTAGCTTAAAGAAAAAAACCTATTAGTGGCTAAATAAAGTTGCACACGGAAATAGGAAATTAGCAACGTATCGAAGCAACTACTACAAAAAAATAGAAATTTATAGGTTCAGTTACTTGTTAGTAGCTTAAAGATTAATAGAAAGTAAAAGTAAAATGTTAAGAATATGTAGATACTGATAACGAGCAATCAGTCTACTTCACTCTGCCGTCTTAAGTTCTTCTGACCTAGAGATTTGGAAATGGCGTGCACCACTTTTAACAACAATCCTACCATCTGCAGTCCACACGTTGTGTAGGCCATACTTCCCAATGGCGACATTCAGCAGTGCAGGGCGTTCCATCGCAAGGTCCTCACGAATGGTCACACCACTTTTTGCAAGGAAGCGTTTCGCGTGCGGAACACTTCATTACGCCGTCAATAAGATGTGAATTTCACAATTATTGGACGAAGCTTACCTTGTTTTTTTAGCACCCACACGGTGACTTCTATCGATTTCAATGATGTTGACATGCGGTAGCTGCAGCTTGTTGTGCACCACATCGAGGACAAGTGAGTCGGTATCTTCTTTCTCGCTCTCCGGGACGCCGAACACACGTAGGTTGGATCGCCGCTGATATTGCTCAAGCTCGTCTTGTGCAAGGAACTGCTCGGGCTTCGCTTTCCGCAGTGATTCTTCTATCTTCCGTAAGTCTTCCCTGAGTTTGTTCGTCTCCTCCAGGTTAAATGAAAGTTTCCGTAAGTTCACGAATGACTGCTTCTGAGACTGCAGCCGTGACAGCTTCCACAATAACACTTACTATGTATTTGGAGATAAGAAGCTCCTTGACCTGACCTTGGACTAACTGCTCCAGTTGACGCATCTCTATCTGCTTCGCAGTCATGGCACACAAGTAGATACTAAATATCTTACAATTTCTGCGAAGATTAACGTTTCAAGCAATTTTTCTTCTGCTATTACGAAGTACGTCACCTTCACAACAACCTGCGTAAGTTACAAGAAGTTACGCCGTGTAGTTCACCTACTGGAGCCTTAAGACAACAAGAGCGAAGTCCTGACCGACTACCCACAATTCGCCATATTGCTCTGTTACCTTCACCCCTGTCACCTTTAACAACCCAAAAAGTTCCAAAAATTTATGAGATTTATTAAAATATTTATTAAAGTATATGTAAAATTTTATTATTAATATTATTAGAAATATTCAAAAACGTATTATTAAAAGTTTTAAAAAATATTATTTAAAAAATTTACTTAACAAAATTACTTTTCCGGAGGTCTACCTCCCCCTCTCTCACCCCTCCAAGCAGACGACTGAACCCCACCACTCCTTCCTTCCAATATATCTAATTGCCCAATTGCCCCAACCCCTCCACACCCCAATTACTCAAATTCGTTCGATGCCCTTCCAATATATTTAATTGCCCAATTGCACCCCCACTCTTCCCCCTCGAATGTTTCTCATTGGTTAATTACACACCCCCACCCAGTGGCGGTGGAAGGTTTTCTCAAAAAATGGGGGGGGGGGGGGACAGCTTTATTTGTTTCCTTCTGTCATAAATTCGGTTTTTTCCCATGTGCATCATGGCGCAGAGGACAATCCAGTATTTCTGTCTTGCACAGTAATTGTTTTCATAATTTAAACTAATTGAATGAGACTCTTAAATAAAAAATAATAATATAGATAGGCCTATCTGTTACGATTTTGCAATTTTATTTTTTCCATTTTTGTATAATGAAAAATAGATTTTTAGCCTTAGAGTCATACAGTTTGGAGTATGATTCTGAAATCATACATGAGGAGTGTTGGAAAAAATGTGCTAATACTTATTGTTCACACGAACGCATCAGTCCATAAAAAATAACTCTCACTCACACTCTAGAATTCGGACATAAAATCGAACACTCTAGAATTCGGACTTAAAATTTACGAAAATACTGAGACACAATGAAACAATAAAATACAGGCATACAAAAAATGTATGTGCTGCTCTCTTCACCGTTCCAGAGTCCAAGCTGCTGTCTGTACATGTCACGACAGCGAAAATTCACCACCATGTCATATAATAGCAGAATAAATGTTTAGTGACTCGACAAAGCTTACGTTCAAATGTTCAATACCTTACACCAAAGATACTTCAAACATTTACCTGGACGATGTTTCTGGCGTTGATTAACTGAAGACTGACAAAACTTAAAAGTATATTAAAATAAAGATTACTTTTTGTCGCTGCGTTTTATTTGTGATTATTACTGGCATTGTTCCCTTAGAATAATAATAAAAATACCACACACAGTAAAATGTTCTCGACAAAACGAGCAGCAGAATTTCGTAATCATGATTGTTTTAGATATCAAATTTGTTAGTTTTTAGTTACATAGACATGTAGATAACTATATTAAGTTTAATTTTTTTTATATATTGACATGTACATTACTATATTACGTTTGGCAATAATTATTTCTTACGAAATATTAAGCAGTAAGCACTATAGGCCTATGTGAATTAGAATTTTTTTGTAGTCTATGTCTTATAATACATAACAACATAAAATAATTTTCCTTTTAAAATTGGAAATTTTACTGTGATATGTAAACTAGTTGATAAAATTATGTATCCCGACTGGTCAGTACGTTGTACTTACTGTGGGCTACCTGCACTCTAGAACGGGTATAATAAGACCTAAAAACTGCCGTGACTCAATAAAACAAATTTAATGCCTAACTAGCAATGTAGAGCCTACCTACATCCAAACTAGGCTTTTTAGCGGCACAATGAACAAACCATTCTTTATGTAGTACAGTTATTTTATGAAAAAAAATGTGGTATGTTTATGGACAAATTGCAAGAAAAGATTTTTTTTTACATACAATTTCGCAGAAAATTTTTTAGATTAACATAGCCAATATCCACCGAAATCCACTCAACTTTTCCCGCTCTTTTCCTGGCATTTGTCCCGAGAAAACGCTAAGAAATGCAATAAGTCAAGAACAGTGCATGTTACAACAAAGAATGTGAACACAAAAATTCCTGTAACATTGTAAGGAGTTCCCTACAGTTGGTTCTCACTTATCACTTCGCTCAATATTCATTTTATCATAACATAATTCACATGTTAAATTACATCATCATATTCTGATCCCCTGCTTAAATATCTAAGTTTACTGTATTTTTATTGAGAATACATCACCAATTAAGTTTGAGAGGTAAAACCAACACACTTGAAAACTGTTCATAAGTTCTACAATTAATCTGTGCAATTTATACTACATGGAGAACAATAGTGATTTTTGAAGAAGTGCAGATATCGTGAAGGCAACCAGGCAGAGGTTTTTGTTTGCTTGGAATGTTTTTTGGAACATTTTTGACAGGCCACGAAATGGAGACTTCTGTAAGAAGACTTGATATAAGAGGTAAGCAGTTGCTACTAGTGTCCTGCCGAGCCAAATGATTTGAGGATGAAGAGGATGTCCTGCAGTCCTGGAGAGTATTTATTGTCCACTCCTGATGACGGCTACATCTACGATGGCAACTAGTTGGACCGATGTTGCTGTCCAATTTTCATCAATTATGCTTTGGTGAGCCTTTGGCTTCTAAGGCAGCCTGATCTTCATAACGTTTCGTGTCTACGTTACGTCAAGTAAGGTCGACTTGCGTGTTTCAAACTTCTCCAGACAGTGATTTATCAAGGTAGCTAAAGCTCAGAGGTCCTGATCATCATTTTGATATTAAATTCAAAATCACACGCTTTAAGAGTTTTGTTGCATCACAATACTGTTACTAGCCGAAAGCAGATCAGAAATATTTAATTGAGCTAAATATTCATCTACATATTTTCGTCATTATGTTATGTGATATTTTATCATCTTCTTCATATGTTGACAGCAGACAGTAGTTCGTTCTTCTATTGAATATTAATTGTAAGATTGATGGGTAGTTGTAAATGTTGTCATGTGTAGTGTTAGAATTGTCTATTTATAAGTTATAAATTTGATTTTTACATGTGCTTACTGTAGGTAGAGCCTATCTTATCCCAGGAAGCATAATAATTTATGGTTATAATTCTAAAGCTAAATATGTTTTCATACATTTTCTTGAATAGAACCAACAAGTTGGTGTTCACAAATATACATGTCAAAAGGTGCCCATGTCTCTACATCCATCTCTTATAAGTAATTATGTACGAAACACTACAACATATCCGAAATTAACATAAATTCACGAATGAATTCTATTTATTTTCCGGGATGGGTCCTTGAAAAATATTTTAAAAATTAATAATTTTAGAACGACGTGTCTTACGACCAAAAAAGCAAAGACAAAAATTAAATAACACAAAATTGCCTATAAAATTTCCTAAGTTAGCAGAAATCCATTCATAATTTCTGCTTATTTTACTAGGATTTGTCCCGAAACAAAATTTGAAAAATTGATTTTTCGAAAACGGCAACTCTTACAACCAAAAGTGTGAAAAGAAATATTGAAGAACATGAGATTTCCTTTTATATATCCATCATCAAGCAAACAGACTGGTAGCCACGGGCCGCGCAGCAAGGAGATAGATCCTAGACAAGTATTGTAACATTGTCAACAGTATCAGTTGTGATTTCATATCTGAGCGTGGGGCTTGTTGTAAGAGAGGTCAATAGTAACACGTAATTTTTACCGGGATTTTGAAGTCTTTGACGTCGACTATTTGACTCTATCTTGTCCTTAAAACTCCCCGCATTACGTAATCACAACCAGTGTTCCACCAAGCGGCGCAGCGAGAGGTTGTGTGCACACGCTCCGATCGGGCCAGGTAACAAAAAAAAAAAAATATATATATATAAACTTTGATTTCTGATACCTATCATCAATTTTTTTCATGAATATATTTTGAGCATTAAGGTTCTAAATATATCTACCTTCACTATGCTTTATTGATTTTTAGTGCTAACGACATAGACCAATGGTAATCTCAATTAACCCATAAATGCATGCCATGGGGCAAGTAATAACAATTTCGTGGGGTTAGTTGTAACATGTTACAACATGCCCCTGATGTTTATGTTTGCGTTTCTGATTTTGTGTGATTAAGTTTATTTATTTGATGCTTTTCACTATCATATATTATTTGTTTCCTTTTTAGTATGAGAGACTACAAAAGAAAAACTGAGAGGGCTTCGAAAAGTCAAGATGTTATGAGTTAGCTAAAGTTTTGGAGAACAATAGAAACATACGAAAAGCAAGTAAAACTTTTGATTTGTGCCATGCGATGTTATATAGGTACATTCAGAAAAAGAAAAAAATTAATGTCCTACTGTTGGCTATGTCAAACTTAAATTGATATTTACACAAGAAGCATAATATAAGTTGTCTTCCTATTTACTCAAATGTTCAGATATATATTTTGGGATATTGCCTACAGAAGTCAGGAAGTTAGCTTACCAATGCGCTGTAATGCTTGAAATAAAAAATATCCCCCCTTCCTGACATAGGAATAACATGGCCGGACCAGACTGGTTTCAAAATTTCATGCGCAGGAATCCTCGAATATCGTTAAGAACACCAGAAGCAACATCACTAAGTCGAGCAACATCTTTCAACAAAACCAATGTCAGCGATTTTTTCGGAAAATATCAAAATACTACTGCAATTGCATCACCGACTCCAGAATCCTCAAGCTTGCTAAATAAAGAAAGCGCAATTGCGTCTCCAACTCCAGGCCCATCTGGCTTGCAAAAGTTAAATGATTTTTCTCCATCAAAGATCAGACCTCTCCCAAAGGCTCCACCTCGAAAACAAACTACCCACAATCGTGGCAAAAGAAACTCAACTATCTTAACTGACACGCCAGAAAAGGATGCTATAGCAAAAGAACATGAAGAAAAAATATCGATAGTTCTATAAATGAAAACGTTTATAAGACGTGCCAAATTTATTTTGTTGTTTGTTGTCGTTGTGAAAGTTTAAATATTAGTTTAAAAACAAACTGTTGGTAATTTCAATAAAGAGCAAGTTACAACACTTACATAAATATAAGGATTCCAAAAATGATTATTTTTGTACTTATCTTTCAAAATAAATGCTCCAACCTATTAAAAACTTGACGATTTTATAATTGATATTACTTGCTCCATTGCTGTTACGATTAGCCCCAAACACAGGGCAAATTGTCACAGCCAAACTTTTCTAATAAAACGCCTGTTGTGGAGAAAAGGTGTACGTTTTGATATTTTTGTTGTTCTAAATTAATAGATGAATGATTGGTTTATCGATTCAAGCAAACATAGTTATATAATACCTGATAGGCTTCATGACATACACAATTTTCTTAAAATTGTTACAACATGCTCCTCGCTCCCCTACTGGCAGGTTGAAGTAGTTCTCTAAACTCTTATCCTGCTTATGTAGGACATTTCTTTATGATGAATTGCAGCAAGCTTACTATATGTGTTACATATATCACGTTTGTTTAACTTTCACGATGGTTAATGGAGACTGATAGGCTATAGTGTTCATAGTGTATTCATAATCATTATTCCCAAACAGTTGGAGTATACCATGATATACGTGAAATGCTGTGCTTACGGTTTAATGAAGGAACTGTATTGAAAGAAATAGCATGGTTTAAGTAACCAATGATAAGTGTATATTTAGCAATGAACATATTGAATATAAATAAATTACTAAGTTTACAAAAATGTGTGTAATTAGAATAAAGTCTGCTTCATGAGGTACGGCAGTCAAGCTTGGCAAATCTAAAGAACCATATGTACATTCTGATTTCTGAATCTTGCCTTCCTCATTGCTATGGAAGAATTTGAAATGTTTGAATACCAGATTAAACAATATTGATGAATATCAGGCCTCGATAAGAGACATTTGCAAGAAAACTTAGAAGCCTATTCAGAAAAGTTTATGATAAGAATCTCTAAGTATTTTCGTGGTGCGGTGTTGTTCTCGAAAAAGCAAGAGACTACAAATGTTAATAACCTCCATGAAAATGAGAACGATATTTTGGTTAAGTTCCAGAACAGAGGTAGTACTAATCATTATGATGAAAAACTTACGATCATAGAAACAGCTGCAAAGTTAATTAGAAGAGAATGTAAGTCTGTAACTCAGGATCTAGGATCTTATCTAATATCTTCTTAATTGGAGTCTGCAAATATATGCTTAGATGCTCTACCTGTATTCTTTAAGTCTTTCCTTGAAGTGTTAGCCAATAAAAAGGAGATAGGAGATGACGTAACATTAGCTAGTATTGGTCAAGAAATCATGCAAAATATTCGTCCAAGAGCTTGTCTTTTAATTTAAGTCTTGGAGTTTCAGCTTCATCATAATTTCGCATCCAAGAGATTTATTGATAATCTGCATGAACGGGCATTCTGCTGTTCTTGTCAAAAATTTATGAATTTTGAAAGAAATACTGCAGTGACTAACAGCGATGGCTCAAACAGAATGGTTCCTGGAAAATTTACTCAGGTTGTAGCTGATATTGTAGACCACAATATACGGACTCAGAATGGTCATAATACGCTACACGGCTTGGGAACTATTGCTGTGACCACTCCAGAACTACAGACATCCATGATGATCGTAAGAAAACAAACCACTCTAAAATAAATTCGACAGCTCAGATATACTCACCTTCATTAAACAAAAATAGCAATAAACTAGAAACAACATACAGACCCCTTCCTTCTGTTCAAGTTAAGAATCCAACCAGAAATATTGATTTACTGTGGAAGATGGGATGATTGTTGAGATCTCAAATGGAAAAATGGTCAGGAATGATGCACAATAGTTCACTTCTGGGAAAATCAAGTGTTATAGTTCTCCCCATCATTGACATGAACCATGGAGACAAGACTTGCATTAAAGCTATTAACTACTTAATTTAATCGCAGGTCAAGTTTTAAAGATGAAAACTATGCCTCTACTAACTTTTGACCAAACATTGTAGTGGAAAGCCATATATATTATACTGACAGAACCAAAAAAATAGCTCATTGTGCAATTTTGTGCTCAGACTTGGTCCATTTCATACATTAATGAGTTTCCTAGGATGCAATGGTCACTTCAATTTATCGTGTTTACGGTACACATCCCGGGGAAATAGTACGAAATATTACATGGAAATTGGTGGATTTTGGATATCATATAGGGTATTTGTGTTCTTTAATTTTTGTCTCCACTTTTGGGGGCAAAACGCACCATTTTTGACTTATCAATTATTTTAATTTTTTCGGGAAAAATCCTGAGAAAAAATAAGAAACATTAGGTTAATTATAGTGCATTTTGGATATCATATTTGAAATTTGGGTCTTTAAAATTTTTTTCTTCTCTCTTTTGGTGTTAAAAAGCACAGTTTTCGACTCATCCATTTGGTGGATCTGGATATCGAGTGGGAAAATTTATCCTTCTATTTTGGTCTGTGCACTTTCGGTCATAAAACGATCCGTTTTCAACTTATCAATTGTTTTTTTTTTATCATTTTCCGGGTAAAATCCCGGGTAAAGTATTAGAAGTTTTGGTGGATTTTGGATATCATATGCCAAATTTTGTGTTCTTTTAATTTTTTCCTGCGCACGTTTGGTCGTAAAACGTACAGTTTTCGATTTATTGACTTTTCTATCGTTTTCCGGGAAAAATTCTAGGAATGCAGTAAGAATATTCCTTGAATTATGGAAGATTTTGGATGTAATATTGGAAATTTTTAGTTTTTTTTTTATTTTTTCTGCGCACTTTTCGTATTAAAATGCACCGTTTTCGATTTCTTGATTATTTAAACGTTTTTCTTCGGGGAAAATCCTGGGAAAATAGTGAACCATCTTTGGTAGATTTGGTGGATTTTTGATACAATATGAGAAATGTCGTGTTCTTTAATTTTCGTGTGCACACTTTTGGTCGTAAAATGCACCGTTTTCGATTATCTAAAAAAAAATTTTTTTCGGCAAACATCGCGGGAAAATAGAGGAAAACAATACGTTTATTTCGGTGGATTTTGGCTATGCTAATTTACGTATTTTCCTGCGAATTTTGATGTATTAAAATCTTTTCTTGCAATTTGTTCACGTTATTTTCGTACCTTGCCCGGACTAATGCTGAAAACTGTCACACGAAAAAGTAATTGGTTATGGTAAACCGTAAACAGAACACAAGTTCTAAACCACAATCCATTAATGCGTTTGTCGGAACAATGAAGTATGAAGAATTGCTTGAAACTTTTCCCCCTTCCATGTCCAGTTAAGAAATATACCTGACTGCTGACTCATTCACGAAGAATCAGGAGCGGATCCAGATATTTGTTAAGGAGGAGGCACCCTTCCTAAGTCAGACTTACATACACACAGCTGTTTTATACGTACATTGTGTAGTAAGTACACACAAGTGCACATTTGTGTGTTTTATGTAGTCTATATTATGTATACACATATATTAATACACAAACATGCTTGCTGTTTCGAAGAACAGTTTACGAATAGAAAAATATATAGATGCAGAAAAGAAGTGGACAACTCCATTCACATATATTCCCCTAATTTCTCTCTAAAATTATACACACATGTATGTTTCGTTAAGAAGAAAGAAAGAAGATTATGAGTTATGAAATACAATAAGCACATAAATTAAATACCCTTTTTCATATTATGCACTCTGTTTTGGATTAACAGTTTACTAATACAAAAAACAATAAATGCAATGAAGTTAAATTAGCAACGAAAAAAAAAAAGTCACAAAATTTGACATCATGCAGTAATGAACGCATCTATTTCTCTAAGAAAAATGTCAGAATCTCCAATACAACTATAACTCGGCGCTCCTTGTGTTCACTTCTTTGGGTAAAAATTGTATATGCACAAATGTAAACTTAAAAATTGATTTTAATAATAACGAAACAGTGAAGAAATGTATGGAATTAGTATCTGTCTTGAAGTACACATTACACCTGATCTGCACTTGCTACTAACCAAATGAGAAAGTGGTGTCCATGCTGTGAGGGCTGTGCATGGGGTAGAGGAAAACTCATACCTGCGCGACTGCTTAGTAATTAGCGGCAAGAGAAACCTCTTGGTGCCACTGACATCAGAAATACCTACTAACCCTCATCATTGTGCATTTGCAATGCTGGCATTTAATGGAAATAACTTGAATGTGACGATTCTATCTGGTGTGAAAAATTCCGGCCAGTTAACTTAAAAGTAACGTATTTATAAATACCAAAACTTAGCAAACATTTTTTAAAAAGGAAGGATCCGCCCCTTCGAAGAATCGCCTGAAACTTTTCCTCCCCCTTCCACTGTGTATATTTAAGAAATGTGTCTGACTCTTTCACTCGTAATCCAAGGTTCTGGGAATCCAAGCACATAGAAGCACCAAAGCAAGTGTTTAGCTTTCCAATTGATGGTCAAGACCCATTCTCTACCACTTCAGTTGATAGTAAAATTCAGTAATGCGTTTCTCGTTCATTTCAATAGTCTGATTAACATGGTTTGAGAGAAAACTAACAATTTATTTATCGAATGTAGATATCAAACTAAGGGTGTGGACAAATGCCTATATTGTCCCTCCCCACTGTTCTAGGGGAGGGACAGTGTCTCCTGCCCCCCTCCCCCCTTCTCATCCGACACCGCGGCCCCACCAATGTTTCTCATTGGCTAATTACTAACATTCGTTCGGCCAATTATATGCATTCGCTGCACCCACACCAATGATTCTCATTGGTTAATTACTCACATGTTAATTACTCACATCCATCAACAATTACTCGGTTTCGTTCGATCCCCTTCCAATATATTTATTTGCCCAATTAGTCACCCCCACCCAGGATTCTCATTGGTTAGTTACTCCCCGCCTTTTTTCTTTTTTTCAATTGTCTAACAGTCTAACATTCATTCGGCTAATTAGATGTGTTCGCTCCACCCCTACGTAATGTAAACTGGTATGTTTTAAGTGGGCAAAGCACTTATTTTCAAAATGATGGCTGTGTAGCCATCTTAGTTTAGTGTGCTCTATCGAGTGTTGAAACCATGTAATCAATTACTACTTAACTTTGTACTCTGGCAGCGTTACACAAACTAATTAAGTTTTTGTGTTTTGTCCCTGTAAAAAAAAAAACAGGTTTCTACGAAATTTGGCAAACCAGTAGCGCTACGGCAGGGAGTGCACTAAAGTTTAAAAGCAACAGACTGTTTTTTTTCCAAAGGTGGTTATATAGGTCTAGACATTTTAACTTGTTATGCTATATTTACAAAACTACAAAACAAGTTTCAACACGATGTTACAAAATTGCATGTCAATACTTCGGGGAAACATTCTTCACATCTGAAGGATGAAAAAATGTTATATGAACATAGGTCCGAAAATGCTTCGTTTCTTCGCTACAGACCATAATACATAACGTACAGCGTAGGGTCCGCGGGTTGGATCATGTTACTATGGAATGCCATCGTAGCATTCGTTTGCATAATACACGACACCTCATACCACGACACAACTAGAACAGTAGGAACTGCACAATAATTAGTTACACGTGTGTGAAAACTTATCATCGGCATTAAAGAAAATGTTCAAAATGCCCCCATCATCATGAACACATCCCTCAACCAACCATTGCACATACAAATGCATTGAGAAATCCCTGGAAAATTCCTGATTGTTTCGCAACCTGCCACAATGCAGTTACGGAGGGTGCCTACATCGTCCACTGGGGTCGCATACACAGGTGCCTTTAAATATCCCCACAAATAAAAGTCTAGTGGATTCAAATCAGAGCTCCTCAAGGGATGGTATGGGGCTGCCAATTATAGCTGCGATGGCAATCCACAGTAACATGATCCAACCCCTCGGGACATACACTGTACGTTATGTAGTGACACTGTAGTGACGAAACCAAGTATTTACGGACCTATGTTCATATAACATTTTGTCATCCTCCAGATGTGAGGAATGTTTCCTCGAAGTATTGGCATGCCATTTTGCAACATTCTATATAACGCCTCATTTCTCTGCCGTGTTGTAAGATAGTCCCACATGAAAATATAAACTATTATGACATATTTTAGGGAAACAATAAACAGATACCAAAATTGGCGAAGAAGTTGTACCATGTTACGCAAGATTAATTTATGTGTTTCAAGTGGGTCACACTTTTTTTCAGAATGGTGGCTTTATAAACATTTTGGCTTAGTATGTTATATCTACGAAACTATGTACCGAATTATAACTTAAATCTGTATACTGGCAGTATTAATGCAAGTATCAAATTATCTCATACATAAACTCTTTCCTCCACCACTATAAAAGACAGCATTACATGCTATATTAAGCTTAAATATGCTATCTTGGGAAACAATTATATAATTCACACCAATTTTGTACGACAATGTATATGTTCTGTTCCATTTAAATGTACATGAGTTAAGGGGTTAGTCGCTTTTTTTAAATTACAGCAATGAAAATATTTTTGTTTGGTATGTCGCAAGTAATAGTAGGGGAGGGGGTGTTCTAGATACAAAGGATGCCACCTTTTGTTAACAAGATTATCAATTTGATATCAAATTGATTAATCGGATTAATCCGATCTCAATTCGATCAAAATAAATAAATCTGCTAGTATTAATCAGATAAATTTAATGGTATGAAAATTTGATTGATTGATCCAATAAATTTAATTTAATTAATCTTTTTTTTTAAATTTTGTTTGAATTGATAGTGTATAGTATGGTGCAGGAGTGTGCTAAGGGAGTTTATTTTATTTATTTATTTTTGGGTTGGGGAGAGGTCCTCACTCTCAGAGGTCTGCGTTAGGGAAGAGGTGTTGGGGTTGGTGCAAGAGTGTGCGCAGGGTCTTAATTTTTTTTCATTTTTGGGTGGGAGCGTGATGGTAGGTCCTCATCATTGGAGGTCTATCGTACTGAGGTGTGATGTGTTGGAGAAGGGGCGTATTTAGGTATTGTGTAATATTTAATGTTATTGAGGAGTTCATTTACCGTCTGGCAGGCGACTGAGGGTTAAGACACGAGCAGCTATATCTGACTATAGGCTGAAGTTATGGCGTATTTCTGTAAAATGAAATTATTAGGAAATACGTAATGAAAGATGATATAATTTATTTAAAATGAAATCCATGACAGTTTCCTAACCTGTCCTGTATATTAGTAATGACACATCTGTTCGTAGCCTGAGAAACTTATTAGATACCTATGCAAACCAGCAGAAGTAAGTATTCAAGCAAAGCAAATGAAATAAATACAAAACATTCACTTTAATCATGTGATTGCCATGAGACAAATCAATTGTAAAGAATTAAACTGATGATGTTACACATGACAGAAGTACAAGCCGCAAAACACGAGAGAAATTAATTAAATGAAAAATGACTTAAACCGAATACATCGCACACGACAAAACTATAATGAATGGCCCACAAAATTTATATTAATATCGTAATAAAATAAATTTCAAACAGCAGAATAAATTAAACAAGTGCTAACCAACAAATGAATTACAGAACCCAATTTCTGGTGTCATAAAGAATGCAACTAGTTATATCTGCAACGAATTCAAAACACATACCTTACAATGTTAAATGAATTTTAAACACATCCGTTCGGCCAGGAGGTCGCTGTAGAAATGACGCCAGTCTATCATTTGTGGCGAATTATATATTGAGCAAAACTTTGATTATAACTTAAATTTGAGAGAACTCTACACACAAAATATGTATTTGTCTCTGCTATGCATAAATATTTAAAAGTTTTAAAATGTATATTTTCCACACTTAAAACATATTAGTTATGTATTGCATAAATTGAATGATACGTGTTTGAAAACAGTGTTCTTTTAAAACACAATTTATATATAAAAAGTCTTTTGAATCGCATCATTTTTATTTAGTGAAAATATCTCTTGAGTGAAATTAATCATAGTTTTCTGGATTTCTGTGGAATTTTAAAATTAATAAGTTTACTGGAAATACATTAAACTAACATTAATAAGTTTACTAGAATAACTGGGAAATACATATAATTTATTGTAAGTTTCCGAATTAAAATTCATTTCTTGGAATTTTTTTTGGGGATAATGGAAATTCAGCCTTAAATGATAGTGTTAATGAAATAATTCTTCAGCGGGAGTTGTGAAATTTTATTTGCTGACAGAAAATATTTAAAACAAGCGAGTGTCTGGGTTGGAATCTTTGGCGACGGTTACAAAGGCATGATGGGTCAACGCTCCATTCCCAGATGGAGGGAGGTAGGCAGGACAAAGAAACGCTTTGGAGCAGGTGAGGGATTGGGGCTTTCTAACGGTAACTTCCAACCACCCTCGCTGAACAGCCCAGGGCATAGCTCCTTCTAGACCAGTGCAATGTTTAGTTTATCCACAACCCTTCACTTGAACGCATCGCAGAGCTCCACTGTTAAGGATTGCATCTCACCGCCCTTGCTCAGCAGCCTGGCGGTATTTCACACGACGTTGGAGGGGTATCTGGCCAGCGGACCTCGGATCTCGGACCCATCGTATGCCTGATTGCTAACCGCAATTCTTGTTAAATGCTTTCTTTTTTTTTATGAGCATCGATTATCGGGAAAATTTTCATGTGAAATATGTAAATTCGTAGGATTCCAACTGCTTTGTGTTAACAAGTGCTGCGAATTTCCAGAGCTGATCTGGCCAAGTCTCGATGGAATTTGTGTTAAAATTGATCAGACTGATGTACTGTGTTTACATTTCTTCTAATATTGATTTTAAATAATTTTGATGGTTTTTCTTCGACAAAGTGTCTAAACTGTTTCATTCAAATCGTTCGCAGATGTATTAATTTTGTGGTTATTTTATATCCTATGTTTGTACAAAGTGTTGCGGTATTAACTCCTTCACACGATGCGAGTCTCGCTAAGCTTCGATGGAAGTTGTGTTAACAATTTATTTATTTTTAAATCTTGGAGATGGGATAAGTGCTTGACTTTGTTTTAACTATAATTCAGAATGCGAGTTTCTCTTCAGATTGGAAATCTCTTTTTGTACGTGTTAACTTAATTGTTCCGTATTATATCGTGATTATGTGATATTCCCATTTTTAAGTTACGTCGTAATCATACCGAGACTCACAATAGGGAAATATATTCGCAGCAGCAAACTACATTACATAATGCAAATCAAAATTGTGTGTCAAAAATTTAAAACGTGGCATTGGGGTAAGATTTTTTTTTACATTTCATTTGAAACATTTAAGATTGACGTACGCTATGTTTTTTAATTAATTGTAGATATTACTCGTTGCATTCTTTGTAACACCAGGATAACTGGGCTCTGTAGAAAAATAGTTCATTTTAAGTATAATTCAGAATTCAATATTCTCTTCAGTTTTTAAATCCTAATTTTTTCGTGTTAAATTATAAGCGATATGTTTCTAGTATTGTGAATAGCTTACAATGGAAATATAAACCGGTGAATTCCTAAACAAGGATAAATAATCTTTGTAGACTTATGTATGCTTATTTTAATGTCGAGGAGTTTCCACCATAATCTCAGCCAAAGCTGGTTCTGTTTGATAGCAACACGTTGCTCAGTTTATAATTCGCCGCAAGTGATACACTGGAATCATTTCTGCAGCGACCTCCCGACCGAACAGGCGTGTTTTAAATTCATTTGACATCGTAAGGTATGATTTTGAATTTGTTGTAGATATAACTAGTTGCATTATTTATGACACCAGGAATTAGGTTCTGTAATTTGTTTGTGAGTTAGCACTTGTTTAGTTTATTCTGCTGTTTGAAATATATTTCATTACGATATTAATATAAATTTGGTGGTCCATTCGTTATAGTTTTGTCATGTGCACTGTATTTGGTTTAAGTCGTTGAATTAAATTCTTTTTAATTAATTTGTCTTGTGGTTATCGCATGATTAAAGTGAATGTTTCATATTTATTTCATTTGCTTTGCTTGAATATTTATTTCTGCCGTTTCGCATCGGTAGCTTATCAGTTTCTCAGGCTACAATCAGATGTATCATTACTAACATACAGGATGGGTTAGGAAACTGAGGTGGATTTTATTTTAAATAAATTATATCGTCTTTCACTACGTAATTCCTAATAATTTAATTTCACAGAAATACGCCATTATGTCAGGCTATAATCATATATCGCTGCATGTGTCTTATCCCTCAGTCGCCTGCCAGACGGTAAACGAACTCCTCAATAACGTTAAATATCACACATACCTATATACACCACTTGCCCAACACATCACACCTCAGTACAAAGCTAAACCTCCGAGAGTGAGGACCTCTCCCCAACCCAAAAAAAATTAAATAAAATAAACATACTCTTGCACTAAGCTATACACTTATAAATTCATAAAATTTGAAAAAAAAAAAAAAATTGTTTTATTAATTCAATTTAAATTAATTTGATCAATCAATCAAATTTCCATACCATTAAATTTATCACGTTAATATTAGCATATTATTATTCTTTGATTGGATTAAGATCGGATTAATCCAATCAATCAATTTTATATCAAATTGATAATCCGATTAATCAAACGGCAGCATCCTTTGTAGGGGAAAGTAGCAGAATACGTATCGCCTCCTAAATCGTACCACCTCCATATTTCAGGAAGTGTGAATACCACTGTGCTCTTGTGGCTACAAGATGAAGCTGTTGTAGTTCCCGGCCATCCAAAGAATAACGTAAGTGTGGAACCACGTTTAGCGATATTATTGGAGTTTATGATTATTTGCACTCCTGGATATTGTTTCTGAACCTCAGTTGTAAGCCTTAGAACAGGCTTAGAACTGAGTCGTAGTTTCGCAAATCGTACCTGTACGATTTAGGATACTACTACAAGGCAAGTTACAATGAAACCCGTTTATTGATGACTGTATGTGAAACACTTTGAACAATATAAATAACCTTTTGCTTAGTTTTATGCAGTGATCTCATTTTATTACAAGGTTCCGCATTAAATCTGTGCATTGTTTACAGAACATTTTTCTTAATAGTCGTACATCAATATCCGAGGACAATGGGTTTCAGTTTGCTAAGTTACATATTTACCATGTGCAAAAGTATTTAATAGTCACTGTAAATAAAAGATTACTAAAACACATGTCCATTGTGTGTTACAGAATGATGGAAAGGAAATATAGACCTTGGACTGAAATGGAGATGGCAATGGCTCTTGCATCGTATAGAAACGGGGGCATCGGTTTTAATGATTGCTGTCGACAATACAGCATTCAAAAGCCAACAGTGAAAAGGCACTTAGACAGGAAGAATGTTATAGCTAACGAATCCGTAAAAGTCATAGGCCGTACCACCACCCTTCCACCCGAAGTAGAGCAACAACTCGTTGATAATGTTTTAAGATTAAAAGAGCTTCTGTTTGGGGTAACAGTCACTGATGTCAGGAAGTTAGCATTTCAAATTACAGAGCGCAATGAAATACCACACATCTTCAACAGATTGACATAAATGGCAGGGAAGAAATGGTTTTATGCCTTTAATCCCATCATAAGGAATTACCGCTACATGAGCCTGAGTCCACTTCCATGGTACGTTCAAAGGGGTTCAACAAGAAGAATGTGTTAGAGTTTTTTGATATCCCGGATAGAGTTATAGATGAAAACAAATTTGATGATACTCGTGTGTTCAATGTGGTTGAGACAGGTTTCAGAACTGTACAAAAAAGATGCCAGAAAGTGTTGGCTATGAAAGGAAAGTGTCAGGTGGGAGCTATTGCAAGTAGGGAAAGAGGTGTCAATACAACAATAGTGTGTTGTACTAGTGAATCTGTGATTTATGTTCCACCTATGATAATCTTAAACACATTAGAATGGTGCATGAGCTGCAGGTTGGTGCCCCAGAGGTCCTGGAGGTATTGTTAACATATTGGAAACAGGGTACATTAACAGTGATCTTTTTGTAAAATTGTTACAACATTTTATTGCTGTCATCAAACCAAACATTGACAACAAGGTTCTCTTAATTTTATATGGACACATTCGAAGAATGTAGAAGCTTTGGAACTTACAAGAGCCAATGGCGTCCTAATGTTGCAGTTGCCTGCCCACACGACTCATAGGCTACAACCTCTGGACAGGTCCTTCTTCAAGCCATTAGAAACTTATTACACCCAGGCAGTTGAAAAATGGCTTCGAACAAATCCCGGTTTGTGTGTTACCCAGTATCAGGTTACCCAACTTGTAGCAGAGGCCTATGCAAGGGCAGCTACTATTCAGATTGCCATTAACGGATTTCGTGCTTGTGGAATCTGGCCGGTAGATCGTAATATTTTTAACGATTCCAACTTTTTAGCAGCTGCAAATCTGGAAGAAAACGAATGCCACTCCGATGAAAATGAGACGGATACGCCATCTTGTAAGCCTACAGAAATTATCAGCGATCCAACAGGTAGTGAAATAATTAGCCCTAATGATAGGCCTACTCAGAGGAGATGATCTCGAAGTTGAATGTTGCTATTGAAGCTATTTCTCCGATTCCAACATGCCTCAAACATGTGTCCACACCAGCAAGGCGGGGAGCTCAACGTGCTGTAGTACTGACAAGCAGTCCGTATAAACGTGATTTGATGGCTGCAAAAGATAGATGAGGGAAGACGACCAGCAAAGTAGAGCATAAATCTAGAAAAGGGAAGGGACGTTGTGCATGTGCAAACAAGCATTTAAGAACAACTCCAGATAAAAATGAACCGTCTACTTCGTTCGCATCCAATTTATCCATAGAACTTATGCAAGACGATTGGTTTTATTCAGTATGTGAGGAAAATGTCGTATAAAATATGGTGCAATGTTTACAGTGTCACACCTGGGTACATGAAACCTGCGCAGGGGTTAAATCAGGCCTGAAACGTTTTATTTGTGTTGCATGTAAATTATTTGTTTGTTTTATTTAGGGTGAAATATATACTTGTATACACTTAAAACATCATTATAGCTGTTTTCATAGACAACATTTAGTATCAGACTATTTCTGTTTGTAGCGGTACGATTTACGATACTGGCGGTACGATTTTGGGTACTGGTTTCCTATATCATACCGATTGCAGTATTACACTAAGAAATTGTTTCTGGTTCGCTATTTCAGCTAACTAGATATGTTAATGTAGATATGTATGCATATATGTATGCTGCTTCGTACTAATTCAATA
The DNA here is from genome assembly GCA_029891345.1 of Dryococelus australis. NCBI lineage: Eukaryota > Metazoa > Arthropoda > Insecta > Phasmatodea > Phasmatidae > Dryococelus > Dryococelus australis. The sequence goes on along the minus strand of CM056993.1, from coordinate 62,989,905 downwards.
TTGGAGCAGTACATTGAAGAATGGCCCAAATTAATTCAATAATGTAAAAAATGGTATCCCTTAGGCAACCTTCTCCTATCTAGAACGCCTCCACCCCTACTTCTGTCACATGCCCCAGAACTTTATATGATTTTGGTATATATAACACTCATCGAATGTGCTATGGTAAGGAATGTAAATTTGCATACTCAAGGTTGAGGCAGATTTTTTTAATGGCGTTAATATTAATAATTTAGATTACTATGTTATATCAATTAAACATTATTTTAAAAAATTAACTAAATTTTCTTCCCAAACAGTATTCATTATAAGCATCAATTGTGGGTGCAGACATCCTCTTTTGCCGACATTTTGTAAAGTAGCGCTGAGTGAGAAATGGAACGTTTTCCACATTTCCGGAACCATTGAACTTAACCCACTGTTAATTACATTCATACTATATGCTTACCAGTAGGCATTAAGTTCTAAAGTTAAATAAACATGTCAGAACTTCATGGATAGGCTAGTTAATTTTTTTTTAAAGATACTGTTACTGTACCAAGTGTGCATAATACAACTAAGTTATTTTTAAAAAAAGTTGTTGTTTTCAACTTTAATCTAATTTCATCCGGTGTAATATCAAACTACAAAGGCGGTGCTCAAGCCCACTTAGCCCTCCTTTTGGACCCGACACTGTATGTCGGGGGGGGGGGGGGGGGGGGGGGTCTGGGAATAACATTTATAATGTGAATGATGTATACAAGATGTTACAATATTGCATGTCAATACTTCGGGGGAACATTCCTCACATCTGGAGGATGAAAAAATGCTATATGAACATAGTACCGCAAACGCTTCGTTTCTTCGCTACTGCCCGTAATACATTACCTACAGCGTATGGCCCGCGGGCTGGATCATGCTACTATGAAATGCCATCGCACTGCACAGGAATTAGTTACACATGTGTGAAAGCTAAAGGAAATGTTCAAAATGCTCTCCATCAGCACGAACACATGCATCAACCCGCCGTTGCATGGACACCCGGATGCGTTGATGAATTCCTGATTCTTTAAATTGAAATTTTATTTGTATTATCTATAACCTGTAATATTTAGTTTATAATTAATATGAACTAACACAGTGAGAAAATAGGTGTGTTGATATTTCCTAATAAAATATAGTTCTTATTCAAAATATTATTGAAGTGAGTGCTCACGAATGCGGTGAGGTTGTCCCTTTGGTGTAATTTTACATTTGGTTTACATGCATGAGGTGGAGAAATATCCTGGAAGTAGAACTTAATCAGGGCTTCAGAAAAGTTGGAAATAGTAGTATTATTAATGCCTCGTCTGAAATGTGTTTTACTTTCGTACATCAGTATAATGGAGACAAGTAAAGCGGTGACGTAAAAATAAAATCGCAGATTTCAAACGGTTTGCAACGCAACTCGAGCGCATGGTGGCGGTTCTTCTCGGGCTCGAGGCCGAGAAGCGCGGCAACGATAAGGGCGGCATTGCCTCACGCATCGAATAGCACCATCGTCACTAAGCGCAAGTCTCTCGAATGGCGTGCAGTGTTCTCGTTGTTCTGCGTGTGCCTATGGGACTTTCAGCGGCGACCCTATTACTCTATTGGTGGAAACTCTGTAGGAAGGTTCAATGCAGTGCCCGTGAGTAGTTTTGTTATGTGTATGACGCGTATATATTGAGATACAGCACTTTGAAAATGCGGTTTTTATACATTTAGGAGTTCTCTGAGATGGTGTTTCTATTATGCGTGACGTCTTGAAACCACTCAACAGTTCTCGTTTGAAGTGTGTGTTCTTTTCGTAGGTCAGGACTTTGGACGCATGCCTAAGGTGATATTTCACATTTGTTTTTATTTGGTTATCTGAAACAGCTATCGAAATATAACACTCAAAAGTATCAATTTCCCGAATTCTGCAGCATACTAGGTTTTGCTCTTAGATATTTCTTTTTCCATTCAAATTGCATTTAATGCAGTCAGAATCTGTGTGGTGTGCAGAACATACTGATTCAGTATGAGTGCGATTCAAAAACAGGTGAGCGAGTATTGGCACTCAACTTTGTTGAAAATACGGGTCAGACTTATCGTAAATATATTTTTGTTCATTCAAGCGAAACTGTTAACATACATTTAATAAATAGTTTAAACCATAAACTATAGAAAAAAAATTATTTTTGTTCATTTCGTAGCTTGTAACACAAATGCAGTATGCCGCGCTTAGACTCTAATTCAACACTTTTGAACCTGCCTATAACACTGTTGTATCGGAATTTGAGTGTTATATTTTGAAAACTATAATGATTTGACAACTAATAACTGCATTAAGGGGGCACTTTTCGAAACCTCTCTCAGATAACCAAATTCCAAAAAAAAAAAAATGAAAAATATCACTTTAATAGTCTCGTAGAAAAAAAGAAGTATTTCAAGAGCCAGGTAGACGGGAGCCTTAAGGGTGCCGCCTACTTGGAGATTTTTAGCGTGGTTGAGGCAGGGAAGCGCTAGAGAGATACGGACGACACTGACACGCGCGCCTGATGCCCAAGCGCTCCTACGCGCAAAGCACTGAACTGACGTACAGTGTTTCCGTTGGGTTGCATGTTCCTATGGGACTTTAAGCGGTGACCTTATCATTTTATCGGTGAAAAGTCTATATGCACGTCCCTATAACAGTTTCACATGTTTCCCACCTTTATATTATGCGATACAGCTGTGTGAAAAAGCTGTTTTTAGATATATTGGAGGACTCGGGAATAACACTTATAATGTGCATGATGTATTGAGAGTATTATACATACATAGTCTGCAGTGAGTTTTCTTTTCGTACACCGATATCACGGGGACACGTTTAATGGTTTCGAAAAAAAAAAAAAAAAAAAAAAAAAAAAACACGCGGATTTCAAACACTCTGCAGCGCATTTAAATCACCAGGTAGGCTGGGGCCTTAATGCGCTGGGCGGCGTCCGACGCAGGCGCCACAAGGCGGCTGGGGGGGGGGGGGTGCCGCGGGCGAGACGTCGGCCGGCCGTCTGCCGCCCCAGCAGCAGCCGACGCCGCGGCGCCCGCCCGGGTAAACAAGCGACGCCCCAGCGGTGGCCGACCGACCGCGCTCCTCCCCCCCCCCCCCGGCCGATTCACCCCTGGTTATTTCGGGACGTCGCCCAAGACGTGGAGGGGGCGCCGCGATGACGGCGGTCTCGCTTCGCGCCCAACATATCGCTCGCCTCCTCGCAGATACCATTCTGCTGGAGTGGGGCCGTGGTGCCATCGTGGTGAGACTACTCTCCTCCCGCCAAGGCGAACCTGGTTTCGATTCCCCCGGCGAGGTCGCTCCCGGGCTTTCGCGCGTGGAAATCGGTCGGAGGGTTTTCTCGGGGATCTCCTGTTTCCCCCGCCCTTGCATTCAGGCGCTCCTCTACACTCACCTCGCAAACCCGTTAAGAATGGTTACATTTAAATCAATAAAGTAGTTTTATTATAATAATTCCGTGTTTTACATATTTTTTACTATATTTTAGTGACAAATTTACATGTTCAAAAACAACTTTGACATGTAAAAATAGTTTGTTTTTTTAAGCGTATTATTTTCCGCAAAAAATTCCGCTGCTTACTAATATGAATTTTTCTCCACTAAATGTTTTCAAATGCCGCCAAATTTAGCAGAAAGTATGGTAAGTTGGCAACAATGGAGGTCTCCTTACCTGGTGGGTTGCCGTGGAAACTCCGCCACCGGAAGTGGCTGGCTTCTGAGAGTACCCGGCGAGCGGCAGGCTCTCTCTAGAGGACTATGGAGGGAGAGGGGGAAGAAGCGCCAGTGTTGAATTATAAATCACGGACCACTTCTCTCGCTTCTCTTCCCACCCACCCCCTCGCCGACCGAGGGGCCTTTACGCGTTACGAATACTGCGAACTACGTGAGGTGGTAGTAAACTGAAAGTTATATATATACTATCCTTGGAGCTACGATATGTACTGTATCTCGCACCACTTCATATCATGAGAACCACATCTCAGTTTTCCGTTCACTTTAAATTAATAAATAATAACTAAATAAAAATAACCTTTTGCTGAAAAATTCCAATAACGTTACATCATTCGAGGGTAAGTTTGCACGAAACAGTTTGATATAAAATAAAGGCCTTACAACCCCCCACTTAGATGTACACGTACCTCATGGTTACAAGGATTTATGTATATAGAAGACAGTAATGTGAAAGAATTCTTCGAGTCATATAAAATTAGGCAGGTGGTTGGCCTATCTCACGAACGAGTGCACTTTTCTTTACAGTTCTGAGAGTAGACTTGTGTACAGTTATTTCTATGGCATTTTTTTTGCATATTAGGCATAGATTGGCTTTCCCTGTTATTGTCGGTCACATTGAACTTTCTGGCTAAATTATAAACGAGGTCCGCCTACCATAGTATTGCTTTCCATAGATTTTCCAAAATACTTTTAAAACTCTACTGAATTTCAGACTTTGCCACAGGTGATATTCCCATAGCAAAACCCGTGCTAACTCTTAAAATGTACTGTACAAACGCAATATTGGTATTCACAACAATATCTGTTTCGTTAAAAATATATATTATCTCCTAGGTAACTCCTATTTTAATTGGATGAATTTTGTTTTTCTCTTACTGATTCGCGGTGTGATTATGCATTGTGCAGTTTACATATTAGGGGCAGGAAAATGGAAACAGATACTATATGTACTGGCAGTCACAGAATAGAAATGCTGCCTAATTGTTCTAGAAGCACTTCGTCAGGAATATATTAGGCGGAAATGAGAGATTTTTGGTGTCTGCTACTTGTAATAAAAGCTTATTTTATGTAATCTAGAGGGAAAAGGAGGAACTGGTCCGAGCGCCCCAACATATGTTTTGTTTTTTAAGGTATTTTGGATTATGCTTTGCAGACGAGAACCATATGTAAGTTATTGTTGACTATTCAAACACTTAACCAATAATATAAAGGAAATATCCTAAAGAAATTTTCTTAACACTTTTATCAGCGAGGAACTGAAAGAAAATCCAACACTTTGAGCGATAACGAAACTTACGACTGTAGTTTCATGCATAAGTTATTTCGTTAGTTATACTGGGAAGGGTTTCGTGGTTCTATTGTTATACGATGTTCACGGTAAAATGAGCACTTTTGAAGGCCCTGCTTAAGATCTACTTGTATGCACGTTGTGTATTCATCCGCCATAGGTCTCATCATTTTATTCATTCATCAATCATGTGAAACTGTGCAATTATTATAACAGTAAATATGTTACAAATCTGCTCATTTTTACACTTCGATGCAATAAAAAAACAGAAAGCGAAATAAATTTTTTAATCATCACAAATGGTTACCTAAAACTTTTTATTCGACGATAAGATACGGAACTACTTTCCGTCCCGCGTTACCAACTTTACTGGACGCATGTCACTCAGTGCGCCCGTTAAAGTATATGCTGGCCGGGACAATGACTTTTTTCTAAGGTTCATTTCATAAGTGCGCACTTTATCGTGAGCAACCTTGAATTTACATGTATGCATGTGCATTATGGAGATTCGTTACGAATAGCTAGAGGTTCTCGCTTTATTTGAATGCATGCTTCGAAAGGGATATGACTAAAAAAGAAAAGTAATAAAATATTTTTGAGAAATAGTAGGAAACTGGCTGTAAGTATCTTGTGCCGCCAGCGCGTCGTAATCTCGCATCAGGGGGGAAACTTGTATTTACGGCGGCAATAACTCCGCCGACTGGTGGCAACAATGGCTGTGTTCCCGTACCGGCGCGCCTTTGACAGCGCAGGCGAGGCGAAGACGAGTCCATTGGGCAAGCCGATCGCAAGAGCGATTTGGAAAAGGGAAGAAAGGGGGCGGGAAGGACGGACTGTAACTCCTTTTACGGACCTGAACACCTGGCGCGGCGTAATACATCGACGGCAGTTTGATGTCATGCATGTAGCGACTACAGAATGTGATACGTACGTACACAGACGTGGCTTAATTATTTTACAGCAGATCGTCGATCCACCGCCACGGATGTAGATGGCCCCCTGTTCTCTGAATACCTCCGGAAGCCGGTCTTCCTTTATTATACAGCCATTTTCTAGCAACGTAAACACGTAACGTGTTCATAGTTAACGGCTGTTCACGATAAAGTGATGAGTTTCGAAATCAACCTAACAAAAAAGTTACTGCCCCCGCCTGCATATATTTTAACGGGCGCTCTGAGTGACATGCGCCCTTGTGAAGTCAGTGATGACAGATATAAAATAGTTCCACAACTTAACGTCGAATAAAAAGTGTTAGGTAACCATTTGTGATAACTAAATCATTCATTTCGCTTTCTGGGTTTTTTTTTCTTTTTTAATGCACCGAAGTGTAAAAATGACGAGATTTGTAAAACATTTTCTTTTCTTATAATTCCACATTTTCACCTGACCGACGCGTAAAGAAAGTGATGAGGCCCATGACAATATTAATTTTACATAAGGCGGAGGAATACACAACGTACATACAAGTAGATCTTTAGCAGAGCTTTCAAAAGTGCTCATTTTTTCCGTGAACTGAGAACTTTTGTAAACCCTGCTATACTACACCTCTTCTCAATTTGTCTATTCTACTGCCACATGTAAAATCAACATTGCCGTGGGCCTGATCGCTTTATTCATGCGCCATCCAAGTGAAAAAGTGAAACCGTGGAAATGTTAGCAATGTAAATGTGTTACTAACGCGCAAATTCGTATTCAAATGCTTATAGAACTAGAAACGCTAACTTTAGTGACAATCAACTAAAAGATCAAATTCGTAATACAACATCAAGTACTAGAACTATTAATTTTTAATTTTTTGCCAGCTTAACTAGGATAGGATCCTGCATGCCAGAGTGTACTGTAGCATATGTCATTTGCGAATTTCACACTGCAATCCCTTCGCGGTTACTTCCAACTTTTCTGATGCCCTGCCTCACTTCTACTTTCAGGATATTCCTCCGCCTCATGCAAAGAAAGTTTAACCAAGACTAGAAAACTGCACCAAAGAAACAGGGCACCTCATTCATGTGCAATCAGTATAATAATATTATGCATAAGAACTATTTCTTGTTAGGCATTGCCAACACACCTATTTTCTCCCCGTTTCTATTCATATTGGTCACCAATTAAATATTGTAATGTATATTACACACATAAATAGAAGTTGAATTTAATAAAAAATAAGGTTTCTTATGCTAATGCAGGAATAAAACGGTTGTGATACATGACATACTTAGGAAAAGTTTGATTCAAAAATGTGAAGAAACGGCGAGGAGTACGAAGTGAGCGCCAGTTTGCAGGTGAACTGCGGTAAAAATAGCAACTGGCGCTTCCTGCTAATTACAGTGGATGTAAGTTAGTGGAGGAGGGGGGGGGGGTCGCTTTGGCAAGAAGTATAGGCGGTTGGACACGACCTGCTCCGGTGCGGCGCCGAGGGGGTTGTTTCCACAGGCGCGTATATTTACCACGCCGCATTGCCGGCGCATGAGTAACGTCCTGGGGTCGGCCGGCGCCTCCGCCACATGCCTGAGACGACGCCGCCGCCACCACAGTGCGCACTTTTATTAAGCCTAGAACACACTGGCATCGTTCTTCTACAACCCGTCTTGCATAGTGTGAAATACCGTCGAGTTTGCTAATTACTAGAGCACACAAGAGCTTGTATACTAGCTAGTGACTTATACGGAAGATCCTATTTTTCACCATCTGTCTTGTACAAGTCGAATGTAAACAAAACATATATTTTGTTGATTCTGGCAATAAGTAGATATGTTAATGTTATTATTACGAGATAATAATTAACAGTCCCACTATCGTAAACAATTCTGTGTATGAATTTTGATAAAAAAAATAAAATAAATATTAAATAGGCTTGTCTTTTGTTTCTGTGTGTGATTTTACATTTTCTACATATATATATATATATATATATATATATATATATATATATATATATATATATATATATATATATATATATATATATATAGTGCTTGAAATATGTCCGATTGGACTAAATCTTTTATTCTTTTTTATGGCAGATGCTATTGATAATGGACAAATTACTCCCACAACCCCAAAAACTGCTTAGAAATCAAACATAGTTGGCTTCAACCATCCACTTTCTTGCTAACTAGCTAGTGTCGTGTGTATGGATCACGCATTTCCGTGCATACTAGCTAGTACGTACTTTAGTATTCAATTTCTTGTTCGCCTTTATTTTCACATTCTTGAACAAGAAAGATGCCCTTGTGAGGCTTTAGCCACCCACATTGCCACCTATAAGAGGGGCTGCGGTGGCGGAGTGGTTAGCCTGCTCGCCTCCCACCAGGGTGAACTGGGTTCAGTCCCCGGCCGGGCCAATCCCGGATTTTCGCGAGTGGTAATCGTGCCGGACGATGCCGCTGGTCGGTGGGTTTTCTCGGACGTCTCCCGTTTCCCCCGCCCTTTCATTCCGGCGCCGCTTCATTCTCACTTCGTTTCATCCTCAGCGGTTCTCAAGAACCGCCGAAAGTCATCAACTTAACTCAACCCTTTCAGACCCACTTCTAATTACAATTTCAGGCATTAGAAACAAAAAAAAATTCTGAAGCGTGGTGTACTTTAAGTCGACATTATTTCGTTGTTCGCAGCCAATGAGCTGTAGGTTATATTCTACTACAGTGATACGAACAAATTATCATCTAGATAAGTAAGACGGTTTGCGAATAATTTATAGGCAGATAAGATCATTGGTAATTGAGCTTCGCAGTTTGCAGTACAGAGCAAAAATTACCTACACGTGCGTAATGTACACAACTGTGTACACTGAGTCGCAATGGGTTAACTGTAGCATAGAGCCCCACGGGTGGCCAACATTGCCTCGAAGTTGGAATACCAACACACATAGATGAGTTAAATACAAACACAATAAAAACGAAAAAAATTCTATCCGTGTTTTAAATAAACCAGAAAAACCATGGAACACACAAAAAAAAAAAAAGTTGGTCGTGTGAGTTATACCAACTTAAAAATTTCATACGTACTATCCACCAGTGGCGTAGCACAAGTTATGCCCATTAACGTAGATATTTCCCAAAGGTAAAAAATTTACACTTTAATAATTTTTTCATATTTACTTATGGTTATGACTGTGACAGCGATAGAAACACTATGACTTTAATTGACGTTGAAACAAAACCTATTAACGGAAAAACTGGAGCCTAATTCATGGAAATATACTGACGAACTCTGAATAAAAAGCACTTTCTGATAGAATAAATGAAATGCATAAATTAACGAGGATAACCGAGACATTTGATTATGCAGAGTATCGGAAGAAACAATTAAAGTAAGGATGGGAACTCGATGCCACGATACTTTATCGTATCGAGTATCGCATAAGAATATCCAAACGTATTGAATTTAACACACATTTTCTCGTGCCATAATTATGGCACCAGCGTACCATAACTTTCGGAATACGTACGATACTTTTGAAGAAAAAAAAGTACTATAATTTAATCTGTATCATTCGGGTATTCTAACGCACCCATAAAATTTTACCTAGGTCCAAAGGTTCACAAGATATTAGCAGCAACTTTTAAATGTGTACCATAATTATCTCGGCTAACAGCGAGCAATCCAGAGCTTCCCGCAAGCATTCCGAAAAGCCTTCGCGGGTCGAGTTTCCATTGTAATGTGTGTTTTTTTATATATAGTTTCAGTGTGTGTCAACGACACTAGTAAAATGAGCAATTTTAATTTTCTTGGCCAAGTTATTTTCTGTTCATGACAATTTTAATTTGGTATCGAGAAAAGTATCAGTATTGAGTATCGTGAGAATGTTTTGGTATCTGAACTGGTCTCGAGTATCGAGAAAATGTAGTATCGATCCATACCTAATTTAAAGAACTTCGGAATAAAAAAATATATTCTGTCGTCTGTTGAATCATTTGCGCTTCACCCTTGTGTGTTTGGTACCATGGGTATTGTCACAGAAAGTTGGAGACTTGCCCCTTTTTGGAAACGAGAATTCGGCGCCTATGCGTTGGTGCACAGTTCCTCTCAAGTGTCAATCACTCCCTGGAGGACAAGCACGTCATCTGCACCCGTGGATTGAAAGGCACCACAGTTAGAGATGACCGATAAATCACAGTCTGCTACTTTGTCACGGATATATCTGTGACAAAGTCTTTGAAATATCTGTGACTCAGATATCTCACAATGGCAGGTTAAAACCATAGACTAAAGATGAGGTAGACCGCTTATCTGTCTTCTGCGCATATACCCAACATTGACCTACTCCAAAGGAACACAACTGCCAATGTCACATGGTCAACAGTGATGAATATGGTTATTTATATCTTAATTTTTTAATGACAAGGGCTGATATAGTAATAAAATAGTTTAACCTGTTTGAATTTAATCAAAAAGGATTTCAAATTGTTTAAAGTAAGTATAAATTCATCACAAAAGCTCTTATTTACTAAGCAAAATTCTAACCTCAAACCCAGTCCACGCTAATTTTGCTAGTCGTATAGGCAGGAAAGCAGTTCAATGTTGAGATACGGAGATTGGTTGTGCTCAGCCAGCGAGACGGTCTACCTCATCTTTAGTCTATGGTCACAGCTAGCCTTGCTTATTTGAGTGCTTTTAAAATAATTATTTTATGATTAACTATAACTTCTTATTAAAACAGTAGTAAATATGTTCACATGAATTCATTTAGTTTTACTTTTATTATGTTTGCTTCGACCTACCGTATTCGTATGGTTAGTCTACAAAACATTGGATGCTAATAAATTTATTACAATATTTTAGTCATCTCCCTATATACGATTAAACATTTTATTGTAATTATTAGCATTTGATAATTTGTAGATTAACGTGAAATTTTTCAGTGACGATTGACGGAAAAATTACCTCGGAAAATTACAAAACCTCACAAAAGAAACCTTTATTATAAATATCACCCATGTAATATTTGTGTGCCTCTCTCTATTTCTCTTTCTCTCTCTTTCTTTATATATATATATATATATATATATATATATATATATATATATATATATATATTCCTCATATAAGTATATATTTTTGTTACTGAGGCAGAAACGCAGATATAAATATAAGTCACAGATATTTGTGTGTCACAGTACGAGTTGTCACAGATACTTGAAAATGTCGGTTAAGCTCATCCCTAGTTGTAACTTAATGCTATAACGAGACATACTTATCCGATTCATTTGTTTGATGAAGCAAGACAAAGTAGGTTCTACAGTATTACCAACTTTAGAACACAGAATAAAACGACATATACTCACTTTATGTTGGTAGCATTTCATAGACCTTGCCAGCTATTATTTTTTATATATTATAATTGGACTATGTTCTCTGGGCAATATTATTGATGCTTCTCTTATTCACAGTTATTTCATATCACAAATATACTTGGGCGAATATAACCCGTGACCGTGAAAGCGGAACACTACACTACAACCCGCTGTATGCGTATATTGATGTAAAATACACGTGAGACGAATGAACAGACGTGAATGCCGCTTACACAAAAAACAGTTTGTGCTACCACAATCAAAATTAAAATACGGAAATCAATCACGAGTTTGTGCAATATATAAAGAAAGAAACTACCTGATTATTTATTGTATATTTCTGCCACGTGAATATAGTATAAACTTTGTTAATGTCGATGTTGTGAGACCGTAGAACCTCGACTTCTGGTATCTTCGGTAAGGCTTCGTTTCCCCTGTTCGAGTTACGAGGACCTGCTCAACGAGCGCAGAGACGTCACTGAAGGCAAAGCAGCGGAACGCTTTTTTTTTTTTTGCTCGGTGCAAATGTGACAATTTCAAAACAAAAAAAAATGTGTTCACAGGTTGGCACTACTACACATGAACAGTTGCCAGCATTGCATTTATTAGATCGTCTAATTTTAACCATTTTAATACAAATGTGTTCAATATTCACATCTAAAATATGAAGAATTACATCAAAAAATAACTAGCCACTGTGAGCTGCCAAGTGTCGGGACACAACGCCAAATTGTTGTTAAAACACAAATTAGCTCACGTCAACGAGAATGCACGGTCGTACGAGAACGTACTGCTTACATCACCACCAACACCGTAAAAAGAAATGTGGATTTACATGTAAATCATTGTACTTCAGTCTCTACAGTTGAATCAATATTATATTACCATCTTTTTATTTTCAAATCAGTCGAAAAACATTTATAAAATTATAAGCAGTTTATTTATATTATATCAAGTAATTTTCCGTTTTTACATTGCCGATATTTAGGGGTAGTGAAATTTCGCGAGAAGATTTCAAAACAAGTTATATTTCAAAACACCGTAAGGTCGTTTACATATCTTGATTGGCTGAATTAGTTTTCGACGTGTGTTAACTGTCTGCACACGAATCACGCAGGAGCCATGCCGATGTTGCCGAATTCTGAGTGGCCTTATCAAATATGAAAACGCCTTCTCAAGCAGACAGCAACCAATGGCAATAGACTAACTGCTGTTGGATGCTTGTAGTATTGAAGTCTACCGTGTACTCAATATTATTCGCGAAAAATCACTAGCTCTACCGATATTGGACTGGGCAATAAAACGAAATCGAATAGGAAATAAATTAAACATTCTGTTTACTCCTATCCAGCGTCTAGGGATTGTACCTGCTCCTTCCACAACGGGCGAGGTCCACGAGCATACAAGTACCAGAGACGTCACTCAAGGCAAAGCATTGGAACGCTTTTTTTTTTTGCCCGGTGCAAAAGTGCCAATGTCAAAACAGAAAATAATATGTTCATGGGTTGGCACTACTACACGTAGCCAGTTTTCAGTATTAACATTTCAATAGTCTAATTCCACCCATTTTAATGCAAATGTGTTCAGTATTCCCATTTACAATATGTAGAATTACATCCAAAAATAAACGACCACTGTGAACTGTCAAGTGTCGGTACACAACGCCAAACGTTGCTAAAACACTTAACAAGCTCACATGATCGACAATGCACGGCCGTACAAGTAACGCTCACATCACCACCAACATCGTAAAAAGAAATTTGGATATATATAAACCATTGTACTTCAGTTTCTACAATTGAATCAATATAACTATATTTTTATTTTCAATTCCGTTGAAAAATATTCATAAAAAGATAAGGAGATTATTTTCTTTATGTAAATAAGCTCAAATATTTTCCGCTTTTATATTGCCCATATTGCACTGGGCAATTAAAAACATCGAATCGAAAAGAAACTACACGTGAGGCGTAAGTGGTGCGTTTACGTTCATGCCAGCGTGGGGAGGTGTGCAAGTGCGTCCTCCCCTCCTTCCCCTCCTCATGTTCAGCAGGCGACCGCGCGTGCGCACAACAGGAGGTCTGGCACATGATGGTTGGAAAAGGGGGGGGGGGGAGAGGAGATGCGGCGATGGGTGACGTGTTAGACACGTGAGCGGCGGGCCGGCGCCAGGCGACAGTTCGGCAGTCGGCTGGCGTCTGTCGGGACGCGAGGGCGCGCGTTGTTGCCGCCGCTGCCAAAACAAATTTCCCAATCCCGCAGCGCCGCCTGGGCCGGCCCGGCGCGATGACCGGGGAATCATATTCCGACAACGTAGACAAGCCGCCGCACGACGAAGAAACCTTTTTTTTTTTTTTTACGCCCACTCCCTACGTGATCTGTGCTGGTAATTGGCGTTTCGCGGCCGTTAAAACGTTGCCGCTTTTCGTTTTATTGTTATTACGTATTACGATTTCCCGACGCAGCTAATTAGTATGCGAATAGACCGGCAAAATGGATTTGGCGATTGGCAGGAATTCACATTCCTCCACGATGGTGGGGGACCGCCCTTCATTGGCTGCTCCTCTGTGAAAAGGTCATGTGAATGATGAAAACAGTGTTGTAGTTGCCGCCAAATATTTGGTAATGTAGTACTAACAAAATGTTTTACGGTCGTAACGAAATAATGTTTAGGTGGCTTCAAAAAACCGAAAACTTTTTTTTCATTACAAAAAAAAAGTGACCGTCCGTAGTTACCACAATATATTTTTCTTACCTCCATAAAATGAGGAGGTAGGGTCCTGTATTGGCTGTACTGGGAGAATATTTGGTAGGCGACTACAAACTCATTTTCCGGTGTCCCTTTTGACTGGGTTAGTTATGCTACAAATATATTTTTAGGGATTTGCAAGTAAACTCCCCTTGCTTCTCAAAAAAAGAAACCAGAATATTTTGTGATGTTATCTGTGGTTCAATCACAAAAGTAGAGCGAACATCTGAAAGTTATTCAAAGATATTCATACATACATAAGTTAATTATTACCCCAATTTCCTGGAATCCTATTCCCAAATGTCTTGGTCGCAAGCGAAAACGACTTCCAATGCAGAACACAGCAATTCAGATAACTTTATTCTCGCCAAACAACACATACATTTAAAAAAGAAATTAACATTCTTTAAAATGTTATATACAGTCTTTAAGTTCTGTAAAATAATGTACAAGACAGATGGGAGGTGGGAATAGCTGGCAGTAACGTGGAAACGTTAAAATATTTGTGTTCAGTAATACGCTCTACTTGAAAGTTTGCACGTTTGGTAAATTTAGATGGTACTGTTGATATAATGATCCGGACGTAGCAAAAACTTGGAAAAGTTCGAAGTTTCATTATATTTCGTTCGTTGAACAGCATTATTTCAGAAGTTGAAAATTTAAAACTTGTTTTCAGCCGATCAAGAATGGCAAAAGAGATTATGTGTATTCCAATTGTTGATTAAAGGTACAAGAATACCGTGAAGTATTAATGGTAACAAAACAAAACCAATTTATTTATTTTTCCTAACTGAAACGTTATCATCTGGATGTAGTGTGTTCACACGAGCTGTATCATGTACGGTTAATGGTAGTTGGGTTGCTATATGGCATCACTAGGGACACCCGAATTTCGCGAAAAGATTTCACGACCAGTTGTACTTCATAACACTTTAGCTCAGATCCACTTTCGTGATTGGATGGTTTTTGTGTCACGCGTCTTTAGTTGTCTGCCCGCGAATCAGAGACGCGCATTATTGGAGTTGCCTAACCTTGATTGGCCAGTTAAGTTGGAGAAGATTTTCTCACAAAGACACACCACCAATAAGCAAACGAAAACAGTTGGTATGGCCGTAGGGTATTAAAATCTAGCACGTGCGGAAATATTTTCGCGAAATTTGGGTGTCCCTAGGCATCACGTACGTACCACCAGCTTGTGGATTAAAATCCTGGTAAACCATTCGTGTGCGCCCTGTTTATAAAACGCAAATTCAGGGTTGTGAAATGTGTTTCGAAGTTTACCTATTAACCAGTCCGGCAAAAGGTGGAAACAGTAATAAATATTTAAAAAAAAAATGGGTGTTGGGTATTCTGCTCCCTATACACTTAAAAGCAAATATTCTTTGGTAAGTGCGGAATTCATTTATGTCTTCATATCATCTTTTATTTCGGTGACTTCGTTCCTAATGTGACCAACTGGCAACTTTCCCAAATACAGTTTAGTAGTTTCTGAAACGGAAAACCACAAGTTATCGAGCCCGACAAATGCAGTTGCTTCGGCTCCGACGACTGAAGGGCCCTTGTAGCAAAATGGCATCTGCCTCACATTCCACCCCCGTGTTCTTGGAACTGCGACGCGGCTTTTCGCCCAGCTATCACTACTGCATCACAAGACCTGTGTTTACGCGCTACCCAAAATATTTGCGATCTGACCTGGCGCCCATTTCTTGCTGTCATGTGGTGGTCGGGTATGCTGGGATTTCAGGTCGTCCACATTTCCCCCGTCACCGAAGAATTGCTGGCGCCATAATGGTCTGGGGCGAGTTGAGCTGTGTCCTTTGTGGTAGCCACAGGGCCCGCCGTTGTATTCTCCAACTGTCTTCAGGGTAGTAATGGGATAATCGCATAATTTTGTAATCCGAATGAATCGATTAAGATTATTTTTTAATCGAATAAAAAATCGGTAAAAATAATCGATTGACTTGTTCTAGTCCATACATAAAAATTGACCGCAAATATTGTATATTCCTATAAATTTGTTTAAAACTATTCTCACCAAAATTCTGTTTACTTTGAATAATTTCTCCTATTTTTTTAATTTATTGCTTCAAAATTATATTCCATAGATTTAATTCATGTGGGACATGGAGGCATTTGCAATGTATTGTTTTGTGCAAGTATATACAGCTAAAAATCGTGAATAATCGAATTGTTTTAAAATAATTGGTGAATCTATTATGATTAAATAAGCGAATAAACGATTAATTTGGAAGCGATTTTCCCGTCACTATTTCGAGGTATTCTTGATACTGCTGTCGTCATCATGGCGGGGTTCCAAAACGTTACTCTGAGAGCAGAGTAAATTATAAACTTCTCACGAAAAAATGTGCACTTTTAAATGAACATTTGAAAAAATCACTGCTTTAACGACAAATGCATATGTTACAGTGCACATTGGCATGTGGCCTCCCAGTTACAGCCTCTTCGCGGTTTGTTCACAGTATTTGAATCAAACCTTTGAAATTCACCTCGTATATGACATGCTTGATTGTTTGCTAAGTATATCATATACGTGTGTGTATATATATATATATATATATATATATATATATATGTTTTATACGTGTGATAACACAAAAGTATCTTTATTATTTGTTAGATTGAACGTTCGTTTACATTTTATCTATAAACTACAATATTTCATTTTTAATTAATGTAAATAAAAACAGAGAAAATAGGCTTTTGGTAAAGTCTAATAAGAAATAGTTCTTATGAAAAAAAATATTATTATACTGTGTGCGTATGAATGCGGTGTGTTGGTATTCTATTGTTATTTTCTAAACGTTGTTTATATGAGGCGGAAGAATATCCTGGAAGTATAATTTTAGCACGGCTTCAGAAAAGTTGGAAGTTACCGCGAATGGATTACAAGTTCTCAGCGAAGGATTAAAAATAGTCCTAAGACTCAGTGTTATATTTCGATATTATTGTTTAAATTTATGTCCAGTGAAGTTGGTGTATATTGTTTTATTCGCATTATATGAATTTGCATATTACAGTTCTGAAAATCTCATGATTTTGCTTAGATGGCGCACGAATAAAGTGAGAAGGCTCATGGCAATGTCAAATTCACATATAGGGGAAGAATACAATGTAATCAGATAAGATCCTAAGCGGGACTTTCAAAAGTGCTAATTTTACTGTGAACAACCTTTAACATTAAGTAACAGCGGAGGAAAGCAAGATAAAGCTTGACTTTGGAACGAGTATGTCGTACATAGCATTCTGATTCAACAGTCATTCCAGTGAATTTAAGTGATGAATCAGTGGAAAAAATTCTAGTTTTCCTTAACTTATCGATTTAGTGACATTTTCCACTGTTTCGTCAGCCATTATTTTTTTCCACTGTTTTTCAGTGATTTGTTTTTTTGACTGATGGATCAGTTGAACAGCATGTAAAAATGGCCGTCATACAACGTGTAAAAATGGCTTTTAAAGAACGTGTAGCAAGTGATATAACAACGAATAAACTAGTAAAATCAATACAAAATACTTTCTAAAATGTGCTTCTTCTTTCAAAACATAATTTTCTGAATTAACATAAAAATTCAGTCTTACATTCAGTTGTTATCTTTCATTTCGTTTTCATTACAACAGAAGGTTCTTAGTGGTCACCAGACGACTCTGTTACACGTATAAAACTCGCCTCCAACTCCACAATCACGCCATCCATGATGACGTAAATCGGAGGCGAAAAACAATGACGGAAAAAATTAATTCAGTGGAATAGTAGTTGATAGTTGGTTTAACATGGTGACTTGTAGAAAATAATAAAATTAAAATTTACTTTTTTGCTTTTTATTTCCAGGCACTTCTGCTATTTATTGTTTTCCTCCACCCCACGAAAAAAAAAAAAAAATACAAACTGTTTTCAAAATCAATTACTTTACAAAATTTATGCAAAAAATTAAATTAAACTATTTAAGAATTATAATTGCCCAAATTACTTTAAAAACATTATAAAATGTAGGGGTTGCTTGCAATAAAAATGCACCATTACAAAAATATATAGTTACAGAAATACATACAATTACTTCACTGGCAAAAGTTTCCCCAATTTAAAATTTGCTATTTACATATCCCGAGTGAGACCAAACCCCTAGGTGTGACCTCCCCCTTAGTGACTGCCCTCGCTTAGATTGCCAGGGTATTTATAGCTAAGATTTCGCAAACGCCGTCAACCCCAAAGCTGTGGAGAACATTCTCGAAACGGAAGCCGACCTTCGTCCAATCCAATTCAAAGGCGGCGCTGAAGTAACAAAGCGACCCCCTCTCAGTAGCCTCAGCCAGCGCTAGGTGGAAGGAAACGGTGCACGCTCAGTATAGTTCCGACCTCCATCGAAACCACCAAGCACCCGCGTCGCGGAGTCTTAACACCTCCTCGGCAGCCGTCCACGGGCAACGTCTTCGAAGACGTAAGTACGTACCCATGATCGACGTGAGGTAGCGTAACTCCGTTACATCCTCCCCTCCGGAAGGAACACCACTGACTCTCAACTGCAGGCGAAGAAGTCCCACAGAAAAGGGTGGCCAGCCCTCACTGCAGAACCCAGCCTCCAGGCAGGAACACTCCAGCACAGCAGATCAGAACATATCTTCTATGGTCCATCCTTCATGATCAGGAACTAACACAACAAAAGAGAAAACGGCAGAAACGAAATAAACTCAAAACACCCTATTGCAAACTTAGACGCTCATGAAGTCACCTCACAAATCTCTTTTCGCAAAATTATTCTATTATTAAATCTTTTGCACAAAGTAATTTAACCCTACATACATCTTAAACATCTTTTAAAAAAATACACATGGAACACTCAGATAAAAAAAAAACCTCTAGAAGATCACACAATAAGACATCATGAGGTATAACACATCTTGTATACCAAGTTATTTCTTATATAAAAATGATAAAACATGAGTGGTAGGGCCGGGGGTATTCTACCAGCTTTCTATTAATCGGATTATCGATTTAATTGAATGGATTTATTTGATTAATCCCATCTTAATCCGATCAAAAAATCTAATCCGATTTGAATCGATGATTTTTTTGTTAATCTTTAATCGCAATCCGAAAAAATCTGATTGTTTGGTCAAAGAAATTTGATAAAAGATTTTGCATCAAACTTGTTTGATCAAATTACTTTGATGGATTTTTTTAAATGATTTGATAAGTGTATAGTTTGGGCACATTATTTTTTTTTAGGGTGGGGAGCAGCTCTGGTAGGTGTAGATGCTCAGAGCTCTGTCGTGATACTGAGGTGTTCGTGTGTTGGAGAAGGGGTGTATATAGGGGAGCGATGTTCACCCTTGGAGATCTGACATAGTACTGAGGTGTGATGTACTGGGGAACAGGTATATATATGTGTTCAGTTTTGTGCAAGAGTGGCATAAGTGTTTTTTTGGTGTCGTAGACGGTGTTGGGAGATAGGCGACTCTGAAAGATAGGATTTACTTCCTGT
Source organism: Dryococelus australis (assembly GCA_029891345.1). Classification (NCBI taxonomy): domain Eukaryota; kingdom Metazoa; phylum Arthropoda; class Insecta; order Phasmatodea; family Phasmatidae; genus Dryococelus; species Dryococelus australis. The sequence goes on along the minus strand of CM056993.1, from coordinate 62,970,311 downwards.
ATGTTAAGTGTAAGCGATTATTCCAAATGGACAATGACAGCACTGACATATTACACTAGAGAAATTAGGACTCTTTAAACAAATATTACCGAGATAAATTTCAAACGAACTCAACTACCTGAGAATCCTGTATGAAATTATGTAACGAGTTATACATATCATAATAAATATATAAAATACAGTACTTGAAATAGTACAAGAACGATGAGAAACACGTCCGTTCACTTGGGAAGACGGTGCATGACTGAGCTCGCTTGCGACTAATGCTGGGCTGGAAGAGGGTAGCAGCACGACACATCCATTCAGTTCAAATGTCTGTATAAAAATGTAGGAGTGTTTAAACATCGCACAGGAAAAAACGATAACGTACCTCAGCTATGGAAAGAAATTAAGTAACGAGTTCTACCTATAACGACGTCAAAATGGCCCTATCAAAATATAAATTGCATTACATTAATTAAAAGTTACAATAAAAACGGATTTGGAAACACATACGAAACTCTACAAGCAGGAGAAACACGTCCGTCCGGCTGTGAGGTTGCTGAATGAATGACATATAAGTTATACTAGTGTGTATTTCTGCGAAATTATATATTATTTAGAATGAAATTTACCCCACCCCACTTTATTAGATATGCATTTCGAAATTAATTAAATAACTGATGTTAGAGAAGTATAACAAATGGACTCATAATGAACACATTATTACGTTACTATCGTGGCGCATACGCCTGTCAGTTCTACACGTACATTAAATTATTTTAATATACGTCTGTCCGGATGCGAGGTTGCTAAAGGAATGACAACAATATAGGATTTGTGGTGACTTATATAATCATGACTAGAAATGTGGAGTGCGGTTGCTAGGCAAATGAACCAAGAGAGAGGTGAATACGATTTATGTCCAATTACAAAACGACTTTTTCCAAATAGGTAATGTTGCCCACAAGAGGAATGAAATATTGAATGCTCTCAAGTGCAAGGGTGCCGATTTTTTTGGGGTGAAGCCCAAGAAAAGGCTTTTTGTGAATTAAAGGAGAAATTAACTACCCTCCAGTGCTACAGGTACCCCGGTTTAGTGAGCTATTCATCCTTGAGATGGATGAGAGTTCTAAGGCTATTGGGACTGTGTTATATCAGAGGAGAGAAGGACTGCTAGTTCTTGTCTCTTATGCCAGTCGACTCTTGACTCCTGCCGTGCAGAGTTTTTCTTCTTATGAGAAAGAAGTCCTGGCTGCGATATACGGCATGGAGAAATTTAAAGACTACCTAGAAAGTGGTGAATTTGAGCTCCATACTGACAACCAGGCCTTGAGTTGGTTTTTAACAACAAACAAACCTGCAGGTCGTTTAGTTAGGTGGCTGGTGCAGTTGGCTTGCTTTAATTTTACCATTAAGTACATAAAGGGAATCGTCAATGGGGTTGCCGATGCGCTGAGTCATTTGTTCGACTCAGATGAATTCCGTGTCGACCCTTTGCCTTCTGTGTCTGGGGTGGAAGAGGAGAGCCTTCAGGTTAAGTTTGACACATCAGCCAATGCCACCCAGACAAACTCTGATCTTCAGCTTGAAACAGCTGTTGCATCCCAAGTCGCGGTCCTCCAGGATTTCTCACAGTCATACCTAAAGTTACACCACCACCAAGGTATTGTCCCTGAATGTCAGGGATTTATGACTGACATAGCATCTGTGGAAGGAGGCAATTTTGAAGTAGAAAAAGGCCTATTGGGACAGGTTGACCCCAAAACAGGAAAATTTCGTTTCTTTGTACCTCAGGTGTTAAAAGGACAAATGTTCCATTATTACCACAGCACCTATTTGGGTGGTCACTTGGTTCAGGAGAAGGCCATTACTCGGGTGAAGGAGATGTTTTTCTGGTCTGGGCTGGCCAAGGGTGTTGAACAGCTAGTCTGTGAGTGCAATGAGTTCCAATGTGTTAAGCTGCAAAATGCCAAGGTTATAAGCCCTTATAGTGCCACCATTGCCCAATTCCCATGGGAACGGTTGTATCTGGATATCTTCATGCCCTTCCCCATTCCAATTCCAGGTTTACTTCGATCCTAGTGGCAGTTGATAGTTTTATTAAATTTGTCTTTTTCTTCCCTCTTTGGATCATGAAATCTTCAGAAATTTTCAAGGTATTGAATCAGAGGTTTTTTTTTTTTTGTTTTTGGCTTACCAGTACTCATAGTAATGGATAACACTACTTATTTCACATCATCAGAGTTTAAGAACGTAGCTTTTTTCTGGGGTGTCAAGCTAGTCCAAACCACTCCCTAATATCCCAAGGTTAATATGGTTGAAAGGTACAACCAGAACCTCAAGGTTGCTTTGTGAGCCTTTCAAACTGGTTCTCACAAAGAGTGGGATGTGGGTTTGCTTCAGTTGGCTTTGACCTTTAATAATGTCATTAGTTCAGCCACCAAAAAGGTGCCTTCTGAATTGTTTTTTTGGATGCAGTTTACTTCATCCCCTCATCGATGTATGGGGGTTGCATGATTTCTGCTAGGAGGCAGCAACTCAAAAGGATTTGGAGACATTTTGGCTGAAACCACCCAAAATCTTAGTAAATACCATCCTAAGTTGTCATCCAGGAAGGACTATCACAGTGGTGTGGCAGGGAGGTAAAGTGTTCCTAGAGACAAACTATTTAAGCAATAAAGTGGCATAGTTCAGTGCGAAGCTGGCGCCTAAATCTGCTGGTCTGTTTGTAGTGCAGAAGTTCTTGACCCTGCCTACCATTCTTTTTGGAAGATATGTCAAACCCGGGATACCTTAATAAGGCCCATCTCTGACAGATCGAATTAAGTACAGCTAATTGATTTGTATTTTTTTTAGTGAAATGCTAGTGCAACCACTGGGATGTGCATTTGTTGTGTAAGAATATCTTGTAAGGGAATTGTTCTATACTTAAAGATTTGCATATGTAATAATGTGACTAATTTGTTATTGTTATAGGGATTGTATAATCATCATCATTGTGTTTTTAAGCTTGTGATATATGGTCTGGGCCTCTTATGCAATAGCCAACACGATGGGATAGCCATTTTTTTTTTAATGATTCTCATTGTGCACCACTCTGAAAGTGTCTGTAATAGTGTGGGTGTAAATCTATTTGGGTGTGAGTTGGGAGAATGAATAATTATAATGATTTAATAGATTTTTGGGCGCCTTATTATTAGTGATGTGACCTTGGCTTACTACACTAGAATCAGAAGCTCTCTGGCAATGCTGTAAACCTCATGCAATAGAAAACACATTCCAACCATCACGGTAATTAATTTCAACCAAACATGTGTAACCTTGATAGTTAATTTATTAACTAGAAAAGGAATTAAATAAACTCCGACCCAAACATGTGAATAATTCAACAAGGTGCAAAACGAATTGTGTGTGTGTGACAGAACTCTCTTCACTCAAAAATGAAATACAGTATGATAATCAACATAAATTACATACCACCGTCCAAGTAAGCATCGGGATTAATCAGAATGCAAAAATTAAAACAAAAGAAAAGATTGAAAAATTCTGTGAAACTTTAGATCTGCTATATAAAAAAAAATCTTTTACTTGAGATTTCAGTTCAAAATATTAATCAGGTTTCTAGAAAGTTTGGTAAGCTCTTACCTAAATTCTGAAATTTCTTGGAACACATTCACTGATAATTCATTAAATGTTAAAAGTCAGTTCATCACTTGATTATCTCAAATCTGATACTTCACCAAATAAAATTACTCTGGATTTATGTTGAAAGTTCAAAATAAGTTTGTAACTCCTCATTCCACATTGCTCCAGCTATTCTATCTCATATGCGAAAGTTCGGAACTACTGGTTTAACATACTCATGGAACTCACAGTCAAATAGTTGAAAAATCAAAATAGCAACTTAAGTAAAATAAGTTCAAGTTCCTTAAAGTTCAATACTTGAAAAACAGTTCATGTACTTACTCTTTCCCTATCTTAAATTGCCTTGGAGCCACCTGAGGTCCTCTGGCGCTATCTTGTTGCATGGTGCTGGTGTCATAGTCTTGGCGTCCTTTTTGCTTTGTCAATTTAATACTCAAAATAATTATCTACGACTTAGCCTACAGCCTCTTCTTAAATATTGCTGTGGCGACTACCAAAAACTTAACCTCTGAGAGCATAATTTCTAAAATAAAGTTATGATGGCGTAGGAATTTAAAAAGTAAAATTTCAACGAAAATTTAGACGCCTTACATGTTCAATGTCTTTCCCAGCTTCCGACCAACCAACATCCAATCATGGGTCGCTTCCGGCTTCACCTTCACTAAATAAAATTAAAGCCTAAAATATTGTCTTTAAATACCAAAACAAATAAATAATTTATCTTCAAAAATTATGAAAGAATTACTGAAAATAAAACCAAACATATTAATACAATAATAAAAATAGTGACATAAACATATGTAGAACTCAGAACAATGTGTGAAAAGTATATTGGAGTAGCGGACTTGTGGTTCACATATATCGAAAAATCAAGGAAATGAAATATTAACATAATGTATAATAAACATGTGAAAAGAATTAAATTATCATTCAAATAATATGTGATTTAAATTAAATATAACTGTCCAAAACATATGTGTAGCTCAAATGCATGTAATAAATATAACATTATTATTCTGTGTCCAGTGTAAAAATATTTTGTAAGGGTATTGTTCTATACTTTAAGATACGCATGGGTAATAATGTGACTAATTTGTTATTGTTATAGAGATTATATCATCATCATCATCATCATCATCATCATTGTGTTTTTAAGCTTTGTTTTTAGGTGTGGTCCCCGTGCAGTAATCATCTTTCACTCATGGCCATTTTGTGGTGTTTTCATTCTCAATTAGAATAAATGTGTTCATGTCCATTATTGTATTGTTGCCATTCTCATATAGTTCTAAGATGTATTTTAATCTTAGGAAAATGCTTTTCAATATTAATACTAATCACAATAGGGATAAACCATCTGAGGCTTTGGAGGTTGTCATCCTTAATACTGCGAGTACCTGATGTTAAGGAGGATGTATTTCAAAATTGTGGAAATTGTAATGCTTGTGCAAGCTCTTGTTTTGTTTTGGTGACAACAACATCGCTGGAGTTGGGAAATTACTGCAGAGGCATCCCCACCCAGATCTATTGAAAAGAGGACCTGTTTACTGTTGGAACTAAAGGAACTAAACTAAACTAAATTGAGCTTTGGATGGAGCTCTGGATCGATTTTCACTGGAGCTGGCCACTTCAAAGAGGAGACATCTCTGTGCTCATCTTGGCTACTATATTGATCTTCAGTCTTCTATCTTCATTGGAACTTCCAGATGTTACTGAGTTCCTGGATCATCTTCTGTCTTCATTTTTTCTTCGATGGAACTTCACGAGGCTGCTGAGTTCCTGGATCTTCATCAAGTTGTGACTTCTTTTTATACAAGTATCTTATCTATGGATCTTCTTCATCTTTCTTTTTCTGGTATTTTGGAACCGGTGCATATGGTACATTAATTGGGTCTTCTATAATGTCACCTTTAGGAGGGGGTGATTGAGACTGGGGTCTCAATTTTCTCAACATCTCCCCCCTCCACCCTCATTCTTTCTTGGGATATGATCAAAATTAATTTTTTGCTAAAAAATGTGATTTGATGCTTCTTTGTTAAAAACACGTATTAATTGTTCAGTTTCTTTGCTCTGCTGTTACGAGTGAAATGGAACCTGTTACTTTCCTGAAATGATGTTTTAGCACACAATTATTTTGCACCTGCATACATTTTGTCTTGATACACATTTTCTAGTTGAATATTCTACTATGCATGTTGGGAAGTATGTTTAAATAATTTTGAGGTAATAGCATGTTCAGGAAATACGGCTGCCCTTTTCGACAGAATTCTCATGGGCTAAGAAGAATATCTTTTTGCTAAAAATCTCTAACTACGCTGATTGTCTCCATTTATTCCTCACTTATTTTGTCGTAAACTGGACGAATTCTGCGAGGTGCCCACAACGAATGAAGAGGTCACATAAACTGGAGAGTTCGTTTGCCTGGACATCGGCTGGTGAGGTTGTTGCCCGGAGTGATGCAGGTTCCACACAAAGTGCGCCCCAAGGCCGGAGTAAGCAACGTAAGTCGGCTACCATATGAGGTGATCCAGAACATTCACGCTGGCCAAGGTCTCCCAGCTGTTAGGCACGAGGCTCGTTTGTGCTCTGCGGGCGGCCGACATCTTGACGCCCTGCGATTCGCTGCACTACTGAGAGTCCAGCGGTGGTGGTTGGACGAAATTGCAGTTCATTGGAAGTGCCAGATGAATTCACCCCACCCTGGAGATTGTGTGTGCTGGTGTCGCTGATTGGACATGCATGGAAGAGATGTTTATTGTTGGTCGAGCTTAGTGTATAAAATTTTGGTGACTTTTTGTATAAAAACGAACCCAGGAGAGCCCCTCGAGAGAGATGGCTACTCCATAGTGATCATACGGCTGCTTCATGAGTTAAGTGGTTTCAGATCTTTACTATGAAAGTTTGAAATTTAAGTCCTTCTGGACTGAGGGTCAGGTTGGATCAGATGGGAGGTCCTTGTAGGAGTTTTGTGGATATAATAACTTTGTTTTCGAATTTTAGGAAAGCCCATTATTAGGATATTTTTAAAAGATTTTTGGAGAAAAATGAAAATTCCTAGTGTAGGTACATTCTCAAAGTTATGAAATTTTTAGATAATGGCTTTCAAAAAAATGTAATATTTGGCATATTTCTCTTTTAAAGCCGCCATAAATGGCATACTGTTATGGAGCATGCTGTTTTAAGTGATGATTAACATAAGCATGCTCCTTTTAAAAGATTATTTAAACATTTTAAAATCAAAGCCTGTTGTGGGAAAATTTAAAGATCAGTTATTAGTTAGAATGGAAATTGGTCTTTAGTATTGTGGCTATGGCCAAGTAAGGAAAATACAACATTAAAATATTATTTCTGTAATAATCAATCATAAGCATATTCCAGTATTTCTTTGAATGAAGATATGCTATTTAATTGAATTACAAATGGCCTTCAGCACTGTGTCTATGGCCAAGTAAAGAAAATATAGTGTTCAATATATATGATTGTAGAATCAATCAATAATTGCAATATTTTTATGGCCTTTTAGCTATGGCCCACATATAAAGTTTGCATATATATGATTTCCACCAAATGAAAATCTATAGTATATTACAAAACTTGTCACAATATACAAGAATATATTTTATATTGACAGTTGGACAGTTGCCATGGGCAATAACAAAATAATATACATTGTTCTGTGTTTTACATTTCTATGGAATTTGAAGACCAGGGTGCATAATTTAAAGAAATGAATTCATATTTAACATATATAACCTTTTTACTGATTGCTGTTATTTTTACAGTAAGATACATGGTTCAGTACATTACATACTTATGGTATTGGAAGATGTTACCAGTCTGCATAATTTCAAAATAAAATAATTTCTAACCTTGTTACTGATGACTGTTATTTACAGCAAGATACATTGAGCTGAGAGAGTGAATTTTCAGCCTGTGATGATGTCAGAACTGAAATCTGAGATAATATGCATTGAATTTTCTTTTTTGAGGAAAAAACCAATGATAAGGAATTACCCGATAAATATCATGTTAAACATTTCTAAAGTAAATATTTCTCATACAAGTTCAATAGCTGAAGTGAGGTCACACTGAAAATAGAAAGTGGAGTCTTTTGTAAATAGTAACTGATGGTATATTTCCAATCACAATTCAGGTTTTTTGCTATAGTTTAGCTTTGAATTGGTGCATCTTTGTTATTTCTCTGCACCACTCACTCCAGGGTAACTTAGAGCTTTTGGACGGATGCCTTGTTGTGTCCTCTGGACATAGAGGGCGCCACAATCTCTTCCCGCACATTATTTAAGGGTATAATCATTAAGTCTAATATAATGCAACAAGAACACATTTTTGGTTTTTTCTACACATTGCTCACCTGCTTTAATGGTTGTTGTTAAATTTAGAGCTTCCAAGCTCGACACCAGAGATGGCGCTGTAGGTAGTTTCGATGCCTAAGGCGGTGCTGCAGTTACTCTCGATGCTGGAGGCGATTATGATATCTCTAAGGAGGGCATTGACAAAAGCAATGTTTGTGATGTAGGACCACTCTCGTCGTTGTTTATGGAATCTATCAAACTTGTAACTAAAGGACCTGAACCATACATTAGCTCAATATAATAGTCCCAATTAAAATTTTGAAGTTCTATTTCAAAGTCTTGATTCAATAAACCAAGCAACTAATCATTGTAGGAACGAGACATCGCAATGCGAATCCCACAGGTTAACTACTGTAAATGGTCAATAAACGACATTTCTCCCCTCCAACCAGAATGTCAGAAAGCCAAACTCCCCCTTCCCCTCCTTTCCCATCCCATCCCACACCCTCGGCTTTCAAATAACTTAAACACCTCACCCAAACTCTGACACAAAACTCTCTACTAACTTTCCTCCTCGAAGAATAAAAATTAATCTATTTCAATAATAAATAAATAATTTATATTTCATTACAAATAAATGTATAACGAAATTATTTCTGGTTGGTTATTAACAATGATATTAAAAGGAGTATTAAATTGTTACATATCAATAAAGGCATTAATAATTTATATGTTGCAGAATTACCATACTTATTATAATTCACATTAAAAAATAATTACCAGTATACGAAAATCCCTCTTTTAGATATACCTTTTAAAGACAATGTTTATTTTTTTCTTTGTGTATTATTTTCTAAAGCTTTAAATGTAATTACTTTATAATAGCATGAACTATTACATTGTGTATTATTAACACCTCGCGCAATATTTCTGTAAACCTTAAAATAAATTTAACTTTACCCCTGAACCTATTAAATTCAACAAACATGTTGCAAAGTATTTTAAGTAAATTATGTTCCCTTTTTCTTATGGTATATATTCTTATTATTTGGGCTAAACATGTACAGATATCTTATGTTAATTTACATGTTCATTTTTTCCCTATGGTTAAAATTATATTTTACAGGATAATTTTTGTAAAGCATTCAGGTAGGACCAGCATTTTCGCTTTAGTATGGTCGATGGTTAAATTGTTGACCTGAGCTGAACACTAGGAAGGGGACTCCGGGCGACCTTAGTTGCCTACTTTGTGAAAAGCTAGGCTAGGGATGTCTTCAGGGTATTATAGAGCTAAATTGTTTGTTGGACTCAGGCCTGCATCTTCTGTGACCTCGGTTTGTGGTTTATAGCACTGGAAATATGTTGAATTTAAACTTTATAGGTTCTGAGTCTGCACAAATGTTTATAGCACTGGTAGGCTTGTACAGCTCTAAATATAATGGTTTTTACATGTCTGGAGACATTTGCAAACACTATAAGTTTACCAATTTTAATTGAGTATAAATTATTCAGCTAACAATGTTTCATGGGAAATATTCCTCGCTATTAATTTAGATTAAAGCATCTCTATATTTTTCTTTACAACAGTCATTGGTTTTTGAAAGAAATCAAACATCTTTCAAAATTAAAAAATCTCCCTCTCTGTTGAGACAATTTCTTTTATCGCTATATGATTCCTTTCTTAGGAAAACAAATAAACTTTTTTAAAAAGGGTTAGTTTAAATAAACTTACAAATAAATTCATTTAAAAACATATTTATTGATAAAAATATATACAAACACGGTTTGTTTGACAAATTTATGTACATTTTTTTACTACAGGTTTTTTTTTAAATATTAAAAATTATTTCTTTCTGAAACAAAGTCGAAATGGTTTACTCCAATGTGCTAATAACTTGCTGATATTTAATTTACATATTGATTTCTGTACACACCAGCAGGCGATTTTTTCTTCTATTGATTCATTCTATGGACTACTGGATTACATACAACCAAATACATTTTATACTAAATTTGAGTCATTATTCCATATTGTTCTTCTCATCCCAAATAATGCCATATCACTCGTATAACGTACATGGGTGATTCAGGAGGAGAATCATCATAATCTGTTTGCAGCATTCAGCCATCTTGCCCAATTTGCATTAATTTTGAGTTTTCCTATGTAGAGGAGAATGCCGAATTAGATCTATATATTTTATGCAATTGTTTGAACGATGGGCAATTTAATCCTTTTTGAATATCTATTACTTTCCCTTTGACACACTTTTGAAAATATATTTTTATTCAACTGTACCTACATATATATCACAATCAATTAAGTTTTGTTTGCAAATATCTTTAATATTCTTGTACTCCATACATCCACTCTCCCATTTTAAACCGTGGTGGTGTTTGGTTACCCATCGATAATTTTTCTTGTATTTCAGAGTTAGATATTTCCAGTCGAAAGGTGCTTTGAAGTTGAATACAGTTGTATGTTCTTCCACATAAGTAATAATAGCTAATTCTTTAATGATAATTTTTTTTCTGTAGATTGAAATCCTTGTGCATTGCACTACATCTCGTAACCATGATTCATCATCTACTGATGCAATTCATTATTTTCACCAGCTTATCTCTTACATTGTAACTTGCTAATCTATTGAGAATTGTCAAAGAAAATGCTTGTGTATTTTCTGGAATGGGTGTATTTGTTATTATTTCAATTTGTGAATCAGTTATGCTATTGGTAATTGTGTTGTATTGTTTTCCTACATCAAATACAAATAATGCAGCTCTACTTTTAAAGGTTTCAGATTCTAGTATCGGTGTACTTCTTTTGTTACAATACAATTCCTAAAACAGTGTATACATATCATAGCAAATAAATAATTACCTATTATCAAAGTTCGTATTAAAATCAATATAAGGATAAGCTCTACTGTTTAGATATAGTTTAATATTTTTCATATCACAATTATCGAATAAAGATCGATCTGCTTTTAAGTTATTTTGTTGGTTTGTTTGAAAACAAATGACAATAAATTGTGGTTTCTCAGATGAAAAACTTGATTTCACATGCCACACGACCTTTTGTGCAGTTGATAGAGTTGTAAAAGACTCCAGAGCCCATGATCTGTATGCAATGTCGAGATTCTTTCCTTATCGAAAATTTTAAAAATTTTACATGATTGTGTATGTTATTTGCAATATGTGGCATTAGCCATTCAACACTGCTTAATTCAAATGCTAGACCTTCCTCAGTATTAGCTGTATCATATATGACATTCAAATATATATTAGGAAATAGAATAATTAATTCTTGTTTAGCATTAAAAATAACAAGTTTATAGTCTTCAGCAAAACCCAAAACCATACTTAGTGGTATAACAACTTCATATTTTCTGCCTGGATTTATTTTTAGTGAATAATCACTAGCATTGCTCCACCCAGCCATCAGCCCTGTATGAAGATAGCTTACAGTTTGTGAGAGATAGTTTTTTATTGTGGATGTAGTTCCAACATCTCTTGTCTGATAGATTTCTACTCCATTGAGCAAACATAAAATTATATCGATTAAATGAATTATTCCATTTCTTACTATTTTTGTAGTTGCTGGATTGCTTGCTAACTTCTCTATACCTAACCACCACATTCTAGTCATCACCATACCAAGTTAGAACTTAGATTATTTGTTTTCTTTTTAAAAATAGTATGGAAAGGTGTACCTTAAAAATAAAACCTAAGTCCTAGCATAGGGGTAGGGAATATTCCATGTTCAACATAGGGTATATGAAATTTTTTGTAAGTTCAGTGTGAGTAACAAAGTCCATATAAAGTACTTAAGCCTGGGGCATTTAAAAGAATATTATATGTAAAATTGAATAGTAAACATTTTACTGAAAATAAGTCTGTGCTAATCCAAAAATAATATTAAATGTAAATAAAAATGTTAAACTTTAAAACACACTTTATAAAAATACTTAAAAAGAAAACTTAAAAAAATAAAAAATCTTAAGTCTGGAATAGTAAAAACAATTTCATTACATGTAAAACTTATATAAGTTAAAAAACATAATAATAAAAATGTAATGTCTTTGATGAGAGACAAGATAATCATTTTTTATCCAAGCTATATAGTTCTTATAAACTCTTGTCCCAATGCATATCGCAATAGCCGAGTGGTCTAAGGCATTAGTCTGGCAACCCAAAGTCTGGCAGTTTGATCCTGTGCCATTCCAAAATCTATTTTGAGTTATAAAAAAACAGCACCCCTAGCTGTCAACTCTAGAACTAATATGACAGTCGAACAAAGATTAGTAATCGACTAATCAAACTACTGGCATGCCACGTAGCACCTAACATCAGAAGTAAGATGGCAGTACACCTAGTGGCCAATGCCAAAACTAAGATGGTAGTGGAGCGAATGCGACTAATCGGACAAAGGTGAGAAACAAATGTAAAATAAAAATAAAAACAAATTTGTCCAGTCGAACGAATGTGAGAGATAAATGACAACGAAATAACCAAGATGGTGGCCTCCAGCAGCCGGTATCAACAAATGACGAACGAATGGGAGAGAAAGAGAGAGGAAGGAAAAAAGCGAAACAAAGGAAAGACAGATTGCAAGATAAAAAATGGGACCACTCAGAGAAAACCCTCGGAATTATAGGGCATGAAAATTTATATCTTGGCGTTCCAAGATGCAGATGTGCTGGCTACAAATATAGCGGGGTACTGGATACAAATATGGCGATATACTGGTTACAAAGATGGCGGCATACTGGCTACCAACAAGGAGGAATCCAACATGATGGTCGTGTGATCGGACTGAAAGAGCGGGAAGTCCGGGAATCCAACATTACGACCTAGCCCCCTCGATCTTCATATCCTCAGCCTTCAGCCTGAATGCACCCATTTAAAATTTATTGTCCCCATAGCCCCTTATGCCTACTACTTATATCCATCTGAAAACTTCTCAGGGCAATCTTAATGTTAGGATTTAGACGTTCCATTCGACTTACTTGTGGATAATATGACTGTCAGAGCCGTTTTATCACCCTAGGAGAACATCATGTCTCTAAATTCGCGGGAAAAGGAAAGAACTGCCATTGTCAGTAACAGCTACTACACGAGATATAAACAAAGATAAAAAACGTGCAAAATTACCTTACAAATTGCTACAGATTTTTGTGGTACGCGAGGGAAGAAAACACAAAATTTACTTAAACTATCTACTGCAACTAAAACATACTTGTAACCAGAGGGCCTGCGGGGCAGGGGACCCATCACTTCGAAATACATCCTTCCCCAAGGGTAAATGGCCATTGTGCTAGAATATTTTCCTTCTACTAGTTGAATTTTGGGTTTCGCCTGCTGACATGCTGGACAACTTCTTACCCAGTTTTCAACTTATTTACGCAAACCCGGCCACGTAAACACATCATAAATACGAGCAATGGTTTTGTCTCTCACCACATGACGACCAAAAACGGATTCGTGGCCGTATAAAAAAATCATGGGCTTTAACTCCACGTGAACAAAATTTCTAAATTTACCTTTCCTTGACCATTCTCCTAAATACCCTTTATTCATGGCATACCCCATTTTTAATTCCTGCCATCAGATCTTGACATTCCCGATCATTCGCCTGTTGTTCTTTGAAATTGACAAATATTGTAGGGAAAGTTTGTAAGGTGTTTATCCATTTCTCACTTTCCATTACCTTGCCCTGTTATGTATTATGTATAACATTCCTAGACCCAGGTTCTACATGTTGATTCTGTCTGCATTACGTCAAATCCCTCATCACAAAACATACTTGACGACGCATTGCCATGACGTTTTTATTACCCTTATTGTGATGAGGAATCTCATACTTAAAACGGGCCAAACGAATAAGCCATCTGGCCAACCATCCTGCAGTTTTTTTTTTGAGCAAAAGTCAACTTAGAGACTGATTGTCCTTATACATCTCGAAATAGGCGTGTTCTAAATCACCGGAAAAGCGTTCCATTCCCCAAATACATGCAAGTTAACTTTTGAATAAAAAGACGAATTTTATCACTCATCATTTGTAATTTTCCCGTGTGTATCTGTAACCATAATGCCCACATTTCCTTTCAGTTTTATTTAACTCTTCTAAACTTCCCTCCATTTTCAGTTTACCCTTCGTAAAATCGTTGAATTATTGCATGTAAAAGTTATACTCTGGAGAGATACTCTGAGTAATTACTCTGCAGTTACTGCCACGAGTGAGTAAAACATTTCCTCAATGTGTTTTTGGACAGCCAAAGAGAAAAGTTTACTTGCAGAGTAACGTTTTGGAACCCCGCACAACTTAGAACCACTACAGAATATACGAGAATACAGAAGCGGAACAGCCACTTGTATCGCGATCTCCAGCGGCACATGCCAGCAAAATGGCGCCACTTCCAGCAACGTTCGCCAGCGCTGTTCGCCAATCAGCGTCTGGTAACCTATAGGATGTTCACGGTAAAATGAGCACTTTTGAAAGCCCTACTTAAGATCTACTTGCATGCCGGTTACGTATTCTTCCATCATATGTAGAATTAACATTGCCATGGGCATCATCACTTTACTCATGCGTTGCTCAAGTAAAACAGTAAAATTTTTGGGAGAGTAAATATTATAAAAATTTTCTCATTTCCACACTTCGATGGATTAGAAAAAACAGAAAGTGAAAGAAATAATTTAAGTGATCACAAATGGTTACCTAGCACTTTTTATTCGACGTTAAGATATGGAACTATTTTCCAAACATCGTTACCAACTTTACTGGGCAAATGTCACTCAGTGCACCCAATGAAATACATGCGTTCAGGGACAGTAAATTTTTTCTAAGGTTCATCTCAAAAGTGCTCACTTTATCGTGGACAGCCTTTACTTGCCAGCCACCAGCCTAGCCATAGGGAGTATTTATTTTTTCCGCAGTACGTAGTAGCCAGTCAGACACAAGTCACATTTACAGAGCCTCGGGCAGCCTATCAGCTTATGGATACGCCCTCATCGAAGGGACCGCCTCGACATTTCAGTTCTGTATACCTGCCTGTTCTGTGGCGTCGCGTAGTTGTCTGCACCGCAGCCGCGTGGCTACGTGAGACGAACCAAGGCGTAGAGACTGTGGGTTGAACGAGATTCAGACATTATGACTGCAGGCAAAAACTACAGAAACTTTTCAAGGGACCAGGAATAAGTGTTGCGAAATGCAGGAAATACTAAAAGAGGGAATTTTATCCTGTAAAAAAAGTAAATGTAACCAAAATTGTAGGTGAAAAATACGATAAAGGATCAAATCAGGGGTGTATTAAAAAGGATTCCACTGTATTTTGGTCTAGTGTACGTAGGTTCTACTGCCAGTTGCTTGAGCTATAGACATTTCACACGAGCAGATATTGAATA
Source organism: Dryococelus australis (assembly GCA_029891345.1). NCBI lineage: Eukaryota > Metazoa > Arthropoda > Insecta > Phasmatodea > Phasmatidae > Dryococelus > Dryococelus australis. The sequence goes on along the minus strand of CM056993.1, from coordinate 62,954,970 downwards.
AATTCAGAAATTTCACAACCTTTTTTGCTTTCAGAAAATATTTCGTAAGTTATACAGTTGAATTAAATAACTTCGTAAAAACCTGAAGAGATAATTTGTCTTTTGTTTAGCAAAACCAGACTATAAATAACGGCTCAAAGCAAAATGTTACATGAATAACTTGTTCTTACAAATCATTACGCTATTATCATTTCCGTGTGTCGTGAATCGACTATGGGAAATGGGAATGCAGAAAAATTGTAAGTACAAAGATTTTGATTTCGATTAAGGCGAAAATAGTTTCACGATATGCAGTTTTCATAGTATACGTAAAATCTACGACGAATATTTTAAATATAATTCCACTGTCGACTAACATTTTTATTCAGTGGCTGGAGATGCTTAGAAATATTCCTATATAAATGTATAAACTATGTATGATATTTACATGATTCTTGCAATGGAGGTAAGTAATAGAACAATTCATTATTTAGGACATTCGCCATTCCATACATGTATTCTAGGTTATCTGAGACATACAGCAAAGCTCTACAATGGTGGACGTCTGAAATAACAGTTCATTCATAAATCGGTATACGAAAAGTCTTGCTAAATGAATGAAGCACTTGGAAGTTAAGTGATATAATTATAAAAACAGTAACAGCTAAATTAAAGAATAATTAATTGATTTAATATTTTCAGTGACTATAAAATTAACTGTGTTTACAGTGACGTTATCATTATTTTAAATTAGAAAATGTTGCATAATTTAATCTGGCAATATGAAGTTCATTATTATTCCCGGCTCCTGCTACTAGTTTGGCACCCTGCCACCAGGGGCAACGGAAACAGAGCGCCCCAGTTTAACGAGGGGAGCCTCCCTCCATTCTACAAGTCGTCTTTCGTCTGTGAATGATATGCTGATCTACTGTGCGAGAGACCACGAACTTAACAAGGGACAGGTCTTGTCTTCTTTCTGACTAATTTAGTTCAGCAAACAATCGTATCGCTACAAGCCTATAGTCCATTCAAGGTTTCTTCCAACTTTTCTGAAACCCTGCTAAAGTTCTACTTCCCGGATATTCCTCCGCCTCGTGCTAACAAAACTTAAAAAATTACAACACTTGGCCAACACACCGCATTCATCCGCATTCAGTGTAATAATATTTTGCATAAAGTTATTTCTTAGTAGGCATTACCAACACACTTATTTTCGCCCCGATTTTCCTTGTAGGCTATCGATAATAAATGAAATATTACAATTTATGGATAAAATATAAGTAAATGTTCAATTTAACTTCGATGCAAACAGAAGTATAAAACGCTTGTTATACATAACATATAATTTAGGAAACGAACAAACACGTCATACGCAGGAAGATTTTTCTAAGGTTTGGTTCAGAAAGTATGAAGAAACCGCAAACAGACTATATACATAGTAAAAAATTTCTGCGCTTGTTACAAACCATTCCTTGGGAACTAGTTAGCTGAAATATTGTATATTTACAACACATTACTTTGGAAAACATAAGAAAGTGTTTACGCAGTTCAATATTTATAATAGAATTGAAGTCTACATAACTTGCTTATTAGAACTTAATATTAGTTTCACACATCCCCCGCTAAGTTTTTGAGAAATTTGGGTCTACATTATTTGTAGTGTTACAAGGATATCTTTGGCAACCAGTTGCTAGAGAATTTCTTGCACAGATACAGAAATGTTTTACAGTTTAGGACGTTTTCTTTGACAATAAAGAGATTTTTACAACGTATAGCAGAAACCGAAGAAATATAAATAACAAAGCTCTCTCATGTTCTTACGTCACATTAGAAAACATTTCGCTATTTGTACGTATGTATGTACTGTACATGTTTTGACGTGAATACGTTTTTAAATTTGCAACCATAGTGGGAGGCAATCCAGAAAATCTGATGATAACAAAATCAGGGGATACAGTTTGGCATTGCAGCTCTGAATCTATAGTTTACATTCAAAAATAAATTACGCTACTGGATTGCCAAAGGATCAAAGAATATGTTACGTTGAGTGAGGACTGCGAAGCAATTTTAAGTTCGTTTCGCTGCGTCTGATAACATCGGTATGGTATAACTTTTGACTAGGAGAAGCTGCGATGCTAGTTTAAGTTTCAACCGACAGGTATCGTCAAGATCAATCGATTGCGTGTATAAAACCATTTGTGTGGTGTGGTTATGGTGAAATTGTATGAGTTTAATGTAAAAAATTAAGAAAACATAACACACTGTCGGCCTATACACGTCAGAAAGCCAAGCAGAAATACAGAAATCGTATACGGTTGGAAAGAGCATCTGAAAAGAAATCCAGTGATTCCCATAAAACCCCAAACGATCAAGTGAAGCGGTGCCGGGAACGCAAAAAAAAAAAAAAAAAAAAAAAAACACCACGGCGTCCGATCGCGTCAACGTAGACATATTCACTCAAAATAAACGGCCGTTTCCCCAACACAGCCAAACCCAATTTTTTCCCATCGCGAACCAAGCCTTCGTTGGGCAAAATGGGAGGTGACGTCTACCACGTATAATCCTGTTAAAACCCACGAAACATGTGGCGTGTATCACACACTAGCGCAGTGTGTGTATGTGTGTGTATATATATATATATATATATATATATATATATATATATATATATATATATATATATATATATATATATATATATATATTTCACACACACACACACACCGATTCCACGGCCACCGGGGATGGAGAGGAAAGAGAAAGAGAGAGAGAGAGAGAGACGGAAGCGGCGGAGATGTATTAATTAATGTGGTCATTAAGCCTCGGGGCAGGCTCCCTGGCGGGGATCCTAATCTCGGCAGCATCTTGATTTATTCTAGTGGCGACTTGGCGCAGGTATATGTTGCCCGCTCTAACCAAACACAGCTGGGGCTGGATTCCTACTAGAAGATCCCCTCGTCGGGGGGTCGACCATCCCGCTCCGGTCACCGCGAGTTTCGTCTTTACGCCCCCCCCCCCCCCCGGGGGGCAAAGAGAACCATCTTCTTTATTGAAACTGTCTTACGTCAAGTTTCAGGTGGCTAGACGCTCTCCAATCTCTCCCGTTTTCTGAATGTCTCCTTCTGTCTATATATTCTTCTATTGCTTGTTGTCAACACGCATTTAAATTTTCTTTATCCCCTACTCCGTACCTACCCTTTCATTATTCCTTCAACGACCCTCTGCTGCTGACAGTTTTTACGCAGTAGCGTCAGGAAAATTTCGCGAATCCACACGCATTTTCTCAGTTTTTATATGCTGTTCACTGTAAAGTGAGCACATTTTAAGGTCCTTCCAACAGACTTTAACATGTAATAAATATATTTTATTGCAGCCTCAGACGTTAACTTTTGAGAAGGGTGAAATGCATACACAGTGTTTATTAGTCACATGGCAGTGTTTATATTGAAAATTGTCGAAAAGATATAAATTGATAGAAAAGAAACTCTTTGCGAGGCCTTAAAAAGTGCTCACTTAACCTTGAATAGCCTATATTCATATTTATTATAAATTAAATAATATAATTTGTAAATAAAATTCAGGTTTAACTTCAATTTAACGAGAAATAAGATACAATTGGCGTTTCAGCTGGCGCGGGGAGGTTGTCCGGCGCGGTGAGGGGTGACCGACCTCGATCCTCCCCTCTTCCTGGAACGACGCGCTCGCTGTCTGGTTGCTTCGCTTCTGAAAAATCCGCGAATAACTGACATCGGCGAGATTTGCTTGCGTCACAGCCCCTCCTCCACCCGCTGAAGAAGCCGACGGGAGGCACAGGAATATCTAAGCATTAGGACACATAGGCCCAAATCTGGAATTAGCGAAATTCCTGGATAGTGGACTATGACCTATAAATACAAGCCACAGCGGGACTTCGGGCAATCTTTGGCGGAGGCCATCTGGCCAGTGCGAGAGCCAATTTAAGTACGAGACTATGGCGCTGGACGAGTGTTCTTGGTGTGAATGGACGAGAGGGCGTGAAAACTGGCGAGTGAAGCCTACTGTGCGTGAAGGCGCTCGGAGGACTCTAGAATATTGCGTACTGGCGGGACATGGACTGAACTGAAGTGGAAATGAGTGGACATGTACATAATACGGATTTTATTGTAACTATTGGAACTGTCAAGTATGGACACAAAATTTATAAAATAATTGAATAGGTTGATACGCTGTCTGGGACTGATTCTTAATTCTTAAATTTCATTGATTATTTGAGGGAAATTATAAATTGTATTAATTAATTCATTAATTGTAAACAGTAAGTGATATTAATTTATTGTGAGACGCAAAGACACGGCGGTTCCTTTGATGCGGGGACAAGCACATTATCTGTTTGGCTGCGCGAGGCTATGGAAACTGTCTGGCTGTTGCATGCTGCGAAAGGTTCCATGTTGGATGGTCTATTGGCTTGCGAGTAGGTTGCCGGGCGCTGATTGGTGAACGCTGCTCCAACATTCTGCTGGACAGTGGCGCTACTTTGCAGCTGTAGGCCTACCTGTACTTGTCCCTGTCACGATAGGCTATTCACGAAGAACTGTGATCGTTTTGTATGAAGTAAAGACAAAACGTCCCTTTCATCTCTGCGAGGACTGTTGTGACACAAAACTGCCCTATGAAAACTGAGTTACTTGCACGGCGAAGACGGAGTAAGCGTCCACACGTTACGATAAGTCTGTACAAACCACGAAGACTACACTGACAGACATAAATGATCTTGCCTTCAGTTTTCCGCCGCCAAGTTCCGTCTCCACACAATTCACATAAGTGCGCAGTTTTCCTGTCAACGCATGACTAGAGACCTGCAAAATTCGCGTTATCATTTGGAGACATGTTAAACTTAAAAAACTTTTCTTTTGCAATACATGTGTCATTAAACTAATCTTTATTTGACACGTCCCACGTAACTCTGCGCCAATAAATGAACAATTCAAAATAGTGTGCCCCAATCACGTGCATTTCACTCAGAAAGGGCGTAACTTAACATTTAGGAAGCAACCAATGGAGAAAATACGCAGGCTCGAGTATATATAGTACTATGAATTTTAACTAGATGTCAAAAAATAACGCGAATTTTGCAGGCCCCTACACATGAAGTTTTGCATATGATAAGCTAGCATGGTTTTACGGGCGTTGGCAACGAAAAAAAGTTATTTTATATCTCTTTGTATAGTACCTAGAGACCTGCAAAATTCGCGTTATTTTATGGCATCAAGCTAAAATAACTCATAGTACCATATATACTCGAGCCGGCGTCTTTTCTCCATTGGCTGCTGCAGAAATTGTAAGTCACGCCCTTTCTTCACATGATTTAGAGTAGTAGGGGGTGTCGGTTTCAGGCCACCTAGGATTAATTGGCGTTAATTGACAGATTATCGATTTTATTGAAGGGTTAATCCTTAATCCGATGAAAAATTTTAATGGTTGTCCAATGAAAGAGTTAAATTTAATGAAAGGGTTAAATTTATTCAAAGGGTTAAATGTACTGAATGGGTTTTTTTTTTCTTTCTTCCGTTTTGAGAGGAGGAGCTCTGTACGATGTTGACGCTGTTGTGTGGTGGAGGCGATGACCAGAGTGTAGGGTTGCAATGTGTTATATAGGTGTTGAGTTGAGTGCAAGAGCATGTTAAGTGTCATTCTTATTTTTTCTAAATTTGATGTGTTTGAAGGGATGTTGTAGGTAGATAGATAATTTTTAAGAATATATTTAAGATATGAGATAATTTAAGACTGTTTCAACGATTTATAAGTGTAAATGTTATGTTTTTTTTTTTTTTTGTTTTTTTTTTTTTTAGGGATATTGCTCGTAGACAGTGGTGGGAGATAGGTGACTTTGAAAGATGCGATATACATGTTAGTAATGACAAACGATTGATTACTGTTTTCCAAATGCAACTAAACATTAGAGAATTTCAGAGTATTCTACATATGAATAAATTACACGTATCGAATCATAATTTCAAACAACTACATGATTAATAAGTGCAATTACATGAGTCTCGAGCTTAGAAATATAATTTACACGAGATAGAAGCATAACACAACTACACAAGTATGGAATTAACAATCTACAACAAAATGTCCCTATAAATTAAATGAACACAATAACATGATATATGACACTACTTGATGCCTCTCACACATACCTTACACATCCATCTGCCTGTGAGACTAGCGAGTAAGAAGGTAATCCACATGTAAAAAGAAATTAATTGATTAACATGCATAATAAAATTCCACCTCACCCAAAACAAATCTGTCCGACTGCGAGATTGATGAAGGAATGACGTTAGTAAATGATTTGAAGAGACTTATAAGCACGATTAAATATGTGGAGCATGGTCTTCCACCTCGGAGATCACTCAACGAATGCGTGTATCCTATGATGTGTGCCTGCTTATATATATGTATCGCATCTTAAAGGCAACTGAGTAGAAATTTAGAACTGACAGAAAATCTACAAAGCTACTATTAACGACTTGATTCGTCTAACAAGTACGTAAATGTATAAAAGCGAATTATTAAAAAATAATATACATACTACAAATTTTTTCCTTAAAATGTGGTAAATAGAGCGCTTTTGATAACACAAACACAAGTTGAAAATCATAACAAGTTTAGTACACAGAGCTCATAAACGTGATTTGAAAATCCTAATAAAACTTTCACAGTAATAACTAAACGCACGAAAAAAGTTTCCCGATAAAATAGTTTTATATTAAAACGTGTATATTATAAAACGTTAATCGCAGCTACCACACTCCGGTGAAGTCTAAAGATCGAGTGTTGTGTCTATGCAGTGAGATGGTTGCCGAAGTACTAATATGGCGGAAGCCCTCAGAAACCTCCACGTCGCTCTGCACAACATCAACTGCTCCCTACATCCCCACCTTCGCCCCTCGCCAGAGCGTATTTGCAGAGAAATGTTCAGTCCATGCACCCCAGCCTTTGTCAATGACTGTGTCTTCGGCGATCTGTCCCTTCCCTTCCACCCTCCAATGCGGAGTTCGTTTTCAGAGGGTGTTTTATCCTGGTGTCCATCCAACACTGCAAGAACCTGTTTAGCGACAAACACCTCCTCCACCCACAATGCCCAAGAACTGTCTCTTTTAACATGGCATTTATACCCGCGCTCCTCAAAGTCCTAATGTGTCTACCGAGGGAACTGGCCATTCCCCTCCCTTCACCACCAGAGTGCTGCTTTGGCTATGAACGTAGTCTTGCTTCAAGGTCAAAGTGACTGTTTCCCTAGAGAGGTAGTGGCAGATTCTGAACTGACATGGGCTACTTCCCCTCCTCCCTATAAACTGATATTTTCTTTCGAACACTGAATCTTCCTCCTATTTTTCGAGATGCAAGAGGTTGATGTATTCCCAGCTAAAAAAAATCACAAATACGACGATAACACTTTATTTTCCTCACCACTAAGAAATACGTTCAAAATGTCTTCAACACACAAAAAAAATCGATTTAAAGTATAAACCGTTTGGTAATAAACTCACTCTTGTTTCCAGCAATCTTTATTCCCATTTCCAACAATCTTACAATACATTTTAAACTTTATTCCCATTTTCCATAAACTTTTAACTAACACAATAGCATATGTCTATTCTGATAAGTTAAATATATAACAATCTATAAGAAGGTAATTAAGGATAGAAAATCTTACCCCAAATGATTTGTTTCAAAATAATCAACTTGCATGGAAGCATAGGTCAAACGCTTGAAAGTAGAAGAATTCATGTTTGTGACAGAGTTGAATTTTATTTTTATTTAAAAAACATTTTAAATATATTGATATTTGAGTTTGTTATTTTTTCTCCAGACATCATTGTGTTAGATCTTGAAGAGATGTAATCTGTGTATACGTAAAATAAAATATTTTTAATATTTAAACTATTTGCTGGATTCTGTTCAATGCAGATGTAAAAGTTTTAGCTGGAGAAACCATTTTTGTAGGCAAGGATGGTCAGAGATATTTTTGTATCTGCCTCTGTAAAGGTATTTGGGGCTCACTTTCAATATTTCCCCCTGAGAAGTCACAAAAGTTGGCCAGCAGGTCGTTGTGTCTCCTACACCAACATTGAATTTAAGCAGCCAGAGTGGATGAAAGCTTTAAACCTGCTGCCTAGTTTCTTTGCAAAAATGTATTCATTCCATTGCAGGTTTCTTCCGTGACATATACTTAGCCTATTACCATCAAAGTTTAGGTATTATTTAAAAAAGATAGTGACATGAAGTATTACAAAAATATATAAGAAGATAAATATTTTAACATGAAAAATTTTAGTATAAAATATTCATTTCTTTTCAAAAAATTGTTCATAGCACACAGCTTACTTAAAATTGTAAAACAATTTCTTTACATATTCACATCAAACATTATAGTAATGAAAGCCATACAAGCTGTTTAACCAAAAAAACACCATCTTATGTCATAAAACTGTAAAAAAATTATTACAAAGGAGTATGTTACGACATTACATGTGAAAGCCATACAAGCTCATTAAAAAAACACCATCTTACATCATAAAACTGTAAAAAAAATTATCATAACAGAGTATGTTACAACAGACAATCATAAGTCATTTATACCATTATGTGTGAAAGCCATACGTGCTTTTTTTTTTACCAAAAAACACTGTCTTAGATCATAAAATTCTAAAAAAAAAAAATGTTCACAACAGTGTATGTTACAATAGAAAATCATTACTCATTTTATGATATAAATCATAAAGTTTATTAGAACTTTCCAACATTTATGTGATAACTCATTAAATTTTTCATAAAATCATTGAACATTTTAATGAATTTCGTTAACCTTTCAACAAAATCGTTAAGACCTGAAAGAGCTTTTTACCGATTTGAATGATTGGTTTTTAAAATTGTAAAACAAGTCTTTAAAATATTAAAACTTTTTATCAAATTGAATGATGGGTCATTGAAAATGTAAAACAAGTCTTTAAAATACTAAAGCTTTTTATCGATTTGAATGATTGGTCTTCAAAACTGTAAAACTAGTCTTTAAAATATCAAAACCTTTTATTAATTTGAATGATTGGTCTTTGAATTTAAATGAGTGGTCTTTGAAGTTACAAAAAAGTCTTTAAAATAGTAAAACTTTTTATTAAATAGAATGATTGGTCTTCAAAACCTTTAAAAAAAATTATAATTGTAAAACTTTACATCAAATTGAATGATGGATCTTTGAAATTGTAAAACAAGTCTTTTAAAAGGTAACATTTTTTATTCAATTTAATGATTGGTCTTTGAACTCGAATGATAGGTCTTTGAATTTGAAAAACAAGTCTTCAGAATCGTAAAACAAGTCTTTAAAAATGTAAAACTTTTTTATTACATTGAATTATTTGTCTTTGAAATTGTAAAGCAAGTCTTAAAATAGTAAAATTTTTATTAAATTGAATGATTGGTCTTCAAAACTGTAAAAGAAATCTTAAAAATAGTAAAACTTTTTACAATTTGAATGATTGGTCTTTGAAATTGTTACAACTTTATACTTTCAATCATCAAAACTGTAAAAAAGAGATTAAATTATTGTACATCAGAAAGCATCACTGTAAGTTTGAAATTTTATTTTCATTAAAACTTATGTTTAGAGTTAAGAGATAAGCTGAATATTCGTTTCTTTACCAGAACAACAGGCTTTTGTGATGTTATTCATGATGTTATAGTAGTATAAGTTATTTCCTGTGGTGAAGGTATGAAAGGAGGAGGTGCCATGAAATTAATTTACGCTGAGATGATTCAGGTGATAACAATAATTCAGGAGATGGTAAACTTGACTCGGGTGAAATTACATAATTGAACTCTTAAAAACTCTTCCAAATCTTGGTATAACTGGTTTTTTGAAATATCTTTCCTCGCATTATTTGAAGTTAACTTCAGTGGATTGCAGCAGAACACATTGCTGGGTTTTTGTATACGTATCTCACATGTTTTGATAACTAATGATAAATCTAGAGGTTCCAATCTCAATGTCGAAGATGTTGAAGTCAGCTTGCAGACATCGCTGTAGCCCTCGGCAGCACAGGCAATGATATGGTCCTCAGCGTCGCAGATGCCGCTGTAGCCCTTGGCATCGCAGGTGCTGCTGCAGTCCACGATGTCACAGATGCCTCTGTAGCCCTCGGCATCGCAGGTGCCGCTGCAGTCCTCGGCATAGCAGATGCTACCGTGGTCCTCAGCATAGCAGATGCTGCTGCAGTCCTTGGCATCGCAGACACCGCTGTAGCCCTTAGAATCGCAAGCGCCGCTGTGGTCCTCGGTGTCGCAGATGTCGATGATGTCGATGTACCCTCGCGCAGCAGACACCCCAGTAGCCCTCGACATTGCAGGCATAGAGGTTAGCATTGTTGCAGACCCTAAAATTGTTGCAGACCTCAATGTTGTTGCAGACCTCGACATGGTAGGCATGACTATCGGTCTTGTTGGTGCAGCTTTCAATATACTTGTTTTCGATGTAAAGGCATCACTGTTGGAGACATCAGCATAGACGCCAGTGCTCATGACATTGAAGGTGTTGAGAAAAGCAATGACTGCAGACTAGATCCATTTTCTTTGTCGACATCCAAAAAGCAAATAATTTTTTTTGCCAAAGCATCTGGTCCATTCAATAGATCATCAAAATAATTCCAATTAAAATCTTCGAGTTCTCTGTTGAAATTTTGCATAGATAAGCCAAGAAAGTATTATTCATACGAGTGCGACATCACAAAGCGAACCGAACTGACAAACAACTGGAAAAAGTGGAAGGGGCTTAGAGGCTGAAGCCCTGTTTATAAAAATTTAAAATTTCCATTTAATATGCTTGAGAGTCCTGATTTCTCCCCTCCAACCAGAAGTCAGAAGTCCAAACACCCATTCCACTCTCTTCCTGCACCACTGAATTTCAAATATCTCCAAGCTAATACCCCCAAACTCGGAAACAAACCTCTCTGTTAAGTTTCTTGCTCGAAGAAATGAATAACATTTATTTATGCATAAAATAACTTCTGAATCACAACAAATAAATGATTTTAATTAATAATCCATTAAAATGATTAGCAATGTATTAGATATCAACATATTTAATAAAACTATATATAATTTATAGAGGAAAAAGTAATATTATCCATAAAAACCATTCATGCATGCTATCGTCCCTTTTAAAGCTTCATTAAAAGGAAAAAGATAATGTCCTTTGTTCAATGGAGGGGTTACTCAAATGCACACTATTCCGGGTCAAGAATCAAGATCATAAAAGATTGTAATAAAATGTTTGTAAAATTATAATACTAAATAAAAGATTTTTAAAAAAATATATTTGATGTGTTTTTCATTTAATAAACCTCTGGATGGGCATTGGATGCACAATCCCCTTGTTGATTGTATTAGCATTTGAGCACTAATCCAGTGTGATTAAATCCTTTTAATTATGATGTCATACACATTTAGGCGATAATCCATTACTTTTGATATGTAATTCGATTGGTATCTCTGATAGAATCGTTTATTTGGTCATTCACATTTAGGTGTTAATTTGTTGTGTTTGGTACATATTGTAATTCATTGTGTTTGGGTGGTATTCTGTTGCATTAGATTCCTTTTAAATGTGACATATTTGATTGTTTTTGTTGTTAATTTCCTGGAATCTGCATAAAATTTCGTGAAATTTTACAGCTTCAAGCCAATTAAGATGTGAGTTGTTTAATTCGTTGTAATTTTCTGTAATTGGAATATTTTTTCGCAGTATTTTTCATCTTAAAAGCATTTGGGATGAGATTATGTTTGAATGATATTTAGAATGTAATTGAAACATGATATATTTCTTGAAATTTAGATACTGTTTCTTGGAATTTGTTTTATATTTCTATGGAAATTAGTGTTTTTTATTTAATTGTGATGTAATTCATCATTAGTTTATCGGTATACTTTTCTGAGTTTCATAAATTGTTTGTGGTAGGTTACATTTATTTGCTTGTAACGATACAGTTATTGGAAATTGTTTAGTTTTAAGATAGTAAAATACTATTCCCATGATAAAATATTTTATACGAAAATCTTTATTAATTTTTTTATGTTATACCATATATTCTACACCATTTGATGGTGTAGAATAAAAAATTTAAAGCTTTTTCTCTCTCCCAAATAACATTTAAAATAGGCTTAAACTAAAATGCAATATTGTAAACGTATAAAACTTCCTCCAAACGTAAAACGTTTTTGAAAGGCAGACTAGGCGACGCTGGACAGGTATCAGAAAACAGTGAATTGTATAGTAGAGGCTAGCTGCAGACAGGTAATTCACGTCGCAGAGAAGTTGTCGAGGACGCAGGGGCAGTGGTACAGGGCAAGTTCTCCCGCTGTTGCACATGCGCGGAGGCGACCATCAGGCTCTTCGCATGAAGGGAATGTTGATGGGCAGATGGAAGCAGGCGTGTATCAATAGTGATGTGCAGCATGGGCAGCGACAGTTTAGAGAACCATTCCTTCCCCTACTGCGCACTATGTACATCTGCCACCCACATGCGGCCCAATTTCTCAGCCTCCGCACTCTAAACTTTCCTTTGCTTCATATTCTGCTCCAACTCGATGCACGGGTGCTCCGTCTTTGGCTCTCAAGACCTAAATTTCGCTCACTCCCCAATCATACTCGATTCTCGCCTATCCGTTACCTGGTATTGTCCATGATGTTTTAGAATGACTCATTCCTGCATCTTTTGCAAACACACATTGCTGTAGTCGACTCCCTTTCCCAAATAAATTTGGAACTGATTTTTACTTAACATAGAATAATAAACTTTACCAAGATTATATTATTGTATATGATAGTAGTGTCTATAAATTATGGGCTAGGAAAATCTACATGTGAAATTCGTATTTTTGTCTGCTAGAAGAATAAATATATGTCCTTTTTCAATACTTGTAAAAAACACTTTTTTACAAGTCAATCAAATATATCTTGTAGTTCTGTGTGATATTTCCAAATCATAGTTTGGTTAATTCAGATATATATGTGTTGGAATGTTAAATCTGGAGATTATCTCGGGGATTGAAGAAACTTTGTTTCAGGGATATAAAATTTCATTGGCGGGAGTTTTGAAATTTTAATTCGCTGGGAATATGCCAGGCTCTAGCGTGACTATGGATCGACAGCGAGGGCGGGCTGTGTGGACAGGCCACCTCTCGAGATATCTGGAAAAAATAATAATATGCTCTGGGCTGGGGATGCGTGTCCTTGGAGAAAAACTGGCTTTTTGGGTGAAGACAGCTTCTGGAGTAGGGGTTGGAGGGATGAGTAACCTCGGCCCACGTAATACTGGACAAGGGGTGGAGGGTAGGGGATGTCTACAGGCAAGTGGGGGGCGATGTGGAGCTCTCTTGCCAGTTATTGCCATTTTGCCTCAGTGACGAACAATTGACAATCGGGAAAGATGGGTGAATGACCCCAGGACATACCCCTCTAGATAGGGGTGGAGGTGGGTGGTGGGAATGGGGTTGCAGGGACCTCTGGAGCCATCTGCACTTCTGTATCCAGTCGTGCCATCTTGCCTCAGGGCCAAAAAATTGACAATCTAGGGCAGAGGGGTGGGAAACCCCAGGACACATCGCTCTGGCGAGGGGTGGAGGTGGAGGTATAGGGCAGAGCGATGCAGAGGTTTCTCGAGGGCTTCCACCATCTTAGTACTTTGGTAACCCTCATGCTGCATAGATTCAACACTGGATCTCTCGACTTCACCAGAGTATGGTAGACATGTTTAACATTTTATAATATACACATTTTAATAAAAAAAACTGTTTTATTGGGAAACTTTTTTCATGTGTTAAGTCAATATTACAAAAGTTTTTTTAGGATTTTCAAATAATGTTTATGAGCTTGGTATATGAAACTTCATATGATTTTCAACTTTTGTTTGTGTTAACAAGTGTGCTCTATTTACCACACTTTATGGAAAAAATTTGAACTACACACATTATTTTTTTAATAATTCCCTTTTATACATCCATGTACTTATAGGACGAATCAAGTCATTAATAGTAGTTTTGTAGATTTTCTGTCAGTTGTAAATTTATACTCAGTTGCCTTTAAAATGCGCTACACATATATAAGCAGATGCACATCATATGATACACTCATTCATTGAGTGATCTCCAAGGAGGATGGCTGCGCGCCATGTATTTTATCATGCTTATAAGTCTCCGCAAATCATATACTACTGTCATTCCTTCACCAAGCTTGCAGTTGGACAGACATGTTTTGGGTGAGGTGCAATTTTATTATGCATGTTATTCAATTAATTTCTTTTTACATGTGGATTACGTTTTTACTTGCTAGTCTCACAGGCAGATGGATGTGTAAGGTATGTGTGAGAGGCATCAAGTAGTGTCATATATCTTGTTATTGTGTTCATTTAATTTATAGGGACATTTTGTTGTATAGTTTGTTAATGCCATACTCACATAGTTGTGTTATGCTTCTATCTCATGTAAATTATATTTATAAGCTCGAGACTGACATAATTGCACTTATTATCACATAGTCATTTGAAATTTGTTATTCGATTCATGTAATTTATTCATACATAGAACATTCTGAAATTCTCTAACATTTAAATCCATTTGGAAAACAGTCATCAATTGTTTGTCATTACTAACATGTAAATCGCATCTTTCAAAGTCGCCTGTCTCCTACCACCGTCTATGTGCAATATCCCCAAAAAAACATATAATTTACACTTAGGCCACTCTTAGAAATCATTAAAACTGTCTGAAATGTTCTCATGTGTTAAATATATTCGTAAAAATCGCTTATCTATTACCAACATACCTACAAACACATCAAAATTAGAAAAAATATTAAAAAAATGATACTTAGCACACTCTTGCACTCAACTCAACACCTATATAACACCCCCCACTCTGGTCAGTTGCATTTAGGACACCGCAGCGTCAACATCGTACAGAGATCCTCCTCCCAAAAAGAAATAAAGAAAGAAAAGTGAACTCTTTCAATACATTTTACCCTTTCAATAAATTTAACCCTGTCATTAAACTTAACCCTTTCAATTTTTCATCGGATTAAGATTGGATTAGGGATTAACCCTTTCAATATAATATATCATTCATCAATTAATCCCAATTAATCCAAGGTGGCCTGAAAACAGCATGCCCCTACTACTATTGGGGCACACAATTGTGAAGTGTTCATTTATTGGCGCAGAGTTACCTGGGGCATGTCTTATAAAGAATGCTCCAATGACACGCATATTGCAAAGTTAAGGTGTTTTAAATTTAACATGTTCTTAAATTATAACGCGAATTTTGCAGGCCTCTAATCATACCCTGTTCATCTTTTAGGCATTATCTGCACAGTGACCGGCAGTTATCTGGGCGCGCCTTAGCGCGGTAAGCGGGTTAGTGGTGTCGCTGGAGAAATGGGGAAAAATCGGTGTTTAGGCGAAAGCGGACACTCCTCAAGACTTATGAGGTCACGCGCCCAGATACATGATTTTACCCTCGCAAAAAAATTGAACACATAGTTTTGCATAAATACGTGTCGAGTTCAACTGTTTTACTTTTTTAGGTATCTAAAAATAAAGAAAACTAACTGAAGAGTGGGATGGAGCTGCGCGTCCAAGGTCAAGAAGCGAGGGAGCGATACGCACAAGGTGTGCAGTGTTTCCGCCGTGACGCTGTACTGTGCAAATTATATGTGTATCATTAGGAATTTATTAAACACAATGAAAACCCACAGATTAAACTACGCCCGTATCTTTGTACTTCTCTCTTGCCGCTTAAGGAAACTGCATAGGTAAGCTTTAAAACTGCGATATTTGACCATGTTCACGGATTTTTTTTCTCCGTGAATGCAATAAATTTGGTAAAAGTAAAAAAAAAAATGACGGATAATTTTTTTTAAATATCTTTTCTTACAAAAATTTGTATTTGCAGAGCATTTATTTTCCGATACGCGTATTCTCGCAAACAACTATATCACAGAAAATGTTTCAGTACATCCCACTCTTTATACAAAAATGAGAAAATTCGCATTGAAAGAAGATGCAAAGAGCTACTTCAAGACGTCTACGAAATTGTAGAAGGAAATGTTTTTGCAATTTCAAAAAATTCCTCCATATAAGAAAATTTTCCCCTATTTTATATTTTTCACTTCCCCTGAATTTTTTTAAAATATCTTTTGCTAAACGTACCTTAAAATGATTAAGACACGACCTTTTAGTTGCACTTGTTAAATTTTCTGGAAAGAGTTCGGTTTATTTTATTTGTACATTACAAAATAAAGTACTAAAATTTTGTCTTTGACATGTTATTTTGCAAAAATCATGGGATTAAAAAATATCTGAGGAAAAGTTTGTCACAGATAATGTCTACAAGTTGAACAATATGTGCTACAAATATAAAATAACACCATTTTTCGTGGCAAAAGCCCTTAAAAACAATTAGACATCCAGAACGCAAATTATGTGCCTGGACCACAACCGAAAAGTATTCAAGCTTTTTTTCTTAATAAATGAGAGGTTATCACTCTCTGATGTTCGTGTGGGATCCGCAACAAATTTCGAACAGTGGTGAGATTTCTCTTTGTTTACTTAGGAAAGCAAAAGAGTTTACCGATGTCGTCGCCTTACAGAGCAATCAGCTCACGTAAATTATACGGTGTGTCACCTGTCGTAACAACATACAGTAAGTTTTGGGAACTCCGACGCAGTGAAGAGAGTAAATTTAGGCCTATTAATTCGCAGGCGATTTACGTGTAGCCCACGCGCCTGCTGCAGGCGGCGAGAGAAAATGAATGGCGACAGAGATTTACGGCAGTCCCGAATTAGAGACAATCGCCGTAGAGGAAGCGCATTCAGATCTCAGGTGTTGGCAATCGTGGCCATTACGCTCACGCGAGCTAGAAGGGCGTTGGCGATGATGAGAAGAAGAGATCGCTTCTCTGGCCGCTGTGGTCGGTTATTACAAACAGTTTATTTTGTTTCTTCAACAAAGCTTATAGTTAGTGACATGCAAAATACGCGTTATGTTTTGATATCAAGCTAAAATTCATAGCATCTTTTATATATATATATATATATATATATATATATATATATATATATATATATATATATATATATAACACACACACACACACTCGAGCCGACGTCGTTTATCCATTGGTTGCTGCAAATATGTTAAGTCACGCCCTTTCTGAGTGTGCAGCATGTGATTGGGGCACACAATTGTGAGGTGTTAATTTATTGACGCAGAGTTATCAGGGGCGTCTCAAATAAAGAATGGTTCAATGACACGCGTATTACAGAGGAAAACTGTTTAATAAGTTTATCATGTTCTCAAATAATAACGCGAGTTTTGCAGGTCTCTACTTAGACTGTGTCCGAATTCGACTCTAGTACATACTTGTGCGTACCTGTCACCGGAAGTGACGTAAGTGCTGTCCGAATTACAAGTGAAGCGTTCAAGTATAAAAGAAAACGAATATGTATACTACTCGCGTACTTGCGAAATATGTGCTGCCATTTTGAGAAGCAATTTGTAGATTAGAATTGATTTCCGACGTAATTATTTTATTTAAAGATCAATAGGGCAACATTACTACTTCGCAGGAATAGAATTTTGAACTCAGTTAGTAATTATCGCAAGGTTCACCTTAAAAAAATGTCTAAACAATAAATTCGTATTGGTCTTATGTTCGTAACCTACAAAAGCTAATATAAAAAAAAACAATAAAAATTTGAACTCAGATATATTAATGCAAGATAATAAATGCCATGTATTTCAAATGCAATATTATTTGATACTTGATTTAACGCCTAAAACTGTTGGCAATTATCAAATTCTTAGTCGGAATACTCGTACATTAAAAGTGGTTAGCTAGCTGGCTAATAGCTGTTACCGAAACCAACAAGACTGCCTATCCGAATTCGTCAAGTTTGGTGCCAAGGTAAGAGAAGTTTGCAAGGATGCGAGTACGCAAGTAAGTATATACCTGAATTCGGACACGGCCTTATAGTGCATTCACGGTTACTTCTATATTTTCTGAAGCTCTACTGAAGTTCTGCTTTCACACTGTTCCGCCACCTCATGCAAACAAAGCTTAAATAAGTCTACAAAAATGCATAAAAGTGCATCCTTGCGCACTCTATTTTATAATATTTCACATAAGAACTAATTCTTACCATGCATTTCCAACACACCTATTTTTATCTCTGTTTTTATTAATTTTAGTTATAAATGACATAATATAATTTATAGAAAAATACAACTAGTAAATTTCTATTCAACCACAAATAAGACACTTTTATGCTAACAGACGCATAAAACGCTTGTGATATACGAATTTAGAAAACAACCAAACACGTCAGTACAAGGCGATTTTTCAAAGGTCTGATTTTTAAAAAAAATTAAAGATATAAGGCTATTCACGATAAAATGAGCACTTTTGAAAGCCCTGCTAAGAATTACTTGCATGCTCGTTTGGTATTCTTCCGCCTTATGTAAGATTAACATTGTCGCAAACCTCGTGACTTTATTCATGCGTCGGGCAAGTGAAACTGTGAAATTATTAGAAAATTAAACATGCAACAAATCTAATTTTTATACTTCGATACATTAAAAATAACAGGAAGTGAAATAAATAATCTAAATTATCTGAAATGGTTACCCAACACATTTTATTCGACTTAAGATAAGGAACTACTCTCCATCCATCATTACCAACTTTACTGGACGCATGCCACTTAGGGCGCCCGTTATAATATATGCAGGTAGGAGCAGTGACTTTTTTCTAAGGTTGATTTAAAAAGTGCTCACTTTTTTGTGAACAGCCTTTAGTAATGAGATTGTATATGCCAACGCCAGCAGAGTAAGTATAAAGGCGGTTCAATGTACCGTTAGCACTTCTGAAATCAACCTTTAGAAAAATGTCACTGCGCCTGCCCGCATTTTTTTAAAACTATTAACTGTATGGTATGCGCCCAGTAAAGATGGAAACGACATAGGTAAAGTAGTTCCATAACTTATTGTCGAATTAAAAGTGTTAGGTAATCATTTGTAAAGATAGAAACAAGTTTTTCTACCTTTTTTTAATTCTCATAACTGTAGGAATGAGCAAATTTGTAAAACATTTACTTTTCTAATAATTTCACAGTAGTTTCACTTGACCCCGAAGCACGAATAAAGTGAAGCAAGCCCATGGCAATGTTAAGGGCCTGCAGATGCGTCTGTCTGATCTGTCCGGGCTGACCATGCTGTTGCAGAATACAGCATTTGATTGGTTCATATTACCCGTGACGTCATATGCTGAAGGTGCAGATGTGAGGTGAGGTGCTGACCGACTGGGGATGGCTAAATTTCATCTTTCGAGGTCAGACAGGATGGCCTGCACCATCAGCATCTGGCGTCATCAGAGCCGAGACCAATGAGATGCTTTGTTTATACACAGAAGCGAGAAAGCGCGCGAAAAGTTACGACTTGTACATAACCTAGTTAACAGCTAATAGATTCGTTTAGTTGGTACGATATGAAGAGCTAGGCTGTATGCTAAAATTTAGTGAGGCTAAAGTAATATTTACGTAACATAAATGACAAACAGAATAATATACGGCGAAATAGTGCCTAAAACGACAGCAAATTTTAGCATATAAATGTAAACAAAAATGGCGACATGTTTTTTCCAACTGCATCAATCAGACAACCACAGTTGTAGCACGCAAGACTCGTCGTGATCGGCAATCTCCATGGACTCACCATCGACTAAAGATGAGGTAGACCCCTTATTTGTCTTCTGTGCATGTACCCAACCTTGACCTACCTCAATCCTACACAACTGTCAGAGTCACATGGTCCAAACAGAGATGAACGTGTTTGTTCAAATCTTAATTTTTAAATGACAAGCACTATTATATTATTAAAATACTTTTACAAGTTTTAATTTAATGAAACTGCATTCCAAAATGGTTAGAGGAAGTATACATGCATCTCAAAGCATTTGTTTACAAATCAATTTTTTAACCTAAAATCCAAACCACGCCATTTTCGCTAGACGTGTTGGCAGAAAAGCAGTTCAATGTTGGGACACGGAGATTGGTTGTGCGTAACTAGCGAGATCGGTCTACCTCATCTTTAGTCTATGGGACTGACAGCACGGTCGACCGGATCAGACAGACGCATCTGCACAATTTGTGGCAGGGCGTTAATTTTACATATGGCGAAATAAGTACACAATTTGCATACAAGTAGACATCAAGCAAGGCTGTGAAAAGTGCTCAGTTTACCGTGAACAACATATAAGTATACGCAAGTAACTCCAGAACGTCACTGGCCAGCTACGTATCGTCTCGTAACGTAGAGCTCAGCCAATAGGGAACTTGTCGGAGCACGCATTAGCCAATCAAACACAAGGCCCGTTCGCAGCAAGGCGTTCGCAGAGCCTAGCGCAGCCCACCACCAGTGGGTATATATACATTCCCGGTCACTTCATACTTTTCTGAAGACCTGCTAAATTTCTACTTCCAGATTATTCCTCCGCCTCGAACAAACTACGCTAGAATAAGTCAAGAAAATTACGCCAAAGGACAACGCACCGAATTCGTGCGCACTCAGTTGTGTAGGCTGTTCACGGTAAACTGAGCACTTTTGAAAGCCCTGCATAAGCTCTACTTGTATGCACGTTGTGTATTATTCCGCCTTGTGTAAAATTAACATTGCCTCGGTCCTCATCGCTATATTCATTCGTCGGTCAAGTGAAACTGTGAAATTATTTGTAAAATTAATATTTTACAAATCTGCTCATTTTCTCACTCCGATGCAGCAAAACAAACAGAAATCTAAAGAAATAATTTTTTAAGTTATCACAAATCGTTGCCTAATACTTTTTATTCGACGTTAAGATTTGGAACTACTTTCCATCGATCGTTACCAACTTTACTAGGCGCATGTCACTCAGTGAATCTGTAAAAATATATGCATACATGGGCAGTGACATTTTCCTAAGGTTGATTTCAAAAGTGCTCACTTTATCGTGAACAGCTTCTAATAATATTTTGCATGAGAACTATTTCTTACTAGGCATTACCAACACCAACATTCACTGTTTTTATGCATATTTATTACAAATGAAACATTATAATTTATAAACAAAATATTGGTCAAACCTCAATTTAACGAAAAATAATACAATTTTATGTTAACAGAGATATAAAACGCTTGTGATACATGGCATATATAGAAAATAGCTAAACACGGCATACAAGGAGTGATTTTTTGAAGGTTTCATTCAAAAATTGTGAAAAAACCCGAATAGACTATATGTCAACATTAAAATGAACCGCCGCGCCATTACGTCTCTGTAAACTGTGGCCATGTTTTAATTTCGTGTGTCTTTTATAGACTCTGTAGTTCTTCGTTTGGCGAACCACATTTTTTATATAATTTTTCCGATTCTGTGATTTGTATATATTGGCAATATTTTACTATAGCTCCTAAATGGACGACAGTCTCATGTTGCTTCCATGTTTAGACGAGGTGCTATATTCGCGTTAATTTCCAGCAACTTAGTTGCGCCATTATCTCAAGGGCTTGTGTTGTTTCAACACAAATGTACGCGCCTTTACTGCAGTAATTTTGTTAGGTTTGGCGCGGTTTATTTACATGATACAAACATAAAGCTAACAATTTGCCCGTCAAGGCCTGCATCGTAGATTTATGTAGCGAGTTATCTCGGGGAAAGGAACTTGTAAATTGAAAACTGGAATTCAGACTGGATTTTTATGGCGGAGTTTGTTCTCGAATCGATCTTTCCCCTCCCCCCTTCTTAAAAAAAAAAGGATATGAACAGTATAGGCTGTTCACAGCAAACTGAGAATTTCTGGAAGCCCTGCTTTATATTTACTTGTATAGGTTATTCATGGTAAAATGAGCACTTTTGAAAGCCGTTTCATCTGGAAAAAATAGTAGTTAATTATATTTTATGGTAGTCTTAGACGTTAACTTCAGAATTCCATGGAATATAAACACTGGGCTTATTACTTACATGTCGATATTTATTTAAAATGGGGGTTATGGGATTAAATATGGCTGAAAGGAAAAAGTAACTAGGGTCCCCAAAGTGCTCACTTTACCGTGAACAGCCTATATTCACATTGTGGATTCTTCAAACATATGTAACATTGATAGAGCTGGTGATTTTTTGTGAAAAAATGTGAGTACACGGTAGACTTCAATACTATAAGCCCTCGACAGCAGTTTGTATATTGCCATCCGCTGTCTGCTTGAGAAGGCGTTTTCATAATTGACCGGCCACTCAGGATTCGGTAACATCGGCACGGCTCCTACGTAAGTCATGTGCAGACAGTTATCGCGGGTAAAAAAAGTAGTTCAGCCAATCAAGACAGACAAACGACCCTGCAGTGTTTTGAAAAATAACTTGAATTTAAATATTTTCTCGAAATTTCACTGCTGCTAAATATTAAGATTGCCATGGGCCTGATCACATTATTCATACGTCGGTCAAGTGAAACTGCAAAATTATTAGAGAAGTGAATATTTTACAAATTTGCTAATTCTTACTGTTATACGCATTAAAAAACAGAAAGCGAAAGAAATAACTACAGTTTCTATGAGAGTTTATCTAACTCGTATAATTCAAAATTAATTGAACTAATTTCCCTTCGTCGTTGCCAAACTCGCCAGTCAGTAATGTTCGTTAAAAATACACGCAGGATGAGATAGGGGCATTTTTCGAAGGTTGGCTACAAAAGTGTTCAGTTTTATTAATCGTGGAGAGCCCATAAGCACGCCTGAGCTTGCGGATAGCCTGGTGTACCCACAGGGAAAAGGAGGTGACGCCAACCACGTCATTAATTTTGTTTTGAAGGGATACGTTGCGTTAAAAAAAAAAAATTAGAAATGAAATTTAATAATTATAATAAATATAAGCGATACTACAATACTCAAGACTGTATTTCTTCATCATTTATTATTTATATACTTTATTAATCAAGAGATACGCTTGTATAACCGACATGGCCAAAGTTAACTCTTTAAGTTTCGAATCAAAATATGACCTCAAGTGTGGCATCCTTTAGTTTTCTTAATGGGCGCTGTACTTGTGTGAAGCGTGCTTATCGCTACCAGCGACAAACGAAAATCACATTTCTCACACGGAAGACGCTCAAAATACTTGCCACCGATTCTTAGTTGTGTACAGTTCCGACTGTAAATATCCTTCACGTGCAACACCTCTTGGTGCATGTACACGCGGAGAACGAACGGATTAAAATAACAAAGTCGGTTTATGATTAATACGAAATTTAACAACAACAAAAAATGCAAAATTATTAGACATAGGGTCAAAGAGTTAGGGGGTTGTGTGTACCATAAAGTAAGATTTGGGAGGAGGGCAACCCTTGAATAGTGATGTGATACCATATTCTATCATCTCGTAGTAATCTCTCGTCCACGCAGTGGCGGATCAGTACATCGAGGGACGAGTCTTCACCGCGAAGGAACGGACAAGAATCGGTTCGGATGGAAGGAAGAGAGAAGAAAGGGTACATAGGAGGGAAGACAGGAACAAGGTGTATACAAAGCGCTGAAGAGATTCCTACCGCTGGCCCTCTGAGCCCGGGCCATCCCGTTGTTTACTCGCCCGGATCCAGCTTTTATTGGCGTTGTTTGCCCACGAGAAGGAAAAGAAAATAAACAAGCGCGAGCCCGCGGTATGATGCAAGGCGCGTTGAAAAATTTTCCCACGTGGGCCGTCATGTACACTGTATGCGTATGAACACGCAGCTGAGGCCGTGTCCGGAGGATTCGCCTGCAGTACATGATGGTGCGAACGTGTCCCCGGAAGTGACATCATCAGTGCTGTTCGAATCGCAAGTGCAGTATACAAGTATAGTCCATTCGCGGCTGCTTCCAATTTTCTTAAGCCCTGCTAAAGTTCTACTTTCAGGCTATTCATACGCTTAATGCAAAAAAAGCTTAGCTAAGTGTAGAAAATTACACCGAATGTCAGCGCACCGCATTCGTGTGCATTCACTTGATTAATATTTCACAAAAGGCCTATTTCTTACTAGACATTACCAACACATTTATTTTCTCCATGTTTTTACTCACGTTAATATAAACTAATATTATAATTTATAGGTAAAATATAAGTAACTCTTCACTTTAACCAAAAATAAGATACTTTTATTTTAACGTTAGTATAAAACAATTACGATACAGCAGATATTTAGGAAATAACCAAGCATGTCGTGCATTGGGTGATTTTTCAAAGCTTTGATTCAAAAAGTGTGAAGAAACCGCAAATAGGCTATAAACGAAGGTGTACTTATACCTCTCTATGCCTTGCGGTACATGTGCCGCCATTTTAAGAAGCAGTTTGTTCATTACAATTAATTTTTCACATTATCATTTTACTTAAAGATGGCAGCATCACTACTTCATTGGCATAGAATTTTGAACTAAGTTAACAATTTATCATCGCAAGTTGAACCTTGAAATAAAGGTCTATACAATAAATTAGTACTAGGCTTATGTTCATAACCTAACATCTAAAGTAAAACAAGCAATCAAAATTGCAAACTCAAGTTTAATCAGAATGATATTAAATGTTATGTAAATCACATTGAAATATTATTTAATACCTGATTGAACCCGATAACTCTCGGCAATTATCATGTTCTTCTTTGCCAAAAATACGTTCATCATAAGTGATTAACTGGCTAATAGTTGTTGCCGAAACCAACAAAAATGCATGTCCAAATTCATCAAGTTTGGTGCAAGCATGCAAGGGTGCAAGTACGTCGGTATATAAAGGCTGTTCACGATAAGGTTAGCACTTTTGAAATCAACCTTAGAAAAAAGTCACTGTTCCTACCTGCATATATTTTACCGGGCATACTGAGTAACATGCATCCAATAAAGTTGGTAAATATGTATGAAAAGAAGTTCCATATCTTAACGTCAACTAAAAAGTGTTAGGTTATCATTTGTAAAAACTTAAGTTATTTATTTCGCTTTTGTTTTTTTAATGCATCAAAGTGTAACGATGACCAGATTTGCAACATAGGAATTTAGTTTTCTAATATATATGCACAGATTCATCTGACCGACGCACGAGTAAAGTGATGAGGCCCATGGCGATGTTAATTTTACATAAGGCGAAAGAAAACAAAACGTGCATACAAGTAGATCTTAAGCAAGACTTGCAAAAGTGCTCAGTTTACCGTGAACAGCCTACACAACTGAGTGCGCATGAATTCGGTGCGTTGTCCTTTGATGTAATTTTCTTGACTTATTTTAGCTTAGTTTGTTCGAGGCGGAGGAATAATCTGGAAGTGTTCACATTACCGTGAACAGCCTATACCTGAATTCGGACACGGCCTTAAGCATACACAGGTGAAAAAACGGCATATTACGGGCGAACTCCAGGCACACATGTCAGCAAAATGGCGTCTCTGGCCACCAACATGTTGCAGCGCGCAGTTCGCCAATCAGCGCCTGTCAACTACTTGCCAACCCGGCAGCCCAGCCAGGTAGGCAGTCTTTCGCAGCATGTAGTAGTAGCCAATCCGTCACAAGGTCCGTTCCCAGAGCCAAACGCAACCAATCACAGGATGGGTTCACCCCACATCAAAGGAAAAGTCGACCCATTTAGACTCTGTATAATTATGTACTCTGTGTTATGGAGCCTTTCAGAATGTGATGGGGGACGAGGGAGGGACTGTAAATACATTCTTGTATAGGCTGTTTGCCATTAATTGAACCTTTTTAAAGCTCTGCTTAGGATATGATTTTGTAATCAGTTTGTATCCTTCCGCCATTAATTTTACGTTGTACGTTACGTCATTATTTTAGTATCCTTATTTAATATTAACATATTATCTCATAATGTTGTATACTGAATAATTAATCCTCTAAAATAGATCCCTAACACTTATGATTTTCTACAGATTGTTTAAAGTTGAATACTTACTGCTTAGGATTTCTTAACAAAACGATTCAATGAGATCTCATCAGTCTGGCTTTAGGGTTACTTGCTCTTGTTATCTTGATTCATTAATATTATCTTTCATGTGTAGAGCTATAACATGTTGATTAATTATTCGCTTGAAAACTGATGACATATATGGTAACATCGTAATATTGAATATTTTATTTATTAATAGTAAACCATCAATTCTAATATTAGCGAGTGTTCTCGATTAGTCGGAATTGTTTGTGTGATTTTTTTTATTTTTTTAAATTTTAAGTTATTAGTTTTTTTTTTTTTTTAAGCATGTGTGAGTAGAATGCCAAATGATGTACGGGTCTTGCACCGATTGGTGCTATACACGTCAGCGAGAAGACAGCGGCTTGCGAATACTGAACGACTTTAAGGGAGTAATCCCGGTGCTTCCATATAATAGTGTAGAGTAGACTTTCTCCTTCCATGCTCCTTGGAGTAGATTACTGCCAGCACAAACTACATTCCAGGGTACTTCCATATAATAGTGTAGAGTAGACTTTCTCCTTCCATGCTCCTTGGAGTAAATTACTGCCAGCACAAACTACATTCCAGGGTACTTCCATATAATAGTGTAGAGTAGACTTTCTCCTTCCATGCTCCTTGGAGTAGATTACTGCCAGCACAAAATACATTCCAGGGTACTTCCAAATTACTGAATAACGATGTTTATCAGCTATTTAGTTGATTCTCGCTAAAACAAAGTTAATTATTGCATTCGGAAGTGTGTTGCAAATGTAATTGGAAAAATTATTCAGCTTTTTTTATTACTGAAAACTACGCCTCTATTTCTATTCAGAACCTTTCTCTCCCCAAATGTTTGGTAATATTCTATCGGCTCATCTTCCTAGTTAATCGAATTTCCACCCTCGCCAGCAAACCAAAGGTAAATATATTTTTCCAGCTCCTTTTTAAAATGCGGATTAAAAGTAACATGTTTAACTTTAAGGCCTTGCTGAGACGAGAATATCACATTTTCTTATACAAAGGCGTTTTTTTTTTATTCTATTACGCGTCGTAGAAAAAAAGGCAACTGCTTACTTTCTGACATAATATTCGGTAATATATTCTTATTTTCTTGTCTTTTATTGAAGAAGACTTTCCAGCTCGTCACATGAGATCGCTAATTCGGAAGGCGGATAGATCTGTGTATTCGGTTCAAGTTTCGATCGGCCAAGTTTCGAAATTGCGTATAACCACAGTGTATTTTTTGTTTTGTATTTTTTTCGGGCCTACAAGGAATTCTTTGTGAAATAGTTGCCAGATATATTTTTGCGACAGTACAAATAAATCGGAGTAAATTTCTGAAAACTTTATATAAATGTGTACTACTAATGTTGTGTTCTAGCAAGCAAGTGTTGTCGGCCAAATTTTATGTTAAATACTAAGCTACATAAGCAATTATATTCCGTTTTCTAAAATAGTTTGTTAGAGTTAGAAGCAAATATTTGGCAACTTGTTTCCAAAGAATTTGTTTTAAGCACAGAAATTTGTTACTGTGCACGTCTCAGAACAGCCGAGTTCACAACACGGAAGTGAAATGGCGTGGTTGTCTCTATCGTGTAAAATACGAAGTCATTTATTACCTACGCGAAACCAGGAGTGTAAACCTAGTATACTACATGTTCCTGTGTACTCTATAATATTCCCTAATGGTTAGGTTATACCTGTATCGTTTGTTCGTGGTTAGTTGGCAACAGTTCCCGCCCATCGTGTCCCATGACAAGTAAGACAAATAATTATAGGTCTAATGTCACAAATAAGGGCGTACTTTAAAATTTGTGCCAAGACTGATTTCTTAACTGCACTCGGTTAAATGCATTTCAGACATCAGTTCTTTACTTGTTGTCCAGTCAGAGGGTCCTTCACTGCAGAGGAGGGAGGATGAGTTTCAAAATGGCTGAAGGGCATAACAGCGCATGCGAAAAACTTCCATATCTCGAAAACCATCAGTTGTATAAAAAAAACTCTTTAAACAATATATGTACAGAATGAAATGAGAAACATTTTTGTTTTATGCTGAAAATTCGTAAGAGTTCTAGAGGTCTCAATCTGTTGGCTTTTTTTCCTTATGTGATATTTTTTCTTGTTCATTATCCACTGTACGAAATGCAGTCACAAAAAAAAATTGTGGCAGGATTGTTGAAGATGTGAATGATTTACCAAGAAAATGACTTCAGCCACGGCAGACATGTAAGTAGCAAAGGTGTGTGTTATTTGTAACAGAGTGCAGAAATACGCCTGGTCCAAAATAAGTGAACAATAGTCATGCATTATTAAAGAGTATTCCTCAAAGTAGAAAGATGTTGGTCGGAATTTCGAACTGTTTGAACGTATACAAATTATTAGTTTCTCAGACGAGATACCTATGTATTACCATCGGAAGTGCTACAGCTCATTCTGCCACAAAGTGAAATTACAGAAAGCTGAGAAACAGAAAGCTAACGAATTGGCCTTGATTTCCAAGAAGAGGTGCAGACCAAACGAAAATTGTTTGATGAGAAATTGTGTGTATTTTGCCAGATACCTGATGCAAAGGTGACTTTTGGTGTATGTTGTAATGAAATGGTATGTTGTAATGAAATGGGTAAAAAGTTTCTCGATATAAAATTACACAGCAAGCATGAGTCAGTGAGAGCTAGATTGTCCTCTTCAGGAAAGTAAAGATGCATTTGCCCAAAACCTTAGATACCCTCGAAATTGCCTGAGAATAGAAACTCGCAACCTAGAAACTGCCAATCAACCTGTACAAGAGGAAACAGTTGATACAGTTCGACACGCTGTTTGCAGCTTGGAGCTACTGAATATTGTAAAAAAGGGCATAACAACAAAAATGTACACTTAGAAACCACATATGGACATGAACACCATACACAAAACTTACAATTCACTCCTTTCACAAAGGGGCATTCCTTTCAATGAAGAGAGAAACTTCAAACCATACCTCAAAGACCTTATGCTAACTACTATACCAGGTATTGATTTTGTGAAGTATGGATCCAAACCTGAAGAAGTTTTCTCCTCTTCAACCATACGAGACATTGTTAGAGACAATGGCTTCAAAAATCACTGGTTCTAAAATTGAAGTTATTATGACAGCAGCTGAAATTGCAAGGAAAGAAATCCATCAACTGGAAAACTGGAAATTCAATGGCACTTTCTCCGACTTTAGAAACCCAAAAAAACTTCAACAACTCATTGAGTGGATTTTTGTAGGTGTGACAGATGGATCAAATGATAAAAGAGCTGTTGAGGTGGAGAAGACCACAAAAAACATAGTGCAGCACATCGTATCATCCTTCAAAACCAAACGACAGGCGAAGTATTGACCAGTGGAGCGAGGTAATGTAAGAAAAAAGCAAACACCTTTAAATGTTGGAACTGCTTTAATGCTTTGCCAAAAGAACCGATCAAGAGGTGATCTAGACCGATTTCATAACTTGAATTTGTCAACATCATATGCTTGTTGTCAGAGAATAACAACACAAATAGCAACGACTGTAATTTCCAATGCAGAAAGTGAAACTAATGGTTTCCTTTTACCAAGCTTTGTCAAGAGAGTCATAAAGCCAATATTTGATGCTGACAATGTAGATTTAGGTGGGGAAAAATGTTCATTCCATGGTGCAGATCTAATGATAGCACAGAAACGCTGTAATGGAAAACCATTCATTCGCTCGAAATTGGTTTTGATCGAAAACACTGAAAGTCCCATATCTTTGCCTCAGAGAATATGTGTGAAATATGAGGCATATAAAAGAGCATGTAGTTCTGATGTTTAGTATACTGCACAACCCAATTCTGGAAAATTAGATCACAGAATTGAAAGTAGTCAGAAGATGACATTCTCTTGGTTACTGATGATTTTCTCCTGTGTGTAAAAAAAAATTGACAGATACAGTAGATGATTTAGAAGTATTTGAAAATGGTTCTAATATAAATTAAGCAGACTAAACTATGATTGCAGATGATGTTACAGAGATATTATTAGCAAATATTTCATTATTTCATTCCTGCATTTCTGAACCAATAGAGAAGTCTGATGTAGGAATAGTTGCGTCAGTGTATGATCGGAGTCCAACACATTTGCCAGTATTGCGAACTATCCTGGGCAACGCTCAGAAAATCAACTTACAACTAATAGGTAAAGGAAAGAGAGTAATTATTACACTCGATGGAGAGTTGTTTGACCGTGCAGTGAAAATGGAAAACTACAAAGATATTGCCATTTTTCGTCTTGGCTCATTACACATTATAATAATATCACTGAAATGTTTGGGCAAATACATTGAAGGCAGTAGTAGAGATCTTGCGTGGGAAGTTACTGGGCTGTATGGTCCATCAGTTATACGCCAAATTCTTGAAGGACGTCATGTCTACAGGGGCATAGAAGCACATCTTACATCTTTAACTGCTGTTTTTACACTATTTCTCAAAGAAGTGATGTCACCAGAAGACAGAGGAGGCATTAATAATGCGATGAATGAACTTACAAGCACGTTCAATAGCAAAGAGGATACCTGTTGTCTGAAATCCAAATTCTTAGACACACAGTCAAAACTAGAAGAATGTTCAATTTTCAACTAAATTCATTGCAGCTTATCAAAGGGCGAAGGCGTTCATAAATTTCTTATAAATTACGTGAAACAGGTTATAAATCTTTTGGTATTTATATCATCAACTAGGAATGGCTACTGGAAACTGCACTTGTATTCCCTGAAGGAAATGTGTGTGTAATTTCATGCACACGACCAACTGAACTATGCAAGATGGGCTCCTCTGTATATTGCCGATATGCGTAAACTAGAAACAATGGATCCAGAAGCTTTCAATTTGCTAGACGAAGGAAACTTTGTTATAAATAACAGTGATATCCCATTCACAGCACTTGATCCCGATCATGCCATAGAACAACAACACAAAAAAGTGAAAGCAAGAAGAGGTGGATTTGTTGGGATAACTGGAAATCCCAAGGCTCTGGATAAATATTTCATTATCGCACCTGTATTGAGCTCCATTGTTGAAGAATTCAAGGCATATACAGGAATAGAGCGCACACAAAGATTTTCCCTCCATCACGAGAGTTTTATCAAAGGGGAGAAAAATTTATGCAATGCTGCAAAATTATGCCAAACTCTTTCAATAGAGGGAAATCCTTTTTCAAAACCAGATCTGCACAATTTGATTTCTTTTTCTGTTCCATCACAACCTGTAGCTAATGATATACTAATTCAATACGAAAATGGAAAGCTATCATTTGATAAATTTGTGAATGACAGACTGATCAACC
Source organism: Dryococelus australis (assembly GCA_029891345.1). NCBI lineage: Eukaryota > Metazoa > Arthropoda > Insecta > Phasmatodea > Phasmatidae > Dryococelus > Dryococelus australis. Next base: position 62,923,633 of record CM056993.1, on the reverse strand, counting down.
GGGTTGTTGGGTTGTGGGAGCCACAAAAACGTAATAGGTATTTGTATTTCAAGGAATGTGGAGCTGCAGTGAAAACTAAAGTGAAAGGAGAATTAGTCAGTTTAAAAGAAGAACGAAACCTCATTGCGATATTACTTGTGGCAGATAGGACTCATCCTGATTTAGTTCCAAAGGATATTATTGGTGAATATGAGTTCCATGTTTGCCATATAGTATCTAACAAGCATGTACTTGTGTCACAGATATCATCACTAGAGCTGCCTGAAAACACGACACATCTATTAACTCACGCTAGTACAACAATGAGAAAAGATCTTGTAATTGATGCCATGTGTATTGTCTATGGTTTACAAAGCGAAAAAGATATAACTTGTGCCCATCAGTTAGCGGAAATATTTGTTAAAAGGATATCTGTTTTGACACATGACTATGATGAGGTCAGAGTTCTTTTTGACAACTACATTGAAGGCTCTATGAAAGATAGAACTCGTCAAAAGAGAGCTGGTAAATATGATGATGTTCACTATCATACGACAGACAGTACTAAAATTTCTAGTATTAATAAGTTTCTGCTGCATGTAAAAACTAAAGCTAAGCTAACTATATACTTATCTGAGAAAGTGATTGATTATTACAAGTGTAGTAACAAAGATGTTCTAATAGCCCTCGACAGCAATTATGTATCGAAGCTGCCTTTGCACAACATGATGGCTATGCAAGATATGCAGCAGGGTCATCATAATCTGGAGGAAGCTGATTAGCAGATTATTCTACATACTGTAGACATTGCACAGAAGGATCAACAAACAGTTCTTGATGTGTATTCTCTCAATACAGATGTGTTTGTATTACTTATTGGATCATACCTACTCCTGCCTCCTATGACAACACTTATTAGGGGGAAAGACAAACTCAGTATTCAAGAGAACTATGGTCGCCTAGGTAAACACCGAGCAGAAGCTTTGATTGGCTGGTACAGTTTTAAAGGACGTGAGAACACAGGCAGCTTTGCAACGAAAGGTCTGATTTCTAAGTTCAAAGCTTTTATGGAAAGTGACCACGATATTTTACAAGCGTTTTCTTCGTATGGAACAGACACAGAAATACACGAAGATATCAACAGACAAATTGAAATATATGCCTGTCGTTTGTACAGACCACGCGAATGTGACATAGAATCCATTCCAGAACTTCGGTGGTATCTTTTTGCCAAATTTGGTAAAGAAGGTAGAGAACTTCCACCCACAATGGGAACATTAATAGTGCACATCAGAAGAACCTACTACCATTCCATAGTGATGAAGACGTCCACTACACCTCAACCAATGGTACCACAACCAACACAGTTCTCTTGGATAGAGAAGGGAGGTGTCTTTTTGCCACAGTACTGCACACTTCCACCAGCGCCTGACGTCATTCTTTCTTTAAAGAAATGTGCATGCTCAACAGGATGTAAAACAAGAGTTTGCAGCTGCAAAAGGATTGGCGAAATGTCTTGTACTGATTTGTGTGACTGTGGTGACGTCTGTGAATAGAACTCAAATGTCTGAAGCGTCTGAGGATTCAGAAGACTTGTGTTGATTTCAGTGCTCGTAAAATGAAACCAATTAATTTTTTATTATTATTTTTACATGGATACGGCCTATTTATAACCCGGGTAATTTACACTTACTATGTCCTGTATATATTGTAAACATCATTTTGTAATTTCATAATAGTGTGATACTAAGAATACACTCACATGTATATTCGTCTATGCTACCTTCATACATTTAATGTCATAGAAATGTTGTATTAAATAATATACTTGCTTAAAATTTATAAGCAACATGGTAGCCTACAACGAGACAAAAATTATTTGAAAAAATCCAAAACAACAAACCGTTTTAAAAGAATAATAAATAGCTTTAACAAAACACCATCAAATAGAAACCACGACAGATTAAGGCCTCTATAACTCAAAAATGGAGAGACACGCGTAATTTTTGGTGAAGGCAAAATGTGTTCTCCATTAAATTCTCAAATTTTTTTTTTAAAGTTAAACTCTATACAACATATAGTTTTCACGATATAATGTCGATTACATAACAACACCAAGTATAAAACACAAAAAAAAAAACTTATTTCGGGCTCTAAAACTAAAAAACAGCCAGACGTACGGATTTTCAGCACAAACCAAAAATGCTCCTTATTTCATTCTGCACATTTTTTTGTTAAAAGTTCTTTTTTTTTTTTTTATTATTCAACTGATGGTTTTCGAGTTATGGACGTTGTTCGCGTGCGATGACATACCCTTTCGCCATTTTGAAACATATTCCCCCTCCTCTGCAGCGAAGGACCTCCTGACTGTACAAGTAAAAAACTTATGTGTGACATGCATGTAACCAAGTGCAATTGAGATATCAGACTTTGCACAATTTCTAAACCAAATTACAATTGACTCCTGAATAAAACTGACATTGCCATAAATCTAGCGAGTAGCCAACCGCTGATACATTCCTGCTTTGAAAAGTTTGGAACAGAGGATGATGAATTCCAGTGCTCACCAAATTAAATATTACACTTTTAAAATATATAACTACTTTTTCCAGTTCGCAGAGATTAGTCACTACAAGTACTCTAATCCGTGTTCATACAGAAACACATATTTAGACATATACATAATTTACTTAGGGGTATATATATGTATATGTATGTATATGTATGTATGTATGTGTATATATATGTATATGTATGTATGTAAGTATGTATATATATATATATATATATATAGTATAAACAGCGTGTTTTGGAAACGTGTAGAAACTCGGGCACGTGTTTTGTGACCGGAAAAGAGGAAGATTGATATAGGACACCCACGGTCCATCTCAAATAATAAGGGCTGTAGAAGCCCCTAAAGCCAGAGGGCGACAAACATTTTACGTGGGATATTAAGCAAAGTACTTGCGCTATAGGAACACAAATTGCTATACGGATTAATTAAACCAATATCTTGGATAAAAGGAAGGTATGGTCCATCGTACACACCCCCATCATCATGTAAATAATAGGGGTTGGCAACCTTTGATGGCATGCAACATTTACACCGTGAGGTTAAAGGGATTTTGGATACCATTGGATGAAGCAGGACGTCGTAATTAGCGAATAAGACCCCCCTCCCTAGTAAAACTCTCTAGGTCCCACCGTTTCCGTTTAAATTGCAAACGAAGGGTACAGTGGTAGCAATATCATGGCCTAGTGAGTAGGCTACCCTTCATTCACCCGGAGGAATTCCCCTCCCTTGATAATCACTTTAGGATAAAGTGTTAAAGGCATTACCTCCTTGGTTTTGCAAATGAAATCACTCACAAAGTTCGTCGGTTGAATCTAGCCCTATTCTGTATGTGCAAACCTCGTCTCAAAGTAACGATTACTGTTTGACGAGGCTGGGATTCGCGATACACTTGGTAGGTTCGCATATGTAGTGTAGTTTATCCCCTTACCATCCATATATTATGTTGTATTTCATGAAATATAATAAAAAGTTGACCTTACCACTAATAAAGTTGGCCATCTACCATAAAGGAAACACTTGTCACCCAAGGTATAGTATATTTGCGGTAACTTCACAATTTTTTTAATCAAACCTTTGAAAAATTCCCCCATGTTTGATGTGTTTGGGTGTTTCCTAAATATGTCGTGTATCACAAAAGTTTTATACTTCTGTTAACACAAAAGTATATCTTTGCTTAAATTTAATTACTTATATTTTGTATATAAAGTATAATATTTTATTTAAAGGCTGTTCACGATAAAGTGAGCACTTTTGAAATCAACCTTAGAAAAAAGTCACTGCTCCTATCTGCACTTATTATGACGGGCGCCCTAAGTGACATGCACCCAACAAAGTTGGTAACGATGGATAGGAAGTAGTTCCGCGTCTTAAGTCGAATAAAAAGTGTTAAGTAACCATTTGTGGTAACGTAAATAATTTTTTCGCTTCCCTTTTTGTTTATGCATTGAAGTCTAAAAATGAGAATATTTGTTACATGTTTACTTTTCTAATAATTTCACAGTTTCACTTGTCCGCCGCATGAATAAAGTGATAAGGCCTATGACAATGTTAATCTTACACAAGGCAGAAGAATACACAACGTGCATACAAGTAGATCTTAAGCAGGGCTTTCAAACGTGCTCATTTTACCGTGAACAGCCTATATCTATAAATAGTATAATAAAGATCGCCCGGCCGCGTGTGGCTGCTGTGTATTTGGCTAAGGCTACTAAAGTACTTGATGGATTTTGATACGGTTTTCACCATAATTTATAGCATTTCTTCAGGAAGGTTTAGGTATATAATACATTAATATTTAATGAAAGGATAGTAGAGAAATTTCGACGTTTTCTAATAAAGTCTGAAAAAGCCGCTTTTCGGGCGCTTACATGGATTATGCTGACTAAACTATAAGAGATACACCATATTAATGTACTATATAATTGTAGATCTCAAAAATTAAGGATAACCTACACTAGCTATTTTTGTCGGTTCACTTACAAAGACTTTCTGAACAACACAGTATTAATCCTATGTTAGTTACCTTAAGCATTTAGTGTATATACTTGCAGTAAACCTAAACAACGCCATATTTGTAAATCGCATCCGAGCGAGGCCGGGGCAGGTCGCTCGTACATAATATGAATGAAAACAGAAAGAAAATCGGTATGTTGATAATGGCTAATACGAAATAATTTCACGGTCACTTTCCAGGCTATTCCACCGCCTCCTACAAACAAAGCTTAAATAAGTATATAAAATTACACCAAAAAGGACATAGCACCGAATTCGTGCTCATTCAGTGTACTATTATTTTCCATGAGAACTATTTCTTAATAGGCATTTCTTAACCAGCGCCCTTTTTTTCTCCTATATTTATTCATATTATTTTTTAATGAAATTAATTTTATGGCAGAAAAGAAGTTATAGTTCTACTTAACTAATAATAAAATACTTTTATATTAACACAATAATAAAACGCTTATGATGCGTGTGAAGAAACCACGAATATACAAAATTTTATTAAAGCGAGTCCACACGAATGCGGTGCGTTATCCATTTTGGTTTCATTTTCTAGACTTGATTAGCGTTTGTTTCCCATGAGGCGGAGGAATATCCTAGAAGTATATCTTTAGAAGGGACCTCATACAAGGCAGAAGTGAGAGTGAATGGACTATATGAGGTTATGGTAGACTAGCGACGTGGTCCAGAGCCCTGCCGAGCCGTTAGCAGAAGCCAGTCCGCACAACATAATAGCACCTGTACACCTTGGCGGCCTCACATCCTGGACGCATCTACATGGAGATAATAGGAGCCTGCGGGCTGGGAGGGGTCGCCAGTCAGAAGGCGGCCTCTCGACGTTACAAGTCCCTAATTAAAACTCCGCTGTATGTACATGCAGAATTAACTGGTGTTTACGGGGCCTCCCTAGACGTCGCATGGGTTTCTCTCACTGTAATAAATTGTGTCTATTCTAATTTAACACTTTCATTCCTATATGAATACATTGTTTCAGGCTTTGCAGGGAAAAATTTTTTTTATAGGTACTGTACTTAAAGAGTCGGTGGGAGTCATTTTGCCTCCATTTGCCACCAATGTTAATTTTTCTAGCAAATTGCAATAGAACTATGCGCTCTTTTTGAAACACAGTTTTCTGGACACTGAAAAGGAACTCAAAACCTTCAGAATAGTATTTTTAGAAAGTTTAAAATATTAATTTAAATATTAATTTTTTCGTCTTAAAATACGTAGTGTTTTCTGCACTGACGATGTTATACTAAAAAAAAATGTGTTTCTCATCAAAAATTAGTAAATATTTTTGTATAGCTGGGTAAATAATTTTATTTGTGATTCAATACTGCATTCACAATTAGCTTAACGTTAAAATTGTTGAATTAAATTAACAAAACATGTTTTAATGTATAATACTGCAAAGTACGTTTTGGACATAGGCGTGTTTTGAACTACAGAGTATTTCATGTTGTCTGGAACTTCTCGTCTCGTGTGAGAGCTTGACGCATTATGGCGAGCGACCACAGAAGCCTGTGAAATCCCTGGTCGCATTCTTTACCTTGGGAAACCGATGTTTACGATTAGTTTATTTCATAACAGAATGAAAATACTTTTATTCTTATTTATAGTTTTTAAAGAATAAAAGTTTTATTACTATACACGGAAATGTGTTTTGGTTAGGTTCACTCAGTTCGTGGTAACATCTTATGGCCTTCTGGGAAAAGGTACACACCTTAGCTGAAATATTGAAATTCAGTTTTTCACACTAACCTAAATTAACACCTGCGTACGACACACACAGGTCAGTGGCCTGACCGAGATTCGAATTAGAAACCTTGGCCGCCTTCCGTTACTGCTGACGAGCACTGAAATCACTGACAGTTTGTGTTCGCCAGCAATAAAGGAACAGTCGTCAGTAAGCAGCAAATATTTCTCTTCGTCAGTAAATTGATTATTTCGGAGCGTCTGGCAGAAGTATTCCCGCATGCAGGAAAATATAAACAAGTATGGCGGGCACACTAACCTCACTAATTGTCATACAGCATTTGGATTGCATCAGTAAGAATGTTGCTCACCTTCTATAGCTTTTTGGACATCTTCTGACGGCACCACAATATTAAATGTGATTGCCTCGGCACTTGTACCTTCCGTGAATATAATTTTCTCTAACATGTCTTGAACATCCCGCCAAACCTAGGATTTACCTGACAACGCTGACGTTTTAAACGCCAGTAAAATCCGCGATCTCAGTCACGGTTGTAGCCTTGCACAGGGTACCTCTCAGATGCGACCTCAGTGGTCATCAGTGCCTTCAGCAGTATCGGAATAATAGTTGACGTTACTGCAATTACTGACCAGTAAAATCCGCGATCTCAGTCACGGTTGTAGCCTCGCACAGGGTGCCTCTCGGATGCGACCTCAGTGGTCATCAGTGCCTTCAGCAGTATCGGAATAATAGTTGACGTTACTGCAATTACTGACCAGTAAAATACGTGAGTAACGGAAGGCGGCCCTTGTGCTCTGATGGCTCCTGGCATTTGTTAGATATTTTTTTTTTTTTAATAATCCTCTATGGCGTAATCTGAATAGACAATGTTTTACCCTCGATCAATTTATGAATCATTGGAGAATGACTTACTGTTACTTTCTCTATAAATAATTTCCAATAAATTCTGCGATTATAGACCACATCGCCGACCTCCCGTGCCGCAGTCGGTTGGTGCGCCGCCGCGCCGGTCTGTGGTGTGGGTGGTTCTGGGTTCGAATCCCAGGTATGGCATAGGTGTTAGTCTAAGTTAGGTCATCAGTTACTTTGTAAGCCGTTCCTTGATTAATCTTCAGGCATAACATTGGGGAACGTTAATAAGCCCAATCCAATATACCACATCATATTGTTTAATTTATCGTTAATTTTAACGCATGTCTCAAAGTGTAGAATTCAAGTAGGTACATCAATAAAATTTTACTGGTTACATTTTTGTAGTTCCAATATGTCTTGTTTGGTGTTTGCCGTTTCTAATTGTTTCCCGCTAGATAAAATCAAGTTGGCTCGTTGCAAGACGTCCGTTTTTAAATAATTATGTTCTGATAGCGCACTAATATGTCCCATATGCTACATTACAGATATGTGGGTAGAATGCCTAATCTTTCATGTCTTAGTATCAAATATACTGTACTAACAAAATTAATCACATAGACTTATGTCGTAAATGTTGTGTTATGTAACTTAAAAAAAACAATAATAACATTTTATTCGTTGTTTCAGTATTGTTAATATACTTTGTTTTTTTGTTTTCCAGGAGTGAACTGAATGAGAGTTTTCGCCTGTGTATATAAACTAGAAATATTCTGTCGAAATTAAGTACAGTATAGTTGAATGATGAAAAAGTGATTTCATACCAATAAAAAATATTGTTGAGAAGACTTTGCCATTTTTTTCAGTCAATAAATCCATTATTTGCATCACTGTTTTATATAGTGCAAAATATCTATAACTTGATTGTTATTTGTGTTCGGGAATATTTATAATAATATTATGAATAACTTTTGTGTTGCGAAACAAAATATGGCCAGTTACAAACTGCCAAAAATCAAGTTTTTCATCACTGAGAAAAAATTCCTGTAATTATTATGGCTATATTATTTTGATTTTCTCCAAGATCCCTCTGTCCCACTCCCAAACGCCCCACCAATACGGAAAATTTATGCACCCTCTTCAAATACAAATAAGCCATTAAAATGTCTTTCGATCAAACTAAAAATTATATATAACATAGTAATATTATGATGAACGTAATTCACTCTATGAAAGTAATTAAAAATTGAAAAATAAAAGTTTCTCTGAAGTATATATTGCATACAATTATTTATAGTTCATTAGTACACGTTCTAATATATTTCAGAACAAATATCAAAGAATCTGAAAACAGTTTAATTGGAAATGCTCCGTTTAACACTATTACCGCTAATTCGTAACTTGAGAATGCCATACAATAAAACTGTCACAGAAAGCGGGATCCAGGCACGTCTATTTAACATTCTCAGGTATATGGAACAGCAAGGAGACAAAATTATGTTTACAGCGATAAGATGAATACTTCCCTCCCATTCCCCTCGTTGGTAGTACACTAATCCTCACCAGTCCGGCGTGCAAAATGGGCATAACAACCACGATGTACGGCGTATCTTTCCGGTGAGAAAATCACGTATTTCGGGCCAAGTGCTTCCGATTCGTATGTTGTTTCAGTGTACGGAGAACACATTTCATTATTATGCAGTTGTGGTAATGCAATGTGTGGGGTAATGTGTGCTAAAACAGGGGGGGGGGGGGAACACACTGGTTTAAATTCAATAGCCCAACCATAGGGCTTTGGCATCTACACAACTAATACAATGTTTTTACAATGTAAGAGCGATAACACTATAGTATGGAGTGAAACGAATGGTGAGCATAATATACAGATGTCTAGCTTTAAAAAAAATAAAAATAAAAACAAGTGTACCAAGCAAAATCAAATTACCTTGTTGGGGCATGATAATGGGAGGTGTGTGTGTGTTACAATACTACAAAGAAAATATATCTCTCTTATTAAAATGGAATATATGGACGGGGTACGACAAGGCACTTATGCTTCATTATTCATGGTTCAACACGGAACTTTCCAAAGGGCAATACAAAATTGAAATAGTAATTTAATATGTTTGGGTGTGTGGGACGTTTTACAAAACTTATGATACTTTCTAAATTATATGGAGTCAAACAATTCATACGATGTACACCTCTATTGGCACCTAGAAGGCTTATGTCTACAGCTGTGGTGGTAGTGGAACGAGTTCTGCGTGCATCACGTCGACGCTCCTGTCTGCTGGGTGCTTGGCAGACCTCCTTGTCGCTTGGCGAAATGGTCTATGCTACAGGTACAATGCACATTTACACATAAATGTAAGAACAGTCGAATAATATAGAACACATTACCTTTACTACCATTACATGATTGAATAGTATTATAATTCGGGGTTTCCAAATACAAAATGGGGGAACACTATGAAACTGCCTTTATTGTCGTAACGTGATATTGGAACACTATATAACTGATCCATTTACACGGGTTGGGGAATTAACTAGCGTTGTGTGAAAAGTTACGTTTTCCAAAATAATATTTCACGGACGATTTGATAGTGTTGACAATATACTTGGTATACTTTTGCGTATGTTTGTAGTGGTTTCAATTATTAATGAATGTGGTTTGGCATATACGACTCTTGAAATGTTTGGTGTTATTCGAATCTTACAGTATAGATGTACCGCGTCCAAAATTACTTGGTTTAAATTGAGGTGTTGGTGGTGAGTCACATCGGTTGGGTATCTTATTATAAAATGTTTTTAAATAATTTCCATTTTGTTTTTCACTAGCATTTAAACAGTGATTGGGGTGTGTGATAGCATAAAGCTTATATATATATATGGATTCTTAACTCTAACATTTTTTAACGGAAATGCGTGGGTGTCCCTAGGCGGGCGTGGTAGGGTGAGGGAGAGATGACTAGTCGTGTGCTCTGGCGCCGTAACTACTCAGATGGCAGCTGTGCGCATGAGGGTTGGAGCGCGCTGGAGAGGGCGAAAGACAGGCAGAATGTGGTCCGCTCATAGGCACCTATATACACAAATGCAGACATAAGGTTATACAGGGACGTTACTTACAGGAACATCTGATCGATTCACTATTTTAGCACGCTATAACACATAGGAACGGTAATTAATGATTGTATTCGTAACTTTATGTTTTTATTCGTTTTATCGATTTATAAAACAAGTCGTGTGGTCATTATGTAACACGTAGCCGCGTATTTGAACTTGGTGATGGAATCCGGGCGTGGCGTAGCTCGGCTCGGGGTTTGAGAGCCGACGGAGGTGAAGCGACCTGAGAATGGAACAACAGGGCTGGGCGAGACGCGGGAGCTGACAGTCCTGTGTGCTAGGGCGGTGTGGGAATTATTTTGACATGTGCTGTGTGGGTAGTAACGTAATAGTCTTCACATAGTGTAGCATTTCAGGTGCTCCAGATGTTGTTTACATTTTTTCACGTATTGTTTACAGTTGTATATTTATTGTTTATTTATTTGAGAGGGTTGTTTACCCAATATTTCATGTGTTTATGTCATGTTTTTATTTATTTTATTATCTTTTAGTGTTTTATTTTTATTGTTTATATTTTTTAAATACCGTGCATACGAGCAGGTTTGTTTTGGTAGAATGTGAGGTTATGTTTGCTACACAGCTTCCAGAAGCGGGAAACGGAATATTTATGTTTATTTCTTTAGTTGTTTTTGTTACATTAGCGCCATTTTTAAAAGTTCTCAACAAATTATGGTCAGTTTAAATATACGTGGCTGCTAACTCAAATGATTTAAGATTTATCACAAAAAGATGTTAATATATTTTATTTTTAAAATTGTTTGTATGAAATAGTGATTTTAGTATTTAATATCGCCTGACCGCTTGCTTTTAACGTTTCGCCGGCATTTGTGATGCCAAAGATGAAGTAGTGCGTGACGTCACTGATGTCACACTTGTAAACAAAAGGGTAAGAGACGGCATATAAAACAGCTGTCTTTGACGTATTCCGAACGTGAGCATATCTCAGGAAGATCCTTCTCGGAGCTCTTTCCGTGATTGGTTGGGTAGATATAGCGCCAATTTAAAAGATCGTGGCAGATTATGGAGAAACGTCTTTCTCTCTCTCTCTCAGCGTTTAGACTTACAGGGGAAGGACGCACGGGAGGTGCGCTCCTCAAAAGTGCCGACTTTACTACAAAATACTAAGCGAGTGTACAGAAAAGTATATAAAAATGCATTCAATACAAAGTATTTTCGCCAGGCGTGAAAGAAGAGGCCTTTGCGGCAAAGTTTTATACTGAAATATAAATTGAAACCAAAATCTACCCTGACACAGCATCCATCTTGTATCGGGAATGGTATCCCCGGGGTTTTAGCATACAGGGCAGTTAAAATTAATAAAGTTGAACTGCTTCTATTGCAATTCCAATTAATATTGCAAGAGTGTTAAGTATGCTTAAGAACATTTTCTTTTATCCAGTTAAGGTCTATGTCCTAAACTTTAAATATCTCACCATGTCTTTTTTAAAAAAGAACACTTGTACAATAATTACCAGGACCAGATTTTGCTCAGAGTGTACTTCGAGTGTATAAGTTTTTTATGCATAACGGCTGAGTTTGACCGAGGGCACATCAGAGAGAACACAACATTATAGAGAGAGATCTTCTTTTACATTTTACAAAAAATAAACAGTGTACTATGTTGACAAAAAGCGTTACGGCAACGGCAGGCGATTTATCTGAATATTAATTAAGAGGGTTCAGTTGTTGAATTAAAAATAATATATTTAAAAAGAAGGAAAGAAATTAAACAAATGAAATTTAGCTTTGGAGTGTTGTAATTTATGGTAGTTAACCCTCTACACTGTGTTGTTTAATTTTCATGATCTTGATAAATATTCCGCAGATATTTTACTCAATTTATATAAGTTCAGGCACTATAGTGAAAACATAAACTAATTCTTCAAGTAAACCAGATACTTTCAAATATCAGTTCCTGCCCCATGCTGTACTTGCTGCTGCAATGTGGGGCGGTAGAGTCGACAACAGTGGAATGGTAAAAAGGTTTCTGCACTATTTAATATTACATATGTTTTTGAAGTTTTGCAAGGATTATCCAGTGTAGTTTGTGTGTGAGTCATTGTCAAGTGCCACCTTACATAAGTCTAGAATACTACACTAGGATAACTCACATACAAGGCGCCCAATTTCAGCAGAAACCCGTACACAAACCCCCATACATTACCTTAATATATTTTATTATTATTATCATTATTGGTCCTCTCTATTGCTAGCCTGTTGTTCCCACATATGCGATAGAATTTTAAATGGTATTTTCCTACACGCTTCAACGTTCAATGCTACTGAAGGAATGTTTTACTATGTGATATCGGGACCTTTGGGCTTGGGGGATATAGTGAAATTTATACACGTTCTGAGTTCAGTCTGTCTTTGGGAGTGACACAGTGTGGTCGTGCGCTTAGGGTGTTAGACACTCGTTGCCCGTAGTTATTCTTTGAGTAATTAATGTCCTTCTACACGTGCCTGTAATTGATTAATTCACTCCGTATTTGTGATTAATTTGTTTCATTGGTATTTTGTCTAGGTGCATTATATTATGATTCGTACTTAGTAATTTTGCTGTGCTTGAAATTGTTTAATTCAATCGTTATTTGTGATTGATTTGTTATATTGGTAATTCATTTCATTACATTATATTGTTTTTAATGTTTCGGTATTTTTAAATTGCTAATTCATTGTGCATACTTAGTAATTGTCTCATGTTTGGCAATTGTTTCATGTTTCATTGTATCAGTATTAGTTTTTTCAGTGGTAATCCGTTTCTCGGTGTGCGAAAATCGTAGTTATTTAATGTTGTATATTTCGTAACTATTTAATGTTTCGTACTTGATAATTGTCTCATTGCTTGTAATTTATTAATGTGTCGGGGGCTTGTGGTTGTTTCTTGGAACGCATTTTATATTGCGGTGCTTTTTCAATTCAAATACTATGTTTGTTTCAAACACTGGATTATTGCATTTCTCTAATTGCACAGTTCCGACGTCAATTGTTTCGTGCCAGAGTTCAGTTGCGTGGTGGATGGCGACGAAGCAACATCGACTCTCTCTCCGAACTCATTCCGACTCCAGACACCGACCTGGATGGTTCACTGCCACTCCCGGCACCCCCCTTCTTCCCTTCACCAATCCTCAACCTCAATCTCTCCACAGTCAGCATCCAATAAGGACATCCTCTGTTAACGACACCCTCTCCTTCCCCTCACTCACCACCACACCTTAGTCTCTCGATGGTCGGCAACCGAGACAAACATGCTCTGCTCCCGAAATCCCCTACCCGCCCCTCGCTCACCCATCGAGCTCATTTCAAATCCAGACATATTTTCTGATCCTTATGACACTCTTGCTCCAATATCAACATTTATATATGCTGCTGCTCACACACCTTCGAGTTCAGTCGACAACCATACTTAGATGGTTGAAGACCTATGCTGCTTCCTCCAAATCACAGAACCTAACCCTTCCCTCTACCTGTTCAGTAAACAATAACACAATAAACAATACCTTTACACAATTATCAACCCTTGACATGCTATTACTTAATCCTTTCCATTAATCATTCACACAATTATCCATTTCTATTAATCAATTGCGATTAACCTTTTGATTAATCAATTGCTATTAACCTTTTGATTAATCAATTGCGATTAAACAATGAACCCATTAAAAACCAAATTGCACTTATACCACTCTTGCACTTTGTATCTTGAACTGGTAAGTCCCTACTACTGAATGGAGATGTGCGAGATAGTGAAGGGGCAAGTATCCGGATTAGGTATCCTTGGGGGAAGGGAGCGAAGGGAGCGAAGGATCTGTAGCCTGTAACTACGCCTTCAGTACACTCTCACGTGTGAACAAATGGTCCCAATGATGATAAGGGCGACCTAGCAGTTTTTCCTATCCTCAGCGAAACCTCTCCCAGGTTAATCATATACAGCCGATGTCGGTAAGGGTGAAAATGCGCCAGAATTCCCACGCTTGCACTACTGTCAGTGCTTGCTAGAGATGAGCTAAACCAGTATATCTCAGGAACATATCATAGCTGGTCCTATTCCCAGTCGATACCTGTTATTGAGAATACATATCATGGGTAAGCTGTATGCTATGCCACCAACGATGTAGGCCGCGTTGTTTCACCATCTCACTTTGTACTCGAATACCTGTTATTGCTATGCATATACTTGGCTGAAATAATTAAGGTGTGTGGGATTCCCTGCCGTCGGGGATTATGATTGTCCTATCACGGAAACATGACACACGAGGAGGTTAGGTATGAGAAGGTATACCTCCTCGCGTGTCATGTTCGCCTGGTAGGGCAGTGACAATAGCAATTTCCTAGCAGCGTCCCCACGCTGCCACAGTATCGTGGCAGTATCATACTGTCACGTGCTGCAGCTGTCCGGCTCGGCTGTCCGGCGACGTTGAAGGTGATCCACCTCGTCCTCCCTTTTTCCTGGAAAGATGCCCTCGCGTCCGGCTGCCTCCTTATGGGAATCCCGTGAATACCGACCGCGGCGAGACTTGCTGGAGTCACAGACCTCCTCTCGCCTGCTGGAGTTTCCGATACGTTTAGCGACGACGCAAGATGTCCTGGTGAGACAGGCCGGTGTCCCGGCCCTCCTCGGCGCAACTCACGAGTTGGGGAAGATTCTGGGCGACGGCCTAGAATATATATATATATATATATATATATATATATATATATATATATATATATATATATATATATATATTCAGTCCATGTCCCGCCAGTCGCAATGTTCTAGAGACCTCCAAGCGCCCTCACGCACAGTAGGCTTCACTCGTCGGTTTCACGCCCTCTTGTCCATACACGCCACGAACACCTCGCTCGCCGTCGTCCCGCAATCTCCTGTCGTCGTATACAATTCACTTCGCTGGCGCACACTTGGTCAGATGGCCTCCGTCAAAGACTGCCGGATGCTGCCGGATGCGAAGTGAATTGTATACGACGACAGGAGATTGCGGGACGACGGCGAGCGAGGTGTTCGTGGCGTGTATGGACAAGAGGGCGTGAAACCGACGAGTGAAGCCTACTGTGCGTGAGGGCGCTTGGAGGTCTCTAGAACATTGCGACTGGCGGGACATGGACTGAACTGTGGTGGGACTGAATTGAAGTGTAAAACGGATTTTATTGTAAATATTTGAACTGTCAAATACGGATGCATATATTATAAAATAATTAAATAGGTTGATACACTGTCTCTTGGGACTGATCTTTAATTATTTAATTTCATTTATTTCTTTGTGGTAATTATAAATTCATTAATTGGTGTCAATTGTGAATAGTTAGTGATATCCATTTATTGTGAGAAGTTGAGATGAGAGAATTTTTTCTTTAGCTATTGTAAATCTGTAAATAGCCAAATTATCTGTGTTGGTGAACTAGTAGAAAAGAAAATAGTCAGTATAGACAAAAATGTAGATGGAAAAATAGATAGTGTAAACGAAAATGTAGATAGAAAAATATACAGTCTGAATGAGAACATGAACAGAAAGATAGAATGTGTGAGCGAGTTGGTGAACAATATAATAGCCTGTGCGGACAACAAGATCGACAGTGTGAGCTAGGGAATGGACAGTGTGAATGATAAGATGGACAGTGCTTAGCAAGAAATGAAACAGGAAGTGAGCGCCCTCAAAAAGGAGTGGCAGGAGTTCTTGTAGCAGCAGGGGAGACGGCAAGCAGGGGCGAAAAAGGATCCGAGATTTGTGACCACCGAGACGATGAGTGCGGGCAGCGAGAAGAAGGTAGAGGTCGCTGCCAGTGGAACTATCACAGAGGAGGGGAAGAGGCACGTGATATCATCGCCGTCGGCTTCTTCGTCGACGCTATCGCTGACACCGATGTGCGGCAAGTTGTGCAGTTAGAAGCGCCTCACACCCTGCAGGATGCCTTGGCCCAAGCACTGGAAGTGGAGTCAGCATGGCAGTCATCATTGCCCCGACGTCCGGTGATGCTTGATAAAGAGGAGGACGACAGCAGCGTCAAGAGGATGTTGAAGGACTTGCAGACGACCATGAGGGACATCGCCTCCAGAATGCGCAATACGGAGACTCGCTATCCCCCACCCAAACGGCCAGAATGTTGGATGTGTGGACAGCCAGGACACCTGAGAGCAAACTGTTTAGCAGCAGTAACATCAGCAACTGCAGCAGTAGCAACAGCCAGGGAGCAGGTGCCAAGTGACAGGTGAGAGTGCAATGTCTTCGGGAAACTTGTAAACACCGGTCTTGAGGGGCAAAGGTCGGTGATTGCTGGAGAGAAGGCCCTAATGCTTTTGCAAGTGCACTCAATGAAACAAGACTTCAATGCCATATTGGTGGAGATGAGCCTAGATGATGTTTCTTGCCAGATGGTCGTTGACACAGGAGCGACTATAACAGTGTTGAGATAGAGCATGATATATACATAGCAGAAATAGAGGACAGATGCATTTTGGGTCTTGATGTATTGTGTAAGCTGGGATGCTGTACTGAAACTCAACTGGGGGTGTTATGTGTAGGTAATACCGAGTTGGTAGTGTTAACACGACGAGATTTATCTTCGCCAATGAGCTGCCCAGTAGTGTGTAATCAGTCAACTGTGTTCCCTGCTTCTAGCGAAGTTGTTATAATAGGCAAATGCCAGGGAAGTTTGTCAGGTGATTGCGCATGGTCGAACCAGCACAGAAAAGACATTTTACCCGATGATGTCATTGTAACCAGGACATTGATTTCTTCAAAATCGGACAGTTTGCCTGTTAGGATGAATAATTTGTCTGCCCGTACTATCCACCTTGAAGAGGGGGCCACAATATGGTTTTGCAAACAGGTCTCACAGGTAGTTCAAAATGTTCCAGAAGCCTCACTGCCACAACATACTGGAGGTCCTCTTCCAGACACTCTGGGAACACTGCTGACAAGAACAAGAGTAAACCTCAACTGGCGATAGTAGAGGGCAGTTTCAGATTTGCTACTGAGAAATAGAGGTGATTTCTCCTGTGAGCCCAATGGCCTTGGCAGAACTAATGTTGCATGCCATCACATCGACACAGGGGATGCCAGACTCATAAAGTAGCCACCAAGGCGACTACCGGTAGCTTCACATGAGGTGGTTGATGGTATTCTGAAAGAGATGAGGGATTTAAATGTGATAGAGCCTTCAGTCAGTTCATGGTCTTCTCCCATTATGCTTGTTAAAAAGAAATATGGCTCGATAAGATTTTTGTTGATTACTGCTAACTTAATAATGTGACCAAGAAAGATTTTTGCCCACTCCCTAGGATAGACGACACTCTAAATAGCCTAGCAGGAACACAGTGGTTTTCTACTCTAGACATGAAGAGCGGGTATTGGCTGTGCGAGGTGGCCTGGGAAGACAAGGAAAAGACTGCCTTTTGTGTACAGGGAAAAGAAACTTGGTAATACAAGGTTATGCCATTTGGGCTATGAAATACCCCTGCAACCATCGAACGACTAATGGAGAAAGTTCTGCCCTTGGATATTTGTCAGGTGTACCTAGACGACATTGTGGTCACAGGAAGAACATTTGAAGAGCACCTGGTGGGCTTACATTCTGTGTTTCAGAAAGTGGCTGTGTCAATCTGAAACTAGTTGCCAATAAAAGTCACGTTTTCCTAAAGAAAATTAATTTCTTGGGCCATGTTGTATCAGCCCACGTGATTGAAACACACCCTGAGAATACCATAGCAATAAGAGATTGGCCTCTACCAAAGGATAAAACTGAAATTCAAAGTTTCCTGGGATTTTGTGCTTACTACCGTCGATTTGTGTCCGGGTTTGCCACTATCATCAAACCTCTGCATGAATTGATTGAGGCAAAAAGGAAATTTTATTGGACCCCAGAGTGTGAAATCGCTTTCAATAGACTAAAAGAAATTCTGATATCTCCCACAGTACTGGACTTCCCGAGTAGATAGGGTGGATTTATTCTGGATACTAATGCTAGTGATGTTGGAATCGGAGCTGTGTTATCTCAGATAAATGATGGAAAAGAGTGGCGGCTGGAATACTTCAGTAAGGTACTACACAAGCCCGAGAGGAACTACTGTGTGACACGCAGGGAGATTTGGCAGTGGTAAAGGCGATTGTACATTTTAATCCATATCTTTATGAGAGACACTTCATCCCAAAAACTGATCATGCTTCATTACACTGGCTGCTAAATTTCAGGAACCCCGAAGGTCAAATACCCCAGTGGATACAGCATCTGCGAGAATATGACTTTGAAATACAACACAGGTCTGGACACCACAGCAATGCAGATGCACTCTCCAGGAGACCATGTGAACCATTCTGTCGTCATTGTAAATGCCAGGAGGAAAAGGGTGGTGTATCGAGGAAAGCAAGGAGGACAAGAATTCAAGGCTCTACATCTGGTGATGGGTCATCTACATGGGACGAAAAGGACATAAGAAATGATCAGCTAAGTGACCCCACCTTGCATCCAATATTGAAGGGGAAGGAAACCGGCCAGCGGCCGAGTTGGGAGGAGATATCTAGCCTAGGCATTACATTCAAGGCATACTGGGCACAGTGGAATTCCTTTGTTATAAATAATGGTGTGCTTTACAAGAACTGGGAAAGTGACGATGGGAGACAGTCATTTTTAATTGGTCCTACCAGAGTGCCGAATCCCAGAAGTGCTAATAGAACTGCACAACACTGCAGTCGGTGGTCACTTCGGTGTAAATAGGACACTAGACTGAGTCCGAATGAGATTCTATTGGCTGCATTGTCGGCAGGATGTTGAGAAGTGGTGTCGTCTGTGTGATTAGTGTACTGCGAGGAAGGGTCCCAGGGTTAAGGGATGTTATCCCCACCAGAAGTACAATATTGGCGGAGCCATTCCAGAGGATGGCAGTTGATATTCTCGGACAATTCCCAATCACTGAGATGGGGAGTAGATACCGTCTGTTAGCACAAGACTATTTCACAAAGTGGCCCGAGGTCATACCGGTGCCAAACCAAGAGGCAGGCACAGTAGCTAATGCTCTCATAGAGCATGTTTTCTCCAGGTTTAGAGTGCCACTGGAGCTTCATTCGGATCAAAGACGAAATTTTGAGCAACTCTTTTCCAAGAACTATTAAGGATTTTAGGAATGAAGAAAACCCGAACAATAGCATTACACCCTCAGTCGGATGGAATGGTTCAGAGGCTAAATCGTACCCTGGAACAGTATCTGGCTATCTTCGTAGAAGATAATCAGAGGGATTGGGACTCTAAGATACCCTTATTTCTCCTGGCATATCACTCGGCAGTCCATGAGGATAACACCTTTAAGGATGCTGTTTGGGAGAGAGCTCCACCCACATGGTGACCTGCTGTTTGGACGTCCAGTGGAGGAAGAAGCAGCCACCCCAGAATATGCTATTGTTATGTCAGAAATTAACCGACATTTATGAGTTTGCTCGGAGGCACCCTAACATTAACAGTGACAGAATGAAAACACGATATGACCGAAGGATGCCTGAAAAGATTTTTCAAGAAAGACATCTGGTGGGGTTGTACAGCCCTCAAAGGAAGAAGGGACGTTGCCCGAAGCTACAGAAATCTTGGGAAGGCCCGTACAGGATCTTGAAGCAGATAAATTATGTGACCTACAGGATTTGCCGACATGGCTCTCGGGCGAAGCCTAAGGTTGTCCACATCGACCGACTGGCGCTGTACGAAGGTCCTGATGCTTTAAGAGTCTGTTTGGGACGAACAGACTTAAGGAGAGGGCAGTGTTACGTGCTACAACTGTCCAGCTCGGCTGTCCGGCGGTGTGGGAAGTGATCCACCCCTACCTCCCCTCTAACTGGAACGTTGCGCTCGCGGCTGGCTGCGTACCTTCTGGGAATCCCGTGAATACCGACAGCGGCGAGACTTGCTGGCGTCACAAACCTCTCGCCTGCTAGAGTTTCCAATACGTTTATCGACGACGCAAGAATGTTCTCGTGAGACAGGCCAGTGCCCCGGTCCTCCTCGGCACAACTCGCGAGTTGGGGAAGATTCTTGTTTATGGACTAGACGATATATATACTGACGGGGCCAGAGGCCGGCAGTCTCTGATGGAGGCCATCTGGCCGAGTGTGCGCGAGTGAAGTGAATTATGGTCGACGACTGGAGATTGCGGGACGACGGCGGGCGAGGTGTTCCTGGCGTGAATGGACGCGAGGGTGTGAAACCGACGAGTGAATCCTACTGGCGTGAGGGCACTTGGAGGACTCTAGAACATTGCGACTGGCGGGACATGGACTGAACTGAGTTGGGACTGAATGGAAGTGTAATACGGATTTTATTGTAAATATTCGAATTGTCAAATATGGACGCATAAATTATAAAATATTTAAATAGATTGATGCACTGTCTATTGGGACTAATCTTTAAGTATTTAATTTCATTTATTTCTTTGTGGTTATTATAAATTTTATTAATTGGTGTCAATTGTGAACAGTTAGTGATATCCATTTATTTTGAGAAGTTGAATTGAGAGAACTTTTCTTGTAGTTATTGTAAATAAAATTAGAAAATTATGATTAATCCTTTTATTTAAGTAAGATCCCCTTCCCTTAACGAACTTGTTATAGCCCACTTAATTTCTAGAGAGATAAACTGTAACAATACATAAACTAAAGATGAAGCAGACCGCTTATTCGTCTTCTGCGCATGTACCCAACATTGACCTACCCCAATCCTACACAACTGTCAAAGTCACATGGTGATCAGTGATGAACGCGTTTGTTTACATCTTAATTTTTAAATATCAAGCACTATTATATTAATAAAGTATTTTTACCAGTTTGACTGTAATCAAAAAGCATTACAAATTGATTAGAGGAAGTATAAAACATTGCAAAAGCACTGGTTTACTAAACAGTTTTCTAACCTCAAACCCAATCCACGCCATTTTTGTTAGACGCGTAGGCAGAAAAGCAGTTCAATGTTAGGGCACAGATAAATGTCATACGCAGCCAGCGAGATCGGTCTACCACATCTTTAGTCGATGGTATCATATCGATCGATTCCTGTTGCTCATAAGAGTTACTGAAAATACTCGCCATCTCTTAGTACTTGCAACTTGCAGCGCCACTGCCGGGTGTGCGGCCAACATGTGTATTTAGGATATTATTCACTTTTTAAGGCCTTGCAAAATTTTCCTTTCAGTCAATTTCTGTCATTCCGCCACTATTTAATATAAACACTGCGATGTGACCAATAAACACAGTGTATGCAGTTCACTCTTCTCAAAATTTGACGTCTGAGGCTGCAATAAAATATATTTATTAGAAGTTAAAGCCTATTGGGAGGGCCTTAAAAAGTGCTCACTTTATCGTGAACAGCCTACACCAGCCCATACTCTCGCTGTATATATCGTCTCGTGGTTGTCGCATGGTTTCCTCGTGGTGCGTTTTTTTCATTGTCCAGCAGTGAATATTAAGGATTATACTTTATCTGTATTTGCTAAAAATTGATATCAATAATAATTTAAAATAGAGATATTTTTACTGGAATGGTAGATTTATTTGTTTGTAAACGTTTGTGTTTAGCGCGAAATTTGATATGTGTATATATATATATATATATACATACACACACACACACACACACACTTAACCCAGACACAATATTAAATATTAATTTCATTTTAAAATACCATTCACGTCTATCCATGACATTTACAGGAGTAAACAGAAAAATACAAATGGTTTCGAAACTTCGCGTTCATAAAACAAACTAATTTCAGTGTTAAAAGATGTGCGAAAATAAGAGCGAGATAAATATAGCTGGCATCAAAGGGAATTTTTCAATTAGGTTGCGGGGACCACGGTGTCTGAACAGTTAGCCCGCCCGCCTCCCACCAAGGCGATCCGGGTTCGATCCCCGGCCGGGCAACTCCGGATCTTCGCATGTGGGAATCGCGCCGGACGATGCCCTTGGTCGGCGGGCCTTCACGGTGAGAGCGACAAGGACTACATTGTTCCCGTCGCACTGCGTTTACCTGCCCCCTATGGGACTTCAAGCGGTGAGCCTATCATTTTATTGGTGAAACTCTGTGTGGCAATGTTCAATGCAAGGTCCTTGAGTTTTTTTTTTTTTTTTATCTGAAGCGTATATTTTGATGTATATTGCTATGAGAAAACAGCTTCTGCTTATGTTTGAGTGCTCTAAAATGGTGCTGTACTGTGTAAATTAAATCTGTAACATAAGTGTTCCATTGCACACAACGAAAGCCCACAGATTAAACTACGCCCGTATGCACTTAATATGACAAAAGTAAAAAAAAATAGGGTATAATTTTTTCCCCCTAAGAAAAAGTCGTTTTTGCAGAACATTTATTTACCGAGATACGCGTATTCGCTCGAACAACATACTATTTCACAACAAAAAATGTTTCAGTACATCCGCCTCACAATAGCTGATGCATTAGATACTGGCGAGCGCGCGAAGGAAGAAAGCGAGTCGGGAAGCATTCTTGCCGCAGGAAAGGCGTGGTCGAGTACACGGAGGCGGCTCTTCAAAGAGAACGTAATTAACAGCGGTATTCTGCCGCGACTCGCGGCCGCCCATGAGCTCATCGCCTCCGCCGCCACTCTTTAGCCGACGGCCACTGAAAGAAAGCTTTCAGCGCCTGGTAGCCTCAACTTTGAGTACACACACACTTCTCGGTTCGATTACTTCTAAATGCATCTATTTTAACACAAGCACTGAATGAAATATTCTTCAGTAATATTTGCAGCGAATTACGAAAGAGAATTTCGAAGTCTTGACAGGTGATTAAAAGAGGTGTGTAAAGGCTGTTCACGGTAAAATGAGCACGTTTGAAAGCCCTGCTTATGATCAACTTGCTTGAACGTTGTGTATTCCTCCGCCATATGTAAAATTAACATTGTCACGGGCCTCATCACTTTATTCATGCGTCGGTCAAGTGAAAATGTGGAATTATAAGAAAAGAAAACATTTTACAAATCTGGTTATTTTTAAACTTCGATGCATTAAAAAAAAACAGAAAGCTAAATGAATAATATAAGTTATCGCAAATGGTTACCTAACACTTTATTCAACGTTAATTTATGGAACTATTTTATATCTATAATCACAAACTTTGCTGGGCACACGTGACTCAATGCGCCATTAAAATGTATGCAGGTAGGAGCAGTGACTTTTTTCTGAGGTTGATTTCAAAAGTGTTCACTTTATCGTGAGCAGCCTTCATAAACAAAAACACCAGCTTGATTTGCCGTAGACTAAAAAAACGAAATTCGCCGTACAATGTCAAGACTTATAATTATTATATTTTATTAATTGCCAACTTAACTGGGTAACTGCTTACGGGTGTTTGCCGTAGCATTTATGAAGTTAATTAACGTTGTTTGATACTAAATAATTGATTATTTTATATTTGTAACAAGCATCGTCCAGCTGTACTAATTATATGTGATGAAATTTTTCTCGAATAAAAAAATTTTTCAACTTTATATTTTTTTAATTATTTGACGTAAAATCTAAAAAATGTTCTGGTTTTGCTACTGCTATAATAATAAATACTTACAAAGTTGTACAAATGAAAAAAAATACAATATAAACTAATGACATCCTACTGCTTAACACATATTATGTCATCACCAAATAAGAGGCTATACATATTAAAAAATTGTTAAAGATAGAGCAATTTTTAAAATATTTTTAATTAAATGCATGAATTGTCATTTTAAATAACATAAACTTCACGCAGTAAGCCCACGGCTTAAGTTTCCGTTGTAATGTTTTTCATTTGTACAACTTGGTAAAGGCTGTTTACGATAAAGTGAGCACTTTTGAAATCAACCTTAGAAAAAAGTCACTACCCTATCTGTACATATTTTAACGGGCGAACTGAGTGAAATGTGCCCAGTAAAGTTGGTAAAGATGAATGGAAATTAGTTCCATATCTTAACGTCGAATAAAAAGTGTCAGGTAACTATTTGTGATGACTTAATTATTTCTTTCACTTTCCGTTTTTTTTAATGCATCGAAGTTTATAAATGAGCATATTAGCAAAACCTTTTCTATGGTAAGAATTTCACAGTTGCACTTGACCGAAGCATGAATAATGTGACGAGGCCAGTGGCAATGTTAATTTTGCATAAGGTGGAAGAATATACGATGTGCAAACAAGTATATCTTAAGCAGGGCTTTCAACAGTGCTCATTTTACCGTGAACAGCCTGTATTTGTTATTGTGGCAACAGCAAAAAAAATTCATTTTGGATTTGACATATTATTTTTAAAAAATATAAAGTGTTATTTCTATTCTAGTAAAATAGCATTACATACAGTATGTACAAGTTGGACGATGCTTGTTGCAAATATATAATAATTAATTTTTTTATATCAAACACCCTAAACGGGAATTTTTTTTACAACTGTTGATATGAAAAGTGCTCACTTTACCATTAGCACCTACACCAATATTCGGTACAGCAGAAAACAAAATATTAAGTAAATCTTCTTTGACTATGATCACTAGAGCCTTGCGCTTGCTCTAGTGATCATAGTCAAAGAAGACAGTATATCGGTGGCGGTTCGCGTCCGACTCCTCAGCGTTATTCAGTCTATGAGCATCGTTTTGGTCATCAAGTAGTTCAGTGCCCACTATAATGGAAATTTACAAGATCGAATAATTATAAAAGCCAAATTCCACATCAGAGGTAGAATCCGAATAGCGATGAGAACTATTTGAAGAGTCGATTCAGAGGAGAAACAAATTCTATACTATCAGGAAAGTTATGAAAATCAGCTTGTTAAAAGGGTGCATTGCTCTTGAGTCAATCCTTGATTTAGAGAGAACTCTGGTAATATGAGGGAACACAGTCCATCAAATCGAAATTCTTGTAACGTCAACCCATTGTTCAGGATGTTACGGAATATTCTACGGACAGCTTTCAAGTTGCCTACGTGAACACTTACATGTTTCTTTTCTTCGCAGACATTATTTCCCTTCCACGATGACTGAAAACGACGCACAGTAAGTACAATTTGCCACTCTGCAGGCACTTACAAAATTCTAATTCGAGTCTTGCCATAGATGATGACAGTTAACGTTTTTTGACGCGCTAATAATACACCTTTACTAGTACCTCACTTTGGGTGCTAATACCACCTTTCAACCTTCGTAGTAGTCGCCATACGAATTTTGAATTTTGGTACATACAAATTTTCTGTAGTTCACTCTCTCTTTCTCACGATATGGCACTTACGTTTTGATGAGTCAACCTTCAGTTATTAGGGCTAATTCCCGTTGTCAATAGCCGTCACGTGTTTAGCCTTGTGAAATTTAAAATATTCGGCATAGAATTCTAAGATACTTAATCAAAGAGGTTCAGGGTAATGGCATAAAAACTGCGTTCACATTTTGTGCTAAAAACTGCGATGCCAAAAATAATATTAACATTAATTCAGATATAAGATCATTTTACTATATTTTATTTAATTATTAATTAATACTTTCATACTGATAATAATAAATTATTTTAGCTAATAAATTATTTAATTTCATTATTTAGTTTAATACTTTAATCATTTTACTTAAAATATTAATTAATTCAGTAATGATTTTAAAAAATGGTAATATATTAATAAGAGTTGATTTAATTGTTTTAATACAATCAAATTATTTTAGTTATTTACTCAATCATTTTTATTTTATAATTTAATTAAAATATTTATTTTATTTTATTAATTTAATAAATAATTAAGTTTGTTTGGATTTAATTAACTGTGTAATTATTTATTTAATTTTAAAAGTATTTAAATACTTAATAATTATAATTTATGATTAAATTGATTAACAATTGCTTAAATGTTAATCATTTAATTATATTAACTGTTTCATTATATAATTTAATAACATAACTTTAATTATTTAACAGATTTAATTATTTCAATTATTTAATTTTTGAGGTAATTGTAAATTGTATTGATTGGTTTCATTAAATGTAAATAACAAGAGATAACAATTTATCGTGAGGTATTGAGTACAGAGAATTGAGTTTGTAGTTATTGTAAATACATTAGGAAACTATAATTTACTATTTTACAGTTTTATCTAATTAAGGCCTACGTCAGTTAACGAACCTGGTTTAGCTCATTGCTTTCGATAGTGTATATATTTGTATGTATATGTATATATATAGGTTGGTAGGTTGGTATATATATACCAACCTACAACCTACGTAACATACAACGTTACATTGCACTTATTTTTCTTGGCATATTGTGTAGATTGGAATACAATGTTAGCCATCAGTTGTTTGAAATAATAATTGCAACTAAGAGAACTTTTTGTTTTAAATAAGTTTTCCTTTTTGCAGCCAGTGATTTTAGATTTTACAGTGTCGTACGGTGGGAAGAAGATAATGTGTTCATCTGTTTACTGCAGTAGATCGCGTCGTGATGCTACAAACATGTATGTTTTAATGTAAGTGCCTCAAGAATTATTACATTAGGACAAAACAGAACTTGAAGATGAGTGTAAAAACTACAAGCAAAGAAAGAATGGCACAATGGAAATGAGGAGGTAAATCAAGAAGATAGCAGCGAAGGATAATGAACACTCACAAAGAGAAATCTCATTTGACTTACAATCAATATAATGGTGCAATTTGCTAGTGACATATACATGACAGAAGGACTGCATTGTCTTCATCTTTATCATTTTAAACTCACTCAGTGCAGATTTATATTGCTGCACATAGAACGAAACGAATGGAAGAAAGGGACTTTTAGAAAATGGCAGGTGTTTGTTACACTACATTCTTCAACTTCCTGAAATCATTAGTTGCGAGAAGTAGGATTTTTTTCGTTCACAGCTATCGGGAACTGGTACGGAGCCAAGCGCCGGCTGTCCGCCATCTTGAATTTCCCTTCTTTCCCTAAAAGTTTCACATTTTTGTCTCAAAATGGACTAAATTTCTCTAAAAAAATTCAGTTTTCCCTCAAAATTGTCTTATCCCCTAACAATTTCCCATTTTTCCCAAAGCAGGAGAGGTGGATTTTTGACACTTGGGGTCAGGAGGATTTATGACCACGGGTCAGGGAAAGCGGACCAGTAAGAACTCAGGACCTTTGAGCTTTGACAAAAAAAAAACACAAAAATCGCCAAAATCCGAAAAAAAATCCCAAAAATAAAAAGAAAATATTTTTTAATGTATTCAAAAAAACTCAAAATTTTGGACGTCACTCCTTATGCCATCTTGGTAGGTGCAGCCATCTACCATCCTGGTAGTTGCAGCTGCCAGCCATCTTGCTAGGTGCAATCCAGCATGTTCTATTTTTTTGATTGTCATTTGTTTTAGAGTTTGTCTCTCACCTTCGTTCGATTGCCATTTTGTATTTCATATGTTTTCATCACCTAGGTGACGCTTGTGTATTAATTCACCCACCAAGTAGCAACCAAATGTGTTTATGTTTTTCAAAGTATAGGCGTCGCTGTCGACACCCTCCATGTTGGATTCTATTTTCAGCACATAGGCAGCGTTAATTTTTCGAGATGTCGACTGCCAAGCGAGATGTCGACACTTACATTTATAGACATAAAAAAACCTTTAATTTACCACCATTAAAAAAAATATGTTTCCAATCAACATTATACCTACATGCATGATGCAGATTTTGACTACTTGTATAATTTATTAAATGTACATTTTACAAAAAGTTTTAAGTTGTTCAATTTTAAAAAAGTATGTTTTATTTAATTATATAATTGAACACATTGTACAGTAGAACTTTTTACAATACTTTTTAATTACAAATATTATATTTCTGTACAATTTCATTTTTAATAATATACTGGCAGATTAGGAAAACATGAAATAAAACACAGTTTTATTCACAGGCATTTTTTTCAATTAATTTATTACAGTCGCAGATGCTATAGAAAAATTACAGTCGCACATACCCTCAAAAAATTATACAGTCGCACTTGCCCTCAAAAAGTTACAATTTCCTTTCATATGTCTAAGTAAATAGTCGCAATGTCTGATCTGCTTACCGCACCTGTCATACAAATATGACATGTAACAGGGATATTTGGCACATTTAAAGCACTCATGCTGCCGAGCACGGCTGCTGCTCGTGATGGTCTTTTCACAGAAGCGACACTTGTCATGTCGGAATGGTTCAGTAGAGGTGGTTGACCATACAATTGCCACTGGAACAGAGGTAGCTGGTCCAATTGGCGATGCAGTTGTCCCAGCTGAAGAAGTCGATGGCACTGCTGGTACCACTCCCGAAGAAGTCGATGACACTATCGCAGCTACCATTAGCTCTGGAGTGTCCGAAGATATCACAGACACAGAATAAGACATCGCAGATGCTGAATAAAACTTTGATGGTAAGATGCAGAAACTAGCCGAGACGATGTATCTTTCACGGCAACCACTGTCAAACCAAGCCTCTCAGCTTATCTCCCTACTGCTTATAATATACGAGTATGCAAGCTTTATGACATCACATGAACTTTGAACCAATATTAATACGCCATTAATAGAGTGTGCTGACACCAAAAAGCCAATCACCGACTGGGCCCGTGATTGCAGATGGCCAATCATGTGAGGTGGTGGTGGTAGAGTCATCAGGAATCATTCTGGAGTCATTATGAGTCATTGGAGTCATTTTGGTGTCATTAGGAGTTATCTTGGAGTCATTAAGCGTCATTTAGGAGTCATTAGGAGTCATTTTGGAGTAATTATGGGTCATTTTGGAGGTGGAGCGTGTCGTTATGAGCCAGTTTAGAGACATTTTGGAGTCATTATTTGTCATTTAGGAGTCATTTTGTGGTAATTTGGGAGTCAGTCGGCAAATTGGAATATTTTGGACACTCGCCATTGGTCGATGCACTACATGGACTTTGTACTGACTGCCCTCTCATACCGACGTGCATTTTAAACATAGGTGAAAACTCTATCGCAAAATCGGTACTGGCGACAAACAGTTAGCAATGATTAGAGATAGAGATTTTTCGCGAAAAAATACGAGAACACGGTAGACTTCAGTGCTATAAGAACCCAACAGCAGTTTGTCTATTGAGATTGGTTGCTGTCTGCTTGAGAAGGCGTGTTTATATTTGACCTGGCCACTCTGAATTCGGCAACATCGGCACGGCTCCTACGTGATTCGTGTGCAGTCAGTTAACACGTGTCAAAAAGTAATTCAGCCACTCAAGACAGGTAAACGAGTGTTTTAAAATATAACTTGTCTTGAAATCTTTTCGCGAAACATTCTATCGTAAAACTTGGTTTTAGCAAAACGCTGGCTTACACAATGAATTTATTTACATATGACGTCTGAATCGACTAAAAATAGTTAAAAATAACACTTTAAAAACTTTCCAGCACAGTTTCCTTTTAGGAAAAAAAGAAAAGAACAAATTTTCTTTTTATGATAGCTATATATTTATTCCGCAATTTAATTCGTAACGTTTTTCCAGTGAAATAATCTTGTTTATGAACACTCAAAGAGAAACACAGTTGTAATTTACTGTTCATTCTTGTAAACACCATTAGAGGGCGTGAAATTAGTTGCAAAATTAATTTAACATTCGAAATTTTGGCTGGGGCAAGTATACAACCCAATTAGCGCCAAATACGGACTTTTAAAATCAAATAAATAATTATAATAATAGGATAATAAATATAACTTTCACTCACAAGTACATAGAATTTCTGCCTATACCGCCGGCTAAAAAGTGATCTCTTTGGAACACGAGCGCAACCGTGCGGCGAAAATTTTCTCTAACGCCAAACTCTCCCATAAGAAATTTCGTTTTCAGCTTAGACGTCACGTCTGATTGAGAGAAGCGCTGTGGCTGTGCAGCTTTGTGCGGATTTGGGATTTCGTGCAGCTTATGCAGTCCAGAGAAACAAACCAATAGAGGAAGTTTCGGGAGACTTGTTTTTAACACATTCAGGTCTGCACATATCCTATATAATCCTATATAATAAGTAGACAATCTCTATCTGTCTGTCTGTCCGCCTTTAATACCTCTAAGTCCCTTGAAACTCAATAGAAGTTATTCAAATTTTGTTAAGTGAGTCCTCAGGGTAAAATACAGGTCAAGTTCGAATTTTAGCGAGATCAGATTACGCAATCATTACCTTATACCCTAAAAAACTCATTTTTTAAATTACTTTTCCTTATGAAAAGTTATCTATTAATGCATAGATGATATTGCATAGAGATATGAAGGTAATGGAACATCATTTTTGTTTACTTTGAATGTCTCTCTTCAATGTTGAGTTAATTTCCAAGTGGGGCCACAGTGGCTCAGTGGATAGAGCGATTCCAAGTGGGGCCGCAGTGGCTTAGTGGATATAACTATATCCACTATAGAGTTAATTACACATCTTTTTTTTCAGTCACTGTATGATAACAGAAATTTGTAACATAACTGTTCTAAGGACTGTACTAAAAAAAAAAAAAAAGTCACGGGCTGGACCCCCTAGTTTACTATAACTGAAGACAAGATAGAATTGTTTCACCTCTATACACAACTTCAGGAACGTCTATTCTGTTGGTTTCTGTATTCACCCTTACCACTCTTCTATTGGTCCACACCACATTGGGCGTGCTTACTTAAAGTGCTCTACAACGTTCATCATTGGTTGGTCGTCAGCCACTGGGGTCGCAAAGCTGAATATGCTCCAGTAAAATGTCTCTTACTGTGTAAAAGGTTCACAGTCAATCGTGTCCTTTAGAAGGACAAAGTAAAAGATAATTTTTTTGCAGGAAAACTATAGCTGCTGGGTTGTATTGTTCTTGTAAGAACCTGTTGAATACAAGCGGAACAATGGCTCTATAACCATGCGAGTTTTATTTGAATGTTTAAACTGGCGTTGCTCGAACTTAGCTCAAGCGTAGTCCCGAATCTGTTAATACGAACTACATCACGGAGCCACGAGCCCTGGCTGTCTTCGTGAAACATGTTGCAGAAACGGGGGGCCTGTGGCCATCAAGAGAGTAAACAAGCGGTACCCCCAGGAGATACATTCCTGACCGGCAGAGAGAAGTTAGATCCTACCTGCGCTCTCTTGTAGAGGAGGCAACCCGGGCAGTCGGAGATCTGCCGGCCAGATAGCAGGGCGACCCAAAGCGCCGGCCCATGTTAATTAATTACCTCCTGGAGGAATGCCTTATCTCCGGTTGGAGTCTCTACGGCCAGGCTCGCTGATCGCCGCGGTCCAACGGAAGGACGAACGAAGCTTGGGCTTAAGTGGTCCGACGCTGAACACAGGACACAACTTACGTCTTGCTCGTTGATGTTGCCGCGATTTAGCAGCCTCGTCCTGTACCACCCCCCCCCCCCCCCCCCCCCCCCCCCCCCCCGCCAGAAGGCTGTTCACATGCCGAAAAATGTTTTCTGTGTTTTTAACTTTTTTTAATGACAATAACAATTTAATAAAAATGATAAATCAGTTCGCAAAATAACGTTTACTTCCTTTTTTAATGTAGTTAGTGGACATTGTAATCTTACATTTGTGCACAACAAGATTTAAAAAATTTTAAGTGCGCGATATTTGATTTCATCTGAAGTATTTCTCGAAGCCTTAGGACCGCCACGAAGACATTTATTTGGAGTCTGGAATTTTGTTCGCACGCAATTAGAGTTTAACTTTTAACTACTTTGTATTTAAATTATACTGTATTACTTAAAATAAGTTAATGGCCTGACCGCTTAAAAAATTTACATTGAATGTCTTTAACTTATTTTAATGACCTGAAAAATGAGTTTTAACTTTAGCCAAATATGCTGGTTATGCAAAAATTAGACATTTGTATGGCAACATATATAAATTAGAAACTGCCATAACTTCCGCGATCAATTTTTGTAAACTAATGTTGTATGTGGTTTTTATACTTTCATCAGACTACTATTTGACGCAATAACACTAATTGTAAAATATTTTTATAATACAGAAAGTTATTTTTGGCCTTTAAAACACTTAAGGCATACATGAGGGGGATGACTGGGGCTCGGGAGAGGGGTTGGAGTAACCGTTCTGCAGAAATTCATCGTTTTCGTGCCATCATTTCAGTTTCATAGGTGTTGTTGGAAATGTTTGCTTGTAGAAAATTCACAGTGTACCAGCTGTTTAATACGTTTGTATCTACTATCCACTGTGTTATTTCCTACTGGCAAAAAGGCAGCAACTTATTGGTAACATATAAATATGTTCTCGATTTTTTACAACAAGCAGGTAACACACCAAATGAAATTGCGCACAACAATATTAAACAACTCGTAAAAAGTAAATTCTCTATAATTGTAGATTGACAGCAATTACTAATGGATCCGAAAATATGATACGGAAACGAAGAATCTCAGCAAAAGGAGTGAAACCGAGTGTTAAGAGTTTCGCCTGCTAGCAGCTATCTTGCGTGAGCTCTTAAGGGCGGCTCTCGCTCACTTAGGGCCTACCACTTGTCTCATCGCGTCTACTCGAAAGGCGCTCAGTGGCACGCCTGGGCGTAGTTTTACGGGAATGACCCCATATTTTTTAAGGCACGGTAATAAATATAAATATGACGCATTTCTAAAAACAAAAACAACTCTGAAGTTTCGTATGGAGAATTTAGCAGCTAAAACTGATACTGAAAACATCCGTTTGAGCGATTTTCACGTCCGGAAAAGTAATATTTGGAGTTGAAAATGGGAACTTGAAACTTTATTTTGAGCTCGAAACGTTTCTTAATTGCATTTCGTGTTCAGACGCCACTACAAAACGTACAACCATTTTTTATTCACTTGTTTTCTACCAAACCTCTCCAACGAAATTCATAGGCCAACCAGATACGAATTTGGGAGGTCCTGGTCTCGATTCCCGGTCCAGATATCTTGACATCGGTTTCCCATCGTTTAAGAGCCAAAATTTTTATTTTCTATTTTTTTAAGGTTTTTTTTTTGTTTTTTGTTTCGTGACAATACCTGTATCAGGGACAACTTAATAAAATGGTAGAAGTAGCAAATAATAATAAAAAACAGCATTAACCATTTTTTAAAGCGAAAACATGATAAATGTAACTTAAAACTCAGATCAGGGTGTATGTATGTGTGTGTGTGTGTGTGTGTGTGTGTGTGTATATATATATATATATATATATATTGCCTGCAATAAGACTTCGGATCAAGTTCGGACCTTCTTTCATGTCAGAGGAATAGCACTTTTTTTTTTTAATTTGTTTGTGGTTTTTAGAATATGTATACAAAAAGTGCTATTCCTCTGACATGAGAGAAGGTCCGAACTTGATCCGAAGTCTTATTCCAGGCAAGCCATCTCTAATGGCAAGGATACTACCAATATTATGTAAATATTGTAGAGATACCGCTGCCATGCCAACTAAACACGCTAATATGCCGAAATCTTGCAGGGATGTCTGCTCACAACAGCTACATCATTGAATGATGGGTTCTACAGTACTTTGAAGGCGGTAGTTTAATCGGAGAGCGTATTTCATGTTAGCAAGACATAGTTGCTATTTTTAGTCGTTAAATTTAGTTTAACAAATTCTTCAAGCTGATAGATGTAGATGTTAATATAATTTTTCATGGGCAGTTAAGTTGATTTTTTTTAATGTGTGGAATTTCTTGCAACATACAGGGTTTGTCGTTTTAGGTGTCTACTTGTTGATTGTTCGTCACTGTTGCATGCACTTTCAGGCCTTCAGCATTTATGTGCAGTATACGTACGCTACAACGACGAGTGGGCTGCTCGTATTTATCCATGTGTACTACGCTGCATTCATGTTGGTAAGTGAAGCTGGTAAAATTATTTTCATTAATTGGAGAGCCATGCAATAATAACATATATCTCTCGTATATGACTGCGTATAACGTTTTCTAGTAATTTACATCACATGCAATCTCCATTTTTGTAAATTTTGTTTAGTCTATTTATTTATTTAAAATAATTTTTTGAGTTACATTTCCTATACGCCTTTTGTAAACAGTTTTTTTGGTATACGTATTAGTCGTTTGAGAATGAATGTTTATTTGATTGCTTATTGGGAATTTTTCAGTCCAGTTAAACAACTTAATATGTATAATGAATTTATTGACATATATTTTTAGTGCATGTCTATAGTCAGTAAGAATTTTATAAGAAAAATTTTGATAATATATTGCTACTAAACAGTTTTTTTTTATTTTTATAATAATAAATATTCCAGTTTGCTCATTAATCATTTAGAGTACAAATTTTTTTTCTGAGTTTATGCGTTTTCGGGAATCCTCTGTTGTAAAAAAAAATTAACGATTTTTTCTACCTGTTAAGTTGGCAGGCGATGCGGCGGCGAGGAGCTATAACCCCACCTCTTTTAGGGTCAGTAAGGCGGTGAAGGTTACGGAATGAACATCAGAAACCCGCATGCATTGCTACGTTTATGACGCGAGGTAATGTCCTTCGTCTGCACCGTGGCCTCCCTTCCACTCCCCTACACAAACTCCCCCCCCCCCCAAAACTCTCTCTCTCTCTCTCTCTCTCTCTCTCTCTCTCTCTCTCTCTCTCTCTCTCTCCTCTCTCTCTCTCTCTCTCTCTCTCGCCAACACACCTGTGCACAATCATTTCTGCCCAGTGCTCGCTGCTCAAATTGTTTCATGCTTTGCGCTACAGATATTAATCTCTCCGCCGAGAAATTAATTAAAAATACAAACGTACACAGCTGGATTAGTCAGGGACGTTTTGCTTCAAAATAAAAGCGCACTTCATTCAAAGGAAATATTTCCTACTGGAGAGATATTTTTTACTTGTCTGACTAAACCGTCACGAGAAAATGTATTGTCCAGCAGATCATGATAAACTTTATATGATATGTATATGTTTGAAAAGTTGTTATTAAATGAAATGTTTTCTTCAACCAAACCAAATAAAATGACTTTGAATACGTACAATATTTCTAACAGGTTCCCGAACTGTAGACAGTCTGTAGACACAGAACTATAGACACCTCATGACACATTATAGAACTTCAAAACCGAACTGGGTAACAATAGCTCGGAGACTCCTGTAAGGTCGCATTTAGCTCATTCGTAAGTAGTAGGAGCAGTCCGGTCCTAGATCAAAGGCGATGCCGCCAATGTTGATACCAAAGGGTTAATCAAAAATTGAAGGTGTTAATCAAAAATTGAAAGGGCTAATCAAGAACTGAAAGGCTTAAATGTATTGACAGGGTTAATTTTTAATTGGATCAAATTTTTTTCTACACTTTTTTCTTTCCTGGAGCTCTGGCACGTCCTCGCCCTTGGAGCTCTGGCACTCGATTGACCAGAGTGGTGGGTTATAATGTCTTATATAGGTGTAGAGTTTCGTGCAAGAGTGGGCTATGGGTCATTTTTAAATTTGTTTTAATTTTGAGGTGTTTGGAGGGCTGTTGGTGGTAGATAGGTGATTATTACGAATTTATTTAACAAACGAGAGAATTTCAGTGTGTTTAAACAATTTATAAGAGTCGCCTAACTATATATGTTATGATTTTTGGTGGATACTGCTCGTAGATGGGAGATAGGCGACTTTGAAGATGCGATTTATGTGTAAAACGATCTGTTTTCCGAATGCAATGAAACGATAGAGAATTTCAGAGTGTTTTACATACGAATAAATTACATGCAACGAATTGGAAACTTCAAATGACTACATGAATAATAAGTGCAATTACATTAGTCTTAAACATAACATGAGTCTCGAGCTTAGAAATTAAAATTATACGAGAGAGAAAATTTAACTACGTGAATAACATCTGATGTCGACAAGTGCAAACTCACTAAACGAAATCCAGCTAGTCAGTATCAATTTACACAAGGCAGACTCTTAAAACGAGTTTTACATATAAATAAATATTACGAGAGACAAGTATAATGAACAACTACTGTCTTGAAATCAAATCCAGTTAGTCACTATGAATAAATAACACATTAATACGATTTAGTCTGGTGAATGATATCGTACAGCAAAAAACTCTGAATACGATTTAAACCAGACACAATAGCGTATGTCTATTCTGATAAGTAAAATATATTACAATAGAAAATATTACCCCAAATGATAGTAAAATAAGTCTGTTCGATGTATGAATGAGCAGCACTTATGTCGAGCTGAGGGTAGGTACATCTGGCGTGGCCAATACACAACTGTTTTTAAAATATGGTAAAAACTCGTAAATGAAGGAAAGAAATTTTTAATGTTTATGAAATTCACTGCAATTGTTAACACAGGCTTTATTTTTGTCTACAGAACACAGTAATTGAAAATCTTATCGCAATATTGACTTAACACACGAAAATTTATATTTTCCCGATAAAATACTTTTAAATCAAATAACGGCGGTCACTAGAGATGGTCAGTAGTTGAGCTAACCCCCGTCCATAAGCTCGTCGGCCACCAACTGCTTACTCGCCTGATGAAGACAAGAGAGAGAGAGAGCTCCACACATCTGTCTCCTCCAAGTGTTCATGAGCAACTGAAAATGGTGGCCACTGGGATAGCTAGGTCACTTCACTCCAGAGCTCCCCACAGCCCCCTCCCCCTTCCAGTACACAATGCCAGACTGATACCCTGGCTGCCTGAGACTGTCCATTTTTTCGGCAATGTATCAAGATGGTGTCAACTGCCTACTTGTGCTCACATCGGGAGAACCCAGCCTGAGAACCTCTCACACCCCAATCACCCACCCCTACCCAACACCCCTCAGAAATGACCCAACTCCACGATGTCCACCACCCGTATGCTCCCTACCACTCTCGCCAGAGTGCGAGGTCCTGGAGGTCATTCACTCAGGCTGCCCGCAATTGTCATTTTTCCAGCACATAGTCGAGATGGCGACAAGTACATAGTTGTTTTCACATCAGGAGCAGGCTGCTTGTAGCCGCTCTAGCCTCCTCCCCTCGCCCACAGAACAGGCCAGAGTCGAGAGGAACATGCCCCCCTGTCCAAGCACCCCTACAACCCCTACTCATGATGCTAACTTTTCTGAAGACCTCCGTTATCGATCCAGCCTGGTGTTTGCAAGAACCAGTTTACGCACCCCAGCGTTTGCCCTGAGAATGCTTTTTCGTAGTTTTTTTGTGAGTTGACGCTCCTGCAGTATCTGTTTCAAGACAATGCGCCCTCCCTGCTAGAGTATTCAGAGCATGTTTTTTCTAGTGTTGGCTCCCATGCTTCGACAGCTATCCCTCTGAATGCGTACCCTGAGAGATTTCTCCTGACTCGCTATGGTTTGAACCTTATGCAACAGGTTAACTATATGAGCAGTGAAAAAAATTTAACAAATCCCTGAAATCAAGTTCCCAATTTAAGCCCCAGATTAAAAATTCAAGCAACAACAAATGTATATTTGAATCAGGCAAACTATGATTTGTGAAATCACACAGAAATACAAGACATATTTTACTCACTCGTTAAAATAGAACTAATTTTTACAAGTATTCAAACAAAATAAATATATATTCATATATGAGAGAAAAAATATTGGGAGAGATTTGCACATCTCTTTTAATAACGAGATCTCGAAAGCCAATGAGGGTGAATCGAGGCGAGTAGTGCTGGTTCGTGTGCATGGAACTAGGGGAAATAAGAGAGAGAGAGAGAGAGAGATCTCTGATAAAACCTGCTTACCAGTCTAACATGACATCCACACATTGTGAAAAACTAAAGAATTGGTTTTTAGGGTGTGGCCCACCTGGGGAGGCGAGCGTGCTAAGAACTTCACCAATGCATTCACATTCTTTATGTCTAACCAAAAACTTTCCAACAGTAAAATGTATTTCATGTAACATAAAATGAATATATTTGAATTTATTTAACATTTTAACAGTTTACAATGTAAGTTTCACGAAACAGTATGGATACAGGCGGAAATCGTGTTTTCCGAAGTTGGAAAATAGCGATTTCAATGTTATTCTTACTTTTTTACTAAAAGATCCAAATTCTTATAAATGCAGGAGTAAATGGTGGCAATTTTGTACCCTTACA
Organism: Dryococelus australis; assembly: GCA_029891345.1. NCBI lineage: Eukaryota > Metazoa > Arthropoda > Insecta > Phasmatodea > Phasmatidae > Dryococelus > Dryococelus australis. The sequence continues at coordinate 62,885,389 of CM056993.1, read as the reverse complement.
GCATATAAGGAGGGATAAATTTACTTTTTCTTAGTCTTAGCTCGACGTCTGCCAAAGTCACTTTGTGTGCATGCATGTGCATTGCAGTAGCATAGATAATGATGCTAGGCATCTACTATAGGCACCCAAGAAGCATCGAGATCAACTGCAAGCCTTGATAACATGAATGATACCAGGCATCCACTAAAACAATTGATGCTCACTACAACATCAACTACCACTCCAGACATGCATCATGACTACTACAGCTCCATCACATCTACTACAGCTCCAGGCATCCACTACAGCTTCAGGCATTCACTACAATTCCAGACATCTGCTATTTCATCTAGAACATCATTACTACAGAATCTACTACAGCAGATTACATCAGGTACAATGCATCAATGGCACTGCTGTGACAATTGCGACTCTGAATGTGTTGAAACATTCAATGCTATTTTAACATATGGGAAGGCGAAAACCTTATCAAGTCTAAAGTGTTCCCAACTAAAAGTATTGCAGAAAGAATTTATAATTTATTTGCTGGCCACAAAATAAAATTAGTGTATCTGCTCCTGGATGAATATTTAAAAGCCGATGAGGATATAATATCCTATTTGCCTTCTGAAGACTGTCCTCATGCTTTTGCCTGCCTTGGCTAATGATGATTTCTTACAACATATGAAGAGTGGTTGTATGTCACACAGGCTGGAACAAATGCTTGAAGCTAGAATCATTCCAGATATAGTAATGAACGATCCCGGAGTCGATGAAGTAGTTTCCGAGGTGAGCACTGTCAGCTTATAAAATTTTATATTTGAGAGAAACTTTTTTGTAAATAATGTATAAAAAAGAAATAATGTAACAATGATGTGCTATCTTCAGCATTTCGAAAACTATCAGGACAACTCCTTTGTAATTAAGGAGATTGCTATTTCTTATGCAACCGATGCTAATGACTCTAAAGTACTATGCTTTAAATCTCCCAGACCTTGATAGTTTAAAACTTGAAGTCAAAATGATGTTTCGCAAACAGTCTTATGAGATATAGAACCTGAAAGGGGCTCGGGAGACATAGCATACGAAAAACATTTTCAATATGATAATGATGTGTTGCTTGAAGACTATCCCAAATATGTGCTCAGAAAAATACAGAAGGAAAGCTTAAAAACTTTAACAAATGCAGAAGTAATATACATTAGAAGATATCATGACTGTTTGAGTATTAATTCAATTATCAAAACGATATAATACAAATCACTGCGAGGAAAAAACATTCTGCTTCCAATATAAAAACAAAACTTTAAGAGAATATTTATACCAACATCCTAAATGTGTAGATATATTAATTTTTTCCAAAAATGGTTTGTTCCAGGTAGCACAAAACTTCGAAAAAATGGAGAAATTCGACACAGAGAAGATGAACTCAACTATTTTTCGAGGACACAATAAAGTATTGTTCAAGTCTCTAGGCAACATATACTTTCAAACACAGATGTGCAATGGAAATGAACATTGGAATTTTGCAAAAGGCTTTGGAGACATCCTATATAGAGAACAAGTGCTGTGTGATGAAGAAAACTGTCATGTTTTAATGTGCAGCCTGACAGTGAACAGCCCTGTTCTTCTTGGCACCTATGTTTTAAAAATCGCAATACAGAAATATCCAAAGAACCAGGTTTTCATCAAATCAAATGCAAATTGATTAGAAATTATATAATACCACCACAACTGTATGGACTGAAACATGTAATAATAAGGAACACATCGCACAAATACAAAACAGTAATGGTCTTTTAAAAGCTCCATGTGGAATGTGGGAATGTGAGGTTTGGAACATTAATGTTTGTGTCTATAAATTTGATCTAACAAAGTTGTCATTGAAGAACTAGTTTTAACTGAAAGAACATATATCTATATAAAGAGAGAGAATCATACACCAGAGCTTCAGTTATGATGGAGAGGTTCGACTCATCACTTCAGTATGTAAGTGTTACTCCAGGATTCAGGCGAGTGTGGTTTCGAATTGAAGATCAAGATAGTCCACTACAGAGACAGTTGTGCAACAGAGATGAACATTGGAGTTTTTCAATAATCAATCCTGAATGTATGTATGAAGAAGTTTGAGATTGCATTGGACACAAGTGTGTAGTGTATAATTTAAGACCTGACACAGATAATCCAATTAGTTTAACTAAATTAGTATGGGACATGGAAGGTGAAGAAATTACTAAATATCCATCATTTAGTAAAATTAAATATAAGTTGTTAAGGGAGTATTACTCTGAACGTGTTGTTTGGACAGAATAATGCAACAACAAGCAACATAATACATACATCAGTGACCAAGAATTACTTCTCCCTGTGGCATGTGGGAATGCAATGTTTTTCAAAACAAGAACATTTTGCAGACTATATAAAGGAGTGTGCCTAGTATAAAATCGACAGTCATGGCTAGGATCGTCAAGCCTACAGACATATATGAGGTTATACAAATTGGATATAGATTAATGTTCTTTAAACTGTATGACAGTCTTCTACAAGTGCATGTCTGCAACAATATAGAACATTGGTGCTACACTTTCAACAACAGTCTCGGCATTCACTTTGTGAAGGAATAGCTTGCAACGATTGTGCTGTGAGATATCTTCACCCTGACAGAGACTTACTATCAACATTAGAAAATTTGATGATTGCCAGTCTTAGTAAGGAAATAGAAAAGGAATGGGGATATGAAGAAATCGACTACCATCTCACCAGACCCCACCAGGGAAACACTGTTCGTTGAAAGGAGACCTGCGAAGGGGACATCCACAACTTTATTTTCGAACAAGGAGGATTAGTTTTTTTGGTCGATCTGTAATTTATATGCATGTGAAGTGGCTAATACAGAATAATGATCCCAATGTTCCCATTGTGTCCAATGAAGTACAAGTATGCATTATTACTAAAGGTTTGCATTCTATAACTTACACCTTATTATATTCACATTTTGTTGTAAATGAAATGTGTGAGTCAGACATTAATTTCAAATATACATATTTCTCTCAAGTTTTGTCAGCACAAAGTAAGCCAAACACTTATGATGCTACTTCAACTAACTGCAGCAGTTCTGAATGTCTTGTAAACCAGTTCGGACCTAATGTAGTCGATTGTAAGCAAATGGCAAACGAATTGTAACTTCATATTGTGAGGAAGAAAAATGTTTGAAACATCTTGTTTATAATACAGACACTTATCAGTATTTCGAAGAATGAGATAATAATCTTCATACTTTATATATTTATAGCAAAGACATGTTTGGTTACACATCTCATACTGGGTGTGATTCATCAAAATGTTATGTACATCAAGCAAATAAAATTAGTAAAAATTAAATTTAACCCTAAAACACATTTCAACTTGCAAATTTAGAGAATGAATTTAGCAATATACATACATTGTTCCTTGCTTAATCTTCTCAGTCGATTGTTACATGACATAGTAACAACATGGCATATTTTCATCCTGAAAAGAATTATTTCATTATCAAACAAGGAAAGTCCAACATAACTTATGTGCTATGGTGCCAGGGAATTTTGCGAGAATTATGGAAACCTGTAACAATATTTCTCATCTTAAAGTAATTTACTTTCCTCTAGGAACTGAAAAGAGTCACGAACTCATTCAGTGCAGTGACAATAATAAATGTCAAGTGTTCATATGACTGCATTCATACCTCTTCCATCTAGTATTGGAGATGTGTACGCTCATTACGTTGAATCATAATCTGATTATTTGAAAACATTGTTTTACATGCTCCTACTTGTAAAGATATTTTGTGTGCAAACAGACAGATTACATCCAGAGTGCAAGAAATGCTCACTCCTTAAAAGCATATGTCAGGAAGAGGAGGAGGATCCAATATTAAGAAAAGCATGAAAACTTCACGGAAGTTGCTAACAGTTTGTAAAAAAGCATTTTTAAAGAAAAAAAAATGATGTATTTATTTTGAATCACTGTTTTGTGTTACACTATGTTTCTTTTAGAGTAATGTGTAATTGTTGTACATAAAGTTTTGGATCTATCTATATTTTTGCAATAATTTGTATGTTATCCTATGTTTGCTAGTGTAAAAAATGTAAATATATTGTGAATTCACTTGTGTTTGTTTAACATGGAAAATGTTTGGAACAAATTGTATTTGATAGCCTTAAAATGTTGTGTCATCCTCTACTTGATAGTGTTGAAACAAGTGTGCAATTTGTATACATTTTGGAGAAAAATTTTTCTACTTGCTTAAATGTGCTGTTTCAGTGTTAAAGTAATTTTTTTGGATCATTCTTGTGTTTGTATATATTTTGTAAATAAATATGATGTAAAATTAATACCTTCCTTAAAAAAATTTATTTACCTATTCCTTACTAAAATTGAACTTTTTTGGTAAGGAAAAAAATATTTTCTCCCCAGAAAGAGGGGAAAAGTACTTAATTTGTCTTTAACAGAGAGAGATTCTCAAATTTTCTAGTAAAAGTATGTTGCATTAACAAGAAATAGTCTTGCAAAAAAATCAGGTAGCAAACAGACTATTACTTCACCAAAAGTACTAATCAACTAAAGATATATATTTGAATTTGAGAAACAGATGTCTGTTGAAAAAATTATAAATACATAAAATAAGTTCTTAAATGTCGACTACCTCCGTAGAGTTATCATATTAGGCAAGGAGACTCTGGGTTCGAATCTCGGGTAAGGCAAGATAAATTGTAATACACAGTTACAGGTTCGATTCCCAGCTAAGAAATGGTTAATATAAGATGGGTTCAAAGCCTGCTTCGATTATGTATGATTGTAATCGACTTTCTCACTTTCAGAATTGGGTAGATATATAGAATCTGGGTTCGATTCCAGGGTTGGTCTTGTATGATATTATATAATTTATGTCAGTAATCGTCAACTGAAAGGATTAATCAATTAAAATTACAAATAAATGATAGTAAAAACAAGAATTCATTAGTAACCTATACGTTAAAAGAGTGTTGAATGGTACCATTAAATTGATTTCACATTGTAATGGAAAAAGTTCATATTGTGATGACAATTATTCATGTATAAAATCATTAAATAAGAACACAACTCAAACCTAATGGCTAAAAAATGGATAATTGCACATTAAATTGAGATATAAAGGCTAAAATACAGTATGTCCATGCTAAATTTCCAAAAATCACTTAGAAATTCTTTGTAATTCTTTAAAATTCCTTGAAAAGTATTTAAATGTCTTAAAATGTATTAATCATCTATTTGATATGAATGTCAGGTGAATAGCATTTATTTTAATTTAGGTGATACGGGAGGCTGGTGAGGGTATAAATAGCACCTCCCACCCACTGTAGCTCATTTGTTCGTGTGACTGTGGAGTCAACATCTCCCTGCCAGTGCACGGGTGTATGGTCAAACTTGTGAACCAGTCCACAGTGCCTAGGTTAAGAGCACTGGTCGCCTGTCCACCAGCCGCTATCAGGACCTGACCTGACGGGGCTTTGCGAGCAAGGGACCCACTCGCCTGCTGGGGAATTCGCCTGCTTTCTTGGTCGGCCACACATTTGCTGGGGCAAACCTCTAGGACTTTCGCCTGCCGGAAAAGTTACCTGTGGAGCTCGTTCGACCACTTGCTAGGCTGTTGCACTAGGCTCGCACGGAGCTCTCGGGGGGATTGCGAGCGCCCGCCTACCCCAATGCTCACCTGGTGGAGTGGGTACGCTCAGCCCGACTGACTTGGGTTCGGATATCCTTCATCAACCGCCATCATCACTACAAGAGTTTAAGTAAGTGAATAATTTTAAATATAAAAATTTAGGGTTCTTGGCATTTCGTTAAAATTTTTTTTGCATTTACTTTAATCTTTGAGTAAATTGTATGAGTTGCGTTTGACTTTTTAACATAATTGTTAAGACTTGAAAGAAAATTTTATCAAACTGGATGATTTTTCTTTAAAATTGTTTAACATTTTAATTAATTTCGTTAAACTTTTAACAAAATCGTTAGACCCAAACGAAATCTCTTTAAAATCAAATGAAATTGTTTCACACTTCAGAATATTTTTCAAGTTAAGTATTTTTTAGATTTTGGGGATGTTTAATGGCATATGTTTAAGTATAGGTTTTGCTTATGAATAGGTGTATGTGAGTAGGTGTGTGTATGAAAGTAGGGGAAAATTGTGTTTTCAATAAATTTCAGATGTCTTGTTGACTTTTATTTAAGAGGATATTTAACAGAGTTTTGAAGGAGACTCTGAATTATTGCCATAGTATTGCACTATGGACAGCAGGCCGAGATAATATCTCGAATTCAGGCCATCTCTACACTATTAAATAATCGAAAATATATTTCAATACCAACTAGAATAAAAATACAAAGTACTCTGAGAAATTTTGGTTAGGTAGGTATGAGTGTGGGGGAAAAGTCATGTAAATGTTTAAGGGAGGGATGTTTTGTGTATGAGGTATTAATTTTGGAATGCATAAAACAAGGGATAACTATGCCACTCATGCCTAGCTAGAAGGGGAGATGTATAATCTCAGCTCCCAAGCTTGTTCAGTATGAATTGAATGGAGAAGGATGTATGATAATGAATACATGAGCCTTGAGTATTTCAAAAATATGAAATGTTTTGAAGTGTATGTGACAGGGTGGCTTGAGTAATTAAGTTAATTTTAAGATGTTTCCTTTTTAGAGTTGATGGGCAAATGCAAGTGTGTGTGTGTGAGAGAGAGAGAGAGAGAGAGAGAGAGAGAGAGAGAGAGAGATTTATTCAAGTAATGTTTTTAAGTTTCAGTAAATTTTACTTCTAAAATGCATGATTGTATAGTTGTAAAATTATTAAATGACCAGAATGTGTATGTAGGTTGCTTTAAGTATAGCATGTTTAATTTAATAGCATAAAATGTTTGAATCTTAATAATTAAAAAAAAATGTTTAGTTTGTAGCGTAAAATGTTTGAATTTTAGACAAGTTCTATAATGACTTGAATGTAAAATAGTATTTCCCTTGCTATAACTTATGTTATTAAACTTATTTTCGAAAATTGTTATTAAATTTTATAGTTTAAAATGTTATAAATAATAAGGTTATAACAGTGCATCAATATTTCAAAATTTTGGTGGTGTATCACTGCTTAACAGTTTTAACAATGTATCACTTCTTTAAAATTTTGACGGTATAGAACTTTGAATATATTTACAGTGTAAATGTTTCCATAAATGTTTTAGAGGGTATATGATTCAAAAACTCTTTTTTTAATTTGAAGTTTTTCTCTTACAAAAATAATGTTTAATGTAGGCTTAAACATAAATGCAATAGCGCGAGTTTAAATTTAACTGTGTGCTCCAAATGTGTAGCTGGGAAAGAAAGATGAGATGAGGGCAAGACAGGTAGTAAAATGTGGTCAATTCATTACCGGAGACGAGCTGCAGACTGAAGGTTAATGGAGAAGCATGGTAGAGGAGAAGTGCCAAGTTTCTCCTTTTCCCATCCCTCATCACAACACAGAGATGCATGCATGGTCTACACAATGTGTTGTTGGAGGCAAAAGGGAGCAGGCGGGGAAGTTCTCCCTCTGTCGCACATTCGCATCCACAGGTTTTGCGCGTAAGCAGGGGAAAAGGGGAAGTTGTTGGGCAGTGTAGAGCACACCAGACAGAACGCTAGCTGCAATTTAGTGTACTAGAGCTCCCATTCTCTCGATAGCAGCTCCGTGCATGGACCAGCCTGCCTGGCTTGTTCGACATTCGCCTCATCTCCCCCTCACCATGCACACAGCCCGTCGGGCGGCCGAGACCTTGGTCCATCTATTGTGTTTCTCCTTGCCTGCTAGATACCTGATACTCGTCCACATTTAAAAGTATTTGGGCTTCGATATATTTTTAGTCACAGTTCTCATTTCTGTATTTTCCAAACAAACATAAAGTTTTAAAATTAAGAAACATTTTTTGACTAGGATGTTACTAACAAAATTAATATTTTTCATATTGTGTGTGTGTGTCATTAAGAGTGTTTTCTTTCTTTTTTCAGAACAAGAAGTCACTTCATTTTAACTATTGTGGTGTTGGAATTTTTATATTGGGGAAACTAAAGGAAGTTTTTTTATGTGGGTGAAAATGGGTGAGCGTAAGCGATCCTGTATTGACATCTTTCTTGAAGATCTTTACATAAGTGATTCCAATTCCAAGCAATTCCGATTCGGAATCGCAGACAGAAAGACAAACAAGTTTTCGAGACAGTGTCCCATCAACTAAGCGGACACAAGTTAATCTTTTGGAGGACAATCTCTACTTATGCGATTCGAGCACGTATTTGCTTACGGAGAGATTGTCAAAACCAAAAGGTCAAAACAATTCTGCTTCGCCAAACATGAGAAGGTTGATCTTTTGCATGACGACTTATTTCTATCAGACTCTGAAGATTCTTGTAATTCGTAAAGTGCTCCAACCATTTCACAGCCAACTTTTGAGTCGATTAGAGATATTTCGCCAAGGGAGTCGGAAAATAATTCCTTTTCCAATTCCCAAGCCTCAGTGGAAGCTTTACCAGATCTGAAGTACCAGCTATTGGCTACGGCATTCGTGGGAAGACATAATGACGTGAGGATACATAATGATCAATTAGAGTCTGATGTCGATTTTTCTAGTTTCTTTGAGAGGTGTGAGGTCCCTTTATTAAGGTTAATAATGGTATCACTTCGGCCAGTTAGATTATCCATTTCTTGTAGCAGGTGAGTACTTGGAATTCCTCACTGCGGAAGACAGGGTGCTACAGAGATTTTGTTTTCAAAGCAAAGGACTCCCTGTCCTCCATTCATCCGATGTGGGTCTAATCAATGATGAGGATATCATTCCTTATCTCACAAACAGACTTGAGCAGTTTAGGGCACGTGGTTCTGGCTGGAGTCTCCAAATATTGATGTATATGGATGTACATATGAATGAATATCGACCGTTCACCATCGGTGCTACGCATACTAAACTGCCCAAGTTTATTGCTAATAGGAAAGCTTGTAATGATGTAGACTGCCCGGAGGGAATGTGTTTCCACTATGCCTTAGTAGCATCTTTGTTTCCAGCCACACAAAATGTTTGCATAATTGCTTCATATCAAAGTCCTCGTGAGGTTTTAAATATCGAGGTCTGTCGACACCTGTAGCCATACAGGATATTCGCAAGTTTGAGGAGAACAATTCTATTTCTATCAATGTCTACTATGTGGTGGACAAAGATAGCAATATAATTGATGAAACTTGCGAAAAGGGTGGAGTTGTAGTACCCATGTGTATTTCTCCTGTATGCCATGACAAACATATGAATATTTTGGAGAATTGTGGGCGTGGAAATGCCTCTCATTTGCATTTTGTATGCATTAGAGATTTGTCAAAGCTTATTGGTAGTCAGCTGAATAAGAAACAAAGCAAAAGACATGTTTGCAATTGTTGTCTCCAGTACTTTGTTAGTGAGGAAAAACTCACAAGTCATAGTATTCTTAGCTGGCAACAAAAGGCTGTTCGCAGTACTTCCCCCACTGGAAATAACCAGTACTTGGAATTTAAATATTACAGCAAACAGAAGAGATTGGTTTTGTCGCCTATTGTGACATAGAAAATTGCCTGAAACCCATGTCCACTTGCTTGCATATTGAAGAAACAAGTAATACAACTACCATCAACCAACATATTCCATATGCTTATAGAATTTTGTTGGTCTGCTCATACAATCCGACTTTATCTCAGTATGTCGAGTTTGTGGGTGAGGATTGTATGTATCAATTAGTTGAACTTACGAAGTGGGTTGGAGGAATTTACAGCGTCATTGTTCCGATGAAGTCAAAAAACCCTGTTGATGAAGCTAGGTTGGCGGCTCAGAAAAGTTATCACATTTGTAAAGAAAACCTCAGTACAGATGATATTGTGGTCGACTATGACCATCTGATGGGCGATATCAGAAGCTGCGCACATAGTAAGTCCAACTTGAATTTCAGTCTGCACAAAAGACAACTTGTCGCTGTTTTCCATAACCTGCATAGTTACGATGCTCACTTCCTTATAAAGTCCTTGGCAGAACGTCATGTAATGTTACATGATGAAGCCGTGGTAATTGAAAATCCTGGAAAAATTCAAGGGATTGGAATGACCCTAGAGAAATAAAAATGTATCACAAATAGATTCCCAATGGGACTGATTGTAATGGAAAGGCCCAATCATTCAAGTTAAGATTTATTTACTCATTCCAATTAATGAGCACCTCTCTGGAAACTTTGGCACGTAATTTGCTACCTATGCAATCGAGTATCACCTGCTCGATGTTTCCAGACAACACCCAGTTTGAATTGGCAAAATGGAAGGGAGTTTTCCTTATGACTTTAAGTCGCCAGACAGTCTGATGTTTAAGTCACTCTCACCAGAGGATGCATTTCATAATGTGATAAGAGGCAAAGGCACTAGTGATGAGGATTATGTTCATGGCCAAGCCATACAGTTGCGTTCAACTGCATAAACTTGCTGCAGTATGTCATTCATTACTTATGTGTGGACACTTGTTTACTGGCTGATGTTTACTGGCTAGAGCTGTTGGCTGATCCTGACATGTATCTTTTGTAGAAAGTGGGTTAAGGGGGGCATTACCCAGGTTTCAAAAAGACGTGCGGAAGCCAATAATATTTACATGGGTGAGAACTATGACCCTAGTGTGGCATCGAAATATATATGCTATTTCGATATCAATGGGCTGTATAAGTCATACAGTGCAGTCCAAGCTTCCAATTGGTAATTTAGAGTGGGTTGAGGCTGACGTGTTCTCTTCATGGGATTTTGCAAACACGGTGAATGACGGTGGCACTTGTTTTTTCACGGAAGTTAATCTGTCATTTCCAGAGGAGTGTCATGATAAACTATCTGATCTGCATTGGGCCCCAGAAAATGATGTACACACCGAATGGCTCGCATGAGAAACTTCTTTTAACACTCACACCATGGAAAAAATATGTTATACTCAGGGAAACACTTAGGCAGTACTAGACGTATGAGGCCAAACTTGACTCTGTTCATCGCATTTTGCACTTGAACAGAAGGCTTGGATTGCATCGCACATCGACTTTAATTTTGAGAAATGTGCCCTGGCTGCAATCGCATTCGAAAAATCGATTTTTCAAGTTGATGAATAATTCCATTTATGGAAAATCATTGCAGAATGTCCACCTGTAAAGGGACATCAGAGTCGTTTCAAGGTATGGCACGATCTATGGGGCTGCAGAACTGATGAGATGTGTGACATTCCAGACACAGAAGATTATCGATGAAAACTTAGTCCGTGTCGAGATTTCAAAGAGTTCTATTGTGCTCAACAAATCTTTGTGCACTGGTGTGCCATTCTCGACCATTCAAAATTAACACTATGAATCTCACTATCAGTTTCCTCTGCTGGCTTTGCACCTCCTCTATTGTGACACAGATTCCTTGGTATACTAAATTGCTTGTCTTGACATATATAAAGTAATTACCCCAGATTTAAAGGTGCAGTTTGGTACATCCAACTATGTGCTTGATAATTTGCAAGGATTACCTCACAGGAACAAAGGCCATACTGGGGTGAAGAAAGATGAATGTGCTGGGTGGGTTTACGTCCTAAGCTTTATGCATATGTTGTCCCAAATGAGCAATGTATTTGTAAGGTGAATGGTGTAAAATCCAATGTGTTGCAATCAATTAGGTATGGTGACTATAGAGATTGCCTCGAAAATTGCACAAGGGCATTGGGGACCTAATATCAGTTCTGTTCACTAGATCATCAAGTCTACACCAAATGCATAACAAAGGTAGTGTTGTCAGGTATGGATTGAGACAGATGGAATATCAACCTTACCTTGGAGGCACTATCGAATAGCTCAGTATTTTTTTCCCTTCCTATAACAGTTTCAACACCACAATAAATTTATAGACCTCCCAGCCCCACACAACGCCAAAAACATCCATTTGCCGAAACCACACAACTCCTGTTCCACAGTTGTCGCAGCTGACTATAAACAACATTACAGCTGTCTACACTCATCATCACAGCGATTACACCAACTATAAATATATATAGAACTAATTTCATCACTTCTGTTGCATTAAAATCGAACGTTGCTGCTCCCTGTTTGCATAACAAGATCAGAACTATCTTTACACCTTGTCAAAGAAGAAAATGAAATTCACAGTGGAAACTGTGTGCATGTGTGTGTTACACTCTGTCTTTGGTGTGTGTGAGTGGGAATACCGGATGTGACAAATGAACGCCCTCTGTGTGTGTCTACAAGCACACCTCCCGAATGTGTCGTTAAGGAAAATATTGTAAATATTTAGGAAAAAGATGACCTACACATTGCTATAATTTGCAAAATTTTCATTTTTCTTTTTTTTTGTAAATATTTTTTAATATTGTAATATATATCAGGTACTTTTGTAACAGTAGTTCTAGTAACAGTAGTGTAGCAATAGTAGTTTTAGTAACAGTAGTTGTAGTGCGAAGTTCCAGATGTAAAAAAAGTATGATGATAGGTTTATAAGTTTGTTAAATTTTGTTGATAAAATGTTATTGATTAACAGTCTTTTACTTTTTAGGTTGATTGTTGTTAGACATTTATTAATGAAATATCTTGTTTTTCTAAAAATGACTTGTTTTTTTAAAAAATTGGTAATTTTGTTGTTAGATGATTGTTTTTAAAGTATGTGCAAAATTGTTTTGTTAATATTTGTATACAATTGTGATTGAAAGATGACTTTTACTGTGTGTAGATATTTGTAGTAAATTCAATCTTTTTTGTGTGATATTGTAAATACTTAAGGTTTAAGGATGTATAAAAAATAATAATATTTTTAAATAAAAAGTTAAAAATGAATAGTGTGTCTGATTGTTTATTCTTTTTATTCCACAGGTCACTAACTTTTTTCAATAATATCTTATGTATAATGAGTGATGGTTTAATAGTAGTGAAGAGAAATGGGCAGGTGTCTATCAGTATTGGTAAGCTGATGACTTATATTTTTTAAAAATTCAGGATAACTGTTTGCTTGCTTTCATGAAGAAAATTAAATTTTTTTGACTTAAAAAAACTTACAATCATTTAAATTAAAACTTACTTTGAAGGGCTGAGGGAAAATTACAAAATATAAATTATGGAGAAAATCAAACATAGCTGAATGAATGGAGTTTGGCAAAGAAACAAGGCAACTGGTTAGTATCTTGAGAGAACCTTGATCCACTCAAGTTGGAGTAGGACACGGCGGTCTGATGACCAACTTTTGTGACACCCCAGGTGAACAAATGAAAATAAGCTCCAAATACCTTTACAGAGGCAGGTAGCAAAGACCTCTGTCCTTCTTTGGCTACAAGAAAGTTTCTCCAGCTAAATTTTTACATCTGCACCCAACAGAAACCAGCGAACACAGTCCAACAAACATTTCTAATATTTAATTTTACAAATTTCAAGAGTTCCTCTTCAAGATACAACACGATGATGTTTAAAGAAGATGACAAACATATTTAAACTAGTATTCAAATAAAATAAGATTCAACTCA